>FR997818.1:0-1435791 GCA_905475355.2 Clostera curtula | reverse complement strand
AGGAGGCGACTAAAGGAACGCACGTGGCAGCTCACTTAGCCGCAACAGAAGGAAAACTTGATACAAACCCTGTGCCAACCGGTCTTGCCAGCGTGGCACAGTAGGCTAATTTCCCTCCATGAATTTGGAGGAGTCCGACTCAGCAGTGGGTCATTTATGGGCTGAAACGACGATTAGTACATCCAAGTAGTTAACATGATGACTTAGTAACATGACGGCCTCGCTGATTGGAGATCAAGGTTCTTCCAATTAAACCATCTCATACCAGGCTACATACTCTGGCCTAATTGCTTGTGCCATTTCCGCACATTCAGTTTTGAGACGATAAAAATCTAGCGAGCAATAGCGGAATTAAATCCTATTGCCGCTTATTTGAGATGGTGCTGTATGATGTATTGTCCGATAATAGAACATGTCACATCTTCTGAGCACATAAATGGTCACTGTTGTTAACACATGTCTTCAGCTACCGCTAAAATCCAGCAAAATCTTTGTTTCTCAACCCTATACCATGGTATATGGATTAGTTCTAGGAATTCTTTCAATGGCATCTCATTTCCCAGGCAACTGGCGTTCCGAAAGAGGGTTAGTCATAGGCAGGGTTGCTATAAACGGATGATTCGCCAACACGTGGGTGACTTGGAGGTGTTGCTGTTGCTTAGCCAGGGGTTTCCCGTGATGTCCTTTCGCGATTCCCGTGGTAAAGTATGGGAAAGCGCTAGATTCCAGGCTACAGGGCTATATCGTCAGAAAGGTAATAAAGAAGCTCAGTATGCCATGAGGTGATTTAATAAACGCAAGGAGAGGATGGACTGTGAGAATAAGGAAATGTGTATGAAATCATCATCTTAGGCCTTACAGCCCAGGGTGGGCCTTAGTCTGGTCCAGTATGTTCTTCCAGACAGATCTGTCCATGGCTTTCTCCCTCCAGCTTCTGACACCAATCACTTTAAGGTCCTGTTCGACGCCATCTAACCATCTGAGCTTGGGCCTGCCACGACTTCTGCGGCCATCCGGTTTGCCGTATAGTAATTGTTTCTGCATTCTAGTCTCGCCCATCCTAACAATATGTCCTGCCCATCTTATGCGGCGAATTTTTATGGTTTTTATAATATTGGGCTCTCTATAAAGTTGGTATAACTCATGGTTATAGCGCGTCCTCCATATGTTGTTTTCCTGCACAGCACCGAAAATTCGCCTAAGGATCTTACGCTCGAACACAAGTAAACGGTTCTCGTCTTTTTTGCTGAGCACCCAGGTCTCTGAGCCGTAGGTAAGTACGGGTCTTAATAATGTTAAAGGTGTGAATGTAAATATGACGACCGATAGGACCTGTATGGAGACCGTAAGAAGATATTGGTAATTTAAAATATGACGATTTTTATTAACATTGTGATAAAATCTACGTAAATAAAGTGTGAGAATACTATTGAGAATAGGGGAGAAAATATAATAGGCAACTCACGTCATACGGCACGATAAAGGAAAAGGTCTAACCTAAAATATTCAACACGAAACCAAATTTTCACGTCATTCTGTACGTGTCTTGGTCTGCATTATGTTATTTGAGACGTGTCAGAAAGAAACAAAGCTGTGCCGTAATGCAATCCTTAATGCGTTGTAAGGTGTCTTTGACCTATTTATTTTAATCTGAAACGCCTTTCGGGGTGTTATGGCCGTTCGTTTGTTTACAAATATGATGTGTACAATTACATCTTCCACCTTCCTCTGAACCACTCACATTGCTGCACATACGCTTGCATTGCTGCCTTGATTCGACCCAATAATAATCGTTCAGAAATATTAATTTGAAGCCATCGCATTTATTTCTGGATCGGCATTGGGGCTGTTAATAGAACTCTCAGAAGACTACTGTCGTCAGTCGTCTGACAAACTACCTTCTCTCCAGTCTTTCCATTGCCCAGCAAGCACAGATCCACGAGTACTGGCCTACTGGCTCTAAGCCTTGTCACGTACGGGCTTAGATGAATAGTCTCAGTGCTGTTCAAACGTGTTTGAAAGTAGTGGCTCGTGTGACATTCAAAGGGCCACGCTTCCTGTGGTTGCTTTATGGTAACCGCATTTGTCTTTAGGCATCATCATCTTCCGGGGCTTGTCTCACGTAATTTGCTCGCTTAATGGGGTTGGTAGCGGGTTGCAAAACTTATTTCATTCGTCATTTATCTCCTTACCCACCTAAAGAATCCCGTGATCTGTACCAGTTAATAAAAAGTTCGTGTCAGTTTTGTGTTTGCGGATTAATACTTTTAATTCTATCACCAAACTTAATTATACTCACATCCTTATCACTGTTACGAGTATATTCAGCAAAAAATTCGTCTATTTATAAAAACTACGTAACCGCAAGAGCATCGGCGATAAAATGAACAATGTAAGCAAAGTCAAATGAGTCACAATAAAAACAATTGTGCGTGTGTGCGTGTCAATTCGGCTGTACGTAGTACATAGAGTAAATAATTACTTTTGGGGCGTGTTTATCAATAAAATTAAGCCGTACAGATAATGTGAGGGTATTAATTAGTTGGACGCGTTTCAGCATAAAATAAATTACATTGCGACAACGCCACTTAAGGCTTAACTAATTCAGTATACATAGTGTAACCATCCCATTCCATCCTGGGGGTGGAGGAGACCCGACTCAGCAATGGATGATCCATTGAGATGATCCAGTTTGAGCTGAGTATTAGTAAAAAAATGTATTCCCAAATAAATAAGTTCCTGTTTAAGTTTTCCCTCTCTTGCGGCTAGATTTTCGTTCCTATATCTTCTATATCAGCTGCCGTATTCTAAATTCACACGGGTTAAGGAAGTAACCCATGTTATGGACCGTGCGTCAGGATCTATTTCCCGCTCAAATACTCCCGAGGGCGCGACCTTTCCGAAACGCTTTTCTGTCATATTTTTCCACGTGGCCAATATTTTATTTAAATTTAAACAAGAGAAATTCTGTTATTACAAAGCCCGTTCCTTCCGTCTGGTGACGAATTAAGAATACATAATGCCACTACCCTAATCCATCCGGGGGGACTAAATAAATAACCTAAATATAAAACCCGTCTAGTCCCCCTATTTTCCTTCCATAGAATCCAAATTAACTTGCTGGGATGATAATAGAAGGTCGCTGTGGTTAAACATGGCGACAGTCACCAGCCCATTTCACACTGAGCGTGTCGTAAGGGCCGACAAACCAAAAACCTGGCCGCAAGAGAATGACAGCTTCATACATGAGAAGCTCTACTCAGCAGTGGGTTCACGATCTACTGCTGAGTTTGGCCTCCTCCCATTAGCGAGTGGGCAGTAGTGGAGATAGTGACCATATTCACCGAAGTTTGGTGGTCATAGACGTACGGAGTGTTATTCAGAGCTTAAGGAGGTTTTATTTCTAGAAAAAGTGTCTTCTCTTTACCGTTCGGGTACCCTGGATTCCTACCTAGGCTCGCCACGACTGCCCTAGACTTCACGTGCTAGCACCCAACTAAAAATAGTTTAATTTCATGAACAACAAAAAGTTTTAAACATATTAGCTGTAATCTGGTTGAATGGTGAGGATAAACATTCCACCCATGACATGATTTTATTGAGTCCGGAAATCGGGGATGTCCTAATCTAGTTACTCAAGCAATCCAAATACCATCCCAGCTGGGCGTTATCTGCCAAACGAGGCTGGCCCAGATTCATCTGTTTGTTAGTTTAGATGAAGATAACAGACCCGTTAGTTTATCCTAACGTCTAATTGATATCCGCTGATAAGATAAGAGTGTGTTATGCGTTTATTCAAAATGTGCTTTTGTGGAAAACATCACCGATATTTTTGTGAGGTGGATTGTGTCCTTTTAAGATCTTCATGATATAAAAATTAAATTAAAAATTTAAATAAACCTCCGACACAATAACCTTTAAAAAGTAAAAAATAAAAATAAATACTTCGCGTTGGGGGACCACTCCCACTTATTTATTACCTGACCCCTGGTCCCCCAACGCGAAGTATTTATTTTTATTTTTTACTTTTTGAAGGTTGTTGTGTCGGGGGTTTATTTAAATTTTTAATTTAATTTTTATTTTATACTTTTTATAGGTACATACTTATTATAATGTAGATTTTGTTAAATTGCAGGTGATGCGCTTTCATTTGAGACCCCACTCGATTATATTTGCAGACATTCGGTTATTCTTGCCCACTTTCACCCCTCATAACTTTTAAACGGCTCATCCGATTTTCATCGAACATATCTAAGAACACTCGCCCGTAACTCACCTTTCATACAAAAAAAACTATATTGAAATCGCTTTATCCGTTCGCGAGCTACGGTGCCACAGACAGACAGACAGACCGACAGACAGACCGACAGACAGACAGACACGTGAAACTTATAACACCCCTCTTTTTGCGTCGGGGGTTAAAAAAGAGTAAAGACTGAGACCGTATAGTGCCTTCACTTTAGGGACAAGACCAAAGTCTTCGATCTATATGTTTACCCAGTGATGACGTCAAAAGGCTCAAAGTCACGCAAAAGGAGAGGACTATGCTCGATGTTTCGCAGATAGATACGCAGGCGTACTAGAGTTACCGACATATCCCATAGGGTTGTCAAACTTAAGTGGCAGTGGCAGGGCACATAGCTCGACGCTCGAGACGACCGCGTTCCGAAAAAGCGCAGTGCTGGTAGGCCTCCCGGAAAACTATGGATCCGGGCGGTTTAGGCTCGGTCTTCGTGGAAATCCTAGGGCCAGCAGTGGACGTCTTTTGGCTGAAATTATGATGATGATTATAAAGAGTTATTTTTACATATCAAACCTTTTGGTTGAACGGGTTGACATCGGAAAGAAAATAATCCTTATTATGTAGTATCAACGTAATGGTTTTGGGTGGTTTTGGGTGGTTTTGGGTCCTTGTTAAACTCACATTTAAATCATACGGTAGTAAATATGTGTTCGCCTGGTGCAACTTATGAGCAATTAACACACAATATTCAGTCTGATAATCTCGACAGGGACTCGACGGTCATTATTTTGTATGGAAATAGTTTATTAGTTAAGAAACAGCATATCATAAATATGGTCGATAAACTTATAAAATTGAACGAAGCATATGAATGTAAGTTTACTCTATGTACCCTTCCCTACTCTCGCTCCTTTACGGAACATCAAAATAAGCATATTTTTGATTTAAATATGCTCATATATAATTTGACAAATAGATGCAAAGATGTATTTGCATTTGACTTAAATAAATTTATAACTAGTTTTAAGGTGACTAGAGATACATTGTATCTACCAATTAGATTTAAGAGACAAATAGCTATGTTAATAGCCTATAACATTTTACATCCTGTTAGTAACAGGAATTCGGTTATTTTAGATATAAGTTTAACAAACTGTGCTATTCACAGTCAGGACCCAGCTAACAGTTTAAACTGTTAGAGGAGACAACAGACTTGCCTTCTCGCTTACGTTTTGTTCATCAAAACATTCAAGGCATGTCTGGCAAACAATTAGAAATTGAACTTTTTTTAGAATACCATCGCGTTCATATTTTTTGTATTACTGAACACTGGCTAAAAGATAATGAGCTTGGATGCAACAACACCAATTATAAAATAATTAGTGCCTTTTCGAGACGGACTGCCATACGTGGTGGTTCTTTAATATTGGTATCAAACAATATTAAATCTAAGGAACGCAAAGACATTGTTAGTTTGTCTATTGAGCGCGTAGTTGAGTTATCTTGTGTAGAATTAGAGCGCTATATCGTTGTGTGTGTGTACCGCCCCCCGTCAGGGATATACAATGATTTTGAAATGGTTATGGAGGAAGTCTTAAAATCAATTACAAGCAAGAATAATAAACAAGCTATAGTGTGTGGTGATTTTAATGTAGATTTACTAACTGACTCTCCGAATACTTGTAAGCTCGTTAGCTTATTTAAATCATATGGGTTTACACATCAATTTAATGAACCAACTAGAATTACCGTAAACACTTCGACATGCCTAGACAATTTTTTTTGTACGTGTGACTGCATACATAAAGCTATTCTCAATGACCTCCCATCTGATCATTGTGGCCAATTATTGGTGCTTCCAGATTTGGAAGCAAATAAATTAGTGAACATCATTGCTAGACCAGTTACTAGTGGTCGAATTGATTTGTTTAGCGCATGTGTTAGTTCGAAACTCTGTGGCATGTCCTATGGACAGGGTGACCCGGATATTTGGTATAGATCTCTTTTCGAAATTATACAAACTGAGTTTGAAAATATATTTAAAAAGAAATCCTTTGCGTTTAGACCGAAATTAATGTTTAGTGAATGGGCCACGCGTGGGATATATATTAGTAGAAGCAAATTATATGATCTGTACGATATGAAACAGTATAATCACAATCCCGCGTTTCAACAGTACGTTAAAAATTATTCAAAAACTTTTAAAATGGTATGCCATTCAGCCAAGTCACTTCATATCAGTAATAAGATAAAAAACTCCACAGACAAAATTAAAACTACTTGGAATATTATCAAAACCGAAACCGGGAGGACGGCACCGCGAGATCATACATTAGAGTTAAATTTGAACCGAAAAACTATAAGCAATGATTTTCATGTAGCTCAAACATTCAATGAGTTTTTTGCTAGCATACCATTAGAATTATCTAAATCTATGAAATCTTCGTCATCGGATGCTGAGGCTATTTTAAAAAATCGGTGAGCGAGTGCTCTTTGGATTTCATATTTAAACACGTGACCCCTGATGACATAATCGTCACATTTAATACATTGAACCTGAAAAAAACCGAAGACCTGTGGGGAATTTCCGTCTACATACTTAAGGTAATATTGCCTGATATAGCTCCACACCTTGCTAAAATTTTTAATCAATGTGTGAATATAGGTGTTTTTCCAAATTTATTGAAGCACAGCAAAATTATTCCTTTATTTAAAGCTGGAGATAAAAAAGAACCGGGGAATTATAGACCAATTTCTATCCTACCAGCATTAAGTAAAATATTCGAAAAGCTGATACTTAAACAGTTGCTTCACCATTTCAATTCAAATAATTTACTCCACAAGAATCAGTTCGGTTTCACTGAAGGTCGGTCTACATCTGATGCAGGGGCCGCTCTATTGAGGCATATTTACAGTGCCTGGGAAAATGGTCAAAATGCCATAGGTGTATTCTGCGATCTGTCAAAAGCTTTTGATTGCGTTCATCACGATACACTGTTGAGAAAGCTTCGTCATTATGGCATTTCGGATCATGCCCTGAAATTAATGGCCTCATATCTAAATGACAGGATTCAGTTTGTAAGTGTAAATGGTGTTCAGTCGACCGGTTCACCTGTGTTAATGGGCGTGCCGCAGGGTTCTATTCTAGGCCCATTTTTGTTTTTAATATATATTAATGACCTCCCCCTTTTTGTGGAAAATATTTGTAATACTGTGTTGTTTGCAGATGACACTTCGTTAATATTTAAGGTTGACAGAGACAAAAGTTCATATGACGATGTAAACAGCGCACTCTCTCAAGTATGCCACTGGTTTGAGACGAATAACCTTGCATTAAATGCTCAAAAAACGAAATGTATTAAGTTTGTCACGCCGAATGTACGAATTAGTAACACCCATTTAATGATTGACAATAGATGCGTAGATAT
Source organism: Clostera curtula (assembly GCA_905475355.2). Lineage (NCBI taxonomy): Eukaryota > Metazoa > Arthropoda > Insecta > Lepidoptera > Notodontidae > Clostera > Clostera curtula. Next base: position 1,428,120 of record FR997818.1, on the reverse strand, counting down.
TGTAGAATCAACAAAATTCTTAGGCATTACTTTAGACCCTAAACTTCAATGGGGGGCACATATAACGTGTCTCGCAGCTAAACTGAGCTCTGCGGCTTATGCTGTGAGACAAGTTAGAAAACTTACTAATGTAGACACAGCTAGATTAATATATTTCAGTTATTTTCACAGCATTATGTCTTATGGTATCTTATTGTGGGGAAATGCTGCCGATATTGAAACCATTTTTGTTTTACAAAAGCGAGCGGTGCGTGCAATTTATAATCTTAATTCTAGAGAATCACTAAGAGCACTTTTTAAGGATACTGGGATTCTTACAGTCGCATCGCAGTACATATTTACAAATATAATGTACATTCGTAAAAATATCTGCGATTACGAAAAGAGTGGCGATATCAATAAAAATAAAATGTCCACTAGGAATAGACATCACATAATAGTCCCTTATTACAGGCTGCAAAAAGTTCACAAAACTTTTGCAGGTCTTGGTATTCGATTATTTAATAAAATACCTAAAGGCATTCAAGACTTGCCTTTAGAACACTTTAAGTGTCACATTAAAAGTCGGCTAATCTTTAAGGGGTACTATAAAGTTAACGACTATATCTTAGACAAAAGTGCTTGGGAATAACTGATCGGTGTTGTTGCTAGTCCGATGCTCTTATTTAAATACTTTTAGAATAATGACAAAGTAATTAGAAATAGTGTTCTTGTTATGTGATATTTATACACAGTATGTGAGAGCATCCTAACGCGTTATTAGTATAACTTTTGAAATGTTCAATTCCTTGGTGCTCGAGTTATCATGCTCACTTAAAGACTCATGGCAGTGGTGGCGTCGTGCGGCGGGTCGTTCTCTTCCCTGCAATATGGTTGAGGAGGGCGATGGCTGCCGCATGCGTCATGCTTGTGAACAGGTGCCGTTGCTGGGGGTCGGTTGGCTTGGGCATTACAAGGTTACTATTGTCAACTATATCTGGCTGATGTTTGGCCCTTTGGAACTATTGCGTGAGTTTGCTCTCACAAATCTGTCTTAAAACCAGTCTTGTACCCAAATGGCGATCTAAAAAGAGCAACTACAGAGTTTCTTGCCGGCTCTTCTCTGTAGAGGTGCATTCCGAACCGGTGGTAGATGGTAAATAATTAATTTTAAATGGTAAATTTTAAATTTTATTTTTTGTTTGACCTGTCAAAAGAGCTCTAATGAGCCAACTTGATTAAATGAGTTTTGATTATGCTTACTCTTCATAGAGGCTTAGCGATACGTGACTGACACCTGTGATGTTGCAAAAGTTCATCCGATGATTGCCACCACGCTTGAACGCCAGTGACATAAAAACTATGAAAGAAGTTTCTCATTTCAAATTTGATGGAACACGACGAACATAGACAGTGGCCGATTTTCAAACTAGCCCTGCTGTGGGTGTATAGGCTAATAAAACCTAAACGTGTAATTGAAACTCATCTTGGGCCGGCTGTAGTCCTCCGGTGACCATGACATGAGCCTATTAATATCGTCCCACTGGCAAACATTTGGTTGATTGCACCATATACTAAATGACGTAATCAAATACCACGTGAATTGTGATTGAAAGTAAACCTCTCTATACCTATAAAAGTTGTTGCTCGGGCCTTTTATCATGACAGCTTATAGCGGACTATTTTTTTGGGTGCAGCCGTAGAGGGAGATTAACATAAACGGATTGGCACTAGGTTTATTATCATATTTTCCTTCTCTCGTCGTCGCGTCTTACGCGGAAGGTGTTGGAATGCGTTAGGAACACCATGTATTCTGATGTATATTATATGTACCTGAGTAATATGGGCTATATGCAAAGCCGAGGTAAGCGCTGTAGCCGACGCGAGCAAAGCCTCGCGCAAAAGCTTACTAAATTAAAGTAAAGACTTCGACCTCAATAGAAAGTTTTAACGCTGATTGTGTCAAATTCAAAGCGCTATTACGTAGGAATTTTAGTGAAATCTAGAGTAATTGCACCGAGCCAGCGTGTAGCCTTCTGCTGCTATTCCAACTGAATAGAATTCGTTTTGAAGTAAAGTTCCAAGTATTTCTGTATTATTAGTTGGTTTATAAAACTAATTTATAATTCAGGATATTATAGACGACATATTCTTTAAAGAAATGACCTTTTGCGACCATTTCTTACTGAAAGCTGTTAAATCATTAGCAGATGAGCACGTAATGCTTATTAACCATTACGACCGGAAGATAAATAATCTCTTTCAAGGAACCATACGTAAGAATATTTAGATGATGTCATTGTTGATTCAGTCTTAATAGTATTTTTAAGTGGCACTCAAAATTAACGATATTCCGCGAATGCATTTGGTTTACTGCCAAGTTAGCTAAATAAAATGCGTGAATAAGTTGATCCAGTGGATTGCCTGTTTACGAGACATGTGCAAGGTTGCTGAGAAAATGCAAAATGCAGAGGTTGCTCAATGCATATTTTGAAAGTAAATGTAACGAATGCAGGAATTGTCGCTTTTCGCACACAAATATTTTATTGTGTCGCTATTAAATGTATGCATGATAAACTACCAAATAAAATACCAGGATCTACTAGTACTAAGAATAGTAGTGAGTACGTACTGTTGGAAACACCAATATTAATTAAAATGCATAGACTTCCGGACGCCATCTTGACTTCTCCTTTTTATTTGAAACCAGCTTGAGTGTCGCCATCATCCTCATCTATCTGCCCACTCTAGCCCACTACTAGACAAAGGCGAATAGATGCCCGCAACCCGCAACCGTGTTCCGTCTAAGATGGTCAATTGTGAAGTATTGTAAACTTGCAACGTAGAAGTCCACTCTACCACTACATGTTTATAACCTACACGGTAATATATATTCTTGTCAAAGAGAGTACGTCCTCAAGCATGTACTTATCCATCCGAAACGCGACTAGTCTCACGTATTTTGATAATAAAGTGTTTGGAACGGTAGTACATCCTGTCATTACCAGTAATCAAGCTGTAACGTAAAATAATAAATGTCGACGGCAGTATGATTCACTACCCAAAAATTTTCAAAATCGAGTGCACAATATAAATGGGTAAACATTCGCAATACTACCAAACGCATGCATTCCCGAACTATCCGACTTTCTCCCAAAACTATCCGACATCGGAATAATTTGTCGAACTTTTTTGTAAAATATTTAATAGTTACCAACATGGTAACTCGTTACGAACACGCTGACCGTCATATAGGACAGACGTTTCCTTCTCAAAGCACTGTTACCCCGCATCGTCTAATTGAATACTGTTAAGGTTAGTTCCAGTGTCGTATATGGACGCAGAGTAACGGTTTGTAGCGACATGTGGCAGAAAAGTTGTCTCAGACAGTATGGGATTAAATTAATTGCACATAAGCTTATGGTTGACATGGCAATGTGCTCACCATGTGATCCGACAAGCGGATACTCTTAGATTGGCGGTAAGCCATGGGAAAGCGTAGCGGGGCATCATTAGACAACTTTTTATAGAGGTCCTCGGTAATTGAAGGAAGCTATTAACGCAAGGCTGATCGATAGTTAAAAGCCTACAATAATAATAAGACCAAGACTGGGTTCAAGAGTCTTGCCGAACTTTTCCGCCTAACCAAAGCCACAGCAAAATATGCCGAGCTGACTGGAAACCTTCTCTAGTTTGAGAGGCACTAAAAGAAGAAGAAGAAATATTACTAATCTTAAACCAGTTTCCGCGCTATTTCCCATGATCTTGTATCACTTTTCGCCATTAGTAGATCTAAAGGTTACGTAGATTCCAGTACGCTTTCACAGTTTTCCAACGGTACCTGTCCAACCAGATCTGTTTCATGTTTATATATTTTGGTGGATTGGTTTAAATAAAATTCCTTTGCTGTTGTAGGAAATTGTGTAATATAATAATTATATTGAGAAGAAATGTTAGGTTTCGTTGGTTTTTGATACCTGAATGTTTGTTTTTTGTTTCAATGCCGTGACGTTACAAAACTTTTAACGGAGAATACACAAGATTTCATTGTACAATATGCCCCTCAGTATGCAATTATTTCGTAAGCGTGTCACAGACCCCTGATTTCCTTAGTATACTATACTAGTAGTTCAACATCAAGACGCAAAATGCGTGCCCATCGAAACATCCGTTAACAACTATTGTCGTTCTTCATCCTGCCAGTCGGTTTGGATCAACAAAAAGATGCTTCAAAACCTTGTCGATGAATAACACGGTATATGCCGTGGAAGTTATAGGATCACCATAAATATTGCCTAGATATGTGCAGAAGTACGGCATCCAAGGGCTCCAAGGGTCGACATCGTGACCAGCTTATTAAAACTAACTTGTGGGAGACATAGGGGATGTATGGGAAACGAAGTAATGTTGTGCTTAATGTGCATATCTGGCATTCAAGATTATGCCAATGAAACAATCATAATCATGGGAAAATAAAATAAAACATTGCTACATCCATTCGGGCAATTACTAATCCCAAACGTATAAGAGTTTTTTACTTTATTTATTTATATACACTTATGCTTAAAGTCTACAAAGGCGGACTTAATGTTAATGTTATTTTGAAGAAGACGAAGGGAAGATGGGAATTTTGCTCACAGAAATAATTAAACTTGTGTAAAGACGTCAAAAACGGCTAGCTACGCACATTATAGGCAACTCTCATACGCGACAGTTAGTCTGAGGGCTGGTTTAGAAGTATAATAGCAATAGGCAGACGTTGCGTCCGCCCACTCCTTGCCGGTTCGTTCACGTGCGTGGGCACCAAACCTGCCTGCCCGATCTCAACCTATGAATTATGTAGGCACGTAGCTCTTTCCGCTGCCTTGCGGAAATGGTGATATTAAACGGCTTTAAAGATATGTGTATTGTGTCTATAAGCAGGCATATGTTCTGAATCTCGTCATTGCTTGTTAATTTATATTAATAATCGTCAGAAATTCTTTATGGGATTCGCTTGTCTCAAATTACTTAATGCTTCGATTCTCTTACGACACCCTCAGGACGATATGGGGTGATGACATCTTGTATTCTAATTCCGTCACCACACGCATGTAGTTAGTATAGTAGGCCACAAAAGCATCAATTTATATTTAAAAGATCAAAGTACGCTATGTGCTCGCTAATTTCAGGTCTAAATTTCTCAGTGAGTTCATTAACTTTGCAAGCCTATTGCCCCAAGTCAGGAATAGGAAACCTTTTCGTATGTGCTAATAAAAAGTATAAACTACGGACTGAAAATTGATGATACTATCCATGGAGTTTCTTGCCTGTTCTTCTCCATAGGATCTACGTTTTGGAACAAGCAACTAGCTAACGTTAGTAGGACGGTTTGTAATATGGAGAAATACACAGGTGAAAATGGCAATTTTGTGATAAAGCACAATGTTTATATGCGTGGGCATTGTATTAAAATCTGATTAATTGATGTACTTTGTCAAGTACTTTATCCATATTTTTTGTTATAAGTACATACATATTTACATCGACCACGAATTTTATAATTACCAGATTTTGTTATCTACATTTTTTTTGTTCTGAATATAAAGTCTACGTTTTCCTGATAAGTCCTTAACAAAAACCGTTTTTTTAACTACTGTACATTTTTATACATATGCCCCATGTTTGCTACCTCTGCTGCAGGTGATCTAGATTGCATCTAAGAGCTGGCACGTGCTCTCGTCTTGTGTAACGACGGAGCTATTGTTGCTGCGGACGCCATTGTTTACGTTGTCCGCAGTTCAAATCTGCCGTAAACAAACCATAAATTGCGTTCTAAAAACTGTAGAAAACCATATTTCCAGATTTATTTCCGACTTAAATGTAAAAGCTTATTGTTTCCACCAACTCTGAAATTTGTAATACCTACGAGAATGATTTTATTTAATCTTCCAAGTAATAAAACTATATTACTCTTAGCTTATATTTTCTCCAAAGGATATTGTAATTGTATCAGCGATTTAGTTACCTTTATAATATTACTTTGAGTTCGATTTATCCCTCTTGTTGCTCTTAGGATTGGAGATGGGTGTTCCTTACAATAACCTTTCGTCTTTCGCTCTTTCCATGGAGGAAAATTTGACTATTATCCTGGGTTGGTCAGAGTTTTTGGCACAGTATTAATTACAAATTAATCTCTTGGGTCTAGATATTGATCGCCTCGTACTTTCTAGACAGACAATAGTGAAGTTTGCGTCCTTATTGCTAAGAGCAAACTCTATAAGGTTGGTATCAAATAAGGGATTTCAATAAGGATATCAACCTTATTCTACTGGTAGGGTGACAGTGACCCTTGATATTATGACCTCATGTTTACATCACCACACCGTAACTACTCCATCGACATGACCTCACGCTTTTGCCGGTTACCTCACCGCTGCGTCAGCGCTAGTACATTCATTTTGTCTCGTTGATAATGCACTGTGTGACCTCGGAACAAGGTTACAGATGCAATGCTTATCTGCGTGCAGCCTAGCATTTGTATGTGAAGGTCTATAATGTGGACAATGAGATTTTTGTGGTTACTCCCGTCCTCGTATATCTACGTTTATAGTGGGTTTCGGAGCGATCTAATAGTTGCTTTGCTAACATGCTACAGACTATCTAAGATATCTATCTATCTACGGAATATCTAAGAGGTCTAGGATGTAACGCCCCTATAGTGCCTGCAGTCTGGTCGATACCAATCTTATCCCTGCTTTATGGACTGTACCCAACGTTCTTTTTATTTACAATGGTGACATAATGTAGAGTAGGAAACTCCTAGCATTAATTATTGCTAAACATATAATAGCTGCTGCTACTGATTTAATTTTTGATAATATGTTTCGCAGTATGATTTTGTACTATAGTATTATTTATCCTTGTATCGCTTACCCCATTGTCATAGCTGGTTGAGGTATTGTTTGCCCTACTAGTCATAGCATTATTAATACGCCACCGGAAAACAGGTAATGTGCAATACGATGTAAAGTACACGATACTTTTAGGAATTTTAAACCTAAGAACTTAATATATTACTTAATATTTACAGTAAACGCTAATATTATAAATTTTTTCGTACTTAATTTTCCATTCCTATTTGATAGTTTAAACACTTTAAACCTGTCAAGAACCCTTGGAGATAAAAATGTTATTGCGTATTCTGTAGCCAATTTAAGGAACTAAATAGATGGAGAATATAGACGCTAATAATTTGAATTTCCTCTATCTAATTAGACAAGACTGAATCAGCTTTTGTGGGTTGCCTAATTTCCCATTAGCTTGCACGGCAAAGCATGTACCTCAGAGTTAGCGTCACAGCTATAGCACCATTTATGACTTTTGATGTTTGGCTACGTATCAGGTGGCCCAGTAAAGTCGATAATGACCCTATTCTATTCAAGTACAAAACATGAACCGAAGGTCCATATCGACCGGACGCCCGTCGCTTATCACTCCCTCTGAGGTTCGACGAACCGTGATACCTTCGGTTACGTCTGACAAATGAATGTACGCGGTTAAATTATGTGTCGATTTCTAATTTTGGTTAATATAAGATACACCTGACGTTTATCTTCTTTTTAATGTAAAGAAATTATAACAGAGATTTGGTTATAAGATGTCTTTCACAGTGTAATTAAGATTAATTGTTGAGATTCTTTCTATCGTTATAATCTCAAATATCGATCATAAATCAGGTTTTGTTGCACACTCTAAAATATCTGTTCTGTTAAATTTTGTGCTAAAATACCAATCGATTAAAGATTGTTCTGATTAAACCAGCGATTGATGTAAGCGGATGTTTCAAACATTGGAATTTACTGTTACATTTATCGATGATAATTCAAGGCCATTTTGTTATTCAAGTACCTACATTAGCTCATTAGACAATCCCCACTACACTTAAGTAAAATGGCAATTCATATTAACATTTTTTTTCGTTGGTAACATGGACGTATAAAAAAAGGCGGACGGAACTCTGGCTAAGACAAAAGTGAGACGCCAAAATGGCGGCAGCTCTGTATGTGTGAGTTAATTTTGGGGTTGCCAAGATACACAAAATTTTGCAATAAAAACATGGTTAAAATATAAAAAAAAATTGTTCGAAATTGTTATGTTTAACTTTAACATCCTAAATGCTGAGTATTTTTTTTATAATAACGTATTTTACTTTGAGAGGTTTTTGAAATTTCCTCTAATTTCGAGATGTGTTGAAAACGATTCTAAATTAAAAGAAATGCTTTCATTACCAAAATTTTTTTTGTGATAATATATTTATGTTGCCTAACTATAATTTATTGCGCACCTCTTGAGAAGCACTGGTATTAAATGGTACAGTAACAGTTTATTCCTCTGCCACGTGTCTTGACTCAAACAAATATTAAAACAAAATAAAGCACGAGGGATTAAAATAATGTATGATTAAGTTTACAATTCGACGACACGGTTGGCGCAGTGGTTGAGCGATCGACTGCTGCGCTGCATGCGGGTTCGATCCCCGCACGGAAGAAATATTTGTACGACCTACAAGTATTTGTCCCGGGTCTGGGTGTTTTTCTATCTATAATATGTATGTATTTACAAAAAAAAATGTATTTAAGTAGTTTATCATCCATCTCGTTACCATAAAACAAGCATTAAGTTGCTTAGCTTGGGACGAGATGGCGTTGTGTGAAATGTCCAAGGATATTTATTATTATTATACACCGACACAATAGGTACAATGTACATTTAAATTTTGAAAAAATAAGCGGCATAGGTTCATTTTTTTTTGTATTATCCATGTCTTGGTAGATTGCTAATTTACCTTTTAATGTACTGCATAAGTAACAACAAGCCGGAGTCCTCCTTTAGTTGTTTATAAGTCATCCGCATCAAAATATAGACTGCAAATGACACTGTATTTGTTTAGAATCCAATCGTTTTCACCATTACAATTTCTACTAAGTAATTTTAATTCAATCATTTCTCCATACTTAATTTTCCTTAGAAAATCTAGCAAAAGGAATATAAAATAAAATACCCAGTAGTAACTATTAAATAATTAACCATAATAATATATTGATTTTTATAATAAACGAAAATTGCCCACATTTCGGTTAATTTGCACACGTGAATATTGGCAACACTGAACTTAAAATTAATTGTTTTGTTCTAGCAAATACAAATTGATTTTAATGTATATAATCTGGAAATAAGTGATTGAATTATTCATTTACGTATGAAACGTGATTCCTGGATTGTTTTTCTTTCGGTCACTACGGTTTTTACACCATTTTACCACGCAAGACATGATTTATAGTTTTTATTTTTTCGCCGCATATTGCGTCTTTAAGCATCGATGTTCATGCGTGTAATGGCCGACTACTGTGTGAAAATGTGCGTGCTGGCCTGTACATATAGCTGATCTGGCCGACTATGATGTCACAGTTTTTAGTTAGCGAGACTCTGTCCGACTTTTTTTATACGTCCATGGTTGGTAATTATACAATGATATACATCATCGCTTATCGCTTTTGCTTCAATAACTAACTCATTTTGTAATCTGATTTTCATATTTTTCACATTTGTCAACTGTTACGATGGATCTACATATAAAAGAAAGTTCTATTATAGGTAGCAAAGGGATGATCATCAGGTGTGTCGCTTATGACTAATGGAATCCGTTTTGACTTTCTCATGATGTGGAGTACATGCGTTTATAAGTGTGATCATGTGGGAACGTATTCCGACTCTTTTTGCCACATCTTGATTAATTTTGTCGGTATCAATTTATTTTGGGTTTACATATTTGTACTTGATAATATTACATACATTATTGTATCACAGCAAACAAATTGAGTATAATGTCACTGTCTTTAGGATAATGAACATTTTCCGTGGAATGTATTTTATTACTGATTCAAATTAACGTGGTTGCAAAAGTGTCATTGCATTTATTGCGACGGTTTCCTCTACGAATGCAGGTCGCTCGTGAGAACAAGCTTCTTGTTACCGCTAGGGCTATCAGTGCTGTCACTCTAGAAATTTCGACTACCTGAATTTACTATAGACTATCAAATTTCATTATAACTTCGAAAGATTCTTATTCTCAACATTTTGAATCACTCTATAGCAATGTATTTAGATCATCAGCTTTTGTATTTATTGATTTCCATATATTCGTTAGGTTAGACAGTACGAAAACGACCACCTTCATCGTACTTGACATTCAATGTATAAAATTAATAATGTCGTTGTCACAACCTCTAGTTCAAGGCCGTTCAAGAGGTTCAGCATGTCCACAGAGTTATTGATGAAGCATCGCGTATGTATCGAAGTAGTAGACACTACATTATAAAAGCGTTTGTTATTGATTCACTTGCTTCTTTATGAAGTTGATAACCAAATAAGTATGTTATTTTTTGTTTCACCTTTGTAAAATGTTATTATGCTTTTTACTTCAAAATACAAGATATTTATTTTGCAAAATTTCATGCATATCATATTAATTAAAATTTTAATAATAAAAACAGGTTTATTAGACGGCTGTATAACCCTAATTGAAACTAAGATTAACCGGGACGCCTTCAGAACCGGTCCATACTGTTTGTTGGCGGTGATGTCATGTGAACTTGGAGCCGCAAAAATTTGCAACTGAATAGCTAATAACAACGTGAAGATTAAAATGTGTTACCATTACAGATCTCCGAATAGTTGTTAATACTAAATACAGCATAATCAAGTACGCTTCTTGATGTTTTTCGAAAATATTTAAAATAATGCGTCAGATAAATCTCATCCGTTACTAAATGCAGTTTAACTACAATTAAATTACCATTACGACTTTAACCGATCTAACGTAAGTTTTTTATTAAACAATCTAATATGTGACTGGGAGAAAATACATTTTGGCATTAAGTCCGCCTATGTAACATATGTATGAAGAATTTGATAAATCTCTATATATAAAAATGAATCGCTGTTCGTTAGTCTCGCTAAAACTCGAGAACGGCTGGAGCGATTTGGCTAATTTTGGTCTTGAAATATTCGTGTGAGTCCAGGGAAGGTTTAAGAGTTGAGAAAACATAGAAATATTGTAAGTAAAATAATAAATACAACAATTTTATTTTCCCATACAAACTGTTACCTGTCAAACATCTGATGTTCGTCCCGACGGTTCGGTAATCTTTATACATTCTTTATATCATAAACTAAGTACCTAAATGATTATAATCGAATTTGCGCAACGTGTGTGTTTGTTTGATTTAGTTTGATCAAAATTAAGATAGCTTACATCTCAATTTATTAATATTATATTAATGCAACTTCTTTGTCTATTATTTGACAGTTATAATCATATGTTCGCTCCAAACAATGGCGCTGTTGACTGTATTGTCTATATTGGAGTAAGTATTTAATATGGTGCTTTGTTAAAAGTACAAACGTTTCATAAATGTATATACAAATTAATTAAATAAATAGAAATAAAATAAAACAATTACGCGGAAAATTAGGAAAATAAAGAAGACTTAAACAACATTTTAAATAATTATGACACGGGTCTTAATCGCGGAAATATTTTGACTTAAAAACTTTGACTTAAACAACATATAAAATTATTTCTAATCTAAAATTAAACTTTTTAAATGTAACCTCATTACGTTTGACATGAAATTAATAGAATGCGTGCTGCAAATATTGTCAAAGAGGATGTAACAACTAAAAAGTATCGTTTAAAACAGATGCTTCGGTCGGAGTTACTTTATATACAAAATACATATATGTATATCTTTAAAAATAAAAATTAATTGCTGTTCGTTAGTCTCTCTAAAACTCGAGAACGGCTGGGCTGATTTGGCTAATTTTGAATATTTTAAATATTTGTGGAAGTCCATATAATCCAAATCTTTACATAGTATAAAACAAAGTCGCTGTCGTCTGTCCGTCCCTATGTATGCTTAAATCGTTAAAACTACGCAACGGATTTTGATACGGTTTTTTTTAATAGATAGAGTGATTCAAGAGGAAGGTTTATATGTATAACCCACCCCCGCTTTGCACGGGCGAAGCCGGGGCGGGCCACTAGTCTATTATATAAAATTATCTTGTCACGGTGTTTGTTATTAAACAATCCGAAACAACTCGACCGATTGTCGTAAAAAAAATGGTTGCATATCGTTTAAGTCTGCGAATCGGACATCTATTTTTCATCCCCCTAAATGTTAAGGGTACCTGTACCCCAACTTTTCTTTTTTAGACATTTGGTTTGTTTTAATTTTTTTATGATACAGCATGCATATATATGTATATGCAACCCTAAATTTTCAGCCTCTACGATCAACCCCTATTTTTAAATAGCGATATTTATTTGTCAAAACAACGTTTGCCGGGTCAGCTACTACATTTATAAGTATAGACGTTGTTAAATAATGACCGTACTTTCGATACTTGCTTTTAAGAATCAAATAATGCAGTGCTCCCTACAAGATCCCTTTTAAGGCCACATATTTGCAGCGTTTTCTTTTCAACGTGGAATTCTTTAAACATATCCTCATGCGTCCTTACATAAAAACGTTGACTTCACAACCGGTCCTGTAGCCCGTGCCCCGTATATTTAATGCCGTGATGTCACCAGTTCTACTACAATCTTGCTACACGACCAAGTTGAAGTGTATCTGGTTCTTCATTCATTTGGATATAATAAAAGCTTTTCGTCAAATTTAGCTTAACATGGGCGGGTCTTTAAAATTTGAATGATTTGAACGTTTCCAACGTATAGTGATATGTTTTTTGCTGCGAGCTTCATTTGTTCATTTGCCAGCCGTTGGTATTTAAGTGATCTTTAAAATGTGAGATCAGTATTTATATATGTATTTTTAGATGACATTATAATGGCTTATCATTTTCGATAAGGTTTGATCTCTATCATTGGAAATTCGTATAGGTCAGATTAGGGGTCTATTTCGTCGTCTTGGTGAGTGTCCAAGTAAATTAAGTAGATATGATATATAATTGCTAGTGCAATTCTCGAATTATCTCTAAAGCTAATATATCTGCGGGTCTTATTTCATCAGTTATATTCAGATTTTTACCGTAATCCAGAACTATGTCGCATTTGTAAAACCTCTTAAACTTTTATACTTAACGTTAACTTTGATGGGAATAAAATATTATTATTTGACTGAGTTGAATCATACGGTTATAATTAATATTGCGGTCAGCGTGTTAGTCACTATTTTTGTAACAGCTAAACAAAGAGCAGGAGTGACGGCACAGTGAAATAAAATAAATATTAAATCTATTCCTGTTTGTAAGATTATTGTCTAAAACTGTGTGTATAACTTAAAAAAGGGGTTACCTTATTTCCATCTTATTTGGTAAGAACCTTTTTGGTTAATTACTGAAATGTCACTTTCACAATTTCACACAAAATTTCATCTGTTTAAGATTTTGACAAATCCTACGCCTTAATAAAAACATCTGGTCGGATTCTACCATGCCGTCGTACTTAATTTGAATTCAAAGTTGTTTAAAACGATATGATCACAAAGTCGGCGAATAAAAAAGCCGCATCGTAAGCCGAAAGCCCTGGAATGGAACAATGGCTAATGAATTTACGAGTACCTACTTGGTTATGTAGCGTGTCATATGTGGTCACTGGACGTGAAGTTATGAGTTGTGGCGCGTGTGAATATTTTGATAGTTGTTATTTACACTGCGTTCATGTACGAGTAGGTACATTATCCGGAATAGTGTTACAATAAATTTTATTAATAAACTAGCGACCCGCTCCGGCTACGCACGGGTGCAATGATGAACATCTAAATTTATGCATGTATTATACTTATTAACCTTCCTCTTGAATCACTTTATCTATTAAAAAAAACCGCTTCAAAATCCGATGCGCAGTTTTAAAGATTTAAGCATACACTGGGACGGACAGCGACAGCGACTTTGTTTTATAATATGTAGAGAAGAGTTAGTTGATAATATACTCATGTTGGGCCAGCGACTTTTTTGTCCGTCCTACTAATGTTAGAAACGTGAAAGTTTGTATAGATGTATGTTTGTTACGCTTTCACACAAAAATTGTTAAAAGTTTTTTGATGAAACTTTACAGTAATATGGCTTACACATCAGAATAACACGTAGGCTTATATAGCACATATTTAATCTATGAAAATATAGTGTACATTATTACTGATAGGTGTGTACTGATGTGTGATACCATATATCTAACTATAACAGATTTTTATTTTGTTTTGCTAACTACCCTTGCAAAGCCAGGGCGGGCCGCTAGTATTCAATAAACGTTTTGTTGCTTAATTAATTTGTAGGTTAAATTTAGAGTTCCAGAAATCAAGGAGTCTTTAGAAAAGTAGATTATAATTCATCTACAATTTATGCCCTGCCATCATTACGGAGAATGACATTACATAAGCTCGTCAATTGGTCTTTTGTGGCGGACAGTGGGTTAGCTGTGGCTATTATTCTCGTAGATCCATTGTATGCTGGGGTCACAAACAGACAGACAGATCAATGTTGATAGATATTTTTCCATCGGTGTTGAATCTCAAACGTCTAATTATGTAGACGAGACCGTTAAAGTCGTAATACTTACTCTACAGTGGGTCATATTATGGGCTGAGTAGTAGTAGTAATGTATTCTAAATTCCTTACACGGAGTATCCGTTAAGTAAATTGCGTTCAAATAAACTGTTTAAACTCCTTAAATAACATTTTTATTCTAAACTAGCGACCCGCCCCGGCATCGCACGGGTGCAATGATGAACCTCTAAATGTATCAGTGTTTCTCTAGAATATTATGCATGTATTATACAGAAAAACCTTCCTCTTGAATAACTCTAACTATGAAAAAAACTGCTTCAAAATCCGTTGCGTAGTTTTAAAGATTTACACATACATAGGGACGGACAGACTACATCGACTTTGTTTTATACTATGTTCTCAATAAAAATAACGAATTTGTTAATTACCAAACCTGACTTGCCTTAAATCTCGCAGGCAAACATTTTAAAATAAACCTCGTAGTCTTATTACACTTCGGAAATTGGAAATGCCATGAAACCGTCATAGATCTCAGCTAATACCAACAAAATGTAAACTTACGTAAATATACAGCATTGTGGTTTGAAAAGTACATTAACGACCAAACATTCTGTCAGGCCACGCAAACAAAGCGAGACGGGAAAAGTCGATACGGTTGCCAAAACGCACGCACCTTTGATTCTTTATTTTATTTGATATCGCTAGTTTAGTATGTATGTCTATAGTTAAGTCTAGCTCATATATGTGCTCGTTGATGAGTTGTGTGGTGATATCAGGAGCCCGTTAATTAAGATATCTACGCGAATTATTAAATTTGAAATTGAATGAAGAAATATTCTTTGGTTCATGTCGTGTCATTTGTAAATTTTAATATCGGGTTATAATTCGATAAACGCGACATCTATTATTGAAGAAGGTATGTAGTTGGAATGGTAACATGGGCTGCTGCTACCGATATATAAAGAGAAAGAGTTTATTTGAACGCTATAATTTCAGGATCTGATTAGAAAAAGAAATTGATTAGATTTGGGTAGCCTGTTTACTGAAGAATGCGATTGGCTATTATCGCGCTACCCAAAGTTGCAGAGCAGTAATCATAACTGTTAACCAATCGGGCAGACTAGAAAGTTGAGTTGCCTACGTGTCCAAAATGCACGCTGCCGGTTCCGCGCCCAGAAGTGTCTATGGCAGTCGACACACGAAGTATATTAAAAGGGTTACTTGCGCCTAGATGGGCCTCGAAAGGCAGCCAACAATCACTAGATCCAACATGCTTATAATATCAGAATAACTTTGGTATTTAGAAGATTAGTGCTTGCACTTGCATCGTGTCGGATTGGCAAGTCGATAGGAATGTGTAAGTTAGTGGCACAGCTAGTTAACCAAATAGGATTGGTCCAGTGCCGATTCACAATGAAAATCGTGAAAAGGCAAACGATGATATAAGAAAGTGTGTTTAAATCTTAATTTGTTACTGTTGAATGTCTTTCGTTATAGAACCCGCGCTTAGAGACAGTAGCATATTTCATGTGTAAAGAATTTTATTCGTTCGGCTGATGACCTAACCTTTGGAATATTGCGCCTTTACGCATAAACAAATAATTTCCTGCGTGCGTTTAACAACGCTTTCGAAGTCAAACAATCGGTTTCCACTGGTTAATTATAGAATAACGGAAATAGACGATGAGAAGGTTCACATTTTTTGCGGCTTTCCTCTGCACATATTCTCTTTCATCACTGGATTTAATTTTCTAATTCTTCAAGACAGAAAGTGACTATGTCGGTATCCTACCTACCATTTAAGCCCCAGCGGTTTACGGTCACACGTCTCGTGCGGGACGCCACAGGTTCGCAAGAACGCAGCCTACTGTGCTGCCCCAAAGAGAGCAAGCAACGAAGTACGTCCCGGCCTCTAGAACTTGATATTGAATCCGGTATCAACCCGACTGACCAATAGGACACAGTAGGGTCTCCTCCCTACACGAGGTTAAAAGAGGTATGATTCATGGGTGGAGACGATGATGGTAATAGCAGCAATTCTTTAGAAATCTTAGCCATAAGCTCTCTATTCGTAGAATCATCACCGTCCACTATTCATTAAACGTTACCCAACTCCATGATGCCCTACAAACACGCGCCAGGTGGCATGGCGCATTCCGAATACAGGATACCGATATAGTACTGTGATGCCATGATACTCGGAATTGAACTTCTAGGACTGTGGGTTATTTTTTATAATGGAAATCAAGGGCAAAATTTGGGTAATCCGAGTTCCATTACCGAATAGGTTCGTGAAATTCAAATTCTATGCATTTAAATGGATTATCTATTTGAATGAGATCCTACAAGAGGCTGTCGATTTAAAATATATTAGCTATTGTCGCAATGATTTCTATAGACGCCGGTGAAAGCCATTGTGTAGGATTGATATCTTCAACCACAATGTGTGCGCGCTTTATTGCTCATTTTCACACGCCTTCCACATTTTTACCTTTACTGTGTCTACAAAACGGCTCAATTCCAGATTATCTTCTATTACTAAGAAATCTTAATCATCTTCTATATTAGTCCACGGGTAAACAAGTATTCCTACTCTTGCGGCTAAGTTGTCTGCCTCTTTCGGCACTTAAGTCGTCTCTTATAACACCGTCGGGATGGAATGTGTTGGTGAACTTATGTATTCTGAATCTTATTCAATCGTATAAATTAATGACCTAGTGCTCATTTATGTCTACGTTCAATTATTTTCACTAGAGTTTCGTATTTTTATTAACGCCGGTGCATTCACAGCAAATACATGTTATCTTGTATATTTTATCGTAAATTCCTTACTACTGCCACATATTTTGTGTTGAATGTCGCTGATAGTGGTATGACGCGACACGCGCCCAAAATTTGTCCGACAATTTTATTTGCTTTTGCAATTTAAAATAGATTCGTTGTGTCGCCATTATAATATAAATTGACTGCAGATAACAATTAAATTCTTTCTTAATATTTTAGTATCTTCGTGTTTGTCATTCGTAATTAATTAGTGTCATTGTTGTTAGAGAAGGTTTGTTATTGGATTGTATAAAACGTATTTATAACTTGAAAACGGAATATATCACCTTATTTATAGCAGAGATACCGTCACAAAACTTACAAATCGTCATATAAAACTACCATCATCATGTTTCGGCCCTTATTTCACGCTAGGCGAAAGTCTACATACACTCCGCGTCTTATCTACATTTCATACGCTCGTCCTCATTCACCCAATCCACCCATAATTTTACACTAACCTAACCTAACTTAAAGTCCATCCACATTCATACTGAAACTACCACTGGTTTGAAATGCTGCTCTACAGAGAAGAGCCGGCAAGAATCTCTTGTAGAGTAGGACGAAAGAACGGCAAGTGAGACTTATCTGTGTACCCGATTTACAGATTATAAAACCCGACTCATTTACTTCACCCCGATTGCTCTCCTATTTGTGCAATACCTAATCATTCTCAATTTGCTCCTCCAACACGAAATATACATACAACGGTTTCAATTATTTAAATCGTTATGTTACTTCTGATAGTGACCTACTTCAATTTACTCGTATTTTATTATAAGCAATTACATCATGTTTCCTATCAGTTTTATATTAATAGTGCACGCTTTGTTACTCAACAACGAACCGCACCGCGGTATTTCTAACGCAAAAAGCTATATTTATAAATTTGTTTATCCTTTAGTTCAATTAGGCTGATGTCAGGAAAGTGTAATACCCTTCATCAGGGACTCATTGGCTGTAAAAAATATCACACAAATGAAATCAGGAACTGTTTACTGAAATAAAAAAAACATTAAACTGTATCTAAGAAATTCGCGAATATGTGCCAGAACTAAAAAAACTGGTGTCATATTAGAAAGAATAATAGGTATGCAATTGCGGCTCTCCTCTTGTGGGAATTCTATGCCTATGTACGGTGGTTATCACTTATAATCAGGAGACGCCCATCCTCGTGTGTTTCATAAAAAAATAAAAGTAATGTCAACAGATTTAGTTAATTTTGATTAATGATGGATGACACACAGGATGGTCAAACTTAAGTCGCAGTGGGTAGGGCACACAGCTCACAGAAAGGTACCGGAAAATGCAGTGCAGGTTAGACCTATGTTCCGGTTAAGCTTGCTCCAATTCTATGGTTACGGGTGTTTTAGACTTCGTGTTTGAGGACCTCTCTGGTGGGACAGTAGTGGACTTTTCTTCGTTGAAATTATGATAATTCATCATGTAAACGTGAAACAGAAGCCCGTGCTAACCCGTCTGGATAACGTGGCATAGTAGGTTAATTTCCCTCCTGTTATTGGAGGCTTTCCTCAGCAGTAGGGCTTTTACGGTCTGACAAGTAACTAAGTCTGTATACATCATGTGCTGTTTAATATTTTATCACACTTATGAGGTTTTAACTTTGTAACAGTTTAGTTTCTAACAGTGAGCTCTTCTGTTCTACGGATTCGTAGAAGCTATATAAAGTAAATTATACTACAGACTTGCAAATGCATTCGTGTAACCTTATGTTCCGTGTAATTCTTTTTATTCGTTGCAAATGTTCCGTGAAGTGAGTCAGGTAAATAACCTACATATGTTATCGATAGCAATACGAGCGGGTCAGAACAGAGGCGCCCAGACTTTTTGTTCATAGACCACTTTCCACATCCAGCTGGTTCCGGTGGGGGTCCACCTGCAGCTATATTTCTACCATATACCCAAAATTGAACGAAACATGTGAAGATTAGAACTTACTATGGAAGTTCCAACCACGAATTAATTTGGTTTGTTGTTGGTTTGGTGTGAGTGGATGTCAAAAAAGTAAAGATTGCCAAACAAAAAGTGATTCTATACAAGTTTGTTTAAGTGCCTATCGCTGAGCTATTATCTAAGAAAAAATATTATGTGCCTACATTGTTTGGTAGAGTTTTAGTTTTTTATTTATTTAACTTCATGCATATTAACACATTGGAGAACTTCTTCAGTATTGGAAGCAAATCAATTTTAATAAATCGGCGGGGATTTTAACGAGTTGTAAACCCCATTTTTTGGCTCGCCAATGTCGACCCCCGTCGTGTCTCCCGTGGGCTCCTGGAGGCCACCTGGAGCACTTTGAGAACTAGTATGACTCTTATCTGACATAGCTATTACTACCACCCATAAATATTCAATTACAGATTTTCTTCGTTGCAGTGATTTTGATATATTGATAGAAAATACCGATGGTTTTACGCATTAGAGGGTGACCCACATCCTGAAATGCAGGTCTTTCCTCAACTGCCACATTTCCACGGCATATTTCTCCAGACTGGGGAAGCCTATTCCGAGGCCCCTCGTTCCATGATGTTTCTTAAGTTATATGTGCTTATTTCTCAGGTTATAACACTTTCGTCACCAGTCGGTGACCGCAAGGTAAAAATAAATGTAGGTTTTTTTGCGTGTAGTTTTGCACACAGTATTTTTATCAGTAACTAGCTGTCCCGGCATACGTTGTTTTGCCAAATAATTAACCATCCCCCGCGCAACCCCCACCCCGCGCAACCCTCTAGGTCTTATGGTTCCAGAGATATCGTGAACATCTCCTATCGCAAACGTTGTTTTGCCATGTAATTAAATAGGGGTTGATCGTAGAGGGGTGAAAATTTAGGGTTGTTTGTATTTTTTTATGCTGAATCTTAAAAAAATAAAAGCAAAATATTTTCTCTAAAAAATAAACAAATTTTTTTTGACCCCCCCCCCCTTAAAATAAAGGGGGATGAAAAATAGATGTTGTCCTATTCTCTTACCTACCCAATATGCTCACAAAATTTCATCAAAATCGGTCAAGCCATTTCGGAGGAGTTTGGCATCTAAAACTGTGACACGAGAATTTTATATATTAGATACTATCGATTATTTCGTTATGACTATTGAGATTTTGTTACACCATGTGTAGTGATGAATATTTATCCGCCATTAATATGGCTGTGATGGAGGGGTACGCCATAGGTCCAGCTGCACTTGTGGAGATTGTACTTAATTTTATCTTACCACCACTTAATCAAAGTATGAATGAGGCACTGTTCAATATTGACTTGTTTTAGTGTGTATCGAGTGACTCGGTGCCGATACTCGATAGTGGAGTGTTGACCCCAATTAGCGAGCCCCTGCGATGGACGTCTTCACTCTGTAGAGGACCTCCGTCTAATTAATGATGCTCCAGACACATTTCTTTATTAAATTGTAGTCATCATCATCATTTCAGCCAAAAGAAGTCCACTGCTGGACATAGGCCTCCCCTAAGGATTTCCACAAAGGCTGGTCCTGCGCCGCCCGCAGTATTTGTATCCATTCATGGGGGGGGGGGGGGTTGCCATAATCGCCACGCTTGGCAGGCGGGTTGGATCGCAGTGATGGATGGTGTGTTTTGAACAGAACGTCGCTGCTGCCCAACGTCTGTTGTCCCTTAGTCGCCTTTTACGACATCCACGGGAGGATATCTGCCTCGTTGGTCTAGTGGTCAGATGTGCCACCTTTGGATCAACGGGTCCCGGGTTCGATTCCGGGGTCGGGCAAGTGTCTTTGTCTAAACCAAAGGCACTGGCTCGGAGTCTGGGTGTCATTTCTATCTATAATATGTATGTATTTACAAAAAAAAAATGTAAGTAGTTTATCATCCATCTCGTTACCATAACACAAGCATTAAGTTGCTTAGCTTGGGACGAGATGGCGTTGTGTGAAATGTCCAAGGATATTTATATGGGGTGGTAGTATTCTTCCTCCTCTACCACACGGAATATATAGGCATAGTGATTGGAAATTTAACAAAAACGGTTGTGTTAAATACCTTTAAATACATAATTTAATTTGATAGGGGAAATCGCGAGTGTTAATCTTTCACTACTACTACTCAGCCCATAAAAGGCCCATTTAAAGGAAAATATAGAATGTCTGAAGATCCTGAGGGTGTCGTAAGAGGCGACTAAGGGACAACATACATTGGGCATCGCCAACCCGCCTGCCAGTCGTGGCCATTATGGCAAACCAGCCTCTTGGGGGAGGCCTATGTCCAGCATTGGACGCATTTTGGCTGGAATTATGAAGAAAATGATGATGATTTGTTCGTGATTTTTGAACCGAAATGTACTTTAAAAATTTTCTAAATGTTAATTTTATTTCATTACACACCTTTGAGCCGAGTCTACATTACAGAGATTATTTCGGTGTATTTTCTCTAACAAATAATTCTAAGCTAACCAACGCACGTTTGAATCTTTGCATAGATTTTTAAGACTTTCACTCGATTGCTTAGCCTCAGGAGCAAATCGAGTTTTAAATGATATTCTTCGTCGTTACGTTATCGCATGTCTATGCCATTAGTCATTGCTAAAGATCATTATAACTAATTACTTCATTACTTTTGTTGCAGGTAATGTTGTCGAGGTCATCAAAGTGGTGTCGACTGCTTTTTTAATCCATGGAAGGTGATGTAACTCTTCGATTGATAAGTGACGTCACCTTAAATTAAATGCAAGACTAAACACAATACGTCGATCTTGATTGATATGAATTAGTTGTTAGTGATTGTTTGCTTTGTTTTGTGTTAAGTGTTCGCTGGAATTATTTTAGGTGTAGGCATTGGGTGTAGGTAAGGTAGTCATAGTTATTTAGTACGTAATTACGACTAATACTCAACCCATAAGTGACCCACTGAATGGGGAGGGGCCCATTACAAGCAGGGCAAATTAGCCTACTGTGCCATGCTGGTCATACGGGTTGGCGCAGGGTTTCGTTTCCAGCTTTCCTTCTTTTTCAGCCTTAATCGATTAAATCCAAAAGTTCTTGTCTATAGCGTGTGGCAGACTCTCTTCTCTTCTCTCTACTATTGCTACTCAACCCATAAATGTGGCTGAGTCAAGCCTCTTCTAATTACATGGAGGGCTTAGAATTAGCATACTGTGCCACGCTGGCAAGACGGGTTGGCACACGGTTTGTATCAAGTTTTCCTTCTCTTGCAGCTAGGTGATCCGCCTCTTGCGTTCCTTCAGTTGCCAGCTCCGTGCGAAAGAAAGTAAAGAGGTCGGCCTCGGTTAGGTTAGTCCTTTGGACTTCGGTTAGGCCTTTGGATCAACGGGCCTTGTATTCAATTCCGGGGTCGAGAAAGTGTCTTTGTCTAAACCACTGGCACTTGCTCTGAGTCTGGGTGTCATTTGTGTTTGCGAATTACATGTTTGTAAACTGCCCCGCGATACAGGTTATAACGAGTTCAGGGGTTCATTTAAAAAAAAAATAACTATAGCAATCGATGCACTAAGTACAAGGTAGCGTGAAAGCTACAGATGGGCTAACTGAACGATTCTGAACTGAACGGTCTCGAAGGTCAACCAGGAATTACTTCGTGTAAATATTGATACTTTACCAAATCAGGTTACACTGGTGCCTTGGTAAAAGGCGAGTAAAATGACGAAGCGTTAGGTATTTCGTGTACCTACATTTCATTTCCTCGGTAACACCAAAAAGTAATTACTGAAATTAAAATTGACATGATTCTGTCCGACTAAAGAACACTCCTTAATATTTTAATGGCTGTGAATTAATTCCGCGAATGTTATTCTAACAGGAATTTGGCGTAATTGGACATTCAGATATTCATTACTGAGTGTGACCCGCGATTTTGTCTGCGTTGACTTCAAATTAGCTTAGTTACATTTTTGTAAATAGATGATGCTGGTTCTATTTTAACGCAATATAACTGTAATATTCCGTCTAGATCATTAGTGCCCAAAATGGTCCTGATGGACCCTCAGGGGTCCACGGGCGACGGGAGCTCTACGTATAGGCGTGACAAAAATGGGGGTTCATAATTCGTAGGAGGGGTCCACGAAAATTGAAATACCACTTCGAATTGTGAGTTTTTTACATGTGAATGTAGATGGCAAAAAAGTAAATTGGGATGTAATAACATTTTTGATCAGCCATCTTAACTTTTTTTTCGAACATTATTAATTCGTGGTTAGAAGCCGCATCGCCAATTTCCATTCCAGATGCAAGTAGCTAACCTGGAGTCTAGTATCAAGGATAAGGATGCACTCATAACCGAATTAAACAGGTCACTTATTGTTTTTAACCGACTTCAAAACAGGGAGGTCTTTACATTTTTGTCGACGTTTGGGAATATGGTAGAGTAAACTTTCTGTCAAGATAGATGTGTTTTTAAATGCCTCATATATTGGCACATTTCGTTTCCGTTCATCGTAATTTATTAATATACCAGCAACAAAAATGTTGTTAAAACTAATTGGTGGAATAAATCGGAATTTATGGTCTCTGCATGACGTCGTTTATAACGATACCGGAACAAGGCAACATAAAAGCTCCAATAAAATAACTTCCCCTTGTCAAAAGGGGGTTCCCTTTTCGCCCTGTTTGCGGGAAGTGCATGCGACGTTACTGGAAAGGCTTTGCAGTCTGAACAAATAAATCTACTGACCATGTCAAGCTTATATGCTTTATTTTCTTTTTTTTGTATGTTTCCTGAACGGAGATTATGCCAATAACTTAAATATACTAAAGTATACTTAAAATATACTTAAATTAATTAAAAACCCTAAAAGTGTCAAGCCACAAGTCTACGAAGCTCTACGAATAAGCTATTTTAGACTGTTGGAAACAAAAATATTTTGCGAATTGCCCGCTTTTGGTTCTTTCGTAGAATATCATAAACAACAAATAAAGTTTATGCATGAGACCGTTTGATCGATCGGGCGTAACTTGGCGAAACCCTCCCTATTAACCAAACAATCAGGGTGACTTTTGTTGTAACGGCGAGTGATCACGGAGGGGCTGTATGCACAGAGGGTCACTAAATGAAGATTTTTTTCTCTCTGTACATATCCTTATCCACGTTAAATAGACTGTGTGTCAGGTTAGGTTATATAACCTAACCACGCGTATTTTGGCTGTTCCATATGAAACAATATAGGAAATAAAAAATGCGTTGATATAATACTGAAGGGTTTACACATAGATATGTATTAAGTTGTTGTCTCAGTATGCAATCAATATCAGGGATCTTTTCGAGCCTTCTGAAAATTCATGGAGAGAATTTAGACTATTGTGCCACGATTGCAAAACACCCGGTTAGCACAGGGGTTTTATCAAGTTTTCCTTCACTTACGGCTACGTGATCTGTCTCTTGCGCTTCTTTAGTCGCCTCTTACGACGCCATCAGTATGGTGTGGGTTGGTGACATCGTGTATTCTATCCGTCACTACACGGACAGCAGGGATCATCATTATTTATTAATATCAGCCATGGTCCTACACAGGCCGCATCTGTCGCTTCTTAGCTACCTGTCAAAGTTTATAACTACAAGTTTGACGTGTCAGTCTGAGTTTAAGTGAACGGACATTATTTGAACGGTGTCTTAGTCAAGACTGTTCGTAGCTATGTTTGGAGAAATCCTTCTCCGCCGATTGACTATAATAGCTTCTATTCTCTCTGTCTCTCTCTCTATAAATAAGCCTTAGAAATTTCCTTTTTGTAAGTCTTTGCACCTCGAACCTTAATGAGGGATCCTCGCTTCATAGTGTGGTGTTCCTTTGTGTGGAACTATTCGTATTGAAGCATAGAGGGGAACTCGAAGGCTTATATTTTTATTGTCGTAATATTATGACGTCACGCTATACGCCTGCTTGAATGCTTTTCGTAATAGTTATTTTGGGGTTGAGTTATCGGAGTTGTCGTTTCGATAGGGTGAAACATTGTTTTATAAAAAAAAAGAATGGTTTTACAAGAAAAGAAATATAATAGGGAAAATATTGTTTATGTAAATTATAGACGCATCATAAAAACTTAAATAAAGACCCATAAAAACGATCCAATTACTTCAAATCCAGAAAGTGATATAAAATCAATGGCAACAGCAGATATCAATTGATATAGAAGCGATAAGCAACAAATGTTGTAATAAATCTGTTGGATAAAATTGTAATGAAAATATCAGTGTTTGCGTAATCGGTGTTGACTGGGGTGTAATGAAGAAAGGTCGACAGACATACGTGGGAAGAGACTGATGAATATGCAAATGAAAGGGTAAATTATGTGGCGCTTCACGGTTTGAAATTTTATGACGGTACTGGCTTCCCCGACCTATTGGATCATGTGGGTATGGTATCTAAAGACTTACGAGGGAATCAAGCATCTACCTAATTTTAAATTAAGCAGGTTGTAAATGAACCAATATTTTTATGAAATTGAAATTAAACACTTTTTAACGGATTTATTGCATGTATATTACAATATTTAATTCCCGACGTTTCGAATTATCTGTAGCATGGAGAGACTCCGGTCTCGCCAGTGACATTATGTATTACCAACACATCGGTGGTTCTTAGTGCGTTTATACATAAAACCACGAAATAAAGGAAGAGCCTGCTAAAATGTATCCAAAGAGAAGTGATCCGGCGAGAACCCTAATAAATTTTAGAGGTAAACACGCAAAGTCTTGTTTAATTATACCTGTTGGTTGTGTTGTATACGTTGTGTTGAATACCGTCATATACTATCCGCTTGCGTTTTTCATACGTAGATTTTGGGATCATATATTTTCATGGTAGCGGGATTCTTAGAAACGATGAGTTTAAAGATGTTACAAAATTATCCACATACATACTATTTTAACCTACTCAAGACTAGTGCTGCTAGTCTTGGTCGGGACACGGAATACCAATTTGAGTATCGGGGTGGACAAACTACACAAAATTCAAATAAATATGCGATTACTTTATGTACGTTACAATTCACAATGTCACCAACGCACAGCATCCTATGCGGTCGTAAGAGGCGGGTAAAACACGCTCAACGTAGACAACCTAACTTCCAGAGAAGAAACTGTCCTCTAAGGTATGTTTCTACTTTCTAGCAAAAATTGTAAACTTGTGCACCTTATTGAACATACAAGGTGTTTGTTTGCTCCATTTACTTCTTAAATAGTGGGGATTTTGGAAGGGTCTATGTTTCCAGGAAGTCGTCTATTATTACCTTGGAAGCTTGTTAGAAAAGGGTTTTATTGGATGACCGCGTGCGAAAGGACGGTACGGGTTAAGGACGTAGGGATGAAAGGATGCAGGGTCAATGTAAATTTTGTATCTTCCAGGGCGTTATAAAGCAACTTTATGAAAATAAACATATGCTGAATAAATTGTTTTCAGTAGATTGGGTATACTATGCCTCTTATACACAAAATAAAATTGAGATGTCTATCTCTAATAATGAGTAATCTAGATGTTGTGACCTCTATTAATTAGTAATTTCTTGTCATAATGTTATGTTTTCACTGACAAACCTCATAACGCAACCCTTCGTGCACAATGAAGGAAATACTATTATGGATAATGCGTGTCGCTAAAATATTCGTATAACTGACATTAGAGGCAAGTCTGTGAAAAATCATTGATGTTAAGGAAAAAATTGCGCATCCATTTATTCCTTTATACATATGTACCATAGTAAAACGGGAAATGGAATGTTCCAATTTCTTCTTTAGGATTCTCGGAATCTTTCCTATTTCACCATCAACTGACGATCACCTATCACTACCTATCATTTAACTTAGAGACTTGCCTCGCAATGACTTTAAAAAGACGGTCAAGACAAAACTTCACAAAAAAGCGTATTACCGCATTGCTGATTATATGAACGACACAGCTGCTTGGGACTAAGCTGTTCAGTGCCAGTATTTTTACGTTATTCAATTATGTTATTGTATATATGTATACATAAGAAATAGGACCGCAATGCAAAAAAATAATGACAAGCCCTCTGAGTTTCTTGCCAGTTCTTCTCAAGAGTGGTCGCGTTTCGAACTGGTGGTAGACGGTAGACCATTTGTATTATATAGAATCTTTATGAATATTGTGTTGACTTTTTGTAAGTGTCCATCATGACCCAAGCAAAATAAATGATTTGAATTTGAATTACGATTTATTTTTGGGCACCGTTCGGGTCTAGCCATTTTCTTAACGAAATTTTTGCCATTTTAGTTTTTATTCTTTCCTCGGGGTTTGTTTATATTTGCATGTTCTGTTGTAAGAAAGTCTACGATATCTTTATGCTAGGTTTTATGTTATTTTAGTTTTTTTTTTATTTTTTTTTTAATTTTTAATTTTCTTTATTTTAGTCTTGTGTTATTTATTTGGCAGCCGTGGCGAATATTAATGCTCTTAAAAGCTTACCTATATGTAACTTGCTGAAATACAGGGATACCTAGTTCGGCGACAGATGTCATCATTAATATAAATAAGACAGTTTAGCCTTCAAGTGTAAATTTCACTCAATTGTATTTGGCATTCAAAATAAACTAAAGGTTTTAAGTATGGGATTCTGTACATATGTCACTTAAAAATAGCTGGGAAAACCAATGCTACTTTTGCCTATTTATTTCCGATGATAGTTTTAAAAGTTTCAACGACTACATTAAGGTTTGTACTAAAATTAGAATGTAGAATACTTAAGTATGCGTAGCTTAGCATCCCAGAATCCATCCAAATGCCTCATTGGTATTCTAGCATGTACAGTCTCAAACATTTCTCGGAACGAACAATGAATCGAGTATCTCTGCGATCGCGGGGAAATCTAAATTACGGCGCAGAACAAATTACTGGGTGTCGTTCTGCAGTTCATGCTCCAATTGCATTTATTCCGTCCCATCAATGAGTTGAGTTGACTTGCTGCCCTCGTGGTCATCACTTACATGTTTATTAGGTTACAATAATTACATGTTTATTCTTAGTTGTGTGTGGGATACATGTGTTTTATTAAGACCAAAAGATTATATTAATATAACTAGCTGACCCGGCGAACTTTGTTCCGCATTATACATATTTAAAACAAAAAGAAAGTTGGACATAGGATACCTGAGATTTTTATCCCGTCCGTATAAAACCTACTTTAACAAAACGCAACTGACAGCGAAACGTTATGTTGTCTATAAATTATATAGTTTAATGTGGTCGAAAATTTGATAATTTGAAATTTTGAATTCGACTTGTTTATATTGTTGTAATTCACATAATATCTTTATAACTTGTAGCCTATGTGTTATTCTGATGTATAAGCTATATTATTGTAAAGTTTCCATTAGCTATCCCTCATTAACGGATTTCAAGTAAAGTTAATATATAAGAATGAAATCTGACTGCTCATATTTTCACATGACAATAAATCAAGTCGACCAAATTGCCCTTGGAACACAACAATTTGTTGTTGTTACTGAATAAAAAGCGCTTATTTTCCCCGAGAGATGTTTGTTTATCAGCATCTTCTTATCTTGTTTGTGAACACATTCGGTAGTCGTCCTTGCTTATTGTAACTTTTATTTCTTACTATTCACGACTATGGACTAGGCGACAAAACAAAGCACAAACAAAACAAAACATCGAACCCGGGACCCGTTGATCCAAAGGCGGCACCTCTAACCACTAGACCAAAGAGGCTTATGGCATGCGTTTTTAGCAGATTGAGGCTAACAATTGCATAGCAGGCTTCGGGCCAGGTCAACTGATGAGAATATTTCACTTCTGGCCTATGCCATTTGCAGAAAACAATGCTTTCATTTTGATGTAGTTGTCCGTAATTCGTATTACATTTTGATGTAGTTAGACACAACAGGTAACACAGTATGATAAAGTGGCAGTGAACTCGGCTGCTATTGATTCACAGTCATTGCCATTGGCTAGGTGCCAGCGCCCCTACCACGATAGCACTGTTTATCATTCACCCTGTCGAATACAAATGTAACAGGGTTAAGTTATACTCTTAATTTATATTATGTATATTTACTCCAGCTTCTAATAGTCCCGTAAGATTGTTAAATTCGATAGTCACATGTCGTGAATTGTGCAGTGCTGCGATTTTGTTTCGGAAAGCTATGAATATGTCTGGATTTACAATAGCCTGGAAAATTTCAAGGTATACTCTGTATGTATGCTAATTACTGCCGATTCATTATACCCTTGAACTTGCTTGTAAACTACATTAGTTTACCATCACTCTACCATACTCTTCGTTAATTTAGTATTGGAGACTGTCTCTTTTAGCCCAGCACGTTTAAATACGGTCTCTTCGGTTCCCTCATCACAATTGTCTATTTCAGTCCTTATTTCTGCCGTGACTTCATCATTACCGCTAAAAGACGTCCACTGCTAGAAAGTCTGGCCTGAGCCGCTGGCATCCATCTTTGTCTTGCGATCTGCCGTGACGTAGGTTGAGATAATTTTTAGAGAACCTTAGTAAGACCTTGGTAGTAAAGTGTGTTAGTAAACGCGATCTAGTTCTCATAGTTACAACGATGTGTCGTTACATCGATTTTCCGGAGCTTACTTACAATTCATGGGGTTACATACGGAGTAGAACCTTTCCATTTTAATATTTCAGAACTTAAAGTTTCGTAAGGATTACTTTTGGCGGAGATCAGACCCTGCGAATGTTTCTTCTTGAATTTATTTTCGGCATGGGGATTTTCCACACCCTAATCTTGTTTTCCTTGTTTATTCATTGTGTTTGGTAGATTAGGTTGTTGATATTTCCGTCGCAATATTGGTTTTGGGGAATTGTGAAAGCATTTTTTTCTTAAAGAAGAACATGAACTCTGGCAAATATAAAATTTTGTGTAACTGAATATGAAAGGGGCAACTTAAAACATAGTAAGTTAGTCATATATGTCGGAAGCCCCTAGCGCCTCCTGATTTGCGACTCGATTTATGTGACCAAACTACTCTCAAACTAGGGATGTGCGATATTTATCGATATCGTTAAAATATCGATATTAATCTCCGAAATATCGATTTTAAAATATCGATAATTGTAACTTTGAAATATCGCCATATCGATATTTTGAACATGATATCGGGTTACTCTCGAAATATCGAAACTCGATCACATTTTCGATCAGTACTCTTTGGCATATGTAAAAAAAAATGATTCATGTATTCATTCATAAACATCGATACCGTATAATGTTTTATGCGCAAGCTCAGCAGAGAAGCATCCCTATTTTACCTTCTCATTAAGGTGGATGCTCCAGGGTAGCCCGCGAAATTCAAATTTTCTTACGTTTTTTGCAATTTGCAGGTCAATGCTAGGTTGTAAGTTGATTAAAATGTTATTCGCGGCTGTTAAACGTATTTAGTTATAGAATTATAATCATCAAAATTATCAATACACCCCTCCAAGCTGATAAAAGTGCAAGAAAAACTTTCAACGTCAAAATCATTATTGCACCTTTGAGCTTGGTGGGTTGTATTGATGAGTTTGATAATTATAACTCTGTAACTACATACGTCTTACAGCCGCGAATCAAATGTTCATCATCATAAAACCTAGCACTGCCCTGCAAATTCCAAAAAACGTAAGAAAATTTGAATTTCGCGAGCTACCCTGGAGCATCCACCTTAAATCAAATAAAAATAAAGTCAGTCAATTCTCACTCATTCAATTATAACAATACAGTCAGTAGTCGCGCAGTTCTCATAAAAATTGTTTATTTTAAAAGAATTTAGGTGGAATATCTTCGAGTGGGATATATTATAATTTGGAGATTAAACTTCTAACGTGAACCACGCAAACAAATGTGATGTACATTATTTCTCACAAAAATTTATAACACAGTGAGTTTCTCACCATGGTTTTCGATCGATATTATAAAATATCGATATTTTGTGCCCGATAATATCGAACTATCGATATCAATATCGATTTAAATATCGATATTTTACTAATATCGCCCATCCCTATCTCAAACTACGACGACGACGACGAACGACGTTCGAAAGTACACAATGTACATTTATGCAAGTGATAGTATTTTTGTGTGAACAGCCGGTTGAATTACGATCACCTGTGTTAATGTCCGCGTGTTCTTATGCCAACATCAATTGTAAACAGAGTTTTCCAGCAACTAATGCTTTTATCGATAGGGCCTTTATATTCTGGAGATTCTGAGGCATTCGCTTCATTTAGGACTGATTATTTATTTATTTAGTTTAGATTTTAATTAAAATCTTTCTCGGATCGTCAAATTGGATTCGGAAAGCGTCTCTACGGACAGACATGCAAGAATCCGTAGCAGCTGCAAGATACGTCTCGGTAAAAAATTGCTTGCATTCGGAACCGGTGGTAAATGGTAATTTTTTATAGTATTTTTTTGACATGTCGTGAGAGCTCTTATCAGCGAACTTGATTAAATGCACTTTGATTTTGGTAACGTCAGTACTTTGTAATAATTTTTTGGAAGATTCAAATTTTCCTGAACTTAATACGTCTACGAGCTTCCTTATCTACTCAATGGATTCTCTATTTATAATCTTAAGATTATATTATTTAAGATTAGAGAGTATTCTCCAACTATCGAAATCTACTAAAAAAAACCACATGTCATCGTTGAAAGTCAGCGTGTTACAGATGAACAATGGAGAGGCGACACGGCACTGCCATTGTCGATACCCAAACACACCTCAAGTAACCGCGATTGTGTGCTAATGGTTCGATGAAGGTTACTAAATATTCAAGGGCTTTAAGTTCCGCAATATTTTTATTAAATGATCTGCCTTACTGACCAAACTACAGTCCAATTCAACCCAGTGAAGATGTATAAAGTTAACTATTTAGATTCGCATGTTTCTTATGTGTTAGTGAAACATATGGTAGTAATTAGTGATAGGGTTTTCTAAGAAGTTTTATATAATGGAAGAGAAATTATTCATAGTTGAAGAAGTGTTTTCAGTGGCCTAATTGTAATATTAATACGAGTATATAAGTTACCCTTGCTTAAGTATTCAGCGTACCGAACTTTTATATTAAGTATCTGCACGTATTAAGTGTTTAGTTTGTAGGATAAAATATTTTGCAGTGATACTTTCTATGTGCGCCTTTTACTCAGATTTATTGCGCCACAAATCTTTCTACAGACCCACTTTTTTATTAATTGTATAGCGCTTAAACCGGTCTGGTTAAGCATAGACTGCAACTAAAAAGGACCCGGCTGTACTTGATTTTGCAGTTTATCTTTGGAAAATGTGAATGTGAGGTTTGTTCTACTGTAATGCTTGATCAAGCCAAAGACGTCCGCAGCTTGACTTAGACCCAAGGTTTCTTCACAAAAGTCCCCGCGCTCATTGTAATTAACCTAAACTGCTTATTCAATAGAGTCACTCCAGTGCCTTGATTTTTTGGCAATATAACCTACTGATGCAGTGTCCGTTCGGGATCTATGCCTCACACTTCTGATACAAGAAATGGGCAAGAACTTTTTAAATTAGTAGACTACATTTTTACAGGCTAGCAATTGCATCGTGTCAGATGAGCACTTAAATATACAGTAGCGTAGAGATCATTGCGAAGCAATTCTTTAGCGATTGCAAATCATAACAGAAATAAAGATTTTTTAAACTGATTTGGTCGGTTTTGTAGATTCTGCTTCGCTGTGAGTTTGGTTTTGCATATTGTCTAGCAGACATTGACAAGATGCCCAAGATTTTTTCTATTTCCATTAACGGTTCCTGCTTATTGGAACAGACAAACAATTATTTTCACCTATCTATCTTGACCGATCCTTAGATAAAATGTCCTGGCAGCAAGACGCACCGTCTGCGACTTTGCGTTGACCCTTCCTCGGAACCAGTTGCTGTTTTCAATGCAGTCCTCATTCTGTTGCCCTATTAACTCGAGTGTGTAGATATTTTGAGTGGAAGGTACCTCATATTACTAAGCGTTTGTTGTTGGTTTGTAAACCTATGAATATATAAAGTATAACTGAGGGAAGTTAGCTGTGTCTTGTATTTTCCTCCATCAATTAATGGAAAAGTTTAGGGATGATGATGATGACACCAAAACATAATAAGGCTGATCGAAAAATAAAGTCATCATATTAATGACATTCCCCAAATTTGCGAAGAGTTTAACTCAAGATAGCAAACAGAAGCTGTCAGTGTAGGGAAGAAGTAAGAATACATCATTTTAAGAAATCATTCCTTTTTGAGAAGAAGCATTCAACGTAAACAAGAGAAGGAAGATTCATAACAAAACCTTCCATGAAATTGCAATAGGCTTGCCTTAGCAGCAGATGATGAATAGAAAGACACTCGTGGTAATGGATTGTTTTTATTATCAGATCAATTCCCATCATCAGGTAATATACTCCTGCACCGTTAGTCGTGACGTCATCGGGTCATCGACCCGCACGTCGAGCAATTACTGTACGGAACGAGTTTAGTAGTAATGGTATTGTAAAAAAACCTCTATAAGTGCTCCTCAGGTACAATAGGGAGCGAGACACGTGGTACGTCCATTGCGATGGTGGTATTTTGTCCCTTTATAGGTCGAGTCGTCTATTTGCTTTTGTTCATTACTCACTACGCGTAATTAGTAAGATAGCATCGTCAGATTTTTAATGGGATTTCGTATGTTACTTTAACAGTTTATCTTGCCTTTTGTTCCAAATTGTAACATGTGATCCGTTTAGGGAATTATGATTTATCAAACACCTCACTATTTGTTTCACTACTGATCATCTGTTTTTATCCACCCTAATCAAAGTCAAATAAACCTTACACAATCACACAGGCGAACTAGTAAAATTGTTAAACCATTTTAACATAGCAAACTGTAGTGAGTGTACATATATCTATCAACGGTTTCTGAACCGCTGATAATCTTCTCATCAAAGTCACCAAGGCTCTATTTGGTTGCTGTTTGTCAATTGTTGTCGTTTACAATAAAATTACGTTGAGTGTATTTTTGCTGCACCGTTTGTAAAGAAATTCTTTCATTTTATGACCTTTTCTCGTGTTGAACAGGAATTATTTTTGCAAACGACGCATGTTTTTCGCGAAGTTTCGCCACGTAATATTGCAGGGAATAGTGAATGGCGCCGCCGGTTATTTGCCGGGCGCTGTGTATTGAAACTTTTTGTCTGGCAGCTGGATATTATGTTTCCCGAGCGGAGATCCAATTACCAAATAGGTGTATCATCGTCATAATCGATGCTCATCAAGATTTTAACAGGACCACTACCCTGTTCTATGTTATTCAACAAGACTCAGAGAGATAAGTATGTCTGGCTTACAAAGACACTTGCCTAGACTTAGAAGTGCAGCTATCTGCTAAAGTGAAGGACGTAATATTGATTAGCTCTTCAGTCTATGTTATTTATTTGGTTTTAGTTATTTAGATGGGTTTTCTAATATATTTACTACAGTTTTAGACATCAGTTATCTTACAGTTAAGTCCTGTTAACACACCGACCAACTGATTCGAACATCCTATCGATGATCGGAACCTAAGTTTGCAGAACCTCGCCCGGTAGCTGCTTGGATCATTTCGTCAGTGACTAATTGGAAGTTCTTATAAAATAATGAAAGAGATTATGCCGAAAACTATCTCAATGAAGCGAAGTTACACGTCTGTGCCACATGAAATTCCACCGAGTCCACCTTTTCAATAACATTCCCAGTCCCACTTTAAAATTCCCCTTCATTTGTCCTAGGGGAGTCATAACATGTATGTTTGCGTATCCCCGGGCCCTTGTTGACGCCTCCCTCGTACTGTATTTCGTGGCAAGTGCACGACGCCCTGTCTAGACACCTTGGATTACTGCGTGAGTGAATAAAATGGGTGTTGCAAACAGTGGGGATAGCAAGCGTGCTAATCAGCGTTTGTCATGGCTCATAACAATACTTTGAATAGTTTGGGTGTCTCTAGTATTGAAGACATTGTAAATGCGAACGGTAACACGTTGACTCTGTCTAGTGTATTTTGGAGGTGGGTCTTATTTGACTAATCGACACAATACTGGGCCTTACGTGTAAACGTGTCTTGTCTGCTGCACGTTTTAGCCTCGTCCCAAAATGTAAAAACATTTCCAATATCGGTATAGGTTGTAAAACTATACTAGACTGTTAGCTACTGACGTCCGTTGCTGTACAAATGTCCAAGGTTCGTCGCAGAGTACAGTCTTGCGCAGATTTCCAGTGACCTTTATATGGTCGTCCGTCCAGTTCGTGGCGGTCTCACACTGCTTTTTTACTCTAGGACTTCTTTTTCTAGGATTTCTTTTGCCGATTTCGTCATCTATATTTATCCCGCCAAGTAACCCCGAACGTAGCCCTCTCGTTCTCTATCTATCTGCACGTTTGTTTTAGATATCCATATTGTAAATATGACGGTATTATTGGTACACTAAATCATATTATTGAATCATCGGCAGCGCTACTGTGAGTAGAAGCACGCGCCGTGCACGAGTATCGAATGTAAAAAAAGTGATATGATATAAGCGAGTCAATGAGTCAGTGTTCTGCTTCAATGAACATATTCATTCGGACATCTGGCCCAGGATTCAAAAGCCGCAACACTAAAACTTCCGGAAATGACGGACCGAAGAGAATTCGCGTTTGGAGAGCTTGGAACTGAGGAACCTAATACATGTTGTGGTTAGATTAGTGTTAAGAATCTTCAGGGCTCGGAATTTCCCAAATTTCTTTCGGATCTGATTGGCAAATAAGTTATTGAAGCATCCAAGAAAAATGTTGGTTCTATCTGATATTTAACATTCAGAATACATAGTGTCACCATCCTGAGCCTAGCAGCAACAGAAGGACAACCCGTTTTGGCAGCGTGGCACAGGCTAATTACCCTCCATATAATTGGAGGAGGCGACTCAGTAGTGGGTCATTTATGGGTTGAGAAGTAGTAGAAGAGTAGTCGGTCGTTTTGTCGTGTGGTCAACCGATGCTATACCTTGACGATGCCATGATATAATTGGTGACAAAAAGTTCCCACGAAAACTGTAAAATTTGTAAAACTGTTAAATCGTGGACACAGTTTTAAATATTTTGCATCAAATCGGTACGCAGATAGATAGTTTACTAAGGAAACAAAATCTCGTTAAAGTCTCGCGATGGCAATCGCTAATGCTTGATAGCCAGCGTTAAAATTGCAATACCTGGTTATTAATAGAAAATGTAGTAAGACCTGTCTTAACGGGACTTCACGTCAGGCAAGATCCTGATTTGATGCACCGGTAGACAGGCTCTTGTGATTTTAAATATTTATTCTATAAAGGACTGAATCTGCTACAAAGCTACAAAATCTGCCACGGAAAGAGCAACTACAGAGTTTCTTGCCGGCTCTTCTCTGTAGAGCTGCATTCCGAATCGGTGGTAGATGGTAAATAATCAATTTAAATGGTAAAATATGTGACTACATCATCCATCAGATGTCTCGTAAACATTTGGCGAGTCTACATAGTTCAGGCCGAACGCAGAGTGGCTAGTCTCGCCTGTGCAAGAGACAAGTGAATTATAATGGCTTGTAACTGACAGTAATGGTGCGGAGTGTTTTACGATACTGACGCCATATGTGAACATTAGCTGCGGTCAAGTATTACTGGCTGGAGTTTCTAGTGTTCCAATAGAACAGTTTGTTATTTATTGACATTTAGATAGAAAGAAAGAATTCAGCGTGCTGTTACTGTCCTACGAGCCGTACGAGAAGGAAAACTTGATACGTACTTGATACACTGTGTTAACCCGTCTGGCCAGCGTGGCACAGTAGGCTAATTGGCCTCCATGTAACTGGAAGAGCGGGCCTCTTAGGAGTGAGTCATATATGGGCCGAGTTACTAGTACTAATGTACCACGTCTCTGTTCCATATGATGATGACATATGGAAGAGAGACGTGGTCGCTCACTATGGGCTCCATCAGAAGGCTCGAAGTCACCCAAAGGGCAATGGAGAGGGCTATGCTCGGAGTTTCCCTGCGAGATCGAATCAGAAATGAGGAGATACGCAGGCAAACCAGGGTCACCTACATAGCCCACCGGATTGCCAAACTTAAGTGGCAGTGGGCTGGGCACAATACTCGCAGGTCCGACTCCCGATGGTGCAGAAAAGTACTCGAGTGGCGACCGCGTTCCGGATGGCGCAGTGCTGGTAGGCCTCCCAAACGGTGGACCGACGACCTGGTTAAGGTCGCCGTAAAGCAGTGGATGCGGGCGGCCCAGGACCGGCCTTCGTGGAGATCCTTGGGGGAGGCCTATGTCCAGCAGTCTTTTGGCTGAATTGATGGACTAGTACTAATGTAATAAAATGTCAGAACATATAATGTATCTGGAAATAAATTTAGCTCATAAAAAGTGTGTTTACCACAGCGAAGTGGCCATGTCGTCTCAGCTTGACTGAATTATCCAATAAAGCGTGCTTTAAGTGTTCCGGGATGACGCCATCCTCGGCGCCGCATCGTCCTGCCGAACTCTTGGTCGCCCACGCCTCCCGCACGTGTAACACTCCAGGAAACTTATATCGCCGTTGACATGGATTTGACATCCATATTCTTCTTTATATCCTTTGAATAATGTGTCCTCAGAAGCTGTGCTTAATGGCTTTTGTCACGTTATTTTGGGGTCGGTTTGATTTTTGTTGCGACCGCATTCCGGAAAGCGCAGTGCTGGTAGGCCTCCTTCATGGTAGACGGGATGGCCTGGTTAATGTCGCCGGAAACCGAGGTATGCCCGCGACCCAAGACCGGCCTTTGCGGTAATCCTTGGGGGAGGCTTATATCCAGTAGACGTAATTTGGATGAAATGATGATGAGGCTTTTTTGACATCCACAACATTGCTATTGTTAAAAATTGTTAGTTATTTTTGCTTTAAGCGCTCCTCTGGGATCGGGAAACAAATATGTTCAGCAAGCTATATGAATACTACTACTACTGAGACCATAAGTGACCCACTCTTGAGACGGGCCTCCTTCAGTTAGTAAGCAGAGAGTTGTCATTCAACTCTCTCGTAGTAAGCCTCCTGTGCCACGCTGGCTAGACGGGTTA
Source organism: Clostera curtula (assembly GCA_905475355.2). NCBI lineage: Eukaryota > Metazoa > Arthropoda > Insecta > Lepidoptera > Notodontidae > Clostera > Clostera curtula. The sequence continues at coordinate 1,389,685 of FR997818.1, read as the reverse complement.
TCACAGGGTTTCGTATCAAGGTTTCCTTCTCTTGCAGCTAGGCTATAGTTAAGTGCCGACATAAGGAAATGTGAAGGCTGATAAGCCGCAAGAGAAGGAAATCTTGATACGAATCCAACCCTCTTTGTTCGGGTCCCTGGTTCGAATCCGGGGTCGGGCAACTGTCTTTGTCTAAACCATAGGCACTTGCTCCGAGTCTGGGTGTCATTTGTGTTCGTGAATAACATATTTGTAAACTGCCCCCGCGATACAGGTTACACAGGTTCAGTTTTTTTTTTATTAAAAAAAACGTCTCACCAACCTGGCACAGTAGGCCGATTACACTCCCATGTGTGGTGTGAGTAGTAGATGTAGTAGCAGCTGGTTCTTTTGAGTATTAGTTTATTTCATCCCTGTATCAACCGAGTCTTGTTTTAGAAGAATATTCCAAGAATATTCCAAGCGTACGAGATCGATAGGCGACGCCATAAAAGGCTTGACGTAAGACATGTTTACGCTAGAACCTTCTGAATGAGGCCAATTAATACGGTTCGACCGCCTGCCAGTATTTATTTGTGAGTGACTAAACGTTACTTATATCGCCACTACTAGCGTAATCTCTATTAGGTTTGTGCGTTGTAATTGTAATAGAACCGTGTGATAATACTGTCCGTGTGGTGACGGATTAAGAATACAAAGTCGCGACCACATTCCATCCTGAGGGTGTCGTAAGAGCCGACAATTGAAAATGACAAGGCCGAAAACTTTGCTGCAAGAGAAGGAAAACTTGTAATGTTACCCTGTGCCAACCCGTCTGGCTAGCGTGGCACAGTAGGCTAATTACCCTCCACTCCCACCGTAGTTGGAGGAGGCCTGACTCAGCAGTGGATCGTGCCTCGTTGGTCTAGTGGTTAGATGTGCCGCCTTTGGATCAACAGGTCCCGGGTTCGATTCCGGGGTCGGGCAAGTGTCTTTGTCTAAACCAGAGGCACTGGCTCGGAGTCTGGGTGTCATTTCTATCTATAATAGGTATGTGTTTACAAAAAATAAAATGTATATAAGTAGTTTATCATCCATCTCGTTACCATAACACAAGCATTAAGTTGCTTAGCTTGGGACGAGATGGCGTTGTGTGAAGTGTCCAAAGATATCCATTTATATTTATTTATACTGCTGGACATAGGCCTCGCCCAAGGATCTCCACAAAGGCCGGTCTTGGGCCGCCCGCATCCATTGCTTTCTGGCGACCTTAACCAGGTCGTCGGTCCACCGTGTGAGAGGCCTCCCATCACAGGGAGGGTAATTAGCCTACTGTGCCCCGCTGGCCAGACGGGTACATAGTTCCATAGCTCTTATCTAGATGTACAAAAAGAAACTTCTTCTTTAATTTTACTACTTAATTATCACCTAACTACCGTCATCAAGCTATGCATGTGTTGCAATGTCATCCATTTATGATTGCAGATAAATGTAAATTGATTTAGTAAATGTGCCCTTGGACAGTTTATGCTTCTCACTTCGAGACAATGGCCCTTATTTGCAAATTACTAAGGATGAGTGTCCATTAACATGACGGGACAGCACCCCTTTCCCCATAACTCAGTTACATAGTAAGTAGTCTGAATTACTTCGTGTTAACATCAGCCAATTGTTGTCAGTAGTAAGTCGGGAAGGAAAACGGACAAATTTATGTACCATAATATATACTTACACCAGCAGCGGTTTGTCTTATACATATTACATTTAACATTAAAGTACGGTAATTTAACTTTTAACATAGCGCCATCTATTGAAAACTTACTCAATCCAGGCGACAGATATCGCCATCTGTTAGAATCGTTTAGAGCTAATATATAATTGTGACTGTCAAATAATTTGCAATATAATAATATTGCGACTATAAATTGAGATGTAAGCTATCCTATGTTGCAAGTTGGATCAACCTTTTTTTTAGTGGGGGAAACCTTTTATAGGTCCCCAGCCGAATTGGGACGGGGATGGGGTATGTGGGCGTCCCCGGTCGCGTAGAGATGGTGAGCTGCGACCGGTATACCCACTAAAACCTACCACTGATGTCAACGCGTGTCATTCTGCCGTTCGGGAAACTGCGTAGTCTATCCGTGTTGGCAGTAACAGAAGACAGGGGAGCTTGGCTCTAACCCTTGATGTTAAGACCAAGTTGGATCAACCTGCATACGGTGTGCAAATTTCATTAAAATCGGTTAAGTAGTCTAGGAGTCAATCGCGGACGCGACGAAATAACGTCTCAAACTCAAAAGGAACTTTATTTACGTAGATTTTATCACAAACCTCTTATAAATCGTCATATTTATAATTACCATTATCATCTTACGGTCTCTGTCCCACGCTAGGTGGTAGTCTCCACACACCTATCAGTCGTCATACCTACATTCACACCTTTCATACACAATTCCTCAATTCCTAATGATTTTCCTAATAAAACGTGACGCGTAATTTATTTGAAAATATGCCTTGATATTACAAACACATTTCAATTTCATTTGTGTGTGTACAGAGAGTAACGTGAACCCAATAGCTATAATGAAAGTACTGCTGATATTAGTACTGTAGCTAAGCTACTATTTTTTCGAAATAACTTTAGTGTCATGGTGGTGGCGAAAGTGTCATAACTCGAGAAGTGACCCATGTTTTATAGTAAAAGTCTGGCTTAGGAAACATAACACAGAACTCCGTGTAACTGAAAACGTCAACCATCAAACGGTAGACGCCAGACGCGGCGCCGCCACGCGTTCAACGGCTTGTCACTGTCTAAAATATGCTGATTACATAGGTTAAAGTCCGTTTTTCGGTAACTCAATTTTGAGGCGAACAGTGCTATGCTGATCAGGCAAATGGACGCCAACCCTTAAGATGCAAGTCTCGCTGGCGCCAATGCTGACTCATCCGCCATTTTAGCTATAATGAAGCTATTGTCGTACGGAATTAGCATCCAGCTAGCTGGTGTAACACCTAACTTAATAATGCGTGTGCGGATATTTAATTTGTATTGATTAATTGTTTGGCAGTGGCCAATACATACCAATACATAACCTAACAACCAGTTCTTGCGACTGTTGCGTTCTGCTTTCCGCGACAATCCTCCGGTAATCGGGTATTCTTCCTCTTGTGCCATCTCCTATTCCATATTACTGTTTCCTTATATTAATAGTATATATAATAATAATAATAAATAAATAATAACAAATATTCTTGGAAATTTCACACAACGCCATCTCGTCCCAAGCTAAGCAACTAAATGCTTGTGTTATGATGGTAACGAGATGATTTTTGTAAATACACACATATTATAGATAGAAAACACCCAGACCCGGAACAAATACTTGTAGGTCGTACAAATATTTCATCCGTGCGGGAATCGAACCCGCGTCATACTTGTGTATATATACGTATACTATATTATTAGTATATAGTACTATATTCCTTATACATAGCAGGACAATTTCATTTCTATTTCGACCTTATCTTGATAATTAATTATTGTGATCGCTTGGTTAGTTACAACTTCACTGGAAATATCACCGATCAGATGGACTGGTTGTCGTCTGCAGCGGAGATATGAAAAGTGTAGGGAATACTGGAGTCGCCTAAACGGACCAATCAAAAATCTTAAGTGTTGGTGACATGCGCGATGACATATGGAACAGAGACGTGGTCGCTCACTATGGGCTCCATCAGAAGGCTCGAAGTCACCCAAAGGGCAATGGAGAGGGCTATGCTCGGAGTTTCCCTGCGAGATTGATTCAGAAATGAGGAAATACGCAGGCAAACCAGGGTCATTGACATAGCCCTCCACATTACCAAACTTAAGTGACAGTGGGCAGGGCACATAGCTCGCAGGACCGACGCCCGATGGGGCAGAAAAGTCCTCGAGTGGCGACCGCGTTCCGGAAGGCGCAGTGCTGGTAGGCCTCCCACACGGTGGAACGACGATGGGCATCGCTCCCCATTATGCCTACAATACAGCACTCAACGCCAGTGTTATATAAAAAGAATGAAATAAGGTGATAGTTGCTTTTGTGGTAACATTTTAAACATTGAGTAGGGGCCGTGGTCGCAGGTTTGATAATAAAAACAACACAGCGATGAATCTCCTCCTTTTATGTAGTCACAATCGTGAGAGCTAAGACATCAGTGATAGTTTTTCTTGAGCCAGCAAAAGAGTCCTAGAAATCTAAGGTTTGTAATATTATAAAGACATAGCACTTTAGTCTCACCAGAGCGTATAATCGACATGACAAACTAGAGATTCCAAATTCTATGCATTTACAAAAGGAAATATACAACCACTTGTAGACAATAACCAGGCCCCATAATGGACATTGTGTGGAACTTCCACACTGTCGTTCAATACCAAGGGGTCTAGACGCATTGGTAGAATAGAAAGACAAATGTATGATTTTGACATGACCTGTCAAGCCCTTGCCTTATTCTTCTTCTTCTTCTATTCCGCTAAAGAGTACGTTCCGGAAGCCTCTTGTCTAGTGCCCCAGTTCGCACCACTCCCATGACTCTAGTATGTAGTTTATTTTAAATTAATTTACTGGTTTGTTTGTCACGCGTGTTGCCACGTTATGATGTCATACGTAGTACGGTCAGGGTTGCCCGCTGCAGTTATCATTGGGCTATTTCAAGCCGTGATGCCGTCACTATTTAAATGAGTATTCGGACCCGAGTTGAAATCGTAAGTGACGGCGTAATTATGCCATTATTTATACTCATTAAAAATAGAAATCAGTCGGAGACAGTCTAAAGTAGCGTTTGATACCAAATTCGAAAACCTCTAGGCGAATATTCGTGCTGTTGTGGCTCAATTGACCGACGAATAGCAGTGATCACAGCTGAATTCTGTTTAGATAGTATGTTAAAGAAAGTAATTCCTTCGGAGCGTGGTATAGGGAAGTTACCTTGAATGATGTCCCATCGATTTAGCAGATCATGCTGCGTGCCAGACATCGCGGTTGCTCGTCTTGTAGTCATTCTTTTATTGTTTTTAGTATCAAATATTAGGTTAAAAATTTATTCCCAAGAATATATTCGTAATTTTCATAGAAAAGTCAACTTTATTTCAGTTAAAAACTGTCCGTCGCAATATTTATTTCAGCTGTAACAAATTGAGTGGTGAACGAATATGTTTATCATAAAAAAATACTTCTTATTGATATTTAGATATCAGAAATATCAGTAAATATTTAGGACGGTCACGCCCTTGAATAGTAAGTATATTTTGTACACGTTTTATTAATTTAATACATACTTATAAATGGTGTCTGTTAAAAAATAGCTTCTATCATAAGCATCAATTCGTAAACTATTATTAGTGTTTTAATTCAATCTGTTTATGAAGGTAGTATGGATTTTCCTGACTCAGTAACTCCAAACGCTTTCTATCTAGGCTTGGTCCAGGTGAGCGAAGCCGTGCTCAGCAGCTAGTTTATACTACAGACGTGATCCAAAAGAAGTGAAAAACCCAAAGTAACGTATGCTTCACGCTCCACACGTAAATCGTAGTTTACACGTACAATCAGCATCTATACACTATTTACCAAGCCGGCGAACCAAAGTTCAAAACTTTCGTTACACCGAGAGAAAACTTCGAAATACCGTTGGTACCAGATAATTGAGTTGTACCGATACGAACTGACCAACTTTCTGAATAGCTCATTGTGAACTTTTAATTTGAATATCCAATTTGTAGTATTCGAATAACTGTATGTTGAATCTTATGGTTCGATACTGAACTACAAAGTTGCCAATTACTGAAGTTATAATTAAATTCGCTTCCGGCGTGGTTTAGTTTGTTAACTACTCGTGTGTTGTGGTAGGCTTAATTTAAGCTCTAATACTAAGGTAGGACTTAGTTATGGGTGGAAAAAGGAATATTGTATGGGATGATGTGGTATTTATACCACTAGCTAAGGTAGCTCAAATTTACGGCTCGTTAAGAACCGTTGCCTATATATGTTTTCCGGCGGTGTTACGTATCACCAACCAACCCTGTAATTACGGAAAGCGTGAGGCTGATGATTGATGTAAACATCTTCTTCTTCTAACTAGTGAAGTTTGGCAGTGAGCTTTGCATATCTTCGCAGGACGATGACGTACGTAGGACATAAAAAAACCTGTCACACACAAAGTCCTTAAATCTGTTTGTATTGTATTTTAAAATGTTTTAAAATCGATAGTGTTCGATACAGAAAATTAAGAGATTATTTATCAGGTTTTAATACTGCTGTATAAATTCTCCGCAATTTTCCTAGAAAAAATAGTTCATCTGCAACTCTTGTGAGCTAAGAATCGCCGTTAACCCTGTTCCAATAGGTCGTAAAACCTAATGAGTTTAGCGAACGGCTCCCAGAAACGCTATTAAAGGCCCGATAGCGGTTAGCGTATGGTGATACTTAGGTATGCCTAAGTTTTCCAGGAATGATACAAGTATACGTAAGAAAAAGTATGATATACGTATAAGTCTTATTTACGTAAGATATCGGATGAATGCATTAAGGACAATATTTTTATATTTATGTCACGAAGGATAGCCAGGAAAACTAGCTAACTATCTTGCAGAGAAGGAAAAACTGACAAGCCAGCGCAGCTTTACACTCGGTAGTAGGCATCAGTAGCTGTAACGCTGGTCTGGTGCTCTTCCCTTATTTCCAGATTTCAACCTGGAATGTTCTTGCTTTAGCAGTGGGTCCAATGATGGATGGCAAAATAGAACCTCCGGTAATAACCGCTTTTATTAGCATTCGCGTCGGAGGCGTGTCGAAATTATGAACTATCAAAATCAAAATGTTTTTTATTCGAATAAATTCTTGCGAATGCTTTCAAATAGTCAAAAAAAATGTATTAAATTTAAGAGAAATATAAAAAAAACTAATCATCTAGTTTTTACCACCGGTTCGGAACGCCATTCCACAGAGAAGAGCCGGAAAGAAACTCTGTGGTTGCTCTTTTAAATAAAAGGATTACAATGATGGTGGTACAAACAAGTCTTACATATTTGTGAAAGCAATAACACGCATAATCATGTAGCCTATAAAAATTTAAAATAAAAAACAGTGAAATTACACACAAATTACATGGTGCGTGCTGAAACTGCACTCACATACTGTTTACAAACTTCGAAATGGGAGAAACATAACCACCGAAGAAATATACTAGTTACTAAAAGGCAAATCCTGCCGATGTTTTGAAGATTAATGTTATGGTGTCACGTTAATATTATTCGTACGTTCTCTTCAGATTTGAGATCTGCAGACGATCTAAGAAAACTTTTGGAAAGTCAATACGGGGAAAGTAGTAAGTGCAGGCTATAAGATATTAATGTCGTCTGGGGGGCTACCGACGGACATTAAGTCAGATTACAGCCGGCTTTGGCTGACGGCCAGCCGTGAATCGTGCGCAGTGCTGATCTATGACATATTTTGTTAAGATATGTTTTGAATGTCTTTTAGTTATTTGGTCAGGATTTATTAACGATTTTATAGTGCCAAATGCTTTTGTTTTATGTCGGGTTGAATGTGAATGTACTAGAATTACTCAAGCGTATCGTATACACAACACAAATCTAAGGCCCGGTTTCCACCAAAGCAATGATTGGTTATTCAAAACACATCTCCTCTCGTCTCCTCTCCTCTCTGCTTTGGTGAAAACCGGGCCTTAGGGTGGTATTATTTGGTTGCGGTGTTCTATAAGATGCTTACTCGCAATGCTCTACCTCTCTTAGATTTCTGAGATAGCTATTTGCTTCAGCCAGCCTCTCAAGGATTATAGGCGTCATGATATCCGACCTTCATGTATGTTCAATACTTGCGAAGTTTGGTTCCATGTTTCCCACGCTTGTATAATATATTCGTGTCTCTGTGTACGATGCACAAGCTATCTGCGGATTCGTAACGCTATTGTGTTCGAAGGCCGCAGGTCCCCGCAGTGCATTGTTAGGTATATCTACCTTGTATATGCCCCTCATCTGTTTTGTTTTGCCTTCGCCCATTTTTACAGTGATATGGTACTGGTTTAACCAGGTTTGGCAAAATACTCATACATCTACTGGCTGTGTAAGGATCGACCCTTCTTTTGGGATGACTGGTAATTATTACTGCTGGCCAGCTGTATTTTTTTGCATTCCTAACTTCGTATCTCGAAGATTGGCAGTTTGGATCAACAGCTTTCGTGGCCTTCGGAGCACGGAGGAGGTTAGACGTTCCGACGAAACCAATTTAACAGCTGGCAGAGGCACACGTTGCAGGGTCAACACTATGCAAGTGCTAGCATTAATCTGCTAAGTTCAAAAGTTCTTGCCAAGTGGTTTTGTCAAAAGCGTGTAGTATACTTCCTGAACTGACACTTTAGTATTAGTGGTTTACAGAAACTTTCAAAATTGACAAGCAAACGCTATTGAATTAGCAATTAACATCCGTGTTGTGACCGATTTAGAATAGTGTCACCACCCCATTGCATTCTGAAGTTGTCGTAAGAGCCGACTAAAGGAAATGCCAAGGCAGAACACCAAAACTTGAAATGCAAGCCTTCTGGCCAGCGTGGCACTGTAGGCTCATTTCCCTCCGGTAATGGGAGGAGGCTTGACTCAGCAGTGGGTCTTTACGGGCTGGGAAGTAAGAATTAACAGCTTTAGGGCCCAGATCAAATACGTTTTGCACTAGCCGCTAAGGTCCGAACTGCGAATACCGCTATTGTACATAAATAAGGACTCATTGTATTATCTGAACTTGAATAGACATCAGAATGAGTAATCGATTACCTTATCGCTATACCGAGAAATGTCGGTACAGTCGGCTAGTCCTCACTGGATAAAATTAATGAAGGACGAAAATTTTGTAACACTAGAGCTGCTAATCATCATCGTCATCTTAGGCCTTGCAGCCCAGGGTGGGCCTTAGCCTGGTCCAGTATGTTCTTCCAGACAGATCTGTCCATGGCTTTCTCCTTCCAGATTCAGACACCAATCACTTTGAGGTCTTGTTCGACGCCTTCTAACCATTTGAGCTTGGATCTACCACGACTTCTGCGGCCATCCGGTTTGCCGTATAGTAATTGCTTCGGCATTCTAGTCTCGCATATCCCAACAATATGTCCTGCCCATCTTAGCTGCTAATGTCTGCTGTGTGATTAAATCAAATGGGGACACGGAATTACCTCTAAGAACCCCTGTCAGAAGGGACGCCCACATACTGAAGTGTTTGCTATTGCGGTATCTTCACTACATAGTATAAAACAAAGTCGCATTCTTCTGTCCGTCCCTATGTATGCATAAATCTTTAAAACTACGCAACGGATTTTGAAGCGGGTTTTTTTAATAGATAGAGTAATTCGAGGGGAAGGTTTATAGGTATAATATAATTGCACCCATGCGAAGCCGGGGCGGGTCGCTAGTGAGAAATAATTTCGGGCCACAATTCGTGACTGCTGTAAAGGAATCAATTCTACATTCTATACTAGCTGGGTATAGCTGAGCTCGTTGCTACGCCACTAACTAAAATAAATTTGAAGGAAAGACTACCCAAATATATTTTTTTGTGGTAAGAAACTTTTCTGCACAACACTTTGCTGAAGATCATCACATGATAATATGCATAGTTTACAATTCTATAAAGGACATAAAGAAAAAAATATAAGTTAGTAGCATGAAGCAGTAGCTCCAGGTTAAGGCTCGTGTGGCCGCGTAGCTGGGAATAGCGAAAACCGGGACCCCGCGAGTCAGGTAACAGGGGTTTTGTTGGTCGGTATGTTGTTCGCCGATTGGCGCCTTAGGGTCTCACATACCCCGGCTATCCATCAACGGACTATCTCTGAAAACGTTACTCACGTCAACGCATAATTAATGTTATCCTTTGTTTGTTACAGAGTTTGAAGACCAGGCGGCAAGATGCCGGAGGGCGTGGCCAAGGAGGTCAAGGCCGATGTGAAGGCCAAGGCCAAAGAGGCGTCGCCCAGGAAACGAGCCACAGGCAACTCTGTCAGAGTCAAGGTGCAACTGCTCGATGGGTCGTTGATGGAGTTAGACGTTGATGTAAGTTTTGGATGCTTTAAAAACTGTCTTTTTGGGGTGACTTGTGGTACCAATACAGGTAGAATTGCGAAATAGGAAAGTAGGCGGGTTCCTGTCCTCGGGTCGACTGTAGCGTGGCCAGATTATGTATGGACTCGGGGGCGCCATATTGTGGAAGAGATGGGCACTTCCCGTACCCACTAAAACTGAACTGCGTTCTGTTGTCGTGCCATTTAGCAGCCAACGGAATCCAATTAATCGCCAAGCAGGCCGTGGCCTGGTTGCGAAGTGCAATTAATTCGGAAGTTAAGTAACGCAGATTCAGCCAGTTGTTCGTAGGGTGACCATTATATTAACATCTAGTTTGCCAGAACCCAATAACATTAGATGATTATAATACAGCGATGTGTCGTGTTATAGCGGAAGATCCGCGGACAAGAACTGTTGTCGACGGTGTGCGACAAGCTTAACCTCGTCGAAAAAGATTACTTCGGACTACTCTATGAAGACCGTGGCGACCCACGGGTCTGGATCGACCAAGATAAGAGAGTCTCAAAGATGCTCAAACGTAAGTTCATTTTCCAAAACCATCAATGTTTCTCCTAGGTTTTCTGCCTTGCTTTTACTTTAGTTGACTATTACAACAGGATGGAATTACTGCGGAAGAGAATTGGTTGGTGACACTGCTCAGCCCAGAGATGACTCACTACTGAGTCAGGTCTCCTCCCTTCGCAGGGAGGGAGTTTAACCTACTGTGCCACGCTGGCCAGACGGGTTGGCAGAGGGTTTCGTTTCAAGTTTTCTTTCTCTTGCGGCTAGGTTTTCGGCATCTTAAACAAATTAGTGTCCATCTGTGGTAGCATAGCCCTTGAACGGAAGAACTTAAGATAATCTGGGCATGCCGAAGACTTTAATCTCATACATAATTGGACCGGGAGTACTTAAATATTTTAACGTGTCTATGCGTCTGATAAGGATCTATTCATTTATAGTAAGTAACGAACTCTTATGTCTGTCGACAGACGAGCCATGGCACGTGCGCTTCACAGTGAAGTTCTACCCGCCGGAGCCAGCTCAGCTACAAGAGGAACTGACCAGATATCAGCTCGTGTTGGCAGTCCGTAAGGATCTACTTGAAGGTACCGTTTCTTTACTACTATACTTTGTCCTCTCGGCCGATAAATGTCCCAAAGCCAGCCGAGTCAGCTCTCCTACAAGTAGGTAGAACATTGGCCCTCTGTGTTGGTTAGACTGGTTTGCACAGGGCTCCCTACCAAGATTTTCTTGCCGCATGCTCTATTTTATCTTCTAAGACTGTCTGGCATCTTTTGATAGCTGTGTATTATGTTTGGCCGAAACACTCCATAGTCGTATATAGAGTGGAACAAATACCGAATGGATATGCAGTGGTATATGTGCTCTCTGCAAATTTCCAGGAAACACTAAGAAACTTTTTTCTTAAATGTAGAAACTGAAGAGAAAACTGTAGAAACAACAACGATTGGTTTTGCCTGGAAACCTAAATTCTGGTTCACATATAAAGTCGATTGTTCCCTCATACTTCAAGATGAAAACCATTTTAAACGTAACTGCTTCGTGCGGAAGGCATAAACCTTCACCTCGGATGCCTATGTGTTATGATGTAATGCTATATCGGCTACACCATTAAATCAACGTGGAAACGATCAAGTTTTTAGCGTAATATGCTGCTTAATTGTTCACTATTGATAGAGGGGGTCATCGATCACTTCTGGCATACGGCTCGCCAGCTGGGTAGCAGTTTGCTGCAGAATTCTGTAAGGTCCTTCCGCAGTCGGGCAGGTGTTGATAGTCATGGTCGTGAGAGATTTTATAAACGTAACTCCTGCACTACGTATAACCTCAATCGCGGGGGCAGTTTACAAACATGAAATACACATCATATCATGTCATGTTACTTTTTAATACAGTTGCTCAAAAAGTGGCATATTACAGGGACGTATAGCGTTCGGGAAGTGGGCTATTACACACGCGTGCTTTTTTTCTTTACCATTCCCGCACTAGTGCGTTTTCTTTCCCAACTGTCAAAATAATGTCTATTATAAGGAAAGAGAAAAACCAACCATGAAGTTTTTACTAAAAAAAATCATAGAAGTTTTTATGATTCATGCAAATACGTATATTTCTAAAAAGAAACTACGTACTAATTTGTTTCAATATCAGATTTAATGATTTGATTGAATGTGTTTTATTTCATCTAATTAAATTTCATTTCATATCAATAAAAAAATTCTACTGAAGACTTGGCTGTATGGGCATTGTTCCTTTTGCCTACCAGAATGGGTGAAGAAAAAAAAAACCTGCTTATATTCTACGGTCGGCGCCATTTTTCAGAAATGATTAGTTAGTTGAGATTATTGTATTTGTAATATTTTATTAAATTGCTTCATTTTTTCGCAACTGTATTAAAAATAGTCGTTCAGTACACGTGCGGAACCGTCATTGCAACTTGTTCCGACTGTCAACCCTCGCCTTCGGCTGCGCCTCGGCTCGGGTAGACATTTGTCGGAACTCGTTGTAATGACAGCCTTTCCGCACTTGTAATGAAATATACTATTAACCAATCATCCATTCCATTCGCAGGCCGCCTCCCCTGCTCGGCGGTGACGCACGCCCTTCTTGCGAGTTACCTTCTGCAGTCGGAGCTGGGAGATTACGAGGAGTCGCCGGCTGGGGCGGGGCTGTGCAAGCAACTGAAGCTGGTGCCACCCGCGGAATGCACGCCGCAGCTCGAAGAGAAGGTGGCCGAGCTGCACAAGACTCACAGGTGAGGCTTCTTGATGGGAAGTGCACGATGGACCCCATTCTGTCCGGAAGTTATCGTAAAAGGTGACAAAGGTACATGCCAAGGTCGACCTGGCCGCAAGAGAAGGTAACCTTGATACCACACCATGTGCTAACCCGTCTTGCCAGCGTGGCACAGTAGGCTAGTTACCCTCCATGACATTGAAAAAGGCCCGACTCAGTAGTGCAGTGTTTCTCAACCTTTTTTAGGACATTCCCCTTCCTTCCCGATTCAGAATACATAGTGTCCCCAACCCATTCCGTGCTGAGGGTGTCGTAAGAGCCGACAAAATGAAATGACAAGGCCGAAAACCTAGCCGCAAGAGAAGGAAATCTTGATACGAAACCTTATTCCAACCCGTATGGCCAGCGTGACACTGTAGGTGAATTACCCTCCCTGTGATGGGAGGAGGCTCGACTCATCAGTGGGTCATATATGGGCTGAATAGTCAAATTCAAATTATTTAGGACACTTACAAATAGTCAACACATTATTCATCATCATGTAATACAATAAAAATATGGACTGTCTACCACCAGGTTGGAACGCGAACACTGCTGAGAAGAACTGGCAAGAAACGGAACAGGCTTGTCATTTTTTTTTCATTGCTGACCTATTTTATTTGTGTATGTACAATAACATAATTATAGAATATAAAATACTGGCACTGAACAGCTTAGTCCCAAGCAGCTGGGTCGTTTACATAATCAGCAATGCGTATATATATATATATATAGTTATAGTATAGTGCCATAATGAAGCTTTCGCCCACAGGGGTCAGACGCCGGCGGAGGCGGAGCTCAACTACTTGGAGAACGCCAAGAAGCTGGCCATGTACGGCGTGGACCTCCACCCCGCGAAGGACTCCGAAAATGTCGACATCACCCTCGGAGTTTGCTCTTCGGGACTGCTCGTGCATAGGGAGAAGTAAGTTAACACATAGTTACCCCAATTATTTGTTTATACCACTTGGGTAGTCCAAGCATGCGATTCCCCTGATTGGAAGTCATGCTCGCTTAAAGGTCATGCTGGTGGTGTCGTGTGTGTCGGGTCCTTCGGTTCCCTAAAATATGGTTGAGCTGGGGGATGGCTGGCACATGCGTCATGCTCGTGATCGGGTGCCGCCAGTTGGGGCCGGTCATCCCTTAACTGCTATTGACATACCTACATAGCTTTATATTGTTCTCCTGGACACTTCTGTTGTGCAATATGTTACATTGTCCTCACATCTTAGCTTACTATAAATAAACACGACATCAATGTAACCCAATCAGATGCTTGTAACAGAAAATATGATAAAAAGAGTGTCCATGGAGTTTCTTGCCTGTTCTTCTCCATAGGATCTACTTTTTGGAACATGCAACTAGATTCCTAACTTCACTTTTGACTTTTCAAAAACACCAGTAAACAGGTTCAATTGAAATAAATGATTTGAGTTTGAGTTTCGGAAAGCGGTTACCGTCGCTTATTCTTTTTTATTATTATTTAAACGACACTTGCAGTGGTTTAGGGCGTTGCGTGCAGGGGCTAGGTATAACGATAATCGTGGAGGCAGTTTACAAGCATGAAATTCACGAACACAAATTACACACAGGTTCAGAGCATGTGCCTCTGGTTAAGCTAAAGGCACTTGCCCGACCCCGGAATTGACCTCGGGACCCGTTGATCCGAAGGCGGCATATCTAACCCATAGACCAACATGGCAGTCAATGGCAAAATTGCCTTTACATCATTGCTATTTAACCTGACTGCTATAACTCCTGTCTGGTGTGGCAGATGAATGCAGAGTGGGGTCTTGTTCAGAGCTACGCGATTATATTTTGTATCATCATCATTATCAGGCCACATTAGTCCACTGCTGGACATAGGCCTCCCTTAAAGAGCGCCATAGCGTCCTGTCTTCAGCTTGACGCATCTAGTTGCTGCCTATTTTGTATGTTATAACAAAATTACCCACATGTTACCGTAACTCTGAATAAATACTTTTCATTTCTTGGCACAGTAATAATAAATATCCTTGGACATTTCACACAACGCCATCTCGTCCCAGCTAAGCAACTGAATGCTTGTGTTATGGTAACGAGATGGATGATAAACTACTTATATACATTTTTTTTTGTAAATACATACATATTAAAGATAGAAAACACCCAGACCCGGAACAAATACTTGTAGGTCGTACAAATATTTCTTCCGTGCGGGGATCGAACCCGCGACATTCTGCGCAGCAGTCGATCGCTCAACCAATACTTTTCATTTTCATTTCTTGGCACATTCTCTACATTGACCTCTATGTTATTGGAGGAGGCTCGACTAAGCAGTGGGTTTTGCAGGTTAAGAAGACTACTATATATATTACTAGCGACCCGCCCCGGCTTCGCACGGGTGCAATATTGACATATAAACCTTCCTCTTGAATCACAGTATCTATTAAAAAATGCTTCAAAATCCGTGCGTAGTTTTAAAGATTTAAGCATACATAGGGACGGACAGACGACAGCGACTTTGTTTTATACTATGTAGTGATACGTGGTTTGTTTTTGTCAGGCTCCGTATCAACCGGTTCGCGTGGCCCAAAATCCTGAAGATTAGCTACAAGCGACACAATTTCTACGTGAAACTGCGGCCGGGCGAGTTCGAGCAGTTTGAGTCCACCGTCGGGTTCAAGCTCGCCAACCATCGCGCCGCCAAGAAGCTGTGGAAGACTTGCGTGGAACACCATACCTTCTTCAGGTACCTATTGCATGCGCATGCTGGCAGAAGTTGGCTATGTGAACTTGGGACCCGACTTTAGGAAAATTATGTAAACGACGCCGTTTGCATAAGTCGGGTGCCAAGTTCACATAACTCACATTAAAAGTTCACATAAATTATTTTATTCTGGCATCACTACCTACTGTATTTCTTGACTGTTCCACATAAGGTTGGCCTGGAAGAAATCGCTTTAGCGATAAGGCCGCCTAACTGTACATTGTCTGTTTTTGCTTTTAATCTATACTAATATATAAAGCTGCAGAGTTTGTTTGTTTGTTTGTTTGTTTGTTTGAACGCGCTAATCTCAGGAACTACTGGTCCGATTTCAAAAAATCTTTCAGTGTTAGATAGTCCATTTATCGAGGAAGGTTATAGGCTATATTTTATTTTCAAAAAAATTAGGGATCCGTATGAAAATTGCGATTTTATAAACCAAGGTGTAAAATCGAAAACCTATTTATGCGTGCGCTGCAAAAACTATTGACAATAGAACAAAATGATGTACTACGGGTTTGTAGGTCTTATAAAGATCTACAAAGTCCGCGAGAGCACATATCTAACTATCATAGTTTAGTCACAATAACCGATTGTATGTTCATAAAAAATATGCACGGGCTCGAAGCCCACGCGGGCGAAGCCGCGCGCAAAAGCTAGTTTATATTAATAAATAACCGGAGAAGTTTTGTACGATAATTTTTGTAACCGGCTTCGAAAAAGGGAGGAGGTTGTCAATTCTGTTGACCGTAGTTTACTGCATGTAGTTTACTGTGCCACGCTGGCCAAGCGGGGTGGCACTAGGTTTCGTTTCAAGATTTCTTTCTCTTGCCGCTAGGTTTTCGGCCTTGTCATTAACTATTGTCGGCTCTTACGACACCCCCTGGATGAAATGGGGTGTTGACACTATGTATTCTACATACATACATATAATCACGCCTCATTCCCGTAGGGGTAGGCAGAGACCACTTCTCTCCACTTGCTACGATCCTTACATACTTGTTTCGCTTCGTCCACTTTCATTATTCCCTTCATACATGCTCTTCGGTTTAGGGTACTCTTGACCTGGCCTTTTTTGAAGACGTCCCTGATTAGTTCTTGAAACGTCCGCCTAGGTCTTCCCCTTCCAACATTTTCATTCACACTTCATTCAGTCAATCCATATATTTGTCCCAACGTACTATGTGTGTAAAAGAAAATATTAAAATGATCAAAAACAAGCGTACACGTCACACGTCACATCACACGGACTCCCGTGTGATGACGGATTTAGAATGCATAGTGTCGTCATCCCATTCCATCCTGTGGGTGTCGTAATAGTCTACAAAAGGAAATGACTTGATACGAAACCCTGTGCCAACTCGTGTGGCACAGTAGGCTTATGACTCTCCATGTTTATGGAGGAGGCCCGACCCAACAGTGGGTCACCTATGGGCTTACTAGCAGTAATAGTAGACTGTGCGGTATTACTCAATTCTATCGATACATAGTATAAAACAAAGTCGCTGTCGTCTGTTCGTCCCTATGTTTGCTTAAATCTTTAAAACTACGCAACGGATTTTGAAGCGGTTTTTTAATAGATAGTGTGATTCAAGAGGAAGGTTTATATGTATAATACATGCATAATTGCACCCGTGCGAAGCCGGGCGGGTCGTTAGTCTTAAATAAATGAAATTCCTACACAGGTCTTGTACAAAATTTTTCTTTACCTACTTCACTTCACTCCTTAGATTAATGGCTTGCTTCATTAATCCGCCAATGTCACGTTGTACAGGTAAATGCAGGAGAAAGCAAAATAACAAAAAATTAAATTAAAAATTTAAATAAACCCCCGACACAATAACCTTTAAAAAGTAAAAAATAAATACTTCGCATTGGGGGACCACTCCCACTTATTTATTACCTGACCCCTGGTCCCCCAACGCGAAGTATTTATTTTTTACTTTTTAAAGGTTATTGTGTCGGGGGTTTATTTAAATTTTTAATTTAATTTTTATTTTATACTTTTTATAGGTACATACTTATTATAATGTTGATTTTGTTAAATTGCACGTGATGCGCTTTCATTTGAGACCCCACTCGATTATATTTGCAGACATTCGGTTATTCTTCCCCACTTTCACCCCTCATAACTTTTAAACGGCTCACCCGATTTTCATCAAACATGTCTAAGAACACTCGCCCGTAACTCACCTTTCATACAAAAAAAAACTATATTGAAATCGCTTCATCCGTTCGCGAGCTACGGTGCCACAGACAGACAGACCGACAGACAGACACACAGACAGACAGACACGTGAAACTTATAACACCCCTCTTTTTGCGTCGGGGGTTAAAAATATCTACTTAATAATCTAAACATTAAATTAATTTAATATTTTCCCAAAAAGAAAAAAAACCAATCGCCTTAACTTATATAGGATAGGGAGCATTTTTGTTTATAGCATGCGTTTGACTGTTTGACAGGCTGATGAGCCCGGAGCCAGCGCAGCGCAGCACGCTGTTCCCGCGCCTGGGCTCCCGCTTCCGGTACAGCGGGAGGACCCACTACGAGTCGCGAGCCGCCCCCCCGCAGAGGCCTCCCCCTCACTTCGCGAGGACGCTCTCCGCACGACAGCTATCTTCGCGCAGCATGGACGGTCAGTGTCTCTCTTTGTTTGGCTTATTGTGGATGGAATTTCTATATGGTATCTTTGTATTAGACAAACATGCTCTAAGTTTCGGTATAATTTGTAGAATTACAAGTTAGTAATGTGCCCCTGAGAACCATGTCATACCTAAGGCAGTCTTTATAATTTAAAAAAGGTCCCTACTTCTGTACCTAGTCGCAAGACCAGGAAAACTTGATACAAACCTAGTGCTCGTGCAAACCTACTCGTCTGGTTAGTTTACCACAGTAGGCCAATTTCTCTCCATGAAATTGGAGGAGGTCCATCAAGCAGTGTTTATAAATACTAGCAGGCCGGGATACGTGTTGCTGTAGTTGTTATGCTTTTAATATAAATAATTGTAGCTTATATGAAACGTTTATACTTTTACTATAGCGCCATCTATTGAATAATTACACAATCCAGTAAACAGACATCGCCATCTATTAGAATCGTTTGGAGTAACATATTATTGTGACTGTCAAATAATTAGCAAAAACATAATATTGTGACTATAAATTAAGATGTAAGCTATCCTATCTTTCAAGGTGGAGCTGCAAATTTGATTGAAATCGGTGAAGTAGTTTAGGAGTCCATCATGCAACTATTTCCGACACAGCAGTTAGTCATTCATGAGCCGAAATAATGATGATGAAAGATGATTAAATTGAGTGTGTGCGATAAACTCTGACAGGTTTGCTATAATATATCTTTTATACATGGACGTATAAAAAAAGTCGGACAGAGTCTCGCTAACTAAAAACTGTGACATCATAGTCGGCCAGATCAGCTATATGTACAGGCCAGCACGCACACTTTAACACATTAGTCGGCCATTACGCGCGTGAACGTCGATGCCTAAAGACGCAATATACGGCGAACAAATAAAAACTATAAATCATGTCTTGCGTGGTAAAATGGTGTAAAAACCGTAGTGACCGAAACAAAAACAATCCAGGAATCACGTTACATACGTAAATGAATAATTCAATCACTTATTTACAGATTATATACATTAAAATCAATTTGTATTTGCTAGAACAAAACAATTAATTTTAAGTTCAGTGTTGCCAATATTCACGTGAGCAAATTAACCGAAATGTGGGCAATTTTTCGTTTATTATAAAAATCAATATATTATTATGATTAATTATTCAATACTATACTGTTACTACTGGGTATTTTAGTTTATATTCCTTTTGCTAGATTTTCTAAAGAAAATTAAGTATGGAGAAATGATTGAATTAAAATTACTAAGTGAAATTGTAATGGTGAAAACGATTGGATTCCAAACAAATACAGTGTCATTAGCAGTATACATTTTGATGCGGATGACTTTTATACAACTAAAGGAGGACTCCGGCGTGTTGTTACTTATGCAGTACCTTAAAAGGTAAATTAGCAATCTACCAAGACATGGATAATACAAAAAATAAATGAAACTACGCCGCTTATTTTTTCAAAATTTAAATGTACATTGTAGCTATTGTGTCGGTATCATCATTTCAGCCAAAAGACGTCCACTGCTGGAAATAGGCCTCCCCCAAGGATTTCCACAAAGGCCGGTCCTGTGTCGGTATATAATAATAATAATATCCTTGGACATTTCACACAACGCGATCTCGTCCCAAGCTAAGCAACTTAATGCTTGTTTTATGGTAACGAGATGGATGATAAACTACTTAAAACTTTATTTTTGTAAATACATACATATTATAGATAGAAAAACACCCAGACCCGGGACAAATACTTGTAGGTCGTACAAATATTTCTTCCGTGCGGGGATAGAACCCGCGACATGCTGCGCAGCAGTCGATCGCTCAACCACTGCGCCAACCGTGTCGTCGCATCGTAAAAATATTCAAAACATTATTTTAATCCTCAGTGCTTTATTTTGTTTTAATTTTTGTTTGAGTCAAGACACGTGGCAGAGGAATAAACTGTTACTGTACCATTTAATACCAGTGCTTCTCAAGAGGTGCGCAATAAATTATAGCTAGGCAACATAAATATATTATCACAAAAATATTTTTGGTAATGAAAGCATTTCTTTTAATTTAGAATCGTTTTCAACACATCTCGAAATTAGAGGAAATTTCAAAAACCTCTCAAAGTAAAAGACATTATTATAAAAAAAAACTCAGCATTTAGGATGTTAAAGTTAAACATAACAATTTCGAACAATTTTTTTTTTATATTTTAACCATGTTTTTATTGCAAAATTTTGTGTATCTTGGCAACCCCAAAATTAACTCACACATACAGAGCTGCCGCCATTTTGGCGTTTCACTTTTGTCTTAGCCAGAGTTCCGTCCGCCTTTTTTTATACGTCCATGCTTTTATATCACTGCACAAGTCCTACAAATCTTAGTCAATATCCCACGTGTGAAATAGTAAGAAATATGAGCGTGTTGTATAATCGTAAATAGACGAAGATAAACATGATTTAATGCTTATGTCATGTCTCGTCCATTAGGTGACATTGTATTCACTGCATTTATATTTTTAAACTATATAAAAGCAAGAGATGGCTCATCCAACCCCTAGACCAACAAGGCAGTCAGTTAAAAAGGATATTGCGGATTTGAGCGACGTCTAAAATGTTGTTATGATAATTAAATATCAACACGTGCCACGGTCAAAGTCATATGTGTGATATGATTCAATTGACGACGTCAATGTACTCATTACTAGTGAATTTGGCGGGCGTTATGTCACATCGCCAATTTATCACTCGGCGTTTGAATATTACTGGCAAGCCGTTCAAACAGGAACATAAACAGAATATAAACAGACGTGTGTTAACAGCCAATAAATATAGCACATTTCGATAATTAATTTTGCTAATAGGCTGAAAGGTATTGAGCAGTATTGAGCATCACCATATTCCCCATATGGTGATGCTTTATTGTAATAGAACTTTTAGCGCAATAATCTCTGGAAGTACTGATCGGATTAGATAAATATCGATATTTTTCTATTGCATAGTCCGTTTAGTGAAATATAGAGAGGCTACATCATCTCGGTACTATTCAAGGGAGCTAAGTCGTAATCTTTAATGTCAACAAATCACTACATATTATAAAACAAAGTCGCTGTCGTCGTCCGTCCCTATGTATGCTTAAATCTTTAAAACTACGCAACGGATTTTGAAGCGGTTTTTTGTAATAGATAGAGTGAATTATGAGGAAGGTTTATATTGTATAAAACATGCATAATAATGTAGAGAAACACTGATACATTTAGATGTTCATTACTGCACCCGTGCGAAGCCGGGGCGGTTCGCTAGTCATACTATAAATTCAAGGTGATATCCTAGGTTCGATAAATATGTGGACAAAATCGAAGTGAAAAAAGAAAGTTTTTCATTGCGTCTTAGTCTCCATTACGCTTCATTACCTAAATTTGACCAAGATCGGACCTCGTAGAAGTTATTTTTCATCGTGACATTAACTTATTAATTTTCGGTGACATTCGGCACACACTCACGGTGCTAATCACTCACTACGTACCGATTGAGTCATATCTTGACACAAGATGTAGGTTTCTACATATTGATTTACTCTGCATTAGTATCTTTATTTTTTGTGACAACAAAATTCGATCATGAATGACCGCACCAATAAGGTGCGTCATATGCAGCTTCAAACACTGTAACGTAGTGTGACCTTGTCGTTTGCAAATTTAATGCTAACTAGTTGAGTCACCGCATTCAAACTCGGCAGACGGCTAATTGTCACTCTGCCAGGGTGCATCATTGCGGTATGATGTCAGGAGATAACTTTTATAAATATGACGTACAACCATTATAGAGGATCTAACAAAAACCCTATGTAGACAATTTCGCATCGTTGGATCTATTCAATGGTGGAAGAAACACATAGAACAAAGTGCTTGAGTCTTTGCCGGACTACCACCGAGATCAGGAAATGAAAAAAAATATAAACTCACACATACGCACAAAATTTTATAATAAAATTCTAAATGCATTTGAGTGCACTCTCTGTTATTGTATTAATGAGTGTGTACTTCGTAATTGGCTTAATGTATTGTTCTAAATGTAATTCTTAAAATATTCATAATTTGCCAGCTGTGAACCATAATAAACAAATAGCCATATCTAAAGTGACGTTAGGTCGCTGTTTAAATATTATTTCTAATATACGTGGTGAATTCATAAAATGAGCGATCATGGAAAACAAAGTCTCAGATTAGTTGTAATAGCAAAACTTATGATATATGCTCTCTATTTGACGATGACCACGTCTCTCCTACTCTTTTTTCTTCGAAAAGTGTCGATAGTGCGCCAAAAGTACGATGCATCGTGCGAATGAAGTAGTCGATATAAATACATCTCGATAATAGCGCGGGAAGCTTATAAACATTACTCTAATGTATTCCGGTCAGTTGATGCGTGTTGCTCAAACGTTTCAGACAAATTTTATCAGAAACGTCTGTACCGAATAGAGCAAATTTTCGATATATTTTGTCGATATACAAACTATTATTTTACTGGTATTTCAATAATATAATAAAATACTTTGAATTTAAATCTTTGTAGACTGCGATCTAGTCTCTCTCGTGAATATTTTTTCTTCATTGAGTGATTCGGTGAAATTATTTTTATTCTCACTTCTCCGAATTTTCGGTATTTTGTTAATGTTTACTTCATTACCAGTAATCGTGTGTTGATTTTGTAAACATTATTGGACTCTGTTCTCGTGTAGTTGTTAGCGGTGCCGTCGCGCGTTTGGTCGTGCGAGCAGTGTTGTGTTGTCTTACTAGTCATTAGTGGAACAATATATGTGTTAAAGTTTGAAGTCATTTGTGGGAATCATGGTGTTTAGCGATTGTTGGAGTCCTAGCTGCACTTCGTGTATGTATTTCTTTAAGTACCGACGGAAACCTATGCTTTGTTTTGTATTTTTGATGTTAGTCTTTAGTCCGCAATGGAAGTTGCTTAAAAAGTTTACTAAGCACTCAGTATAAAATACGTACGTCGGAGTTATTTAGTAAATTACTTGTTGTTTGTCAATAAATTAAATTACTGATATATGAATAACTGTACTGATAGGTTAAAGTTGTATGCTGATAAGTGCAGTATATTTATTGTCTGAACCAGGGCTATGGCTTTCACTCTCCAATGCTGCTCCGTAATCCTTATCCCTTAAACAAGGTGTTATATTATATAGATCGCTGTCGGTTATAATGGATAGGTCAGGTTGCCCATCTCTTTAGTCCCAATATAACCCGGCAAGCGTCTTTACATCCGAGTACTACCTTCATTTTGAGCGGTGGTTACCTCACCCGTCCGTGTGGTAACGGCTTTAGAATACATAGTGTCACAATCCCATTCGATCCTGAGGCCGATAAAAGTAAATGACATGGCCGAAAACCTAGCCGCTGGCCAGCGTGGCGCAGTAGGTTAATTAACCTCCCCGTTATGGGAGGAGGCCCGACTACTACTCAGCCCATAAATGACCCAGATAACTACTCTATCTATATTCTATCTATATCTATCTATATCTATAATCTAGTATTAACCTTATACATCTTAAAACATGTATAAGGTATCGATGAAAAATAAGGAGAAATAGTGCCTCGTTGGTCTAGTGGTTAGATGTGCCGCCTTTGGATCAACGGGTCCCGGGTTCGATTCCGGGGTCGGGCAAGTGTCTTTGTCTAAACCAGAGGCACTGGCTCGGAGTATGGGTGTCATTTCTATCTATAATATGTATGTATTTACAAAAAAAAATTATATAAGTAGTTTATCATCCATCTCGTTACCATAACACAAGCATTAAGTTGTTTAGCTTGGGACGAGATAGCGTTGTGTGAAATGTCCAAGGATATTTATTTATTTATATTTAAATAGAATAGAAAAGTGATGTATTGTCTAAACCAATTATGGCGTTCACAATCGTCAACGGGTACATTTTTTTTATAATAATACTACCAGTTCGAAACGCGGCACCAACCGAGAAGACCTGGCGGAAGAAACTCGGTGGGCTTGTCATTTTCTTTAAACGAAAAATTACACTGACCGTTTACATAACATTAACTAGTTTTGTTTGGCGCGAAATTGATACAACGGCAGATAAAAGTGCGTATGACTCGTACAACTACATATCGATATCCTATTTCGGTTACGCACGTAATAAAATATATATATTACGTTCTCTATTTTATGCCATTACGAAATCGTTACTGCGGTCTATTTGCGGTAGCGCCTATTTCTCAAGAGTGCACATTATGGTCGGAGGTGTGCGTACGATACGATAAGTAAACATCGTTGCCATGATATATGAAAACTGAGAAGTTACCACCGCTCAGATGAGATCTACTTGACTGCGGAACGACATGAGCCGTACAGATTACCGCGGCAAAATAGCATCACCTATGGTGTTTTCGTGAGCGTTAGTAAGGTCACAAAAGCTCTATTAAGGTACTATTACTACAACGAGAGAATAAATAAATAAATATCCTTGGACATTTCACACAACGCCATCTCGTCCCAAGCTAAGCAACTTAATGCTTGTGTTATGGTAACGAGATGGATGATAAACTATATTATTTGCGTTGTAGCATGGTGCGGGTGACAGTTGCCATTATGACAGTACTAGGGATGTGACGATATGCAATTCATTTTTATCGCTAACGATACTCGCAGCATAAATCTGGTCCTCTTTAATATTGTTGTAGAAATGAGTGTGTTATTCAGTTGTCTAGTGTAACTACGTGTATAAACTTGTCAATATAAATGTTTTATGGCTAAATAATTATGTTTGTACTTATATAAAATAATCAAAATCGGGTTTACGTTGTTTTTTCTTAGAAACATTATAAGCAACCTTACCCTTCAAAAGTTCTGTTGTATAATTATAGACCAGCTTTAAAAATAAAAATTGACCTACGCACAATATACGTTTCTTATTATGAAAAATATCGACTATCCATCGAAGCAGTACATTCCATCACTAGATACGTCTATGGCGTTACGTTATACACATAACACTTTGCTTAATTTTTCATTCAATTTGATTTTATTTGTAAACTAGAACATTCTGGTAGGTTTCATTTAATTTTCTACAATTATTAATGATTAAATATATCACGAATACGAATGTGGTACAGCTGAAATACGAATGTCATAATATGAAAGTCTTAATTTGTAAATCGCGGAAACTTTCAAGAGTGAAACGAAATGTTACCGAAACTGTCACCCGCACCATGCTATAACGCACAAACTATACTTATATACATTTTGTTTTTGTAAATACATACATAATATAGATAGAAAACACCCAGACCCGAAACAAATACTTGTAGGTCGTACAAATATTTCTTCCGTGCGGGGATCGAATCCGCGACATGCTGCGCAGCAGTCGATCGTGTCGTCCATGGTCCGTCCAGAATGGTAGCAACATATTTTCGGTATAATGTGTGTGTGTTTGTGAATAAAAATTCAATATTTTCCTTTTATATCTATTATAGTTAGATTTAAAAACAAAAAAAGAAAGGAATGTGTTTATGGAAAAAATGTTGCAGTTATTCATAGCAAGACGAAGAAATTAAGAAATAGTAAAAAAAAAGAGTCGGGCGTTTGCCACTTACATGGATGGTAATAAGCCTACTGTGCCACGCTGGCCAGACGGGTCGGCATCAGGGTTTCCTTAGGTTTTCAGCCCGTATTCTATATCCGTCACCACATATATTAAGGTGAATGGTGATGTATTCAGTGGAATGATTTTTCCTTTTGTACCAGCGCCATGCTTAACCGTTTTACAGAATCAGCGAAAGAGAGGTAGGGTATAGCGGATCATCTCTCGCTCGCTGGAGTTGCCCAGCTAGGGACGGAAGGCTTACAGAATACCACAGTGCAACCTAAACTGACATCACTACTGGGGTCAGCATGTGATGGCACTAGGGCCAGCATGATGGCTTTTTGCTGTCGGCGTCATGTTTACCGTTTCACAGGATCAGTGACGTATGAGCGATACCTACGGAGTTGTAAACTTTAACAGGCGACACACACCGCTTACTTTTAGGCTGCCCCTGTGCTTGAGTTCCACAGTAATGGTATAAAAAATTGGTTCCAATATAAAAGGTTCTCTTTCTCCCTTTCCAGCTCTGGCTGCAGGCGACAAGGATGAGACGATACCTTCCGATGCTGCCAAACGGCACACGATGCCGCCGCAGCCAGCGGTCCGACCTACTATCAAGGACAAGGTATGTTTTACAAGTTATGACGACATATTAAAAATGTAGTAATTCATTCCTAATTTATATTTTGATCGATATCATTTTTTTTAATGTTCAACATAAAATTTATAGCGTTTCACTTGAGTAGAAAAGGATTTCATAAGCACTGACAAAAGCTGTCAATATCTGTATTTTTATGAACATTTTGATAACGTGCTTAGGGTAGACTTTTCACTGTCAACGAAACCACCCACATAGAAAAATCATCAGGACTGTTTGCTTAAATAAAAAATTAAGAGTCATTTTTGCCTATAACTTAATTGATGAGGATAATGTTAAACGTGAGATGTATAAAAAATATAACAAAATTGCTGTTACTGCTGCCAGGTGGTGAACTACATGTGGTGTTCCACAGGGTTCCGATTTAGGTCCAACATTACTCAATAACGTTAATTATAGAAATCCATCGTAACGGGCGTCTGTTATCGTGAATGCATATTCGAAAGTGGTACTAGATTAATGCTCCATCTTTCATCTACAAATGCAACTCCAACATAACATAATTTCGTATAGAATACATTTAGAATGCCTACAATAACTTATACTCAAATTTTGTATGTACGTAATTTTAAGTAATTAGTGGGAATATAAATCAAAAGCATGACTACAACAAAAACCGTGCTTATAAAAGCAATAGTCCTCATGATAGTAGTGTAATTATTTAAAAGCATGAAAGCATTGAGCATGTATTTCATGGATTAACAACATTACTAAATCTGCCTACCTCGCCGGTTGCCAACTTCATTGGGATCAGTGCAAGTCTTAGCTGATTTGGTAGTCAACCAGTATTTACAACGAGTGACTGCCATCTTTTCTTCGAGATACATCTAGTGGGACAACTGATAATCATTTTGTTAGACCGGCTATCAGTTTTGACGTTGCTTTACCTGAACGAACACAAGTTAATTCCACACTACTGCTCTGATCTTCTCACAATATTACGAAATAGACTTGTTAATTCAACAAAACGCTCGATTCCCATACTAACATAACCAGTTGTTAGCATTTTCTGATTTCACATATTAATAGAGTTTTGTGTACATTTCACTATTGAGTGGTGTTGCCAGATGCCCCATAACCGGAATTTGTTTACACAAGTAATATGGTTCTTGAAAATTGTTTTAGCAATATTTTGGTGGCGCGTTGTGTGCATATATTTTATTAGATATATTTTTATAGGAGTATTTCTTTAACTGCATGAATACCATATTTTATTCACTCCTAGAAAAATAAAGAACTAATCCTCTGCTTCTTACATCTCGATTTGTAAATTGCTGCACCTCTCATTTCCTATTCGTTCTTCAGTTCGTACTGTTTATTGTACATCCTAAGCTTGACTGTAAGAAATTGCCCTTGATACGCAATTAGTTATACACCCGTCTCTGTCGCTAAAATCATGTTGTACAATAAATATCGACAAATATATATATATCTGTATTGAATTCAAAGTCTCAGTGGTGTTAATCGGACTCGCGTCTATGGACCATTCAACCAATTTAATGAGGTTTAATGAGTTCCATCCATTCGTGGAGGACATTCCCTAAATCTAAACACCATTTCGCGGTAAAATGTATGATAATTTCAAACTCCAACTTTTTTTTTTCGTTTTCATTAGTTATTCCCATACCTACTATGTTACAAATATTAAAGTAATATACAAATAAAAAATTAATACAAGAGACTAGTAGTCAGATGTAAGGAATAAGAGTCCTGACCCGCCAAACTAGATTCTCTATTCAATTGCCGGATTTGAATCAAGCTACTAAATTGTATATATTAGACCTGTAAGATTTGTCCTTATGCCAGCGTGGCGGTGCATTTACATAATATAACTACGCAACTCCAGTGTGTTTAAACAAGAGACTAGTAGTCAGATGTAAGGAATAAGAGTCCTGACCCCCCAAACTAGATTCTTTATTCAATTGCCGGATGCCCGGCTCAAAAGGAGTCTCAGATAATGTTAGCTTTTTAATCATTCTATCTTGTGCCTGGCAACACCACTACTTGAGTAACTACCATGAGCTTTCGACCCGAATCAGATCAGTGTTCCTTCATGGCGTGTACGTCAACATGTCGATGAACCTCGCGTATACACACACACTCACTGCCGTGGTGGTTACTCACACTTATACTTCCATTGGCTTTTGCACGCTGCTCGGATTAGCTGCGGCGACGGTCCGGCGGTACTGTCAGCGCCTCTTCGGCCAGTTCGCTCGAAGGCGAATATTTGACTGACAGAGCTGATAAGTTGGTCCGTATATTTATCAACGTGATTAGTGATAGGCGATCTAAGTGTAGCATTCTGTGGTACTAATTACCCATATCGTTCAATAGTGTACACTCTGGCGCGATTTTTGTGGTCGCTAAGAGAACAACTTACATAAAACTTCAAGTCGTGATATCCCAGTACTGGTGGCGGTTGCTTCAACTCATATTCATTCAACGACATGACCTTTCATAAGCATACTGTATTTTTCCATGAGAATACTGGCACTGGATACATTTGTCTAGAGTATCCAAGAAAAAAAGGGATCTGTTTGACTAAAATAAATACATTAAGGTAAAGTAGTAAAGTTAGATGTTGATATTTAGAAAGATATTTTAAATGTAGAGGTAAATGTAGAAGTATAATTAGAAATACATATCTTGATTCTAGTATCATTTACGATAATTAATCGTAATTAATATTTCTATTAAATCTAACAATTAAAACACCCCTATAATGTTGTTTTTACAAATGTTTAACACGCTTCGTTACGGTAACGGTAACCAGGGTAGGTTACGAGTGTTAGCTATTGGATGCATATGGTTTATTAACTAATTCGAATATTTTGTTCAGAAACCGCCACCTGGTGCAGTTAAGGTGATGCCGACTGCTCCTCCAAAGGAGGAAAAGAAGGTAGCAGAACAGAAGAAGCCGGCTGAGAACGGTAAGTGGCATATTTTCCGATAGGCGATAATTATTTGTAGGGTCATCTTGACATTTTAACTGACATACATTTTGATGTTTTAGGCACAGATGCCGCTAGCGATCCAGGCGTTACAAATAATGTCGATACAACACCCAAGAAATCTAAGGTAAGTAGTGATAAGGATGACGCAAATTATCTGTTTATAATTATTGCAAGAATGGTAGACAAGGTGGCATTTGGATCTATATTTGAAAATTGTCGTCATACTTAGTAGTTATTAGTGTATCATACAAATTCACTTCAATGTAAATATGAATGTTAGACAGCGCAAATCGAGCCATGCATGCTTGCATATGCCTATCGCATATTGCAAATACGTTTACATGTTCAGTTCGCTGCGTTAATATAGTTAAACTTTGATAAGCACTTTGATTTTATGTTAATTTTTGTTCTTTTTGTTTTCTATCCCATCTCCTCTACCTACCCAAAAGGCGGGAGGGTTCGGCCTATTTGGCAGTAAACGAGAGAAGTCGCCGAAAGAAGATAAGTCACCAAAGGATAAATCACCTAAAGACAAATCTCCTAAAACTAAAGATAAGAAAGTCAAAGATCCCAAAACTAAAGTGGCAGTGCTCGACACATCAAACGATAGTACCAACCACGACAGTTCGCTCGATAAGTCGCCTGGCAAAGATGACAAACCGTCTTTCACCAAACCTTATGAGTACACAGATACAGAAAAAAGTCCAACACGCACAAAACCATTCATACAAGGTGCGTTTAGCTATGAAAAAGAACCTATTTCCGAAGAAAAACAAAGGGCTGCGGATGAAGCTCAAAGTCCAAGTACAAGGAAAGCTGGTCTTGCTTTCAACTATGCTCCAGGAGAAGACAAGAAGGTTGCCGAAAGCGCCGAAAAACTTAAAACACCTGACGATCCAAGCAAGCTTAAAACACCTGGCATTGATTACGTTCAGTCGGCTGCTCTAAAAGAACAAGCTAAAAATCTTATAGATCCAACAATTGCGTTACTAAATTCTGAAAGGGCGCAACATGAAGCACCTGTAGCTGCAGTTGCTGCTGCACCATTGGCAGCTGCAAAGTCAGAAAATGAAATACAAGTAGTCATTATAACCGGTCGCTACAACCCGAAGTCCAAGAAATTAGATGACGCAAATGGAACTGTTCTTGTTACTAAAGGCACTTTAAATAAAGCCAACGGCAAGATCCAAACGGACAAGGAACTGATTAATACTAAATCAGGGCAAGTCAATTATACTGATCTAACAACGGGCAAATCTGAAGTCAAAAATGGCCATGTGGACAAATCTGGACATATTCTATTTACATCAGGAGTTATTGATCCTAAGACGGGCAAGATTGATCCAACATTGGCCCAACAATACTGCTTTGTAGAGAGATCGCCTGACAAAGTTGGTGCTAAACCGGGCCGAGAAGTGGATTTAGTTGTTATTACTGGTAAATATGATGGAAAGAGTAAAAAATTAGATGCCTCCCATGGGCATGTTGAAGTTTCCAGAGCTGTTGTAGGCACCGACGGAAATGTCAGTTCAAACTACGGCACGATCAATCCTAAAACAGGTAAAATCGATTATATTGAACCTAAAACAGGTAAACAAGAACCAAAACAGGCTTATGTTGATCAAAAAACTGGCAACATACTTGTTACGACCGCTGTGTTAGACCCTAAATCAGGAAAAGTAGATTCGTCACTCGGACAACAGTTTAGCATTGTAGAAAAAGACGCCACAAAAGCAAACCGAGAAATCAGATTAGTTGTTATAACAAGCAAATTTGACTTAAAAACCAAGAAGTTAGAACCAAATTTTGCTCACGTAGATTCCGTTAAAGGAGTTTTGAGTGGAACTGATGGTAAAATCTACACTGAATACGGAATAATCGATCCAAGAACTGGAGAAATAGTGGTAACTGAGCCGAAGACAGGAAAACAAGAAATCAAACAAGCTACAGTTGATCCCAAGACAGGTAACATTTTATTGTTATCTGGTGTCGACGATCCGAGAACAGGAAAGTTGGACACTTCTCTTGGTCAACAATACAGTATTGTTGATAAACCCATTGATACTTTCGCTTCAGTCCCTGGTAAGGACGTACAAGTCGTTGCGATCACGGGAAAATTCGATTCCAAGAGTAAAAAGCTGGATAATCCTAACGGTTTCGTAGAAATATCCCAAGCTATTATCAGTGACAAAGATGGAAAGGTACATTGTAACTTTGGTGTCCTCGACACAAATAATGGAAAAATATATTATACAGATCCCAAAACTGGTAAACGCGAATCTAAACAAGCCATTATTGACCCGAAAACGGGCAGCCTCATTCTCACCTCGGGCGTAATTGATCCCAAGACAGGTAAATCTGATTCTTCCCTAGCTCAGCAACTTATTGTTGTAGACAAGGATGCTCCTAAAGGAATTCCAGAAAGGTATGTTAATTTGGTCGTAGTAACTTCCAAATACGATCCTAAGACCAAAAAGTTGGATATAAGTAGTGCCCATGTTGACAGTTTCCCTGGTAAATATGGAAACGATGACAAAGTCCACACAGATTATGGTATCGTTGACGAAACTTCTGGTGAGATTATTATCACAGATCCGAACACAGGTAAACAAGACGTTAAGAAAGCCAGTGTAGATCCAAAGACCGGGAACTTACTACTGACGTCGGGAGTGATTGATCCACAAACAGGAAAAGTAGACCCTACTCTTGGTCAACAAGTAACTGTTGTAAATCAACCGAAGGATTCATTTGGACCAGTATCTGGAAAAGAAGTGCAATTAGTTGTAATCACAAGCAAATATGATTCGAAATATAAGAGGTTAGATAATCCAAATGGGCACATTGAAACTTCCCGTGGCGTTGTAGCCTCTGATGGCAAAGTTCACACTAACTTTGGTGTTATTGACCCAAAAGCTGGAAAGATAGATTATGTTGACCCAAAAACAGGTGGCCTAGAAATGAAACAAGCAACCGCTGATCCTAAAACTGGTCACTTAATTATTTCTTCTGGAGTAGCGGATCCTAAAACAGGAAAAGTTGACTCATCGCTGGCTCAACAGTTTGCCATTGTCGACAAAGATAAAGCTACACCTGAAAAATATGTTAACTTGGTCATAGTTACCTCTAAATATGATTTCAAGAACAAGAAACTCGATTTGGCTGATGCGCACATTGACACAGTCCCCGGCAAAATTTCATCAGATGGCAAAGTACATACTCAATTTGGCACAGTAGATCCCAATTCAGGTGAAGTCGTTGTTGTTGATTCATTATCTGGAAAACGAGAAGTTAAAAAGGCTTCAGTAGACACAAAAACGGGTAATCTACTACTTACGTCTTCTGTCATTGATCCTGTTTCTGGAAAAGTTGATTCTTCATTGGGTCAACAAATAAGTATTGTTGACAAACCAAAGGATAAGTTTGCTAACGTTTCAGGAAAAGAAATACAACTTGTTCTCATCACTAGCAAGTTTGATCCTAAGAACAAGAGACTTGAAAACCCTAACGGGTTCGTGGAGACTTCTGGTGGTATTCTAACTCCGGATGGAAAGATACACAGCAATTTTGGTGTCATAGATCCGAAGAATGGAAAGATTGAAATAGTTGATTCTAAGACCGGCAAACAGGAAACCAAGCAAGGTATCACAGACCCTAAATCCGGAAGTATATTCGTTACATCTGGTGTGATTGACCCGAAATCTGGAAATGTAGATTCCAGTCTAGCTCAACAATTTACTATTATTGATAAAGACGCTCCTCGAGAAAAATATGTTAATTTAGTTATTGTAACTACCAAATACGATCCAAAAACTAAGAAATTCGATCTTACGAATCCTCATGTTGATTCTATTCCTGGTAAACTTGGCACAGATGGTAAGGTGAATACAGCGTTCGGTGAAGTTGATCCAGTATCTGGAAATATTGTTTTTAAAGACCCCGTAACAGGTCGCCAAGAAGTTAAAACAGCTTCCGTGGACCAAAAAACTGGAAATCTGCTTTTGACGTCGGGCGTGGTTGATCCACTTACTGGTCAACCCGATTCTAATTTGGGACAGCAAATCAGCGTTGTCGAGAGGCCTAAAGACACTTTCTCAACAGTGCCTGGAAAAGAAGTTCAACTCGTCATCATAACATCTAAATATGATGCAAAGAACAAGCGCCTTGACAATCCTAACGGTCATGTCGAAACAACTCGCGGTATACTAGCAGCAGATGGCAGGGTTCACACTAGTTATGGCGTCATAGACCCGAAGACAGGAAAGATAGAGCACACTGATCCAAAGACGGGTAAACCGGAGACGAAACATGCAATTGTTGATCCGAAATCCGGAAACTTATTAGTGTTGTCTGGAGTCCTTGACCCTAAAACTGGAAAGGCTGATTCAAGTCTTGCTCAACAAATGACCATTATTGATAAAGATGCTCCGAAAGAGAGATACGTTAATTTGGTTATAATTACCACCAAATACGATCCTAAGACGAAGAAATTAGATCTCTCCAACCCTCACGTAGATTCTGTTCCGGGTAAATTAAGTTCCGATGGAAAAGTACACACTGCATTTGGTGAAGTGGATCCAATAAGTGGTAGTATTGTACTCAAAGATCCTATTACTGGTAAACGAGAAGTTAAGTCTGCAACCGTTGATCCTAAAACAGGAAACCTCCTTATTACAACAGGCGTTGTAGATCCTCATACCGGTCAAGTTGATCCTAACTTAGGGCAACAAGTAAGTGTTGTTGATAAAACGAAAGATACCTTCGCTGAGGTTCCTGGAACGGAAGTTCAGCTAGTGATTATTACGTCGAAGTATGATCCAAAGAATAAGCGACTTGATAATCCCAACGGCCATATTGAAACATCCCGTGGTATATTAGCTCCAGACGGCAGAGTGCACACGAACTACGGTATTATTGATCCTAAGACAGGAAAAATCGAACACGTTGATCCAAAGACAGGCAAGCACGAGTCCAAACAAGCAGTTGTGGATCCTGTCGCTGGGGTTAAATCGGACAATCTAATTATAACGTCAGGTGTTTTAGATCCAAAGACTGGAAAGCCTGACTCATCACTTGCGCAACAGTTCACTATCGTCCATAAAGAGACAAAGCCAGTTGAAAAGGAGATTCATCTTGTTATTATAACAACGAAATATGATCCTAGAACAAAGAAGATCGACCCAAGTCAAGGACATGTTGATACTATTAGTGGTATTCTGGGTCCTGATGGTAGAATTCGCTCTGCTGTTGGAATTATTGATGCAGCGACGGGTGAAATCGTCGTTACTGATCCTAGAACTGGCAAGCAGGAACTCAAAAGAGCCGAAGTCCACCCAGAGACAGGACATATGGTTATTACTAGCAATGTAGTAGATCCCAAAACTGGCAAAGTTGACCCCACACTTGTACAGCAATACAGCATAGTGAACAAGCATGTTGTACCATTTACAAAGCCTGCGTCGAAAGGAGAAGTGCGTCTGGTTATTGTCACCAATAAATATGATCCTTACACTAAATCTGTTGATGCCGGAACAGGGCACGTTGAAGCAGCTAAGGGTTATGTCAGTGCCGAGGATGGAAAAATACACACAGATTTCGGGATTATTGATCCGCGGTCCGGTCAAATATTGTACAAAGATCCTTTAACTGGAAAACAAGAATTAAAGCAAGCTGACATCGACCCCAAGACAGGCAACTTAATAATTACAACTACCGTTGTAAATCCAAAGACGGGGAAAGTAGAACCTTCGTTCGCTCAACAGTTGACCATCATTGATAAGCAGAATATTTTATCTCTTGTGCCACCAGTCGTACAAAGAGCCAGCGTTTCTCCCACGCGTCCGGTACCGACACCAGTAAAGACTCCGACTCAAACACCAATTCAAACACCTTTGCAGTCTCCTGTACGTACATCATCGCCAATCACTAGCTACGCTCAGAAATCTTCACCCACCACTCCTACACAGAGATTACCGGTTAAACCAACTACTGCACCTCCCGCGCCGCCTAAGAGGAAAATCGTTAAGATCATGGTTATATTTACAAAAGTTGATCCTAAAACTAAGAAACCTGACCTACACACTGCTGAAGTTGAACATCTTACAGGAATTCTTGACCCCAACGGGCTTATTGAAACAAAATACGGTGTAATTGATTCCAGATCTGGAAATATTGTTATAACTGATGCGGCTGGTCAAAAACAGAGCCGAGACGGAGCAGTGTTGTCTGAAACTGGACAAATATTTATCAGTTCTGGCGTTATCGATCCGAAGACAGGAAAACCTGATCCAAACTTGGGCATGATTCTTAGCGTTGCTAAACAAGATGACCCTGTAGTAGAAATTACTTCAATTATCGGACCCCTTGACGCAAAATCTGGAAAGGTTGATATTGAGAATGGCACAATAGAACACACTAAAGGCAAAGTTGACGCAGAAACTGGACACATTTCAACAAAGTACGGGGTTATTGATCCCTCAAACGGGGTTATATTTGTGGCAGACTCATCGGATAATGCAAAGACGGTGAATATAGACGAAAATAATGGCCTGATTACCATAAGGGGTGTTATTGATCCTAAGACTGGAAAGAATGATCCCAAGCTTGGTCAAGTCATTGCTGTGGGGACACATATTGATCCAGTCGTCGAAGTTACAACTTTCGTTGGCAAACTAGATACGAAGAAAGGCCTTATTGAACCTAAACACTCGCTTATCGAAAGCAGTACAGGTCAAATCAACCCGGAAAATAACAAGATTGACACTAAATATGGACAAATCGACTTAGTCAAAGGAACTGTGACTTACAATGACCCTAAGACTGGTAAATTTGAGTGTAAGGAACTGAGGGTTGACCCTGTCACTGGTCAATTCCTACTGAAGACTGGACAAGTTAACCCTAAATCTGGCAAGCCAGACAAAGACATAGGCAGGATGATCTGTCTCAGAATAATAAAGAACAAAGTAGATCCAGTATCTGGAAAACAAATCGTCTCTAATGACCCCAAGAACGTCAAAGTTGATCCTAAAACGAACCAGATTTGGATTGCTGGACCTAAAGACCCTTCGACTGGAGAAGTAATCTACACAGCCGGTCAAGTTGATCCAGGCACTGGTTATATTATCACTATTTACGGTCGCCTCGACACTAAGACGGGCAATATTATCCGAACGACGGACGTGGACAGATCTCTCATCAAAATTGACCCCGTCAATGGACAAGTTTACACAGCTACCGGGGATGTCGACGAAGACAACCAACCCCTGTATTCGGCATCCCAAGTGGACCCGGGCACCGGCGAAATCTACACGAAACTCGGTAAGATTGACCCGAGGACCGGCAGGCTGATCATTATTAAGATTTACGTTATCACTCAAAAGGACGATAAGGGACGTGTCAAAGAAGTCGATCCTAAGGATTGCACTATCGATGAAGTAACGGGCAGGATTATTACGACGAAGACGGTTTACTTGTACCAGATTATCGATCCGATAACTGGAGAGACAATCGACGTTGACCCCGACGACCCGAGACTGAAGGGCGCACGAACGACAGTTACACAAACGATGACACTATCCGGCAAGATCGACCCAGTAACGGGAAGAATAAAGACGGAGTACGGTGATATAGATCCGGATACGGGCGATATCGACCCCAGCACAGCCGTCAGGGATCCAGTCACTGGCCAACTAATATTGCACTATTCGCAAATAGACCCGTCGCACTTCGAAGACAAGAGCGGTAATTATACGATAGAGAAAGAAACGCAAGACCTACCCGCCAATATAGATATACAGACGGTGAACACGCACAAATTCTCCACTTTCGGCAAAGACGAGAGTCCGCTTAGGGGAGACGAACCCAAGACGTTCACGGAGTACACGACGAGCGAGCACATACGGCACCAAGGTTACGTGTCGTCCACCACCCCTCTGTCCTCGAAAATCCCGATTTCACAGCGCACGAAGAAGACACCCACGCCCCCCGTCGTGGTCAAGACGACGACGAAACAGCTGCTGACGAGAAATGACGAGGGCGTCACGCACAATGTCGAACAGGAGGTCGAGAACCTCGGCACGGGCGAGGTGACCTTCTCAACTCACACGAACAAGGTGCGTTTTTCGATATCACCATTTCCAATAACCGGCAAACGAGACGCCACCCCGTTTTTAAATGTTGTTTTTATTTTCCTTTTTTAATTTTTTGTGTGGTCTAATTACATTTTCGAGCCTCACTAGCTTTAGTAGTTTCAATGTTAGCTAGGTTTTCATGTACATAGTAAGCATGCTAGTCTAACCCTTAACTGTAGGCGGAAAGCCTAGAGCCGACGGAGGGTCCCGGAAAGAGTCCGTACGTGACGGCAAGGGCTGTAACCACGCGGACAGCCACGACCCACCACGATCTCGACACGAAGGCAAAGACGCAGCAGCTGGAGGAGAAGACGGTTGCGCACACGCTCACTTCGTCGGCGACGAGGCAGGAGCAACGAGTTCTGACGCAACAAGTCAAAACTATGGTGACCACGGGCGATCAGGTATACGTCTTTCCCTTGCAAAATCTTTCATTTATCATTAGCATGTAACCAGAGTTCCTTTTTGTTCTTATTTTTTTATTGCTTGACCTTTGGCAGCTTTTTTTATGAAATCATTATAATTGTTTCGCGCTTGGCGATGCATATTGAGCTTATCAGTCATGAAATTTATTACACAGTTCTTAAAATTACGTATTCTACTAATCCATTCAAGCTGCAAGTCTATGACTTCTGTAGGAAAAGACTGTTACGAAAATACGTAGCAATATTCTGTGTAATCATCGAAAATGATATTTGGCGATGAAATTCCTCGCTACATCGATTGAACGTTAAAACTATTATCAATAAAGCATAAGATACTCAGATAATATTAAAAAAAGCTGTCATCGGATTTTATTGCATGATGGAATTTGTTCTAATTATGTTTTTTTTTTCTTTCTCCCACCTACATCTACATCGAAAATGGAAACACCCTTCCGAACCTCTAATAAACCATACTGGAATGGCATGACCTGTACTAAAATCCTGATCTACGTTATGTGTTTTGTTATGATCCCACATTTGAATTGGGTTACATTCATTTTGCCTCATTTGGGCGATTTTCCCATTAAATCGAATTAACAACATCAAACGGTCTCCTGAACTTTGAATATTGTTAACCAATACGCCAATCTTCCCAAATCTCATCCACTCAATCACCGAATGCAATATTTGCCAATCACGGCCAATGTCACTACCAACGTTTGGAATCCCAATCCCATGTTCACACAAATCATGGTCTATGCCACAAACCATCTCACAAATTCGCCAACGTTGGCGCACGGTGGACAGCTGACCAGACGCGGCTCAGCCAGTTCGCTGAGTAGCGGTGACTCTGGCACGCCAATCGACTTCGAGGAGGGCGCCGGGGAAGGACACTACTATATCACGGTAAGTCTCGCAGGAGTCTGAAATGCTGGTCACCCGAAGTTCATTCCAAATTAAACGTGAAACAAGAAAATGCGTGTCAAACTTGCTTGCGTTGAAACCGTAATTATGAAAAAACAAATTGACAGTTTGAAAGTGCATGAGGCATAAACTGCTGGCACAAATGGAAATCTTGGAATATGATTTTCTATACGATATTTATCCATTATAGATATCGTTTTCAATCCGGCATTTCAAACACTGTCGTTAAATATGTCGCCGTTTTTTGGCATAAGTCTATACAATACAAGTTTAATATCAAATACACCAAGATATTGTAGCTTTCTAAATTGTATGTGATATTTTAATAATGACAGATGTCGAAGAAATTTCAATTTCAAAACATTGCATTTGTATTGTAAGATTGCTTGGTGCAATTGAAGTGTCTTGTAAGTGATATAGAATTTAGATCCTTAGGATTAATACATCTAGGTTTACTTTCAAGTACGTTTTGTGATCTGCCGTGTCTAGTTTAGCATGACGTGTTTTACAGCATGACGCAATAGTTGCAACTGTGTGTTACGAATTGTGATGTTGAATGCATTTTAGATCACCCTTATTTCAACAGGATTTCTAAGATGGCGTATTTGAGGTAACACTATTGTAGTTTAATTATTATCTGCACCCATATATGATCCTTCACATAGTCGGGCCAAATGGGTCATCACTGGGTTTCTTATCAAGTTGTCTTCGTCCTTGTGGCTAAAGCCTGTCGTTTACTTAATAACTTCGCGAGGGACCTACAGGATACATTCGTTATCACTTAGACAACACATTGCGAATCTTTAAAAGGCATTCTCAGCGGCGGTATTATTCTCGACTTAAACGAAACTGTCCGTGTGAATCTTGTATATTTTTTTTTACATAAACCACAGTTTTACTATTATTATTATTAGTAACCTTTTTGTTGCCGTAGTCTTTGCGTTGAGCACATTTTAAATTCAAATTCAAAACTCATTTAATCAAGTTGGCTCATTAGAGCTCTTTTGACAAGTCAAACACCGGTTCGGAATGCAGTTATACAGAGAAGAGTAGGCAAGAAACTCTTTTTAGATAAATTGAGTTAGTTCCGTTTTTGAAATTAGATGTCGCTGCTTCAATTTTTTACGCGATATAACTTTGACTTTGACTGCCTTTTGGCTCTATCAGCTAGTCTTTGTATAAACCAGAGGCACTTGCTTCGCGTCTGGGTGTCATTTGTGTTCGTGGATTTCATGTTTGTAAACTGCCCCCGCGATACAGGGTTTACCTAGCAAAGGGGTTTCGTTTTTATAAAAAAAATAGCATATCACTGCATACAGTGTTAAAGTATGTTGAGTATTTTATTTATTTATTCAGCATAATGATGATAAACGTATCATGATGGCGTTACTTATAGGGAACGCCATCATAAATCATCATCATTTATTTTGAGCTATATATGTCGCTAGCATTGAGTTAGCCACCGATATGGTTAATTACATTTGATTAGGTATAACCGAAAGTCTAATTTGTAACCATTGCGGGATAACCAATGCTCAAAATCAAAATAAAAATGTTTTTTATTCGAATAAATTCTTGCGAATGCTTTCAAATAGTAAATAAAATGTATTAAATTTAAAAGAAATATAAAAATAACTAATCATTTAGTTTTTACCACCGCTTCGGAACGCCTGTTATACCTACTATGACCTAAATTAATAGGAATAAAAAAAAATCTTCAAAGTTCACCAGTTATCTAGCCACGTTTATCTGTATGGAACAAGGGGAATAACATTTGTGTACTGCCCATGTAGCAACGACCCCAACGGTCAATCTTCACCGCGTTTTTACTGCACTGAGTTTTATCATTGGACCACTATGTATTGTTCAGTCACTTTGAGGACTATACTATTAGTGGGATAAATTGTATTGTATAATGATATGAATCCACACAATTTGTACTTTACCCAGTGTCTCTGTACACCAATATTTATTATACTTCAATGCCTGTTGACAGGAGCCGGGCTCGTATAACACCACGACAACTACGACAGTGACCGGGAACGCACCATTCGGGTCTATGCTGCATGGCACCACGACAAGGGTAGGTTTCAAAAAAGGGCCTCTGCACCATGTATCCATGTACCAAGATGTAAAAGTTTAAATCCCGTAGGTTGTTTCAAATTGAATTTTAAAATTGGAAGATTGCCGATTCGCGGTCTCCACTCAAGAACTCGTCTACCCCAACGGTTGTCGGTTCTTCTACAGATAGGACCAGCCCACTGCCAGTTCAGTCAAGCGCCTCTGCCTTATGTCTCTCGGTTTGGTAGAATAGGAAAACAAATGTATGGGATTGACACGTCAAGGCAATCTGTGTGGTGACGGTTTTAGAACACATATTGTGTCACCACCCCATTCCACCCAAAGGGTGTCGTAAGAGCCGATACAAGGAAATGTCAAGGCT
Organism: Clostera curtula; assembly: GCA_905475355.2. Taxonomy (NCBI): domain Eukaryota; kingdom Metazoa; phylum Arthropoda; class Insecta; order Lepidoptera; family Notodontidae; genus Clostera; species Clostera curtula. The sequence continues at coordinate 1,348,301 of FR997818.1, read as the reverse complement.
GAGAACCTAACTGCAAGACATTGAAAACTTAAAACAAAACCCTGTGCGAACCCATCTGACCGGCGTGGCACAGTATGCTAATTAACCTCCATGTATTTGAGGAGGCCCGACTAAGCAGAGTGGGTTAGCTGTGGGCTAGTCAGTAGCAGTTACAATCTTAAACCAACTTCTCTTGGCTTAAACTAGCGTTAAATATACACATTTTGTAATAAAGTAGCGAATTAGTTATCACTTTAAATCATTCGACAGACGAGTTCGATCCCCGAGCCTGGTGTGACGGAGGTGACGAGCGAAACCCAAGAGACCACTGGCCCCGATGGCGAGGTGGTCTCCTCGCAGACCATCAGCTCGAAGACTCGCACCGTAGAGACTATCACGGTACGTATTGCAAAAAACAACCTGAACCAAAAATGTTAACCGACAAAATAGCATAATAGTATATTTCATTACAAGTGCGGAAAGGCTGTCATTACAACGAGTTCCTACAAATGTCTACCCGAGCCGAGGCGCAGCCGAAGGCGAGGGTTGACAGTCGGAACAAGTTGCAATGACGGTTCCGCACGTGTACTGAACGACTATTTTTAATACAGTTGCGAAAAATTAGAACAATTTAATAAAATAATAAAAACACAATAAACTCAACTAACTAATCATTTCTGAAAAATGGCGCCGTAGAATATAAGCAGATTTTTTTTTCTTCACCCATTCTGGTAGGCATAAGGAACAATGCCCATACAGCCAAGTCTTTAGTAATTTTTTTTTATTGATATGAAATAAAATTTAATTAGATGAAATTAAACTCATTCAATCAAATAATTAAATCTGATATTGAAACAAATTAGTACGTAGTTTCTTTTTAGAAATATACGTATTTGCATTATTCATAAAAACTTCTATGATTTTTTTCAGTAAAAACTTCATGGTTGGTTTTTCCTTATAATAGACATAATTTTGACAGTTGGGAAAGAAAACGCACTAGTGCGGGAATGGTAAAAAAAAAGCACGCGTGTGTAATAGCTCACTTCCCGACCGCTTTACGGCCCTGCAATATGCCACTTTTTGAGCAACTGTTCAGGCCGTATGCAGCGCCTGATCAAATTGTCAAGGCACCGTCTACCGCGCGTTCGTCGGCCGGCTAAGTGTCAACCATTGCGTAGTTGATCTCCGTACTGTTAACATCGTTATTATATTATTGTCTACAAATTCAAAAGTAAACGGTTTAAAATAGCAGTATTCAAGGAGTTTCACTTCTAAGTCCCTTCCGAAGAATCGAGAAGAAGACGGCGCATTCAAATGGTGACCCGCGACGTGATCCCCCTGAAACAACGGGAAATTAATATTGAGACGGACTCATCCTTCAGGAACTCGCCAGTATCCAGCTGCAGCCATTATTCCGAGGGAAGTGCGTCAACATCCTTCTTTTACTATCATCCTTTCTACTTGCTTTGTGTGAATGATTCAGCAAAAACTTCCATACAAAAGTAAGACAACCCTCAAACAACAAATAAAAGTTGGTGATTTTCGCTAAAATTCAAGTTAATTACTAAATAATTTTAATCAATCACAGTGATTAAGTGTTTGTAAACCATTAATATGCCCAAATCAATCGCATTTATCTAGTTTTCTCGTTTTTGTGGCAAAAATTGCACTATTTTTTTTGGCATTATCTACCGACGCATAGCAGTGACCTTTTAAACTTCAGGTCTTTCATGAGCATCATCTCATACTACTTGCCGAACATTCCAGGTGTACCAAGCAAAACTACTTGGAAGCTAGACTACACAAAATAGGTGAGGAGTATCTGAACTGTGTTCCTGTCGTAACAGCGGGCGGCCAAGCTAGCCAGCTTCGCCACAAAACCAGTTTGTTATCAGCGCTCACGTAACGTACCTTTTATTTTATTCAATAGCCTTTATTTATTTCGTTAAAGTGCTTTGTAGTTGCGTTGTTGCGTCGACAAAATGAGTGATTTGAAAGATCTGATTAAGCAAAGAGGACATATTCGGTCGCGTTTAACTTTATTTGAAAAATATTTATCGCCTTTATGGGAATGTAAAGAAACTAGTGCAGTAAAAATTAATGAACTGCGTTTGCGTTGCAATAAGATGCGTGACCTTTCGTGCAACTTTGAGGACATACAGTCGCAGATAGAAATGCTAGACGACGACAATGATAAACAAATGGTGGAGCGCGAATCAACTGAAAATATAATTTATAATTTAATCGCACGGGCTCAATCATTACTAGAGTATTTTGAAAATCAGGAGAAAGCGGAGGCTTTGTCTAACATTTCTAAATGTATGAATGTGAAATTGCCTTACATTAAAATAAATTCATTTAACGGTGATCCTCAAACTTGGCTCTCGTTTCGCGACACCTATTTGTCATTGATACATGATAATGAAAGCATAAATAATATCAACAAGTTCCATTATCTTAAATCCTACCTGGAAGGGCCAGCTAGTTCAGTCATTGGTTCCGTGACAATGTCAGCAGACAATTACATAATAGCATGGAATTTGCTCCGCGATCGTTACGATAATAAGCGAATTTTAGTTAACGAACATATTAAGAGTTTATTTTCAATACCACCACTGAGTAAAGAATCTTATAGTGGTATTCGTAATTTAATTGACACTTTGTCAAAAAATTTAAATGCCTTGAATTCGTTGGGCGAGCCAACCGGAAAATGGGATACACTCATTATTTATATGGCGGCGATGAAATTGGACAGTGTTACTACTACAAAGTGGGAGGAGTTTAGGAGTAGCATGGATTCACCCACGTTAGAGGACTTTTATTCATTTCTACGACAGCGTGCTACGGTACTTGAAACGTTAAATGCTAGTCAATTACCCAACGAAAAACGACATAGCCTTCCCAATTTTAAATTTAATAAAACTCTTCATAGTACATCCTTTGATTCGAGGTCACTTCCTAAACAATGCCCCATCTGCAAACAACAACATATGTTATATGAATGTTCTGTATTTAAATCTATGCCAGTTACTGAAAGAATATCAAAGCTTACTGCTTTGAAACTATGTAGTAATTGTTTTCGCAGTGGCCATCAACACTATCAGTGCAGGCTGGGTGGCTGCCGAATTTGCCACAGAAAACATAACACTTTAATACACAAACAATATTCTTTACCATCTTCCCAAGCGAATATGGCTAGCAGTAATAATAATGATACACATGACACTAACTTACCTGGTCCTAGCGGTGATTGCACTACTTCTAATGCTGTTTCTGCCGTGAGCATGTCTGCTACATCTGGTGGTCAAGTTCTTCTCACTACAGCTTTAGTTGAGGTAAAAAACAACAATAACATTTATACCTTGCGAGCCATATTAGACTCGGGAAGCCAATCTTCATTTGTCAGTGACAGCGCCCGAAAGAGAATTGGGTTGCCTAGTACAAACAATTCTTACCATTGCATATCAGGGATAGGAAATGAGGTAGTAAATGTAACAGCGCACTGTGACTTACAACTCTATTCAATTTATAACTCGTACAGCGTATTTGTCAAGTGTTATGTTTTGCCCCGGATAACTGAAAAATTGCCCCAGGCTAATGTCAACGTTCATAACCTCAATTTTCCAAATTTCATTCAACTTGCTGATCCAAAATTCTATCAATGTTCAGACATTGACTTATTATTAGGCGCCGACATATTTTGGGACCTCTTGGGACCAGGCAGAATTAATTTGGGACCTCAAAGGCCCATCTTACAAGAAACACAATTAGGATGGATAGTGGCCGGTTCCATTGCAACGGAATATTTGGACAATAATAACTCACATTCATTATGTCATTTTTCTAAAGAAATTAGTCAACAACTAAGTAAATTTTGGGAACTAGAAGAAATAACTCCAAAATTAGAATACAGTAATGAGGATTATTGTGAGTCGTTATTCACCTCAACTACTCGTCGAGGGGACGACGGTAGATTTTGTGTACAAATTCCACTAAAAAATTCTACAGATTGCTTAGGTGAGTCGTATACGATAGCAGAAAAAAGATTTTTACAGTTAGAACGAAAATTAAAAAATAACTCACTATTAAAACAACAATATTCCGATTTCATTCATGAATATGAGCAACTAGGCCACATGAATGAAATTTCTCGGCCAACATTTGGTTGCTATCTCCCGCATCACGGCGTAATAAGAGAGGCCAGTGAAACCACAAAACTTCGGGTGGTTTTTGACGCGTCTTCAAAAACCTCTTCTGGGTTGTCGTTCAACGACATCCAATATGTAGGTCCTGTAGTGCAAAATGACTTATTTTCCATTTTATTAAGATATAGGCAACATTATTTTGTTGTATCAGCCGATATTGAAAAAATGTACCGCCAAATACTGGTACATCCTACGCAACGACACTTGCAACTTATTTTGTGGCGTGACCATCCAAGCGAGCGTATAAAAATATTTCAGTTGAACACAGTCACTTATGGGACAGCATCAGCGCCATATCTAAGTACGAGATGTTTATTGCAACTATCCATAGAATGCAAGGATCCTAAAATAGCTCAATTACTTAGCAGTGATTTTTATGTTGATGATTTTTTGTCAGGCGCTGATACGGAATTAGAATTACGCACTATAATTGAGTCGGTTGTCAATGAGCTGAACGCAGCTTGTCTTCCTTTACGAAAATGGCGTACAAACTTACCATCTATCCTTCAAAATGAAACCAGTCAACCTAAAACATTTGATTGTTCATCTCAGGCTAGCGTATTAGGTTTGAAGTGGGATCCGTCAAGGGATGTTTTGAGATTTTCAGTAGATTTAGAACCAGCTCAAATAATAACAAAAAGAATCATATTGTCTAAATCAGCTAAACTTTTCGATCCACTAGGCTTACTAAGTCCGTGTACAATCATCCCAAAAATAATTCTACAAAAACTTTGGATGTCCAAACTAGATTGGGATGATCCTATTGATGAAGTTTTGCGACGTAAATGGTTAGATTTTGCAGCAAATTTAAATGCTATTTCAGATTTTGATATACCTAGATGCGCCTTCATTCAAGATCGAGTAAAAATTGAATTACATTCGTTTTCGGACGCATCTCAATCGGCATACGCTGGTGCAATTTATATAAGATCAATTAGTACTAGTGGGCAAGTCTTGGTACGATTACTCTGTGCTAAAACTAAAGTAGCACCCGTAAAGGTGACAACAATACCTCGTCTTGAACTTTGTGGTGCTTTACTCTCAGCACGTTTAAGTGCCAAGGTATTGAAGGCTCTTCGTTGCAAAACTGAATCAATCGTACATTGGACAGATTCCACCGTAGTTTTGAGTTGGCTATCTTCCAACTCGTGTGATTTAAAACCCTTTGTTTCAAACCGTGTAAGTGAGATACAAGATTTGACTTCATCTCATATTTGGAGACATGTTCCTGGAAATCATAATCCAGCAGATCTCGCTTCTCGTGGTGTGAATCCAAAACTTATTCTATCTTCCAAGTTATGGTGGGAAGGCCCATCATTCTTGTTGAAAGACTCGTCCCAGTGGCCTAATAATATAGTACAACAAAATATTTCGGATCTACCCGAGATAAAAGGTAGCAAACAAACTAAAACCAACTTACAATCTAATAATAATTTCATAGAGTCTTATAATAATGTTTTACAAACTAGTACTATTTTATATAATTCAATGTCTGAAATTACAAATAAAATTATTAATTTTGAAAGATACTCCAGTTACACAAGATTACATAGATCCTTTGCCTACGTTTTAAGATTCATAAAAAATCTGCGCAATTCAAAATCCAAAACATGTGGTCCACTCACGTGCGAAGAACTAAGCGTCGCACTTAATGCATTGATTAAGCTGCATCAACTGGAATGTTTTTCATATGAAATAAAAATCATAAAAAATAAACAAAGCTTACCTTCTAAATCTAGAATATTATCGCTTAGTCCTTTCCTAAGCGAAGATGGTGTGCTTTGTGTAGGAGGGCGACTAAGAAATTCTAAGGAAACTATTGAAAGGAAACATCCTTCCCTATTAGACACAAAGCATAACTTTACTAAACTGTTGTTTTCTCATTACCACGTGAAATTTCTGCATTGTGGGCCTCAGCTTCTATTGAGCACCGTAAGACAGATATTTTGGCCTTTAAGAGGTAGAATCTTAGCAAGGAGTACAGTCAACAATTGCAAAATTTGTCGACTTATGAAGGTCAAATCAATCACACCAATGATGGGTAACCTACCTTGTGGTAGAGTCACCCCAAGTCACCCCTTCCAGATTAGCGGGGTTGACATGGGAGGCCCCTTCCTTATAAGCGATCGTAAGGGTCGTGGGTGTAAAATATCGAAATGCTATCTTTGCTTATTTATTTGTTTTAGCACCAAGGCATTACACCTTGAGCTAGTCAGCGATCTTACTACTGACACCTTTATTCTTGGTCTGCGGCGCTTTATATCTCGCAGGGGTAAACCTCTAGAGCTCTTTTGCGACAATGGTACGAATTTTGTCGGCGCAAGCAACGAAATTACAAAATTTCTAAAGTCAAATAACGATGATATCTGTGGTTTTGCGTCAAACGAAGGGATTAAGTTCAGATTCTCCCCAGCTTATTCTCCCCACTTTGGGGGCATTTGGGAGGCAGGAATTAAGTCGGCAAAATTTCATATTACTCGAATATTAAGCGATAAACACTTAACTTTCGAAGAATTATCAACATTATTCACACAAATTGAGGCAATCCTCAACTCCCGTCCTCTGACTCCACTGTCATCAGATCCTCAAGACCTTGATCCTTTGACTCCTGCGCACTTCTTGATCGGTAAACCACTGACGTCATTACCAAGCGAGTGTCTACTAGATGTCAATGAAAACAGGCTAGATCGATACAGACGTCTAGAGAAGATGCGACAGCACTTTTGGAATCGATGGAGAAACGAGTACCTATGCGAATTGCAACAAAGGAACAAGTGGCGGACGCCTCAAAGAGGGCTTCAAGAAGGCGACTTGGTGACGATAAAGGAGCCTAATTTACCCCCCATGAAATGGCGAATGGGCCGCATTCACCAACTCTATTCTGGATCCGATGACACTGCAAGAGTAGCTGACGTCTACACTACTAAGGGCATCATACGCAGAGCTGTGCATAACCTCTGCCCCTTGCACCCTACAGAGTCTACACCAGCACCAACTTCTCAAAAGCTCGCAGCTTTCGAGGGCGGGGAAGATGTTCAGGCCGTATGCAGCGCCTGATCAAATTGTCAAGGCACCGTCTACCGCGCGTTCGTCGGCCGGCTAAGTGTCAACCATTGCGTAGTTGATCTCCGTACTGTTAACATCGTTATTATATTATTGTCTACAAATTCAAAAGTAAACGGTTTAAAATAGCAGTATTCAAGGAGTTTCACTTCTAAGTCCCTTCCGAAGAATCGAGAAGAAGACGGCGCATTCAAATGGTGACCCGCGACGTGATCCCCCTGAAACAACGGGAAATTAATATTGAGACGGACTCATCCTTCAGGAACTCGCCAGTATCCAGCTGCAGCCATTATTCCGAGGGAAGTGCGTCAACATCCTTCTTTTACTATCATCCTTTCTACTTGCTTTGTGTGAATGATTCAGCAAAAACTTCCATACAAAAGTAAGACAACCCTCAAACAACAAATAAAAGTTGGTGATTTTCGCTAAAATTCAAGTTAATTACTAAATAATTTTAATCAATCACAGTGATTAAGTGTTTGTAAACCATTAATATGCCCAAATCAATCGCATTTATCTAGTTTTCTCGTTTTTGTGGCAAAAATTGCACTATTTTTTTTGGCATTATCTACCGACGCATAGCAGTGACCTTTTAAACTTCAGGTCTTTCATGAGCATCATCTCATACTACTTGCCGAACATTCCAGGTGTACCAAGCAAAACTACTTGGAAGCTAGACTACACAAAATAGGTGAGGAGTATCTGAACTGTGTTCCTGTCGTAACAGCGGGCGGCCAAGCTAGCCAGCTTCGCCACAAAACCAGTTTGTTATCAGCGCTCACGTAACGTACCTTTTATTTTATTCAATAGCCTTTATTTATTTCGTTAAAGTGCTTTGTAGTTGCGTTGTTGCGTCGACAAAATGAGTGATTTGAAAGATCTGATTAAGCAAAGAGGACATATTCGGTCGCGTTTAACTTTATTTGAAAAATATTTATCGCCTTTATGGGAATGTAAAGAAACTAGTGCAGTAAAAATTAATGAACTGCGTTTGCGTTGCAATAAGATGCGTGACCTTTCGTGCAACTTTGAGGACATACAGTCGCAGATAGAAATGCTAGACGACGACAATGATAAACAAATGGTGGAGCGCGAATCAACTGAAAATATAATTTATAATTTAATCGCACGGGCTCAATCATTACTAGAGTATTTTGAAAATCAGGAGAAAGCGGAGGCTTTGTCTAACATTTCTAAATGTATGAATGTGAAATTGCCTTACATTAAAATAAATTCATTTAACGGTGATCCTCAAACTTGGCTCTCGTTTCGCGACACCTATTTGTCATTGATACATGATAATGAAAGCATAAATAATATCAACAAGTTCCATTATCTTAAATCCTACCTGGAAGGGCCAGCTAGTTCAGTCATTGGTTCCGTGACAATGTCAGCAGACAATTACATAATAGCATGGAATTTGCTCCGCGATCGTTACGATAATAAGCGAATTTTAGTTAACGAACATATTAAGAGTTTATTTTCAATACCACCACTGAGTAAAGAATCTTATAGTGGTATTCGTAATTTAATTGACACTTTGTCAAAAAATTTAAATGCCTTGAATTCGTTGGGCGAGCCAACCGGAAAATGGGATACACTCATTATTTATATGGCGGCGATGAAATTGGACAGTGTTACTACTACAAAGTGGGAGGAGTTTAGGAGTAGCATGGATTCACCCACGTTAGAGGACTTTTATTCATTTCTACGACAGCGTGCTACGGTACTTGAAACGTTAAATGCTAGTCAATTACCCAACGAAAAACGACATAGCCTTCCCAATTTTAAATTTAATAAAACTCTTCATAGTACATCCTTTGATTCGAGGTCACTTCCTAAACAATGCCCCATCTGCAAACAACAACATATGTTATATGAATGTTCTGTATTTAAATCTATGCCAGTTACTGAAAGAATATCAAAGCTTACTGCTTTGAAACTATGTAGTAATTGTTTTCGCAGTGGCCATCAACACTATCAGTGCAGGCTGGGTGGCTGCCGAATTTGCCACAGAAAACATAACACTTTAATACACAAACAATATTCTTTACCATCTTCCCAAGCGAATATGGCTAGCAGTAATAATAATGATACACATGACACTAACTTACCTGGTCCTAGCGGTGATTGCACTACTTCTAATGCTGTTTCTGCCGTGAGCATGTCTGCTACATCTGGTGGTCAAGTTCTTCTCACTACAGCTTTAGTTGAGGTAAAAAACAACAATAACATTTATACCTTGCGAGCCATATTAGACTCGGGAAGCCAATCTTCATTTGTCAGTGACAGCGCCCGAAAGAGAATTGGGTTGCCTAGTACAAACAATTCTTACCATTGCATATCAGGGATAGGAAATGAGGTAGTAAATGTAACAGCGCACTGTGACTTACAACTCTATTCAATTTATAACTCGTACAGCGTATTTGTCAAGTGTTATGTTTTGCCCCGGATAACTGAAAAATTGCCCCAGGCTAATGTCAACGTTCATAACCTCAATTTTCCAAATTTCATTCAACTTGCTGATCCAAAATTCTATCAATGTTCAGACATTGACTTATTATTAGGCGCCGACATATTTTGGGACCTCTTGGGACCAGGCAGAATTAATTTGGGACCTCAAAGGCCCATCTTACAAGAAACACAATTAGGATGGATAGTGGCCGGTTCCATTGCAACGGAATATTTGGACAATAATAACTCACATTCATTATGTCATTTTTCTAAAGAAATTAGTCAACAACTAAGTAAATTTTGGGAACTAGAAGAAATAACTCCAAAATTAGAATACAGTAATGAGGATTATTGTGAGTCGTTATTCACCTCAACTACTCGTCGAGGGGACGACGGTAGATTTTGTGTACAAATTCCACTAAAAAATTCTACAGATTGCTTAGGTGAGTCGTATACGATAGCAGAAAAAAGATTTTTACAGTTAGAACGAAAATTAAAAAATAACTCACTATTAAAACAACAATATTCCGATTTCATTCATGAATATGAGCAACTAGGCCACATGAATGAAATTTCTCGGCCAACATTTGGTTGCTATCTCCCGCATCACGGCGTAATAAGAGAGGCCAGTGAAACCACAAAACTTCGGGTGGTTTTTGACGCGTCTTCAAAAACCTCTTCTGGGTTGTCGTTCAACGACATCCAATATGTAGGTCCTGTAGTGCAAAATGACTTATTTTCCATTTTATTAAGATATAGGCAACATTATTTTGTTGTATCAGCCGATATTGAAAAAATGTACCGCCAAATACTGGTACATCCTACGCAACGACACTTGCAACTTATTTTGTGGCGTTGTAACATGACTAATATGTGCGGGGATGATTTCCCGGCTATCCCCACCTACATTAGACCGTTTACAAAAAAAATATAAAATAAATATATATATTTAGTGAAGTGAAGCGTGAAAAGAATGGAAGAGAAAATTTGAACCACCCTGTATAAGACCAATAGGTGACAAAGTAGGTCAAAAAAATAAGATGCAACGCTTCTTCTACAAGTAAATATTTATTTACATAAAACATCAGGATACAGCTGGGGTCGGACGAACCTAATTATAGCCGATCACATTGTGTTCCACATTCGTAATGCGCTGGACAAATTGCGTTATAACTTGAATGTTCTAGGTTCTGACATGCAATTTGGAATAACTAACCCTATCGTCCTCCATAATTACAGTATCCTCCAACACAAATAAACTATAAAATTAACAGTTGCGGTAAAGCCGCGCAGATTCTATTCGGAACCAGTATACACAATTACCCACATTACAAAAAATAATAATAATCTAACCAGGTGGGTTCAACGCTAATGCGAAGTAAAAAAAAAAGGTTACATCTACTGGAAACAATGCATTATACTAAATAACAAAATTACACCAACAATTATTATGACTCAATATTTAGAAATAAAAGAAACCGGTGACGGTGCGTATCCGTCCATATTAATTCCTGGCTGGCACGGTAAATAAGTACTGACTTTCTGACCTGGATGAGCGTCGGCTACCCACTCCGAAATCATGTTCAGGAACTTCACCACCCACGAATCGATTAAGTGCGTTGTTCATCGGTATTCCACCCTCGGGAACTGGCTCCAGAGACCAACTCCATTGCTCAACACGACATTCCAGTGTGTTTAAATCGAGATATTTAAACTATACGGAAATACCCGATGAAGATGATAAAATTGAGGACAATGATAAAAAAATGGAAATGAAAACTGGAAAAACAACCCTGAAAAGAATTAAAACATAATTAGCCCTCTAATAACCCGATTTATAGATCCAGACTTAAAACAATTTGCAACGCAATACTGACCTTCTTTGTCCTAAAGTTTGTTCAGAACAAACCCACCTCCCTTTTATCTTCGTAAAAAAACAAAATCTTCATCTCACATCGTCCTGAAAATATTACACAACATTAATGAAAACCTTCTACCCGACGACATTAATATTTAAGACCAGAAACAAAGAAAAAAACTCACGAAACGAATAAAAAAATAACAATTACGGATGCAAGTGAACACGGCCTCTCGCCTGAACGACTATTTTGCTCTGACTCGTCACCTCGTTGCCACCGTACGCCGCTTCTAGTCTCAACTAATTAGCATAACAAAGCAAAACTCGTAAACAACTCTCGTGCCATTAGCATTACGCCGCCTCGCAGAAAGTAATTTTCACTAACTGTGGACAACTTAAAATCCACTATGCTACAATACCCCCCTACGAAGAAGAAAAGGTGAGCTAGAGAAACGAACCGCTCGCTGCCCCCAGCGTACCCCAATGAAACCATCACCAAACACGAAAAAAACACATCCAATGTAAAAAAACAAAAAAATATATCTCCTAATACCAACGTAAAACCAAATTAACCCAAAAAAAATAAAAAACTCGCAATAATTTAACTCTAAGACTTAACCCGATCACACTATTTACATTTATAACATGACGTCCAAATTTTCCACGGATCACCAAACGTCCGTTATCGGTTGAACCTGAGAAAAACTTGAACAAACCTAAACCGACACCAAGGACACACAACACAATCCTCCCTTCTGTCCGTGGCTCTATAAATTAATATCCAAAATTTAACTGGAAACCCTCCCCAACAGAAAGCTAATAGCCTTGTTACTACGAGGATGGTTCACCAGTTTTAACTGCGAGCTCATTTATAAAATGAGTCGACTTCAAAGTCCTTCATTCGTCCAATAACCCCGAGCGATGCACTCAACAACTTCCCCCCTAACTGACTTCAGCTCCGAAGAATCGCGAGCAGAACCTAAAAGAAACAAACAGCGAGGAACCTGTCCAGTAACCCCCTCAGCCGTAATTGAATCAACGTCAGAACACACCAAAAGGAAAAAATAAACGTCCAAAAAGAAAAGATATACCTGCCTTGATAACACGGCCCTTGCCCCAATCCCTACTAAACCTGGCAAGAGAAAACAAATGGGTTCAATAAAAAAAATGAACCCTATAATACTTGGGCATAGAAACTATATTAATAACTAATAAACCCAAAAAAAAAATAATCATTATGGCTATGGTATGCAACTGTCTCGCATTTGATCTCGAAAAAAAAGTCGGCCTATATTTTTATTTCTTTCATTCTCCATTCAAATTCCTAAAAAAATACCTTACATACTTCCACTAACAATCTCTTAACGAAACAGCAATCTGTTCGTCAGTACTCAACCAAACTCTTGTGTAAAACCAATAACCATGTTAGTACACTAAAAAAATTGCGGTCCGAATCAAAATTTACAGCTTAAAATCCTTGATGTGCCACGACCCCAAGGGATGACCATCAAGCCTCTCTAACTCATAAACAAGCGGGGACAACACACGCTTCACTCTGCACTTTTCAAATTTAGGAGCCAATTTTTTCATTTTAAAGCTATCTGCATCACTTTGGATGAATGTTCGCTTCCAAACAATGTCTCCCACATTTAATTTGGCTGCTCTTCGCCTCAAATTATAAGGCGTACTATTCGCAGCATGTGCCTTCAACAAGTGTTCCCTCACCTGATCAAATATTTCCCCCAAACAACCAAAATTTCCTGCATATTCCTCTCTTGGCACACCAACCGCATACTCTTTATCGGAATCCTTGTAAAACGAGCCATCTATGAGCGGCTCGCGCGCATGTACTAAAAAGAAAGGAGAAAACCCCGTGGACTCGTTAACTGCACTGTTCATTGCGAACTGAATCTTAGGCAGCTGCTCATCCCACGTCCTATGATTGTCTTTTACGTACGACGCTACCGCGGTCATAATTGTCTTGTTGTACCTCTCGACGAGGTTTACTTGAGGTGTATAACGCGGAGTAAAGTGCATGTTAGGGACGTTATAACGTTTCAAAACACTCTGAAATTCAGATCCCGTGAATTGTGCACCATTATCAGCAATTACGGTTTCCGGAACTCCATGCAACAAAATAACTTTTTCAAAATGTTTTGCAACTAATGCACCAGTTGCCCTACGCAAGGGAAATAGTAACGTATATTTTGAAAAGCAACAAGTCACCACTAGCAAAAAGGTGTAACCTGACCGAGAACGCGGTAGGGGTCCTACTAGGTCGGTAGAAACTAATTGAAAGGGTCTTTGACATACTTTAGGCTGACCCATTAAACCAGGCGTACTCTTGTTGGAATGTTTGTAAGCTGCACAGGTATCGCAATTTTTAACAAAATCAACCACGTCTTTGTACATACCAGGCCAAAAGTAAGTCAAACACAATCGTCTGTGTGTCTTAAATACTCCTAAATGAGCAGCTGTAGCCTCACAATGGTTTTGTTTAATTACATACTGCCTAAAACCCTTCTTAATTACCTCCTTCCAGTCATACTCGCTAGTTAAATTGTATTTGCTTTTACAAAATCTAAACAATTTGCCATCTTTGACACAAAAATTTGGAAAATTGGTTGGAAAAATTCTACAACCTTTAAAAATTCTTTCATACCAATCATCTCTCACTCCCGAATCAACCTGATCTATTGCATCAACTATCATTAACCTAGACAGAGCGTCCGGAACGACATTGTCGGTGCCCTTTCTGTGCTCGATTTCGAAATCAAATTGAGACAGTCTACAACCCCAACGAGCCAATCTACCGGAGGGATTTTCTAAGTTCATGAACCACTTAAGTGACGAGTGGTCAGTGATGATTTTAAATCGACGAGAACCCAAATACGCTTGAAATTTTTCGACCGAAAATAAAACGGCTAAGGCCTCCCGCTCAGTGGCACTGTAATTCCTTTCGTTCTTAGTTAAGGAACGACTGACGTACGCTATCGGATGATCATGTCCGTCGACATTTTGTGAGATCATCCCTCCTATTCCATAAGCTGAAGCGTCAGCATGAACCTCGAAAGGCTTACTAAAATCAGGCACCGCCAAAACTGGGGCCGAAACTAACGCGTTTTTTAATTTACTAAAAGCTACTTCGGCTTCCTCACTCCAAGCAAAAGCAGGGACATTCTTACCCTTGCTCGTCAGTTTATTTAAAGGAGCAGCAATGGTTGAAAAATTCCTGATAAATCTACGGTACCAAGAACAAGTACCCAAAAATATTTTTAACTCCTTACTAGTAGTAGGGGTAGGAAAATCTAAAATAGCTGCGACCTTTTCCGGGTCTGTTCTTAATCCATATTCATCCACTATATAACCCAAATATTTTAATGATTTTCTAAAAAATTTGGATTTAGCTTTATTAATCGTTAAATTAGCAAATTTTAATTTCTCCAAGACACGGTTTAGCAGCAATAGGTGGGTATCAAAATCAGAGCTACAAATAATAATGTCGTCGATATAACAAAAAACCATACCCTTCTCAATATCACTACCAAAACCATGACCAAAAAGTAAATCCATGAGTCTTTGTTGTCTAGAAGGAGCGCCACAAAGACCAAAAGGCATAACCTTAAATTTATAAAGACCTCGACCAGGAACCGTGAAACTAGTCTTCTCTTGCGAATCCTCATTTAATAAGATCTGCCAGAAAGAAGAGCTCAAATCAATTGAAGAAAGAAATCTAGCGTCCTTTAAACTGTCAAGAATCTGGGGCATATATGGAATTGCATAAGAATCCCCCTTTGTGATGGCATTTAACTTCCTACAGTCGAGACAGAACCTCCAATCACCGTTTGACTTCTTCACCAGTAAGGCTGGATTATTCCACGGACTTTCACTAGGAACTACTACGTCTAAAGCCAACATTCTATCTAATTCCTCACTTAAAGCTTGACGTTTCTCAGGTGAGAGTGGATATTGCTTAGTCCTAACTGGCGATGCATCTCCGGTATCTATCACGTGTTCTATCAACGTTGTTCTGCCTAAACCCTTAGATTCAGAAGAAATTTCTTCGAACCTGCCAATCATACTATCAGCAAGTTCCCTCTGTGATGTAGTTAAATTGTCATAATCCTTAATTGTGTGAATTTGGTCGGTGTCAGTACTAACAGTGTTGCACTTGAAAAAATTTTCAGGAGTATGGATATAGACCAGGTTTTCAAAAATTTCTGGCGCTAAATTGAACGCCTTAAAAAAATCACATCCCAAAATAACATTAACGACAATACTAGGAATTACAGCAAATTTAATTATTTGAGTAACCCCTTTAAAAGTAACCGGGATAAAAATATTACCTATAGACTCAATGACTACCCCATTTGCAACACTGCAAGACGAAACACCAGACTCTTGAAACTTAAACCCAAACTCAATAAAACGCAAGTGTGAGTTGTTACCTAAAATTGATAAGCAAGCGCCTGAATCGACCAAACTCCAAATCTCAAAATTGTTAACGTTGAACTTAATGTGTGGACGAACATCACTATAATCAGGAGAAAACAGAACCGAAGCAATAGAATCAAAATTTACATACTTCTTCATATTTCCCAGACACATGTTCTGCGAAATTACATTGCTTCGGTTCTGGGTATCTGGTTTTTTGAACCAGAACCCTTGGACTTACTGTTGCATTTTGGGCAATTAGTCTTTGTGAAGCCCTCCTCGCCACACCTGTAACACCTCATAACCTTCGACCCCTTACAAGATTTAAAATTGTGATTGCCTTTGCCACATTTAAAACAAATGGGGGTCGGAATGTTTACCCGATGAGACGGCTGTGAAGAACGACCATTGCAGTGTCTGCATGTCTCCTTTGTCTGAACAATGCTGTTGGAGACCGAAGCAACCGGCTTACCTCTTCCTTTGTACGCAAAATCGGCACTAAGCAGGTTTGACCTGCTTGGTTCTGTAAACAAGTCCGTGCGCTGCTTTGCTGCCTCCAACTTCTTGCATTTGTCCTTTAAATCGGACAAGGAAGACACCTCCATTAAAGCCAACTGCTGAGAAAAATAAGGTCGAATATTATGCAATAAAATATCCAACTTCTCCTTGTCATTCAAAGGTGATCTTAATCTTGAAAATAAACAGTACATAATAGAAAAGTAAATATGTACTGGTTCATCAATACCCTGAGTCCTAGAACGGATCTCACCCAAAAGGCGATAGTCAAAATCTACCGGGTCAAACTCTTTCAGAATCAAGTTTTTTAATTCCGACCATGACGTAACCTGGTTCTTTATACCCCTGAACCATAATAAACCCTGATCCGAAAAAATCTGAGCCGCGCTGTTAAATAACCTCACGTCTGAAACTCCATACGACAGTTTCAACTCCTCAACACGTTCTAAAAATGAGCGCGGGTCACTCGAACCATTAAACTTTACGTTCCATTTTGCCACGTTCTTATCTCCAGAACACTCAACAGGCAACTCCAGCTGATCCGAAATCACGGTGCTCTGTTTTGGCAGCTGTTCCTGGAACGAACCCTCAACCGTAGCTAGAAAACTCCTAAACCTATTTTCCAGCTTGGTCAACTGCGAAACACATTTGTCCTTTTGTACGTCGAAACCTGTAGCTCTAATACGCCAAACCCTTGATGACAAGTGACGATATAAGGCCCTAAAACGATCCAGGAGGTATCGCTCCTTCTTCTCCTCAAGTTTATCCAAAACCTCTGATAAGGCCTTAATGCCATTTCCAACCGCTACAAGTTCAGCATCAGGAAGCAAATCGGTATCGACGATCGACTCAGCCGGACACTCAGCGATTAGTTTTCGCAACTGTTTACGCAACGCAACTACAGTGCTTGCTGGTGTATCTGAACGAATTGCAACCTCATAAATTAATTCATCCTTTAAGAGGTTGTGGAATAGAACGTCTCTTTGTTCCATTTTTAATTAAATTTAAAATATATATATCTATATATATATACCAACGGAAGAAAGAATAATAATTATTGGTGTATTACAACGTGTAACATTATAATTTTTAGCAATGGTCAACGGCGTGTGACAAAACATATTACACAAAAAAATACTCACACCATTTCACACAATATTAATCTTAAATACGGTAGCTACACGAGAAAAAAACACAAAAAACAAACAAAACAACCAAGAAAAAAAATATAATTGTTGGTGTAACAAAACTATACTAGTTCCGATCACAAAAGTTGGGCGCCATTGTAACATGACTAATATGTGCGGGGATGATTTCCCGGCTATCCCCACCTACATTAGACCGTTTACAAAAAAAATATAAAATAAATATATATATTTAGTGAAGTGAAGCGTGAAAAGAATGGAAGAGAAAATTTGAACCACCCTGTATAAGACCAATAGGTGACAAAGTAGGTCAAAAAAATAAGATGCAACGCTTCTTCTACAAGTAAATATTTATTTACATAAAACATCAGGATACAGCTGGGGTCGGACGAACCTAATTATAGCCGATCACATTGTGTTCCACATTCGTAATGCGCTGGACAAATTGCGTTATAACTTGAATGTTCTAGGTTCTGACATGCAATTTGGAATAACTAACCCTATCGTCCTCCATAATTACAGTATCCTCCAACACAAATAAACTATAAAATTAACAGTTGCGGTAAAGCCGCGCAGATTCTATTCGGAACCAGTATACACAATTACCCACATTACAAAAAATAATAATAATCTAACCAGGTGGGTTCAACGCTAATGCGAAGTAAAAAAAAAAGGTTACATCTACTGGAAACAATGCATTATACTAAATAACAAAATTACACCAACAATTATTATGACTCAATATTTAGAAATAAAAGAAACCGGTGACGGTGCGTATCCGTCCATATTAATTCCTGGCTGGCACGGTAAATAAGTACTGACTTTCTGACCTGGATGAGCGTCGGCTACCCACTCCGAAATCATGTTCAGGAACTTCACCACCCACGAATCGATTAAGTGCGTTGTTCATCGGTATTCCACCCTCGGGAACTGGCTCCAGAGACCAACTCCATTGCTCAACACGACATTCCAGTGTGTTTAAATCGAGATATTTAAACTATACGGAAATACCCGATGAAGATGATAAAATTGAGGACAATGATAAAAAAATGGAAATGAAAACTGGAAAAACAACCCTGAAAAGAATTAAAACATAATTAGCCCTCTAATAACCCGATTTATAGATCCAGACTTAAAACAATTTGCAACGCAATACTGACCTTCTTTGTCCTAAAGTTTGTTCAGAACAAACCCACCTCCCTTTTATCTTCGTAAAAAAACAAAATCTTCATCTCACATCGTCCTGAAAATATTACACAACATTAATGAAAACCTTCTACCCGACGACATTAATATTTAAGACCAGAAACAAAGAAAAAAACTCACGAAACGAATAAAAAAATAACAATTACGGATGCAAGTGAACACGGCCTCTCGCCTGAACGACTATTTTGCTCTGACTCGTCACCTCGTTGCCACCGTACGCCGCTTCTAGTCTCAACTAATTAGCATAACAAAGCAAAACTCGTAAACAACTCTCGTGCCATTAGCATTACGCCGCCTCGCAGAAAGTAATTTTCACTAACTGTGGACAACTTAAAATCCACTATGCTACAGCGTGACCATCCAAGCGAGCGTATAAAAATATTTCAGTTGAACACAGTCACTTATGGGACAGCATCAGCGCCATATCTAAGTACGAGATGTTTATTGCAACTATCCATAGAATGCAAGGATCCTAAAATAGCTCAATTACTTAGCAGTGATTTTTATGTTGATGATTTTTTGTCAGGCGCTGATACGGAATTAGAATTACGCACTATAATTGAGTCGGTTGTCAATGAGCTGAACGCAGCTTGTCTTCCTTTACGAAAATGGCGTACAAACTTACCATCTATCCTTCAAAATGAAACCAGTCAACCTAAAACATTTGATTGTTCATCTCAGGCTAGCGTATTAGGTTTGAAGTGGGATCCGTCAAGGGATGTTTTGAGATTTTCAGTAGATTTAGAACCAGCTCAAATAATAACAAAAAGAATCATATTGTCTAAATCAGCTAAACTTTTCGATCCACTAGGCTTACTAAGTCCGTGTACAATCATCCCAAAAATAATTCTACAAAAACTTTGGATGTCCAAACTAGATTGGGATGATCCTATTGATGAAGTTTTGCGACGTAAATGGTTAGATTTTGCAGCAAATTTAAATGCTATTTCAGATTTTGATATACCTAGATGCGCCTTCATTCAAGATCGAGTAAAAATTGAATTACATTCGTTTTCGGACGCATCTCAATCGGCATACGCTGGTGCAATTTATATAAGATCAATTAGTACTAGTGGGCAAGTCTTGGTACGATTACTCTGTGCTAAAACTAAAGTAGCACCCGTAAAGGTGACAACAATACCTCGTCTTGAACTTTGTGGTGCTTTACTCTCAGCACGTTTAAGTGCCAAGGTATTGAAGGCTCTTCGTTGCAAAACTGAATCAATCGTACATTGGACAGATTCCACCGTAGTTTTGAGTTGGCTATCTTCCAACTCGTGTGATTTAAAACCCTTTGTTTCAAACCGTGTAAGTGAGATACAAGATTTGACTTCATCTCATATTTGGAGACATGTTCCTGGAAATCATAATCCAGCAGATCTCGCTTCTCGTGGTGTGAATCCAAAACTTATTCTATCTTCCAAGTTATGGTGGGAAGGCCCATCATTCTTGTTGAAAGACTCGTCCCAGTGGCCTAATAATATAGTACAACAAAATATTTCGGATCTACCCGAGATAAAAGGTAGCAAACAAACTAAAACCAACTTACAATCTAATAATAATTTCATAGAGTCTTATAATAATGTTTTACAAACTAGTACTATTTTATATAATTCAATGTCTGAAATTACAAATAAAATTATTAATTTTGAAAGATACTCCAGTTACACAAGATTACATAGATCCTTTGCCTACGTTTTAAGATTCATAAAAAATCTGCGCAATTCAAAATCCAAAACATGTGGTCCACTCACGTGCGAAGAACTAAGCGTCGCACTTAATGCATTGATTAAGCTGCATCAACTGGAATGTTTTTCATATGAAATAAAAATCATAAAAAATAAACAAAGCTTACCTTCTAAATCTAGAATATTATCGCTTAGTCCTTTCCTAAGCGAAGATGGTGTGCTTTGTGTAGGAGGGCGACTAAGAAATTCTAAGGAAACTATTGAAAGGAAACATCCTTCCCTATTAGACACAAAGCATAACTTTACTAAACTGTTGTTTTCTCATTACCACGTGAAATTTCTGCATTGTGGGCCTCAGCTTCTATTGAGCACCGTAAGACAGATATTTTGGCCTTTAAGAGGTAGAATCTTAGCAAGGAGTACAGTCAACAATTGCAAAATTTGTCGACTTATGAAGGTCAAATCAATCACACCAATGATGGGTAACCTACCTTGTGGTAGAGTCACCCCAAGTCACCCCTTCCAGATTAGCGGGGTTGACATGGGAGGCCCCTTCCTTATAAGCGATCGTAAGGGTCGTGGGTGTAAAATATCGAAATGCTATCTTTGCTTATTTATTTGTTTTAGCACCAAGGCATTACACCTTGAGCTAGTCAGCGATCTTACTACTGACACCTTTATTCTTGGTCTGCGGCGCTTTATATCTCGCAGGGGTAAACCTCTAGAGCTCTTTTGCGACAATGGTACGAATTTTGTCGGCGCAAGCAACGAAATTACAAAATTTCTAAAGTCAAATAACGATGATATCTGTGGTTTTGCGTCAAACGAAGGGATTAAGTTCAGATTCTCCCCAGCTTATTCTCCCCACTTTGGGGGCATTTGGGAGGCAGGAATTAAGTCGGCAAAATTTCATATTACTCGAATATTAAGCGATAAACACTTAACTTTCGAAGAATTATCAACATTATTCACACAAATTGAGGCAATCCTCAACTCCCGTCCTCTGACTCCACTGTCATCAGATCCTCAAGACCTTGATCCTTTGACTCCTGCGCACTTCTTGATCGGTAAACCACTGACGTCATTACCAAGCGAGTGTCTACTAGATGTCAATGAAAACAGGCTAGATCGATACAGACGTCTAGAGAAGATGCGACAGCACTTTTGGAATCGATGGAGAAACGAGTACCTATGCGAATTGCAACAAAGGAACAAGTGGCGGACGCCTCAAAGAGGGCTTCAAGAAGGCGACTTGGTGACGATAAAGGAGCCTAATTTACCCCCCATGAAATGGCGAATGGGCCGCATTCACCAACTCTATTCTGGATCCGATGACACTGCAAGAGTAGCTGACGTCTACACTACTAAGGGCATCATACGCAGAGCTGTGCATAACCTCTGCCCCTTGCACCCTACAGAGTCTACACCAGCACCAACTTCTCAAAAGCTCGCAGCTTTCGAGGGCGGGGAAGATGTTCAGGCCGTATGCAGCGCCTGATCAAATTGTCAAGGCACCGTCTACCGCGCGTTCGTCGGCCGGCTAAGTGTCAACCATTGCGTAGTTGATCTCCGTACTGTTAACATCGTTATTATATTATTGTCTACAAATTCAAAAGTAAACGGTTTAAAATAGCAGTATTCAAGGAGTTTCACTTCTAAGTCCCTTCCGAAGAATCGAGAAGAAGACGGCGCATTCAGCAACTGTATTAAAAAGCATTTTTTTTATCAGTTACTTCAATGCCTTTGACCCTTGGCTTGCGTGATGGAAAGCAACGCCAGGGTCTAAGATGGGGCAGGCGATTCAAGGAAATGCCCTGTCGGGCACCGGCTCTGTCAAACACACGACGGAACACAGTAAAACTGCGGACTTAGGTGTGGGGGTGGTAGCTAGCCGGGTAATGGTCCATTAGATCCTACTACCGAGCGTGCTGAGTTTTGTTGACTTTTACAACACGCGTTTTTTCCCAGCGTGCGGTGGGGAATTTTAATATTTTGACCCTGGGGACAGGTGGCGTTCTAAAAAGAGCAACTACAGAGTTTCTTGCCGGCTCTTCTCTGTAGAACTGCATTCCGAACCGGTGGTAGATGGTAAATTTTAAATTAAATATTATTTTGTTGTTTGACTTGTCGAAAGAGCTCTAATGAGCCAACTTGATTAAATGAGTTTTGAATTTGAATTTGGTGGAACTGGACAAATAACCAATATAACCAATAAACCACTTGAAGCCGATGCCTTGGGGTGTACCTAACTCGTATACAATAGGTCAGTTAGGAATTTTATTATGGTATATCGGTACCTTGGAGGTACGTCGTGTAGAAGGGGGCGGGGCGTTCTTTTGACACGCTTGACATCGGATTGAAGCACGCGCACCACGATAGCTAATAATCGCCATTTATTAATTTAAATTCAGTGATGACTTATGGAACAGAGACGTGGTCGCTCACTATGGGCTCCATCAGAAGGCTCAAAGTCACCCAAAGGACAATGGAGAGGGCTATGCTCGGAGTTTCCCTGCGAGATCGAATCAGAAATGAGGAGATACGCAGGAAAACCAGGGTCACTGACATAGCCCACAAGATTGCCAAACTTAAGTGGCAGTGGGCAGGGCAGACATAGCGCGCAGGACCGACGCCCGATGGGGCAGAAAAGTCCTCGAGTGGCGACCGCGTTCCGGAAAGCGCAGTGCTGGTAGGCCACCCACACGGTGGACCGACGACCTGATTAAGGTCGCCGGAAAATGATGGATGCGGGCGGCCCAGGACCGGCCTTTGTGGAAATCTTTGGGGGAGGCCTATGTCCAGCAGTGGACGTCTTTAGGCTGAAATGATGATGATGATGATGAATTCTCTTTGAAATGAATATTATTCTCTTCAGCAGGCAAAGTGGTTGTATTCTGAATATGAGTAACGAAACTAATAAAGAAGGCCCTCTTGTCATTTTAACTCAATTAAATACAGTGTCGTAATAGTTGATTTTGTTTACAGTACAAAACGGAACGTAACGGAGTGATTGAGACGCGAGTAGAGCAAAAGATCACGATCCAGTCTGATGGGGACCCCATAGACCACGATCGCGCTCTCGCAGAGGCCATACAGGTATGTGCATACCCATTACATCTTCACCTATGTGGGTTTGGGAGGGAACAATTAATACTATCAGCAAAGAGACAAAGTGAGATCCCTTCATTCCAAACACCACGCTACCCACGATCTGATTAGCTTACTAACGCACATGTAAAGACGGCGCGTGAGCTCCGAGGATTTTTAAGGAATAGAAGGTCGCATACTAATGCCTCCGCGCGTGTACATTTAATTGATTATGGAATATTTCAACGAGGACGTAATGTGCTTGATAAGTATATAATAATAAATTAACATTTTGTCATACAAAATGTTATTTTAATGAACTGAATGAATGATAATAAATATTATTATATGAAATTTAATTTTTCTAAGAGGGTTTAGTTTATCTTTACTTTTAGGCGGTCAGCTATTTATGTAGGAATAATGGCAATTTAATAAAAACGACTTATTAACCAAAATATGTACTTTATCAATTAAAATAAATGAGTACAAGGAAATATATGAGTTAAAGTAGAGTGTTTTTTAAATTTAGCTAATCATCATCACTACATACTATAAAACAAAGTCTCTGTTGTCTGTCCGTCCCTATGTATGCTAAAATCTTTAAAACTACGCAACGGATTTTGAAGCGGTTTTTTAATAGATAGAGTGATTCAAGAGGGTTGTTCTTAGGTATAGCATAATTGCAACCGTGTGAAACCGGGCCGGGTCGCTAGTACACTATAGATTAAGATATCTTTCAAACAATAATCATTTATTTTGTTTGAAAGATGGATTGATGAAAAATGTATACCTGTTCAATAGTTATGATGCCTCAGCTGGACATACAGACAGACTCCTTATGTCTTCGGGGCTAGATAAAGAGAAACACTATCCTATCGACTACTTCTGCATGTCCATTAACCGGTTTTGTATCACCATTATTTTTATGCAGGAGGCCACAGCAATGAATCCAGACATGACGGTGGAAAAGATAGAGATCCAACAGCAGAGCACGCAACCCTAACCGCCTCAACCCTGCTTCAGCCGCCATCTTGTGCGCGACGTCGACAAAATGGCAGACGCCACCGAACGAGGCCTTTTCTAGTCGTTTGTAAGTACCTGTTAAAGTCGGTCAACACTATGAACGATCAGTGATTAAAATTAAAAATGCGATTTTTGTGTGTTAGTCTTGTCTTGACAAATGTGTATAACATGTTTTAAATGATGGAGCATAAAATATAATTGTTATTAATGCGTGCGAAATGACTCGCACGTTCCGATTTATTAATATAAACTCGTGTTACAAGAAATAACTATTGTTTGTTGTGATTACTGTCTATGGTTATGACGTGTTTGAGTATAATTTATTTTTATAACTTCAAAATTATGTGCAGGCGACTAGAAAGGACTTCGTTTACCGTGTTGTTCATGTATGTATATTTAGTTACATACGTCAGTTAGTTGTAAGTGATGATACTGCGAATATTATGATTTAAGTTATTTATATGAACAGTTTATATATTGATTAATTAATGAAAATGTTAATTATATTTAATATTTTGATGTTGTCATGCCAATATGCGCTACGTGTGCGGGGTCGAAGAAGAATGGTGATACAGTTTGTTGTTTTCGTAGAAATGTAGATTTTGTACGTATTTTTAACGTATACTAAGGTTAACGTACATATATTGCCATGGGTTCTAAAATGGCGCCAAATTCCGAGGTATACGAAACATTATTAATATCTATTAGTACCTTCTTAGGTATATATTAGTACTCAAAATTGGCAATTTAAGCAATTTAAAACCAAGACTACAAGTTTGTAATGGGAAAATCGTAAATAACGGTTTTCTGAATACCTCGGAATAAAAAAACCTTACTAAAACATAAAATATCAAATCTACATTTATAAAAACTGTTGCCATATTGATTTTTTTATTTCAACAGACTTCCATTAATATTAAATGATCGATACTTTTTTTATATCGATACAAACTCCGCACCGTATATATTGCAATTATCTTATTTATAATATCATCGTAAGGAAAACAGCAATTTTCAATGATTTTTTTAAATTAAGCTTAGGCTAGTGCTTTTCATACGATCCGAAACGGGCTTAGTAGTTGAAATGTAAATGTTGCCATAGTAAAAAAAAAATCTGTATTGTCATATAAAGCATTTTGTATTTGTTTTTAGAACTGGCTGAATCTAAGAAAAAAGATTTTATAAATAAATATAAATGGTAATTTTTATAACAAGTGTCAAATTTTTTATCTCTTTCGAACGAATTTATGACCAATTTATTTGTTTCTTTTTCTGATCACTGTTCAGCCAGTTTTGAAATACATGTTGTTATCACTTTCTCTATTCATGGCATAGCTTTAACAAGTCACACGAGTTAGACCACCGTTTTTAGATATAAAAGAAATTAAAATACAAATAATTTTTCTCCCCTTGTATTAAATCGTTAAACAATATAGCACGGGACTACTCGAGATGTTTATCGATAGTTGGACCTGTGATTTCTTTACCTAAATGATATTAAAATTGATATTTAAACGATTCGATAGCGATTATAACTATATAACACTGACCAATAATGCAAAAGAGTCACAGGTCTAAGCGATCAGTGCAAAAGTATTCACGTTGGAAAAATTGAAATTATTTTATTGACCTGTTTTTGTCGACTCATATTAAAGCGCTGACGTAATTACGATACAGAGTTATGATACTAATTAATATTCGATACGGCAATCGATGTACTAGAACGGTAAAGTATTAGCTATGTAGCTATTCCGATACCTGGCTAGTACTAAAACACGCTGTTTGTCCACCCGGGTGGTACCTTGCCTATTTAGGGGCTATCCATTAATCACGTGATGTTTTTTTTTAACCCCTCCCTCCCCCTTGGTGATACGTGGTGAGTTTTAAGACTAGCGCCCGACCCCCCATTAAAATCACGTGTATTTTTTAGTACGTACAAATAATCTTACACTCAAAGGTCACACACCGATTTTCGGTTTAGAAAACACGCGTTTGACGAAAAAATAAATACATGTGATATTTTACTATACCCCCCTACCCCCTTGTGATATTTCGTGATTTTTGCCGAACACCTCCCCTCCCTTTCGAACATCACGTGATTAATGGCCAGCCCCTTACTAATAAATAGGCAGTACTAAAGCGAAATGTTTCCTAATACCTAGGTAGTACTGTGCCTAGATATCTTCTAATATCTATGTTGTATTTCATGAACAGATTGTTAGCTTAGTGCTTGCGTGATTGCGTCAGTGTAATTTCACCACTAAGGTGCTACTATTTAGGGTCTAGTGTTACGTACGGTTACGTGGGCGGTTACGTATGTCGCTGCCCCCTCTTTAATTTTATAATTATAATAAAATAGTATTGGCAGCTTTGGCTAGACGGAGATTGAGTCTGCCACGGGTCGAAGAAATGAGTGAATTGCCAGTATGTATCAGCTTTCTCTAGTGCACACTTACCATTAGGTAAATTCCATGCCTATTTGTCTATTATTTTCAACTACCGGTCGTTTGACTGCAAACCATTCGAAACCCTTATAACTATTGACATCGGCCGGTGGAAGGCCAGTGTGGTGTCCCCGTCCCCCGTCGCATGTCGCGTGCCTCGTGGGCCTAGAATGTGTCTCCGCGGGAAATAAGTCAACCCAGTCTTCTTCGGTTTCTCCGCCCCGTGGCGGAAACCTGGCGTATGTATACTAAGCTTAGTTGGTCGATGTTTAGATTAACATGCTACGTTAGGGCCAGTTAAGCATTTGATCGTTTCTAAGGTTGTAACGATAGCAGTGAAGGACTTTAATTACCAAAGCCGACCCACACACTATTTTCGAACACTACTATTTCTTCTTCTGGTTAACCACGAATTTGTGCTGTTTGGAGGTTACCAGCGATTTTGCCACATTGTTATAAATGCAGTGTCGGGTTGGCTGTTTTGGTGTGTAGTTCCTTAATTACAAACTGTTATTTGGGCGATAGCATATCACTGCTTTAAAGTTGGGTACCACAGTGCAATGGCATGGCTTATGGCTTTCAGCGGAGCAAAGTCGAAAGTTGAATTTCACTCTGTCCGGCTGTTGTGTTTGCACGCTGAAAGAATTAAATTATTGGTACGGGGAGGCGACTTGTCAAGAAGAATCTTTTCTTCTTGGTTTCCTGGAGGAAAATGATATTTGATAGATTTTCATACAACTTATGTATAAATATTTAAAATCGCCTGCCATTCTACCATCGATGGCAGTACGTCTGCCCACGTGATCTGTAGTGTGAAAATTGACAGCTGGTATAACCATATGATTACCGGTAGTCCCACTAGATGGGATATGCGGTAGTTATCCAAATCTGGTTAGAGCGATGAAACTGGGACAGAAGAAGAAAATATAATATAATTATCCCCAAAACGCTGTTCAACTGCGCCTTTCAACTGAATGATATACTGCAGTGGTATGCTTACGTCAAGAAGAAAGTTTAAGCTGATATGTTTGACTCAGCCTCTATATAAATACAAGCAGGACATTCCAATACTGTTCACAGATCGTCTAGATGTTTACTTTACTACGCTAGATCATGACACTGAGTGTTTGTTTTTTTTTTATATACTGTTTCGCTTTAAGGTTATGTTGTGTGTCCGAGCCGGTCGGTTGGATTTGCGAATCGATGATATCTTGTCGTAAATACGGTTGATTGCTTGAATATGTCTCCATAACGGGTAACATTTGTACTCGGGATGATTTTAATAAATTTCTGTTACAATTGCATACTACTACTACGGCGTGTCAAGCCCATAAATGACCCACTGCTGAGTCGGGCCTTCCCCAACTCTAAGGAGGGTTAAGCCAACTGTGTGCTATAATTTGGAGTAATCACTACATAGTATAAAACAAAGTCGCTGTCCTCTGTCCGTCCATATGTATGCTTAAATCTTTAAAACTACGCAACGGATTTTGAAGCGGTTTCTTTTTATAGATAGAGTGATTCAAGAGGAAGGTTTATATTAGGTATAATACATCCATAATATTGTAGAGAAACACTGATAAATTTGAGGTTCACCTGCATTGCACCCGTGCGAAGCCGGGGCGGGTCGCCAGTTTAATATATAACGATATACCTATCGGTTGATATTTTTTCACTCGCAAATTCATCGCGATCGGCTCAATATGAAACGATGCTGGTATTGTACAATTTATTATTATTATTATATTACTTATGATACAATTATTAATATATTTCTTACAGCCTAGATGTACTGTTCATTTTGTATTAGAGTTAAGTTTTATCGCTGGTTTTAAATCAGACTTTTTTTAGGTGTATCGACGGGTAACGGTTTGGCGGATACATTTTAAGAACACTGCCTGTTACTTTTATACTGTTGTTGTTTAAGCGAAGTTGTACGTAATGTCTTTCTGAATGGCTGAATTCAATATCTTCAATAATCTACTGAAAATAAAATAGGGCCTATATTAATAGGTGAAATTTGATTTATTTCGGGAACTGCTAATCACCCTGTTATCTGTCGGCTATATTATCCTCCCGCTCGGTGGACCGAGGACCTGGTTAAGGTCGCTGGAAAGCGATGGATGCGGCGGCTCAGGACCGGCCTTTGTGGAAATCCTTGGGGGAGGCCTATATGCTGATATTTATGGGAGCTAACTGGTGAAAGAGCCAAAATGAGCATAGTTTTGAAGCCCTGGCCAAAAACGTCCTTGAATAGTATTTATTTCCATTTCCAACCATTTGTAAATAGTAGTGCCCACGCCAAACCGTTTCGCGTATTTTTTATGAATTTGCAATTTTATTCTTATCGTATTATTTGTTCTTGGGTATGCCGTGACAAATTTATGAAGCAATGACTTTTAATAAAATCATTATTAATTTATATATGCATTTTATTTGTTGACAGCATATTTTGGTTTTCACAATCGTCAACGGATACATTATTTTTATAATACTACTACCAGGTCGGAACGCGGAACCAACCGAGAAGACCTGGCGGAAGAAACTCAGTGGGCTTATCTTTTTTTAAACGCCATATTACAATGACCGTGTGACATACAACAAACTAATTTTTTTAGTTCCGAAAGGCGCTCAACTGAAATATGAATTTTACATTAAAAAATATATAATAAAAAATGAAATAATATGTCTTGAATCCAGTCAACGTTTAGCCCAGCGGTTGTCGGTTCTTCTACAGATATGACCAGCCCACTGCCACTTCAGTCTGCTGATTCTCTGAGCTATGTTGGTGACTTTCTCTTCTCTTTCTCTTTCTTTCTCTGTCGGATCTCAGCTTATCTTTCAGAGAAACTCTGGTGGACTAGTCTCGCAGCGAGTGTCCACGTCTCGGCGCCGTAGGTCATGACGGTCAGGATGAGTAAGGCCCTTCGTACACAAGGCTACGCAAATCTTCGATACTCTATACTAGCCTTGTGTACGAAGGGCCTTAATGTGATTTATAAAAAACAGTTTCTATAAACCTTTATTTTTGATTAAAACTCGATTCCCGGTGGTACACCTATACTATAAAATATCTTATAGGCAGTGTTTAAAGAGTTCCCGTGAACCCAACATTCTTCAGTAGGCCCTGGTTGTTGAAGTACCTGAGGCCTTGAATTCCGCGGCCAAAGGGAGAACTGCCCGCGGTCTGCAGGTAGTACACGCCGCGGGTTGTTGGACTGCACCCGTATCCCATGAAACTGTAGAGTAAGATGTTTTATTACTACCAGTTTTTCACAAAGCCCTGTCTAGATCGGATTCCGGCAATCGTAATATTATTTAAACGCAAAGGGATGATCACCCAGCCAGACAAGGTGGTATTTCTGGCTAGGGGTCGCAGCGCCTATCCCCGAAAGTTGTAGTCGGGGAAATCTTAACTGTGCGAATTGCTCTTCAAATGTCGCTCTCGCGGTGTAGGACTTTTTTGGTAATTCGCGCAATTGTAGGCGATATTTCTTGATGTAATTAGTTCAGATTCTTCGGGTAAATTGTGTAAAGTATGTGGCATGCGGTCGCTACAATTATAAAGGTAACATTACACTATGAATTATGATTTCTTAAAAAAAAAGCGATTACTCCCCTCCTCTAGGTATAACCAGTATCGCGGGGGTAGTATAAAAACATGAAACCCACGAACAAAAATGACACTCGGAGAAAATGTCACTGATTTACACAAAGACATTTGCCCGACCCTGGAATCGAACCGCGTACCTGATCTAAAGGCAGTACATCTAACCTCTAGACCAACAAGGCAGTCCGTTAAAAATTTAATATAATATATCCTTGGACATTTCACACAACGCCATCTCGCCCCAAGCTAAGTAACTTAATGCTTGTGTTATGGTAACGAGATGCACGATAAACTACTTATATAATTGTTTTTTTTGTAAATATTTACATATTATAGATAGAAAACCCGGAACAGATACTTGTAGGTCGTACAAATATTCCTTCCATGCGGGAATGGAACCCGCGACATGCTGCGCAGCAGTCGATCGCTCAACTACTGCGCCAACCGTGTCGTCATTTACCCGCGTCTTCCTACTGACATTATGATTCTGAAAGTGACTGCGGTATAAAGATCTGTTGAATATAGCACGGGTGTCCGTCATGTCCATCATTTTGTGGGTAACACCACTAACACCTGATCCCCTCTGTGCTTCGGAGGGCATGTATCAAACTCAAAAGGAACTTTATTTACGTAGGTATTATCACAAACCTCATATAAATCGTCATATTTATAATTACCATTATCATCTTTCATACACAATTCCTCACTCCTACAATCCTTCCAACTCCCTAACAATACGTAGTTTGCAGCGTGATAACTGTGCAAACGGCCCGTTTTAATTAGTTCCGGCCCCAATGGACTTGGTAAAAAGGCGAGGGACCAGAAGACCTGTCAAAATTTCAGTAGGTACCTGATATCAGAATAGTTGCAATTGCCCTCCTTAAATTGCGCCCAAGAGGCGCAATGCACTGCGGGGAAAGCCCACTGGTTCAGGACTGACTCCGAGTACAGCACCCACGCCCGGTTGTGGCTACACGTCTGTAGGAGACAGCTGGGTTGAGTTGAGCCGCCGTTCGGGTAGAAGTCCACGTGACCTGGGAACGAGAAATCATTTAGGTCATTTGTATTCGAAGGCCACGTAAAAACTGACGGCTGGTCTTAGCAAATTATTACCGCTGTTCTCACTAGATGGGTCGCCGAATACAGACGGCAATAGCTCATGTAAGTCGTTGTCGTCGTCGTGTCGGGCTCCTCTCGTCACAGAGAGGATAATTAGCCTACTGTGCCACGCTGGCCAGACTGGTTAGCACAGTTCGTGTCAAGTTTTCCTTCTCTTGCGGCCAGGTGTTGTCCCTTATCATTTCCTTTTGTCGGCTCTTACGACACCCTCAAGATGTAATGGGGTGGTGACATATCCGTCACCACATAATTTAAATCTATACTAATCTATACTAATATATAAAGCTGCAGAGTTTGTTTGTTTGTTTGAACGCGCTAATCTCAGGAACTAATGGTCCGATTTCAAAAAATCTTTCAGTGTTAGATAGTCCATTTATCGAGGAAGGTTATAGGCTATATTTTATTTTCAAAAGAATTAGGGATCCGTATGAAAATTGCGATTTTGTAAACCAAGGTGTAAAATCGAAAACCTATTTATGCGTGCGCTGCAAAAACTATTGACAATAGAACAAAATGATGTACTACGGGTTTGTAGGTCTTATAAAGGTCTACAAAAAAGTGCGAGAGCACATATCTAACTATCATAGTTTAGTCACAATAACCGATTTTATGTTCATAAAAAATATGCACGGGTTCGAAGCCCACGCGGGCGAAGCCGCGCGCAAAAGCTAGTATACATAATATGCCGGCGTTTGTGCTCAGTATGTGAGAACATTCTAACGCGTTATAATTTTAACTTTGTAATTTCCCTGGGAATTATGAGTTGTCATGCTTACTCAAAGAATCTTGGCAGTGGCGGCTTCGTGTGGGTAGGGGGTCCCTACCCACACGAAGCCGCCACTGCAATAATGTTGACGATGGCTGCCACGTGTGACCATCTTGTGATCAAATGCCGTTGCTAGGGGTGTCAAGTTATGATTCCGAACTACGCTACACGCAGCAGTGCTATATAGGCTTATATGAGATTACATTCCGAGCTAGGCAGCAATGTCGCAGCAGCACTGCTGCGCGTCAGTGTCGCCCTACCGCGGCGACACACCAACAGTGAATGTTGACAAGTAAATTAACACACTGCCGCCTTGCTCGGAACCAGCGCGGCAGGCAGCACCTAAGTACCCATACGCACTAGCGGTTGACCGCCTAGGCCACGTGGCAACGAATTTAGAATACATAATGTCACCACCCCATTCCACACTGAGGGTGTCGACATGGCAGAAAACCAAGCCGCAAGATGAGTACTGGAAACAAAAACTCTCTGCCAACCCGTCTGGCCAGCGTGGCACAGTAGGCTAGTTTCTCTTTCCCTCCTGTCATTGGAGGAGGCTCGACTCAGCAGTGGCTGACATGATCATGACGATAAACATAGAAAATTATGATGGGATAGAAGAAAAAAATTGTTTAATATATGTTCCCACATCTTTTCTCATGAGAATTCCTCGGGGATTACCAGCCAAGTTACTGGGGCGTCCTGAGTGCGAAGATGGTAGTTGAACCCCATCTAACCCGCTAAGTACATATGGTTAATATACTCATTGATGATAGTCATGTGATATGCCTAATTAATAGGCTGTGCGAGCGAGCATATTAGTGCCAAAGCCCACAGGCGGTCCTAGCTGCGATGACCATGATTACCAGATGAAGTGGACAAAAGACGGAAAAAAATACAATAACATAGATACTAATACTACTCAGCCCATAAATGACCCACTGCGAAGTCGGGCCTTCTCCCATCACAGGGAGGGTAATGCCGTCACTACACAGTTAACATAGCTAACATAATCTTTATTGGGAACTTTAACAAATGGTAGGTAACTAGTACTGGTAATGGTGCTGAAAACATATATTTTAGGACGAATTTATTTTTTTATTACGTAAATATTTCGTCGGATATACCTGCGCCGTGTATTAAAGTAAATAGTATTAAACAGTATTAAAAATGGAATTAAAGGACTTTTCTAATGTTTTTTTTATATATAGGACATCCTACCACCTTGAGCAGAGTCTTTATTCCTAGTCTATATATTTCCTTTCATACTATTTTCGCTAGTATTCCTCTTACTGTGTCTTTCTTTCATCCTTAATAACTTTTCTATTTTCTAATTGCCTAATATGTGCTCCGCTTTTCTAGTTTAATATGCAACCGCTTATGATTGTACGCACTGGCAGTTGAAATTTTGTGGCGGTTTAGTGCGCTAGTGCGTGGTTCAACCGCTAGTGCGTAAAGGGGCTTAGTGGCGGCAACAGCACTGCTACTTGTTGCCGAGTTCGGAATCAACTCAGTGGAATCTTACCCATTTGTTCATTCAATCCAAATACCCCATCGTCACTGTGTACAACATCAACAAAGTCAGCGTCAGTGTGTTTGAGTTTGAGGTCATCGACTGTGGTGAAGCACGGCCCAGCGGGGTCCAGCCCAGAGATGCGGCCCACGCGCTTCCCCGTCAAACGAAAGAAGGTCTTCCCCGCAAAGCCGGAGATTTGAGCACCCAGGCTGTGCCCTATCAGATGAATTGACGAGGGTGGAAGACCCGCTAAAAGGAAAAAGATTCAATAATAGGTACTTGGAAAGAAATCTTCTTCATCTCAACCAAAAGTGTATTATGTGAAGTTAATATGTTCGACTTGAAGGACTGCCTGTCTGGATCTCATCACCTGAACAGAGCCGAGTTATCACCTGAACGGAGCGGAGTAAAGGGTAAGTCCATTGAGGTTCGTACACGAGTCGCGTCGCCGACATTCGTCCCGCGACTCACTTTGTATAGCGGTAGTCGCTTGAAGACTAATATCGTTGAGTATCGAAGATTTGCGTAGCCTTGTATATGAAGTGCCTTATTTGAAGAACAAACTGTTTAGCGCTTGAAAAATACCATTCAAGTGCCTGCTAGAATTTATCTTCAAAATTCTAAAGCCGGTTATAAGATATTGAGTTTATAAATATATAATTCAGGAACACAGATGACCCAGACTCGGAGCAATGCTTCTGATATTAATCAAAACAATGTCACCACATTTTGGAAATTACGTTAAAATGTTACATTATCTATTTTTAGTGCTAGCTTGTAGCTCCTAGTCTAATAATTAAACTAAACAATACCTTGCACCATGCCAGCCAGAACCTCCCCCAACTTCTCTCCAATGAAGCGGACGTAGGTGGATGATCTCAGGTACAGGAACCGGATAAGGGAGCTAGCGTCCAGAGCCATTATGTTGTAGTCTCCTGGAAATATAATTAAATGTTATTTATTATACCTTTTTGGATTCGGGCATTAAGTTAATGAGAGACTTCTAACGCGTTATTAAATTTTTTTTAGACAAATTATGGTATTTTTATGCTCACTCGTGGAGTGGAGTCATATCGTTATCTTCCTTGCAATATAGTTGAGCAGGGCTATGCATAACACATGCGTCATGCTTGTGAACAAGTACCGTTCCTGGGAGTTGGTCAGCTCAGGTATTAACAGGTTACTAGTATTTTCTAGATGCCGCTGTTGTTCGGCCGTTATCGCGAGTTTGCTCTCACGCATCTGTCATACTAGCTAAAATGTCAGAATGAAAAAGCAACCACAGAGTTTCTTGTCGTCTCTTCTTTGTCGAGCTGTATTATGAACCGTTGATAAATGGTAAAAATGAATTGGAAAAAGAATTAATATTAATAGCAGGATATTGGGGTCCAGAAATAATGTCATGTTTATTTAAATTTTAATCATTGTAGTAAACTCGTTTCTACATGGAGGGGAAATAACCTATTGTGCCATCCTGGCCAGACAGGCTGGCACAAGGTTTCGTATCAAGTTTTCCTTCTCTTGCGTCTAGTTTTCCGCCCATGTAATTCCTTCTGTCGGTTCCTACGACACTATGCATCCTAAATCCGTTCGTACGGAAAGGAGAAGGTTTGTAACAAATGATGGACACCTATCCAGTTCAAATAGTTGGAACTATAAGTAGTTGAGACTTTAAAAAGTTGAAATTTTAACAAGTTGGAACTATAACAAGTTGGAACGTTAACAATTTGGAACTTAAGCAATTTGGAAGTTCAACAAGTTGGAACTATAAAAAGTTGGATCTTCACTATCACTATCATCACTATCACTACATATTATAAAACAAAGTCACTGTTCTGTCCGTCCCTATGTATGCTTAAATCTTCAAAACTACGCAACGGATTTTGATGCGGTTTCTTTTAATAGATAGAGTGATTCAAGAGGAAGGTTTATATATAATTCATGCATAATACTAAAGAGTATAACGAGATGTTGGTTTGTACCTTGCTGCAGGAAAGCCCTTCCAACGTTACTGAAACTGGAGGTTGACGGGTCTTCGGTGAAGCCATGCATGTAAATCTTGAGCCCTTTGGTAGGGTCAAACCAGCCGGTATACGGGATCAGGGAAGCCGCAGTAGACAGGTTGTAGCTTACGCTGACAGCCCTGTTTTGTAACAACCACACATTTTACAGTTGTTTTAAAAACCCTGTAGCTCCAAAGTGAGAACCATAGAGCTAATTAAATGGTTTGAAAGTCCTGTGTTTGAAATAAATAAATAAATATCCTTGGACATTTCACACAACGCCATCTCGTCCCAAGCTAAGCAACTTAATGCTTGTGTTATGGTAACGAGATGGATGATAAACTACTTATATACATTTTTTTTTTGTTAATACATACATATTATACATAGAAATGACACCCAGACTTCGAGCCAGTGCCTCTGGTATAATCTCTCAACTGGCTACTGTGAACTTGAGAACGTCTAATTAGGAGCGATTTGATTAGTTGAGGGCATTCATACCGCAACAAAATATTAAAAAAAAAAACGAAAACCCTGCACTAGTTATAACCTGTACCGCGGGGGCAGTTTACAAACATGAAATTCACGAACACAAATGACACCCAGACTCGGAGCAAGTGCCTCTGGTATACGCAAAGACGCTTGCCCGACCCCGGAATTGAACCGGGGACACGTTCAATTCAAAAAACGTTTGCTGGGTAGATATATATATATATATATATATAACTATACATACTATACCTTGCCTAAAGGGACTCCTTTAAATAATATATTTTAGTATTTAAGTTTTAGGTTAATTGGTATTTTTAGTCTTGTTTTATTACTTGAGTTAGTGTTTTGTAAGTACATATTACTTAAGTTAATGTCAATTATGCGTTTAGTTAATAGTCTAGCTAATACATCGATTCTGTAGATAAATTCATATTTCATTGTCAAATATTCATTTCTTTATATTTTCTAGTATCTTATTAAAGTAAAATTACCTAAACAACACACTATACATGTATATTGTATTTAAGCGTAAGCAAAAATTAATGAAACTTCCCAATTTTTTTATTACTTTAGAAATGACAAAGTAAAAAAAGGAATTTCTTTTTTTCTCGCGAGGAGCGTGCATTCGTAATTTGGCAACACCCCACATCGGTTTTCGCGGGCTGCGGGATTCAGCATAGAAGCGAGACACGGTACCTATACAAATATACCTTAAACAAACAGATAAAGCATTAAAATACAAAAAAAAATGTTAAGAAGTGATATAGATAATTATGATGATTAAATATTTCTATCAAACTGATGCACCCTTCTTTTTTTATTTTGTGAGAAATCTTTACCCTTCATAAGGGCCCGCAAATATTTTTTTATATGGGGCCCCACCAAGGCACGCTACGCCCTTGCAAGTTTATAACACCTCTATTTTATGTTGTTGGTTAAAATCACCCGAAATATCTTACCTCGTCATGAAGTTCAGAGTTAAATACGCCAAATCAGGTTCCGTATTGCGATAATTTATTTGTTCGTAATCCATACCCACTAGTCTTTTAACAGTTGAACCTGTTGATCATACATACATTATTACCACTACTAAGCCCTTACATGATCCACAATTGAGTCGGGCTTCCTCCAATGTCATGGAGGGTAATTAAATAAATAGTAAGTAAAGTAAAAGCAAATATAAATTTCCTTGAACATTTCACACAACGCCATCGCGTCCCAAGCTAAGCAAGTCCATGGGCGGCGGTTTACACTTACCATCAGATGGGCCGCTAGCTCGTTTGCCGCAAAAGGCAATAAAAAAAAATATGTTTGTGTTATGGTAACGAGATGGATGATAAACTACTTATATAATTTTTATTCTTAATACATATTATAGATAGAAAACACCCAGAACAGGAACAAATACTTGTAGGTCGTACAAATATTTTTTCCGTGCGGGAATCGAACCCGCGACATGCTTTCATGGAGGGTAATAAGCTTACAGTTCCACGCTAACCAGATGGGATGGCACAGGGTTTCGTATTAAGAGATCTAACATGGAATATTTTTCTTAATAACCTTCTTATAATAGGAATAAACTTCTTTTTACGTAGGTCTAAAATTGTGCATAAAAATAAAACTTAAGTAGTTTATATAAAAAATTTAGTGGTGAAGGAACTCCACCGATATTCAAAATTCTGTCACCATTAGGACGCTACATTATAGCTACAATATAACCGACGCCAATGCGGGCGACGCAGCGCGCATTAGCCAAAAAAAACTAAATATGTACTTACATTGGCTACTCCCAACCGCTGTGACGGTCTTATCAACCGGGTCCTTAACTACCGATATTCCCTTGACTATCCCATCTTTCGTATTCTTCACAATAAATGACTGGCTAAGCATATCCGCACCATCATGTGTGCCTTCTATTTCACTAAGCAAGCCTTTCTTGGTGTATTGTACTAAATCAAAATTTGAACCCAATGGCGGTGTTTGCGGTCTAAAATTGGAATTACCTACTTGTGCTAGGGGAGGAAATACCGGTAATTTAGGGATAAGTGGTTTGGAGAAAGGACCGGCAAGTTGTGAGGGATTATTTAGACCAGGCAGGAAGTTTAGCTGCCCCAGGGCTGGGCTATTCAGCCATAGTAAGGTTAATGTTGAAAGTATGATTTTCATTGTAATCTGCATCTGTGAAGTAAGCAAAAAAGAAATCACCACTATTTTTCTGCATCAGTTTATGCTCACTATATATACCTTCTATGAAAAAAAACATCGTAAGTGCCATTAATCTATAATATAATTTTCATCCCCCCATCTCGGAAAGAGTATTTTTGCTCTTCGATATCTGAGTGCAAAAGCCGTTTTTATTCGCTAGAGAATAAAGTATTTTTGCTCTTCGATATCTGAGTGCAAAAGCCGTTTTTATTCGCTAGAGAATAAAGTAAAGATTATTCTGTAATACTTACCTGTCATAATGTAGTAATTAATACCTAAACTGAAATAAAAGTGTACCTATCTTGTGATTGTAAACGTTTTTTTTTTTGCATTTAGTCATTTCCTCGCTGAGGTGGAATGAAAAGTTACATGTTGCACTCGAGTGCAAAGATTTTTCACCTCGTGCTCTTTTGATTCCCTCGCTAACGTTCAGGATTCTAATTTTGAATCATTCGCTGCGCTCGTGATTCAATTTTAGAATCCTTCGCTTGCTCGGTCATCAAAATTGAACACGCGGTTAAAAAGCAACTTTGCACTCTTGTATAACAAATAACTATTGTTCGTAACCTACTAAGTGGCAGTGAGTGTGTTATCAAACTGGGGGAGTGTTTTTTCTTTTTTTTTTATCAGGTACTTGAGTGCCTTTGACTTGCGTGATGGAAAGCAACGCCAGGGTCTAAGATGGAGCAGGCAATTCAAGGAAATGCCCTGTCGGGTACACGACGGAACACAGTAAAACTGCTTGGCGCCGGACTTAGATGTGAGGGTGGTAGCTAGACGGGCGGACTATTAGACACACTGACGGCTTGTCCAACGGCTTGTCCGGGTTTTAAAGGATTTGTATATTTTTCGTGGATCTGAGCAGTAGCGGCGCTAGGGCTTTATATCCCCTAGCCCATTGAGTGGGGCCCACTTACTCGTAAATTCCCTAAATTTAGGGAATTATGGTGGCAGCACTAGAACGGAACGCAGTGTTCAATCCGTTCGATTGGAGCACTGCATGGGACTTACCGGGAATAAACAATAGAAACACATTATCTACCTATTTTTATATTTCCGCTGTTGAAAACGAGAGGGAAGTATTTTAAAATTGTATTAATTTTATAATTATAATGTTATTTTAATATACAGATTGCCTTTATTCGCATGAAATTGAATTGTAGGGGACGCCGTAGACATCTAGGGCACTGGTAGTGCCAAAATCCGCACTGGGTCTACTTATGATCCAAATCAATTAGCCTTGATTAAAGTCAAAGTAAAATAATTAATTATTTTATAAAGGACACAATGGACACTTACAAATTGTCAACACATTAATAAAAAATATACAAAGCAAAGTAATATATTTTAGTTTACCACCACTTCGGAACGCGACCACTGCTGAAAAGAACTAGCAAGAAACTCGGAGGGCTTGTCATTCTATATTTATTACTTTTCGGTCCTATTTAAGAATTTATTATTTATTTCCCCAACAAATTTCTTATAAAAACTGTTGGATCCGGAAGGCGTCAACTGAAACGTGAATATTAGAACAAAACAAAATAAACTTGATTATAACGTCCAGTTAGCCGACCAACCCTAAACAGCAGCACCTGTTCACAAGTATCGTCATCGACATTGCCGCCAAAAATGGTTCAATTAAAATAATTACATCCTCACATTAATTATCCCACAGGATTACCAAGCTTATGTGGCAGTGGGTAATGCACATAGCGCAAAGGACCGACGCCCGATGGAGCAGAAAAGACCGATGACCTGGTTAAGGTCGCCGGAAAACGATAGATGCCCAGGCCTTTGTGGAAATCCTTGGGGGAGGCGTATGTCCCGCAGTGGACGTCTTTTGGCTGTAATGGCGATAATTAAGGACTCTATTTCGGTAGCTAACCGATAACCATTCTTTCGGGGTAATACATTAGAGGTACGTAAGGGAAATGATAAAATAATATTATAGAAAATACTTACATAGCCCGTGCCACGTATCCGTGTAGTTATATGATAATAGTACTTGATGCGATGATTTATATAGTTGGCGGAATACCTACTCGTTAGCGCTTGAAGCTGGGGTTGACAGATTACGCGATATAAATTTATTATATTACATTCACTACTTACTTGACAGTGGCATCATCGCTTCTGAATGATTGCACGGATTATGATGCTGAGTTCTGGTTTTCCAGCATTAAGGAATAACCCACCCTCCTCTAAATACCCCGGGACGGTCTTCATAATTCCCATTGCAATACCTTTACCTAACCCTCGCTTGGTTGGGCTTACCTCCGATAGTAGGCCAAATCTCACCTTCCCAAGCGCCAAGTTTTTTTTTTGCCGCCTCTACTAGTTCTTGAGATGACCTTTTTTTAGACGTCCACTCTTTTTGACTACCACTTTTTTAGACGTCGCCTGCCGCCCTAGGCTCCAGCCTACTGTCTATTGGTAAATCCGCCACAGATAAAGAAACCGGTCATATAAGGATCTTGCGCCTTGACTTATCCTGACAATAGAAATGATTTATTAAAAAGTTTTGAAAAAACAATGTACGAAACTTACAATGATTTTTTTTTTTAAATAGTGAATTTCTCTATTTGTTTAAAACAATTTTACAAACAAATTACGTAAAAAATATCATAACCTATGTTAATTACTGCCACTGTTTAATGTCAAAACAGGCATAGGTAAATATAAATGAAAAAAAAATCAATATCAACATCTTTTATATATTTAAATTTGCTATATATTTGTAGAAAAATCATAAATAACGAATTAATAAACTTTTATGAACATTTATCGCAGGATCATAATATGAAGTATAAATATCAAAAGGCCTACACGTATTTTCAAAATTTAGGCTAATTATTTCTACCGTTTATCCCATTATTTATGCCAACGGATTACACGTTATGTGGGACTGGGCGCGTGGAGATGGTAAGTTGCGCCGCAACCTACCCACTAAAACCCTGGGGCCTCGGCATCATCATTTAGTGTTAGGTTAGAGAAAGATAGGAGATAGTCATCTTGCAGCGGCCTCCTTCGCCGAAACCGTAACGTCGGCCAAGGAAGAGGCCGAAATGGCCAGAGAGAGCCTCTCATCGGGAGGAGTGAAATCCGTGGCCATGGCCCTGTGGCGTGGTTTTAGGTTAGGTTGGGGAGCAAATCGCTATCTCCACGCGCCCCGGAGTCCCACATAACCCGGCGAGTCCCCAACGGCCGGGATTCCATGAGGATTTCGGACGACAAAAATAGAAACAGTCATCTTGAACATATTAAGAAACTGTGTTGTTTAGATTTTATTGACTTTGAGATTATTTACCAATACATTTTGGAAACTACTAGATAAAATGGCAGATTACCTTGTATCATTAGATTTCTCAAAGGTCATGCTTTCTCAAATTTGACGAGTAGAAAACGTCGTTTAAGGATTGAGAGTAAGTATATATTAATTATAGTTCGACGCTCGTCAACCCTTATTACTTATAATCGTTGAGGTATCAACATCGTTAAAGGTTCATTCGCCGATAACCTAAAACTGGCAGAATATGCCTAAGGCGTGTAAGTCCGTCTCTGTGCATAATTATATGCGCAGAACGAATAATAATTAGATTTATAAAGATAGATTTTTTTTCGTCCAGGCTGATCGAACGCACGGGTGACCAGAAGGCTGGCGCATACTTCGGTCAGTGAATAATCCTCGCCGTACAGCGAGGCAATGTCGCCCGCATTTTGGGCACCCTGGCCAAGGGAAGCAGTTTGGATGAAGTATTTTATATTTAAGTTTTAGATGTAGTTTGTTTTTAGTGTTTTTAAGTATTTTAATGTTATTCATTTTTGTTTTTCTGTGCATTAAAGACATATATGCAATTATATTAGGTAGGTAGAGTAGGGCATAGAAATGTGGGCAGGCAACCGATGCGTTGGACCGATGACCTTGTTGGAGTGGCCGGAAAGGACTGGATGCGAAAGGCGCAAAACCGGGAAGAATGGCGTGCATTGGAAGAGACCTACACTCAGCATTGGGTGGTGAAAGGTTGAAAAAGGTAAAAGGATGCAATTATATTTAGGGTTACCCGAATACGCAAAATGTTGTAGCTATCATCGTTCAAATATGCGACCTCATACTACCCCGTAAATGACCTACTACTATGTAGGTCCTCCGCCCCCAATTTTATGTATTCTTGTCGGTACTTTGTGAAACCCGTCATGGTTTATGTGGGACGGTGCCCATATGTGAAGACAAAGGTGTCTTTTAAAAAGCCTCTGAAACAGCACAGCATTTGTTGACTTGACCCTACTACTACCCAGACAGTATCCTTCTCTTTTTCGGCCTTGTCATTTCCTTTTGTCGGCTCTGTTTATACATCGTGATAACTGTTAATTGCAACAAGTATTGTGGGGATTTCAATTATTATTCCATGACCGTACGCAATAGAATTTCCCAGTATTATCACTATCACTACATATTATAAAACAAAGTCTCTGTCGTCTGTCCGTCCCTATGTATGCTTATAGCTTTAAAACTACGCAACGGATTTTGAAACGGTTTTATTAATAGATATAGTGATTCAAGATATAGGTTTATTGCACCCGTGCGAAGCAGGGGTGGGTCGCTAGTCCTTAATAAAATAATAATTTTAGTAAGTATTAATACGTATACTATTATATAATTGATTCAGTTGTTCGCTTCTTTTTAGTAATTTGTCAACAGCATCTTCAGGACTACATATTGTTAATTATGACTTCTTAGTTTTTTTATTTTGATCGTTATCGTCAGGTTCATTTTAGCTCATAAATGACCTACTGTGCCGGGCCTCCTCCAAATTCTGTGAGGGAAATTAACCTACTCTGCCACGCTGGCAAAACGGGTTGGCATTTGTATCAAGTTTTCCCTCTCTTGCGCCTACGGAATCTGCTGTCTGCGTTTGTTTAGTCGACACCCTCAGGCTCAGTTTGGTGACATTGTGTATTCATAATCCATGTATCCACACGGTTATTTTAGTTGGGTTACCTACGGTTGTTGTTAAGAAGTTTATTTTATTTAAGATTTATTAATCTAGAAATCAAATCAAAAGATTTGAATAGTATACAATAGAAAATGAATACTTTTTTATTTAACGTTAGCGACATGGTAACTTACTAACAACAGCATAGACGATAACAAAATCTAGCCTAATTAAGTGTTTCATTTAATACCTATTCGAATCAAATAAAAAATCTAGTTATTCAAGTACAGTTTTTGTATTCAGATATTGATATGACCCACCAAGGGTCAAACATGGGCAGTATTTTGTATGTAGAACTCTATAGTACCTACTAATTAAGTAATATTATATATGTAGCGACCGCCAGCTACATACTACAATTTACCCGAAAAATCTGAACTAATTGCATCAAGAAATATCGCCTACAAATGCGATAATCACGAAAAAGTCCTACACCGCGATAGCGAAATTTCAAGAGCAATTCGCAAGGTTAAGGTATCCCCGACTACAACTATCGGGGGAATAGGCGCTGCGACTCCTAGCCAGACTCACGCCTCGTCTGGCTGGATGATCATCCCTTTGCTCCTAAATATATTTTTTAATCTTA
This sequence comes from Clostera curtula, assembly GCA_905475355.2. Lineage (NCBI taxonomy): Eukaryota > Metazoa > Arthropoda > Insecta > Lepidoptera > Notodontidae > Clostera > Clostera curtula. Next base: position 1,303,908 of record FR997818.1, on the reverse strand, counting down.
TATAACTATTATAATGGTCATAATTTAAATAATACTTAAAAATACTAATGAACCTAGTAGGTAATAATTATAAACTGGTGTGACAGATTTAAGACACGAGGAGATTAACGATAATAGGAGTAATACCACCCCATTAGTTCCTGAGGAGATTGGGATTGAGGTTTATGAGGGATAACTTAAGACTTCTTTTTAGCGAAAAAAAGTAGATATGTAAGGATCGTAGCAAGTGGAAAGAAGTGGTCTCTACCTACCCCTGTCTGTATGTACTTTTTTATCATTATCCTTTGTATTAGCACAACAATTTATAAACAACTAGCCAGCTGTAACCTACCTTGCTATGCCACTAACAAAAATCAATGTGAAGGACATGCAGTTCAAGGACATTTTGGTCAGAAACCTTCGTGGGCTCATGCACAACACTTAGCTGAAGGTCATCACATGATCAAATGTTTACGATTCTTTAAAGGGCATACAGACAAACATTTATGTATAAACAGGGTTGATACGACTTATGGGCATTTTTTTTAACTGCCTATACTAGGTATCATTTCCAGGCTCTGTACCAAAAATAAATTAAATTGGAGCAATAGTTTAAAAAATGCAAAAATTTAAAAAATATCTTGCGGCTAGGAAGTAGCTTTTTAAATTTTTGCCTCATTTGAACATGATGTATCTTTCCTAACAGATGTTTATGCCTAACGCATCGTTTATTAACCTTAGGGGCTGTCCATTAATCACGTGATGTTTTTTAACCATTTTTTAACCCCTCCCTCCCCCTTGGTGATACCTGGTGAGGTTTAAGACTACCCCTCCACCCCCCATGAAAAATCACGTGTATTTTTTTTGTACCTTTTCGAATTTATACTAATCACGTACGTACGTACGTAATCTATAGTATACGTAGTGTAATTTAATGCCCCTCTGTCATATCAACTCTGTATAAGACGATGTTAGCGCACGGCTTTGTCGTACCTCGGGTGAAGCCGCGGAGCGAAGGTAGTCTAAAAAAAGTAGCCTAAGTTACAAGTTACTCCTTACTTCCTTATATCATCAGCTACCAATGAAAGTCTCGTCAAGTTCCAGAGATTAGCCAGAACAAACAGACAGACAGACAAAAATAAAAATAAAATTTATTTTGGTCTATGTAGGTACTGTGCATACATAGTTACGCATTTAGTAAAAAGTGGTTATTTTATTATTACAAACAGCCACTCCAATTTTATTTATTTGTATATATTTCTACGTTAGTGAATCCCTGGGAGCAGCCAGTGTTAACGCCTCAACCGAGCGATGTCAAGAAGGAGCCAACGTTCTTAAGTATGCCGTCATTGTTGACAAACTTCAATCCTTCTTCTCCTTTCCCATAAGGTATGGTGCCAGCCGTTTGAAGGTAGAACTTGCCGCGGACCTTTGTACTGCACTCGTATCCCATATAGCTGTGGATGGAATAGAACATTAATTCATATTGACTCGTTGGTGTAGAGGTTGGATGTGCCGCCTTTGGATCAACGGGTCCCGGATTCGATTCCGGGGTCGGGCAAGTGTTTTTGTCTAAACTAGAGGACATTCTTATACTGAGACGTTTGCCTTACACCGACCGATGAATTTCATTGGTTGCTAAGCCGCATGCGGGGCCAGCTGTTTATCGACTGAATTAACTGTAGTATACTGGCCGTTTTGGTTCGATGACGATTTTACAGCTGTCATATTTTTGTGGTTGTCACAAAATGAAGAACGTGTTTTCCACAATTCCTATTGATATCAGCGGTTATAATATTAACGACCTATGGAAATGAGCTTAAAAGATGAAACAAACGTTAAGAACCGACAAAAGGAAATAACAAGGTCGATAACCTAGCCGCAAGAGAAGGAAAACTTGATACGAAACTTTGATTTGACTTTGAGCAATTCGCACGGTTAAAGAATGCCCGACTACATTTAAAATAAGCTTGCATAAATATGTCTTGCGACTAAATTTTAACTTTTTACAGGGTAGGCGATAAGTGATTAGCACCCCCGTGGTTAAAAAAGTTCTTGGCCGAAAATAAGGTGGGCCATGCATATCCCACTAGTAAGTCGGGCCTCCTCCAATGACGCAGAGGGTAATTAGCCTACTGTGTCATGTTGGCGAGACGGGTGGGCACAGGGTTTCTTATCAAGTTTTCCTTCTCTTGCGGCTAGGTTATCTATCTGCCTTGTCATTACCTTTTGTCGGCTCTAACGACACTTTCAGAATGAAACGTGATGGTGACACTATGTATTCTAAATCCGTCACCACTCGCAATATCTTTGTTTATGTTATAAGTTTATCTTATCATAATAGGAACCTGACCTGTGGGGAATTTTCAAGAAGTTGTAAACACACGAAACATGTTATCGTTTAATTTAGCACCCGTTTCCATAAAGCATGTTTTCCTATTGCGGAATGACAGCCTTCTAAAATAAATAAATAATAAATATCCTTGGACAATTCACACAACGCCATCTCGTCCCAAGTTAAGCAACTTAATGCTTGTGTTATGGTAACGAGATGGATGATAAACTACTTATATACATTTTTTTTTGTAAATACATACATTTTATAGATAGAAATGACACCCAGACTCCGAGCCAGTGCCTCTGGTTTAGACAAAGACACTTGCCCGACCCCGGAATCGAACCCGGGACCCGTTGATCCAAAGGCGGCACATCTAACCTCTAGACCAACGAGGCAGTCAAGGCCTTCTCATTTCCTTTTGTCGGCCTTACGACACCCTAAGGATGGAATGGAATTGGGTGACACTATGTGTTTAAGTCCGACTGCCCGCTTCAGGGCCGCGGTTTGCGCTCCTCCATAGGAAAACATGCTTTAGGGAAACGCGTGCGAAATCTAAAGAATACATTTCTAAATCCACACGTTTACCTAATTAAACGATAACATGTGTCGTGAGTTCACAACTTCTTGAAAACCCCACAGGTCAGGTCAAACTTCTAACATAAACACAGATATTGTGTGTGGTGACGGATTTAGAATACTTAGTGTCGCCACCGCCTTTCATCCTGAGGGTGTCGTAAGAGCCGACAAGGCAGATAAGCTAGCCGCAAGAGAAGGAAAACTTGATACGAAACCCTGTGCCCACCCGTCTGGCCAGCGTGACACAGTAGGCTAATTATCGTGATCGGAGGAAGCCAGACAGCATGTGCTAACCCATTTGGCCAGCGTGGCACAATAGGGTAATTACCCTTGTTTTTTCTCGTTTTAAAAACGAAACCTCTGCACTAGGCGTAACCTGAACCGCGCGGCAAGTGCCTCTGGTTTACACAAAGGCACTCGACTTCGGAATCCAACCGTTGACCCGTAATCCAAAGGCGGCGCATGTAACTGAAGCAAGCCCGATACAGCAGTGGGGCCTCTATGGGCTTATTTTCATCATCATCATCATTTCAGCCAAAAGACGTCCACTGCTAGACATAGGCCTCCCTCAAGGATCTCCACAAAGGTCCTGGGCCGTCGTCGGACCACCATGTGGAGGTCTACCAGCACTGCGCCTTCCGGAACGCGGTTGCCACTCGATGACTTTTCTGCCCCATCGGGCATCGGGCCACTGCCACTGAAGGCATGCGACTGCCACTGAAGTTTGGCAATCCGGTGGGTTATGTCGGTGACCCTGGTTTGCCTATGTATCTCATTCGATCTCGCAGGGAAACTCCGAGCATAGCCCTCTCCATTGCCCTTTGGGTGACTTTGAGCCTTCTAATAGAGCGTAGTGAGCGACCACGTCTCTGTTCCATATCGTCGGGGATAGTTCAAATCCGCGAATCTACTATACGTAAAGTGCGCGTATCTGCACATATGGTTTTAAGTTTATATTTTTTTTATTTCAGCGGCAAATGACATCATTTTTACAGAGAGAGAGAGAGTAATAGTTTATGTGTTCTATGTATTGTTAACAGTAGAAATATATTAAAGTCTTATTAAAAATTAGGATCTTGCGTGCATTTCCTGCGACATTTTAAATTGGCTATATTTGTAAGATACGCGGTATTATCCAATGCTAGTTCGGCGGATTTGCACTATCCCCGACGAGACTAACTAACAGCAATTTATTTTTATTTCAATGAAGAAGAAGAAGATAGATAGATTATATTAGTAGTAGTAAACGCCAATCTAGCGATATAAATAAATGTGGACCTGGTAGTTTTGTAATCACATTGTCCATTCTTGAACTCGTCCCAAGAAGAGCAGGAGACGGCTGGAAATCGGTGCGGGAAGAGCACTGACTCCGCGAATAGCAGCCACGCGCGGCTATGACTGCACGTTTGGAACAGGCAGTTGGGCTGGGTAGACCCGCTGTTGGGGTAGAAGTCTGCGTGGCCTGCAAACAGAAAAGGTTAGCTCTTAGGCCATTTGCTGATTCAGACTTTAGCTTGACTGCCTCGTTGGTTTAGGGGTTAGGTGTGCTGCCTTTGAAACAACGGGTCTCAGGTTCGATTCCGGGGTCGGGCAAGTGTCTTTGTCTTAACCAGAGCCAATTGCCCTGAGTCTGGGTGTAATTTATGGTCGTGAATTACATGTTTGTAGACTGCCCCCGCGATACAGGTTTTTAATTTTTTTAAAGCCTTCTTTTTTTTAAATAAAAAACCCCGCCCTGTGGCGGAAAGTGGCGACTCCGCATTGGGTCGTTTATGGACGGTAGTATTAGATACTCAAAATATATAAATGGATGGACAGATAATTTTAGCTAATTCCCTCCCTGTGGTGGGAGGTGGCTCGACTCAGCAGTGGGTCTAGAATAAGTAACTCATTCATGGGTCAATGTATACGCTTTTATAACAAACTGCCCATGCAACTTAGAGACTTGCCTCGCAATGCCTTTAAAAAGACAGTCAAGACAAAACTTTACAAAAAAGCGTATTACCGCATTGCTGATTATGTGAACGACACAACTGCTTGGGACTAAGCTGTTCAGTGCCAGTATTTTTACGTTATTCAATTATGTTATTGTATATATGTGAAATAGGACCGCAATGCAAAAAAAAAAATGACAAGCCCTCTGAGTTTCTTGCCAGTTCTTCTCAAGAGTGGTCGCGTTCCGAACTGGTGGTAGACGGTAGACCATTTGTATTATATAGAATCTTTATGAATATTGTGTTGACTTTTTGTAAGTGTCCATCGTGACCCAAGCAAAATAAATGATTTGAATTTGAATTTGAATTTGGTCATTCATGGGCTGAGTACTAGTGGTAAATCTCTTACCAAGCTCCTCATCCAGTCCGTAAACGCCAGCATCGCTGTGTATGACGTCAACAAAGTCAGCGTCAGTGCGGTTGAGTTTGAGGTCATCATCGACTGTGGTGAAGCAGGGCCCGGCGGGGTCCAGCCCAGAGATGCGGCCCACGCGCTTGCCCGTCTTACGGTAGAAGCTCTTGCCCGCGAAGCTGGAGATGTGGGCACCAAGACTGTGCCCAATTAGGTGGATCGATGATGGGCTTAGACCAGCTGCGAAAAATAAGACATGTTTTTATCATCAAACTCAAACTCATCATCAATCATAGTCTGGCCAGGTTTTTTTCAGGCAACCCATGTTTTTTATAATTTTTAACATAGGTAATAAATCACTATCACTATCACTACATATTATAAAACAAAGTCGCTATCGTCTGGCCGTCCCTAAGTATGTATGCTTAAATCTTTTAAACTACGCAACGTATTCTGAAGTGGTTTTATAATAGATAGTGATTCAACTGAAAGTTTTGGATAAAAATAAATATTAATAAATATCCTTGGACATCTCACACAACGCTATCTCGTCCCAAGCTAAGCAACATAATGCTTGTGTTATGGTAACGAGATGGATGATATACTACTTATATACTTTTTTTTGTAAATACATACATATTGTAGACAGAAAACACCCAGACCCGGAACAAATACTTGTAGGTCGTAGAAATATTTATTCCGTGCGGGAATCGAACCCGCGACATGCAGTCGCTTGCACAGAAACACTGATAAATTTAGAGGTTAATTATTGCACCCGTGCGAAGTCGGGGCGTGTCGCTAGTGTCTAATAATTTTCATCCATTAAACATATCGGTGAAGGATCTTAGACTACCAGTCTTGATGGTCTACCCACAGGTTCACTAAACATTCTGGGTGTACCGTAGAGTGACAAAATTAATAAACTGACCGTTTGGTGACGGATTTAGAATACACAATGTCACCAACCCACACTATTTTGGAGATGTTGTAAGAGGCCACTAAGGGATCGCAACAGGCAGACCACCAAGCTGTAAGAGAAGGAAAACTTGATACCAACCCTGTGCCAACCCGTCTTGCCAGCGTGGCACAGTAGGCAGTTGGCCTAGGGGTTGGATGTGCTGCCTTTAGATCACAGGGTCCCGGGTTCGGTCCGGGGCCTGGCAATTTTTTTTGTGTAAACCAGAGGTACTTGCTCTGAGTCTGGGTGTCATTTGTGATCGTGAATTTCATGTTTGTAATCTGCCCCCGCGACACAGATTAACATAATGCAGGAGCTACGTTCATTAAAAAAAACAAAAAAAAATTGGTGGAGGCCCGACTCAGTAGTGGGTCATTTATAGGCTGAGATGTTGATGATGATGATGAATCAACTGACGAGACCATAATATGCCTAGATTGGTCATATTATTCAATTAAAGTTCAAGATCAAAGGTGTAATTTAACATACTTACATTGTCAAGGCAGTTTAGTTCTGCCAACACACTTTGTATTGTAGCGTACGATTAAATTAAGTATCGCATTTTATTTAATGTTTACTTATTTCATGTTAAAGGAGAATAGTTGACTACATTTACTATCAGATATACTAAAATTAATTAAGAAGAGAGTGATCGTGAGGTGCTAAAAGGGGGTAGCAAGACGACTCAGCTAGACAGACAGACAAAAATAAAAAAAAAATTGTTATTTTCGTCTATGTACATAAGCATTTAGTAAAAAGCGGTTATTTTATTATTACAAACAGGCACTCCAATTTTATTTATTTGTATAGCTGAACAACTAAAGCTGGTATTTTAGATGGCCTACAGATAAGACTGAACCAAAGACAATTCTTCTGCAAAGATAATCTTTGGTGTGAAATAAGCAGCTGTTATCCAGTGCGTGTTCGCAAATGGTCACATAAAACATTACTTCTGGTACAACATTTAAATTAGCATTTCCTGAAAATTACCATACTTATTTTCCAATCGGGTAAACAAGCGATTGTTTTGTATAATAAAAGAACTTTATTTGCTTATGTTTAACATAAAACTCTTATAAATTATCATTTAAAAATTATCATCTTTCGGAATTAGTCCTTTTTTACGTTGGAAATACGACCGCTGACCGCCAGCTGGGGAAAGATGGGAATTGCGCCTTAACCTACCCACTAAACACAATGGTGTCCTTCAATTAGTTATCACGCTAGTCTCCTCGAGTTATCATGCTCACTTTAAGACTCATGGCAGTGGTGGCGACGTGTGGCGGGTCGTTCACTTCCCTGCAATATGGTTGAGGAGGGCGATGGCTGCCACATTCTGAAAATGTGTTCTTGCTGCGGGTCGGTTGGCTCGGGCATTAGAAGGTTACTATTATTGACTACATCTGGCTGATGTTTGGCTCACAAATCTGTCCTATATCTAGTCTTGTACCTACGGTAGTCGCTTGAAGACTAATATTATCGAGTATCGAGAATTTGCGTAGCCTTGTGTACGAAGGGCCTTATATGAAATAGGTATATAAGGTAAAAGCACCTATTACGGAGGTATTTCACAACATTTGAAAGTAAGAAACAAAAATAAGCATTTGTAAGTATTTTTGAAGGTGCCAAACAACTTTATCGACAAAAGTGGAATTTACATTTTGTATTGCTGTTGAGTCTATGTTTCTTTTCATGATATTTCTTATTTTAAGAAAATATTTAAATAGTCGGGTCGATTTTCCCTAATACGGAGGTATGATTTTGGTCAGAGCCTATTACTGCGGTAGACGGCTCCTAATACGGAGGGTCAGAGATTATATCCATTGAAGTTCCGTACAAATATTTTTTTTTTTAAATATATAGTGTTAGTAATAGTAATTTGTGCAACAAGAGAGCAAAGTGTTTTTTTGCTGCGAGTGCTGATTTTGAATCCTGAGCAAGCGAAGGATTCAAATTTGAAAAAGGGTTGCTTACCACAATGTTCATTCTCGTAAAGCTCATCTCGTTACATTACATTGTTTTGAGGCTTTGTAAATACTCATACTTTGTTGAATTGATAAAAGTGCTTCAGCCACTTGCGCATTATTATAACACTTGCGTTTGCGCAAGTCTTTTATTAATGCACTGCGCTGTCCATATTGTCTATAAAGACAGAAATATATATAATATTATGTAGATTGCATAAATTTAAATAAAAATACTAATGAGTTTAAAAGTTTTTATCGCTTTTGTTTTTATCAAAAAAAAAAAACATGCATATATCATAAGTAGCGACAAAAAAAGAAACAAAGCTATTTATTTATTTACGGAACCCTTAAACTTGTAATTTTATGGTCTATGAATAGGGCCGTAATAGGACATCATGTAACCTAATACAGAGTTACATGAAAATAACTACCACCGTAATAGGAAAGCTACTCGTGTTTTTAATAATCCTAATTCTGACCCATCAAAATTTCGATAAACAAAAGAGTGTAAAGGTTTAATCAAACGATTACAGTTTTTTGGCTCAGATGTGTAAAACTCAAGTCAACAGATAAACAAAGTAAATGATTTGTGATAAATTAAACTACACCTTCCTATTTTTACCCCGTCTAAGAAACCAACATTTTGTACTCAACAGTTTTCATATTTATTTACATTTCTAATTAAGAACACATGCCGCAGAATATGGTTTCTAATTTATGAGATTAATAATTATTGCAACTAAACTTGGAACTGATTCAATAAGTTAATAAATTGAAAGTTATAAACAATTAAACATGCCTAGTATTTTTCCTATTTCGGAGTTATACCACCGTATTAGGATTAATCTATAAAATTGGTATCGTATTACGGCGGTATTTTATTTCTCATTTTTTGGGTAAAAATGAGTTCCAAGTATGAAACAAGCTATTTAAATAGTGGGTGTAATAGTAGGAATATGCTAATAACACATTAACAAACTCAAACGGCTTATTAATAGGAAAAACTTAGTTTATAAATATTAGTGTACTTAAAATTGTTGTTCCGCGTTTGTATGGCAGCCCCTTACACAAACTGATTGATCTTGTTGTATTGTCTATGTGCTATACTTGCAAACGTTAGTTAAGTCATGAAGTAATAAATTTAGAATAAATACTTTACGTTTTGATGTACTTAAACTGAATAAAACAGAAATAAAACTCGAAAATAGAAATACCACCGTAATAGGAACCGATTTTGACTACCGCCGTATTAGGACCTTTTACCTTATAGTCTTGTACTATACCTCTCTCCATGCCTGCCAGGACCTCGCCCAGCCTCTCTCCAATGAACCGCACGTAGGTCGAAGCCCGGAGATACAAGAAATTGATCAGGGAACTGGCGTCCAGCGCCAATATGTTGAAGTCATCTGAAATTTAAATTGAATGTCAAGTTTTTTTTTAAGAAAGATAAACCCTTGCACTTGGTATAACCTGTATCGCGGGGGCAGTTTACAAACATGTAATTATCGAACACAAATGACACCCATCAGAGCAAAGGGCTCTGGTTTAGACAAAGACACTTGCCCGACACCGGAATCGAACCCAGGGTCAAAACCGGGTGGGTTTGGCCCATAACCATCGAGGCAGTTTACCATAACTGTCAAAATCGACAGTAAATATCCCGGAGTCCCTGATTTAGAGGCTGCCCGTGCTACTACGGAAGCATTTCTCTCTGTTATTTCTAGACTCTTCGGAAATTAGCCTACTGTGCCTTGCTGGCCAGATGGTTCGCCAATTCAGGCTTCTATCAAGTCTCCTATTCTATTCTATCAATGCTAGAACTACCTCTTTTATTCTTTTAGTCGGCTCCTTCGACACCCTCATGATGGAATAGTTTTTTTTTCTCTCTTAATTTCCCAAAGACATTTATGATCCCTTGCTTCTTCTTAATTGTAGTCGGGTCAATTACTAGACTGCTTGTCATAAGTCGTCGTTTCGAACGTCGGTCGTAAGACGGCAACAATAATGTATAAACTCAAAGTTGGGGTATCTAGTGTTTCCCAACGTGGCAAACCCCACTTTGATACTACCCCCTTAACTTGCAATTTAAAAATGGACTTTTCAAACAATTTTAAAATTAAAAATTATGTATGTGGTGCATAAAAAATTTAGAAATGCCGGTGGTGCAAAATTAAATTCGTTGAAGTTCGCATATATTTTTTAAGTTTTGTAATATTTTGGCTTTTGGACAATAAAACAGTGGTGTTTAGTTTTGGTGAAGTTTCCTTTAGCGTTCCCGTAGCCCCGAGGTGTTACAATGGTGGTCCGCATTGCCTTAAAAGGTTGGGAAACACACAACTAACCAAATAATCATTGGTAGGTTTAATTGGTATTTGCTATTTTGGCGACTGCAATGACATTTTGAAACGGCAACACGGACGTAGTGTTGATGATCCTAATCTCCTAGAAAGTTGCCTGGCTAGAAGGGACTCTGGGGCGTAGCATGATTGAACTTAGCGCCCTGACAAATCCACTACCACCAACGTCGTACCTCAACTGCCCACTCTAGGGCCACCGGGCTACGGAGTCCCCACCCTCACATGCTCCGCCACACTTGAGGACTTGGTCCGCTAGTGTCGCGTTGAAGAAGGCGAAGCTGAAGAAGAAGATTGTACCTTGACTGAAGAAAGCACTGCTGATATTCTTATAGCTGTCCTTACTGGGGTCGTCGGTAAACCCGTGCATGTAAATGACGAGTTTGGCTTGAGGGTTGAACCAGCGGGAGCCAGGCACAAGATCCGCTGCCGCTGATAGGTTGTAGCTTACCTTGACAGCCCTGATGAAATAAAATAATGCCAAAATGTCAGCCACAATCTCCAAAAAGGAACTTCAAGTAAGTGAACAACATAGGTTTGTATGAACGGTTTGTGTATATTAACGACTAGCTGCGCCCCGCGCCCCGCGCACCGTCATCATCTTCATTATTCAGCCACAAGACGTTCCCAATGCCAAACATAAGTGGCAATGGGCAGGGCACATATCTTGCCGAACTGATGCCCAATGGGGCAGAAATGTCCTCGACTGGTGACCGCGTTCCGGACAGCCTCCCACACGGTGGGTAAGGTCGCCGGAAAGCAATGTATGCGGGCGGCTCAGGTACGCACTTCGCGGAGATCCTTGGGGGAGGCCTATGTCCTATCCTGTATAACTTGCCAGCGTGTCACAGTAGGCTATGTACCCTCCACGTAATGGAAGTTGGCTTGACTCCCCAATAGGTAATTTACGGGCTAAGCAGTAGTAAACTTAAGCAGCGCGATGCGTTCCCTGGATGGAATGGGCATTAAGGCATTAAGTCCGCCTTTGTACATTTTGTGCAGAAGTGTAAATAAATAAATGGGGTGATGACATTATACATGAAATCCGTTACCACAAATACAACCCCAACAATGTCTAACTTGCTTCTGTACAAATACTTTACAAAATTTACCCGCAAAATCTGAACAATCAAGAAATATCGCCTACAAATGCGAGAATAACCAAAAAGTCCTACACCGCGATAGCGAAGTTCATGGGGCAATTCGCACGGCTAAGAAATCCCCGACCACAGTTATTGGGGGATATGCGCCGCGGCCCCCTGCAGACATACCACCTCGTCTGGCTAGATGATCATCCCTTTGCGCCTAAACTTATTTTGACCGAAAGTATGATGACGATGAGTCAAATAATGATACGCTTTCTAAGCATACTGTTAGTTACCTGGTGATAAACTCTAAGGTCAACTGGGAGAGGTCAGGTTCATTTCCCCGCTCGGTTATTTGGTCGTACTGTACGCCCAAGATCTTTTTCACGTTGGAGCCTGTGAAATAGAGTAGTCTGTTTACCATAGATTGTAACAAAAACCGTAACTACACCATTTAATAAAGCCTTCTTTATTTCATTAATTGCCAGGTGACTTGGCATAGGGTTATCCCTTACCGTCCGTGTGGTGACCGGATTCAGAATACAGAGTGTCACCACCCCATTTCGTCCTGAGGGTGTCGTAAGAGCCGACAAAAGGAAATGACAAGGCCGTAAACCAAGCAGCTAGAGAAGGAAAACTTAAAATGGAAACTTTGTTTTTTGGTCGCCCGTGGTAAAATCCTTTATGGACTTCCTCGCCGGCCACTCTCCCCCATAGTCTGGGGGCCTACCCACTAAACCTCCCCGGGGTGCTCCAACTCCGTCCTATTGCGGCATTGTGGGATCTGATGCAGAACCACGTCGCCGCAGACGAGGAGGCCCTCCTCCTCTCCTCAGGCTCCTTACGAGCACTCGACGTCCTGCCGGGTGCTCACGGCAGGACGTCGCTTCCCCTCAGATCCCGTGTGGGCGAGACATCCCCGTACCCCGCCCCGGGATCTCCTGTGTGCGTGGACGTTTCGCCGTGTGCGTGGACGTAAAATGGAACCCTGTGCCAACCCCATTTGGCCAGCGTGGCACAGTAGATTAATTACCCTCCCTGCGATGGGAGGAGGCCTGACCCAGTAGTGGGTCAATTATAGGCTGAGTAGTAGATTTACCGGGGCGCCATAAGTTTAATGCGTTTACGCGAACCAATGGCGCCCTACCAGGACGAGAGGAGAGGAGTTTTAGTAAATAACCGGGAACTATAAGTCTTAAAAAACCGCTGAAACCACCTCAGAGGAACGGTCCTCAAGGATTTTCTCAGCAACACCAAAAGAGTGTTGAAATTAAACACTTTTTAACAGATTTATGGCGTGTATTACATTATTTCAGTTTTTAGACTAACGCGATTTTCACACATTTTAAATAATTATGACACGGGTCTTAATCGCGGAAATATTTTGAAGGTAAATACCTTATACTGCCTGACGTTTCGGCGTGGGTTACACCAGCCGTGGTCACAGGCTGACTGATGGATGTAGCTCAGCGCCGTCTTCGTGAAGCTCGGGTCTCCATGCCTACCCTCGCTTGCTCTTCACAATTTGTTAGCTTTTGTAAATTGTCGGTATTCCGACACACCACACTAACGACGTCTACACACGAGCGGATTGGTTTTTTATTACGGAGATGACATTCACTAAAAACTGGATTCCACGATGATGATAAACGGTAACCATCCTCTCTATTAAAGCTGGTATGTTTTTTAATTTCAATCGCTTCCCGCGCAATTCTTGAATAATAGTGACGGTCTGTGGAGAGGATGGTTGGCTTATGTAGCTCAATCCAATGGTTTGGTCCTGATTCCAGTAGATGCTCCGCAATCGCCGACTTATTGACCTGTCTGTTTTTGACAGCTGCAATATGCTCCTTAATTCTCTCTGCGACAGTTCGCTTTGTTTGCCCGATATAGGAGCTACCGCAGCTGCAGTCGACTTTGTAGACGCCTGGGGTCTGAAAGGGTATAACGTCCTTTGGTGTCCGTAGGTGACGAGAAACAAGAGATTGTGGAACGTAAATTGTTTTAATGGATAATTTTCTCAGGGCGTTTCCCACCTTATCTGTCACGCCTTTTACGTAGGGCAGGTATGCGGGTGCTCTGCTTACCTCTGGATATTTTACCCTCTTCCTGCACGTATATGGGAAATTCTCCTGGTAGCCGTTCCATTTTAGTACCTTCTGAATATGTGCCAGTTCGGTCTCTAAGTATTCAGGATCGCATAGATCATAAGCCCTGGACTGTAGGGAAGCGGCTACGGAGCGGAGATGTTGTGGATGGTGATGCGAATCACCGTGCAGGTACCTGTCTGTGTGGGTCGGTTTTCTATAAGCTGTGTGCGCGAGCGTACCATTGGTTCTCACTGTCACTTTTAGGTCCAGAAACGCCAGCGATCGTTCTGTCTCTATTTCGAAGGTAAATTGAACTTTGGGGTGTACACCGTTCAAGTAGGTGCGGAACGCGCCCCTGCGACCAATCGTTAGTCAGATCAATTCCCCCACCTACGATCTAGCGAAGCACATTGCCACGGTACTGCAACCATTGATTGGGAAAACGCAATCGTTCGTAAAAGATTCTCGCCACTTTGTTGATATTATTAAAGGGCTCACAGTAGAACCAGATGAGTTGATGGTGAGTTTTGACGTTGAATCACTGTTCACTAACGTCCCTATTTACGAATGCCTCACAATCATCGAGCAAAAGTTACTAGCGAATAATCTGTCTAGTCAGTATATCGTTTTATTGAAACACTGCTTAGAGGGTAACTTCTTCCTGTACCAAGGGCAATATTACCTCCAGATCGACGGCGTGGCCATGGGTAGTCCAGTAGCACCGGTTTTGGCCAACATCTGGATGGAACATTTCGAAGAGGTAATCCAGAAAGAAGTAGCCACCGTGAAGCTATGGAAGCGATATGTTGATGACATATTCTGCATCATGAAGGGCGACAAGGAAGAAGTAGAACGATTCATCACCTACTTGAACGGTGTACACCCCAAAGTTCAATTTACCTTCGAAATAGAGACAGAACGATCGCTGGCGTTTCTGGACCTAAAAGTGACAGTGAGAACCAATGGTACGCTCGCGCACACAGCTTATAGAAAACCGACCCACACAGACAGGTACCTGCACGGTGATTCGCATCACCATCCACAACATCTCCGCTCCGTAGCCGCTTCCCTACAGTCCAGGGCTTATGATCTATGCGATCCTGAATACTTAGAGACCGAACTGGCACATATTCAGAAGGTACTAAAATGGAACGGCTACCAGGAGAATTTCCCATATACGTGCAGGAAGAGGGTAAAATATCCAGAGGTAAGCAGAGCACCCGCATACCTGCCCTACGTAAAAGGCGTGACAGATAAGGTGGGAAACGCCCTGAGAAAATTATCCATTAAAACAATTTACGTTCCACAATCTCTTGTTTCTCGTCACCTACGGACACCAAAGGACGTTATACCCTTTCAGACCCCAGGCGTCTACAAAGTCGACTGCAGCTGCGGTAGCTCCTATATCGGGCAAACAAAGCGAACTGTCGCAGAGAGAATTAAGGAGCATATTGCAGCTGTCAAAAACAGACAGGTCAATAAGTCGGCGATTGCGGAGCATCTACTGGAATCAGGACCAAACCATTGGATTGAGCTACATAAGCCAACCATCCTCTCCACAGACCGTCACTATTATTCAAGAATTGCGCGGGAAGCGATTGAAATTAAAAAACATACCAGCTTTAATAGAGAGGATGGTTACCGTTTATCATCATCGTGGAATCCAGTTTTTAGTGAATGTCATCTCCGTAATAAAAAACCAATCCGCTCGTGTGTAGACGTCGTTAGTGTGGTGTGTCGGAATACCGACAATTTACAAAAGCTAACAAATTGTGAAGAGCAAGCGAGGGTAGGCATGGAGACCCGAGCTTCACGAAGACGGCGCTGAGCTACATCCATCAGTCAGCCTGTGACCACGGCTGGTGTAACCCACGCCGAAACGTCAGGCAGTATAAGGTATTTACCTTCAAAATATTTCCGCGATTAAGACCCGTGTCATAATTATTTAAAAATACATTATTTCATTCCAGACGTTTCGAATGTTTTGCAGCAGTCGTGGTCGCGGGAGAGACTAACTACTGAGACAAAGCATTAAGATAAATCCGTTAAAAAATGTTTAATGTCAATGTGTAATAATCGCGAAAACAATTTAATATATCCTAGTGCTGGTGGGTTATGAAAGACCTGCCATGCACTAAGAAATCATTACCAAAAGAGTGTTTATTTAGGCCTGCCGTAAAAAGTGTGTTAGGTACTTACACTGGCTAGATCCCACGCTAACTATAGTCTTGTCAATCGGGTCCTTAATAGCAGATATTTCGGTGAGGAGTCCGTTCTTGGCCGTGTCCAGGACGTCCAGCTGGGCGACAGAGGGCCAGGACAGCCATAGCGTCGTCAGGAAAGAGAGCAGCGGTCTCATAGTAGTTGTTGTCTGACATGGGACAAATCAAATTGTTTTTTTTTATTTGAACTAATAGTCACCCGGGGTCCAAATTCGGCATCATCATCATAATTTCAGCCAAAAGACGTCCACTGCTGGACATAGGCCTCTCCCAAGGATCTCCACAAAGGCCAGTCCTGGGCCGCCCGTATCTATCGTTTTCCGGCGACCTTAACCAGGTCATCGGTCCACCGTGTGTGTGGCCTACCAGCTCTGCGCTGATCATGTGGGACTCCAGAAACTACTTGTCTACCCACTAAAGCCCCAGCGGTATATCCTCACACGACACGCTTGAGGTGCCACAGGTTCGCGTAAACGTGTTCCTCTGTGAGACCCCGGCAGGATATATAGACCTACCCTAAGGATTTTCACAATGATCTGTTCTGAGCCGCATCCACTTAATTCCGGCGACCTTCACCAGGTCGTCGAACCACAACCAGTTACATAGCTACACAGGGTGTAATAGAAGCTTTATATACATTGTTGTGACACAATTGAACTCAACAAATTAAAAAATAAATAACTAATAATAGGCGTCCGACACCGTTCCCGCGTTTTCCTCGACAGCGCGCGCTTGACCGTGTTGTAAAAAAAATATTACACAATATTTTATGCTGTCACTTCACATGGCCATTCATGTTCGCTATCCGTACGCGGTATTTCTGAACGCCACGTTATTATATTCCTACATCCAGACATCGGCCCTAATGTCACTTACGACTTATATGCGTACACGAATACCGAAGAGGCATAAATTAAAGCATAGCATCACTATGCTCTATTGTATATTTTATGAAACGGTGCATTTCATTTATATCTTACAAGCTACATTAATTAATTATCCATGCAGATCACGCACGGCGTAGATATTCTGATCCTTCTTCAATGAATAATACGAAGATTTGCGAAACCCAAGACTATGAACGTTGTACGGGAATACGCAGGGCGACATTGGCACTTGATTTGCACTCCAGCATAGGCCTCACTGTAGCCATGGTCGCTGGGCAAATAGTAACGAGCAAAGATCCATACGGTTTGCGCAACATCTTGAAAACGTTTTTCAGTCAAATCACGACGTCAATGAGGAAACCCAATAGAGGAACTCGAACCGGAAGGTTATGATTTTTATATCAATCTTGCAACACCAACAACCAATCAAGAAATACAACGTGAAATTTGACACCTTATAAAAAATAAGACACCCGGATATGATTAAACTGGAGAAATACATAAAAATCTACTTCGGAAAGCACATACCGGACGTATGGAAAGTAGCTGAAGTAATAATGATACCAAAACCTGGTAAACAAACGTATGACGTGGCATCACACAGGACTATAACTTTGTTAACATTAATGTCTACAATATTTTAATAGATCGGCAAATAAAATCAATCATAGAAAAAAGACTAACTATCAGTTTGGCTTCAGAGAAAACTATTCTACGGTCGATCAGGTAGTAGGTTGAGTCACTAACATAATAGAGTACTCATTAGAAGAAAATAAAGTGTGCTCTACTGTTTTCCTGGATGTAGCACAGGCATTCGATAAAGTGTGGAATCAAAGGGCCTTTAAACAAATTATGACTGATTATTATATATTATTTAAAGATTCCAACATTTTTATCACATATATTGGAGTGTTAATTGATAGAACGGATGTTCAGAGTACGGCAAGATGATGCTTACATTGATTTGAAAACTATAAAAGCCAGAGTACCGCAAGGAAGTGTTCTTGGTCCAGTCCGGTACTGTAAATAGAAAATGGCGCTGTAGCTACTTTTGCTAATGACACAACTATCTTAGCTACTGGAGTCACTCACGAAGAAGCTGTGGAAAAGGTCCAAAAGGCCGTAAACACCATCTATGAGTGGAAAAAAATGTCGCTTCCAACTTAATGACGCGCAGTCAGTACACATTGATTTCACAAATAAAAAAAACAACTTACTGCCCTGTACCACACACTGCTAAATATCTTAAACCCTCGACGCTAAGGTCCGTTTGAAGCCACGTGTCAAAAACCAACGCGATGAGCTAGACCTACGCTACAAAAAACTGTATTGGTTACTTCGGAAACATTTTACTTTATCAGTACAGAATAGATTACTTCTATATAGACAACTCCTAGCACCCGTATGGACTTATGGTATACAACTCTAGGGCTGTACCAAAAAAAGTAATTTCCAAATCATACAAAGATTTCAAATCAAAGTACTAAGGAGTATAGTTAATGCACAGGATGCATTAACTATACTCCTTTTTTCGTCGTCGATTTCGTACAAATCACCCCTTTTTTTTTTTGGTGCCCGGGGTAAAAATCCTTTATGGACTATCCCCGTCGGTCCCGGGGAGGACCGACGAGGGGTGTGTGGGAATCACCCCCAGAGTGGGGGCATACCCACTAAAACATCCCCGGGGTGTACAATCCCGCGCAAGACCTGCCTCGTGGGCCCAGAATCTGAACCACGAGTACAAATCACCCCTACCGGGACCTGAAAGTGCAATTTGTTACCAACGTAATAAAGAAACAGGCTGAAGCGCATGACCATAGGCTTCATCACCATGTGAATGTCGAGGCTATCCAGCTCCTCAACACTATTACAAAAAAAGAAAGATGTCCCGCGATGACTGCCCCGTGGGTCCCATGTACATATCTATGGGCTTTAGTAATATGATCATCATTTACGCCTATAGATCTCCCCCGGGCGACCTTAATTAGGTTGTTGGTCTAGTTTAGTCCGGTACGTGATCGCCACTTGAGGACCATTCTGCCACATCGGTCGTCAGTGCTGCGAGCTATATCCCCTGCCAACTGTCACTCGAGTTTAGTAATCCTGTGAGCTATGTCGGTAGCTTTGGTTTACCTGCGTATCTCCTCCTTAACGGTTCAATCACGCAACTTTGAGCATATTATTTAATTAACTACACCCTTTAGAAATGTCCCGTGCGATCGTAAAGATTGTTTAACAATTACTGTTATCGCGAAATTTATTACTGTCTTGTATTCATGACATAAGATAAATGATATAACCTTACATTCGATATGCTATCTCCGTAGGTATTTCCGAAGCTCATATTTACTTTGTTTTGTCACTTAAACTCGTAATTAAACTCGTGTTCGAGATTTTCACAACGACCGAATAAAATAAGGACCGTTCCTAAAATTTTGTCAAATACTTAAATGTTACTTTACATGATTACAAGGTTTGTCTTCTTTTAATAATCGTCATCGTATTTCGTATAGTGATGGATTAATCATAGTGTCGACACCACGTTTTACCCTGAGGGTAGCGTAAGAACTAACAAAAGGAAATGATAAGGCCGAAAACCAGAAGCGATAGAAGGAAAACTTGATGCGAATTCCTATGCTAACCGTAGCCAGCGTGGCACAGTGGGCTAGTTGCTCTCACAAACTGTCTTATCACGGCCTTGTACCTAAAATGGCAATCTAATAAGAGCAACTACAGAGTTTCTTGCCGGCTCTTCTCTGTAGAACTGAATTCCGAACCGGTGGTAGATGGTAAATTTTAAATTAAATATTATTTTGTTGTTTGACTTGTCAAAAGAGCTCTAATGAGCCAACTTGATTAAATGAGTTTTGAATTTGAATTTGAGTTACCCTCTTTATAGTTGAAAGACGAAAAAACCCCTTCTTTCTTTCGTTCCTTAGTGTTATAAAACACACAAAAACATATTTTTTAAAAGATAAACTACAATTCTCTACTTCTTTCGTTCCTTAGAGCTATAAAAAACAACAGAAACGCAATCAATTCATCATCATAAAAAATACGTTTGTTAAGAAGAACAAACAAACTGACAGACAAAAAGACTGTGGTACTAATATGACGATGTCTCGACAGTGATGCCAGGAGTACTAACGAAGCAATTAATATGGTAATTACCTGTCAATTGAAGTAACTTATTGCAACGATTAACGTATATAGAGCACACTTCAATTGTTCTTTATTTGTAGCTCCTTACAAAGGATGATAAGATAAAATGGATATTAAGGATGAATGCCTTGTTGGTCTCAGGGTTGGATTCCGGACCAGTGCCGGTTAAGCAAGCGCGGGGCCCGTAGCAAATTCTTTCAAAGTGCCCTTGATCTGTTGTGGGTGCAGTGGTTGAGCGACCGACTGCTGCGCAGCATGTCGCGGGTTCGATTCCCCGCACGGAAGAAATATTTGTGTGACCTACAAGTATTTGTTCCGGGTCTGGGTGTTTTCTAT
The DNA here is from genome assembly GCA_905475355.2 of Clostera curtula. Lineage (NCBI taxonomy): Eukaryota > Metazoa > Arthropoda > Insecta > Lepidoptera > Notodontidae > Clostera > Clostera curtula. The sequence goes on along the minus strand of FR997818.1, from coordinate 1,283,608 downwards.
CTATGTATAATATGTATGTATTTAAAAAAAAAAGTATAATAAGTAGTTTACCATCCATCTCGTAACCATAACACAAGCATTAAGTTACTTAGCTTGGGACGAGATGGGGTTGTGTGAAATGTCCAAGGATATTTATTTATAAGTATAAAGTGGCAAAAATACAATTCAATACTCAATACGTTTATTCGCTATCTATAGGTTACAATTTTAATTTTAAACAATTTTAATATGTACATGCCATTATCTTGATAAGTTTCACTCAAAAAATTAAAAGAAAGAAAGAATGAAAAAGAAAATTCTTTATTCCCACAGGACACACAAAATTACGCTCAGGCAGAGCTGATTGGGTTTAAATATGCGGGGCCCCCTTTCGGGTGGGGCCCCTAGCAATTGCTACTCTGACTACGTGGTTAATCCGGCACTGGGTCGAACGAAGGTCGAAGTGTCTTTAAATAAATAAATAAATAAATATCCTTGGACATTTCACACAACGCCATCTCGTCCCAAGCTAAGCAACTTAATGCTTGTGTTATGGTAACGAGATGGATGATAAACTACTTATATATTTTTTTTTTTGTAAATACATACATATTATAGTAAGAAATGACACCCAGACTCCGAGCCAGTGCCTCTGACACTTGCTCAAAGACACTTGCCCGACCCAGGAATCGAACCCGGGACCCGCTGATCCAAAGGCGGCACTTCTAACCACTAGACCAACGAGGTATTTTTTTATTTTTATTGCCAACTGTTGGCGGTTGACCTCTATCTCACCTGATGGTAAGTGACGACGAGGCCGACGGTGTAACCCGCTGGGACAGTAAGAGCCTATTCACTCCAGACTTGAAGGCCTCCAAGTCCTATTTACTTGGAAATACAGACGTAGGAAGCGAATTCCACTCCTTAGCAGTCCGCATCAAGAAAGAGGAAGCGAAACGCTTAGTGCGAATATGTGGAATTTCAACTGCATAATGATGAAGTCGCTCCCCACGCCTGGATGTCCGATGATGGAAAGGGGATGGTGGAACCAGGGGCACTTGCTCTGAGTCTGGGTGTCATTTGTGTTCGCGAATTTCATGTTTCTAAACTGACCACGCGATACAGGTTATACCTAGTGTGGAAGTTTCGTTTCCTATTAAAATAATAAATGCACCAAGTCTGCGGAGCTACCGGATTCGGAAAAGTCAGGTTTGATTAACGTGAAATTAAAAACAAAAACAAAATTCAAATCATATTTTGCTTAGGTCACTGTGGACACTTACAAAAAGTCAACACATTATTCATAGTGATATCACTATCACTACATAGTATAAAACAAAATCGCTGTCGTCTGTCCGTCCCTATGTATGCTTAAATCTTTAAAACTACGCAAGGGATTTTGAAGCGGTTTTTTTAATAGATAAAGAGATTCATGAGGAAGGTTTATATGCATAATATTGTAGACAAACACTGATAAATTTAGAGGTTAATCATTGCACCCATGCGAAGCCGGGGCGGGCCGCTAGTTTTATAATAAAAAAGGTCTACCGTCTATCACCAGTGACCATTTTGTTTCGACCATCTACTGACTTTTGTATTGGGTATTAGGTTTATTGGTAAAAGCGGGATATTTTTGTTCTCGTTGGGGACAGCGGGACCGACAGCCTGATAGCGGGACAATCCCGCCGAAAGCGAGACGTATGGTCACGTTAGGTATATATAGCAGTACCATGAAAACTGTCATTGAAATTATTGTATTATTTTTTGGTTGGCAGGTACCACCTGCCAACCAAATTCCAGTCATTAAATTGATCAAATCTCAATCCCGTGACTCCCACTGAGCGTTCTAAACGTCGGGAATTAAATAATGTAATTTACACGCGATAAATCCAATAAAAAGTGTTTAATTTCAATGTGTAATAATGGCGACAACCTTAAGGACAACCTTAAGGAAATCATTATGAAAATTGTCAGTTTCCAAAATGTGTCAACCCAGTCTTCAATTGAAACATCTGCAATAGGTAAACAACGTCTCGGACAAGGAGATACTATAATTATGTGATTACTAGCTTACCTGTATCTTTTACAAACGACTGAAAAGATAAGGCATTCCCAGTCTCGCCCAAAGATCTGTAGACTGAGTCAAGAAGAGGGCTTGCTGGAAATTTCAGCAATTGATTGGCTCTCGGTGAAGACAATATAGAAAATCAGGACATGGAGTTCCAGCCAAACAAGTGGCTTATTGTTTTATAACAGATTGCCATAGAGCAGAAAACACATAAAAAAAAAAAAAAAAAAAAAAAACTAGCTTACCTGCAGCGACGTTCGATCGTAATTATATGAATGTCCTTGTCCGAGACGGCACTCCCACCCACCCTTAGTCTTACCCCAAATGAAGGGTTGTTCATGACAAAATTAAGTTGGCAGAAAGCGATGACATGTCCTTGGACATTTCACACAACGCCATCTCGTCCCAAGCTAAGCAACTTAATGCTTGTGTCATGGTAACGAGATGGATGATAAACTACTTATATGAAAACATTTTTTTTTTGTAAATACATACATCTTATAGATAGAAAACACCCAGACCCGGAACAAATACTTGTAGCTCGTACAAATATTTCTTCCGTGCGGGGATCGAACCCGCGACATGCTGCGCAGCAGTCGGATGCTCAACCACTGCGCCAACCGTGTCGTCAGATACCGCCCTGTTTCTTTTTTTTCTGTTTTACTCGATCTTGGAGGTCGGACAAATCCCGCAAGTGACTTTTTCTAAACCAGAGGCACTTGCCCTGAGTGTGGGTGTCCTTTGTGTTAGTGAATTACATGTTTGTAAAAAATTAAATTAAAAATTTATTAAACGCCCGACACAATTACCTAAGTTCCCTTTACATACTTATTATAATGTAGATTTTGTTAAATTGCACGTGATGCGCTTTCATTTGAGACCCCACTCGATTATATTTGCAGACATTCGGTTATTCTTCCCCACTTTCACCCCTCATAACTTTTAAACGGCTCACCCGATTTTCATCAAACTTTATTGAAATCGCTTCATCCGTTCGCGAGCTACGGTGCCACAGACAGACAGACAGACAGACAGACTGACAGACAGACACGTGAAACTTATGACACCCCTCTTTTTGCGTTGGGGGTTAAAAATGTCCCCGCGATACAGGTTATACATAGTGCAGGGAAAGCGTTTAAAAAAAGGTTGATTAGTCTATGGTACGAAAATGTCCGTGTGGATTAAGTATACACAATGTCACCAACCGACACCATCCTGAGGGTATCGTAAGAGTTGACTGAAGGCGATCCTTTACTTTTAGTTTTCCTTCTCATGCGGCTAGGTGATCTGCCCCTCCGATCAAGAGGCAGATCACCTAGCCGTAAGAGAAGGAAAACTTGATACAAACTCTGTGCCAACCCGTCTTGCCAGTGTGGCACAGTAGGCTAATTTCCCTCCACGAATTTGGAGGAGGCCCGACTCAGTAGTGGGTAAATCGGCAATATCTAACCGTGTTAAAACAAATACTCCTAACCAGTTTGGCTATACGTGACTGCTATATACTTTCTGTTTCATCCTGTACAGTTTGCACAAGAATTAAGGCGAAGCCACGAGCTGAAGTTAGTGTCAGTACATCAATTAAATTGGTACAATTACGACATTGCTTTCGCGTGACGAATTGCGAAACTCATGTTGCATTACAATTTTCTACGGCAAGAGCAAGGTTTTAATGAACTGTTTGTACTTAGGACACTATAATACAGAAGATAATATAACGCGGTAAGTAAACTTCATCGTTAGCTCACGTTACGACACGCTAAAATTGTTATTTTTTTTTAATTACGTTTTAAATCCTCCTAGATATCCGTGCGCAACACGCGACGCGAGGCGACATGGACAACGGGGCTCGGAAAGATGGTAATAGCGCCCTAACAGACCCACTAAAACCAACGGTGTCCCTCAACTGCCCGAAACAGGGCCACGATACCCCAATAGGGAGCATGCTCCGTGACCCAACCCACCGAGAGGCACGTGCGGGATATTGCACGTGCCCCGGTCAGGCGCCGGATGAACTGGCGCCCGACCCACGCAGTTGCGGCGGCAGCCGTGGCACCACTGCCTGGCAACTCCCCGCTGCAAGTGGTGGCAGCCCTGGTCTTAATGCCTGGCCACTGCATTACCACGCCGTGTGTCGGCAGGTTAAGGCTTCCGAGGCAACTCTGAGGACAGAGAAGTCCTCAGAGCCGAAACCCACCACAACAACCGAGAAAATTTTGAGCAATACCCGAAAAACTGTCAAAAATTTGGAAAATCTGTCCAAGTCCTATAGCCTCTTACGCCCTCGGAAGACCATACTTGTTATTGTGTATTCCAAATCCTCCATCACACGGAGAGACTAAAAACTTACTACAAAATCAGTCAGGCGACGATTTAGAATATATATATATTTTATCAGTGACTTGAATGCCTTTGACCCTAGGCTTGCGTGATGGAAAGCTACGCCAGGGTCTAAGATGGAGCAGGCAATTCAAGGAATTGCCCTGTCGGGCACCGGCTCTCACATACACACGACGGAACACAGTAAAACTGTGGCGTCTGACTTAAATGTGAGGGTGGTAGCCAGCCGGGTGGACCGTTCGATCCTACCACCAAGCGTGCTGGGTTTTGTTGACTTTTACAACACGCGTTATTTCCCAGCGTGCGGTGGGGAAGTTTTATATTCTGACCCGTCCCCACACGGGGACCCTATTCAATCCTGAGGGTGTCGACAGACCCGACAAAAGAAAATGACATGGCCAAAATCCTAACCGCAAGAAAAGGAATACTTGATACGAAACCCGTCTGGCCAGCGTAGCACTGTAGGTTAATTACCCTTCATGACTCACTGCTGGGTCCGAGGCTTGACCCAGCAGTGAGTCATTTATGGGCTGCGTAGTAGTAGTGCACTGTGGGTATTGCGACACGTGGTTGTATAAATTTTCTTAATAATAGGCTACTATACTCGTAAATAGCTTAGTGAAGTAACTTCAATTACTCATCAATCTTCATTCCATTGTGGTCTTTTGTTTTGTAATAGCACAATTACAGATGCGATTAAATCTGTACCTATTAAGTTTTATCGGTCTTAACTTACTTCTGGAGGGTCCGACTGATTTTGACGAAACGTAAACTGGTATTAACAATAAAAAAAATAAAAAAAGAAGATAAAAGAAGATTTCAAAATGTGCGCGAACCAATCGATCTATTGGCCAAAGTTTAGTGATGTAAGAAACAAATGAAAAAGAACCGTTTTTATGTAACTTCAAAAAAGTGGCTAAAAACAGTACTTGTTATAACCTCGAACAGGTTTTATGTATGTTTTAATAGCTAGAAGGCAGGGGAGTAAACTAAAAACTATTTAATTAGCAGAGCGTGCTTTGTATCGGAATAAAAAGGAATTGTTGGATTGGCACTAAACTTCAATAGAAAATACCAAGTTTGGGCAATCAAGGCTGGCCAAGACCCCCAGAGTCGTGGAACTCCAGCTGGGAGCGGGTGGGGCTGGGCAATCGAGGATCGCCGCGGGTTCTAGTGGATACATCGGGGCGTAACTTATTTTTTTTTATTCAGGCACCTTCGTTTACTCAAAGACCAGAACATCTGCTCAGATCAGCTGAAGACCATTACATGATCAAATGCATAGTAAACTATGCATTTGATCATGTAATGTCGTTTAAATAACTGTAAACAGTTATTTAAAGGACATACAAAAAACATTCATTTGTATACATATAGATTTTCGTTCAAGATTTATGAAGTTGTGACGTTAAACTGGCCAATTTGAATTTTGTCCGTATCAAATATCAATTATATAATTATGTTGTAGCTAGTGACATCTAACTAATTATAATACTTAACGTGTTTTTATGAACAGCGCATATTTATATGAGGTAGATGAATAAATTAATGGACCCTTGGAATTTTCCTAGTAACACTTTTTACGGAAACCTGTCGACATTGATCAAATGAGATAAAGAACGACCTTACTAAAATTCGCGCGAACTAGTTATTTATTCACGTAAACATACGCCTATGTATTCTCAGTTACCAAGCCATTAAGAGCTGCAATTCTTCTCGGTAGACCCTTTTTATGTGGAATTCATCATGGATACCCTTTAGAGACTAATCCAGTTAGGTAGGACTGAATGAATCAACATTATAGTTCCGTGTGGTGACGGATTTAGAGTAAACAATGTCACCAACCCATACTATACTGTATTTAGTGAGAGTTTCTTTTATTTTCTTTTGAAAAATGGTAACTCCTGCGCTAGGAATAATCTGTATCGCGTGGGCGGTTTACAAACTTGTAATTCACCAACACAAATGACACCCAGTTTCAGAGCAAGACCCGGAATCAAAATCAAAATCAAAATGTTTTTTATTCGAATAAATTCTTGCGAATGCTTTCAAATAGTCAAAGATTAAAGAGAAAAAAAAAACATAAAATAAAATAAATAATTTAGTTTTTACCACCGGTTCGGAATGCCATTCCATAGAGAAGAGCCGGCAAGAAACTCCATGGTTGCTCTTTTAAATAAAGAGGGTTACAATGATGGTGGTACAAACAATCGAACCGACCTGTGATTCAAGGCAGCATATCTAACCCCTACTTCAAAATATTCCCGCGATAGACTCGTGTACAACACATTAAAAAAGTAAAACTTCGTGTTATATGTAGTTTGCAGAGGAAATACTTAGGGATTAACCAACTACCCACCCGAGCTATTTGCCCGACGGGGGTAAAGTAGCATTTTTTTTTATAAAAAAACTAGCGTGCAAAAATGAACCTCAAAATTTATCAGTGTTTCTCAACAATATTATGGATGTAATTATACTTATAAACCTTCCTCTTGAATCACTCTATCTATTGAAAGAAACCGCTTTAAAATCCGTCGCGCAGTTTTAAAGATATAAGCATGCTTAGGGACGGACAGATGACAGCGACTTGGTTTTATACTATGTAGTGATAGTGATGATAAAGCTTATCTTTGACTTCCATCTCGCTTGATGGAAGGCGAAGATGAGGCCCAATATGGTACACGTTTACCTAAAAGGCATCTGTACACTTTAGCCATACAAAATGGCGCACCCAGTAACACGACCCTCGAATTCAAGTTTTCCTTCTCTTGCGGCTCCTTTTGTCGGCTCTTACGACACCCTCAGGACGGAATGGGGTGGTGACACGACGCATTCTAAATCCTTCACCACCCGGAAAAGTATTACTGCGTGAACATAATCGCACCAGAAGTAGTTATAGGAAGTAAAGAATATTTGCTGACACCGTCATGCATTCCTTATTTACAGAGGAGACAAACTATATTATATAATATACTAGCGACCCACCCCAGCTTCCCACGGGTGCAATTATGCATTTATTATACACTAGCTTTTGAGCGCGGCTTCGCCCGCGTGGGCTTTGAAACCGTGCTTATCTCTATGCATATTTTTTATGAACATAAAATCGGTTATTGTGACTAAACTATGATAGTTAGATATGTGCTCTCGCTGACTTTTTTGTAGATTTTTATAAGACCTACAAACCCGTAGTACATCATTTTGTTCTATTGCCAATAGTTTTTGCAGTGCACGCATAAATAGGTTCTCGATTTTACACCTTGGTTTACATAATCGCAATTTTCATACGGATCCCTAATTCTTTTGAAAATAAAATATAGCCTATAACCTTCCTCGATAAATGGACTATCTAACACTGAAAGATTTTTTGAAATCGGTCCAGTAGTTCCTGAGATTAGCGCGTTCAAACAAACAAACAAACAAACAAACTCTGCAGCTTTATATATTAGTATAGATAAAAACTTCCCTCTTGAATCACTCTATATATTAAAAAAACCGCTTCAAAATCCGTTGCGTAGTTTTAAAGATTTAAGCATACATAGGGACGGACAGACAGATAGTGATTTAATAAGTTATAATCTCCTAGCGACCCGGCCCGGCTTCGCACGGGGGCAATTATGTATGTATTATACCTAAAAACCTTCCTCTTGAATCACTCTATCTATTAAAAAAAACCGCTTCAAAATCCGTTGGGTAGTTTTAAAGATTTAAGCATACATAGGACGGACAGACGACAGGGACTTTGTTTTATACTATGTAGTGAGTAGTGATTTGAAATGAAGTGTCCACAGTTTGCTAGTTTTGCGCTCACTGTACGCAGTTTGCAGCGTTACGTGCGCCGACTGTCTCAGTTAGTGGCCGACTCACAGCAAAACCGGTTTCGACGCACGAAAATCAATCTGAGTTTGCAGCTAACTCAAATTTCAGTTCACCACACCTACTGTGGACACAGCCTTAGTATACGCGCGGCTTGCCCTGTTCGACAAACGAGTTTTTCCTAAGCAAACATGTCTTCCTACTTTTATGGCTAGATCTCCTGCCTATACTCATCCATCATAGACAATAACGTATTCTAAACCCGTCACCACAACCCACAAACCCACACCACAAACAATTCTATAAACCTCTGGTAACTCTTGTGTCTCTGGTAGAGCACTGTTGGGGCAAATGATACGACGAAAATGTTCATTTGTGTTTGTTCGCGGAAGAGGGCAAAAAGTGTACTGCAACTGTGCGCGTGACGGGTGAAGAAAAAGAAGAAGAAGAGGAATGTGTGTGCGCCTGAAAACAATATTAATTATTTTTTAAATATGATGATTTATTTGACATTTTTGTTCGATTCGAGTGTTCTGGCGGGAATTTTGTAAAATCTCATTGAGATGGTCATTCTTTTATTCGAATTTATATTATTCGAATTCGAATTATTTTTAAAAAAATGTCAAGGCTGATAATTTAGTGCCAAGAGAAGGAAAACATGATACCCCGTGCGAACCCGTCTGGCCAGCATGGCACAGTAGGCTAATTAGCCTCCATTCAACTGGTGGAGGCCCGTTCCAACAGTGGAATTACTTGAAAATAGTCGTAAAAAGTTTAGTGTTACATTCGCACTTAAAGTCTGTCTTCACTCATCCGCATTATTTATGTGCACTTACTTGTAAAGATTTTACGTCAGGAGAACTACAGACCCACAAAGTTATACTTGTTTAGTTGCTAGTTGTTACCTGTTTTGTTGTCCTACAAATAAACCTTGCTTTGACTGCAATTTGTCCGGTCGAGGACCTTCCTTCCCCGTTCGAGTAACTGCAGCAAGCGGGTTGTAATTTGGTATACTATTACTAATCCATTATTGAGTCAAGCCTCCTCCAGATACATGGAGGGTAATTGCCAACCGTGCTACGCTATCCAGACGGGTTGGCACAAGTTTTCCTTCTCCTGCAGCTAGGTTCTGCCTTGTCATTTCCTTCGGTCGATTCTTACGGCACCCTGAAGACGGAATGGGGTGGTGACACTATGTATTCTAAATCCGTCACCACACAGACTATACATATATCCTACACTATACATATTCTTTAATGTCGGATACACAACACAAAAAGAATATTTCCGGTTAAAAAAAATCAACTTACATATTTTTTTTGTAACTTGGTCCGAAAAAATCACCGCCCAGCACTGAACCAGGCAGTTAACGTAACTACACGTGTTAGACTGAGATCAAACGTCGTAAGATTCGCGTATTATAATAGAACAAACTAGTTCTTGAATCAAGAACAATCACATACAAGCGACACGCTCCGGTTTTTAACGCGTTTCTATTGATTAGCTACAAATCACATTGTGAATTAATTTAATAAGACTGCCCCGTTCGTCTATCGGCTCCCGGCTTCGATTCTGGGATCGTGCAAATGTCTTTGTCTAAACCAGAGGCACTTGCTCTGAGTCTGGGTGTCATTTGTGTTCGTGAATTACATGTTCTACCAAAAAAAAACCCGTATGTTAGCTCGTGTTACCCCTTTTTACAGGTCGTAAGAACAGTTTTCATTCACATCGGAAATGCTGAAGATGCTTTTTTTTAACATGGGTAAAATCCCTGCCAGCCTGGGGATGGGCGCGTCAGGACACGAGACCTGATTGAAAATTCGTAAGACCGAGAGAGAGTAGACCGCCGGTGCAGCTTAAGAGAGGAAGTAATATAGTAATAATAAAAATATTTTTTTTTAACATTTTTTATGTAAAGAATAAGATATAAAGAGATATGAACGAATAAATAATTGCAATAGTTCTGAAGTGTGAATTTTTTTATCCAATATAAATTGTCACTTTTGTGTACGATAGCGCATTATTAAAAAATATTGTATTTAACCAGATAAATGCTAGTCTAGTACGTGTATACTGTTAAATAAAGCAATTTGTGCGAAATTATTCCCTAGCCATTCCAAAATATTCAATAGTGCACAACGATAAGGTTCAAGTTTTCACTTCTGCCGGAACTCCCGGAGTTCCTGCAACCCGTTGTTTTTTATACGCCTTTTATAGCTTCAGATGTATGTAAGGGAATCATTGAACATCATTTTGACCGACTTCAAAACGTCGGATTAACTCTAAATTTGGCAGGCTTATTAAGGACCGATGACAATTTAATATTTTAAACAGTTTGATCCGCTATACTTACTAGGCCAATCAGGGTTAGCGCTTTTTTGTGTGAAGAGACCGTCAAGGTGAAACACCGCTCTTCCATGCAATAGCTAATAGAGATGTAAATATCATAAAGATATTGCTAAATCACTACATAGTATAAAACAAAGTCACTGTCGTCTGTCCGTCCCTATGTATGCTTCAATCTTTAACGCAACGGATTTTGAAGCGGGTTTTTTTAATAGATAGAGTGATTCAAGATGAAGGTTTATATGTATGAATGTATCATAATATTGTAGAGAAACACTAATAAATTTAAAGGTTCATCATTGCACCCGTGCGAAGCCGGGGCGGGTCGTTAGTAATAAATAAAAATATAAAATAAATAATAGTTTAAAAAAAAAATTCATTGTATTTTCTACTTGGATGTTTTAATTTATTTAGCTCAAGCTTCAAACTCGAGCAATAGTCACAGTGCTAACATCCATACAAAGGATAGCCTTATAATGCCTGAGCCGATCAACCCCCAGCAACCTGTTCACAGGCATGACGGACAAACGATAGTTCCATTTTTATGATTGCCCCTAAAGGCCGTCGTTTCTGCTTATAAATGACCCACTACTGAGTCGGGCCTCCTCCAAATTCACGGAGGGAATTTAGCCTACTGTGGTAATTGGCCAAAGGTTTTGTATCAAGTTTTCCATCTCATATGATTTTTCGCCTTTAGTCGCCTCTTACAACATCCTCAGGATAGTGTCGGTTGGTGAGTTTTTGTAGGTAGGGTATTTTACATGGAAAATGGATACCCAGTCTTAGGGACTTACCACTACTCAACCCATAAATGACCCACTGCTGAGTCGGGCCTCCTCCCAAAATGGGAAGGGTGATTAGCTTACTGTGCCGCGCTGGCCAGACGGGTTGGCACAAGGTTTTGGTTTCAAGTTTTCCTTCTCTTGCGGCTAGGTTTTCAGACTTACGACGCCCTCAGGATGGAATGGGGTGGTGACTCTATGTATTCTAAATGCGTCACCACACGGACCGGGCCTTACTAGTTACGTGGGAATCCGAGGCTCTCGAAATAGTAGTTGCACTGGTGCCGTTGCTGGGGGTCGGTTGGCGCGGACATTAGAAGGTTACAATTGTTGATTAAATCTGGCTAATGTTTGGCCCTTTGCGACAATTGCGCGACTTTGCTCCCACAAATCTGTCTTATACCGGCCTTGTACCTAAAAATGGCGATATAAAAAGAGCAATTAAAGAGTTTATTGCCGGCTCTTCTCTGTAGATCTGCAATCCGAACGGGTGGTAGATGGTAAATAATAAACTTTAAATAGTACATTTTATTTTATTGTTTGACTTGTTAAGACCTTTGAGTTGATTGCTCTCCTATTTTCGTACTAAAACCCACGGGCCCCCCGCCCACTGACTTTTTGGGGCCACAGAAAAAGTCGATGGCTAAGTGTCTTAATGACGTAAAGTCTACGCTCCGAATGAAAATTGAAAACACTCTTGTATGGAAAATTTTGAGTGAATTAATGTATTCATTAACAATTAACATTTCAATAGGGGATTATACGCTTATTGCCATTGTTATTTCAATAATTAATTTACCACATGTGCTTACAAGCTACTGCATGTGGCTTTGCCCGCGCAAGTGAAAATTATTTTCCTTGGAATCTCATTAATCCTTTTTTTCCTTGGAAGTCATCATAAATAACTATGTTTCATAAAAATTGTAATCCATCATCATCATCATCATCATTTCAGCCAAAAGACGTCCACTGCTGGTCATAGGCCTCCCCCAAAGATTTCCACAAAGCCCGGCCCTGGGCCGCCCGCATCCATCGATTTCCGGCGACCTTAATCAGGTCATCGGTCCACCGTGTGGGAGGCCAACCAGCACTGCGCTTTCCGGCACGCGGTCGCCACTTTTCTGGCCCATCGGGCGTCGGTCCTGCGCGCTATGTACATACATACAAATATTTCTATTATTTAATTAAATTTTTAATAATATAATTATATTACTTTATGTATTATTATTATTTATTTTGTTTAGAAATGAATTCGTCTTTATGTTATCTTTAATGTATCATATGTATAACCTATATATTAATTATGTAGTTATAAAATTATCACGTGTAATCTACTGTTTTTAATATCTAGTATTTTTTTTTGTTTTTTTCTCTTTCTGTCTCTGTTCGTCCATTTGTGTGTCGCTCTGGCTGTAGCTGAATGAAAATCAGCGCTACAGGACACTGTAGTATGATGCTGAGATGCAGCCATTTAGACACATTAAAGTATACCTTGCTTTCTGTTTTATTATCTATGGTTTTTATTTTTTGTGTCTAATAAATATTTTCTTTCTTTCTTTCTATGTGGCCTGCCCACTGCCACTTCAATTTCGTAATCCATAACTACTCCTAAATGACCCACTGCTGACTCCGGCCTCCTCCAATCACAGGGAGGGTAATTAGCCTACCCTGCCACGCCGGCTAGACAGTGTTTCGTTTTAAGTTTTCCTTCTCTTACGGCTAGGTTATCGGCGTAGTCGTAAGCATGCTCGCGTCCCTGTTTTGGGCATCGGGGTTAGTGGGTAGGTCGGGGCGCAATTACCGTTTTTCCCGCGCCCAGGACTCCCACATAGGGCTGCCATCACCTAAATTCCCGACGCCGGAAAAACACGACAAAAATCCCGGACATTTAAGCAAAATATGTTTTCTTCCCCGGACCCCTTCTGAAATTATATTTTTAATTTTTATTCATTTATGCAGCTTGTTATAAAACTTTTGATTTTGATCAGTCAAGTGTGTATATTTAGCGAGTTTCTTTCTTTCGTCCATTGCTGCGTGACTAGCGACAACACTCTCTCTACATTCGCATTGTGAGCTGGTATACACAAATAATTTCCCCTGACAACAAAAGTGTCCGGACAGTTTTCAAAACCCCTGCCGGACGGCCCCCGGACGCCCTTCAAACTAAGACAAGTCCGGGGAATTCCGGAAGGATGGCAGCCCTACTCCACATAACGTGGCTGGCGCTCAGCGGTCGTATTTCCAGCGTAACAAAAGGGACTAATACCGAAACATGATAAGGCCTTGTTATTTCCATTTGTCGGCGCTTAGGACACCCTCGGGATGGAATTGAGTTGTGACACTATGTATTCTAAGTCACCACGGACAAATTCATAATCAGATAGTCCTATGAACAACCAATATTTTCATATTCATCATCATCATCCTTTCAGCCAAGGATCTCCACAAATGCCGGTTCTGAGCCGCCCGCATCCACTGCTTTCCGGAGACCTAAACCAGTTATTGGTCCACCGTGTGGGAGGCCTACCAGCACTGCGCCTTCCGGAACGCGGTCGCCACTCGAGGACTTTTCTGCCCCATCGGGCGTCGGTCCTGCGCGCTATGTGCCCTGCCAACTGCCACTTAAATTTGGCAATCCGGTGGGATGTGATGGCTATGTGGGTGACCCTGCTTCGCCTGCGTATCACCTCATTTACAAATTCCACAATTACAAACGTCCAGACACAGAGTTACTCCAAGCTCTCTCCAAAGTAGAGTTTGCTTACAACCAATACGGCATACCAGCTGCGTAAACTTTCGAACCTGTTTCATTTGGTGCTACTGCATGCATGATGCAATTAATTCTGTTATTTTCCAAGATTAAGAGTTGGTAGATATAATATTGAAGTGCTTGTATGAAAACGCCACCATGTCAGTCCGACTTCAGGACCAGACCTCGAAACCGATCCAGTTGCAGCGAGGTGTTAGACAGGGAGACGTTATCTCTCCGAAACTGTTCTCCGCTGCACTGGAAGATGTTTTCAAGGTTCTGGACTGGAAAGGGCAGAGCATTAACGTGAAGGGCGAGTACATCACTCACCTTTGATTCGCTGACGACATAGTCGTAATGGCTGAGACCGTGGAGGGCCTCACTACGATGCTCGATGGCCTCTATCGAGCCTCCGAACGAGTCGGCCTTAAAATGAACATGGAGAAGACGAAGATCATGTCTAATATCCATGTTCAAGCCACTCCTGTTGACATCGGAGGTTCTACCCTCAACGTTGTTGACCACTACATTTACCTGGGACACACTGTCCAGCATCATTGCAGCCAAAAGACGTCCACTGCGGGACATAGGCCTGCCCTAAGGATCTCCACAAAGGCCGGTCCTAGGCCACCCGCATCCATCGTCTTCCGGTGACCTTAACCAGGTCATCAGTCCACCGTGTGGGAGGCCTACCAGCACTGCGCTTTCCGGAACACGAACAGACCATAATGAAGGTAAAGTATTAAAATATGAAACTCACTTTTACGAGTAGGTACACTCGGAGTAAATACTGGAAGTAAACCATGGAATAACCACACTTTATTTCTACATAAAACACGTCATGCTTGTGAGGTGCCGTTGCTGGGGGTCGGTTGGCTCAAGTCCACCGTTCGCCGGTACAGCCTACCGCGAAGGTACGGTAGCAACGTACGCGGGACCCGTGGTCCGCCGCGTAATGGCGGGTTGTATTAGTGGGTGAGGGCCCCACACTACCCCGAAGTCTCCCCGGACGCAGGATGTGCGGTCAGGCATTGTTTACCGCCAAACCAAAAAAAGGGTCGGTTCGCTTAGACATTACAAGGTTACTGTTGTTGATTAAATATCCTTGGACATTTCACACAACGCCATCTCGTCCCAAGCTAAGCAACTTAATGCTTGTGTTATGGTAACGAGATGGATGATAAACTACTTATATACATTTTTTTTTTTGTAAATACATACATATTATAGATAGAAATGACACCCAGACTCCGAGCCAGTGCCTCTGGTTTAGACAAAGACACTTGCCCGACCCGGGAATCGAACCCGGGACCCGTTGATTCAAAGGCGGCACATCTAACCACTAGACCAACGAGGCAGTCAAGACGACCTTGCTGATACCCTTTGCGACTATTGCACGAGTTTACTTTCACAAATCTGTCTCCTGTTCCTAAAAATGGCGATCTAAAAAAAGCAACTACAGAGCTTCTTACCGGCTCTTCTCTGCAGAACAGCATTCCGAACCGGTGGCAAATTTTTAATTCTTCTTCTCAGCCCATAATTGACTTCCTTGTCCTTGGAGGAGACCCGACGCTGAGTCAAGCCTCCTCCAAGTAATTAGTAATTAGCTTACTGTGCTACGCTGACCATACAGGATAACTTTCGAGAATCCCCATAATTCGGCCACAGCTGCCCGCCCACGGCTATCCCTGAGTAAATTACGGGCAGCCGAGAAACTCCAGACGACTGCTTTGTAGGTGCCTTTGGATGACGAAGTCCCGGGTTCGATTCCGAGGCCGGGCCAGTGTCTGTGTGTAAATCAGAGGCACTTGCTCTGGGTGTGGTGTCATTTTGTGTTTGTGAATTTAATGTTTGTAAATATAAACTTAAGGTTAAGGTCGCCGGAAAGCAGTGGATGCGGGCGGCCCAGGACCGGCCTTTGTGGAGATCCTTGGGGGAGGCCTATGTCCAGCAGTGGACGTCTTTTGGCTGAAATGATGATGATGATGAAATATAAACTGCCGCCGCGAGACAGGCTATACCTAGTACAGGGGATAGACCGGTATTTTTAGTGGGCAAAAGCGCCCCTTAGAATGCAAGTCCGAGTCCCTCAAAGCCCGTACCAGATACCCAATATAAGAAGGAGGAGGTAGGAACCTTCGTCTACAGCTAAAAGGATATCTAGTGACTAGTGAATTCATGAATTCAATAACAATTAACATTTCAATAGTGTATTAATACGTATATTTCCAACAATGGTAATATACGTAATAACACTATTGAAATGTGAATTGTAATGTCGAAATAACAATTGTTCCTTAATTAATTTACCACATGTGCTTACTAGCTTCGGCCAGCGGCTTTGTCCGCGTAAGTTAAATTCAGTTATCAATATTCTCTTTTGTCGTTGGAAATCGAATTGAAACCTTCCATTGGGGACTAACCGGGGCATGTGGGACTCCAGGGCGCGGAAAGATGGTAATCAGGGTCACCCATGCCGGGCGGGCCCACGGGGAGAGGCCAGACGAAGAACAGCACACGGTGTCGCAGCGGGTTTGGGCTCCAGGGACTCCTCTGTCCACAGAGTGGCCCTGCCAGCCCTAAACCGCTGCGGTGCACTCGTTTCCTCGGGTTGGCGGTCAACCTGGTTGGTCGCTTACCCGAGGGCTGACGTGACTTCCTTCTGCGAGGACGTTATGTCGCAGAAGGGGACGGCGGGGCGGGTCGCAAAGCGAGCGCCGCGGACGGAAGCTAGCCTCCCCTCCGGAGTGGGACGTGACGTTACACCTCCTTTCTGCCCTTGCATTAGAGGCCGGTGGCGGGTCCCACGACTCACCGAATGCCTCAATATCTAAGTCTAGGTAAGGTTAGACTATTCCCGCGTAGTGGGCACCACGCCGGAGCGTCACAGTGGAATGGGTTTACGCGAACCTGTGGCGCCTCAAGCGTGTCGTGGGGATTTAGTGGATAGACGAGACGTTTTCGAGTCTCACATAATCACCCCACCCCTGAGGGCCGGCACTTCCCCAGCGAAACTAAAAAAAGCGTTTTCTAAACTCAAAACTAAAAAAGTTTTCCTTCTCTTGCGGCTAGGTGTTCGACAGCCAGGATGTAATGGGGTTGCGACACTAGTATTAAAAATCCGTCTCAACGCCGAAAATAACCTTTTGTAACATGTTATGTTCAAATTGGTGTGTTACAGAATTAACATATCTAAATAGTGACATGTCTGAATTGAACAATAACGTTGATATTTCAACGGAGACTTTTGTGAATGTTCCCATTGAAATGGTAATCTTGTATAACATGATTTGATCAAATCCATATTGTACAAGATGTAATTGAGCTACTGTTAAAAACAAAGACGCAATGAAGAGAATAGTGAAGGAGGATGAGAGGAACACGCAAGAGTGGAGGGCAGAGGAAGACGGAGACCTCTCATCTGCATCATCTGAGTTTTAGATGGGCGATAATTTTTTTTAAGTCAATTTCCCTGCACCTTTGTCGCAAGGACTCTTTATGGACACATTATTGACGACCACAACTATCACCCCGAACTGCCCCTCGTTTGTGGGGTCAGCGGTGTGCGTTACCCTGAGCCGGTATGTCCCCAACGGGTCTTGAAGGCACACAAGCCCCCCAACACGGCAAGGCGATAGCACCCAGATCCTCGACTACCCACTAAAACCACAGCGGTGTACCATCACACATCTTGTTTGAGATGCGACAGGTTCGCAATGACGCATTCTATTATCGGAGGGCATCCCTGGTAACTGGGACGCCCTCAGTCAATGAGGCTTGTGTCAGTGGTAGGTCCCTCAAACCACCACCGGCTCTTAGGCGAGGGCAGGCGAAAGGTCACGTCCCTCTCCCCCGGCCTCTGTTAGCGGCGCGTGTCAGCCGGAGCTCACTCCTTCTGAGACATAACGGCTTCGCAGAAGGAACCAGCCCTCGACTAAGCGACTAACCAGGTTCACCGCCAACCCGAGGACATCGGTGGACTGCAGCGGTTTAGGGCTCGCAGGGCCTCTCTGAGGACAGAGGAGTTCCCGGAGCCCAATCCACCATGTGCTGCTCTTCGTCTGGCCTCTCCCCGTGGGCCCGCCCGGTATGGGTGACCCTCAGCCCCTATGGCCCCTAATACACAGTCTCCCTCACCACAGCAAGGTAACAGCCATCTCCCTCCTCAACCGTGCTGCAGGGAAGAGAACTACTCGCCACACGACGAGACCACTGCCCTGAGATGCACGAAGGAGGTCAGTTGTTTTCAATGACACACATCTAACCAGGCGTTGCTTAACCTCAACTACGTCCCTCAGTGTCCCCTAAGCTTTGACCTCCTGAAAACTGGAATATCCTGCCTCTAACAAATTGGGTCACCACTCTTCTAAATCCGTCACCACTCTTCCGTGTGGACGGAGACAGATTTAGACTCCTGCCATCCTGAGGGTATCGTAAGAGGCGACTAAAGGAACGCAAGTGGCAGATCACCTAGCCTTGTGCTAACCCTTCTAGCCAGCGAGGCATAGTAGGCTAATTTCCCTCCATGGATTTGGAGGAGGCCCGACTCAGCAGTGGGTCATTTAGTGGCTGAAAGACAAATTTGTTTCCGTGTGTTGACGGATTTAGTGTACATAGTGTCAGCACCCTATTCCTGAAGGTGTAGTAGGAACCGACAAAAGGAAATGACAAGAGCCTAGAGTCCTAGAGAAGGAAAACCATCCTACATGGAGTCTAAATACCCTCCCCTCCATGTAACTGGTCAGGTATGGGCCGAGTACTCGTAGTAAGTCGTTTCAGCCCATAAATGGGCCTCCCCCAAATTCATGGAGGGAAATTAAGAAAGAAGAAAGAAAGAATAGTTATTTGTTATACAAGAGTGCAAAGTTGCTTTTTAACCGTGTGTTCAATTTTGATGACCGAGCAAGCGAAGGATTCTAAAATTGAATCACGAGCGCAGCGAGTGATTCAAAATTAGAATCCTGAACGTTAGCGAGGGAATCAAAAGAGCACGAGGAGAAAAATCTTTGCACTCGAGTGCAACACGTAACTTTTCATTTCACCTCAGCGAGGAAATGACTGAATGCAAAAAAAACGTTTACAAACACAAGATAGGTACACTTTTATTTCAGTTTAGGTATTAATTACTACATTATAACAGGTAAGTATTACAGAATAATCTTTACTTTATTCTCTAGCGAATAAAAACGGCTTTTGCACTCAGATATCGAAGAGCAAAAATACTTTATTCTCTAGCGAATAAAAACGGCTTTTGCACTCAGATATCGAAGAGCAAAAATACTCTTTACGAGATGGGGGGATGAAAAATAATTTAATGCAGCTCACGATATTCACACACTAATCACACAATCAATTCACAATCAATTCAAAATATCTCAATGTTGTTTCTTTAGAAAATAAAAAATAATAATGCTTACTTACTAAAATACAAAAAATAAATTTAACAGAATAAATACAAATATAGTTATGGGGTGTGAGCCTGCAAATAGCCCCAACTCAGCTGTGTTGCCACTGAATGTGGCGCTGATTTTCAGTTGGAGCCGTGCAGTGATGTCATAGCGGGCAATAACAAAAAAAAAACATAAATATTAAATTCATCATCATCATCATCATTTCAGCCAAAAGACGTCCACTGCTGGACATAGGCCTCCCCCAAGTATCTCCACAAAGGCCGGTCCTGGGCCGCCTTTCCGGCGACCTTAACCAGGTCGTCGTGTGGGAGGCCTACCAGCACTGCGCCTTCCGGAACGCGGTCGCCACTCGAGGACTTTTTTGCCCCATCGGGCGTCTGTCCTGCGAGCTATGTGCCCTGCAAATATTTTGGTGTCGTAGAAGGCGACTAAGGGACATCAGACGTTGGGCAGCAGCGACGTTCTGTCAAGCATCGGCCACCCGATACTGCGATCGCCAACCGTGGCGATTATGGCAAACCCCCCCCATGACAGACACAAATATTAAATTGAAGTAAAATAATTACTCACGTTAGGTACTAGACCTAAGCCAAACTAAACATTTTCACATTCAAGAAAATATAAAAACAATAAAAAATCACGTGACAAATGATATTTAAATAATAGTATTTATTTATTACAAAACATTGACAAATAAGAAAGTATAGCAAATTCAATATGAAAACCACCAATACTGGAGATAATAGGTACTAAACAATTTTGCGATTTTATGACTTTTGTATTTCTAATAAATAGCTTTTATAGCTACTATTAAATGTGTTGACGGTGTTTAAAGCCCGAAAGTCTTTAAAGCCCGAAAGGTGGCAAGTCGTTCCGGCATCGGGTTGCTGCAAATTTAAAACTTCTCCGCAAGGCAGCGGTCCTGTGCTTAGACGTTAGATACGGCAGATAAGAAGACGCTCTGATGTTATGTAAATTTAGGTCACGGGACCACGAAAGTTTATTATTTAAATATTCTGGCTGACCGGACAGCATGACACCAAAATGAATCGTAGCCAGGTGGAGTCTTCTTTTTAGAATACACAATGTCACCAACCCATACAGGCTTGAGGGTGTCGTAAAAGGCGACTAAGGGACAACAGACGTTGGGCAGCAGCGACGTTCTGTTCAAAACACACCATCCATCACTGCGATCGCCAACCCGCCTGCCAAGCGTGGCGATTATGGCAAACCCCCCCATGAATGGATACAAATACTGCGGGCGGCCCAGGACCAGCCTTTGTGGAAATCCTTAGGGAAGGCCTATGTCCAGCAGTGGACGTCTTTTGGCTGAAATGATACAGATTTGTACGTGTACAGTATTTTTATTAAACCCTGTATACAGTAGCTGATAACATATGTTGATTTACCAAATATGTTAATTAAATCAATATCTAAAGACTGTGCAAATAAGTGTTGTAAGACGTAGATGGTATTAATAGGGGGTGGATCTCATACCCAGTATAACTCAACTCCGACTGTCGAAACATCACACGGCTCTGAGCAGATCTGTGAGTACGCATTTTTTTTTTGGAGAAACGGGTTTTTTTTAAACGTAATTTGGTACGACACCACCATCTTTGTCATACGGGTTCATCTGGAATAAATAACATACATTTTTAATAGATTCGGTAACCTACTTCGGCCATACAAATTGATATACCCAACATCATTTTCATACGATTTGTATATACCAAGTGGCTGAAATTTCAAAGTCAAAATACACAACTTTAGCCTAACCTAACTTAAAGATCACTTTTAATAGGTTTCCAAAAAATTTTCACAATTTTCTTTAAAATTTTTCCAAATTTTAGAGAGTACAATGTACTCAGTATATTTTGACTTTTGCTCTGATAGTGCTCCTGCTTCGTAACACTAGTTATATTAATGATTTCTTAGGTTTTCGCGATTATTACACATTGAAATTAAACACTTTTTAACGGATTTACCATACATCAAGGGTATCACTGATAAAGTTGGAAATATTCTGAAACGTGCTTCAATAAAAACTTACTTCAAGCCACACAGGAAGATCAGCCAACTTTTAAGACCAGTGAAGTCTAACATCCCCCTACAAGATGCTGGTGTGTATAAACTTGACTGTGAGTGTGGATTATCATACATTGGGCAAACAAAGAGAAGTGTCGGTATCCGCATAAAAGAACACATAGCTGACATGAAAAACAGACGCTCGACCAAGTCTGCAGTTTGTGAGCACACATTCAACAAGACCAACCACTACATCCACTTTGATAGACCTCAAATCCTTGCCAAGGAAAATCATTACATTCCAAGAATGATCCGTGAGGCTATTGAGATTAAAAAACATCCAAATTTCAATAGAGAGGATGGTTGGCAAGTACCACCTGCTTGGGATCCAGTCATTAAATTGATCAAATCTCAAGCAAAACACTCATCTGCAAGACCTCTGGACACCGTGAGCGATTTCTGCGTGCACAGGGAACGTTATCAATAAAACAAAATTATAGGCGGTAGATTTTAACTGTTTCTTTGTACTTTTGAAGACAACTGTCATCTAGTCTCTCCCGCGACCACGACTGCTGCAAAGCATTCGAAACGTCGGGAATTAAATAATGTAATATACACGCGATAAATCCGTTAAAAAGTGTTTAATTTCAACTAGTTATATTATTACTCGAATTATATACTATATTCACGAACACAAATGACACCCACACTCAGAGCAAGTGTTTAGACAAAGACACTTGCTCGACCCCGGAATCGAACCTGGGACCCATTGATCCAAAGGCGGCACATCCAACCCCTAGTCCTACAATTCGCTCCGGACACATCCCATATCCCTCCAAACAGCTTTAAACGCAATCTCAAAAGGAACTTTATTTACGTAAGTTTTTATCACAAAACTCTTATAGATCGTCATATTTATAAACTAGCGACCCGCGCCGGCTTCGCACGGGTGCCGGCGCAATATTGACATATAAACCTTCCTCTTGAATCACTCTATGTATGAAAAAAAACCGCTTCAAAATCCGTTGCGTAGTTTTAAATATTTAAGCATACATAGGGACGGACAGACGACAGTGACTTTGTTTTATAATATGTAGTGATGATATGTAGTGATAGTGATACCATTATCACATTACGGCCCCTATCCCACAATAGGTGTTAGTCTCCAACATACCTACATTCACACCTTTTAGGTAAATAAGGGGCAAAACAGAAACTCCAAACTGCCCTTATTGCAATATCATTGTTGATGTATATCACAGATTCCACCCAGTGGAGGTTGGTATTAGCAGATGTCCTTATGCGTCAGTAGCCGCTTACTGAGTTTCCTGCCGGCTGTTCTCTGTGGAGCAGCAGCGGCTCGACTATTTATAATCAAATGTCAAATCACCACCTAGTAGGAATACCTAGTCGCAAGAGAAGGACCACCTGATATGAATCCCTGTGCCAACCCGTATGGCCAGCGTGGCACAGTAGGCTAGTTACCCTCCCTTTGATGGGAGGAAACCCAACTCAGCAGTGGGTCACATATGGTGCAGAAGTTTAATCACTTCACTTTTCCATCCAAGTGGTTAATCAAGTTATCATGTGGCATGTATTTTAATAATCTTACTCAAACTAAAAGGAACTTTATTTACGTAGGTTTCATCACAAAACTCTTATAAATCGTCATATTTACAAACACCATTATCATCTTACGGCCCCTGTCCCACACTAGGTGGTAGTCTCCACACACACCTATCAGTCGTCATACACACATTCACACCTCTCACACACAACTCACAACTCCTGACTCCTACAATCCCTCCATCTCCCCTGATCGCTCACAATCCCTGCGTTCACTCACATTCATGCCGAAACTACCACCGGTTCGGAAGGCTGCTCTACAGAGAAGAGCCGGAAAGAAACTCTGTAGTAGCTTTTTTTAAAATTATTGTTCTTGTTTACAAAAAGCACTAAACAGCATAGTGAGAGCAAGTTCGCAAGATGAGAGAAACACGCTACACGTTTACGCAATGAATGACGAATAGACCTTATACTACTATTCGGCTCATAAATGTCCCACTGCTGAGTCGGGCCTCCTCCCATCAAAGGGAGGGTAACTAGCCTACTGTGCCACGCTGGCCAGACGGGCATGTGGTGGGTGTATTTTAATAACACAACTATTTGTTCCGCTCAGATTTCAAAATGGGAGTATACACTGTATTGGCACTGGCGTCAGTACTCCTGATAGGAGCAGCCTCGGCGAATATATTGGAGGACGTGGAACACGCCCTCTTTGACTCCCTGGGTTATGCTACCACATCCATAGAAGAACTGCTGGTATCCATATTTTCTGGACAATGTATGTATCAACCAATAGACGTTATATTTATAGTGGCGAGAAATATACAAAAATAATAAAAATAGACATTTATAGCGCGTCGTAAGAATAGAGCTAGACAGCTTGAAGACTAATCTAATCTATACTCTAATTTCTACGTACAGTTGAGACTTTTTTGCCCTATCGTAGGGTAGCTCTATCATAGTGACATTTTGGCCTGCGTACCCTACACTACTCGTAGACTAGATATTCATATATAAACAGTAAACGTCAGTTGATTACGTTTAATTAAAATTACGACGAGAGCTAGACGGATCTATGGCATGTAGATAATTCGAGATTATCTATTCGTATCGCTTGTCTCGCTCTCGTACCTGCGTCCACGACGCCTTCCGAGAGTAGCCGAGCCTGTCTACGTATACTGTAGTGACACATTCGCTAGGGTAGTCTCGCTGATGTGTATACATCGTAGACTGTCCTATGAGAGTCGCTCTCCGTAATTTTAATCTATTATGGACGAGGCGCTTAACGAAATGTACCCGGGGCCCGTTGATCAAAAGGCGGCACATCCAACTCCTAGACCAACGAGGCAGTCAACAACCAATATCACAAATGTAAAAATAAAGATAGAATGGCGGATTACTCGTTCGCTAGTTCTGCCCAACTGAGGAAGAGCCTCACAGAATAAAGAAGACAAATAACATCTCCTTGGGTGATGCGTAAAGTCACCAGCGCTTTAAATTCAAATTCAAACCATTTATTTTCCGTAGGTCACGATGGACACTTACAAATTGACAACATTATTATTGATATCATTTAGGTATGTAATACTATATTCGGCCATTGACTGCAGGTTCGGAACGCGCCTACCGCTGAAAAGAACTGGCAAGAAACTTAGAAGGCTTTTCATTTATTTTTTGTGCGGGCAATATAATAATGACGCGTTGGCATAGGATTTCGTATAAGTTTTTCCTTATCTTACGGCTAGGTGTTCGGCCTTAAGGTGGATGCTCTAGGGTAGCCCGCGAAATTCAAATTTTCTTAAGTTTTTTTGCAATTTGCAGGGCAGTGCTAGGTTGTATGATGATGAACATTTGATTCGCGGCTGTAAGACGTATGTAGTTACAGAGCTATAATCATCAAACTCATCAATACAACCCTCCAAGCTCTTAAAGGTGCAAGAAAAACTTTTTCAACGTCAAAGTCATTCTTGCACCTTTATGAGCTTGGAGGGTTGTATTGATGATTTTGATGATTATAATTCTATAACTACATACGTCTTACAGCCGCGAATAACATTTTAATCAACATACAACCCAGCACGGACCTGCAAATTGCAAAAAAACGTAAGAAAATTTGAATTTCGCGGGGTACCCTGGGGCATCCACCTTAAGATTGGCATTATTTTATTGACAGGTTCAAATTTGAAGCAGTTATTTGGCGCGAACTACAAACAGATGGAGGACAGTGACTCGGATCCAGATGTGTCGGGTCTCACTCTCAACTTCATTACGAGGTAATAATCATAATTAAAAAGTACTAAATAATTTACTAAGCAAATTTTTTATATTTTATTTCATTGCGGTAAATTAGGTTTTGACGGTTCTAATCGAGTTGTTTCTGTGGGCACACTAGGGGCTAAGGCTAGGCACTAGGCACAAAACCTAAGGGCCTGTTCGCATAGCGATTTTTCACCGCGGGGTTTTTATTTTTGCGTATTAGTTAAATTCCGCGATCGGAACCAGACCTAGTACGCACTGTGAATAAAATTTCGTACTACCTATTTTTGTCAGTTTAATTCTAGTCGATTGAAAAGTTATATTTGGGGTTGCGTTTCTTAGAGGACGCAATTTTATTTTTTTGTTGTGTAGGGGGGTAAGTGTAAAACTAAAACCAAGTTTGTGGGGTCGCCACCCTTGTCCCACGGCCGCCATCTTGTAAATAGGGGTTGAAACGTTTTTTAAGATACACTTCTGGACACATCTATTGGCCCACCTTAGAGTTTAGGTTTCGATGGCCCCTACCGAAATATGATTGCTAGATTGAACAAAAACTGTTGATGCAGTTTTAAACCTGATACATTTTACCATCTTTTTCGATCGTATTGTTTTAAATTTGAATTCAGAATACCATACGACATGGAGCTACGCCTAACAAGTCGGATATGCGCCTTGTTAAAGGCAATTTATTTTTGAATAAAAAACATGTTTTATCAAATAAAGGTTTAATTTAATAACGCGTGTTGCCTCCATGGGCATCTACCACAGCTCTCATACGATCAGGCATAGAGTTTATCAACGGCTTTATGAAATTTTGAGGGATCATCTACCATTCCTCTTCTATGGCAGTTTTCAACTCCTGCATCGTCTGGGCAACTGGCTGACGAGCCCTAACACGCCTTTTTAGCTCGTCCCACATGTGCTCAATGGGCTTCATGTCTGGGCTTCTGGCTGGCCAGTACATAACTGTGATGTTCACATCCCGAAGATATTCCCTGACGATGCCGGCCGCATGGGCTCTTGCATTATCATGCTTAAAAAGGAAATTTGGGCCCACATAGTCCGCATATGGTATCACGTGAGGTTCTAAGCACTCACGAATGTACCTTTCAGCATTTAATGTTGGCAGCCGTGGTCCTGTAACAACCTCAAGTTGAGTTTTGCCGCTCGCGGATATACCGCCCCAGACAGTCCATGAGCCACCGCCATAAGCAACCCTCTCTTCAAAGCAGCATTGTGCGAAACGCTCTCCCTTACGTCGGTAGACCTTCTTCCTTCCATCATTGCCATGTAACACAATTTTTGACTCATCAGAAAAGAGTACACGGCTCCAATCTTGCTGTGTCCAATTTAAATGACTGCGTGCGAAATGAAGGCGCGCTGTTCGGTGGGCTCGCGTTAGTTTGGGCCCATTAGCTGGCTTGTGTGGTACCATATCACGTTCTTTTAACCTTCTCCGAACAGTTCGAGCGCTCACAGATACTCCGTGGAAGTCGCGAAGTTGGTTTTGTATCTCAATGAAGGTAAGGTGACGATTTCTCAAGCTGGTCGTCACGATGAATCGATCCTGCCTTTCAGTTGTGACCCGAGATCGTGGCCTTCCTTTGCGACGAACAAAGTCGCCAGTCTCTAGGTACCTACATGTATGACATGTACATGTAAAATGTAACATGTCAATGGACTATTCAGTTCTCGGCTGAGACGCACGTCTTAAAGAACTAAAATCTATATTAATCTAATGCTAAGGCGGCGTAACAGACCTATCAAAAGATGTCATGAACATTGGGTTCAGCCACTTACGGCATTGCGACCCACGAAAGGATTTTTCCACATAAATTAACAAGAGTTACGAAAATACAGCAAAAAGTTTTTTTGCTGTTACAGAATGACAAAAATCTCTATATAAATATATGTCGGAGGAAGTAGTCAGAATGGAGTTGATTGCTGGTTACATATAGACGATAGCAATTAGCCTCGAAAATACTTTGTTAAATCTTAATTTTAATTAGTTTAATTTGTTAGATTTTTCTATTCAATTTAGTTTGTCATCTTTTTAGAAGAAGACGTTATATTATTTTACACTAGCTGACCCGGCGAACTTTGTTCCGCATTATATATATATATAAAACAAAAAGAAAGTTAGACATAGGATACCTGAGATTTTTATCCCGTCCGTATAAAACCTACTTTAACAAAACGCAACGGACAGCGAAACGTTAGGTTGTCTATAGTTTAATATGGCCGAAAATTTGACAATTAGAAATTTTGAATTTGACTTGTTTATATTGTTGTAATTTACATAATATCTTTATAACTGGTAGCCTATGTGTTATTCTGATGTATAAGCTATATTATTGTAAAGTTTCATTAAAATCCATTCAGTAGTTTTTACGTGAAAGAGTAACAAACATCCATCCATCCATCCATACTTACAAACTTTCGTTTATAATATTAGTAAGATTGTCAGAGCGGAGGGTAGTCCTCGAGCGGGGTCGAGGCGCCATCTTGACGTTCGGCAAAAACGTATAAAAGGAGCGCGATCGCGGTGGATCGGGCATGTTAATACTGGAGTGTAGTTAAGATCGGTACCCGCTGCTCAAATTAAAAGGTTTAAGTAAACAGTTAATTCCGCGACATATATATATTTATATGTTTAAAGGAGCTGTTCTATAGATAGATTGATTTATCACGATATCTCTGGAACCGTGAGACACAGATTTTTTTCCCGCGCGATTTATTTACCGCCAGTGCGGATACTCCTTTAATATTCAATGTGTTACAGAATTGCGAGAAAAAAACGCGCGGTGAAATATCGCAGTGCGGACAGGCTCTAAGAGTCCCAGTTCTCTTACCACTATTATTTGTTCTAGAAATAGTTACGAGACCTACAACCTGTCCACGGCAGCCGATGACATCACCAACTCGTCCTGGTTCAACCCTGACCACGGCCTGATCGTCTACGTCCACGGGTACCTGAGCAATGCCAATTCTACGGGATACCAGAACGTCAGCAACGCTTTTCTTAGCACAGGTAAACGATAAGGGTATTTTCAATGGATTATTTGTCCAGCTTTTCTTAAATCTTTAACGTGTTCCGTGTGGTGACGATTGGCGACGCTGGCCAAACGGGTTGGCACAGGGTTTCGTATCAAGACTTCCTTCTTTTGCGGCTAGGTTATCGGCCTTGACATTTCCTTTGTCGGCTCCTACGACACCTTCAGGATTGAATAAGGGGGGGGCTTATTCATACCGGCTTGTACATCATCCTCATCAGCCCACCTTATTAGGGATAAAACGATACGAGTGAATACAAATACTTACTCGATACTTTCCTTCCGATACCAAGTACTTTTGGTATCGATACTTTTTAACTAAGTATCAAGTAGGTATCGGTCAAAAGTACTCGTATCGGTAAACCAATAGATTTCATTTTAACGAGTATTAAAATTGACTTATAAAACGTTTTAACTACGCGAAATACAATTGGTTATCATTTTTTTAAATTTTA
The DNA here is from genome assembly GCA_905475355.2 of Clostera curtula. Taxonomy (NCBI): domain Eukaryota; kingdom Metazoa; phylum Arthropoda; class Insecta; order Lepidoptera; family Notodontidae; genus Clostera; species Clostera curtula. Next base: position 1,254,765 of record FR997818.1, on the reverse strand, counting down.
ACATATCCTTTTCCTTATTTTGTTTAGTTGCCAAACTTGTTTGTTTGTCTATGCCGAATGAAAAAAAAGTCTTCTTCTTCTTCTTAGATTAATGGCTTGTCATGTTACAACAACATTACTCCGCCAATGTCACGTTGTACAGGTAAATGCAGGGGAAAGGAAAATATTAAAAATAATCTAAGTAATTTCGATTTTGCTGGTTTCATGTAGGATATAACTAATACTAGATATAACTACAAATTATGTTAATATTATATTTACACAAAAAAAAAGAAACATAAAGGATATGGTAACAAAACAGAGATACACATCATAACTGAATATGATTTGCTTTTAAGAATTTCGCTAATAATAAAACAAAATGAGAATCCACATGAGATAAAACACACTGAAAGTTAGTGGGACGAGGAATAAGAGGTGGCAGAAGGTTATATAAAGAAATTCTAAGTTTAGGACAATTAAAAAAAATATCTCTCTAACCTTAATTTTCGCCAGATGCACAGGGGTGCAGGAATGGCCCAAGCGTAAGCGGCAAATAGTAGACGTAATATTTTTGGGAATCGATTTAAATTTTGCAAACCAAGGACGCGTAGGAATATGAGATTGTATATCACCAAAATATTTACCCTTACATAGCCTTGAAGATTGCCAAAGTTTATCCCATGATCCAAGCATACGCAGTTTAGGGAGACAAGACAAATCATGAGAGAAAATGAAAGAGTGACAAATAGCTGCTGACTGAACCACATGTCTCGCACAGGAATCAGCAGTTTCATTACCAGGAATAGCGCTATGACCAGGAATCCAGGCCAATACCACTTATAAATCAAGGCTAAAACACGAGAAAAGAGCCTCCCTAATCTTTAAAATAAGTGGATGAATTGATTTTGTTCGGAAAGGGTTGGAGTCGATGGCAACGAGACAACTTAAGGAATCGGACAAAATCAAAACTCTATTGAGGCTATGGGAAATAACAAAATGTATTGCCTCTAAGAGTGCAGTAGCTTCTCCAGAAAAAACAGATGCAAGGGGAGGGGACCTTGAAGAAAGAATTAATTTAAATTTTGGGATCCAAACTGCAGATCCAACCCATCGAGAGTCAGACACCTTAGAAGCATCAGTGAACATTAAAAGCCAGTCATCCCACTTCTCCCTATAAACTTGTAAAAAACGCTCAGATGCTTGTTCATCATTTTTACTGACACCAAAATTATGAATAACGTGAGGATTGAATTGGAGAGCATCATAATTAGTACAAAATATGGGATTTCTTAGAGCCCCAAAGATGGGATGAGGAAGTCTAAGAAAATATATATAACTACGAAGAAGGCATGTAAACCCATCCTGAACAGGAAACGGGCCAAAAGAATCTAGAAAAGAGTGGAGTTTGTTTAACAGCCGATGCGAAGGATTCTGAATCAATTTAAAGAAAAATTTGTCACATAAAAATTGACGACGAATATGCAATGGAGGATCAACGCACTCCACTTGCATAGCATTAATAGGAGACGATTTCATTGCACCTAGAATTAACCTAAGGCACTTTGACTGTATTTTGTTGATTTTGTCTAAGGCAAATTTATTCCCATGGTCAAGAAGAAAAGAACCATATTCCATATGACTACGGATTATGGCGTTATATAGAAGCTTTTGAGAATACGGATGGGAGCCCCACCAAGTACCAGAAAGACAACGTAACATGTTTAAACCTTTTTCGCACTTCTGAGCCACGTAATCGAAGTGAAGAAGACAGGTAAGCCTTTTGTCCAAGATCACCCCTAAGAATTTAACGTGATCTTTAATAGGAATATCCTCATTATCGAATTGAATACGAACATTAGTAGGAGAACGTTTACGGGTGAAAACAACAGCACAACTTCTAGTAGGAGAGAGAGATAGACCATGGTCAGATAGCCATTTTCCTAAATAATATAGCGCACAGTTAAGATTAACAGAAGCCTCGGTTTCTGATTTAGAAGCCAAGTATAGAGCCACATGGTCTGCATACTGCAAAATTTCACAAAAGTCAGTGACCGATTTTTCTAAGTCAGAAGTATAAACATTAAACAATAAAGGGCTAAGGACCGAACCTTGAGGTAGACCTTTCCAAACACGTCTTATCGGAGAGAGATGATAACGAGACCTAATAATAATACTTCTATCCATAAGCAAATTGCAAATAAAATTTACCATCCTCTCAGACTCATTAAGCCGAAGAAGTTTACTTTTCAGAACTGGAAGAAGAACATTATCGTATGCAGCCGATATGTCTACGAATACACCAACAAGAACTTCCTTTTTCTTCATCGCCGTCTGAATATCAGTGACTAGTACACTAAGGTTATCTAATGTACTGACCCCGTTTCGAAACCCGAATTGAGAAGAAGCCAAGAGATTATGATTCTCAATAAACCACTCTAGTCGATTGCGAATAAGCCGTTCAACAACCTTTGCTAAGACAGACGAAAGAGCAATAGGGCGATAGGAGTTGGGATCTAGAGGATCCTTGCCCGGCTTGCAGATTGGAACCAGAACTTGACTTTTCCAGGAATCTGGAAGAACACCAGATTCATAAAAGGAATTAATCACTTCCAGAAAGAAAGATTTAGTGAAATCGCTGGCTTTATTGATAAGAGAATAAGGTATACCATCTAAACCAGGGGAGGTGTCAGGTAAACTTTCAAGACTATTTTGAAGTTCCTTAAGAGTAAACGGCAAATCAAAAAAGTTATGGGATACGAAGTGAGATAGACAGATAGGGAGACAATCAATATTGGGGGCAGAGGGAGGAGCAAGTTTATCCATAAAAGCATTGATCCACAACGAAGAATCATTCGAAGACACATCAGAAGAAGCGAGAGCACCCCGAAATTTCCTAATTTGTTTCCAAACCAGGGAGGAGGGGAGACAAGGGGAAATATTTTCGCAGAAGTTCACCCGGCCCTGTTTTTTCTTTTTACGCAACAGCAGTCTGGCACGAGCAGCAGTCTGTTTGTAATGAAGAAAGTTTTCTAACGACATATTACTATTATAGTTATGTTCTGCTGATTTACGTTGACGAATGATTTCTGAGCAATCTGCATCCCACCACGGAGGCGAGGCAAAGTTACGCTTATTTTTCCTGATAGGGATATGAGAATCCGCACAGGCAAGTAAGGATTCAATAAATTTGTAAACGCACAGCCTGCATAGCCATCAGCTCTGTCATCACGGAGACATGAAAAGCCCGGAATCCTAAAATGAGAACCAGGGACAAGCCAGGTCTCGGAGACGGCAATGACAGCTGGCGAAAACTGAGAAATTAAGTATAAGAGCTCATGTTTCTTAGGACGAACACTCTTGGAATTCCATTGTAGGACTTTGAGATCCATTGCGATTTGAGGCAGAGACGATTTGGGCAAGTTTTTTGGCAACGTTGGGCGGTATACAGTCATCAAATCTCGCAAGGAGATCAAGGACTAGGGTTAACAGATTACTTACAAAATTATAATTTTGGGACAAATGGGGTCCACCAGAAATACTAGGAAGAGCAGAACCATTAGGGAGAGATGAGGGAGAATTTGAAACGATAGCCTGATGGGAAATTCTGTCATATCCCTTACCCAGGGGAGCCCGAGGTTTACGGTTTAGAAGAACAGTTTTTGTGTACGAAATTGGATTAACAACACTACTATGAGACGGAGAGGGCAGCGAGGGTAAAGGAGGGAACATACTTTGCGTAATTTCAGCATAGGGTCTACGCACCGATGGAAACAGGGATGCGGCTTCGTCGTATGAGATATTTTCCTGAGACATAGCATCTTTGATCTTGCTTTGTCTTTCATGCTCGGGACAAACCTTGGCAATAGCTAAGTGACTGCCTGAGCAAAATAAACAGGAAACAGAACTATTGTCAACTTTAAAAGAATCTCCAGTGTGTGGTTGTTAGCAACGGAAGCAACGAGGTTTTGATCTGCATTGAAGTTTAATATGCCCAAAACGACAACAATTTAGACATTGGATAGTTGGAAGTTTATAGATATCGACAGGGATGGAATTATGAAAAAGGAAAACACGCGGAGGTAAAACTTGTCCATAAAAAGTAAGTACTACGCTTTGGGTCGGTGACCAAGTAGCTTTACCATCATCAATGGATTTCCTATTAAGGCGCCGAGATTTAAGAACATACCCACAACCCTCTGGGAGCAGAAGGTTGGATGCAAGATACTCCATAGATAGGTCTACAGGGATACCCCTAATTACACCCAAACGCGTAATATTAAAAGAAGGAATTGAGGTATTATACCGGCATAATGTTACAATTTCAATTTCAAATTCAAATTTATTCGCACCCGCAGCTGATAAAAACTCAACTGAAATTTTATTTCTGCCAACTTTCTTAACCCCATCTTTACTAATTTCACCAATTTTAAGCGTCTGTAGAAACTGACCAAATTTAATTGGCCTAATAGAGGTACCCGCTGATGGGTCTGGTTCTGTCCTTTGAACATGAACTATAAAAGGTCCTTTATCAGAATTCTCATAATGCCTTATACCACGCTCCATGTTTGGGTGAGTATATACCGTTTGATAAGACGGTGCTGGGACGGATGGATCCACAGTCACCTTTTTAGGAACAGGGCAATTAACATCATCCGAGTTAGGTTCATCAGGAATCAATTGTCTTTATTTTAAAGAAGATTTTTTTAAAGAAATCAAACTAGATGACGAAGAGGAAGCCAATTGACCTGTTATGTTAGGAGGGTCCGGAGGCTCCGGAGGGAAAATATCCATGTTATAAAGACTAACAAAATTACTTACCCAATTAATTAAATTTGAAGCATATACCATACAAATAGAAAAAACCAGCAAAAAAATTTAGTAATTTCTCAAATTGAATTAACAATCCCGCTAACGCATGTACCCACGGCAACGACATAGAACGAATCGAAAAAAAGTCGCCATCTTATGTAGGGATATCATTGATTGACATTTGACATGTAAATTCACTAGCTGCGCCCCGTGGTTTTACCCGCGCTTACTTGACACTTATCGTCATATTCTGGATAATTCACAACATGAGTATCTTTATAAAATATAGCGTATGTGTTTCTCCGAAATTTGTGCTATAATATTGTAAAGTTTCACTAAAATCCCTTCAGTAGTTTTTACGTGAAAGAGTAACAAACATCATCCAACCATACCTACAAACTTTCGCGTTTTTAATATTATTTATTAGTAGGATTCATTCATTGTTTTGGAGTGCATATTTCTCATTTCAAAATAACGTTGTTTAGTTTTTTCGCGTTTTAAGCATTAGTTATCTATACGAGTAAGTATCGATACTTTTCAATCGATAACGAGTAAGTATCGATCCTTTACTACCGATACTGTAACGAGTAAAAGTATCGATACCTTAGTGGTATCGTTTTATCCCTACACCTTATTCCACCGTACGGGGGTTCGTGACCTTGTCCCGAGCCGAGTCGTTTACGTTACGATTCCGATTAGTGTGCTTTGCAGTAGGGAGTTTCATACAATTAATACTGAACGCCTCGAGTTGATACGGTGCCGATATACGTGATACCTTAATTTGATAGTAAATGAAAGTTACCTTAATTTATGAATTTAAATTTGTGATTAGGTCCCTACAACATCGTAGCTCTGGACTCCAGCTCAGCATTGGGCTTATTGTACATGCATGCCTCCACCAATGTCATCTACATCGGCGAGATGTTGGGAAAGATGATGGCAGCGATGTATAGACGTGAGTTACTTCAATTTTACACTACCCTGGCTCGCCAGATTCCTGCTATAATTTTCACAGATGACACATGTATACTTTTTTTCGTGGATACTCTGTTGTTGGGTAGTCGGGCTATGGATGGACTCCGAAGCGTGGGTCGATGATATGAACGGTGGCTTGACCTTTCCACTAAACTCGGCCACATGCCCAAGCTCACTCGCTCGACTGCCATACACGACGCCATACACCATATTTTAGCAATTAACCAGAAAAGTCTTGTTAAAAAACACCTTTCGATAAGGGTACCGAGTCCGGGTTTTAATTATTTGTGTTAACCAGAGGAACTTGCTTTGAGTCCGGGTGTTATTCATGTTCGTGAATTATATGTTTGTAAACAGCCCCCGCGATGCAGTTCCTTGGGCAGGGTTTTGTATTTCTATAAAAAATGACTCCTCAGATTGTGAAGCATATAAACCTGCCTGATGGGTAGCTTATACCACCTCCTATGGACGTCTGTAACACCAGGTATATTATTCACCCCGCCCATAGGAGAAGATAGAAGTTCCCGCGATGAACGGTTTTCATACCGAAGCCCTCTTGGGCCAAACAAACTACGGCATGTTTCAACATATGGTGCGCATGAGACGGGGATATATGCCCCTTAACCAAAGTCTCCGAGGAGTAAAAACGCTTGAAGCGTTATAGAAAACACCATCAAAGGGTAGAGCCAAGCTCCGCTTCTCAGTCGCTGCCAAAACGAGAAAGTGTATGTAGCTACCTAAAGGTAGTCGACAAAAGGAGAATCAACAGTGGTTAGGTTTAAGTAGGTATACCGGTCGCAACTCACCAACTCCACGCGACCGGGGACTCCCACATACCCCAGCCCGTCCCACCGGCTGGGGACCGATAAAAGGTTTCCTCCACTCTAAAAAAATAGGTATATTACTCACGTGTCACAAACTCTGTACAAAGTGAAAGCATGACGATGGTAGCAAGAGGACAGTGTATTCTTTCAACAGCCAACATATGCTTAAAATGATCCAGCTCATTCATCATCATCGACAAAGGAGACAATAAGTAAATAATAAATTAATATTTTCTCTCTTTCACAGTTGGCCTCAAATCAGAGAAAATGTACCTCATAGGTCACAGCCTCGGATCACACATCTCCAGCTTCGCAGGAAAGACTTTCACGAACCTGACCGATGAGAAGGTGGGGAGGATCACTGGGCTGGATCCAGCAGGTCCTTGCTTCACCTCAATCAACGACACCCTGAAGTTGAACAAGGATGACGCGATATTCGTCGATGCGATACACAGCAATGCTGGCGTCTTTGGATTGAATGAAGATGTTGGTACGTGTTCCAGATGCTCATTAATATCAGCACCATTTCAGTCGAGGAATAACCCACTTATACGTCACAGCTCTCCTTCAATTTAATGCAGCGTAAGATGGCATTCGCGGAGCATGCTCCTCCATTAAGAGTGAATCCCGTGGCACTGGTTCGGGCAGTCGAGTATCGCCGTCGGTTTTAATGGGTAGGTCGAGGCACAAGTTACCATCTCTACACGCCCCGGAATCCCACATAACCCGGTAAGTCCCCAACGGCCGGGTTTCCATGAAGATCTCTGACGTAAAACTTAAAAATAGAAGAAGGTAAGTTGACACAGGGTTTCTAATCATGCCGTGGACCTGTCACTGACAAGAGCCACATTGGCCGAGCGCGGTCCAGTCACCCGGGACGTCTTCCGATAATCGCTTGACCAGCTTGATCTTGGCGGGATGCCACAGTAGACTGCACCTTTGGCGCATAGTCTGCTGGGGTTTCCCTTAAAGCTGGTTGCGTTAAGTTCAAGACAGTGTACTATTTAGGGAAGGCCTGTGTCCGGCAATAGCTCATGATGTCGAAGGTTCAAAAATGTGTGATATGAATTTAACAATTGTGTCCAAAACGAATGGATTATGACGGAGGTTTTAATTTTAAAGCAGACTTTCTGCTTGTTAATGAAATGAAATGAAATGAAATAAGACATGTTTTTCTCAGACTGTATTTTCAAGTATGGCTAGAAAGGAGAATTTACCAATGTGGTTTTTTATCAGGTCATGTTGACTTCTATCCGAACGGCGGCCACGTCCAGCCGAAATGCGTCCTACCGACTTGCAGCCACAGCTTCGCATGGCATTTGTTCGCGGAGTCGGTGTTGTTCCCTGAAAACTTCCCAGCAGTAGCCTGCGACAGCTGGTCCGACTTCAAAAACGGGAATTACACCTATAACAATACGGCGTAAGTTACATCTTTACAATAACCTACTCTATAAGCACGGTTCCGCCTGAAGGTTGGAAGTTACCGAGGTCCATGGATGTTTGTAACTCCAGAAGAACTCACTCACGTGGCTTCAACCTAGTAACAAGTTGTAATATCTTCAGCTGCTGAAGCCATGCCCTGATAGAGCTTTAACGTGCTACTCATGCGCATTCTGTTAGGTGGAGGTCCTGTCCCGTTCGGATAGCTCCAGGGAGCAGGTGGTAATCTACCTCTCTTATAGGATGGTTCAGTTGGCTCTGGCATTAGAAAGTTATTATTGTTAATAGATCTGGCTGATGTTTGACCCTTTGCGACTATTGCGCGAGTTTGCTCTCACAAATCTGTCTTATGCCCGGCCTTGTACCTAAAAATGGCGATGGCGAATTACAGAGTTTCTTGGTTGGTTTGGATATTCTTGACGCTGGTAGTTCAGTTGATTAAAGGTTGTAACGACAAACAATAGCGGCTGTTTAACCAAAACCACATAATAGGCAAGTGAAATAGTCTACACTTATTTCCACTTAAACAATTTTCGTTAAACGCGTTTCGTGACAATAAAACACATGTTTTACAGCAAGGCTGCTAATATCAGAGTCAAAATCAACAAGGATATATTTTTGTCACTTTTGGCTAATATTATTTACTTTATACTAATAATGGTAAAGTCCGTGTGGTGTCAGCAACCCATACCATATTTAGGGTGTCGTAAGAGGCGACTAAAACAATGCAAAAGGCAGATCACCTAGCCCAAGAGAAGGAAAACTTGATACAAACCCTGTGCCAACCCGTCTTGCCAGCGTGGACCAGTAGGCTAATTTCTCTCCATGAACTTGGAAGAGGCCCGACCCAGTACTGGGTCATTTATGGGTGGAACGACACGATAGTGGTAATTTGGGGCATGTGTGGTAGCGGATTTAGAACAGGAAATGATGAATTTATAAGACTGAAAACCTAGCCGCAAGAAAAAGAAAATTGATGAAAATTTGCCAGCGTGGCACAGTAGGCTCATTGCCCTCCATGATCTTCCGGATGCCCGACTCAGCCAGTAATTTTTGGGCTGTACCCGTCGTACCATCCGCTAAGCTAATATTGAGACCCTGTGGAGGAACAAGTCGGGATCCACGGGGCAGTAAGCCGTACATCGGAGGATGTTTAATGGGTGGGGGGCGCCCCTCATATCCACTGTGTAATCCTCATAAACAAAAGGACTGACTGATGAGAATCACAGGTGATAAAGTTAACCCACCGCTGAGTTGAAGATAGTTCAGGACCCACGAGAGGGTACACCGAAGGATGTTTACTAGGTAGGGGGCATCATCAAAAGGACATAAATTCATCATCTCGAACGTCCTCGAACTACACGTGACTTTGATAATGGCAATGTAACTCTTCCTTTTTCCTCAGTATCATGGGCTTCGCATGCAGTAACCAGACCAGAGGAACGTACTACCTGCAGACTAAAGGCGCCATACCTTATGCGTTACGCGAAAATGGGACTAAGTTCACGGATTATTAAACGAGCAAGCCATCAAACGCAAAAGAGTTCAGGCTTTATATTAAATTGAAATAAAATATATATATATTATATATTCCGAGTACTTTATGATTTCATCTTAATATGTAACTACCTATGAATTACGTGTCACATTGTTTGTGCGGAATGGACTCCAAAACTACGCAACCGATTATAATCAAATTTGCACACCACCGTGTGCAGTTTGACCCAACTTGAAAGATAGGATAGCTTGAATTTTAATTTATTAATTTATTTAATATTATTTATTTATTATTTATATTATGTTATATATCTCCAAACAATGGCGATATTTTTTGACTGGGTAGTATATCATCATCATCAGACCACATTAGTCCACTGCTTGACATAGACATAAAGAGCGCCATAGCGCCCTGTCTTCAGCTTGGAGATTATGGGCAATCCCCCCCCTAAATTACGGATAGTATATGTTGCAGTATTATTCAATAGGTTGGCGCAGTGGTTGAGCGATCGACTGCTGCGCAGCGTGTCGCGGGTTCGATCCCCGCACGGATGAAATATTTGTGCGATCTACAAGTATTTGTTCCGGGTCTGGGTGTTTTCTATCTAAAATATGTATTTATTTACAAAAAAAATGTATACAGGGTGGTCAAAAAGTCGTGGATCAAACGAAACCAGCGGTTAGATGGGGCTATCAGCAGCTCTACAGAAAAGTGCCACTGTATCACAACTTTTGGCGCATTTAATAGGGATTCTAAAAAGGTATTACACATGGCTATGCGTGGCTTCGATATCTTTCAAGGACGATCTTTCGTAGCAAGGCCAGAGTTAATTCATACATAAAACTCGGTTAGGCCTATTTTTTTTACGTCGGACATCCTCCGGGGCGGGTAGAGATGGTGAATTGCGCCCCGACCTACCCACTAAAACCGACGGCGATCCTCGTCTGCCCAAAACAGGGCCACGGGATTTACTCCCATTACGGGAGCATGCTCTGTGGCCCTGGGGGCCTTGGCCCGCCTCTTATAAAGCTAGTGGAGCCCCATGCTCCAAGGCGGGCCCCTCCGATTATGAGGGGGGCTCTGTATTGCCCTCCCCCATTACACCGCTGGGCGCGCACGCGAATCGCGGCGCGCTGTCCTCCCGGGGCCTGTTTTGCGCAGGCGACGGACTTCCCAGGTCAATCGCCCGCAGGCCCACTTACGGCGGGTGGAGGTCAGCCAACGCCCTCCGGCGCCTATTGCGGCACTGGCGATTTGGGCGCTGGGAATCCAACTCTCTGGCCCGTTCCGCCTCCTTCTTGGCTGTCATGACGGCTTCACAGAATGAGGCCGTCTCCCTCCAAGCCCTCTCGCTCCGGACCATGGATCTAACGAGATCCGGCAGCGAGAGGCTCCCCACAACGCCGACTAGGTCACGTCGCGGCCTATCCCACGCATGGCACACCTCCAGGGTATGCTGCGCGGAGTCCTCAGCACCATCCGCGTAGTGGTGACACCCCGGAGTCTCCTCCCGGCCAATGCGGCACAGGTACTTTCCAAAGCACCCGTGCCCGGACAAGACCTGCGTCAGCCGGAAGGACAGTGCACCATGCCTCCTCTCCAGCCATTCGTCCAATACGGGACGAATGGCTTCTACGATTGCGTGCCCCGCACTAGAGCTCGCCAGCCGTTCCCCCCACTCTTGGCGGACCGTAGCACGCAGCTCGATCCGTCGCTCCTCCGGTTAGGCCTACTAACCTAACCTTACCAAAGCGTGATCGTTTTCCGGACTACAGGGTCTTTATCGTCGTTTCAGCCCTTAAATGACCCACTACTGAGTCGGGCCTCCTCTAAGTTCATGTTGGGAGATTAGCCTACTGTGCCACGCAGCCAAGACGGGTTGACACAGGGTTTGCTTCATGTTTTCCTTCTGTTGAAATTCGCGGGCTACCCTGGAGCATCCACCTTAAATTATACATTATCATGATGGAAAAAAACTTTATACGCATTCGATAATTGAATGAAACATGAGAAGGCCCAAAATGATTATCCAATGAGGCCCATAAACCTCCTTCTTCAAATGATACGGAGGGCCTTATGCCTAATGTGCCACTCTGGTCAGACGGCTTGGCAGAAGGATCCGTATCAAGTTTTCCTTTTCTTTCAGCTAGGTTTTTGCCCTTATCATTTCCTTTTGTCGGCTCTTACGACACCCTCAGTATGGAGTGGGGTGGCGACACTAGGTATTTTAAATCCGTTACCACACGTAATCAATCGCTTGATTAATCTTTTGAGACCCCGAAACAACATTCAACACGGTTTTAAAAGCTTTACACAGAAGAACCAGCCAGCAGTGGACGTCTTTCGGCTGAAATTATGATGATGACAATTACCTAGGTCACACTGACCTATCTGACTTACCAGTTAGGTAAGTCCAACCTTGTCGTCGTCGTTTCAGCCAATAAATGACCCATTACTGAATCGGGCCTTCTCCAAATGCATGGTGGGAAATCAAGTCCAACCTTGAGAAAAAGAATAATCGTCGGATCTAACACGGCTGGACAGCGTTCGGTTAGCTGTGAAAGATCTTCTCCGCAGTCTTTATAGAGAAGAGTCTTCGATCAACGTCTGTTGCCGTTTAAGGAGTGTACGTAGGTGTGTATGGAGACTACCACCTAGCGTGGGACGAGAGAGAGAGAGAGAGAGAGAAACGACAAGGGTCGTAAGATGATAATGGTAATTTTAAATATGACGAAAAGTTTAGTGATAAAACCTACGCAATTAAAGTTCCTTTTGACTGAGTTTGCCAGTGATGACACATGGTACAGAGACGTGGTCGCTCACGATGGGCTCCATCAGATGTTAAAAATAATTATTGTAATAACTTAACAATTTCAACACAAAACTGGCTATAAATGTCGATTTACATATCCAAACAATGACTTGCCTGAATTATTGACATTAATTTAAATATTTCAACATGGAGACGGTTGTCTTAAGTGTTACTATTGAAATAATAAAGTTAATCGACATGGTTTGATTAAATTCATTTTGTACACGATGTATTATAATTTAGATCGCACTACTGCTCACGAACCCGCTTTTTAAAAGTGCCGAAGAAAAGGGTAGGGGTAAGAGGGAGGATACAAGGAGCCCTCTCGTCTGGATCACCTGGGTTTATGGGTGATCATTTTTTTTAAGTTAATCCCTAATTTTTATTTTGAATTCTCAATTTTATTTATTATCAAAATAAAAGTACATTCATCATCATCATCATCATCAGCCTATTTCAGTCCACTGCTGGACGTAGGCCTCCCCCAAGGCTCGCCACTGAACCCGGTCTTCGGTTCTATGCATCCAGTTGCTGCCGGCTGCCCGTCGCAGATCGTCGCTCCATCTAGCAGGGGGGCGTCCCACCCTACGTTTGCCAGTACGTGGTCTCCACTGTAGCACCTGTTTGCCCCAGCGGCCGTCAGTTCTACGACAGATGTGGCCAGCCCATTGCCACTTCAGCTTGCTAATCCTATGGGCTATGTCGATGACACGCGTTCTCGCTCGGATGACTTCATTACGAATTCTATCTCGTAGCGAGACACCGAGCATAGCCCGCTCCATAGCTCGCTGAGCGACTTTTAGCTGATGGACTAGCCGCACCGTCAGTGTCCACGTTTCAGCACCGTAGGTTAGTACGGGTAGGACGCACTGATTGAAGACTTTTGTCTTCAGACTCTGCGGTATGGGCGACGAAAAGACCTGACGAAATAAAACCTTAAAATATATATCGGAGATGAAAATAACCTACTTAAAAATAAATGCAAGGCAAGGTAGAGTTCCCAAAAGACTGGCTGCATTCCCGCGTTGGATAGCGATACCCAATCTCTGTGCGAGATATGAGCCAGCCTTTAGTTCCCCCGTGACCTCAATCAGCCTCCTTGACAAATCGGAGAAGACTTGATGAGCACCCGGGTCCCACGGTCCCAACGTCTCTACAGCAAACGGCACAAATAAACAACTACTATCTAGTTAATCCCTGCGCGTGTCTTTTTTCCGTGTGTTTCAGAATAAATAGTGCTAACTCGTCTGGCCAGAATGGCACAGTAGGCTAATTACTTCATGGACTGAATTGATTTATGGCGTCCCAAGCTCGAGGCAGGTCTCTCCACTAACAGGGGGCGTTACCCATAACACAGTCGACAAAATATTCAGTTCCATCGCCCGCAGGTCCAAAAGCTACGACCTCCTGAAAAACTGAAAGGAACTTTACTAATAATAGTAATAACTTTATTTGTCAGGCAACGTCCACGTCTTACAAATACATAATTTAATTTAGTAATTATGATTTTTTTTTTTACAATATCTCTATTGTACTTAATACCTTACATAAATGACCAACTGCTGAGTCGGGCCTCCTCCAACTACAAGGAGGGTAATTAGGCAATGACCTTTAGGATACCATAATTATTACACCGCAATCTTAGTAGAGAAAGATGGACGGGGCAGAATATCAAGCTTCACCACCACACGCTGGGAAAAAACGCGTGTTAAAGTCAACAAGTTAAGTAGGATCGAATGGTCCGCCCGGCTAGCTACACCCTCACAACTAAGTCCGGCGCCAAGCAGTTTTACTGTGTTCCGTCGTGTGTTTGTGAGAGCTGGTGCCCGACAGGGCATTACCTTGAATTACCTGCTCTATCTTAGAACCTGGCGTTGCTTTCCATCACTCAAGCTTAGGGTCAAAGGCATTCAAGTCGGTGATAAAAAATCACCTCGTTTGCGAATCGCGTTGAAGTTATCCTTGCTTCAACAAACATGGCTAAGGGCACTACAAATTCGGGACAGCCCGAACAGTATCCTAAATTGCACTCACTTGTAAAGCGTGCAGAGACATCTCAGTATGTTGTGCCACATTAGTCCACTGCTGGACATAGGCCTCCCCTAAAGAGCGGCATAGCGCCCTGTGTTCAGCTTGACGCATCCAGCTGCTGCCTGCAACCTTTCGCAGATCGTCGCTCCATCCATCTTGCAGATTCGCGGTCTCCAATCAAGAACTCGTCTACCCCAGCGGTTGTCGGTTCTTCTACAGATATGACCAGCCCACTGCTACTTCAGTCTGTGTACAGTATTTTTGTCACACCTCGTATACACTAGCTGATCAAATAATGTTGGTATACAGAATATGTTAATTTAATTAACTATCTTCATACTGTGTAAACAAGTGTTGTAAGATGGTATTAATAGGGGGGTGCATTTTCTCTAACCTAGAGTATCTCAACTTCGACTGTCGTTAAAACACACCTTTGAGCGAATATGTGAGTATTCATTTTAATAATTGCCTATTTTTAAGAGAGGGAGACGAATTTGGAGGGAAGGGTCTGCACCTTACGGAATAGATAGTGTCAACATCTCATGCCATCTCGAAGCTGCCGTAAGATAGCCTGTGCTAGCCCGTCTCACCAGCAGGGTACCCTCCATTTAATGGGAGGAAGTCCAACTCAGTAGTGGGTCATTTATGGGCTGAGTATTAAGTAAGTACATAGTGTCACCACCCCATTCCATCCTGAGGGTGTCGTAAGAGCCGACAAAAGGAAATAATAAGGTCGAAAACCTAGCCGCAAGAGAAGGCAACCTTGACACAAACCCTGCACCAAACCGTCTGCCAGCGTGGCACAGTAGGCTCCTCCATTTTATTGGAGGAGGCACGACTCAGCAGTGGGTCATGAATATGCTGAAAAGATTCTCTGTGGAGCACCACTTCAACTTGGTGGTAGCTTCACAAATGACTGTTCATAATCACTACATAGTATAAAACAAAGTCGCATTCTTCTGTCCGTCCCTATGTAAATCTTTAAAACTACGCAACGGATTTTATAATATAATTGCACCCGTGCGAAGCCGGGGCGGGTCGCTAGTTATTTATAATCGAATCCTGAATAAAGTGAATTCATTTAGAAATTTTATGTTTAATTTTGCTTTTGATCGTTGTCGATCTGTTGGATGTAAAGCCGTTGCCTGCCTTTCTACCATCTATGGCAGCAGTTACACGTGCCAACCCGTCTCAGAAAACTGTTATTATCATTTTTTTATTCTCTAATACTACATAATATTGATCAATTAGTACAAATTAAATAAATATCAATATAAATGATAATAACAGTTTTCTTCAGGAGTGTACATGCGCTAAAGTTCGCAGAGCCTATGTATGTTCAGACTCGCCAAGATACGACGGCCGTAATATACAATCACTTTGCGAGAACAGTCACTTTACCAGCAAAGTGATAGTTAGTGATGAAGCAGTTGATATGGCATGTAATACTAAAAACTATTTGTTAAACTCAGATTTCAAAATGGGAGTATACACTGTATTGGCACTGACGTCAGTACTCCTGATTGGTGCAGCCTCGGCGAATATATTGGAGGACGCGGAACAAGCCCTCTTTGACTCCCTGGGTTATGCTACCACATCCATAGAAGAACTGCTGGCATCCGCATTTTCATCAAAATGTATGTATCAACCAGCGTTGCCAGACGTCCCGATTCTTACATCAACATTTAATGTCCCGCGCGGGACAGGCCCCGTCCCGCTTTTCGGGATTTTTGCTATCTATTGTCACGTAAACGTAATTTTAATGCAAATAAAAATATATATGTCGTGGATAACGATATCGTTTTATTAAGTTTCTCAATTGATTGTTGACACAGTAGTGCGGCAAACGCGGTGACGTCAGTTGTTTTGCAATGGCGGCACGTGGACAGAGTCGTAATGGAAAGTGAGGTTGGCTCGATCAGTCAGTCGACGTTGGGACACGGACCGAGACACTTCTCCGTTGCGAACCTGTCGGTTTGTCTATCTAAGTGTGTTAACTGAACATTGTTATTGATACTGTGGTTAATATTGTGAATTATAAAGTTACAAGTAATAAACCTCGTACCAAGTCAAGATGATGACGACTCTATCGCTCGGCCGTCGCTATCTCCGACATCAGAAGTGGGATGTAACTCATTCAGCCCACGTGGAGAAAACAGTGTAGTGATAATGTGTGTGCTTCTGTACGCGATGGAAATAACCGATAATGGCGATTCATTGTCACTATAAAGGAGACATTAAGCTACATGAAGATTGTTCTAAACTGAAGATCACAAGCTGCAGTCATAGTGCGGCGATTAACTAAGTGGGGATCACTTGCTTTCATTGTGATGGACAAGGACACTATGGGTCTAACTGCCCTGAGCGGAGCAGCAGGAAGGCGAGCAACAGTACTGCGGTCAGCCAGGTCAAAGAATAGTGAGTGGATCTGTAGTAAGCGCACCAGCTGCAATTTTACGTCACTCCGGTGAGCAGTTTCCATTTTATTACTCGGGTATATTGTATGGTATACGACTTTACGATAGTGTGGCTTTGACCGGTGTAAGAAAATATTATTTGAAATTCTTTTACATGTTTACCTGTTAATTACTTGCGATACGAAGTTTAGATTGCTGTGCTTGTTTAGCTTGACAGTTCATCGGTCTAGCGTCATATTTTCGGCAGGTTATATCAGTTTTCCAAGATTATGGCACCATTATATGCCTTGATTTGCATCGGTGAGGTAGATTCAGAGCATAAACATAAGGCGATAGGACAGCAGATCCAGACTTCAGGCGATCGAAGTTTCAGTCGGCAACGGTGAAATTTCACAACTGCGGTAAAATAGGTCACTGACCGTCCGATTGCCGTTCCAAAGGCGAGGTGAAAGGCAAGGCAGCCAGTGCTGTCACTTCGGCGTCAAGCTCTGCGGGACCGAGGCCGCGGTCGGACTTAATCTGTTTCAGGTGCGGCACCGCCGGACATTTGGCAACGAAGTGTCCACGTGGCAACAGCGGAGGAGCTGGCGCGGCAGTAGGCGCAAGCAGTTCGGAGCAGCGCCTGCAGCAGCGCCTGCAGCAGCGGCGAGTAACGAGAGGCATGTGGAAGTTTGCTAAGTTCACCGTTGCAATGCATTGGAAGCTCCGCGCTTCGTGTAACGCTGTTATAGTGCATTGGAAGCTCCGCGCTTCGTGTAACGCTGTTATAGTGCATTGGAAGCTCCGCGCTTCGTGTAACGCTGTTATAATGCATTGGAAGCTCCGCGCTTCGTGTAACGCTGTTATAGTGCATTGGAAGCTCCGCGCTTCGTGTAACGCTGTTATAATGCATTGGAAGCTCCGCGCTTCGTGTAACGCTGTTATAGTGCATTGGAAGCTCCGCGCTTCGTGTAACGCTGTTATAGTGCATTGGAAGCTCCGCGCTTCGTGTAACACTGCTATAGTGTATTGGAAGCTCCGCGCTTCACGTAGCTCCGTTGCTGTACGTCGGAACTCCGTGTTTTGTGTAGCCCGTACTGTTACGTCGGGAGCTACGCGCTTCGCGTACAGTTGACCATTGAAAGCTTGGCGCTTTGTGACTCGGGGCACCCCGATAACCGTACGAGTTTTTCCTTTTATTACGTTTCACACACAACGACAATGAAAGACGCGCGAGAACGCGCTGACTGTCAGGATGGTCGTGTGGCGTATTGAGTTAACGTTTTAGTACTACTAGCGCCATCTATGCCGCCTCCGTGGCATTACTCGCGGATGGCGCTGCGCATAGATTCTGAAGAGCTGTGACGTATCGAACGAAGGAACGAGTAAATGGATGGTTTCGCTCGCGAATGAAGTGAGTCAGTGGTTCGGTCATCGCAGGAGTGGATGAATGTTCTATTCATTCTGCCCTGGAACACCGACAGCACCGCACGTGTGCATCTTAGGTGGGCCTTGGTGCAGGCCTTTGATTTTCAAATCAGTTATCGTGAGGGACGTCGTATGGCTCGAGCTCGTAAGATCATCTGTTACCACTCGACATTTCCAACATGCGCTCAGGTGTCCTACATCGCAAGGTACAGAGAAATAATCGGACCCGGTGTCTTCCAATTGTTCCCCGGGCCTTCCGCTGGTCAGTAATTAACCACGTGCACGAATCACGTATGCACCTTGAATTTAAGAAGACTCTTGAAAGGGTTGATCACTATTGGTTCGAGCACATGGCTAAGTGCGTTCGGGACTTCATCCAATTCCTAACATAAGTATCCCGTGGCATACTGTGCACGTTGACTTAACTGGCAAATTAAGTGGAAAAAGCGATTGCAAGGAGTACGTCATAGTTTTAATTGATGCGGTCACAAAATTTGTTCCCTTATATCATACCCTGAGAATAGATTTGGCTAGAACAATTAAATCCCTTAAATCAAGCGTCTTTAGTTGGAGCTCCAGTTAGTTATTGCAGATCTGGGACGATGCTTTGCCAACAAAGAATTCAAAGTTTTTTTTGTCAGTTTCACGGTGTTTCTTTACGTTTGATAGCTAGTCAAGTCGCGCTAATTGCCAAGTAGAAAGAACAATGAGCGCGTTAAAAAGTATGCTGACCGCGGTAGAAGCGTCTGATAAGTCCCGGCATGAAGCGTTAGAAGACGTGCAATTAGTTTTGAATTCCTCTGTCCACCGTGTAATACAAGCGAGTCCACTCGAGTTTCTGATAGGACCTTTAGCTAGACCATTTAACCTATTAACTTTGAATGATTCCGGACCGGCAGTAGACATTAGTAAGACAAGAGAGCAAGCGGCCACGTACATAGAAAAGAGTGCCAGTTACGAAAAAGTAAAATTTGATAAAACTACAAGTTAAAGTGGTAAAGTTTGATGTTGGTAATTTAGTTTAAATTCAGAACGAAGAGAAACCCAACTAAATTAGACACGAAATACAAGGGACCTTTAAAAAAAATGTGGAGTTACTTGATGGTGATCGTTATTTGCTGAAATCTTTGACCGGTAATAGAACATAAAAATACGCTCACGACTGTATAAGGAGATTCCTCTAAGCAGTGTGCCCGTTGAGTTAAATTTGTCTGATGAAGATGGTAAGGAGGATGCCTCCAACAGTAAATAAGAACACATACCTTGGCTAGGTCGCACTACACGCACTAGTCTGTAGTCGTAACTGCAACTCTGGGAGTTGTACAGAGCGCGATGGGCAGCTAGTGGTGTGGCGGGGACCCGGGTCTCGAGAGAGACTATTTGTATGGCCCTGTGTGGCCTGGGAGTCGTGGACTCCAGTTAAAGTGTTGGTCGTATCGCTTGGAGCGATGTCGATATGGGTGACACGTGAATTGTCACTAACTGCTGGGACAGCTGGGCCATGTGTTGTGTACTTATTGTCTTAAACTTACTGTTTTAAAGTATCAGTATTGAGATTTAAAGATTATGGGCTTAGAGGAACCTTTCGTGTTAAAGTTGTTGAAATTATTTGTATGCTAACGTGATCTCTGTTAACTTTATTCGTAAGATACGATTACGGACCATTACCATCAGGTTGGCCGAGCGTGAAAATGTGCCTCAGTTGGTTATTTTGTTACAAGTACACACGAGGACGTGTGCTTCGTCAGAATGGCCGTGTCGTGGATAACGATATCGTTTTATTAAGTTTCTCAATTGATTGTTGACACAGTAGTGCGGCAAACGCGGTGACGTCAGTTGTTTTGCAATGGCGGCACGTGGACAGAGTCGTAATGGAAAGTGAGGTTGGCTCGATCAGTCAGTCGACGTTGGGACACGGACCGAGACACTTCTCCGTTGCGAACCTGTCGGTTTGTCTATCTAAGTGTGTTAACTGAACATTGTTATTGATACTGTGGTTAATATTGTGAATTATAAAGTTACAAGTAATAAACCTCGTACCAAGTCAAGATGATGACGACTCTATCGCTCGGCCGTCGCTATCTCCGACATATATTTTTGAAAACTTCTGATTATTCTTATAAGTTTTTACTATGTCCCGCTTTCGACAAAAGATCCCGCCGTTTTCACTCAAAAACTTCAAAAATCCCGACGTGGCAAAAATTAAACTGTGTCTTTATAAACCAACAAAGAGAGGAAGAATGGAGGTTAAATTGTTCTCTAGGGCTGCCTATATGGGGAAGGTCCTCACAGACTACAGCACATAACCCTTGGGTGGTGTTCCCGCAGAATTATGCTTTCGGCTTCCACCTCTGGGTCTGAATGTACTGTACTCAGATAACCCACGGTTTATTCCCCCTCCCCCTCTCCATTTATATGAAGTGCCTACTGAAGCCTACCTGGCCTAGCCGCAAGAAAAGGAAAACTTAATACGAAGCCCTGTGCCAACCCGTCTGGCCTAGTAGACTAATTCACCTCCATGTAATGAGACGAGGCCCGACTCAGCAGACCACTTGGTGATGGCCACCCGCCATCGCTTGAGTGCCATTAAATCAATTAAACCAATGTAACATTTTAGACGCCACTTTTTACGGTTACGTGTTTGTAAAGAAAGAGATAGATAGAAATCATTTGCGGCTCAACTATTGCTCCAAATTAATTGATTTTTGGTACAGAGCCTGGAAATGATACCTAGTATAGGCAGTTAAAAAAATGCCCCTATGTCGTATCAACTCTGTATAATTTAAGTAAAATGTAATTGTAAACTTAATATGTGGAAACTTGTAATTGGCTTTTTGTTACTATGTTTTTTTTAGCTTTCATATGTTACCTAGCTGTTAGTTTCCCCTGTAAAAATAAAATAAAAAATAAGACTGTAATTTTTTTTTCGACAGGTTCCGATTTTAAGCAATTATTTGGCGCGAACTACAATCAGATAGAGAGCAGTGACTCTGAGCCAGATGTCTCGAGTCTCACTCTCAACTTCATTACGAGGTAATACCCATTACTCGTCGTCGTCGTAAAAGCCCATAAATGACCCACTACTGGGTCGGGCCTCCTCCAAATTCATGGAGGGAAATTAGCCTATTCAATTTCATGAATTTCAGATATATATTCAATTGCGATAACGTGCCACGGAGTTTGTAGGACAATCGTCGTCGTTTCAGCCCATGAATGACCCACTACTGAGTCGAGCCTCCTCCAAGTTCATGGAGGGAAATTAGCCTACTGTGTCACGCTGGCAAGACGGGTTGGCACAGGGTTTGTATCAAGTTTTCCTTTTATTGGGGCCTCTTACGACACCCTAAATATGGTATGGGTTGGTGACATTGTGTATTCTAAATCCGTCACCACACGGACCAATTTTGCCAAAATTCATATGGTTATCACCAAATCAAATAGCCATGAAGCTGTCAACGGATATAGTTTTAGGTGCAAAGGTATAATCGTCCAGCCAGACAAGGTAGTATGTCAGCAGGGGGCCGCGGCACCTAGCCTTCGATAACTGTATTCGGGGATTTTTAACCGTACGGATTGCTCTGTAACCTTCGCTATCGCGGTGTAGGACTTTTTGGTAATTCTTGCATTCGTGGGCGATATTTTCATATTGTTGATAGTTGAGAATTTTCGCGTCATTTGTGTAAATTATGTAGCATGATGGTCGCTACATACATAGTCGATTTTAGAGTCTCTTTAACGGGGATTGGCGGAGAAAGAAGATTGAAACTACGCGATTAAATAGAATAGAAAAATATTGTATAGCCCAATTGTGGCATTCGTCAACGGATTATTTTTTTAACAATAAGTAGGTAGTTACTACTAGCTCGGAACGCGACACCAACCGCGAAGACCAGACGGAAGAAACTCTTTATTTTTAATTTTTAACGTCTATATTTTTGATCGCAACATTACAATGACTGTGTACATATAACAAACTATTTTCGTATGGTTCCGAAAGGCGCTCGACTATAATATTAAATAACGAAATTTGTTAAAAAAATTAGAATAATCGTAGAAGAATACGCAACGGATTTTGAAGTGGTTTTCTATAATAGATAGAGTGATTCAAGATGAAGGTTTTTATCTATATCATCATTGCACCCGTGCGAAGCCGGGCGGGTCGCTAGTTAATTATGAAATACTAAGGCTGTGTCCCCTCCCCAGTAGGCAAACAGTTTGCAGCCGACCGAGTGAGCCGCAAACTCAGATCGATTTTTGTTTGTCGCAACCGGTTTTGCTGGGAGTCTCCCACTAACTGAGACAGTCAGCACACATAACGCTGCAAACAGGGTAAAGTGAGCGCAAAACTCCATTTCAAATTTAAGGAAGGGCGTACTACACCTATACGCCGCAAACTCAGTCGGCTGCTAACAGATTGCCTACTGTGGACACAGCCTAAGTCAAATAAGTCCCAAAAAGCGGCACCTGTTCACAAGTCGTCGTTTCAGCCCATAAATGACCCACTACTGAGTCGGGCCTCCTCCAAATTCTTGGAGGGAAATTAGCCTACTGTTGCTGGCTGCTGGCAAGACGGGTTGGCACAGGATTTGTATCAAGTTTTCCTTCTCTTTCGGCTAGGTGATCTGCCTCTTGCGTTCTTTTAGTCGCCTCTTACGACACCCTCAAGACGGTATGGGTTATAATAATAATAATAAATATAAATATCCTTGGACATTTCACACAACGCCACCTCGTCCCAAGTTAAGCAACTTAATGCTTGTGTTATGGTAACGAGATGGATGATAAACTACTTATATACATTTTTTTTTTGTAAATACATACATATTATAGAAAGAAATGACACCCAGACTCCGAGCCAGTGCCTCTGGTTTAGACAAAGACACTGGCCCGACCCCGGAATCGAACCCGGGACCCGTTGATCCAAAGGCGGCACATCTGACCACTAGACCAACGAGGCAGTTGGTGACATTGTGTAATCTAAATCCGTATTTGACAGCTATCGATCTTCTCAATCTTATCATAAAATCTATGACAGTCACAAAGTTCTTTTACCAGTATTAACTCGTTCTAGTAATTCCTATGAGACCTACAACCTGTCCACGGCGGCCGATGACATCACCAACTCGTCCTGGTTCAACCCTGACCACGGCCTGATCGTCTACGTCCACGGGTACCTGAACAATGCCAATTCTACGGGATACCAGAACGTCAGCAACGCTTTTCTTAGCACAGGTAAAAGCATATGGTATTTTGCTAAGAATTATTTGTCTACCTTTTTTATGAACATAAACTATAGTCCTCCATGAATTTGGAGGAGGCCCGACTCAGTAGTGGGACATTCATGTGCTGAAACGAACGAACGAACAGTCCTGTAGCCACCAACATGCTACATACTTTACACAATTTACCCGAAAAATCTGAACTAATTACATCAAGAAACATCGCCTACAAATGCGAGAATTACCAAAAATTCCTACACCGCGATAGCGAAATTTCAAGAGCAATTCGAACAGATAAGATTTCCCCGACTACAGCTATCGGGGGAATAGGCGCTGCGACCCCTAGCCAGACATACCACCTCGTCTGGCTGGATGATCATCAAAGGTCGCTTTAACGTTTCTGCTACAACTCAGCTCATAAATGACCCACTGGTGAGTCAGGCCTCCCCCGTTACATGGAGGGAAATTTGCCTCGTGTGCCACGCTGGCCAGACGGGTTGGCACAGGGATTCGTATCAAGTTTTTCTTCTCTTGCAGCTAAGTTATCGGACTAGGTTATAAGAAGTTTATTGGCACAAAAAAGTTAAATTAACTTAAATTTACACAATACATATTTGTTGCTGGTAGGCCTCGCACACGGTGGACCGACGACCTGGTTAAGGTCGCCGGAAAGCAGTGGATGCGGGCGGCCCAGGACCGGCCTTTGTGGAGATCCTTGGGGGAGGCCTATGTCCAGCAGTGGACGTCTTTATTATGAAAAATGAATGACGATGATGACACATCGCTTGTAGATGCCGATGTAGATGCATTCTTAATCCGTCGATAATAGTAAAGTTAAGTACTAATTATACTACAATATAGGCGCAAAGGGATGATCATCCAGCCAGACGAGGTGTTATGTCTGGCAGGGATCACTATAGTCGGGGATTTCCTGTGGGAATTGCGCGGGAAACTTCGCTATCGCGGTGTAGGAGTTTTTGGTAATTCTCGCATTTGTAGGCGATATTTCTTTTTGTTATTAGCTCAGATTTTTCTGACAAAGTGTGTAAAATATGTAGCACTAGCGACCAACCCCGGCTTCGTACGGGTGCAATTATTGCACCCGTGCGAAGCCGGGGTTATATGCCAAACCTTCCTCTTGAATCACTCTATCTATTAAAAAATACCGCTTCAAAATCCATTGCGTAGTTTTGAAGATTTAAGCATACATAGGGACGGACAGACGATAGCGACTTTGTTTTATACTATGTAGTGATGCTGGTCGCTACAATAGTAATGACTTTGCCAGAACGTCCACGCCCCACTTATCAAAGTGGCAAACCTGCAGTTATGTTTGACTGCAGGGTAATTGGTTCCTCTGATGTAATTAGAGGCCCCGAATCAATAGCTCAGCTGAATAAGAGCATCGATAAAAAATACAACGCACTGTTAGTAGATTTCATTATGTTTTTTTTGTCTAGGTCCCTACAATATCGTAGCTCTGGACTCCAGCTCAGTATTGGGCTTATTGTACCTACAAGCCTCCACAAATGTCATCTACGTCGGTGAGATGCTAGGAAAGATGATGGCAGCGATGTATACACGTGAGTTCTTTTTTATTAAACACTGCTCCGACCCACGTTATCCATGCTACCATTTTCGGAGACTGTTTCCTGAATGGTCGTTAGGGATTCCGAAGCATCAGTCCATGACATGAACGGTGGCCTCTAAACTCCTCTGTCTGTCCAGGCTGTACACCACGCGTATTTCCCAAAACTTGATTTTAGCTAGGCTTGAGAACGCCTTACTCTTCTTGTAGTTGGAGGAGGCCCGACTCAGCAGTGTGTCTTTTATGGGCTGAGAAGAAAACGCATTTAGATAACGTGACCCTGGGTCGATTACGGGGTCGGGAAGTGTCTTTGTATAAGCCAGTCACAGTTATTTGCGTTTGGGAATTACATGTTTGTGAACAGCCCCCGTCGGTGTGGAGACGGATAAAGAATACATATTGTCACCACCCATTCCATGCTGAGGGTGTCGTAAGAGTCTACAGAACCCGTTTCACACGAAATCCTATTTTTTTTTTTTTTTTTTTTTGCCCTGGGTAAAATCCTTTATCGACTTCCTCGCCGGCCACGGGGATGGCCAGCGAGGGGAGTGTGGGACTCTCCCCCATAGTGGGGGCCTACCCACTAAACCTCCCCGGGGTGCTCCAACTCGCGTCCAGTTGCGGCATTGTGGGATCTGATGCAGAACCACGCCGCCGCAGTGATACGAAACCCTGTGCCAACCGTCTCGCCAGCGTGGCACAGTAGGTTAATTATCCCCCATGGAATTGGAGGAGGCTCATCAGTGGGTCATGTACGGACAGAGTAGTAGTGGTACTAAAGAGCCCCGCGATCCGGGAAACTATGGCAGTGGTTTTGGTTTAAAAAAAACACGGTCTGCTTTTCTAGCAATCTGCTTGATGGGTGGCCACCACCTATGGACTTCTGCAACATCCGGTATATCACTCACGTGTCACAGACCCTGTACAAAGTGAAAGCATGACAATGGGAGCAGGGAGACAGTGTATTCTTTCAACAGCCAACATATGCTTCTTATCTTGAAATGATCCTTCCCATTCATCATAGTCGACGAAGGAGTTAAGTAAATAAATCTTTTCTCTCTTTCTCAGGTGGACTCAAATCAGAGAAGATGTACCTCATAGGTCACAGCCTCGGAGCACATAGCTCCAGCTTCGCAGGAAAGACTTTCGCGAACCTTACCGGTAAGAAGGTGGGGAGAATCACTGGGCTGGATCCAGCAGGTCCTTGCTTCACCTCCATCAACGACACCCTGAAGTTGAACAAGGATGATGCGATATTCGTCGATGCGATTCACACCAACGCTGGCGTCTTTGGATTGAATGAAGATGTTGGTACGTGTTCCAGGTGAACTTCAATATCAGCTTCATTTCAGCCGATCAATGACTACTACTGAGGCGGTTTCCTAACAAGTGTGCCTAGGGCCCATATTAATAGACGTTACTCAAGATGCAGATTAGGTTTACGTCATCAACTGTATTTGTACTTTTATTTTTATTATATATATATATTTGTATACATATATTATACGATATGTATGTATATATAATATTATATTTATTATTTAATGCCGACATATAACGATCCCAACAACAGTATTTGCGCAAAATTTCTTGTAATAATGTGTTGGTTGCGTGGAAGAGATTGCTTTTTAGTGATAAGGCCGCCAATTGTATGTGTTAAATTTAATTTCTCTTGTAAACCATGTTAATGTCGCAATTATACAATAAAGTGTTATCTATCTATCAACTGTGTGATGGATCTTGAGTGCAGATAGTCCGCATCAAGCCCACAAGTACAGCAATCTGAGAAGCAGTTCTTGGTTACTGAGATGTGTCTATTAATTAGAAATAATGGTTGGGTGTTTGGCCAGCAAAAAGTAAGAAGACTCACCTCACTCCTCTCTTCGGTGTATGTCTATTACTGGTTTCGGCTTTCTGAACGCCCTTCCAATGATTATATGCGGGTAGATATCATCATGCTTGTGTACTTAAGTATTTGTGCGTAATTTCATATAATCTTGAGTTTATATATAGCGTGTTATAAGTATGGTTTTCTGGCGAATATGCGATTGTGACATACACCGTCAGTTCGGTGTGGTCTATACCTTCGCCGGCCAGTGACGAAGGAAAAGAATAGAGTATTTATGGCGCAAACAAATAATCTTAAGATGCTGATGACTGATGCGTATCAAATGATAACGTACTTGAGTACGTTGTTGAGTGACGTCTATTCATACGGACCTTAGTATCTAGGTCTAGGTTCTAGGGTAATCAGATAGAGACCATAATAAGGTCAAGTGGCGGCGAATAGCAACTTTTATTTGACTAGTTTTACAAACATGTCATTCACGACCATAAATGACACGCAGACACAGCAAGCAATTTGTGTTTGTTTTGTAGAGAAAGGGAAGAGTTGGTGGTTTAAGATTAAGTTTAAACTTTATGCTTTATGAATAAAACAGTTATCAACTGAGTCTTGATCGCCATGACATAGCGTCCCTCCAACTTTCAGTGTATTTTATCTTTTCTTGATTCACCTTGTGTTTTTTTGCGATTCTTTTTTAAATCAAACAATATTATTTTATGATTATTTTTACTGTATATTCTTTATTCATATTTTTTTTACATAATATTAAAAAAAAATAGAAAAACTTTTTTTTTTTAATATATTAACTATCTAAAAATCATAACTACCATAAGGGCGGAAATTTTTCTTTCAAGCCGCCTATTGGTTAATGCTGCAAAGAGAGGAACCGCCTAACAATGCGCGCCGTCTCAAGTAAAACTGCCTTTTGCATCAGAAGTTTTAGCTTTAAAGTTTTGACATTTTTAATGTTCTATTTGAACCAACAAAAATCAAAATTATGTAGACTCTTTTGTTATTTTCCTTTCAAATGCAGCGAGTGTTTACAACGTGAAATTGGCGTATGTTATTGTGACATGGCAAGCCATTAAAAAAATATTGAAGCGAAGTGAACTGACATGTCTTCCTCAAATCGAATTTTCAAATGTGGTTATAGTCAAAGGAGGATTTAAAAAGGAGTCCAGTGCCTGTGTCTGCGGCAGCAAGGAATAGAACAATGTACCCATGCTGCTGCAAACAGAGACATGAAGTTTTTTTTTGTTTTTTTTTTCACAACGCCATCTCCTGCCAAGCTAAGCATCTTAATGCTTGTGTTATGGTAACGAGATGGATGATAAAGAATGTATGTAAGTACATTTTTTTTGTAAATACATACATATTATGGATAGAAAACACCCAGACCCGGAACAAATACTTGTAGGTCGTACAAATATTTCTTCCGTGCGGGAATCGAACCCGCGACATGCTGCGCGGCAGTCGATCGCTCAACCACTGCGCCAACTGTGACGTCAAAGGAAAGTTTCGTCGAAGGAAGGAGTTTAGGGATGTTTAGTGGGTATGCCTCTACGGAGGAGAGTCCCACACAGCCCCCGTCGGCCGGCTGATATGTCCACCGGCAACAAAAAAACCGGTTTAACCATGTTGTTTGTTATCAGGTCATGTCGACTTCTATCCGAACAGCGGGCATGTCCAGCCGAACTGCATCCTACCGACGTGCAGCCACGGCTTCGCATGGGAGGTATACGCGGAGACGGTGTTGTACCCTGAAAACTTCCCAGCAGTAGCCTGTAACAGCTGGTCTGACTTCAGAAACGGGAATTGCACCTTTAACGATACGGCGTAAGTTATATCAAGATATACTTGTTACTCCTCCTCATCCCATAAATGACCCACTACTGAGTCGGGCCTCCTCCAATTATCTATCTATTTATTCGCGTATTTGTATTTGATTGGCCAAGGCCTATTCGTCATACATTGCGTTAACGTCTTTCGTATTTCTCTCTTGCTTTTTGTAAAGAAGACTTAAGATTTGAAAAAAGCAACTGCCGAGTTTCTTCCCGGCTCATTTCTGTAGAGTAGCATTCCGAACCGAATTGGTAGTTTCAGCATGAACGTGGGTGGACGCAAGGGTTGTGGGAGATAAAGAGATGGTTGGTTGGTAAGAATGAGGAATTGTGTATGAAAGGTGTGACTGTAGATATGACGACTGATAGGTGTGTATGGAGACTACCACCTAGCGTGGGACAGGGGTCATCTATACTAATATATAAAGCTGCAGAGTTTGTTTGTTTGAACGCGCTAATCTCAGGAACTACTGGTCCGATTTCAAAAAATCTTTCAGTGTTAGATAGTCCATTTATCGAGGAAGGTTATAGGCTATATTTTATTTTCAAAGGAATTAGGGATCCGTATGAAAATTGCGATTTTGTAACCCAAGGTGTAAAAGCGAAAACCTATTTATGCGTGCGCTGCAAAAACTGTTGACAATAGAACAAAATGAAGTAGTACGAGTTTGTAGGTCTTATTAAAATCTACAAAAAACTCCCGGAGAGGACATATCTAACTATCATGGTTTAGTCAGAATAACCACTTTTATATTCATAAAAAAAATGCATAGAGATAAGCACGGGTTCGAAGTCCACGCGAGCGAAGCCGCGCCCAAAAGCTAGTAAGATGACTTTAAATGTGACGATTTATAAGAGTTTTGTGATAAAACCTACGTAAATAAAGTTCCTTTGGAGTTTGAGTTTGTATTATATGGAGGGTAATAAGCCCACTGTGCCACGCTGGTAAGACGGGTTGGTCCTGGGTTTCGTTTCAAGTTGTCCTTCAATTGCGGCTAAGATTTCGGCCTTATTATTTCCTATCCAGCTGGATGCGTCAAGCTGAAGACAGGGCGCTATGGGGCTCTTTAGGAGATACCTATGTCCAGCAGTGGACTAATGTGGGCTGATGATGATGATTTCCTATTGTCAGCGCTTACGACAGTCTCAGTATCGAATGGGGAGGTGACAATATGTATTCTAAATCTATCACCACACGGATATATATTTTTTTAAGTTGTGGTCATATTTAGATTAAATGGACTATAATTTTTGAATTATGTAGTATGATTAAATGTTTCGTTTTCTGAATATAAAATTAGTGTCTTAACTATATGTATGTATGTATGTGTATGCATGTTACAAAAACACAGTATAGACAACAGAAAGAAAAATGACAATCTAGCAATGACACAGGCAAGTCAATTAAATTAAATTAAATAGATATGTATAATAATCCTTGGGGGAGGCCTATGTCCAGCAGTGGACGTCTTTTGGCTGAAATGATGATGATGATGTTGAAATAGATATTTATCTTCGGAACCTTGCCTAAAGGGACTCCTTAGAATAATATATTTTAGTTATCTATATACTAATATATAAAGCTGCAGAGTTTGTTTCTTTGAATGCGCTAATCTCGGGAACTACTGGTCCGATTTCAAAATCTTTCGGTGTTGGATAGTACATTTATCGAGAAAGGCTATACGCTATATTTTATTTTCAAAAGAATTAGGGATCCGTATGAAAATTGCGATTTTGTAACCCAAGGTGTAAAATCGAAAACCTATTTATGCGTGCGCTGCAAAAACTATTGACAATAGAACAAAACCATGTACTACGAGTTTGTAGGTCTTATTAAGATCTACAAAAAAGTCCGCGAGAGCACATATACTAACTATAATAGTTTAGTTACAATAACCGCTTTTATGTTCATAAAAAGTATTACATCGTCTGAAAAAAGAAACTACGTTAAATGTGTAGCGTAATGTTAATCCTTATCAATATCTTACTAACATAGGCTACACGCGAAGCGGAGATAAGGACGGGTTCGAAGCCCGCGCGGGCGAAGCCGCGCGCAAAAGCTAGTTATAAATAAATAAATTGTATTATATTATGTATGTATGGTTTTCTTGTTATAATCTATATAAGTCTATAACATGTACACTACAACTACCAGTTTGTTGAGCGATCGACTGCTGCGCAGCATGTCGCGGGTTCGATTCCCCGCACGGAAGAAATATTTGTACGACCTACAAGTATTTGTTCCAGGTCTGGATGTTTTCTAGCTATAATATGTATATATTTACAAAAAAAATTATGTAAGTAGTTTATCATCCATCTCGTTACCATAACACAAGCATTAAGTTGCTTAGCTTGGAACGAGATGGCGTTGTGTGAAATGTCTAAGGATATTTATTTTTATTTATCCAACGGTTGTATTGTACAATGTTTGTGTCATCATCATTATCAATCTTAATGTCAAAACTCTTCCTTTTTACTCAGTGTAATGGGCTTCGGATGCAACAACCAGACCAGAGGAAAGTACTACCTGCAGACTAGAGGCACCATACCTTACGCTTTACGCGAAAATGGGACCAAGTTCACGCAGAATTAAACGAGCAAAACTTAAGTCGTCAAATGGGAAAGATTTTAGGTTAACCAAATAAAAAAACATATTCTGAGTGCTTTATGGTTTAATTTTGTAGAATATAATATTTAACACTACTGTCACACTAGCCTGAGGGTGTTGTAAGAGGCGGGTAAAGGAACACAAGAGACATAGGTGAGCAAGAGAAGGAAATCTTGATACAAATCCAACCAAAGCTCTAACCCGTCGTTTCAGACCATAAATGACTCACTACTGAGTCGGGCCTCCTCCAAATTAATGGAGGGTAATTAGCCTACTGTGCCACGCTGGCAAGACGGGTTGGCACAGGGTTTGTATCGGGTTTTCCTTCTCCTGGGGCTAGGTGATCTGGCTCTTGCGTTCTTTTAGTCGCCTCTTACGACACCCTTAAGACGGTGTGGGTTGGTGACATTGTGTATTCTAAATCCGTCAACATACGGACATCTATCTACCTATCAGCCCATAAATGACCCACTGCTGAGTCGGGCCTCCTCCAACTACATGAAGGATCATTAGCCTACTGTGTCATGCTGGCCAGACGAGCTGGCACAGGGTTGCCTTCTCTTGCGGCTACGTTTTCGGCCATACAATTTCCTTTAGTCGGCTCTTACGACACCCTCAGGATGAAATGGGATGGTGACACCATGTATTCTAAATCCGTCACAACCCGTTTTTCCCTCCATTAGTTTGATGGAGGCCTGACTCGGCAGTGGGACATTATGGGCTGAATAGTAGTGTAAATACTGGTAATCCGGTTTAACCAGTGCTGGTTCCAATGAAATTGGGGAAACGACGAGGAAGACAAAAATATGCCGTGGCTTCTCGACAGTATGACACCTTATACCCCCCTCCATTGAACTGGAGGAGGCCTGACTCAGAAGTACGTAATTTTTCAATTATAACATTACTAGTGGCCTGCCCCGGCTTCGCCCGTGCAAAGCGGGGGTGGGTTATACATATAAACCTTCCCCTTGAATCACTCTATCTATTTAAAAAAACCGCTTCAAAATCCGTTGCGTAGTTTTAAAGATTTATGCATACATAGGGACGGACAGAAGAATGCGACTTTGTTTTATACTATGTAGTGATAAATATGACTAATGGTCAAGCAGTGACTTGGGTCGGCACTTCGGTGTCTGTGCGGAGCTGTCGTAGAGTTCTGCGACAAGAGAGGCGCCGGGAGCCGAACCGGGCGAGACCTTGGATCCTGTGAACCGCCACCGGAGCTTCTCGTCTGGAAATAAATAAAATATTAATGAAGTCAAAACTTCAAAACTAAAATATTTATTACTAGTGGCCCGCTCCGGCTTCGCCCGTGCAAAGCGGGGGTGGGTTATACTTAAAAACCTTCCCCTTGAATCACTCTATCTATTAAAAAAAACCGCTTTAAAATCCGTTGCGTAGTTTTAAAGATTTATGCATACATAGGGACGGACAGAAGAATGCGACTTTGTTTTATACTATGTAGTGATACAGGGTTGATACGACATAGGGGCATTTTTTTAACTGCCTATACTAGGTATCATTTCCAGGCTCTGTACCAATAATCAATTAAATTGGAGCAATAGTTTAGCCGCCAATGATTTTTTGAATGTTTGCCTCATTTGAACATGATGTATCTTTCCTAACAGATGTTTATGCCTAACGCATCGTTTATTAACCTTAGGGGCTGTCCATTAATCACGTGATGTTTTTTTAACCCCTCCCTCCCCCTTGGTGATACCTGGTGAGGTTTAAGACTATCCGTCCACCCCCCATGAAAAATAACGTGTATTTTTTGTACCGTTTCGAAACCATACTAATCACATATAAATAAATAAATAATAAATATCCTTGGACATTTCACACAACGCCATCTCGTCCCAAGCTAAGCAACTTAATGCTTGTGTTATGGTAACGAGACGGATGATAAACTACATTTTTTTTTGTAAATACATACATATTATAGATAGAAATGACACCCAGACTCCGAGCCAGTGCCTCTGGTTTAGACAAAGACACTTGCCCGACCCCGGAATCGAACCCGGGACCCGTTGATCGAAAGGCGGCACATCTAACCACTAGACCAACGAGGCAGTATAGTATAGTATACGTAGTGTAATTTAATGACCCTCTGTCATATCAACTCTGTGTATGTATAATAGGTATATTGAAGAGATTGATGCGGGCAGCTCAGGACCGGCCTTCGTGGAAATCGTTGAGGGTGGCCTATGTCCAGCAGTGAATGACTTTTGGCTGAAATGATGATCATAATATGGCACGTTGTTTGTGTGGTGACGGATTTAAAATACATAGTGTCACCACCCCATTCCATCCCGAGGGGGTCGTAAGAGCCGACAAAAGGAAATGACATGGCTGAAAACCTAGCCGCAAGAGAAGGGAAACTTGATACGAAACCCTGTGCCAACCCGTCTGGCCAGCGTGGCACAGAAGGCTAATTAACCTCCATGTATCTGGAGGAGGCCCGAACCAGCTGTGGGTAATTTATGGGCTGAGAAGTCGTAGTAGTATAATATAAGATAAGTCAATAGAAGAACTGAAAACACCAATCTGGTTTAGACAGACCAATCTCGCGAGTGTGACACAGTGGGCTAATTTCCCTCCATGTATCTGGAGGAGGCGCGACTCAGCAGTGGGTCGGTTATGAATTTAATGTATACCTGAAGAACATATGATGTTCTACGCTGCATCGCCACAGCTTCTTGCATGCTGTGGTAGCTGGCAGCTTGAAGCTAAGCTGCGTCTCAAACTCATCGAACTCGCTGGGTCGCAGCTTGAGCGTGAACAGCCGCTTGTTGTAGCAGATCTTCAGGATCTTTGCCCAAGGGAAGCGGTTCATCATCAACCTGATTTAAGAGAACCATTTTTGTTTTTTTTCGACATTACACACAACGCCATCTCGTCCCAAGTTAAGCAACTTAATGCTTGTGTTATGGTAACGAGATGGATGATAAACTACTTATATACATTTTTTTTTTGTAAATACATACATATTATAGATAGAAATGACACCCAGACTCCGAGCCAGTGCCTCTGGTTTAGACAAAGACACTGGCCCGACCCCGGAATCGAACCCGGGACCCGTTGATCCAAAAGCGGCACATCTGACCACTAGACCATCGAGGACCTTTTGAAGTGCTATTTTCCGTGTGGTGACGGATTTAGACTATCATAGTGTCAGCGCCGCCCTCCATCCTGAGGGTGTCGTCAGAGCCGTCAAAAGGAAATGATGAAGGATGATAACCTAGCCACAAGAGAAAGAAAACTTGATACGAAATTCTGTGCCAACCCGTCTGGCCAGCTTGACACAGTAGGCTTCAGCAGACATTTCATAGTGACCCTTCAGCAGTGGGTCATTATTGACTGAATAGATATTACATGGTAACTGAGTTTGACTGAACAAGTTGATCAGAAGTTTCTTGGACTGAAATGGTTGGTCAGGTCAGTGTTGGGTTTTCAAAAGAGGTATTGCATAGCGGAAACCTTCAGTCACAGTGGCTTATAATCAACTTTTTCAGTAAAAACTACTTTTGATAATCCTGTTCATTATTTTTATAACTCCCCAGACGAACAGCTTCATTGACCGACAGGTAACCTACTAACCCTATCTCTTACATACATTTGAATCTACAGCTCAATTGCATTACTTGATTCCCTCGAAGAACTTCTTACAATACTTACCCATCTCTATAGATAGCGATTCCTCCAGCACACACAGCCAGGAGTATGCTCACGTCATCGCAGTCCAAGGCACAATGCAGTTCCGCACCATATAAGCGAAGCCGTTTGGCGTTCTCCAGGTAATTAAGTTCTGCTTCGGCTGGCGTCTGACCCCTGGACAGATATTGTTGCAATCTCACAAAATTATCTAGCGCTGTTTTCAACTCTATATCTCGTTCCATGACATTTCTTATTACAAAATACAGTCTAAGGCTAACTATGGTTTTGTGCCTCCTGGGAGCCTGACAGGCGGGCCCTGGTGGCACGGGTCGGAGGGAACTTTCACTGTCGGGCCTAATCTGACGGAAGCTTGAGAGCGAGGAGGACTGGGAAGCCATGGCCCCCTTCTGCGAGGACGTTGTGTCGCAGAAGGAGGAGGCGAAGCGGGTCAGGAAGGAAGATGTTCCGGCTGACCCGCGCCGCAGACGGAGGCCGGGGAGGAGGAGGCGACTCCACACCCACCTTCTGCCCTGCCTAAGAGGCCGGTGGCGGATCGGGGGACCCGCCACCGATGAACCATGCCCCAGGTTCGATTCCAGAGTCGGGCAAGAGTCTGGGTGTCATTTGTGTTCGTGAATTACATGTTTGTTAACTGCCCCCGCGATACAGGTTATCAGAGCAGGAGTTCCATGGAACGCGTTTTAAAGTTGATTAAAATACGGTACCTACTAACTTTAGAACCTGTTTCGTAATCAGGCGGAGGAAGTTAAAGAGGATGCCGAAGCACGGAGAAGCTCAGGCGTAATAAGGTAGGAACCCATCCAATATCTAAATCGTCTTGATGCTTCCTCTTTTCATGCCCAGTAAATAAAAATCTTACTTACTTGTGCTTCTTGTAAAGATCTTCGATTTGGGTCTCCAGTTCCGGGGTCACGGCACTGAGGGGGGCTGAACGGTGAGTAGCCAGCATTGAGGGCGTCAGTAGCCCTTCGTAATCACCTAACTCGGCTTGCAAGACGTATGAGGATAGGAGGGCGTACGTAATCTGGGAGCAGGTGAGACGTCCTGGAATGGATATTGGTATAAAATAAGTACCTTATGCACGCTTACCGGCCGCGAAAGCCCGCAACAATTGCGAATCACGAGTGTAGATGTTGTTCACCCCTTCTCGATCGCGTTTCGCCCCGTTCCCCGATCTGTGTCGGTTTTTTGGTCCGCGACAAAGGGTTTGCGTCAGAAATCATGTCGTCGTCCATCATAGTCGCGAACAAGACTGTGAAATTTTGCGAGTGTGGAGGGACATAGTTCCGGCGCGGATCACGAAGTGAATTCAGAGTGTAGAGCCGGCTTTACAAGTTCTAAGCAAAGGGGGCGCGTGGAGGTATATCGAACCAAGGTTAACGAGGTAGCCCACAGGGCAACCAGACGGTGAGCAGGACTGATGGGTAGAAACGTGTTAGGGTGGTGGCCACACATCTGGAAGCGCATGCTGGTAGGCCATTCGCCGCTGCGTATCGACGGACGATGGATACGCAGCGAAGGTTTAGGGTGAGGCCAACGAGCATCCTTTTATGAGTTGTCAGTCGCGTAATTTCTGCTAGATTCGGTTTCATACAAAAGTCCAGTTCGTTTTGCGTCGCCGTGTGGCACGAACTGGAAATTTTGCCGTCCTTACTGACTTCTACAATTCGCTACCCTATTTATAAGAAAATAAGAGCTTTATTTGAAATGTTCTATCAGATTTTATTTGTTACTAGGCCTTAGCCTACTCAACGTGCTGCACCAACATCTTGTTGTGGAAGCCTTGGAGGAGGCATATGTCTGGCAGTGGGATTCTTTTGTCTGATATGATGATGGTGTCTTAAATAAGAGCTGGGCTTGGGATTTTTTTTTATAAACAAAGAATACATTTTAAGGATGAACTTGTAAAAACATCTGTTACTTATTTGAAGAATTACGTCGGGTTGAAAAACTGATTCACAAAGAAGCATAAATCGCGGAAGCAAAATTAGAAATAATAAACCCACGTCATCTCTATCATCGCTGTAAACTCCAATCTGCAACACTGGCTGGAATGATGATCCCATAGCACCTACCTTCTACCAGGTCCCGTCTGACAGCCAAGGTGAGCTGATACCTAGTGACGTCATCTTTGAGCTCCGATGGCTCGGGGGGATAGAACTTGACTGCTAGCCGCACATCCCAAGGTTCATCTGGAAATCCACCACAATATCTATGTTTAGTTCTCAATATAACTTCAGGCAAGTGGAAACTTACTGTTGAACTAAGTATATAAGAGTTGGATGTGGCGCCTTTGGATCAACGGGTCTCGGGTTCGATTCTGGGGTCGGGCAAGTGTCTTTGTCGTAACCTTACTTGCTCTGATTCTGGGTATCATTTGTGTGCGTGAACTACATGTTTGTATTCATGGCGAGAAATCAGCCTACTGTGCTAGCAAGACAAGCTGGTACAGGGTTCTTATTAACCATCTCGTACAGCTTGGTTGTCTGTCTCTAGTGTCCTATAAGCACCTCATACGACCCCCTCAGAATAGCATGGGTTGGTGACACTGTATTCTTAATCCCACGCGGACATAGTTGTCAGGTGATGGTAGAAAACATATCTTACTTTTGAAGGTCTTCGCAAGTCGTCTATTGAGATCCAGCCACGTTCTACTGTCTCCGCGCTGAGTATACAGAAGACCGAAGAAGTCTTTCTCCACAACGTCCAGAGAATCACATATCCTGTCCAGAAGTTCGCCGCCTCGAGATTTTCTCTGAAAAGACCAAGGTTACGTTTGCGCTCGGAACTTTACATGATCGCTGGTTAGCCCTTAATCTATTTTACTACTTGGATCGCAACCCGTGGTCCTACAACGGGTAGTCGAGGAACGCCGTTGGTCGTAGTGGGTAGATTGGGGTGCTAATTACCACCTTTCTGCACCCTGGAGTCCCACTTACCCCGTAGTGCCCCTTAGGGGCTGTCCATTAATCACGTGATGTTTTTTTTAACATTTTTTAACCCCTCCCTCCCCTTGGTGATACGTGGTGAGGTTTAAGACTAACCCCCCACCCCCCATCAAAAAACACGTGTATGTTTTAGTACCTACAAAGAAGTTAAACACGCCGCTTTTCGGTTCTAAAATGACGCGTTTGACGAAAAATTAAATACACGCGATATCTTACTATACAAACCCCCCCCCCCACCCCTTGGTGATGTTTCGTGATTTTTGCCGAACCCCTCCCTCCCCCTTTCGAACCTCACGTGATTAATGGACAGCCCCTTACCTAGTCCTCAACGGCGGGGTATGCATGAGGTTTTCGAACGAAAAGAAAAGGACGGTGGCAGTCAAGAACACAGCTTACCTGATGGTAAGTGATCATTATGGTAAGTAATCATTTACATAAATAATAGTGAAATTAAATCTTCGAATGCTCGCGCTTAAAACTCGCGACGTTGTCCTGTTAGTCTTTTGTTGAATTTGTATACATTTATGATGTGTTGCCAAGATATTATGCCAATGCTGTGCATGCCTATAACTGACATAAACCTATTAATTAATGTAATTGTAATGTCATATTAGATTGAGTGATTCAAGAGGAAGGTTTATATGTATAACCCACCCCCGCCTTGCACGGGCGAAGCCGGGGCGGGCCACTAGTAAAATATAAAAGTAAACCTAAGTAATAAATCAAGACTAAAATACCAATTAACCTAAAACTTAAATACTAAAATATATTATTTAATGTCATATAAATATGACATGGTAGCTGATAGAACTATCATGGTGACCTTACGCGCAAGAAGCCAGCATCATACATCTAATAATGCTACTATTCAGCCCATAGTAGTAGTATTGTTGAGTCGGACCTCTATTTACCTGAAGGGTAGCCTACTATGCCACACTGGCCATACGATTTGGCACATAAATTTTTCCTTCTCTTGCGGCCTTGTAATTTCCTTTTGTCGGCTCTTACGACACCCTCAGAATGGAATGGTGTGGTGACACTATGTATTCTAAATCCGTCACCACACGGACATCATACATAGTTGGTGTTATTTAGCAACAGTATCATGCAAGCATATGCTTGTCTTATTAAAATTATAATTATAATATTGTTTTATGAAAACACTTTGTTTACATTAAATTAACGTTAGTAGTGCATTGCCTGATTTTTTTGCATATACTACTTGTTTGCGCTAAGCATGTAACTCGTTATCGTCAATTGTAAAACAAATGTATTTAGTAAAAAGTGTCTTAATTTGTTTACATTATGACTGTTATTCCATGAGCGAGAATCTTACCTTGCCGTAACACAGTCTTTGACTAGCACGGGAGGTAAAGAACTTTTCTCTGTATACCGTCATTGGGCATTTATATATTATTTTATCAGGTATGTGAACCATTGATTTACATGTGACAGCATTATCATAATTTAACTGTTCTTCTACGCTACTTAGAAACATAAGTTCTAACTTGGTGTAGTGAACGTAAGTGAATGTGCCCTATACTTAAGTACTATGTAGATGTATTTCCGGTGTACTGTAACCTAAACGTATGGTCAATAAACTTTTATTATTATTATTATTATTATTATTATTATTATTATTAAGCAATAACACCAACCCACACTATCCTGAGGGTGTCGTAAGATGCGTAAGAAGATAATGACAAGGCCGAAAACCTAGCAGTAAGAGACAGAAAACTTGTTAAGAAACCCTGTGCCAGACCGTATGGCCAATGTGGCATAGTAGGTAGGTCATAGAAGTATCCCGATAACTGGTTATCGCCTAACCCTTGAATAATATCAACAAACGTTGTGGATGACCAGTTTGAAGATTACGAAGCTACTTGCCTCTATGTCAATGGTTATATGCTCTCCATCCATCAGCTCAACCCTCACTCGCCGTTCCCCACTTCTCCGCCCTCGCCGCTCGACGCCTTCTTCAGACGCCAGACGTCGGAGACTTTCGCGCATCCTGTAGATAATGCTTTAAATATACGGGCAGTATCAAAAACAGTATTGAAAGTCAAATAATTTATTTCGCCTAAGACACAATGGACACTTACAAATGGTCAACATATTAATAAAATGCAAAGTAATATACTTTACCACCAGGTCGGAACGCGACCACTGCTGAGAAGAACTGGCAAGAAACTCAGAGGGCTTGTTATTTTTTCTTTTCTTTCTGTTTTTTGTTCTTTTTTATCACTTTATTAAGTAGTGTACCAAAAGCGGTATTATGTGGTGACGGATTTAGAATACATAGTGTCACCAACCCATTTCGTCCTGAGTGAGTCGTAAGAGAATTAAGACTTAATACGAAACCCGTACAAGTACACATACAGATAGATAATAATAATATAATAATGTTAAAAATTAAAGAAATAATATAAAAGTCAGAATAAGGCCGTGGTAGTTCAAAATTCCTAAAAAAAAACTATCAAAGTCACCTTGCTTCTCTGACGGATTATTTAATTTCAAATTTTTTCCTTCAGAGAGACTCCGAGCCTAGCTCTTTCCATAGCACATTAGTTACGTAACTATCGCTTTTTTGTTACACGTTACAAAGTTTTAAGATCAAGCCTTGTCACATAAACGAAGTTATACCGTGAACATTTTTTTTGTTGAAAGCCAATGTTAAAGAAAGCGTTAAACGTTGTTGAACTGTGAATCACCGTGATAAAGAAAATGCCTAATCCAACCATCCTACTATTTTGTACTACTCCTATTAGTATTATAAACGCGAAAGTTTGAAAGTATTGATGTATGGATGGATGTTTGTTTGTTACTCTTTCACGCAAAAATTACTGATTGGTTTTAATAAAAAAATACAATACATCAGAATAACACATAGGCTATATTTATAAATAATATATATATGTATTGTGAATTATCCAGAATACAAGTGTCACGTAAGCGCGGGTAAAACCGGGGTGCGCAGCTAGTATCTTTATAACTTAATTTCTTAGGAAATAACAACATTTTATTGACCACTAGTGGCCCGCCCCGGCTTCGCCCGTGCAAAGCGGGGGTGGGTTATACATATAAACCTTCCCCTTGAATCACTCTATGTATTAAAAAAAACCGCTTCAAAATCCGTTGCGTAGTTTTAAAGATTTATGCATACATAGGGACGGACAGAAGAATGCGACTTTATTTTATACTATGTAGTGATACTGCGTGGTGACGAATATTTAAAATACATAGTTTCGCTACCCCATTTCATCCTGAGGGTGTCGTAAAAGCCGACAAAAGGAAAAGACAAGGCCGAAAACCCAGCAAGAGAATGAAAACCTGGTATGAAGCCCTGTGTACGAGTAACTACTTCTACGTATTTACCATACCAGTATCAGCGTTGTTATCATCACCCCATTCCATCCCAGAACCAACCAGTTTTAATTAAATACGAATAGACAATATGGAATGTATCTGACAAGATATTTTCATCACTTCAACGAGCACAGGTTAAGGTAAACAATGTGGGAATTCATGCGTAGACCTATTATCAATAGGACTGGCTATTATATTTGAAAAATCTGTCTATCAAATATTAATCTACTTGTTTATAAAATTAATTGAAGTTTGCTAGTCTAAGACTCGAGATCGGTAGAGTTTCGTTTTAAAATATATGTATAAGGCCAAAGTGGACATGTAAAGTGTGAATTGTTGCAACAAAATTCATAATGACAACATTTTTTTCAATATAATTTGTTCGTATCTGTCAAACAGAATGCATATATTAATATTGAGATAAATAAAAGAATAAGAAAGAGATAACTGACTAATTCGACTTTGTTTTACTATACAGATATGTGCAGATTATTTTAATGGCGGTACGCATCTTTATGCCTGCTGGTAATATTTTTTATACTACTCGGGTGGGACTCAAGCATTCGGCTCTACTGGTGGAAAACGGTGACCAATGCCTACGGACGGCTGCAACACTTGAGCTGTCACTCACGTGTCAACGAATCTGTAAGAACTTTTAGGCGCATATGGATGGCTGGCTGGTTATGGGTTAGCGCCTATCCCCCGATAAGTGTAGTCGGGGATTTCTGAAATGTGCGATTTGCCCTTGAAACTTCGCTATCGCGGTGTAGGACCTTTTTGGTATTTCTCGCATTTGCAGGCGATATTTCTTGATGTTATTAGTTCAGATTTTTCGGGTAAATTGTGTAAAGTATGTAGCACTTTACCCACTAAAAACACCACTCATATCCCATCTCTCAGCCAGATTTGGACTGCAGCACCATAGGAACCTACGTCGCCGTCCACGTTTCTGCAAAAGTTTTGGGGGGTGAAGGGGAGGTGCTTTATGACCTCCAAATCCCAGCAGTGGGCTTCTTTTGGCTGGCTTAATGTTGATTTAATCTTATTGTGTCAAGTCCTCTAGCAACTTAGTCTACGCATAGAAGTAGTAGGGATTCGACGGTTCTGGCTCACCAATCAGAAGGGTGGATCGCGACTGATCAGAATGGTCAAATTCCAAAAAAAAAAAAAAAAAAAAAAATCCATTTATGTGTAGGATCAACGGTTCCAGAGATGACTAGTTGATTCCGGTGTCTGCGGCCCAACCGTCGATAAAACGACCCTTTTTTATGTTCCCTCGACCCTTATTTTTTGCTTGAACCTTTTTTTTAATCGATCTCGTCTCGCATCGTCGTTACTTGATGATTTATATTCTGAATAATTATTAAAAGACACTATACTTAAATGTTGTTACAATTCTTATTTCAGAATTTAATTACTACATCTCTAACCTAACCTAACCTACAAAAACTAAAACCTAAACAGAAAACCAAAAAAGGAGAAAAAAAAATATTGTTTTGCCATGCGCTGATCACGATTCTGCAATCAATTTTTGCGTAGGATCAACGTTTCCGGAGATGCTAGTCATCAAGTAACTTATTCCTAATTGATTTCTGATGTCTGCTGACTAAGCCGACTCCATTTTTTTATGTTCACCCGACCCTTATTTTTTGCTTGAACCTGCAAGTGCCTTGCAATTTTGAATCATAAATAAAAGACAATATTTCAGTGTTGCTAGAATTTTTATTCCAGAATTTTATTACCTACTTCGTACCTATAAAATATGAGCGGAACATCTCATCCACTAAAATATCGTTGTACAGTGTGTTCCCCGTAAATATATTCGTGAAACTATTCATTGAACATCTCTGAAACTTATATAGCAAATACATTAAGCAATATTCACCACAAACTGAAGTCCAATCATTCTGAATCCTATCAATATTCCAGTTCCACCTTTTGCAATTTCTTTTCAGGAACTCGAGATGATATTGCGCAGGTGTTCGCCCATATGAATCAAAATATTGACCGATGCCATTCGTATCGATATGTACAGCTACCCAATGTGAACCTGGTTTATCATCCGCATCCAAATTGCATATTATATACGTTGGTACATGGGTATGCATAGGTAGTCTATTAGCAGCATAAACATTATTTTCTAGAGTGGGATGAATCTTTTTCAAATGTTTTTGTATTTCTAGTGTATCCATGATAATACTGCCATTAGCAGATTATTACAGTACCAATCTATTCAATGGTTGTCGTAGGAATGTTCAATTATAGTGATTTGTAAATATTTAATTGCATTCAGTCACAAAACAGGTTGATTCCTGTTACCAAGGAACGTGAGATAAATGTTTGTAGACACATTTATTTTTTTTAGGATTCGTCGGATCGGCCCCACCTGTCACATAAATTTGTTTATTTATGGATTTGCTTTAGATAACAATGGTATTTCATTAATTTTTTTAGGATTCGCCGGGTCCGGGCCGCCCATTACGAGGGTTGATTTGTGGGATCACAAAAAGCATGTAGCAACTTGTTGCGAACGAATACCCCATAACTTTGATTATTTATGGATTTGCTTTTGCTATAAAAGATCGAACCGTTGCAGCCATGCAGTTAGTCTACGATCGTGTCACCGTTTGTGACCATCGCGCTCCAATACTACGTCAGCGCATCAATGGCCATGGAGGTAAGTGTTTATTCTATTGACAAACTTATTTGTATTTCTGTTGTTGTTTCTTATGGTGTATGTGTGTATAATAGGTAATATTGTAACAGTGCATTAGTGTAAGAAACATAATTGTAAACTACTGCCCGAATAAAAGGCTATTATTATGTATGTGTGTATGTGTATGATTAAGTGTAAACAAATTGATATTAACATTATAACTCTGTTGTTGCAGAGATCATTCAGCTTCGCAGACG
The DNA here is from genome assembly GCA_905475355.2 of Clostera curtula. Taxonomy (NCBI): domain Eukaryota; kingdom Metazoa; phylum Arthropoda; class Insecta; order Lepidoptera; family Notodontidae; genus Clostera; species Clostera curtula. The sequence goes on along the minus strand of FR997818.1, from coordinate 1,210,563 downwards.
ATAATGAAAATACCTATAAACAGTATTACTACTCACCGCTCTCCCCTCAACATGAAGAAGAGACTAATGACATCGTCAATAATAACACATGCGATGCTGGAAAAAGGAAATCGCAACCGATTGATAATTTTTTTGAAGTGGCACCAAAAATGAAAAAGAAGAAACCGGTATCGTCAACCGTTGCCCGAGCCGCTAGAGATGGTGTGTCATATATTTCTACTAATTCTGACGATGGAGACCAAGCGACGCATCTCATAAAAATTGAAATGTACGATATGAAGAAGCTATGTAAGATTCCAACTAGTGATCATTGGAAACACGCCACCACGAGGATCAAATATTATGTAAAGAATAATAAGGATAGCATCTACGACAACACAAACAGCCTCGTATACAATATTACAAAGACAATAGCAGAAAGTGAAAAAGTTAAAAAATACTTTTATAACAATGACACTCAGTAGCTGATTACTTAGTGAATGTGATTCTGTTTACTTAAATTACTTGTGTGTACTTATTAGATTCTACTTGATTTTCTAATAAGTTTGTTAGAATATAAATATTGAACATTAACTGTAACTGACTGTGCTACCTACTTTCTTCTTTGTTATAAAGATGGAAAACTTAAGTAAAGTGTGCACCAGTGCTATCTTTTCCCCAGCCTCTATAGAAGAGAATATGGAACTATACAACAGTGAATTCGATCAGGAGCTGTCTAAAGTTTGTGATAAAATGGAAAAAGGTGACCTGCTCGATTCATCGTATGATGAAGAGTTGTATAATCACTGTGCGAAAGTTGAAACAATGTTGATGTAAGTATTAGAAGTACAAACTCGATAAGAAATATTATTGTATAAATATGTTATTTTAAGATATGTCTAATAATTTTCTTGCTCTTTTGTTGCAGTCAACCACAAGTTGGAAGAGGTATCAAACGAGGTATCACTACTGGCGAAAATAAGGTTACCAAGAAACCAACATTTGATGAAGGAGCTTCTACATCATCAATCGAAACCATGAACAACAGTATGGTGGAATGTGACACTTGTCATGTTTTTATTAATAAAAGGTATCTATATAACCACTTAAAAAGCAATGCTCACAAAAATAATCTTTTTAAATCGCATAATTCATTAACAAATGTTACAAATATTGAAACCGCTTTTGGGAACCGAATTTTAACATATAGAATTAATCGTAAAATAGCTCAATCGGGGCAATATTTTGAAACACCGGAATCGTTTTTAAATTCTTTAAAAATTGATATTTTATTTTTGATAAACGAATGTATTAAAAAACATACAATTTTTAAAATAAACTTCATATTGCATGCTGATTTCATACAACAAACTAAAGATATTAAAAATACTTTTGATTTTCAAACGTTTAATTACATAATTTGTCAGGGTGATGACTTAAATATTTTTTTTTCATCATTAATAGACACTGTAGTCGGTAAAATATCTCAATTTGAAAAAAAAGATAGTGGTTGGAGTCTTAATCAAATTAAATACATAGATATGAATGTTAACAAATTCAACCCCTTACGTGGTAGTTCATATATAGACCTTCCTCAAGATATTAAATCAAAAAAAGCTGTAATCAATGTTAAAAATAATGATAATATGTGTTTCAAATGGGCATTACTCTCTGGTTTATATCCTGTATGTAAAAATAAAGATCGGGTAACATCTTACGCAATATACGGAAATAAACTAAAATTTGCTGGTATTTCTTTTCCAGTTAAAATAGTAGATATATCAAAAGTAGAGAAATTAAACAATATTAGTATAAATGTTTTTGGGTTAGAGTATAATAAAGAAAAAAAGTGTAATTCTGTTGTAGGTCCTTTATATTTAACAAAATGTCGTATGCCTAATCATATCAACCTACTATATATATCGAATGGTACTAACAATCATTACTGTTATATTAAAAACTTATCGCGATTAGTTAGTTCACAAATATCAAGTCATCATCATGCAATATATATATGTGATTCATGTTTACTTCATTTCCCATCAGAGGAAAGACTTAATAACCATCAACAATATGATTGCACTCACATTTGCACGGAATTACCAAATGGTGAACATTCCAAAAAGGATTGGTTTGGTAAAGCAACATCAAATAATAAATTAAAATTTGATAAATTCGTGAGAAAGTTGAAAATGCCCTTTGTGGTTTATGCAGACTTCGAAGCATTTTTGAACCTTAAAGAATCATGCAGTAACGATCCATCCAGACCTAGTACAAGTAATATTCAAAAACATGAAGTGTATAGTTTCGGATATTACATTAAATGTTCATATGATGATAGATTGTCAAAATATGAGACGTATAGTGGGGCAAACTGCGCACAGGTGTTTATGAATCATCTTTGTGAAGATGTGAAAACAATAGTAAAAAAAAATAGTTTCCAAAAATGTCCCGTTTTATTATCAGATGAAGATAAAATTAAAATTTCTAAATCAAACATTTGCCATATTTGTGAAACTGAGTTAAATGAAGATCCTTTTTACGATTTTGATTGGCACACTGGTAGTTTTAGGGGTGTTGCACATCAAGTGTGTAGTTCTAAGTTCAGAACCCCTCATCATGTTCCAATATTTTTACATAACCTCAGTCACTACGATGCTCATTTTATTGTCCACGCATTAAACCTCGAAGATGGCAAGGTTGAAGTTATTCCACAAAATAAAGAGAGATACATATCATTTTCAAAACAGTTAACAATAAATAATCAACCAGTAAGTTTAAGATTCGTAGATTCATTGAAATTTTTATCATGTAGTTTAGATCAACTAGCTAAAAATCTTAATGATGATCAGTTTACTGAATTAAAAAGAAACTATCCTAATACTGAAGATTTTTTACGTTTAAAACGGAAAGGAATTTATCCTTATGAATTTATGAGTAATAGTGATTGTTTGAAACATCTATCACTTCCTGATCAACACCAGTTTTATAGTTCACTCACAGATTCAAATATTTCAAATGATGATTATAATCACGCAAAAGATATTTGGCAACATTTTAAGTGTAGTAGTATGTCCGATTATTCCAATTTGTATTTAAAAACTGATGTTTTACTTTTGACCGATGTATTTGAAAACTTTAGAAAGCTTTGTATTCAAACTTATGGATTAGATCCTGCCCATTACTATACTGCTCCAGGCTTAAGTTGGGACGCAATGTTAAAATTTACGAAAATAGAATTAGAATTGTTAACGGACTATGACAAAATTGCTTTTTTTAAAGCTGGCATTAGAGGGGGTGTATCTCAGTGTAGCAATCGTTTTGCTAGAGCTAATAATAAATTTATGGAGGATTATGATAGTGAAAAACCTAATTCGTATCTAACATATTTCGACGCGAATAATTTATATGGTTGGGCAATGTCCCAATCTCTTCCTGTTGGTTGTTTCGAATGGGTAGATTGTAATACAGATTATAATGTGTCGGATACGTCTGATTTCGGTTATATTTTAGAAGTTGATTTAGAATATCCTGATGAACTTCATAATTTGCATTCAGACTTTCCGTTATGTCCTGAAAAAATGTGTGTGGGTAAAGAAACTAAATTAGTTCCTAATTTAAATAATAAAAATAAATACATCATTCACTACAGGAATTTAAAACAATGCATTGAAATGGGTATTAAATTGATTAAAGTACAAAGAATTCTAAAATTTAAACAGAGTTCTTGGTTAAAAAAATACATAGACTTAAATACTCGTTTGAGAACGCTAGCTACATCAAACTTTGAAAAAGACTTTTTTAAATTAATGAACAATTCTGTCTTCGGTAAGACAATGGAAAATATTGAAAAGAGAGTAAACGTTAAACTACTAACTCACTGGGATAATCGCGGTAAAGTTTTAGGTGCTCAGGATTTGATTGCAAAACCAGAATTCCATAGTTTATCAATATTTTCAGAAAATTTAGTTGCAATACAATTACGAAAAACAAAATTAATTTATGATAAGCCAATTTATTTAGGATTTTGTATTTTAGATATATCTAAGACCCTTATGTATGACTTTCATTATAACTATATGTTTAAAAAGTTTCATAATAAAATTAAGTTATTGTACACAGATACCGATAGTTTGATATATCAAATTTTTACAGACAATTTTTATGAGGATATAAAACCAGATCTACTTCACTATTTTGATACATCAGATTATCCAGAAAAAAATATTTATGGTTATCCCAAAATAAATAAAAAAAGGTTGGGATTTTTTAAAGATGAGAATAATGGTAAAATATTAAAGGAATTTGTAGGGTTGCGATCAAAAATGTATGCCTTGGAAATAGAAGATAAATTTATAGCAAAGGCAAAGGGGGTTAATAAAAGTGTCACCAAAAAAATGAATATGGAAAATTACAAATCGTGTTTGTTTGATAAAAAAGTACATTATTGTAGTATGCTTCGATTTAAATCAATCAAACACACTATTTTTACACAAAAAATAAATAAAGCATCTTTAACATATAATGACACCAAACGATGTATTATGGATAACAACATTGATACATTGGCTTGGGGACATTATAAATTGCGCTAAGAGTTGATTATTTTTACTTTTATTTCTGTGTCTAAACAAAATTTGTATTGATTGTAAAATTATGATATTTTAAAATTATTGTTTATTCATAATGTAAGATAATTGTGGTTTTCATTTGTGTGTATTTAAATTTGAGGTTGAGGTGATTGTAAAATTAGAATGTATTAGAGTTATAATTATTTCCATTGTAAATTGTGTTAGAAAATAGTACATAGATCATTCTGTTTTTTTTTATTATTTTAGCAATATATATTTTATTTTTACAACAATATTTTCATTTTTTATTTCATCCCTTAGTACTATAGACGTGTAAAATGTTTAGCTTTATTCATCCGTTTACTGCTATTGTGGCAGGACCAAGTGGATGTGGGAAGTCAAATTTTGTAACAAATTTCATAAAATCAATTAAACAAATATGTAATTGTGATTTTAATCAGATCACATGGTGCTTTGATGAAATGCAACCTTTATATAATTTACCAAATGTTAACTATCATCAAGGAATTCCTAATCTTAATATGTTTGATGGCGAAAACCCACACCTTGTTATTATTGATGATTTGATGAGAGAGTCAGATGGAAGAATTGTGGATATATTTACAAAAGGTAGTCATCACAGGAATCTTAGTGTATTTTATTTAACACAAAACTTATTTCATCAGGGTAAAGGTCAAAGAGACATTTCTTTAAATTCAAGTTACATAATATATTTTAAAAACCCTCGAGATAAAACTCAAATAAGATATTTAGCACGACAAGTGTCACCAGACAACCCAAAATTCATTGAAGATGCTTACAGGGATGCAACTTTAGAAGCGCATGGATATTTAATGGTAGATTTAAAACAGAATACCAATGATTTTTGTCGTATCAAAACAAAGGTCTTCCCATTTAATGGTCATTGTACAGTCTACGTCCCAACAAAAGAGTTTAAATACACCAAGAATCAAACAATTCAAGTCATTTCTAAATGATGCATCATCGACTCACAACGCATAAACATTTGTTGAGTGCTTTGCATACGCTTAAACCAAAATATCAAAAAGTAATACTTAAAACATGCGATGAAGAAGAAATTAACTTTATTTGTTTTTTTTTTTTTATTATTAACAACTGTCCGGCGGTTGACCTCTATCTCACCTGATGGTAAGTGACGATGAGGCCGACGGTGTAACCCGCTGGGACAGTAAAAGCCTATTCACTCCAGACTTGAAGGCATCCAAGTCATATTTACTTGGAAATACAGACGTAGGAAGCGAGTTCCACTCCTTAGCGGTCCGCATCAAGAAAGAGGAAGCGAAACGCTTAGTGCGAATATGTGGAATTTCAACCACATAAGGATGAAGTCGCTCCCCACGCCTGGATGTCCGATGATGGAAAGGGGATGGTGGAATTAATTCGTGCAATTCCTGCGCACACTCACCGAAATGTATCCTATAAAACACGCAGAGGCAAGCAACTCGTCGTCGGTGCTCGAGGCTCTGCAATTTTGCCTGCACCAACCGCGTATCACCAATGAGCTTGTAGGCCCGGCGCTCCACAGAATCCAAGGCGGCTAACTGATACTTGGCTGAGCCATCCCAAAGGTGGGAACAGTACTCCATACCTGAGCGGACCTGAGCTTGGTAAAGAGTGAGAAGCTGTCCAGGTGTGAAGTACCGACGCACCTTAAATAGGATACCAAGTTTCTTTGCTGCAGTTTTCGCTTTGGACTCTATGGAACTCCCGAAGTTAAGGTCTGAACATAACCTCATGCCCAAAAGCTCGAGTCGACCCGCAATTGGCACGGACACATTTCGGAAAGTGGGAGTCAAGTTGAACGGACTCCGCTTTGCGGTGAATAGACACGCCTTTGTTGTGAATGTATTCATAACGTTTTACAAGGAAAGGTACCTCTCAAAGATCAAGATAAACAAAAATTGAATAAACACAAAAATATACTCCGTAAACTTGTGCATAAGTGTAAGCATAAACTGAGAAAAAATATAATTATACAAAAAGGGGGAGCTTTCTTACCAATAATATTAGGTGCAATATTGAGTGGATTAGTTAGTGGATTAGCCAGTTAACATGGAAAATGCAAAGAAAATGATACTTATTGAACCTGGATTGATTGAAAAATTAAAACAAGAAAATAAGAGTGATAGTAATTTGTCTCGATTAGATACTGAAATGCAAAATATTATGAATAGTAAGATGGAAGATCGTAAGAAGTGGATGTTATATTTACAAACACTACAAAGATACCTTCATTTTACGGAAGAGGATCGTCAACCAGTTAGATTGCCAATTTATTCTGAAACATCTAATGAAGATCCAAGAGAGTTTAAAATTGGTAATAAAAACACAGATAAAGATCTAAAAAGTATAGTTGAAGCTCACTCTTTGTTGGAGGAGAATGTAACTATTAAAAATAAAGAAAATAACACAAATTCACTTTACTCACCAACTCAAATACTCAGTTTAATACCAAAAACTTACAATAAAAAAGGTGAGTTATTATTGAACTTACTTGGAACAAGTAAAGGTAAAATACATTGGGATAATGAAGGCACACTCATAATTGATAAAGAAAAAATCTCTGGAAGTAATATTGTTGATTTAATAAATGATTCGCTAAGACCCTTAAAAAAAAGTGATCCAATAGGGTGGGATAGATTTGCTAAAGCATTAAAAGATCTTAAAGTACCACTCACTTATATTGGAAACCCCAAGAGATGTCAGTTTATCAACCAGCTTTTAGCAAAAGATCTACAAGAAACTTCTGAGATAAAAAAAATATTAACAAAATACGTAAAAAGATCGAGTGGGAAAAATGGACTCCGTACTAGAAGAAATTAATAGAATTTATTATGATCCATCTAACCCCGCTGGTTTTAGTAGTATTGAAAAATTATCGAAGGTCATGAAGGGTAAAATGGATAAGAAGCAAGTAAAGGAATGGTTACAATCGCAAGAAACATACACATTACATAGACCCAATCGGAAAAAATTCCCACGTAATAGGTACATTCTATCAAATATTAATGAATTGTGGCAAGCTGATTTAAGTGATATGCGAACTTATTCTCAATATAATGATGGTTTTAACTACATATTGTGTGTTATTGATGTATTTAGTAAATATGCTTTTGCAAGATCAATGAAAAAGAAAAACTCTGAAATAACTAAATTATGTTTTGAAAGTATATTTACTGAAAGTAATTCAACACCTACTCACATACAATCTGATAAAGGTACAGAATTTGTGTCAAAAGATATACAAAAATACTTTAAATCTAAAAAGATAAATTACTATACCACAAACAATCCTGATATTAAGGCTAGTATTGTTGAGCGATTTCAAAGAACTTTAAAAATGAAAATGTGGCGTTATTTCACTCATAATAATACTTATAGATACATTGATGTTTTACAAGATTTAATATACTCTTATAATAACAGCTTTCACTCTAGTATTAAGATGTGCCCATGTGATGTAAATTCCAGCAATATTATGACAGTTTGGACTAATCTTTATGATAGGGGGTCAAACAAACTTTGTTTAAAAAATCCAAAACCGATTTTCAATGTGGGCGATTATGTTCGAATATCCAAATATAAACATGTTTTCCAAAAAGGATATGAATCAAATTGGAGTGATGAAATATTTATTATATCTTCAATAATAGATAGATCTCCATGGGTTGTATATACATTAACAGATTTACAAAATGAACCAATAGTTGGTACTTTTTATGAAAAAGAATTACAGAAAGTCACTTACAACCCCACCTCACAATATAAAATAGATAAAATAATTGACTCTCGCTATTCAAGTAACAGAAAAGAAGTATTAGTGAAGTGGAAAGGTTATCCAGATAAATTTAACAGTTGGATTTTAGCATCTAGTTTAAAATCAATATGAATAAAGAAAGTTTTTATTTAACTTTACTCAGCAACAGTTCAATGGAATACTTTCCTGATAACAAGACCACAAATTTTTCAACAAAATTACCAAAACCCATCAAATTGGAAGGTGAATGGTCGGTTGGAGTTGTCGAGTTCCAATATCCATGTACCATGTTTACTGTTCAAGATCATGAAAATGTTATGTACATCACAAAAAAAATGTTAATGCCTAATGAAGATAAACTATCAACAGTTTACTACAAAAGAAATATCCCAGCTACTAACTATGATAACGTTGAACATATTATAAACGCGTTAAATGGTATCAAAGAGAAAGTAAAATTTCATTATAATGAAATATTAAAATTTGTATCTGTTACTGTTTTGGATAAAAATATATCATCCATAACATTATCACCAAAATTAAGTTTACAACTAGGATATGAACCAAATAAAAACCTGTTAGAGAGAAATTTCGGGAAGTGTCCTGCTAATTTACACTTAGGATTACCATCACAACTATTTATATATTGCGATATAATCGATCCGCAGATTGTGGGTGATGTTATGACTCCTTTACTAAGAATTATCCCATTGGATCCTTCAAAGTACATTTATGGCGCAAATAAAATGCACGTTTTCACTCCACCTCACTACTTACCTATCATGCGGAGAGAGTTCGATACGTTAGAAATAGATATAAGATCAAGCACAGGGCAGACAATACCATTCCAGTTTGGAACTGTGTGTATTAAACTACATTTCCGAAAATTGTAATAATGTATTCTCCCCATGGTAATCATAAATGTCCATATGAAAATTATTATACACATCAAGCTGGATCAGGAGTTGGAGTAATTTATAAGGGTTCATCATATCAACGCGGCCATGGTATTGGGAGCTTCTTGGGGGGTTTATTTAGATCAGTTTTACCTTTACTTTCAAGTGGTGCTCGAGCAATTGGTAAAGAGGCATTAAACGCTGGAGTAGGAATTTTATCGGATATGGTTCAAGCGCGTCCTATGGAATATTCAATAAAAGATCGTCTAAAGCAAGTTAGTACGAACTTAAAACGAAAGGCTGATAACAAAATTGATCGGTTAAACATGACAGGATCTGGGTATATAACTAAAAAGAAACGTTTGACCTCAGTCATTCCACCATTAGTTGCTAAAGTGAAAGCTGCTAAAAAACTTAGTCTAAAACCAAAAGATATCAAGGATATATTTACAAATTAAATATGTCTTTTCTTCATAATCATTCTTGTGAGTGTGTTAAGTCAGAATTGGATTTGTTTGCACTACCGTCTACACAAACAAGCATTGAAAATGGATTGTGGATTCACTATAAACCAATTTCATCTCTTGCTGATGATGGACCTATCGAGTTTCAAGTTCCTGGTACGGGTGATGACTACATAGATTTGTCTCATACATTACTCCACATAAAGGCAAAAGTGTTACATCAAGATTCAACCACCTTGACATCTACTACAGTAGTAGCACCTGTAAATAATTGGTTGCACTCTCTTTTTAGTCAACTTGATGTTTATTTAAACCAAAAACTTGTATCACCACCTAATAATACCTATGCCTATCGAGCATACATGGAAACCCTTCTGAATTATGCACCTGCTGCTAAACAATCTCATCTTACTTGTAGTCTTTGGTATGAGGACACAGCAGGAAAAATGGATTCTACAGATGGTAAAAATATTGGATTTGCTAAAAGACAGGATTTAGTTGCTGAAAGTAGGGAAGTAGAAATGATCGGACACCTTCATGGTGACATTTTCAATCAAGATAAATTTTTAATTAATGGTGTTGAAATGAGTGTAAAATTAGTTCGATCAAGAGAAAGTTTTAATTTAATTGCTGGTTCAAACGATGTAAAGTTTAAAGCTTGTATTACTGATGCAACCCTTATTGTACGAAGAGCACGAATTAATCCAAGTGTATTGCTTGCACATCAGAAAGTTTTAAGTACTACCACTGCAAAATATCCTATTACTCGAGCTGAAGTCAAAGTTTTAACAATTCCATCGGGTGTTCAAGGAAAAACTCTTGATAATATATTCTTAGGACAGGTACCCAAAAGATGTATAATTGGGTTTGTGAACAATTCTGCATTTAATGGCTCCCTTTCCAAAAATCCATTTAATTTTGCAAACTTTGGTATTAATTCTTTCAGCTTATATATTGATGGTCAACAAATACCTTCAAAAGCCTTGCAACCATCTTTTAATAATAGTGTGTATACATCGGCATATCATACTTTGTTCTCTGGAACTGGTATTCACTTTCTTAATGAAGGAAATGCAATCTCTTATGAACAATATGACAAAGGTTACTGTCTATTAGCATTTGACTTAACTCCCGATTTATCAGCTAACTCATCAGCTCATTGGAATCTCGTAAGGCATGGTAGTGTAAGATTAGAAGTACGATTTGAATCCTCACTAATACAAACAATTAACTGTATAGTTTATGCTGAGTTTGATAACATTATTGAAATAGATAAAAACAGAAATGTTACTGTAGACTATAGTAGTTAAGATCATAATGTATGTAGTATGTTAGATTTATGTGTAATGCATATTGAGTGTATGTAACTATAGAAAAAAAAAAAAAAAAATGTAAAATTAAATAAAACAAATTGTATGTAAAATACCATTTTTTATTTATATATAAACCCTCCATTTAATCTTATACAAAACAATGTTCCATTTTAAACTTTACATAAGCACATTGACTAAACCACTGAACATGTTGCTGCCAAGGATCATCATCATCTTCCCAATCTTTTAAACCGCCACCACAATGGAAACACTTGGTCCTGTCTCCATGGCCAGTATAAAAGAAACCGGCTTCTACAAGATCTTCAGGGTTTTGTTGCATAACCAGAGGCCAGAATTCGAAACTAAGCAACCGTCTAGATTTTGAACTGAAGAATGGATATTCCGCTCTTGAGTACTGCATATTGTTCTCTTTTTCTTCTACACTCAGTGTCATAGCTTCACTATTCAATGATGTGTTCTGCACACGTATACCACACACGTCTCTTCCTTCTGCTGTTGGCTTTCTCTCAGCTAAAAAAGTCAGCAATAATCTAATAAGTACACACAAGTAATTTAAGTAAACAGAATCACATTCACTAAGTAATCAGCTACTGAGTGTCATTGTTATAAAAGTATTTTTTAACTTTTTCACTTTCTGCTATTGTCTTTGTAATATTGTATACGAGGCTGTTTGTGTTGTCGTAGATGCTATCCTTATTATTCTTTACATAATATTTGATCCTCGTGGTGGCGTGTTTCCAATGATCACTAGTTGGAATCTTACATAGCTTCTTCATATCGTACATTTCAATTTTTATGAGATGCGTCGCTTGGTCTCCATCGTCAGAATTAGTAGAAATATATGACACACCATCTCTAGCGGCTCGGGCAACGGTTGACGATACCGGTTTCTTCTTTTTCATTTTTGGTGCCACTTCAAAAAAATTATCAATCGGTTGCGATTTCCTTTTTCCAGCATCGCATGTGTTATTATTGACGATGTCATTAGTCTCTTCTTCATGTTGAGGGGAGAGCGGTGAGTAGTAATACTGTTTATAGGTATTTTCATTATCGTCTGCGAAGCTGAATGATCTCTGCAACAACAGAGTTATAATGTTAATATCAATTTGTTTACACTTAATCATACACATACACACATACATAATAATAGCCTTTTATTCGGGCAGTAGTTTACAATTATGTTTCTTACACTAATGCACTGTTACAATATTACCTATTATACACACATACACCATAAGAAACAACAACAGAAATACAAATAAGTTTGTCAATAGAATAAACACTTACCTCCATGGCCATTGATGCGCTGACGTAGTATTGGAGCGCGATGGTCACAAACGGTGACACGATCGTAGACTAACTGCATGGCTGCAACGGTTCGATCTTTTATAGCAAAAGCAAATCCATAAATAATCAAAGTTATGGGGTATTCGTTCGCAACAAGTTGCTACATGCTTTTTGTGATCCCACAAATCAACCCTCGTAATGGGCGGCCCGGACCCGGCGAATCCTAAAAAAATTAATGAAATACCATTGTTATCTAAAGCAAATCCATAAATAAACAAATTTATGTGACAGGTGGGGCCGATCCGACGAATCCTAAAAAAAATAAATGTGTCTACAAACATTTATCTCACGTTCCTTGGTAACAGGAATCAACCTGTTTTGTGACTGAATGCAATTAAATATTTACAAATCACTATAATTGAACATTCCTACGACAACCATTGAATAGATTGGTACTGTAATAATCTGCTAATGGCAGTATTATCATGGATACACTAGAAATACAAAAACATTTGAAAAAGATTCATCCCACTCTAGAAAATAATGTTTATGCTGCTAATAGACTACCTATGCATACCCATGTACCAACGTATATAATATGCAATTTGGATGCGGATGATAAACCAGGTTCACATTGGGTAGCTGTACATATCGATACGAATGGCATCGGTCAATATTTTGATTCATATGGGCGAACACCTGCGCAATATCATCTCGAGTTCCTGAAAAGAAATTGCAAAAGGTGGAACTGGAATATTGATAGGATTCAGAATGATTGGACTTCAGTTTGTGGTGAATATTGCTTAATGTATTTGCTATATAAGTTTCAGAGATGTTCAATGAATAGTTTCACGAATATATTTACGGGGAACACACTGTACAACGATATTTTAGTGGATGAGATGTTCCGCTCATATTTTATAGGTACGAAGTAGGTAATAAAATTCTGGAATAAAAATTCTAGCAACACTGAAATATTGTCTTTTATTTATGATTCAAAATTGCAAGGCACTTGCAGGTTCAAGCAAAAAATAAGGGTCGGGTGAACATAAAAAAATGGAGTCGGCTTAGTCAGCAGACATCAGAAATCAATTAGGAATAAGTTACTTGATGACTAGCATCTCCGGAAACGTTGATCCTACGCAAAAATTGATTGCAGAATCGTGATCAGCGCATGGCAAAACAATATTTTTTTTTCTCCTTTTTTGGTTTTCTGTTTAGGTTTTAGTTTTTGTAGGTTAGGTTAGGTTAGAGATGTAGTAATTAAATTCTGAAATAAGAATTGTAACAACATTTAAGTATAGTGTCTTTTAATAATTATTCAGAATATAAATCATCAAGTAACGACGATGCGAGACGAGATCGATTAAAAAAAAGGTTCAAGCAAAAAATAAGGGTCGAGGGAACATAAAAAAGGGTCGTTTTATCGACGGTTGGGCCGCAGACACCGGAATCAACTAGTCATCTCTGGAACCGTTGATCCTACACATAAATGGATTGCAGAATCGTGATCAGCGCATTACAAATAATACAAAAAGACACCAAACTTTTTTTTTTTTTTTTTTTTTTTGGAATTTGACCATTCTGATCAGTCGCGATCCACCCTTCTGATTGGTGAGCCAGAACCGTCGAATCCCTACTACTCATAGAAAATACTATTCATATGTAACGACCATTAAGAAATTGGCAGTACGCCGAAATGAGTTAGTGTTTGTAATAATACAATGTTAAGTGGAACAGAACAGCTTGCAATGAAGCGGTTAACTCAGAATTATATTGGTTTGGCTATAAATTAGCATATACATTGTGTCACCCGTCAAATCTGAGGACAAAGGAGTCCCTGAAGCCAAAACCGCCACAACACCGTCGCCGCTCTTCGTCTGGCCTCTCCACGTGGGTCCGCCCAGCATGGGTGACCCTGAGCCCGAATGACCCCAACGGATCCTAAACTCACGCAGCCCCTCTCATCACAGCAAAGTGGCAGCAAGGTCAAGCTTACGGCAAGGATCAGTTACCGCAAGTCATTGAACCAATTTTTAAGTACCCATATAAATCCAATTTGTAACTATTTTTACTGCAACAACAATTTGCTGCTTAGCCGAGGAATGTGGGACACCGCGGGCGGAAAGATGGGAATTAGCACTCTGAGCCACTAAACCAAAGGCGTTCCTTGACTGCCCGTTTCAGGGTCGCGGGTTGCGCTCCCCAAAGGGGGAACATGGTCGGCGACCTCGGGAGCTTTTGCTGGCCTCGAATAATGGAGCTCCAAGCTTCGGCGTGCTCTCACCTCCGCTAACAGGGGTGAGTTCGCAATTGAAGGATTTTACTTATAAATTTAAGAGACATTATGGGGCGCGGTTTTTATAAGGGTGTTACATATTTAGCGATATTTTTAGGAAGATTTGTTAAGATGCATTGTTTTCATTGGAAAAATTTATTATTTTATGTCTCCACTATTACATATATGATTTGATGATGAGGCTTTTTGTTGTGTGCATAGGGATAAACTTGACTATATTCGTATAGTCGAGAAACGGTTGTGTAACAAATATACTAAAGAACAATCTTAAAATATTTTAACAGTTCATAACACTTCTAAATCCACTCCAGCATGATGGGCTATAAAATGTTACGGAGTAAGGTATAAAAATAACGTTATTTACATCCTCAACTCAGGGGCACTGGGCATCAAACGGATTTATAATAGATCAGTGAGGTATGTACTAAGTACCTAGCGAAGAACACGAAATGTTTTGTTTACTATTGGGGAAAAATAAGCTTAGGGTATAATCTTCGCATTCCAAAATTTATATCCCAATTGGTATGAAGTCGACAACGAACCTAAAAACAATTGAATATAACTTATAGCAGTCTGTGTGGTGATTTTAGAATACGTAGAGTCACCACCCCATTCCATCCTAAAGGGTGTCGTAATAGCCGACAAAAGGAAATAACATGGCCGAAAACCTAGCCCCAAGAAAAGGAAAACTTGAAACGAAACCATGTGCCAACCAATCTGGCGAACATGGCACAGTAGGCTAATTACCCTCGGTGCGATGGGAGGAGGCCTGACTCAGTAGTGGGTCACGTATAGGTTAACATCAAAATTAACCAAATCAAAAATCTATTTAAGCAAGTTGACTCATCTGAGTCATAACACGTCAATATACATTTTTCATTTACTAATTACCACCGGTTCGGAAGGCTGCTCTACAGAGAAGAGCAGGCGAGAAACTCTGTAGAAGTTTTTTTTAAATCGCTATTTTTGTATACAAGGCCTTCAATGACAAGTTTGTGAGAGCAATGATGATTTCCGGTTGCCCAACTAGATGGGTATCGGGTGTTAGATGCCAATCGCTCCTTATTGGTAATTAGCCACATAGCCCTGGAATGGTTAATCAGTCTAACCAGTCCAGGGCTATGTGGCTAATTAGACCCTAATAAAATTGAGAAAAGGCGAGGAAGAATAAGAATAATCTTACCCCTTTATAGAGAATTTGGCAGGCATTCCTTTAGTCTACCGCACCGGAACACAATCCTCCAAACTAAATACCTCAACCATAAACTAAAATACTTCTTGTCTTAACTTAGACTGTGCTGTGCTATCGTCACAAAGACAAACTAAAATTGGGGTTAACATTGAAAAAATAATGACTTCATTTAGCTGATAACAAACTCTTTGCTCAAATAAAAAAAAATATTAAAATTATCGATTGAACAATGGTTGTAAATTACGTTATAATTATTATAATGGTGGCACTTCACTTGGCAGTTTTGACTCTATTCAATGTTTGCGTTCAGGCTTGCGGCCAGAATGTACATTTTAAAAACTCTAACTCTTTATTTACTACTTATACAGCCCACAAATGACCCACTGCTGAGTCGGGCCTACTCCCGTCACAGGGAGGGTAAATGGCATACTGTGACACGCTGGCCAGACGGGTTGGCAAAGGGCTTCGTTTCAGGTTTTCTTTTGCTAAATAACAAATGTCTAGACTTGAAATCATACCCCCTCGACCGTGCTGCCACCTAGTTGTGGTGGGGCTTGCGTGCCTTTATAATCCGTGGGGCCATACTGTGTCACGCTGCTGTCCAGACGGGTTGGCACAGTGTTCCTTCTTTTGAGCGGCACCCAGCGCTGCAGTGGACTGGGGCTCCAGGGACTCCGCTGTCCTCAGAGTTGCCCTGCAAGTCCTGGAACGTCCTCGGGTTGACCTCCTTTTGCGAGGCCGTTATGTCGCAGAAGGGGAGTCGCAAAGGAGGAGGCTCCGGCTGACCCGCGCCGCGGACGGAGGCCGGGGTGGAGGGGGGTCGTGACGATGCGAACCCCTTCTGCCCTCGTCTAGGAGGCCGGTGGTGGGTTGGGGTACCCGCCATCGACAAAGGCCTCGTTGACTGAGATGGTGTCACAGTTGCCCGGAAAGCCCTCTCTGATAGTCGCTTGCCCGCGTTGCGGGCATCACGCCGGGGCGTCACTGTATTCTGCGCTTGCGCGAACCTGTGGCGGTGGTATGCATAAAGAATTTCCCCAGTGACGGCAACAAAAAAAAAAGTGTTCCATCTTTTGCGACTAGGTTATTATCAGCCTTATTTTCCTATTGTCGGCTCTTACAACACTGTCAGGATGGAATGGGATGGATCCGCACAAACAAGCGGTAACACACATTAAAACAAACTGATAACCTGCTCCTTTTTGTAGTCGGTTAAAAGTCAAATACTCATAAAATCTTATTGGTACATTAACAAGTGTAAGCCAGTCTTAATCTGCTACTGTACCAGCTAATTGTGACTAATTTCGTTAATTACCGTGCTGAATAACAGACTGAACATTTGTACAAATTAACATACTTACATGTTAATTTTCTTTTGTTTTTTTCTTGGATGATGTTTTGTTATTTTACTTGTACATATTGTTATGCTTTAGTTTTAATTATTTTAACGTCAAAATTTATTCATATATTTATTCAATAAAGTAAATTTTATTCTTCTTCTGTGACTTGCATCATAGGTGTAATATTTTTGCCTAGCTATATAGTATTGATATAATTTAGTTATATGGACGCGACATGTTTGACTAGTCCATTTCATAACGAATCCGTGTGGTAGAGGATTTAGAATACCAGTCACCAACCCATTCCAGCCCGAGGGTGACAATAGGAAATGACAAGCCCGACATTCTAGCCGCAAGAGAAGGACAAGTTGATACGAAAGCCTGTGCCAACACGTCTGGCCAGCGTGGCACAGTAGGCTTATTGCCCACCATGTAGTTGGAGGAGGCCCGACTCAGCAGTGGGTCATTTATGGGCTGGGCTAAGTAAGAAAGAAGATGTAAGCGCGTCTTTGTCACTTGCGTTTCGAAGTGTTATTTTTTTATATCATACTAGTGGCCCACCCCAGCTTCACACGGGTGGACATATTGTTTTTCTTGCAATAAAATAGCCTATATTAAGCAGTGATAATGTAGTATTCGAATGGTGCAAGAATTTTTAAAATCAGTCCAGTACTTTTTGGACCAATTACGCTATTACGCTCGCAATTACGCTCAATCATATTGCTCGTCGCCTATGGATAGTGACATCTTCACGTAAACAAGGTCAATAATTTAAAAAAAAAAAAAGCAACGACAAAGTTTCTTACCGGCTCTTCTCTGTAGAGCAGCCTTCCGAACCGGTGGTAGTTTCAGCATAAATGTCAGTGGACGCAGGGATTGTGAGCGATCAAGGGCGATGGAAGGATTGTAGGAGTGAAGAATTGTTTAAGAAAGGTGTGGATGTAGGTATGACGACTGATAGGTGTGTGTGGAGACTACCACCTAGTGTCGGACAGGGGCCGTAAGATGATATTGGTATTTATAAGAGTTTATATTAGAGATTTATAAGAGTTTTGTGATGAAACCTACGTAAATAAAGTTCTTTTTGAGTTTGAGAGTTCGAGTTTTACAGTGTCACTTACGTGTCGCAGACTATAAACAAAGTGAAAGCATGTCAGAAGCAGAAGGACAGTGGACACCGTCCAAGAGGTATGTTACTGCGTAGGTCCTACACCAGGCACCTTCGGTTTGAGCAATGGCATTCCGACATACTTCACGACTAATATCCAAGCTAACGCATCTATGGGTGTACTCTGTATAGGCATAAGACCATGTTGTAAGGCCCCATGGATTAATCAACGTTAATAGAAGCCTGGCGACTAGCACATCATCGCCTACACAACATTGAATCTTGTACACCAATTTACTAATCAAGGGAACATCTGTCTTTAGAGAACAGAGTAATAATGGCGCACTAGAAGATAACGGCTCGTGGGCTAGCAGATAGAGTGAAACGCAACAAACACATAACATTTGTGTTGGTGAATTACAAACACAGGGCCGGATTTAGGGGTCCAGAGGCCTCGGGGCAACAAAGGAGTGGAGGCCCCCTTGCCCCAAATTGCAAAAAATGCGTGGTAAAATCAAGGAGTCATGTTACTTTTCGGGGGGGCGGGGGGTCGAGTGAGCGGATAATTAAGATTAATATAATCAAATAATCATGTATGTATAAAGTACTTTAGGCTGTAGGTAAAGGTAAAAGCGAAAAAAAAAAAATCAAAGGAAAAGATGTTTACTAGGTTTACTAGTTGAAATTTGAAAGATTTTTTTTTCCGAAGTCTCTATTGTGGAGGCCCCGGGGCTTTCGCCCCGGTTGCCCCCCCCCCCCCCTAAATCCGGCCCTGTACAAACATGTAATTATACATATATAACCTATACCTACTGCATGGGTTTCGTTCAAAAACAAAATGCCTGTTTATTCGCCAAATCAGGAAGCTCTTTGGGTAGATATTATTTCGGCTGACTGTACCCTAATGGTGATCCCATTAGGGCACAGTCAGCCGAAATAACTCTGGTCAGTGAGGGAGTGGCTAGAGGTATATCGAATTCTCTTATACACAGGCTGTTAACAAACTGGTGTTTGGTTAAATTCCGCACAATATTATTGGTTATGGTAAGTATCCTGTATAACCTGTACATTTTGTTTAATACGAAAAGTTTTTTTGGTCTTGCAATAAAACTTTTTGGTATAACTACGATAGAGTGCTCAACATACTGGCATTCTCTGTTTGATGGGCCAAACTTATCATTAAAAACGACGACACGGTTGGCGCAGTGGTTGAGTTGAGCGATCGACTGCGGCGTAGCATGTCGCGGGTTCGATCCCCGCACGGAAGAAATATTTGGACGACCTACAAGTATTTGATCCGGGTCTGGGTGTTTTAAATCTACAATATGTATGTATTTACAAAAAAAAAATGTATATAACTAGTTTATCATCCATCTCGTTACCATAACACAAGCATTAAGTTGCTTAGCTTGTGACGAGATGGCGTTGTGTGAAATGTCCAATGATATTTATTATTATTTATTATTAAAGCCCATGAGTCGAGCCTCGTCCTAAGTCACTATCAATAATAATTAATTTTTCCTACTCTCGCGGCCAGGTGATCTGCCTGTTGCCTTGTTAAACGACATTCACAGGATAATGTAGGTTGGTGACATTGTGTATTCTAAATTCACACGGATAGTATATCTATATCTATACAAATAAATAAAATTGGAGTGTCTGTTTGGTCAAATTGAGAGGATGAGTGAAAGTAGACTTACGAAAGAAATATATAGCGGAAGTGTGAATGGGAACGTTGGAAGGGGCAGGCCAAGAAGGACATTCCATGACCAAATATGTGATGTTCTAAAGAAAGGTCAGGTCAGAAGCACCCTAAACCGACGAGCATGCATGAAGAGGTTGATGAAAGTGGAAGAAGCGAAAGTTGTGAGCCAGGATCGTAGCAAGTGGAAGGATGTGATCTCTGCCTGCCCCTGCGGGAAAAAGGCGTGACTTTATGTATGTATGTATGTATGGGTAAGTATGTATACACAGTACATATACCAAAATAATTTTTTTTTTAATGTTTGTCTGTCTGTTTGTTCCGGCTAATCTCTGGAACGGCTGGACCGATTTTGACGGGACTTTCACTGATAGGTAGCTGATGATATAAGGAGTAACTTCACTAGCTTCGCCCCACGCCGTCACCCGCGGGTAATATCCCACCCGTGCGAAGCCGGTTCTATAATAGTGAGTGTTGCAAAGTTATCAGGTATTTCCTAGTCGTCTTTTGGCTGAAATGATGATGATAGGTTAATATCCCTAATATTTTCAACATTATCGAACCAATTGTTGTATTTGTACCTTTTTGTTACAGCGGTGTTACCTTTATTGATTAGGGTGCAATTTCGCGTAGATTTATAGACAGAATAGCGTGATTGCTTAGGCCAATCAAGTAAGGTCATAGACTGCGAACTAAATTGACCTTTAGAGTTTAGGCTGCGAGGGGTCACGTCAGTCTAAAGAGAGCAATACAAAGGGAAAGGAAACTTGACACGAAACCCTGTGCTTAACCGTCTGGCTGTGGCACAGTAGGCTAATTACCCTCCATATAAATGGAGGTGGCCCCACTCAACAGTGGGTCATCTATGGGCTGAATAGTAGTAATCGTTTGTAGCGAGCAGCGTGTTCCATACATGAAATATCAACATAACATATAAATATCGCGTACAAATGCGAGATTTACCAAAAAGTCCTACACCGCGATACCGAAGTTTACAGAGCAGTTCGCACGGTTGAGAAATCCCCGATTACAGTTATCGGGGGATTAGGCGCCGCGGCCCCCTACCAGACATACCACCTCATCTGGCTGGATAATCATCCCTTTGCGCCTAAAACTTATTCAAAGTGACAATAAATATGTTAGGATTTCATTCTAAGACCATACAAACAATTTTGAAAAATATTGTCATAGCTAGGACATAGTTTAATTTTATTTTAGTTGTGAAACTTGATGGGCTTGTGGGAAATTTTCTCGGAGTTTCCCTGCGAGATCGAATCAGAAATGAGGAGATACGCAGGAAAACCAGGGTCACCGACATAGCCCACCGGATTGCCAAACTTAAGTGGCAGTGGGCAGGGCACATAGCTCGCAGGACCGACGCCCGATGGGGCAGAAAAGTCCTCGAGTGGCGACCGTGTTCCGGAAGGCGCAGTGCTGGTAGGCCTCCCACGCGGTGGACCGACGACCTGCTTAAGGTCGCCGGAAAGCAGTGGATGCGAAAGCAGTGGGGGAGGCCTATGTCCAGCAGTGGACGTCTTTTGGCTGAAATGATGATGACGATGAGGTATGTAGGTTATGTTATGTCACATAACATTACATTCAAGCGAGTCAAGTTCATTGCTATTCTACCAGGTAACGAATTCCAATACTCTTTTGATTAAGACAAAAATGTTCCTTATTCCCTTACAACAAAGTCCTAAACGCTTTCCTTTGTTAATTCTATCTTACGATTCCAAGAAATGGCGGGGATCGTATTTATAAGTTATGCAGTTTTTTTTATTATGCTAACTTGAATTTTGGCTCGGCCAAGTCGGACAGACTGAAAGAGGTTGTCCGAGAAATCAAGGTTTGATACAGTGTTTTTTACATATACTTTTTCAATGATTTATTTTCAATGCACTAAGCGAAGAATGGAATAATATTATTCTTAAAAAATATTGCTCGAATAAACGGCAAGAAATAAATAATATGTTCATTACAATTCACTTTTTAGTCGGATTAGCAGTCCCGTTTAAACTTTTGAGTTAATTATAATTTAAAAGTTGTCTTTATGGTCATAATCATAATATAATAAGTTTATGATCTGATGATTAGTCGCGTTTTGTCGGCTCTTCTCTTTGGAAAACCTTACTACATTATAAGACGACCTACGATACAACGTTAGCGAAACACTTCAATATTATTATATCGAATTGGAATCTGTTATTCTGAAAACTATAGGTATTGTTTAAAAATTATAAGTATTCTGGAATCAGTTATGGAGTTTAGTATTATTAAAATACACTTGCTTGAGTGGTTCGGCGCGTGTCACGAGAGCCGGGAGCGGTCAACGCCTTCCCAAGTAGTCACACAACTTCTTAACAATAAAATTTACCTCACTAATAAAGTCCCTCCCTGTTGCTTAGAAAATAGTCCGCCAAACAATTCTTAATAAAAAAAACTTAGGCGCAAAAGTTCACTGGCCACAAAAAATATGTAAAAAGTTGCGATTTCTTTTTATTACAAAATTTCTTTGCATACTCTATTAAATTTCACTGCACTTTTTTTTAAAGTAGTTGTCATTTACGTATTTGTTTTTCGCGATATTTTAAACGCGCGTTTATTTATGAGCGAAGCGTAGTTATTTCGTTTCGATGTCTAACTACAAACTAAAACTAGTTTCGTTTGCTTGGTTTCCCACCGCTGCACTCGCATTTCACTGTTGTCGGAAAGAGAGAAATGTATCTCCGTCCTACTTTTGAACCTTCTTCTGATAAATCCAGGACTTGAATACATAATCCGTGGTATATTAATGTTTCGTAAGAATATACGCCTGTTTATTATTCCGATACCTTGCAAGAACATCGTTTGACATTAAATTTTTATTGGAAACTAGTGGCCCGCCCCGGCTTCGCCCGTGCAAAGCGGTGGTGGGTTATACATATAAACCTTCCCCTTGAATCACTCTATCTATTAAAAAACCGCTTCAAAATCCGTTGCGTAGTTTTAAAGATTTATGCATACATAGGGACGGACAGAAGAATGCGACTTTGTTTTATACTATGTAGTGATGATGATCAACCTTACTAGTACAGACAGAGTTTCCTGTCGGCTCGTCTCGGTAGAGCAACATTTCAAACCGGTGTTATATGCTAACATTAATTTGCCAACATTGATGGTTTTTTATTTGATTTCTATTTACCGCTTTCTTAAATGGTTATTTATATTAGTTATGTAACCATGAATACGTTTACACATATTCATACACGACTATCTTGTATGGTTTCGAGTATTTGTGGGAGCGATCTTTAAAGCTGTACGCTCTGCTGACACTTTGCCACTTTTGTGTTAGCGTCTGATCTGTGAAATACTACCACTAGAATTTAAGGTAACGTAACGCCTAGTAAAAAAATGTGAGCACACACGCTACTATTATTTTTATTGTTGATATTACATACATACAACTGAAATAATGGAAATATACATTAGTAATTAGTCATAAAGCCTAATAAATTGTAATTAAGATTTTTCAATTTAGTTTCTATGATTGTAAAACTTTACTATGAGTACACAACAAACCAAACGTAATTGTCGGTTTTGTGACATTAGCTTAGCAGCGAACATACATAACCTCAAAACACCACCTGTTTATTGTTTACTCCAGTTTACGAAAAGTATTTTTCATTGTAATAAAATAAAAATGAGTGAAGAAAACATGAATAATGATCAAAAAGCAAAGAGGAATCGAAAGAAACGCAAAAACTTCCTATCAAACGCCAAAAAATACGCGAAAAAAGGCCAATTGGGGCGTGGAACGAAGGTGCCTGAAGAGTTGTATCAGTATTTTGTTGGTATTTTGGACGCAATGAAGCAGGGCATTGAAAATGAGGATGAACGAAGTAAGTAGGTATATGTTTTGACTTTTCTGACCAGTATCATTTCATATATGGGCTAAATAGTAGAACTGTTTTATTTAGCATTACCAAGTTAATCGGTAAATACATTACTCATAATTGTTTTCTAGAATCATTTAATGACGGAATAACGATGGTTGGGTACAAAGTTAATATTTTCAAAGTCCTCTATATATACCATCTAAAAGATACACCATTTAGAGAGTTTGAAAAAATCAGAAAGAAAAATCAAATGGCTAGCCCCTAGCTGCAAGACATGAAAACCTTGATACAAACCCTGCCATCTTGCAAGCAAGGCACGGTTGGCTAATATTTTATAAATTAATAGTGTCCCTCCCTGAATTTGGAGGAGGCCAGACTCATTAATGGGCCAAAATCATTATGATGTTGAAACACACTACTTGACGACACGGTTGGCGCAGTGGTTGAGCGATCGACTGCTGCGCAGTATATTGTGGGTTCGATTCCCGCACGGAAGAAATATTTGTACAACCTACAAGTATTTGTTTCGGGTCTGGGTGTTTTCTATCTATAATATGTATGTATTTACAAAAAAAATGTATATAAGTAGTTTATCATTCATCTCGTTACCATAACACAAGCATTAAGTTGCTTAGCTTGGGACGAGATGGAGGTGTGTGAAATGTCCAAGGAAAAAAAAAACTTCTTAGTCCAAAAATTACCTATTCCTGAGTTGGGTTCCCGCCATTTTAAGAAGGGCAGTCCTAATTGGGCTTTGGATGTTGTATGTAGTGTAATAATAATTACCAATTTCAGCAGCCTTAGTAAATAATGTACTTGAACGTACAAAAGGTGAAGAATTAAATATAATCGGAAATCAACTTGGCTGCCGTGTGATCGAGTTGCTCCTGCCATTTGCATCAGCTGAAGACTTGGAGCGGTTTATGGAAATACTCTCACCTGATCTACGCAAACTATGTTCTGATAACTTCACGAGCCATGTTGTTGAAGCACTATTAAAGGTATCTTGTGATAGAGCAACACAACACTTGCAGGCTAACAATGAAGAGACTTCAGACTCCGAAGACGAGGCTCCCAAGAAAAAGCCTAAATTAGAAGTCAAATTAGAGGCAAAGTATGAAAAGGAACATGTTAAAACCTGTCATGAGTTTACAATAAAACTGTCAAAGTATGCATTGAATAATCTAGAAGACTTTGTTTGGGACCATTATGCGAATCACATATTACGTTGTGTGCTCAGATGCCTCAGTGGCATTACGTTGCTGCCTGGTGAGAAACCAAAACTGAATTTGTTTGTAGACGAAGCCAAAGTTGACAAAGGTATTCCACCGTTCGTAGGTAAAGTAACATACAAAGCTGTACCAGATGATTTTAAGGAAATAGTGAAGGAATTTGCAGAACGGTTAACATTATGGCCGCAGTTTAAAGATCTGCCGTACCAGAATATTACGTCTGGATTACTGCAAGTCCTTTTATATGCAGTCAAGAATGTTGATAAGGGCATTGTTAAGGACTTGGTGAAGAAATTGCTGGATGAGAGTTTTGCACCTGATGATTGGGCTTCAAATGATACTGATGATAAGAAAGACGTAAAGATTGACTTGGATCAAGCTGATGATACTGTGGGGGCGGTGAGGCTTCCGCCAGTGTTAGAATCGGAACCTGCAGTCAGGTAATTGTTTCTATAAATAAAACAGTATATGCAGCAGTCTATTAGAGTATAACTACTCATTCCGTCTTGAGAGTGTTGTTGGAGCCTACTGAAGGTATTGTATGGGCTAAAAATAAACATTAATGTGATAATTATGCAACCACTCTATAGTATGGTCAAGCTAAGAATGCAGTTAGTAATGGTGTATTTTATATAATATTTAAAGGATAAAGGACAGGTTTTGAACTGGTCGCTATTCCGTGTGGTGACGGATTTAGAATACACAATGTCACCAACCCAAATCATCCGGTGTGTGACTAAAAGAACACAAGAGATGGATTCCGTCTTGCCAGCGTGGCACAGTAGGCTAATTTCCTCCATGAATTTGGTGGAGGCCCGATTCGGTAGTGGGGCATTTATAGGCTGAAGATATTTGATGAACTGGTCAATGTAAACATGGCTTTTTAATTTGAAACTTTTTTGTTGGCTAATTGTATTCTTAACGCATCAAGGCGCAAAATTTTCCCCATGAATTTGGAGTAAAACTTTCTCTCCATGTTAGCTGTGGGGTCTCGGCATCGGAGTCTGAGACTCCACATTCTCAGTGACACTAAAGCCGCTTTGTGGGTCCTCTAGTTTCGCGGAGAATGTACCCTGTTTGGGAATTACCTACAGCTAGTACTCGAGGAATGCCATCCGTTTACAGGCTGAGAAGAAGAAAGCTAATTTTAGCCATATTTATATTGTCCTTAGGTTGTTAGAAGCAGCGCTGTTTGTAGTAAAAAAAAAGACGTACACGCAGATTTATGCCAAGTGTTTCATAAATCGGCTGGCTCAGTTGGCTGTTATGCCCATGTTGAATTTCACCGTACAACGGCTGATAGACAACTGCAATGTTAAAGAAGAGGTGAGAAATTTCTACATACCTTTTTGACCACTACAGATGAGATCAGATACAACATCCAGCGATATATACATATTAAAAAATATATATATATACACATTAAAAAGAAAATAGCATTATGGTGATTATAAATATCCTTGGACATTTCACACAACGCCATCTCGTCCCAAGCTAAGTAACTTAAGTGCTGCATTTTGTATCAAAACGATGTTTGCAATAATTCCGGTCCCGTCCCGTCCGTATAAAAACCCGTCACGTATGCAGCGGCCTTTAATGCTTGTGTTATGGTAACGAGATGGATGATAAACTACTTATTTCCTTTTTTTTTTGTTAATACATACATATTATAGATAGAAAACACCTGGACCCGGAACAAATACTTGTAAGTCGTACAAATATTTCTTTCGTGCGGGAATCGAACCCGCGACATGCTGCGCAGCAGTCGATCGCTCAACCACTGCGCCATCCGTGTCAATTAATAAATATGTACAATGTTTTACTAACTATGCTGTGATTATGTGCCCATTCCATCCTCTTGTCCACATGGCTATTTTTCCCTTTTAATTTTTAAGTTGGATTACATTTTTTGTCAAACAGTTTTTGGGTGCGTTCACAACGCCTAAAATGCTCATTCAGGCGTTCCACATGGCGACCACGATCGTTGTGGCCGCGGCGAAAACGTCATTGATGACGTCATTACTTATGGTCACGCCAAGCTCACGACGCCCCATCCCAAAAGGTGGGTCGTTGTGAGCGTTTTGAGAATTTGAGCGCCAATTTTAAAAACTAAAAGCAGAAACATGGCGACAATAACAATATCGTTCTATTGTACCGAACAAGATCGGACAAGACATTATCAAATCAATATTAAGTGGTCAAACTTTTCGTTTCTCACGATCAAAGATTTGTAAAATTCTATTTCTTTCTTCATCTGAGCTGGACGAACTAGTACTTTTATTTTGACGCACCAACTAATTTCAAACTGCTGCTTATATAGGCATTTTTATTAAATACGATCATAAATTAGTTAAATACTCCTTGAAAATTAAAGTATATACTTTCTTTTTTAATAAATCTCTTAACCAATATGTAATGGAACTTATTAATACCACTTACAAATTGTAATATAACCTCATCAACCTTTTGTTTAGTTTTTTTTTTAGACGCGCCATTTTTATTATTTAAATGAACGCCCAAAACGCACCAAAATCCATTCCACTTGATTAAACGATTGTGGCTGTTTGTGACGCCCAGAACCAAGTGGAACGGCGAAAACCGTGGTCGTTGTGAGTGCCAAGTGGAACGCACCCTTTATGTGTGATGACGAAGTTGAAGTTAAAATGTCATCAACCCACACTATCCTAAAGTCATTTTTTATTACATTACTGTCAACAAATTTGGAGGACTCCCGAAATGTTGATGATATTTTTTATGTTGGTTTTATAGTTTGAGCCAATGTTTGATGAGCTGGCCCACAAGTTCGGGGAGATCTTGGTTAGTGGCAACACTGGCGTGTTGGTCGCCATCGCCAAGGCCTGTGTCCGTATCAAGGCGAGGCAGACCCAGTTTCTGAACGTAAGTTTTTTATATTTCTTCTTTTATATTCTGGTGAAGTATACATAAAAAATACTACATATTCATTCTATTCCTATGAAATCCATTCTTTGTGGTGACGGATTTCGAATACATAATGTCACCAATCCATCCTGAGGGTGTCGTAAATAGCAACTAATGTAAAACGCAAAAATTTATACAAAACCTGTGCCTATGCCACGCTGGGCAGACTGGTTAGCACTGGGTTTCGTTTCAAGTTTTCCTTCTCATGGTTTTCGGCCTTGTCATTTCAGTTTGTTACGACACCCTCTGGATGGAATGGGCTGGTGTTACGATGTATTCTAAATCACTACACGGACTTCACCTGCGTCTTGGTAGATTAATTTCCCCCATGAATTTAGAGGAGGCCTGACTCAGTAGTGAGTCATTCGTGGACTGATAAGACGATATATGTTGTTATTTTTTTTAAGGTGCCTCTAAGCCCTTTTAGTCTAGGGATTGCATGTGCCGTATTACGGCTCCACAGTTCGATTCCGGGGTGTGCCTTTCTGTAAACCAGAGGCACTTGCTCTGAGTCTGGGTGTAGTTTTATTAACTGTTTCTAATCTGCGCACACAGGTTACACCTAGGGCAGGGACTGCGTGTGTTTAAATAATTAAAAAAAAGTTTATTCTATTCTGTTTGCACTTCAGCATCTAGAAACAGCCTTGAACTGTGCCTCGCCCGACCATCAGAAGTATTTCTCCGTAGCCTGTCTACGTCTCCTGCCAGTAGACCGGATAGACTTGAAAGGCTTGGACAAAGAATACTTCATCAATGTCCATGGCGCTATCATACTGCAAGCCATATTGGACTTTCAGGTTAGTGAAATAGGGTGCATAATGCGTGTAGCACAAATAAGTATTTAGAATTTATTTTTTCTAGATTGTCGCCTTTGGTCCTGTGGTGGCAGATTTATAATACATAGCGTCTGCAACACTTCCAACTATGAGGGTGACGAATATTAATCTAAAAAAAAATTCTGCTTTTTTTTCATGAATTACGTGTTAAGAGACGACAAATGGAAGTGATAAGGCAATATTTACTATTTATTTTCTCTACATTGATCGCCTTTGGTCCTGTGGTGGCAGATTTATAATACATAGCGTCTGCAACACTTCCAACTATGAGGGTGACGAATATTAATCTAAAAAAATTGTCTGCTTTTTTTTTCATGAATTACGTGTTAATAGACGACAAATGGAAATGATAAGGCCGAACAAGTAGCCGCAAGAGAAAGAAAATTTGAAAGGAAACCCTGTTCGGTTGAGTAGCCTACTGTGCCACGCTGGCCAGACGGGTTGGCACTGGGTTTTATAATCAAGATTTCCTTCTCTTGCAGATAGGTTTTTAGCTTTGTCATTTCCTACTATCGACACTTACAACACCCCCAGGATGAAATGGGGTGAAGACACTATGTATTCTAAATCACACATCACACGGACGAACAGACAACCTAGCCAGAACTCAACTTTAGTTGCCCCTTACGACACCCACAGAATGGTTTTGGTTGGTGACATCTATCACCACAAGGAACAACTATTCCTATAGTGGTCTACAATAATAATCAACCACTCATGTATCGACTTTGGTTAACCAGCGTCCAGCGAAGGCGGTGACCAGCCTACTGGAGCTATCTCCGGAAGAACTGATGGTGGTCTTCTGCGACGCCAAGGGATGTCACGTGAGCGATCGCCTCTGTCAGAGTACCAGCGTGGGAGTCAAGGCGAGAGACAAACTTGTTTGGAAACTGAAGGTGATGAAAATTTTTTTTTTATTTATTTATTTATTTATTAAACCACACATACAGCTATTTTCACAGGTTAAGGTACCTAATACAATAGCGTAGTTATATTTATGTTACAAAAGTTCACTAAAATTAATTATATTGAGCAGATAGTGCAATTGTGCAAAATGCAGCCCGTGTGAATTCACTCAGTGTACAATTGAAGAGGTCAATCTGTTGTGACACCATATTGAGTGCACGCAGCGCGCGTGTAAGCGGCGCGTGCTGCAGCAGGTTGGTGCGAGCGGGCGGCACCCACAGCAGCGGCGGCCGCCCCCGTCGCCCCACGTACCAGTCAGGTACACGTAACCCAACTGTGCTTAGAACGCCGGGGTTGTGTATATTACCACGCATAATCTTAAATAAGTAAGTGGCGAGAGCTACTTCCCTTCTTACTTCTAGTTTATAAAAGCCTACCATGCCCAGCACAAATAGAGTAGGATATAGAAGTGGATACCCTGGATATACACCATACAGCTTTAAATACAGGAATCTCACAAACTTGTTCTGGATACGTTCTATCATTAGTTTGTACTTGGCTTCATGTGGCGACCATACGGAAGCATTGCATTCCAAATGACTTTTGACAAGTGCTTCGTACAACGATCTCAGAGCGCTGATGTTTGTGAACTGGTTTCCTAGGCGTAAGACCAACCCTAAATTGCGGTATGCTTTTTTACATACATCCGTACATACAATTAAAAGAACAATATTTATTTATTTTAAAATTTCTTTAGTGGCGTTGAGCACTTTTCTTGGGTTGGGTATAAAATGTCAAATTCGCGCCAGGACACGAGACCTGCTCGAAAAATCGTAAGACGCCGTCAGGACACTTTTTTTTCTTTTTTTATATACGAAACCCCTGCACTTGGTAACATGTACCGCGGGGGCAGTTTACAAACGTGTAATTCACGAACACAAATGACACCCAGACTCAGAGCAAGTGCCTCTGGATTACACAAAGACACTTGCCCCACCCTGGAATCGAACCCGGGACCCGTTGATCCAATGGCGGCAATATTAGATTAATAAGTAATTGTAATAGTTCTAAAGTGTTAATTGTTTTATCTAATATATAAAATTCTCGTGTCACAGTTTTAGATGCCAAACTCCTCCGAAACGGCTTGACCGATTTTGATGAAATTTTGTGAGCATATTGGGTAGGTATGAGAATAGGACAACATCTATTTTTCATCCCCCTAAATTTTAAGGGGGTCCAAAAAAAATTGTTTATTTTTTTAGAGAAAATGGGGGTTGCGCGGGGATGGTTTATTATTTGGCAAAACAACGTTTGCCGGGACAGCTAGTGTAATATAAATTTTCATTTTTGTGTACGATAGCGTAATAAATGAATATTGTATTTAACCACATAAATGCTAGTACTTTTAAACTGATAATTAAAGCAATTCGTGCGAAATTATTCCGTAACCATTCCAAGATATTAAAAAATGCACAACGTTATGGTTCAAGTTTTCACTTATCCCAGAGTCCCCTTTGGTATTTTTTTAATTTGTTATTTATGGCGCCAACGCGTATTCTTAAAAAGTATAGAAATAGCGGTTGCATTTTTTTTTCCTGGATTTTATACAGGCTTCTTTTCGTTCAGGCCTCCTCCGGTAAGGATGACAAGGCTGATAACCTAGCAGCTAGGGAAGGAAAACTTGATACGAAACCCAGCGTGGCACAGTAGTATGTGCCGAGTAGTGATGGAGGGATTGCAGGAATGAGGAGTTGTGTGTGAAAGGTGTGAATGTAGGTATGACGACTGATAGGTGTGTGTGGAGACTACCACCTAGTGTGGGACAGGGGCCGTAAGATGATAATGGTGTTTATAAATATAACGATTTATTTATAAGAGTTTTGTGATGAAACCTACGTAAATAAAGTTCCTTTTGAGTTTTGAGTGTTTCACCGAATGGCTTACCATTTAGTGGAACAACCCATTGTAAAATTGTGCCGAATAAACCATTTTTAATACAGTTGCTCAAAAAGTGGCATATTGCAGGGCCGTATAGCGTTCGGGAAGTGGGCTATTACACACGCGTGCTTTTTTTACCATTCCCGCACTCTTTCCAAACTGTCAAAATAATGGCTATTAACTTAGGAAAAACCAACTATGAAGTTTTTACTAAAAAAAAATCATAGATATTTTTATGATTCATGCAAATAAGTATATTTCTAAAAATAAACTACGTACTAATTTGTTTCAATATCAGATTTAATGATTTGATTGAATGAGTGAGGTTAGGTATTATTTCATTTCATTTCATCGCATTATATTTCATTTCATATCAATAAAAAATGTCTACTGAAGACTTGGTTGTATTTAGTAATAGTAGCTTTTGCCTACTAGAACGGGTGAAGAAAAAAAATCTCTGCTTATATTCTACGGTTGGCGCCATTTTTTTATAAGTCATAAATGATTAGTTAGTTGAGTTTATTGTGTTTTTATTATTTTATTAAATTGCTTCATTTTTTCGCAACTGTATTGAAAAATAGTCGTTCAGTACACGTGCGGAACCGTCATTGCAACTTGTTCCGACTGTCAACCCTCGCCTTCCGCTGCGCCTCGGCTCGGGTAGACATTTGTCGGAATTCTTTGCAATGACAGCCTTTCCGCACTTGTAATGAAATATACTATTTTCTTTTCTTTTTCTTTTCCATTGTTTAATTTGACAGCGTTTAACGCCATATTGGAATACTCAGCCCTTATATGACCCACTGCTGAGTCGGGCCTCCTCCCTTGACGTGGAGAGTAATTAGCCTACAATACCAAGCTGGCCAGACGGGTTGGCACGGGGTTTCAAGTTTTCCTTCCCTTGCGGCTAGGTTATCGGCGTTGACACATCCTTTTGTCGGCTTTTACGACACCCTCCGGGTGGAAGGGGGTGGTGACACTAAATCCGTCATGAGTATAAATAGACAGATAGATATATATACCACTCGTTTCCAGGGCTACTATCAGAAGCTGATTCTCTCCAAGCACGGCTCCCGGGCCTTCGAGAAGATTTTCGAAGCCGCCTCCATTGAGCAGAAGATAAAAATCATGATAGAAGTCTCGGATAAGAGTAGTCTTCTCAACAGCACTCCCTTCGGTAGGCTCGTGGCAGAGAAGATTGATGTGGCGGGATTCAAACTGTCTCAGAAGAAGTGGGAAGAGAGTTGGAAGAAGAAGCTCAATAAATAGTTCATTCCAATCTTTTGTTTCATTGATCATTGTTTCCAAACGTGTGGTCACGCCCCACAGAGGGAAATAACAATTATATAGGTTTAAAATTTTAAAATTGTAACAGAAAATATGATAAAAAGAGTGTCCATGGAGTTTCTTGCCTGTTCTTCTCCATAGGATCTACTTTTTGGAACATGCAACTAGATTCCTAACTTCACTTTTGACTTTTCAAAAACACCAGTAAATAGGCTCAATTGAAATAAATGATTTGAGTTTTTTTTTGAGTTTTATATGGGGCAATAAAATTTAAGAAATGTTATGGTGGGGCGTGGCCTAAAATAGGTTGGGAAACACTGGAATAGGCGCCTCCCTCGAGCGTACAAAGAACTAAAATACAAATTACCTTATTGAATAAATAGATATTTCCTTCAAATTAAAACACTGCAGAGCGTATGCAACAATATATTTTTCGGATCAGTCGTTCTTGAGATTTGTGTGTTTAAACCAAAAAGTCTGTCTCTTTATACAGGATGTTACAAAATCTCTACAGCCATAACGAAAGGATATATTGACTGCCTCGTTGGTCTAGGGGTTGGATGTGTTGACTTTGGATCAACGGGTCCCGGGTTCGATTCCGGAGTCGGGCAAATGTCTTTGGCTAAACCAGAGGCACTTGTTCCGAGTCTGGGTGTCATTTGTATTCGTGAATTTCTTGTTTGTAAATAGCGAAAGGGTTTCCGTTAAAAAAACTTATATATATATATATATATATATATATATATATATATCGGCGCAACAGCAACGGTTCATCAATTTTTAAAGAAGATTATTAATTAAGTAACTTGTTTAATCATTTGTTCGAGTTAAAACTAGTATATAACCCGTTAATTAATTTAATTATTATTATTACAATGTAAAAATAACGTAAATTCACATTATTCAGTACTCAACCTGAACATTGTAAACACGTGCTCGGACACTATAAATACGACCGCACAGCCCAGTGCCCACGATCGAGGCATTCTTGCTCGAGCCGTTGGACAGTGCGGACCTCTCATAAGTCGTTACGCTGTCAGTTGAGTAAACGAAGCTTTGGTAATACTTTTGGTGTTTTCTTTGAAAATAGAAGATGAGTGATCGCATAGAAAACATTCGTGACATCAGCACTGCTGACGTCACACTTTTTAAAAATGCAACCGAGGCTGTTTCTCCGTCATCAGAAGTGGGATCAGCAGGGATTCCGATCCAAGCCACCTCCTCATCAGCTCGATTACCACCTGAGCAACTGGAAAATTTGGAAAACCGCTATTTGGTGAAGGTCATTGGCAGAGGGCCACCTCGCAAGGTAGGTCATGACCAGCTGCGCCGTGCTCCACAGCCTGGTGAGTAGTTGACCGTATCGGCAGGGTATGTATCGCCTGATCCTCGAGACTCTGCTACAATTGAGCTCATCCCATCAACCTCACTAGAAGGGCTGCAAATTCCATCAAGCCGCGACCTTCAGAGTGAAGGCAATTCATCAGAATAAACCGTAAGTAACTTAGATCAATATAACTAAATACTTACAAAGAAACACTACACTTTAAATAGGTCACGCGAGCATTAATTCCTTCCTAAGTAGGCAGAGTAGCTTTATCTTTTTCCAAGATCCTTTAGTCGCCGCTTACGACACCCTCAGTATGGTATTGGAGTGTTGTGTTATATGTCCATCACACTGCGTAGTCCAAGTGATACACAAAATGTTTTTTTTAAGTCTTATATTAGTTTGGTTACTTTTATTCTATCGCTTAAGGGGGTATTGGCAGGTGTTGCCGCACCCCGGAGGTACGACTCCGGGCTGTAGTTTACATATCTTGTTGCCGCAGACATACTCTCCCTTCCTCACTTGGCGCTGCAGGTTGGATGATGGCACTCCTAAAAAAAGAGAAGTGAGAATAATTTGACTTGCAGGTCTCTTATGGGGATCCCTTGGAGGCCGGCAACACTTACTACTGCTACTGCCCAGCCCAAAAATACCCCACTGCTTAGTCGGGCCTCCTCCCAACACAGGGAGGGTAATTAGCCAGGTGGGTTGGCACATGGATTCGTTTCAAGATTTCCTTCTCTTGCGGCTAGATTTCCGGCCATATCATTTCCTTTTGTCCCCTCTTAAGACACCCTCTTTGCCCGTGTCGGGACGGGGCAGGTTAGATGTGCTGCCTTTGGATCAACGGGTCCCGGGTTCGATTCCGGGGTCGGGCAAGTGTCTTTGTCTAAAACCAGAGGCACTGGCTCGGCGTCTGGGTGTCATTTCTATCTATAATATGTAAGTATTTACAAAAAAAAATGTATATAAGTAGTTTATCATCCATCTCGTTACCATAACACAAGCATTAAGTTGCTTAGCTTGGGACGAGATGGCGTTGTGTGAAATGTCCAAGGATATTTATTTATTATTACACTTCCCCACCGCACGCTGGGATAAAACGCGTGTTGTTAAAGTCAACGAAGCACGCTTGCTGGTAGGACCAAATGGTCCGCCCGGCTAGCTACCACCATCACAGGCCACAGCTTCGTCCCCCGCCAAGCAGTTTTACTGTGTTTCCACGTGTGTATGCGAGAGCCGGTGCCCGACTGGGCATTTCCTTGAATTGCCTGCACCACTTAGGCCCTGGCGTTGCTTTCTATCACGCAAGCCTAGGGTCAAAGACAAATTCAAGTTAGTGATAAAAAAAAGCCCTCCGGATGAAATGGGGTGGTGCCACTATGTATTCTGATGCCGTCATCACACGGGCAACACGTAGGCGGAGATCAATTGGATTCCCCGGCAACCCATTAAAATATTTGAGCCTAACCTTTAACTCCATTTTTGACAGGTGAGGGCCTCTCCGTCAAGTCGCCAAACTCTGTGTTTTTGGGTCTGTACACCAGTCTGCGAGATAGGTCCATGGTTGACGCTCGCTCCAGGCATAAAGCCAGGCAGATGGTCAATAGAAATAGCTGAAATGACAAATAACACAAATATTAGAGGTTTGAGGGTCGCAAGGGGCGACGAGTCGGAAAACTCTATACAAACAATTTCCCCCCATGCATTTAGAGGAGGCCTGATAGAGTAGTCGCTCATTACTGATAGATACGATAATACCATTACACATTATTAATAACACCATAACTGGATATTGTTTGAAAATAAATATAAGTAGATATGTTCCATCTTGATACGTCATCAAGAACCCGTGATATGCATTTCAGAACTGGGAAGACGCCGCTGACAGTCGAGTAATGTTGATAAAAATATACCAGTTACCACAAATATCGCGGAACTACTGATTATTCAACACATTTATCTCAAAACTGGTTCTTGCACAAACATCAAGGTTCCGTTGGGATTGGACGATTTATTGTAATGGCAATATTATACGAGCTAAGATTATAAATATCTCAATATACCAGGTGTAACAAGAACCCTATCCATATCAAAAGTTACTGTAAGCAAAATCTCAACAAGAAAAGTAAATCTTTTTCTTAACATTTTGGTCGACGAAAGTGTAACTAATTAGAGAAATGGCCACAGCAACTGTATGATTCATTGTGGAACATATTACAAAGCTTGTGGGATAACATGTATGATAGCTAGGCGGCAGAAAAATATTTTTAATATGCTTTTATTAGCTTCGCTTCTATGTATGTATGTAACCGAATCTTCGAACATGATTTTGACCCAGTTAAAAACGTCGGATTAGCACGAAATTTGGCATACTTATTATGGACCGATGACAATTCAACAATTTGACCCGTTATCATTAATATAATAATAATAATAACGGTGATCAAGGTGGAACACCGCTCTTCGATGCAATAGCTAATAAAGATGTAAATATCATATATCTATTGCTATATGTTTAGTGATTATTTAGCAAAAGCTTTATAATATTTCAACTAAAAATAAATAATAGTTTAAAAAAAAAAAGCTTTTATAGAAAATCGAACTAAAAAATAGAAAATAAATTTTATTATATTTTAATTATAAGTAGTGTCAGAAAAAATGATTTTATTGTAAAAAGCGTGGGGTGCTTTTCAGAATATTATCAAAATAACCCTTCTAGTCATATCTGTTCATAAAATAATTAGAACTATTGATACCATGCACCCCTCGCACGAAAGTGCACATTCGGGGCACATTGATACAAATTTATTCTTTTAGTAAATGGGCTCTAATACATTTTGTGATTAAATCTAACGGTAAATTTGTATTTAACAAGTTAGCTGAATTTATAGTGAATAAATTATAATTATTAAATTGGATGTTATTGTCAATAGATCGTATTTTATTGGGTCTAAGTAAAAATCGTATCAAGTGACATAACCCCTATTAGATGAAATAACCGTTTCCTTAACTAAATTAATTGTGATTTGTTTTGATTCATAATTCTGTTATGTTTCAATATTCGAACATTCTCGATTTAAACTTGAGACTTGTTCAATGACAGAGAGAGTAAATTAAAAAGTTAATTCAAACACGGAATGTCAAATCAAGTAAATACCTTTGTAGAAATTGTGTCCTTTATATTTGTACTTCTCAGTGTACAAGTATATATATAAAGGACACAATTTCTACAAAGGTATTTAATATTATTTACTACAAACAAAATAATCAACTCACCGTAATTCTCATTTTTAATTGGTAAATACACGAGCACGTCCTACGGAGATGAGTTCAAGACTTGTCTAGTCGGTACGGTACAGACACAATATTGTGATTCAACAATTGTAAACGACCACAGTGTAATGTCGTCAGTGCTAGTAGGAAAACAAAGGATTTTTAAAGACTCTGCTATACCTCTTACTAGCAGATGCCCGCGGCATCGGTCACTAGATTTTGTTTTAAATATAGTTTTTACGAAATCCTAACTTATTGCTTTGAAGAAAGTTCCTTAAAGTATCTTGGGTGTTTTAATCGAGTTCAAAAAATGAGGCTCACGTAACTTTACCTTTTTGTATTTTATATGGACGGTGCCGCTTTTTTATTATTTATTTTTATTTTACGCGAATTAACTATTATATTTATAGCTGAGATGTAAATACAGTGGTCGGTGAGGTCATTTACAATCCTTTACTCCACTACTACCCACTGCTGCCCAGACAGGTTGGCACAAGGTTTTGTATCAAGTTTTCCTTCTCTTTCGGCTATGTTTTCGGTCTTATCATTTCCTATTGTCAGCACATACGACACGCTCAGTGTAAAATGGGGTGGTGACACAATGTATTCTAAATCCGCCGCCACACGGATTTCTTTATTAAGGGTAAAGGGTAATCCCGTGTACAGTACACCCCGGGGATGTTCAGTGGGTATGTCCCCTCCGTCTCCTCACAGAGGCGGAGGGGACTCCCACACACCTCCTGCTGGCCGTCTCCAGGCTGGCGGTGATAGTCTATAAAGGATTTTCCCTTTAGGATTAGGTAATACTGATTTAGATCCGGCAGTTTGAATTTTAATGTATCCTCTACTTTTAAGATAGTTATTAAGTTTCTCATGTTATAAGTGGACAATGTAATGTTCTTTTGTGAGAAATAAAGATTCTTTAAACCGAAGGATAAAGTAAAGCATTCACTACACTGTGTTTAGGAAATCAAGATCGTTCAACCTTATGACGCATCAGATCAATCAAAAATGAATCAGCGGCCGGTCTTTTGTCTTACGTTACAAACACTTGTGTTGACCAATTAGTAATATTTTAGTAACCGTAGATACTTCGAACCAGTTATGACACAAATTAACCAACATTTAATTATAGTTTTGTTTGTGGCATTAAATAACACCTCTTCACTACATAGTTTATAACAAAGTCGCTGTCGTCTGTCCGTAGTTCGCCCCTATGTAGGTACTCATAGAAACTAGGCAACGGATTTTGAAGCGGTTTCTTTTAACAGATAGACTGATTCAAGAGGAAGGTTTATTAGTATAATACATACATACATACATATAATCACGCCTCGTAGGCAGATACTACTTCGTTCCACTTGCTACGATCCTTACATACTTGTTTGGCTTCGTCCACTTTCATTATTCCCTTCATACATGCTCTTCGGTTTAGGGTACTCTTGACCTGGCCTTTTTTCAAGACGTCCCTGATTTGGTCTTGAAACGTCCGCCTACGTCTTCCCCTTCCAACACTTTCATTCACATTCGCCCTATACACTTTTTTCGTCAACCGGAGCGGTCGCTAGTCATTTCTTTAAGCAAATGAAAGTATCTATATTTTTAAGCCATATGATTTGTTTTCGTTACAATAGGGTTTCTTTAAGTTGCGGTTATAATGGTACAATTCCGTGTGGTGTTGGATCATGGACCACACCATTCGATCCCGAGGGTGTTTTAAGAGCCGACAAAAGGAAATAACAAGGCCGATAGTCTATAGTCCGTAAGGGAAGGAAAACTTGATACGAAACCCTGTGCCAACCCGTCGGGCCAGTGTGGGACAGTAGGTTAAGTTCCCTCTATGAGTATTTAATGGACTGAGACAATGATACTCAAATTTTAATAAAACTTAATCAAATCTATACCTCGTTCACGTTAAGAAGGCAGTGAGCCATCTTTGCTCGTCGGCTTAGCCACGCCACCTAACCAATCAAATTGGTCCAAATTGGAAAGTCACGTACACATTTTATTTTTTCTTTTTAATTGTCGACTTTGTCTTGTCATTTATCCTTTAAATATATAAAACTAGCGACCCACCCCGGCTTCGCATGGGTGCAATGATGAAGCTCTGAATTTATTAGTGTTTCTTTAAATATTAAGGATGTAATATACATAT
This sequence comes from Clostera curtula, assembly GCA_905475355.2. Classification (NCBI taxonomy): domain Eukaryota; kingdom Metazoa; phylum Arthropoda; class Insecta; order Lepidoptera; family Notodontidae; genus Clostera; species Clostera curtula. Next base: position 1,170,820 of record FR997818.1, on the reverse strand, counting down.
AAACCTTCCTCGTGAATCACTCTAACTATTTAAAAAAACCACATCAAAATCCGTTGCGTAGTAGTTTAAAAGATTTAAGCATACATAGGGACGGACAGACGACAGCAATTTTGTTATAAACTATGTAGTGATACACATTCCTAACGCGAACGAACTATAGTCAAGTTTAATTGCTGTTGTCAATAAATGTCAAATGACAACGACTCAGTTACCACTCCAATAAATGTTGTGTCAATCAATTTGACAGTATTGCAATGGTGTTGACTCATCAATACTCGGATCGTAATTAAAATGTCATATGGCGCGGCCAGTCTGTCATGTGAAGAGCTCTCGGTACCCACTTACTGGTAACCGCTCCCGTTTGTCAAACTGGGTGCATATAAATTCGGGGTTAGTAGGACAACGGTCTGTGGTGACGGATACATGGTGTCACCAGCCCATTCAACGCTAAAGGTGTCGTAAGAAAGAAATGACAAGACAGAAAACCATGCAAGAGTAACAGCTGCAAACTTGATACGACACCCGTCTGGCTAGCGTGACACATTAGGCTAATTATCTATGTAATTATTAGTGTAATTATTTATGGCCCCCCACGTAATGGAGGGGGCCCGACTCAGCGGTGGGTCACTTACGGGCTAAAAAGTAGTAGTCTTTGGCGTTGAAAATAAATAAATTATTATTACTAACAAAAATTTTTTTTTGTATGTTTTTACGTTGGAAATCCTCATAGATACCCGACCACTAAACGCCAGCCGGGTTAAGTGGAACTCCGAGGCGCACGCCCCGGGTTTCACTCCCCAATGGGTAGCATAGTTCGTGACCCTGATGGGGCCTTGGCCCGCTTGTACAAGCGGGCCCCACGCTTTGATGGGGAGCTCTAGATGCTCCCCAACTCACCGAGAGGCACGTGCGGGACATTGCACGTGCCCCCGTCAGGCACCGGATGAACTGGCGCCAGATCCACGCGGTTGCGGTGGCAGCCGTGGCCAGCCTGCCTGGCAGCCCTCCACTGCTAGTGTTGGCAGCCCTGGCCCCAACGCCTGGCCGCCTCACCACTGCAATGACCACGCCGTATGTCGCGGCAGGTTAAGGCTTCAGAGGTAACTCTGAGGACAGAGGACTCCCCAGAGCTAAAACAAAACCCACCACGACTCCGTGTGCCGCTCTTCGTCTGGCCTCTCCCCGTGGGCCCGCCCGTCATGGGCGACCCTGAGCCGGTATGGCCCCAATGGATCTTAAAGGTACGCAAGAGAGTAGCTTATCTCTCTCTTAATCAAATTCAAATCATTTATTTTGTTTGGGTCACGATCACGATGGACACTTACAAATAGTCAACACATTATTGATCATCATATTATACAATAAAAAATATCGACGTTTACCCCCAGTTCGGAACGTGACTACTGCTGAGAGGAACTGGCAAGAAACTCAGAGGGCTTGTCATTATTTATCTTCTTCTATAAGTAATCAAATCTTAATATGAGCTAAGACTCACAGAAGTGGTGACCATTTCTGTGAGTGCAATGACTCAGGGTGACATTGACATTTAGACTCCTGGGTAAATACGGTAAATAGTGACATAAGCTGCGGTTTTGCGGTTTCATTAGCAACTGTGTCAATTTTAGCAAAAGGCATTATACCTTTGACAAAAGCTTACACGATTCTAAACTTTAGTTGTCCGCTCGATGACGGATTTATAATACAGTGTGTCACCACCCCATTCCATTCTGAGGGTGTCGAATGAGTCGACAAAAGGAAATGACTAAGGTCTTAAAAAGCGCAAAGGAATGATCATCCAGCCAGACGAGGTGTTATGTCTGGCTGGTCGCCGCGCCTATCCCCCGATAGTTGTAGTCGGGGTATTCTTAACTGTGCGAATTGCTCTTGAAACTTCGCTATCGCGGTGTAGGACTTTTTGGTAATTCTCGCATTTGTAGGCGATATTTCTTGTTGCAATTAGTTCAGATTTTTCGGGTAAATTTTGTAAAGTATGTAGCGTGTGGCCGGTACAGTCCATAACCTAGCTTGAAGAGATGGAAAACTTAAGGTCTGTAGAATATGTCACACAGAGCCGACGCGACGCGACCGCTACTCTCGGCTCTGTGTGACATATTCTACATTAACTAATACATTACAACTCTTCACGTCCCGCCAGCGTCGCGTCGCCGTCCCGCCCCGTCCGCTGTTTGCCCAGACCTTTAATATGAAACCCGGTGCTATCCCATCTGGCCAGCGTGGCACAGAGGCCCGACTCAACAGCAGTGGGTGCTCTACGGGTTGAGTAGTAGTAGTATTAATAAAATATTAAACTCAGACAACAAACACAGACAACTGCAGCCGTCGACGGCTGCAGTCGGCTGCCGTTGACGGCACTCGCCGACGCGTCGACGGCTGCAGTTGTCAGTGCCGTTGACAACATGCCGTTCGTGTGTATGAGCGCTTACTGTCTGAATTGCGAGTTAAGAAGATTAATTATCGCTATTAATTACTAGTAAATCTCTGAACGTTTTTCCCCAAGTGTTGATAAGAGTTGTTAAATAATTAAACAACAAAGAGATAAGGCACGGTGGACAAACCCCGTTTACTGGATCTGCTCAAATGCGGAAGGTCTTTGAACGTACAGGAAACTGCCGAGCCCTCCGAGTTTCTTCCGCCAGGTCTTCTCGGTTGGTGCCGCGTTCCGACCTGGTAGTAGTGTTATAAAACTGATGTATCCGAGTGTCCATGGAGTTTCTTGCCTGTTCTTCTCCATAGGATCTACTTTTTGGAACATGCAACTAGATTCCTAACTTCACTTTTCACTTTACAAAAAACACCAGTAAATAGGTTCAATTGAAATAAATGATTTGAGTTTGAGTTGACGATTGTGAACGCCATAATTGGTCTAAACAATAAAGCATTTCTCTATGTGTAACGAGTTGCTTCTCATTTAAGGTCTGGGCAAACAGCGGACGGGGCGGGATGGCGACGCGACGCTGGCGGGACGTGAAGAGTTGTAATGTATTAGTTAATGTAGAATATGTCACATAATTCATAATTCATAATTCATAATTCATTTATTCACACATAAATAGAGTAATTACATTGATAGTCTTCATGTTAAATTTAGGTACATTCTATTTAGCCTGCATTTGGCATGTGAAATTGAGTTAGAGCAAAATAAGTTATCATCACACTAATTTTTAAATTAAATCATATCATTTTAAATGTCGGATATATCAAGTTTCGATTCTCGGATGACACGTAAATTCATAAAAATACAATTGCTATAATGTCAGATAATAATCAATATTATGTCAAAAGTTAATGTCATGAATGAATTTCATTAAGGTATGTAGTATTTTTCTAAAACCATTCGCTTACAGAATATATCATTTTTTTTAATAGCAGATCTCTTAATCGGCCTTTAAATCTGGGTAGTGGGAGATTTTTTATGTCAGTTGGCACTCTATTAAATATTTTTATGCACATAGCGTAACAGTTTTTCTGAAAAAGTGTTGTTCTTGGTGCCGATTCAAAGACCAACTGCTCCCCATGTCTAGTATTGCGAGGAAATATGTCACGGGCTTTGACAAATAGATTCGCATTAGATTTAACAAATACACAAATTTCAAATATATACATACAAGGTAGGGGCAATATTTTTAAAGCTTCAAAGTAAGGCTTGCACGACTCATGTGGAGGGGTACCAACCATAGCTCTTATGCACCTTTTTTGAGAAAGAAAGGCTCTTTGATATTCTGTTGAATTGCCCCACAATATAAGCCCATAACGTAATATTGAAGCCACATGGCCATGGTAGGCTAACATTACCGTCTGATGGGTTGATGTGTTCCTAAGTCTGTTTAGTACATACACGAAACAATTTACTCTTCGGCAGACTTCGTCAACGTGAGTTTTCCAGTTCAAATATTTGTCCATGTTAATGCCTAAAAATTTTACATTGGAGGGTTCAGCAATTACTTCTCCGTCATACGAAATGTTTCTTGGAGTGATTTTTGACCCATGAGTTTGAAATTGCATGAAAGTAGTTTTGCCAATATTAGCTTGTAAGTTGTTGCATTGTAGCCAACTTATAACGGATTCAATAGTCCTATTAATTTCTATATCAAATTGATTGCTAATTATAATGTCGTTAGTCAAAAGAATGGAAATGTCATCTGCAAATAATATACATTTATTTGGAATAATATCAGGAAGATCATTAATATAGATAAGGAAATAAAGGGGTCCTAAGACGCTACCTTGCGGAACTCCAAAGCTATTTGTGATATAGTCAGACCTTACTTGGTTTAAAACTGTGTCCCTCTCCATGCAAGATATTTCAACGCATTGTTTTCTATTATCTAGATAACTTTTAGTCCATTGTAAAGCTGGGCCTCTTATTCCATAGTCTTCTAGTTTATGTAATAAAATGTCATGGCAAACAAAGTCAAATGCTTTTGACATGTCAAAAAATATCGCAAACGTCTGTTTTTTCTTGTCAAGGCTAGATACAATATTGTGCACTAAGTCAAAAGCTGCCAGTGTTGTGGACTTGCCTTTTTGAAAACCATATTGATCTTTTTTAATTAATTTATGTTTATCGAGATAAATAGTTAACCTTTTGTGCATAGCCCTTTCGAATATTTTGGAAACTATCGGAATTAGAGTAATCGGTCTATAGTTACGCATATCTGTTTTATCTCCCTTTTTGTACATTGGTTTTACTATAGACTTCTTTAATTTATTCGGAAATATTCCTTGCTCAAACGATAGATTTATTAAATATGATATTATTGGCGTAATACTATCTACACATTTCTTTAAAATGTTAGTCGAGATCCCGTCATATCCCACTGAATTAGTGTTATTCAAAGACATAATTATGTGCCTGACTTCCGTTTCATCTATAGGAGAAAGGAATATGGTATGGCTTGCTCGGTATTTATTTGTATTTTTCCAAGGATGTAATACTTGATAGTTATTTGAAAGACGTATTAGGTAGTCGTTAAATTTGTTTACAATATCCCTGGGATTGGTAACGATTCCATTGTCCGTTTTAATTTCACAAATAAAGTCTTGGCTATTGTTGGACTCCGTGTCATCATTGATAACCTTCCAAGCTGCTTTACATATGTTCTTAGAATTATTAATAAAATTATCATTACATATCTGTTTTGACTTTAATATACAGCGCCTTAGTAGTTTTGTGTATTTATAATATGCTGTTTTACTTTCTATGCTACGTTTACTGTAAAATTTGAAACGTAACTGCCGTTTTGTTTTGCAGCTAAGTCGTAGCCCTTTAGTAATCCATTTTACAACGCGGTGTTTTACAACAATAAGTTTCCGAATATCCGGAAAACAAAGTTCATAAAACAGGCAAAAGTTATCATAGAATTTGTTAAAAGCTATGTTAAGATCAGTTTCCATATAAACACTCTCAAAACTTAAATTTCCTATATAATCTTTAAATTTACGAATGTTGTCCTGACAGTAATCCTTTTTAGTAACATAGTATTTCGAGGGCCTTACGATTTTTTTGTTTAGAGGTATGAATAACATTTGAGCCGTATCATGGTCAGAGAGTCCTAATCTTAGTATTTTACTAGATGATTTTTTAGTGTTACTGATTATATGATCTATACACGTGTTAATTCTAGTTGGTTCGTTAATATGTAATGTCAGATTATACGTTTTAATGATATCTTGTAAATTATCCACTGCTGTAGTTTTTTTCAGGGTATTAATGTTAATATCACCTGTTAATATTATTTTATATTGGCAGTAATTGCTGTTAAATAGTAATCTGTATAACAATGTATCTAAATGTGCCAAAAATAAATTTACATTTGATTGTGGTGTCCGATATAAACATATTATTACAATTTTGAGCCCTTGTATTTCAATTCCCGAGCATTCAAAGATTGTTTCACGAGCAAAGCTATGTAAAAAGCTTATTACCTTAAACTTGATACCCTTTTGAATATAAATACATGTACCACCTCGAGCTTTGTCTCTACAGTATGTTGTTGCAAGTTCATAGCCATTTAGTTTAATGTTAACAATGTCACTCTTTTTCAAAAAAGTTTCACTGAAACATAGTGCATGTGGTGAGTTTCCTATGTCTTGAAGCTCTGAAAGTGTTATTTGAAGAATGTCCAATTTGCATAATAAGCCCGCTATATTTTGATGAAGGATTTGAAAGGATGATGCGTTACTTTTCGGAGATACGAAAAAAGGTGGCCTTATTTGAATGGTTTATAACTTTTTCAGGTTTACGTGTATTATTAGTAGCAAAATAATAAGGAATTGTACACATAGAGCCGTCGCGCTCGGCGCGAGAGTAGCGGTCGCGTCGCGTCGGCTCTGTGTGACATATTCTACACTAGCTGACCCGGCGAACTTTGTTTCGCTATAAAGGCAATAAATGAGCAGATTTTTGATTTTATTAACTTCAATTTTTTATCAGGATAAATATAAATAAAAAATCTATAATTTTAATTATACTTTATTGGGCATCTATTTTAGTAACTGCACTTTTCAGTGAATCACCTTATGACAGACGACATTTTTCAGTTTATTATCAGGCGCATGAACAAATAACGCAGATGGTCTTCTGACCCGGAACATGCCACATATAATAATTGATCTTGGGAAATACATGAATTTTCTGGATTTAGGCCACAAACTTTCCAGGATTGGCCCTGTGATTTATTAATGGTCACGGCGAATGCACGACGGATCGGAAATAATTAAAACTGAAACGGTATATCAGTTGATATCGTCGGGATCCTCGGATGAGAACTTCCTCACCTTCCAACTTTACTTTGAGTATATTCCATTGTTCATCAATTCACTTACCACCAAACGCGTTCCGTTGCACAGGTTTGGTGGTTTTGGTTTATATTTGGAAGCAAACTTAGTACGTAGCCAACCTTTAGTCGTAAATTGTGCAGTGGTAAGCCAGGCACATGCAAGGAGACTTTTTTTACACAGTCAATATATTTGAATTAATGCAAGTGTACCAATGATTTCATTCTGAATTATGTTAGTTACTTTATGTCATCTACATATTTATTCTTAGCCGCCAAAATTGCTCGCTCAGTCAACCATTCATTATTTTTGTGTTTGTGAGTTCGTCCTTCGATGAACAGAAATTCTGAGAAAATAAAATCAATCCACATATTTCGATGATTTGAGGCAAGCGCTTATTAAGGCGGCAGCAGTCGATCTTGGAATTAGTGGCAGTGTTTGGCAGAAATAGCCAAGCAGTAAAATCATTGCGCCTCCAAAATATCTCGAGTCATTGCGTAGGTGTTCGGTCGGATCGGATAAGTGCTTCCAATGCACGTGTATGCGCTATTGTACATTCGTCCCAGATGACGCTTTTCCATTTTGATAAAACTTTAGCCGCTGAGGAGTGTTTTGTAATATTACATGACATCTATTGGTCCAATTCCTGCCATCGTATCGAAACGTTGCTATATCCAAATTCAGTATTTACTCGAAATAAATACATCAACCGGTCAACTTCAAAATTTCTAATTGTCAAATTTGTCAAACTATAGACAACATAACGTTTAGCTGTCAGTGACGTTTTGTTATTTCAGCAATTGCATTTTGATATACGATGTTTTATATCACGGAACGGGATTACACACATTTACACTTTCACGTTTATAATATTAAGTATGATTTTATGAATTGTCCAACGTCTTTATATAAAAAAGAAAGTCGGACATAGGATACCTGAGATTTTTATCCCGTTCCCGTAGAATGTGATATATTACGTGGTATAACAAAACGTAACTGACAGCGAAATCTTATGTTGTCTATAATTAAATATGGCTGAAAATTTGACAATTAGAAATTTAAATTTAACTTAATATCTCTATAAATTTACACACAATATCTTTATAAATTGTAGCCTATGTGTTATTCTGATGTATAAGCTATATTATTATAAAGTTTCATTAAAATCCATTCAGTCGTTTTTACGTGAAAGAGTAACAAACATCCATCCATCCATCCATCCATCCATCCATCTATCCATCCATCTATCCATCCATCCATCCATCCATACTTACAAACTTTCACGTTTATAATATTAGTAGGATTAACTAATACATTACAGCTCTTCACGTCGCGCCAGCGTCGCGTCGCAGTCACTATGCTGTTTAGTATGTTCTCTTGTAAGTAATTAAGACAGACCATTTTCATTTTATCAAATTGCCTTGTGGGTTTAGATGTCAGATATCCCGCCGGCCGCCTTTGGATCAACGCCTTTTGATATCAGGGTTACGATTGTTTTTTTATAACAAGCAATCATTAGTGTTACAGATATACCAAATACTGATTAAGACGGACATATTGATAAATATTAGTTCTACCACTAAGTCTGCCTTGTTGGTCTACGTGTTGGATGTGCCGCCTTTGTATAAATTGGTCCCTGGTTGGATTCCGGAGTAGGGCAAATGTATTTGTCTAAGCCAGAGGCACTTGCTCCGTGTCTAGGTGTCATTTGTTTTCGTGAATTACATGTTTGTAAACTGCCCCCGCGACATAGGTATATAGTGCAGCGGTTATTAAAAAAATACTGAAACTGTCACCTGAATGCTGCCGACAAGAAACGTTGGGTGTCATCACTCCATTCCATGCTGAGACTGTCGTAAGAGCCGACTAAAAGAACTAGCAAGGCAGAAACCCTAGCTGCAAAAAAAGGAAAAATTAAAATGACACCCTAGCCAGCGTTGGACAGTAGGCTTAATTCCCTGTAGGTAATTGGAGTAGACACTTAACAGCGGGTCTTTTACGGGCCATTTAAGAGAAGAAGAAAGTAACAGACAAAGTAGTTATCAGCTGGTAAGGTTAAATGTCCCAAAATTTCGTGTCCGAATCATGTAGACCCTTCATGTCATAGTCAGTGTCGTACGAGTATATGTCGTGCAGGACAAAAGTGCTCGCGTATGGACACCGCAGCGGGGGATTTGATAGCACTGCACTTGACTGGGCGGTAGATGGAGAGCGCTTTGGATCCGACTAACTAAGCTCGACGAAGTAGGTCTAAATTTGATTTACACATTACTAGAGCTAGCTGCTGCTCAAACCGGACCTGCCTCGGAAAGTGCCTTAAGCTTACAGGAAACCTTTTTTTAGAAACGAAACCCCTTCTCTAACTTTAACCTGTATCACAGGGGTAATTTACTAACATGTAATTCACGAACACAAAGACACTTGCCCGACCTCTGAATCGAACCCGAGATCCCGTTGAAAGGTGGCACGTCTAACCCTTAAACCAACGAGGCAGTCAGACCAACCTTGGCCGGTACTTGGGCTTGTGTAAGCGGTAATCACTTAACATCAGGTTAACCAGAAGCACCAGGAGCATGTTTGCCTCCCTCTTATATTAAAATCTTGAGGTTAAGATTTATTTACCTTTTTCTCAGTCCTTAAATAACCCACTTTTAAGTCGGGCCTCCTCCAATTACATGGAGGGTAATAAGCCTAATGTGCTACGCCGGGCAGATAGGTTGGCACTGTATTTGTAACAAATTTTCCTGAGTAGTATTAGTTCATACAGGTTCCTCAACATTTTTTTTAGTTATGTTAGAATCTGTAGTTTCTGAGATTAGCAGGTTCAAACAAACACTCTTTGTACGATGTGTGCCAACTGTCAATTAAGAAAATATCCTAGCCCAAAATACTAGATACACAAGTCAATAAATTAAAAATAACACAAACAATTGTGATTGGCCCGAGGCGAGTTTCTAATTCAAAACACACCCGCCACAAGTGGCCACAACGATGTCAGCCTCCAACCGTGTCGGACGACTGTCACGCGAGAGCTTACCGCTTTAGGCCAACGCTTTGCGTCAAAGACCTGGGCTACATTGTGAAACTTGATCAAAGACGTCATTTTATTGCAAAGATCTTTGAAGTCAGAATTCTCAGAGAGACATTAGATGTCGCCGGGAGCGTTGTCCGTTATTTGTAACGGTTCTTTGGTTGAAACTTTTGACTGCCTTTGGTATAGAAAGCAAAAGGGTTACTTTACTATGTAAAGGAAAGGGGTTCAAACAATATTGCTGCCATCGTGTCAGGTGAGTCTGCGTTAAGCTGTTCAAACTCAAATAATTTATTTCAATTCAACCTACACAACAACTATTTACAGGTGTTTTTGAAAGGTAGAAAGTGAAGTCAGGAAGCAAAGGAAGCAGTGAAGAGAAGCTTGTAGAGAGATCAAAGATGAGAAGAGGAGAGGAAGAGGCAAGAAATTGGGTTGCTTGCCTGTTCTTCTTCGACACTCTTTTTATCATATTTTCTGTTACAAACATCCGATTGGGTTAATGATTTCTTAGGTTTTCGCGATTATTACACATTGAAATTAAACACTTTTTAACGGATTTATCGCGTGTATATTACATTATTTAATTCCCGACGTTTCGAATGCTTTGCAGCAGTCGTGGTCGCGGGAGAGAAACATGAAAAACAGACGCTCGACCAAGTCTGCAGTTTGTGAGCACACATTCATCCGATTGGGTTACTTTGATTTCGTGTTCTATTTAAAGCGTTTTACTTTTTACGTTGACAATATTCATAGATACCTGGAATATGTAGGATTTCGGGGGGCGAAAATGTATTAATTTGCCCCCCAACCTAGTCACTAAATTGTCCGGGTGGTGACCGTATGAGTGAGATAGGGATGTTTTTCTGATCCAGGCTTTTACCTTGGTTCCAGTGAAAATAAACCAAGTGACTGTCATTATTTTTATTCTACAAGCTTAGTAAAATGAGTTCTTATTGTTTATTCGGTACTCCATGCTTATTTCTTCGTGTGTTGACGGATTTAGAATACAAAATGTCACCAACCCATACTATCCTGAGAGTGTCGTAAAGGAACGCAAGAGGCAACTAGCCGCAAAAGAAGGAAAACGATCAAAATCCTGGCCCAACCCGTCTTGCCAGCGTGGCACAATATGCTAATTTCCATCCTTGTACTTGAAGGAAGCCCGACTCAGTAGTGGGTCATTTATGGGCTGAAATGACCTAGGTTAGATCCGTTTATTAGAATGTCTTGTTTCGTTGCTAGTTACCTGTTTTGTTGTCATAAAAATAAATAAATATATCATCTTTTCAGAAAAAAGACTTCCACTGCTGGACATGGGCCAAGGATCTCTACAAAGACCGGCCCTGGTCCACCCGCATCCATTGCTTTCCGGCGACCTTAACCAGGTCGTCGGTCCACAGTGTGTGGGAGGCCTACCAGCACTGCGCCTTCCGGAACAGGGTCGGCACCCGAGGAATTTTCTGCCCCTTCGGGCGTCGGTCCTGCGAGCTATGTGTCCTGCCCACTGCCACTTAAGTTTGGCAATCCGCTGGGCTATGTCAAAAGTACAAGGACATAGCCCACATATCAATAAATAGATACTGACCAACATTTTAAGACAATACATAAATAAATATCATTGGACATTTCACACAACGCCATCTCGTCCCAAGCTAAGCAACTTAATGCTTGTGTTATGGTAACGAGATGGATGATAAACTACTTAAATACATTTTTTTTTGTAAATACATACATATTATAGATAGAAAACACCCAGACCCGGAACAAATACTTGTAGATCGTACAAATATTTCTTCCGTGCGGGGATCGAACCCGCGACATGCTGCGCTGCAGTCGATCGCTCAACCACTGCGCTAACCGCTTAGTTTTTTCTGAAATGTTGGATTAAGTGTCAGCCATATATTACGTCAAACGTTAATGGGGAAGGAGGGTATCACCGAAATGTGACAATGTGCGACAAAGGGCAGAGGGCCGTCAAAAGTTTTGAAACGCAAAATTTTCATGTGATTATCATACTATAAAAATCTACGAACTTGATCTGTATTTATTAATAATTTGGTTATCTGTATTATTGGGCTTTACGAGTAACTATGTTTATTTTATTGCATTATTTATTAAAAGTAAAAATAATTATTATACTTAATGTGATTATAAAAATGTGGCAAGGACAGGGGAGGGGTTCAAAAGTCCTATTCGTTTGACGTAATTTATTGATGGCGCGCTAGTAGGTACTTACTATCGATCATAACAGCTATAGTTTTAATATGTGTCAAAATACAGTGTCAGTCCAGGACATTACACAAAGACTTAGCAAGAGCTTTTGAATTAAGCAGTTTAATATCGGAAGTGCATTTCAATTTTCAATAGAAAATATCAAGTTTGGGGCCTATAGATCTCTGTCAATCCTACCCGTGCCCGGACCTTAACTATATGGTGGCAATTCGATTAAAAATCGTTTAAAAAAAACTGTTGTGTGATATTTATATTTATTTATACTTGTTGGTCTGCGCGGTGATGGGCAAAGTACGGCCCGCAAAAGTATTTAATCCGGCCCGCTTAAACGTTACAGCTTTACACACAATATATTATATAAAATTCTCATGTCACGGTGACTATGCATTGATATTGATGATGATAAAAAGCTCTATAATTCTGGCCCTATTCTAGTATTTCTTAGACTTTTGCCCCCCATTGGAAAAGTTTGCCCACCACTGGTCTAGAGGTTTGATGTGGCTCATTTGGATTAGGGGTTCAATTACAGGGTCGGGTAAGTCTTTGTGAAAGCCAGAGGCATGTATCTTCTTACTAATATTATAAACGTGAAAGTTTGTAAGTATGGATGAATGGATGGATGTTTGTTACTCTTTCACGTAAAAACTACTGAATGGATTTTAATGAAACTTTATAATAATATAGCTATAGAATAACACATAGGCTACAAGTTATAAAGATATTATGTGAATTACAACAATATAAACAAGTCGATTTCAAAATTTCTAATTGTCAAATTTCGGCCATGTTAAACTATAAACAACATAACGTTTTGCTGTCAGTTGCGTTTTGTTAAAGTAGGTTTTATACGGACGGGATAAAAATATCAGGTATCCTATGTCCAACTTTCTTTTTGTTTTAAATATTTATAATGCGGAACAAAGTTCGCCGGGTCATCTAGTATTCTCATTAGTCTGGGTATCATTATCATTTATGTACATCATCATTTCAGTCAAGACGTCCACTGCTGGACATAGGTCTCCCCCAAGGATTTCCACAAAGGTCGGTCCTGGGCCGCCCGCATCCATCGTTTTCCGGCGACCTTAACCAGGTCATCGGTCGGTTTGGCAATCCTGTGGGCTATGTTAGTGACCCTGGTTTGCTTGCGTATCTCCTCATTTCTGATTCGATCTCGCAGGGAAACCCCGAGCATAGCCCTCTCCATTGCCCTTTAATTACATCTATGTAACGTCTCACAATCTACAAAATTAAATGTGTGTTATATTGTGTATCCTGAATAATTGAAACGACAAATACTTTTCTAACACTTTTATTCCATGAATTTTCACGTATTTAATAATATATTAATTAATAATAATAACTAAACAATTAGGTACATAAATTACTTATTACACCTTAACAAATATTAAATTCGAAATTTTATATATCGATTACATTATAATATTGCACAAAGGTACTTACAAGAAGTAAAAAAATGTCATTAATTAATTACGATATTGTGCTTACAGACAAATTTTAGACTAGCGATACACCCGGCTTCGGACAGGTAGAAGAGACCCGTTTTTTTGCAACGTGACATCTTAAAAAAATGCACTTTATTTTGAACCTTCTGTTTATGGTTTAAAAGTGTTATTTTGCAAGAAAGTGGACTCAATTTGTCACGTTATTCTTGCAAAGAGGCGAAATTTAAACATCTTGTCTTTGGTATACCCTAAGTATATAAGTGGAAATGACAAGGCTGAAATTCTATTCGCAAGAGAAGGAAAACTTCATGCAAAACCCTGTGCCAACCCGTCTGCCTAGCGTGGCACAGTACGCAATTACCCTCCATGTAGTTGGAGGAGGCTCCAGTCAGCAGTGGGTCATGGACTGAGATATAGTAAACAAATACTTAAACATATATTTATATTATATCTTGTGTTATATCGTATACCTAGTTACAAACTATATTTTATATGTTACATTTCGATATATTTATATATTATATTTACATTATAATAAATTAATGAAACTAGTATGTAAAGTGAGTCTGTATACATTGTTTTTTAAATATAATTCATACATATTATTCATAGAAGAACAAAACTTCACAACTCCAAATCTATTATTAAAATTGTAATTAAATCTATATAATTTTAAAGCAAAGAATACTTAATTAAGTATAGAAAATAGTACATATCTCAAATAATAAAGCTGTAATCACTTCTTTTTAAATACGTTACACAAACATAATATTTTCTTCTGTAAATAAACCTTTTATAATTGTATGGCACAATAAACATAGGATAAAATTGAAAATAAATATAATTGAAAACTCTCGATCAAAAAACCTTCCAACTAACAAAACTGAATTACAATCGAGTTCAGGAACTGTGAAGCCAAAGACACATCAAAAGTATAACCCTTCATTTTTTCAGGGGTAAAATAATTCTGATTCTATCACTCATAGTTAAACTCATAATTGTAATTACATTGTAACCTGCAGTGGGCAGGTTACAATGTAATTACTGACTTACACTAACTTTTAGTGCATTCCTGAAATGAACTACGTGGTTAAGTGCAGACTTTAGTGTCAATATTAAGATAATGTTGTGTAATTACCGACTTAAACTAACGTTTAGTGCATTCCTGAGATGCACTATGCGGTTAAGTGAAGACTTTAGTGTTAATATTAAAATGATGTTGTGTAATTACTAACTTACACTAAGTTTTAATGCATTCCTGAAATGAGCTATGTGGTTAAGTGCAGACTTTAGTGTCAATATTAAGATAATGTTGTATAATTAGTACTGACTTACACTAACGTTTAGTGCATTCCTGAGATGCACTATGCGGTTAAGTGCAGACTTTGGTGTCAATATTAAGATAAGGTCGTGTAATTACTGACTTACACAAACTTTACAATAAAATGTAAGTACTAAATAAATATTTTTACAGAATGCAGCAAAATAGTATTGAAAGGTATGTACAGGGTGAAACAAAACCTCTGTTTAAATAACTGTGCAAATTGTCAGCAAAGGGAAAGCAATTTTTATTTAAAAAAAATGACGCAGTTTCGATAAAAAACTCTAAAGGAGAAATTAGTATTATAGAATATACCAATATAACGCGGGAATTTTGCAAATCGGATCATATAGGCCTGGTACTTGATTTTCATGAAAACTAAAACTGCAACACTGGATGTTCAAAAAAAAATCGTGTCTTTGTCTAAACCAGAGGCACTGGCTCGGAGTCTGGGTGTCATTTCTATCTATAATATGTATGTATTTACAAAAAAAAAATGTATATAAGTAGTTTATCATCCATCTCGTTACCATAACACAAGCATTAAGTTGCTTAACTTGGGACGAGATGGCGTTGTGGGAAATGTCCAAGGATATTTATTATTTATTTATTTAATAGCAACAAATACATTCACTCACACAGACACTTACACAGATAACCTGTGTGTGTCCGTGCATATTTGACTGTCTACGTCACACGTTGACCAAAGGTTATGAAAAATGTTTATTTTTCGTAAAATATTGCACACAGTATTTATGACCAGTACTTGCTTTAAGAATACAGGTTTTTACACCTGTACATAACCTTTTTATTCCATGTACAGTCCTCGCCAATCTTTATGGCCGCTTTGAATGTAGGCGTGGGTACGAACTTGCGCATCGTACATTTGATAACCAATACGAACGTAGCTCACCCACACTAACACGCGGGTAGCGAGGGCGCTTACGGGTGGAAGACGTGCCCTGCCTCCGACCCCCGCGTACGTCCCGCTGATACCTGATTTTGTGTTGTGCGCAGCGTAATGCGGCTACATTCAGAGCGGCCATAAAGATTGGCGAGGACTGTACACTCCTTTTGTTTATTGAACAGAATTATCGAGCACAGTTGTCACTGAAGTCTATCTCCGGACCGTTTTCGGTAGCCTGATGGTGTTGATGAACTGATCGCGGCCGTGACGTCATTTCTTGGTCGTGATGCCTATAAGGCTCTGAGCAGAAGAGAGGCTGGCTAGGGCTATTCTGTCTGTAGTAGCCGTCCTTTCTTGGTTACTGTAGAAAGTCATCAGTATCATCTCATCTACCTAATACTATTCAGCCCATAATAACCCACTGCTGAGTCGGCCCTCCTCCAATTACGTTGAGGGTAATTGGCCTGCTATGCCACGCTGGCCAGACGGGTTGGCACAGGGTTTCGTATCAAGTTTTCCTTCTCTTGTGGCTAGGTATTCGGCCTTGTCATTTGCTTTTGTCGGTTCTTACACCCTCAGGATGGAATGGGGTGGTGACACTATGTATTCTGTGGCATCCCTCCCTGTGATGGGAGCAGGCCTGACTCAGTAGTGGGTCATTTATGGGATGAGTAGTAGTATTAGTAAGCTTATCAGAGCAGATGGGTGCCTGGTGGTATAACCTTACCTGAGTAACCGTTCAGCGGTGTTGAGACTGTTCAAGGATAACCGATTGTCGGTGACCGTCGTGGTAGTGGGATTGGTGGTCGCGGTAATAGGTGTGGTTGCCCTGGTAAGGGGCTTTGGTAAGATGGGCTGAGTCGTTGGTGGGGAGGTACGGACGCTGGTGGGCTTCTGGTCACGACCACTGCACACCTGTTGGGGAAACATGGCAAAGATTAGTGTAGGACTAATCTCTGGGCCTATGTCGCAGAAAGAGGCAGCGGAGCGGGTCAGGGAGGAGGATGTTCTGGCTGACCCGCGCCGCAAACGGAGGCCGGGGAGGAGGAGGCGACTCTTCGCCAAGTTCCTGCCCCGGCCATAGAGGACGGTGGTAAGTCGGGGGACCCACCACCAACGAAAGTCTCAATGTCTGAGGGCACCCCAGTTGCCCTGGGCACTTGCTCTGAGTTTGTAAACTGCCCCAGCGATACAGGTTATACCCAGTGCAAGCGTGTAGTTTTTAAAAAAAAAGGAAGAAAAAAATACCAACAATAAAAAGAAATTAAGCCATGTGAAGTTGAACCAAAGACGACGAAAGAAAATGTATTAGGCCCCGTGGAGATATAGCCAGGGCCCACGGGGCAGCAAGCGCTGGACGGTACACCTCGGGGACGTTTCTTGGGTATGCCTTCATCTTCTCTCTAAGGCGGCGGGGACTCCCACACGCCCCCTGTTAGCCTTCCCCAGGCCGGCGGGGATAGTGCATAAAGGATTTTAGTCTTACGAAAGGTACCTGGTGGTGGTTCTCCCAGTCCTTATGCTGACAGAAGGCTCCGCAGTACCGCGCCGAGTTGCAGCCGGAACAGGTCTCCTGCGCCTTCCGTCCGCAGTTCCAGCAGCACTGCAACATAATCATACACACTACTACTCGGCCCATAACTGACCCACTGCTGAGTCGGACCTCCCCCCATTACATGGAGGGGAGTAACTCATCTGCGCCACGCTGGCCTGTTGTTGGCGAATTGGCTTCTCTTGCGACTAGATTATCGGCCTTGTCATTTCCTTTTTAATTCGCTTTTATTAGCTTCGCCTGTATGTATTTAAGTAACGGTATCTTTGAACAAAGGTTTCAGGATAAAAACACAGCTCTAAGAATCCCAAATAAAACAGTGACAATAATAAAAGTCCTCGAGTGGCGACCGCGTTCTGGAAGGCGCAGTGCTGGTAGGCCTCCCACACGGTGGACCGACGACCTGGTTAAGGTCGCCGGAAAGCAGTGGATGCGGGCGGCCCAGGACCGGCCTTTGTGGAGATCCTTGGGGGAGGCCTATGTCCAGCAGTGGACTTCTTTTGGCTGAAATGATGATGATGATGATGATCTTTGAACATGATTTTGACCCAGTTAAAAACGTCGGAATAACACGAAATTTGGCATACTTATACAAGACCGATGACAATTCAATATTTAAAAAAAAATGTTAAAAAAAATAAAGTAATACGCTTTTATAGAAAATCCAACTAAAAAATAGAAAATAAATTTTTATAAATTTGAATTTAAAATAGTGTCAGAAAAAATATTGTAAAAAAAGCGTGGGGTGCATGGTATCAAAAGTTCTAAATATTTTATGAACAGATATGACTAGAGGGGCTATTTTGATAATATCCTGAAAAGCACCCCACGCTTTTTTTTACAATAAAATCATTTTTCTGAAACAATTTTAAATTCAAATTTCTTAAAATTTATTTTCTATTTTTTACTTATATTTTCTATAAAAGCGTAGGTATTTCTTTAGTTTTTTTAAACTATTATTTATTTTTTTATAAACGACTTGAATGCCTTTGACCCTAGGCTTGCGTGATGGAAAGCAATGCCAGGGTCTAAGATGGTGCAGGCAATTCAAGGAAATGCCCTGTTGGGCACCGACTCTGACACACATACGACGAAAGACCGTAAAACTGGCGGCGGACTTAGACGTTAGAGCTAGGCGGGCGGACCATTAGATCCTACCACCAAGCGTGCTGGGTTTTGTTGACTTTTACACCACGCGTTTTCCCAGCGTGCGGTGGGGTTTCGTCGGTTCTTACGACACACTCAGGAAGGAACGGGTTTGTGACACTTTCTAAATCCGTCATCACACAGACCAATGTAAATACATAGTTTAGCACATGGACGTTACATTCTGCTGGCCCGCGGCGTTGGGGCTGAGGTCCCTTCCGGGCGGGGGGCTGTGCCTCCGCTCCGAGTGGCGCTCGGCCTTGCCCCGCTCCGACGCCACCAGCTCCAGGGCCTTGGACTCCGCTGCGCCCACGGCCCTCTGGAGCTCCAGCAGGGCCTGGCGCTTCACCTTGACGAGAACACGGAACGTCTATAAAGTTACCATTTTACATAGCTCGCTACTTTTTTTTATCTTCATCTTCTTCTTTTAATTAAAAAATGAATGTTTGTCTGTGGGTGCGTTCCACTTAGCACTCACAACGACCACGCTCACGACCACGGTTTTCGCCGTTGCACTTGGTTCTGGGCGTCACAATCATTAACTCAAGTGGAATGGATTTTGGCGCGTTTTGGGCGTTCATAAATATTAATAGAAATGGCACGTCTAAAAAAAACGAAAAAAAAGGTTGATGAGGCTTTGCTACAATTTGAAAGTGGTATCAATAAGTTCTATAAATTATTAATTATGATGATTTATTAAAAAAAATGTTAATACTTTAATTTTCAAGGAGCATTTAACTAATTTATGATCGTTTAAAATAAAAATCTCTTTTGCGGCGGTAGTTGGAAATTTGTTGATGCGTCCAAATATAAGAACTAGTTCGTCCAGCTCAGATGAAGAAAGAAATACAATTTTACAAAAATATTATCGAGAAAAACGAAAAGTTAAACCTAAACCTAAAGTTGATTACGATAATATCTTGTTCGGCACAATTGAACGATATTGTTATTGTCGACATGTTTCTGCTTTTAGTTTTTAAAATTGGCGCTCTGTTTCTCAAATCGCTCACAACGACCTACCTCTTGAGATGGGGCGTCGTGAGCTTGGCGTGAGCATAAGTAATGACGTCATCAATGACGTTTTCGCCGCGATCACAACGATCATGGTCGCCATGTGGAACGCCTGAATGAGCATTTTAGGCGTTGTGAACGCTAAGTGGAACGCACCCTGTATGTCCTTTATAGACTCGTAAACTATGCATTTGATCATGTGATGATCCTCAGCAAAGTGTTGTGCATGAGCTCACGAAGGTTTCAGGATTAAAAAAAAACTCCGGGAGTGCCGGCAAAAGGGAAAAATAAAAAACGCGGCAACTAAAAAAAACCACAGCTATTTATATCCCAAATAAAACAGTGACAATAAATTTTCAATTTTGCGCTGGTGTATCAAATATAAATATAATATTTAATTTATAATATAATTTACTATAAATTTTATGTCTTTAAATAGTCTTTCTATATGAATAGATGTCTTTTTTTTATTTATCTAGACGAGTTCGCGGTTTGCTATATGTACATGCATATATATGCAGAGACTATATCGTAATCGTAACGGTGTCGCGAGAAGTTTCCACTTCAAAAAATAAAAATTTTAAATATTTTATTTGCCACCGCATTGCTCTCGCTTTAGTATCAGGCGTTTCAACATACTCTAAAGAAGAGGTGATTGGTACCTGGTTAACCGCATCCTCGGCGCGTCTTCGCACCTCAGCGACCCTCTCCTCCGTCTGCCTGACCGCGGTCGCCATAATTTCGCTGGCTGCCCTCTTGATATCATTACTCTCTGATGGCTCGACACCTAAGCAGAAAATGTTGTTGACTTGTACGTCTCAGCCCATGACCCACTGCTGAGTCGGGCCTCCTCCAACTACATGGAAGGTAATTAGCCTACCGTGCCACACTGGCCTGGCCACATGGGTTGGCACAGGGTTTCGTCTAAAGTTTTCCTTCTGTTACAGGTTATCGATCATTTACTTCTGTAGATTCTTGCGACACCCACAGGATGGAAAGGGGTGGCGACACTATGTATTCTATATCCGTCACAACACGGAATGTGTGAAATTGACATCACTACATAGTATAAAACAAAGTCGCTGTTGTCTGTCCATCCCTATGTATGCTTAAATCTTCAAAACTACGCAACGGATTTTGAAGCGGTTTTTTTAATAGATAGAGTGATACATGCGGAAAGTTTATATGTATAAAACATCCATAATATTGTAGAGAAACACTGGTAAATATAGAGGTTCATCATTGCACCCGTGCGAAGCCGGGGCGGGTCGCTAGTGACAAAGTAAATTTATTATTTATCATTACTGGAGGACTGTATACTATTTTTTAACCCCCGACGCAAAAAGAGGGGTGTTATAAGTTTCACGTGTCTGTCTGTCTGTCTGTCTGTCTGTGGCACCGTAGCTCGCGAACGGATGAAGCTATTTCAATACAGTTTTTTTGTATGACAGGGGCGTTACGGGCTAGTGTTCTTAGACATGTTTGATGAAAATCGGTTGAGTCGTTTAAAAGTTATGGGGGGTGAAAGTGGGGAAGAATAAATAAGAATAATATCGAATGTCTGCCAATATAACCGAGTGGGGTCTCAAATGAAAGCGCATCACGTGCACATTACAAAATGATATGTTCCATGAATATCAGTTGAGCCCTGAAAAAACTCTGGGGGGTACAAGCATCATAATAAGCGTGTACCTATAAAAAGTATAAAATAAAAATTAAATTAAAAATTTAAATAAACCCCCGACACAATGACCTAAGTACCCATTAGAAAGTAAAAAATAAAATATACCTCGCGTTGGGGGACCAGGGGTCAGGTAATAAATAAGTAGGAGCGGTCCCCCAACGCGATGTATATTTTATGTTATTTTACTGACCTCTCTGTTGCAATATCGCCAGCGCCCTCTTAGTCTTCTCCACCATACTGAGGATACAGTTGAGCATCGTGTTGATATTTCTCCATTCGTCATCGCTTTTGACTAACCCCGTGGCGGGTGCCCCAAGCGCCCGCGACTCACCGAAGGGCGCGTTCATTGAAGACACGTCTCTTACTGATATTCCACCTGAGACCATAGATTCCATTGAAGTAACTGACCCAGTGGGGCTAAAGCCGGAACCATAGGGTAGAAGGCGAGGGACGGTTCTCCCCGTACCACGCCGGCCAGAGAGGTTGCCACTGGGTTTCGTATCAAGATTTCCTTCTCTTACGTCTAGGTTTTCGGCCTTGTAATTATGCCTTTGTCGGTCTTACAACACCCTCAGGACGGAAGGGGGTGGTGGCGCTATGTTTTCAAAATCAAAGTCACCGCACGGATACGGCCATAAAACGAGATTTATTAATTCATTTGAATAATTAAAAAGAAAAGAAAATCAAAACAATAAAAAGGGTTTCTTATCAAGTTCCCTCCCTTTGGCTAGGTTATCGGCTTTATCATGTCCTATAATTGGCTCCTACGACACCCTCAGGATGGAATGGGGTGGCGACACTATGTATTCATAATCCATAATAGTAAGTCTTTAGGCGCGAGGGGATTATCATCCAGCCAGACGAGGTGTTATGTCTGGCTAGGGGTCGCAGCGCCTATCCCCCAATAGTTGTAGTCGGGGATATCTTAACCTTGCGAATTGCTCTTGAAATTTCGCTATCGCGGTGTAGGACTTTTTCGTAATTATTGCATTTGTAGGCGATATTTCTTGATGCAATTAGTTCAGATTTTTCGTGTGAATTGTGTAAAGTACTTGTATATAAGACTTGTAGCGACCGCATGCTACACATGCGGTCGCTACAAGTCTAAAAAAGAAAATGGCATACCGTCTCTCCTATCGAATCCTGCGTCTTGGGCTGCTGGATGAGGGTAAGGATGTCCATACTCGAATAGGCTGGCGTTGCTTGGCAGAGGGTACAGGAACGGGGAGGGGTTCAGAAATAAACTGGAGGCAGCCCGTTTCGCCTGAGGGGGGTAGTCTTCGTGTGACCCATTGGTTTGGGGGGCATCGTAGAATCTGCGAAAAGAACAGTCACCGTTGGTATATGGCAGGATTTCCTCCCGTGAAATTGGAGGAGTGAATCTGTCATTGTTGGGCTACGTGTAGCGTTATAAATACATTGTTTCTTAAACATTGCTTTATTACCAATGTTTTCCCTCCTCCTACTACTACTCACCCCATAAACGCCCCCACAACTGAATGCAGCCTCCTCCAGTTACATGGAGGGTAATTAGCCTACTGTGCCACATTAGGGTTGGCACAGGGTTTCGTATCAAGAGTTCCTTCTCTCTAGGTTTTCGTCCTTGTAGCCTTGCAGCTCTTACGACACCCTCAGGACGGAATGGGGTGGTGACACTATGTTTTCTAAATCCGTCACCAAACGGACAGTTTACCCTGTCTATCATCATTCAATAAACAGCTATCCGAATTACAAGGAGCTGCAATCAGTCACAACCGCAGGCCAAAGTTGGCGAGCTAATAGATTATGCCCCGCCCGAGCATCGAACATTGCTGCATCTGCGGCAGTTAATAACTGCGAAACAACAAAGCCTGGTCTGACAACACTACCGGTCTACTGTAAGGCGTGGGGTTCAAGGTAACAGCTGATGGTATATTGGTAAGAATGATCTACTAATTTCAACTACTTAATTAGCCTACTGTAGCCATGGTTGGCACAGGGTTTCGTATCGAGTTTTCTGAAGGCAAATTTAGGTATCTTTGGACGAATTAATAGTTGTTGGTTCTGTACTGAGTTACATAGAAAAAGAAATATAAAAAAAACCTGACAATTGTTACATACTCAAGGCACCGACTTCAAATACTATTTTCCGCTATGTTTAGAGATTTTATTGTTTTTCCAGTGAAGTTCACTCTAATCCACAGCCAGACATAGGCCTCCCCTAATGAATGCCATAGCCCCCTGTCTTCGGCTTGGCGCATCCCGCTGCTGAATCTAACAGTTCGCGAAATTCAAGTCCGCTTTAATCTCATGACTTGGGCCGCGATCTAGCAAATCGAACTAAACGCGCCATGCAATCAAATACGATAAATAATTATCGGAACAAGAGACAACAACGCCCTCTGTCGGAACCACAAAATGGTAAATTATGAGAAGTTCGACAATTTAGAACTTTCTTTACCATGGCAAACTATATTTTAACATTTGACGTAAAAGAGAAGTATTTTAAATTGAAGTTTTTGTCTATGGCATCATATCTTTTGAACGAATTAAATGATTTTTAGACTATTTCAATCCAGTAAATATGGTTGTTTTGTGAAGAAAACCTGCGTCGCCCATTTCATCCTGAGGGTGTCGCAAGATGACGATCGCAAGAGAAGGAATGTCTAGCCAGTGAGGCAGAGCATGTAAAGTGGATGTGAGTTCATGTTCGCGTTCACAGTTACATTTTTGTGTTTTCTTAACGTTGTCAGCACTGCTGTCGGTGCCATAGATCCCGCGCACGGAATCTGTAAAAAACTCGCGTGCGCGAACTCTACGGCAGTATATATATAAAACAAAGTCTGTCGAGTCTGTCTGTCCATTAAAATAATTAATTACACAAATTAATTTGAACATAAAATATGTACATGCTGACACGCCACACTACCAACCACTTAGGCTAGCTTAGCTTGTTTAACTTCCTTCTATCACATTGGACATACTATCTACAATCTACAGGCCATTAATAGGAACAAACGTTTTCTGACACATAATTTGGCAAACACGCCGCGTAGCGCCTAATCGTTTGCAGCGAGCAATTAGTCGCGATCCGCACAGCTGCTATTTACGTCCCATCTGGCGGACTTGCAAAACTTTCTGTTTGTTTGTACTTCATACAAATAATCTGGTAGATTTCATTGGAAATTCTACAAAATACGTAAAAATAATAAAAATAGTATTTCGTTTTATATTTCTATTTACATGAAGGCTTTTGTGAAGCGAACAACTATAAAACAGTAATCTAAACATATTTATTTTTCACCCGCGACCACGATACTGCTTGTCAATGAAATACTTTAAAGATGTCTTAGGTTGTTGCGATTATTACACAAATAGACACTTGGTGGAGGAGGCCCGTCTCAGTAGTGGGTCATCTAAGGGCTGAAACGACGAACGACGAGACAGTTGGTAATGAATTTATTTAATTCCTGACTTTTCGAATGCTTTGCAGCAGTTGCGGTCATGGGTACCATTAGATGAAAGTATTTTTCAAAAGTCTACAACCTGTTATAATAATAACGTTCCCTGTGTACGCAGATTCGCTCTTAATGAATAACCGTTCTCTCTATAAAAAATTGGATGTATTTTAATTTAGATGGCCTCGCTAAACATTCTTGGGTTGTAATGATTTTCCTCAGCAAAGATTTGAGGTCTATTAAAGCGGACTGATTATCGTACAAGGGGACGTTAAATGCGTAAAATTATCGTACATCGGCCAAAATTATCGTACGACCTTTTTTTAGACGTCCACTCTTTTAGATGAGTTTTTTTAGACCTCCACTCTAGACGACCTTTTTTTTAGACGTCCACTCTTTTAGACGAGTTTTTTTTTAGACGTCTTGGGCAAAATAATATCATGCTAGACTATCAGCGTAGTCGAATATTGAAAATTCTACATCATGATGGAAATTATCGTACAATCTGCGAAATTATCGTACAATCTGCGTACGATAATAATATGTTATCGTACATGTACGATAATTATCGTACGGTTGGGAACACTGCGTTGGTCTGTTGAAAGTGTGCTCATAAACAAACAAAAATCGGGAATTAAATAATGTTAATTACACGCGCTAGACCAATAAGCCGTCGAATCAGTCTGAGAACTTTATAACCTTATCAACATAACATCTTGACTGCCTTGGCATGACTGTCATGGGGATGGATGTGCGGCTTGTGTATCACGGGTACCAAATTGATTCCGGGTCAGCCGTCTTTGTGGAAGCCAGAAGCACTTGCTCCGAGTCTGGGTGCCATTTGTATTTGCGAATTTCATGTTTGTAAACCCTGCGATACATGTTTAAAACAGAGGTTTTGCTTTATCAAGTTTCAAAACCTCAACATAGCGAAGATACCACAGACTTATTTTTGTGTCAGACGAGCCGCATTTATTATTGACGGTTTTTAAAAATCACGTCAATCAGTGCTTAAATAAGGAACAGTGGGCTGTTTAAAAACTAATAATTCCTACGTAATCTCAATGGTTTCCAAGTAATTAACGGAACCCTAAGCGTAATGAAACACGTGTGTTGGTGATAATGAAACGGCCGATCACTGGCATCTGCGAGCCATTAGCAAGGCGCCTGTTGGGAATATTATAGCAAACTTCTAATCGCTCTAATTGCTAACACTAATCTGGCAGCCGTTTAGCCTTGATAAAAATACTTTATTTTAGGGAATAATTAAAATGATGGAAATATCTATATATTATTTGATTAATACAAAGAAATTCAAAGGCATCCAACCAAGGAGCTAAGACCCACCTGGCCAGCGTAAGACAACCAGCTGGCTAAGACAGAAAAATGTCTTTCGACAATCTCAGTGTAGAAAGAGCTGGAGGAAATATCTCGCACGCACAGTAACTTCGATATTTATACCGAAAATCACAACCACAAATTTCGACCAGCTGCTGTAAGAGCTGCCAAATGCTATGCACAAACAAAAATTAACTTCACAAGTTGGCAGCGTTCGGGTTCGAAACCGAAGCGGTCCATGTTTGCAATAAATTGTTCACCCAACGAATAGGGGTGGCGCTCTATTTAAATATGTGACCGCAGCGACCCTGCCAAATGCGACCGTCATGGTTATTTAGGGCACATAATGGAGACCTCAGAATTACGGTTTTGAGGCTTACTAATACTACTCAGCCCATAAATGACCCACTGTTGAGTTTGGCTTCCTCCAGTTGCATGAAGGGTCGTTAGCCTATTGTCCCACGCTGGCCAGACGGGTTGGCACAGGGTTTCGTGATGGGGCTGCCGCCTGCGGACCACGGTAGCAACGTACGCGGTACCCGTGGTCCGCGCGTGAGTGCGGGTGTCGGCGCACGGCGGGTTATTTTAGTGGGTGAGGACCCCACACTACCCCGTAGTCTCCCCGGACGCGGGATGTGCGGTCCGGCATTTTTTCCCGCCAAACCAAAAAAAAAAATACTAGGGTATCAAGTTTGACTCTTGGCTAGGATTTTTTTTTTAAATTACAACACCACAGACTTGTAGTCCGTGTTCTTTTTAGCAATGAATGGTAATTATTTGCTCTTCTTTTTTCCTTTCGTCTGTCGTACCCAGCGCCTTGGCACCTGGGACATTGGTGTTTCATTTAACCTACTCTCAGTAGGTGCTTCCTTAGCTTATGTTTGTTAATAGCTGTTTGGTCTTCATATTTAAATTATGTTCCGTATCCGTGATATTTTCTGCTGATCAAGTTGTTCGATCGCCTTGTTGTTCCTGGCCTATATTGCAATTTTAATGTTGTGTTTCTTGGCTAGGTTATCAACTTAACATTTGATTTTTTCGGTTCTTAAGACACCCGCAGGGTCGAATGGGGTGGTGACACTATGTATTTTAAATCCGTCACACGGACCATAATATCGTGCTGATATGTTTATAAAGTGAGACACAAATTACCTGTCACATGAATGAAACCGCGACTGTTTACGTCGTTCGCCTTTCATCTCGTGCGTTCATAGCTAATCTGTGCATTCGAGCTACTAAGCCCATTTATTACCCATTGCTGAGTCGGGCCTCCTCCAGTTACATGGGGGGGGGGATTAGCCTACTGTGCCACGCGGGCCAAGTTCCCGCATCAAGATTTCAGTTTCAGTTTTCAGGCAATTCAAGGAAATGCCCTGTGCGGGCACCGGCTCTCACATACACAAGACGAAACACAGTAAACTTAGATGTGAGGGTGGTAGCTAGCCGGGCGGACCATTAGATCCTATCACCAAGCGTGCAGAGTTTTGTTGACTTTTACAACTTGCCTTTTTTCCCAGCGTACGGTGGGGAAGCTACATATACTGCCCCGTCCCCACACGGAATGTAAACAAACTGCGCGTTAATATATTTTTATGGATTAATTATTTTTTTGTTTCCCACATCATTTCCCCTACCTCTCTATCTCAGCATAACCTTCAGGTTCCCCGCAGCTTCCCCACCTTACCTGTGGAATTTTCGACCTTCAGGTTAACTGGGAGAAAGTGCCACTGGGTTATGTGCACCATAACATGAATATGTTTGAAGTTAAATAAATGCTCTTCCAGGTACTTACGGATCGCTGGCCCGTCGCTTGACACCAGTTTCCGCGGCAGAGGTAGCTGGGTGCGGCCCGAAGATGTCACTGGAGTCGCCCCCAGACTCCAGAACCAAGTGTTCATGCGCCCTGATATACTGCAGTGGGGTCTGGCAACAAAATGAAATAATATATTTAAGAAACTACATTCTGTTCCCGAAATATTCTCAAGGATCTAGCCATTGGGGCAAAGCGAGGTTATATGGGACTCTACTCTAAGCTACAAGAAGATGGTATTTGCGCCCGACCGCCACTAAAACCCTCGCTCCAGGTAACTCTCACCATCGCTGGTACTCTTTTATTTAAAAGAGCAACCATGGAGTTTCTTGCCGGCTCTTCTCTGTGGAATGGCATTCCAAACCGATGGTAAAGATAAATGATGAATAATTTAAAAAAAATATTCTAAAATTTTTCTTTAATTTTTCTGATATAATCTATTTGAAATATTTATACTTGAAAGCATTCGCAATAATTTATTCGAATAAAAAACTTTTAGAATAGGTAATTATTTTAAATTTTTACTATTGTCTTAATATTTTTTTACTACTCGTAAGCATTCATGCGTCATGATTTTGATTCTAAAGCCAGCAATATACGTTGGCCTAGCATTGCCGAGTGAACGCCAATACCAACGTATAGACGGTATATTTGCATTGTCTGACCATCGCTCGGTGTCGCTCGCCTAGTTGGTTTCGATACACTTGCCCAACGTGTAGGCTGTAGCACTTGCCTTGTATTAAATTGCCTACGCTCGCGTTGGCCTAAGCTCGGCCAGCGTGTATTGCTGGCATGAGAAGTCGTAGCGCACCAACATTACGAACACCCCACCAAAAAAGTGAAAGGGACAATTCCTTACCTGTTTAATTCTCCTGGCTCTCGCGTGCAAGTCCCTCTGTACCAATGGCAGCAGTGCTCTCAAGAAACCAGGTACAGATGCTCTGAGTGGATAGTTGGTGCACTCTTGGACACCAGCTTGGAACTCTTCTACGTTCAGCGTACCGGACTGTTGGTAAAGAGATTAAGATAATAATCGCGGAGACTCCTTTTTTTATTTCGCTGGGGAAATGCTTTGATGTATACCGACGCCCCTCGGGGGTGGGATCGGTCTTTATGTGGGACTTCTAAAACTTCTCGTCTACCCATGAAAACCCCAGCGGTATACTCTCCACGCTTGGGGCGCCACAGGTACGCGTGAACGCATACAACTGTGACGCACTGACGGGCTGCGGGCAAGCGACTGAAGGTCTTGGACAACTGCGACACCCTCAGTCAATGGATTTTGTCGATGGCATATCCAACTCCTAGACCAACAAAGCCATGAGTATTTTTTTACAAACGTATGGTCCAAGAATTAACCTCGTGGTTATTGAGATTAAAAAAACACCAATTTTCAATAGAGAGGATGGTTGGCTGGTAACGCCTTAGGATCCAGTCATTAAATTGATCAAATCTCTAGCTCAACACTCATCCCAAACTCAAAAGGAGCTATAGTTACGTAGGTTTTATCACAAAACTCTTATAAATCGTCATATTTACAATTACCATTAGTATCTTACGACCCCTGTCCCACGCTAGGTGGTAGTCTCCATACACAACTATCAGTCGTCATACCTACATTCACACCTGTCATACACAATTCTTCATTCTTACAATTTCATCCATCTCTTTTGATAGCCCACAAGCCTTGCGACCATCTGCAAGACCTCTGAACACCGTGAGCGATTACTGCATGCACAGGAAACATTATCTACAAAACCAAATTTTAAGCGGTCATCTAGACAACTGTCATCTCGTCTCTCCCGTGACCACGACTGCTGCAAAGCATTAGAAACGCCAGGAAATGACTACACGCGATAAATCCGTTAAGAAGTGTTTAATTGCAATGTGTAATAATCGCGAAAACATAAGACCCCATTGTGATGGTAAGAGCTTTTCATCAGGCAGGACATGCTAGAGCCACAGCTTGAGCTACCCTCGTGGTGGAAAAAAAGAAAAGTAATTACGTACTATTAAATTGTGAATAAGATGACGGACTCTCTCCCCCGTATCGGCTCCCACGTCAGCAGCAAACTGATGTAACGCGGAGAGAAAGCGACGCATTCGCTGCAGAGCTGGCCCGGACCTCGCCCCCTCCAGTGGTGGGGACAGCGACTCGGCTGACGATAGCACTGCTGAAGGAAAGTCTTCGTCAGTACAAGAAGTTTACACCGTGATTTATGACGGCTGCTTTTATCCTACAAAAAAATGGGGTATTATAAATTTATAGTTAGAATAACATATAAGAATGAAGCAATAACATTCAAAGAGTACTTGAATCCTCCATGAAGGGTACTTGGCGTACTGTGCCATGCTAGCCAAACGGGTTGGCAAGTTTTCCTTCTCTTGCAGCTAGTCGGTATGTCAGCTCTTACGACACCCTCAGGTACGAATGGGATAGTGACACTATGTATTCTAAATCTAGACTATGGCTACGTGTACCATTATTTACACATAGCGTTAGTTAGCAAAATTGGATTGTTGTATTGCAGCTTATAATTGACCCATTACTGGGTCTCCACCAAGTTGTTGGATGTTAGCCCACTATGCCACGCTGGCAAGACGGGTTGGTAACATGTTTTCCTTCTATTGCTAGCTAGTCTGTCTCCGACACCGTCATTATATGGGTTGCTGACATTGTGTGCTCTAAGAGGGAGGAAGAAGAAAAGACTTACAACCAATGCCGTTGTTCTGTGGACTAGTTGGTGCAGGAGTGGGGGAAGACCTGGTATCTTCCTGCTCGGGAGATCTGCGCTCCTTGCCTGTCGTGGTGGCTGCAACAAAAGAACGGGTTCTAACAAAAGAACGGATATTTATGGAACTATATATCTACTACTCAGCCCATAAATTACCCACTATTGAGTCAGACCTCCTCCCATCGCAGGGAGTGTAATTTGCCTACTGTGCCACGCTGGCAAGTTTTCTCAGCCCTTACGACACCCTCAGGATGGAATTAGGTGGTGTCTCTATGTATTCTAAATCCGTCACGTAAAGACGAAAGTATACTTCTACCCATGTAGGTAATTTTATTCTCGCGGTATTTCTGGTCAATATAATATGAAAGGACTTCAACAATATTTCACAAACACACATACACAAACACACACGCACACTATGACTGAGCTCCAGTAATTATGTGGGGTGCCCCTGGCTAGGTGTCGGCTGCAGTCGTCCGCTCATTGCGGCTTAGGGATGTAGGGATGTTCCATGACAATTACCGAATTATCGATACATTTATGTACTCGTGTGTTGGGAGGAGGCGCGACTCAGCAGTGGGTCATTTATTGGCTTAGTAGTAGTATGTATTCAAAAATGGAATAAATAGTTGAATACAAGTATAGTAAATTCTTAATGTATATGTATTACCAGTTAATTATACCGTTTGGTTAAGAATTTGTAATGGGTGTCGTAAGACTCGACAAAAGCAAAAGACAATGTCGATAATCACAAGTGAGGGAAAACTTGATACGAAACCCTGTGGCCGTCTGGCCAGCGTGGGACAGTAGGCTAATTACCCTCCATGTTATTGGAGGAGGTCTGACTCAGCAATGGGTCATTTATGGGGTGGAGACACTATATATTCGAAATTGTGATGACGCACACGGAGAATTCATACAGTATATTAATATACAACATCCTTATATCCGCTAGACCTCTCTCCGTATGATTTTCTAAAAAAATACTTTCATAGGGTCGGTTCACATCTGACGGAAAATGCGTCGAGCGTATCATCGGTTGCGACTATTCGGTCAAATTAGACCTTTCACATTACGCGTCTAGTCAGTTGCGTTCAGCATCTACAGAGCGGTTGTGTTGAGTGATATTTAATTTAAAAATTAACAAAATTTGTTCCGTTTTTAGGTACCCACTAAGAATCTTTTGATTAACTCCTTACGATTATGAAATGTTACATAATTCAAAATGATACGAAATTTGCCGCTCTTATGTCGATCGACAATGCGTTGACGGAAACGGAACAGACGCTGTACGCTCGACGCACTGACGCATCATCGACTAGGTGTGAAAGGTTGAATGTTTTATCATACATTTGTCTGTTACGCGACCGATAATACGCGACGCATTTCCTGTCAGATGTGAACCGACTCATAATCTATAATAATTAAACAGTTATCGATAACCACATCGATTTGGTGTCCTATCCCTACGCGAGTGCGTCTGACACGCGACCGCTCTTGGCTCACCACTAGATTCGACTAAACTTTTATTTATTCTGTCAGTACCAGACCACTTGTACCCAGATTTTTCGATTTCTTGGTAAATGTATAAATATTCACGTTTTATATAAATAATAGCTTATGCACGTGACTTTACTTGTAGTTTGAAACATCATGGCTTCACATGTAGTCTATGTTACTCAGGGATAATATAGCATCAAATCAAATCAAATCAAATCAAATCAAAATGTTTTTTATTCGAATAAATTCTTGCGAATGCTTTCAAATAGTCAAAGATTAAAGAGAAAAAAAAAATCCCTCGCGATCTGGGGCTGCGTGCTTTAGGATCTGATGGGGCCAAAGCGGCTCAGTGTCACCAGTGATGGGCAGACGACAAGCGGTACACAGTATGGTGGTGGGTTTTGACTCCGGGGACGTCTCTGTCCTCAGAGTTGCCTTGAGCGCATTAATCTATAGAGACACGCGGTAGTGGGGTCCAAGCTGGTGATAACGCTGATGTAAACAGATCCCCGCCAACAGCGAGTGCGGCGGAGCGGCCGTCTGTCGCCTGAAAGAAACATGGGGTAGGGAAGCGACTAGAACTCTCCATCACCTAAGGCAGGGAGCAGGTATGTGGAGCGTAGCCCTGGCTCGAGCAGCCGAGGAACGCTTTTGGTTATAGTGGGTAGGTTGGGGCTCAACTTACCATCTTTCCGCACCGCGGAGTCCCACATAACCCCGAGAGCCCCCAAGTTATCTGGCTATCCATAATGCCGGCTCTACACTCACGCGTGACGTCGCGCCGAGAATTCACGCCGTGAATAAACGCCGTGATCCGCGTGTTCATAACTATGATGGACGACGACGCGATTTCTAAAGCAAATCCTTTGACGCGGGCCAAAAAACCGACACTGATCGGGGAACGGTGCGAAGCAAGAACGAGAAGGCGTGAACAACATCTACACTCGTGATTCGCAGTTGTCGCGGGCTATCGCGGCAGTTCGCGGCGCGAGTGCAGAGCCGGCTTAAGGATTTCCTACGTAAAAAAGGATGTTAGAATCTTATCTTTTGACATGTATATGATTACTTTTTACCCCGTAAAACCCTTCTGCAGAGTCGAGTCTCCTCCGTTTACAAGAGGGAAATTAGCCTACTGTGCCACGATGGTTTGGTTGGCACAGAGGTTGGTTTCAAGTTTTCCTTGAAACAAACCCTTGCGGCGGCTTTTACGATACCTCAGTATGGAATAGGGTGGTGACACTGTGTATTCTAAATCCGTCACCACAAAAAATATTATTACGTTGTATACGAGTACAGAGATGGAAGGCTCAAAGTCACCCAAAGGGCAATGGAAATGGCTATGCTCGGAGTTTCCCAGCTACATCGAATCAGAAATGAGGAGATACGCAGGCAAACCAGGATCACTGACATAGCCCACCGAATTGCCAAACTTCAGTGCACTTCCAGAAGGCGCAGTTCTGGTAGGCCTCCCACACGGTGGACCGAAGACCTGGTTAAGGTTGCCGGAAAGCAATGGATGTGGACCAGGACCGGCCTTTGTGGATATCCTTGGGGGAGGCCTATGTCCAGCAGTGGATATCTTTTGGCTGAAATGATGATGATGATGATATACGAGTATAAACGTTGTATAACATTGCCCCGTGTATTTTGCCTACAGTCTGCGCACTGAGCAAACTTGCGAATGAAGTTCGTGCCACTGCATAACTCGATTTGTGAATAGGGAGGGCTTAGGACTTTTTTACTATACCGCTCCGAAAAAGCAATTTATTAAAAAAAATAGGTACTAGCTGCCGCAAAGTCAACGTGAAATCAAAAGTGTGACCAAAAACTCTACTTTTTACTTCTTAATTGGTTATTTTCGTCCTTTATTAATAACGCGGACGGGGACGGGAACGCGCCACCAACTGAGAAGACTTGGCGGAAGAAACTCGAAAGGCATGTCTTTTTTTAAATGTCATATTACAATGACTAATTAGTTTCGTTTGGTTCCCAAAGGCGCTCAAACGAAATATGAATTTTAAAAATATAAAATAATTAAAATGAAATTAAAAGTCTTGAATGCAGTGAGCCGAATTATTCAATCAACCACGGAGCACAGTTTCCTAAACGTAAATTTCCCACTGCTCTGACATCATATGTTACTAGTTCGGTACTATGGTGCTTCAACGCCCTCGTCTAGTGACAGATGATCAGTACACTTAACTTCCACTTGCGTATAACAAACGGCCGTAGTCTAGCACTGCTTACACCCAAGTGAGACAACGTTTGGCTCTGCCAGTGGATTGATCAAACTCAAAAGGAACTTTATTTAGTAGGTTTTATCACATAACTCTCTTTAAAATTTCCATCATCATTTTGGGGCCCAGGAAAATGGATAGATTGTAAGAATGAGGAATTATGTATGAAAGTATTAAAAGTATGTGGGACAATTCCCACGCTAGGTGGTAGTCTCCTTAAGGTGTTTAAGGAGACTGCCACCTAGCTAGAATTCAGTCGTCATATCTACATTCACACCTTTCATACACATTTCCTCATTCTTACAATCCATCCATCTCTTTTGATCTCGCATTCATGCAAAAAATACCACCGTTTCGGAATGCTGCTCTACAGAGAAGAGCTGGCAAAAAACTGTTTAGTTGCTTTTTTTTCAAATTATTGGTCTTGTTTACAAAATGCACTAAACAGCCAGATGAGAGAAATACTGATCGGCCTCCCCAATTAACAATTCACCTCTTCCAAGCTTTGGTAGGTTCGTAAAACCCTCTTTCCTGCCATTCGAACATGTGTGGTTAGACCAGCCGTTAGTAGCGTGAAAACCGACAGGTGATCCAACCATATAACCAGTGGTCCCTCTAGATGTGTCACGGTGGGCAAACAAAGTCGCTGTCTTCAAAACTACGCAACGGATTTTGAAACTTTTTTTTAATAGATTGAGTGACTCAAGGGGAAGGTTCTTATTTAAAATACAATGCATAATATTTATTTACTTATTTAATGCATGGAGGACTTACAGCTAATAAAGGTTTATGTATTCTTTAGGGATAGCTTCATTGAGCCAATAACAAGTCCTCACTTGTAGCTATTGATAAGGAAACTTACGAGCAAACAGCTTTTACATAATATTGTAGAGAAACACTGATAATTTTAGCTGTTCATCAATGCTAGTCACAACATAGTATAAAACAAAGTCGCTGTCGTCTGTTCGTCCCTATGTATGCTTAAATCTTCAAAACTACGCAACGGATTTTGAAGTGGTTTTTTTTAATAGATAGTGTGATTCAAGAGGAAGGTTTATATGTATAATACATCCATACTATTGTAGAGAAACACTGATAAATTTAGAGGTTCATAATTGCACCCGTGCGAAGCCGGGGCGGGTCGCTATTACACAATAAATTATTTGACATTGACTAGAATGACACATGTAATCTCCATTACACTTGGGACTCGAACCAGGGCCTTTGGATCCAAAGGTGCATGCGATCCCCAGACTAAGCTACAATCAGTTGCTTTCATAGAAAGAATTACAGTATTCACAAATATCAAATGGGGAGTGTTTCCTGTATTTTTTATAAAATAGTAAGCAGGTGCGATTTCCCAGGGGCATAATTCATTGTGTTTGTCCATCGGCCCCGCCCGCCCACGCCGCGATCACTGGTGACTGCCTTCGAGCACAGGGCCGGCTTAAGCTCTGACATTTTATTAAGTAATGTTTTTTCTCACTGTATTGTTTAGAGCTCTATGTAAATAAAACCAATAATCTTGAAAAAAAGAACTACTGTGTTTCCAGCCGGCTCTTCTCTGTAGAGCAAGCAGCATTCTGAACCGGTGGTGGTTTCAGTGGAAGGTGGACGCAAAGGTGTGGTAGATCAAAAGAAATGGATGGATTGTCAGAATGAGGAATGGTGTACGATTCGTCGTCGTCGTCGTGTCAGCCCATAAATGACCCACTACTGAGTCGGGCCTCCTCCAAATCCATGGAGGGAAATTAGCAGTGGGTAATTTATGGGCTGAGTTGTAGTAGTATACCAATGTACGGCGACACGGTTGGCGCAGTGGTTGAGCGATCGACTGCTGTGCAGCATGTCGCGGGTTCGATCCCCGCACGGAAGAAATATTTGTACGACCTACAAGTATTTGTTCCGGGTCTGGGTGTTTTCTATCTATAATATGTATGTATTTACAAAAAAAATGTATATTAGTAGTTTATCATCCATCTCGTTACCATAACACAAGCATTAAGTTGCTTAGCTTGGGACGAGGTGGCGTTGTGTGAAATGTCCAAGGATATTTATTTATTTATTAACTAGTGGCCCGCCCCGGCTTCGCCCGTGCAAGGCGGGGGTGGGTTATATATATAAACCTTCCCCTTGAATCACTCTACCTATTTAAAAAAACCGTATCGAAATCCGTTGCGTAGTTTTAAAGATTTAAGCATACATAGGGACGGACAGACGACAGCGACTTTGTTTTATACTATGTAAAGATGTGCTAAATCACAGTCGCCAGGTAGGATTTACCAAAATATTTCCGAATTGATATCCGTTGGTCCGAATTCCGAATAGAAATTAAAAATCATTAAAATATATACAGTGGACCCTTGTCCTGAATCCGTCCTATCTAACAATTGTGTATTTGAGTTATGGCGACGTGGCTACCCTTGCATTATTGTCGTCCGATTGGTAGCACTGTCATTTGCGTGCATATTTCATGAGGTTCGTGATTTAGCCTACTTTACAAAAGGTTTAAAGTCAGTAAAAGTGAAAACTGCCGTTCAATAATATTCTTTTTAGTCCACGACGCAAAACATGCGTTCTAAAGGTGTGTCGGTCGCACAAAAGCTCCCACAGAATGGTTTTTTTACCCCTGTACTAGATATAGCCTGTATCGCCGGGGAAGTTTACAAACATGAAATTCACGAATACAAATGACACCCAGACTCAGAGCTAGGTTTACACAAAGACACTCGCCCGGCTCCGGAACCGAACCCGGGACCCGGTGATTCAAAAGGCGGTGCATCTAACACCTAGACCAGCAATGTAGCCAAATACGTATGTTTAATTCATCATCATAATATTTTTTATTTTTTGAATAAACGAAACCCCTGCACTATGTATAACCTCTATCACGGAGGCTGTTTACCATAAATTACCCACTGCTTAGTCAGCCTTCCTCCCATCACAACCAGGGTAATTAGCCTTTTTTTTAAGTCGGAGATCCTCATGGGTACCCGGCCGTTGGAAACTGGCCGGGGTATGTGGGACTCCGGGGCGCGTAGAGATGGTGAATTGCGCCCCGACCTGCCCACTAAAACCGACGGCAATCCTCGACTGCCCAAACTAGGGCCACGGGATTCACTCCCATTACGGGAGCATGCTCTGTGACAGGGTAATTAGCCTACTGAGCCACATGGTTTCGTATCAAGTCCTCCTTCTCTTACGGCTAGGTTAACTGCCTTGTAATTTCCCTTCAAACCCCTCTTTTTACGTCGGAGGTTAATAAACGGCAACTTGTCAGCACTAACGCAACAACTAAATACCGATCAGTTTAACGTTATCTACGCTTTGCCCGCGTTCAAGCACGTTCCGGTAAACTTTCCACAAAAAGTATGTGTGTTTATGGCGTGGGACAAGGGCCAAAAGATAATATTGGTAATTTTAAATTTGACGATCTTTATGAGTTTTGCGATATAGACATTAATATTATAATAATAAAAAAATAATAATAAAAGTTTATTGACCATACGTTTAGGTTACAGTACACCGGAAATACTGTATGAATGACATAGTACTTACATAGTATAGGGCACATTCACTTACGTTCACTACACCAAGTTAGAACTTATTTTAAAAAGTAGCGTAGAAGAACAGTAAAATTATGATAATGCTATCACAAGTAAATCAATGGTTCACATACTTGATAAAATAATATATAAATGCCCAATGACGGTATACAGAGAAAATTTCTTTACCTCCCGTGCTAGTCAAAGACTGTGTTACGGCAAGGTAAGATTAATGTTACTTTTGAGTTTGGGGGCAGGGTTAGGTTAACGGCCTTGTAATTTCACTTCGTCGGCTCTTACGACACCCTCAGGATGGAAAGCGGTGGTGTCACTGTGTATTCTAAATCCGTCACCATACGGGCAACGGGGGCTGTTTACAAACATGTAATACACGGTAACAAATGACACCCAGACCCAAGCAAATGGTTTACGCAAATCGATGGGAAAGCCGGATCGAAATCATTTAATGTTTGGAACCGCCTATATATTTTCCGTGGAAATTTCGACGCGGGGAGGTTTGAAGGCCCCTTGGGCGCGCCCGTGCCAACTTCCATTGTTAGGAGATTAGGAAGATCGACAGCTGTACTGGTTCTCACAGTCTGTTGTGAAATCAACAGCTGGCGGTACAGGTTTCCATTTATAAGGGCAATAGTTTTGACGCGTGGCTTCGCTCGTGCGGGTTTTGAGTATAAATACACGGTGTTATAAAACACTACGTCCATAAATAACGTAATTGTAAATATGACGATTTATAAGACACTAGCGACCTACCCCGGCTTCGCACGGGTGCAATGATGAACATAAATTTATCAGTGTTTCTCTGCAATATTATGACTGACTGACTCTATCTATTAAAAAAAAAAAAAAAAAAAGCTTCAAGCATACATAGGGATACAGCGACTTTATTTTATAATATGTAGTGATAGTGATAGTGAAGTGATAGTGATGATAATGATGATGATAATGATTTAAAACGAAAACGGACAACGATGGATGGGGGCGGCCCAGGACCGGCCTTTGTGGAGATCCTTGGGGGAGGCCTTTGTCCAGCACTGGACGTCTTTTGGCTGAAAATATGTTGTTATGATAAGTGTGATAGAACCTACGTAAATAAGGTCCTTTTGTAGTTTGAAAGGTTCGATAGGATTACTAATACAGATGATATGCATTTATTAATATATGATTTCAGCGAATATAAAACAGCACTTTATCTTTTGTCAGCTCGGGACTCGACTCGTTTTTTTCATTATTAAACGGTTTTATTTGGCTCCGGTTATTTCCATTTTGATTCCGTCAAATGTTTCATAAGAAATAAGAAATAAGAAATAAGAAATAAGAAATAAGAAATAAGAAATAAGAAATAAGAAATAAGAAATAAGAAATAAGAAATAAGAAATAAGAAATAAGAAATAAGAAATAAGAAATAAGAAATAAGAAATAAGAAATAAGAAATAAGAAATAAGAAATAAGAAATAAGAAATAAGAAATAAGAAATAAGAAATAAGAAATAAGAAATAAGAAATAAGAAATAAGAAATAAGAAATAAGAAATAAGAAATAAGAAATAAGAAATAAGAAATAAGAAATAAGAAATAAGAAATAAGAAATAAGAAATAAGAAATAAGAAATAAGAAATAAGAAATAAGAAATAAGAAATAAGAAATAAGAAATAAGAAATAAGAAATAAGAAATAAGAAATAAGAAATAAGAAATAAGAAATAAGAAATAAGAAATAAGAAATAAGAAATAAGAAATAAGAAATAAGAAATAAGAAATAAGAAATAAGAAATAAGAAATAAGAAATAAGAAATAAGAAATAAGAAATAAGAAATAAGAAATAAGAAATAAGAAATAAGAAATAAGAAATAAGAAATAAGAAATAAGAAATAAGAAATAAGAAATAAGAAATAAGAAATAAGAAATAAGAAATAAGAAATAAGAAATAAGAAATAAGAAATAAGAAATAAGAAATAAGAAATGAGAAATGAGAAATGAGAAATGAGAAATGAGAAATGAGAAATGAGAAATGAGAAATGAGAAATGAGAAATGAGAAATGAGAAATGAGAAATGAGAAATGAGAAATGAGAAATGAGAAATGAGAAATGAGAAATGAGAAATGAGAAATGAGAAATGAGAAATGAGAAATGAGAAATGAGAAATGAGAAATGAGAAATGAGAAATGAGAAATGAGAAATGAGAAATGAGAAATGAGAAATGAGAAATAAGACACATACATATTACATATTGTATCAATTCCTTCAATATAAACTTTAGCTTTAAGTTTTTTTTTTATAAAAAAACGGAACTCCAGTATCGCCGGCGCAGTTTACAAACATGAAATTCACGAACACAGCCAGACTCAGAGCAAGTGCCTCTGGTTTACACAAATACACTTGCCCGGCCCCGGAATCGAACCCGGGAACGAGACTATATCGAATTTCCACTTTTAATGTTGTTTCTTAAACTTATATTTGATAATTTCAATGGGGTAGAAATGTGATTTCAGTACACGTAGTATAGTTGAAGTTCGTAAAATGTGAGCAACATATTTCTAAATAAATCATTATATTTTCAGAAGAAACGCATTGTCGTATTATTTCTTAAGGTGGATGCTCCAGGGTAGCCCGCGAAATTCAAATTTTCTTACGTTTTTTGCAATTTGCAGGTCAGTGCTAGGTTGTATGTTATGTATGTTCTTATGATCATGGGTATCCAATGTATAAAATATAGAACTTACATTTTCGTCTCTCAACGTTTGTTGGCTGGGTGTAATCCTTGTCTGGCAATTCTTCTTTCACTTTGGCTTCCATCTGCAAAGAAGCATTTAGGTTGTCAAAATCGAATATACATAACTCATCATTCATCATTTTTTTCATCATTTCAGCCAAAAGACGTCCACTGCTGGACATAGGCCTCCCCCAAGGATCTCCACAAAGGCCGGTCCTGGGCCGCCCGCATCCACTGCTTTCCGGCGACCTTAACCAGGTCGTCGGTCCACCGTGTGGGAGGCCTACCAGCACTGCGCCTACCGGAACGCGGTCTTCACTCGAGGACATCGGGCGTCGGTCCTGCGAGCTATGTGCCCTGCCCACTGCCACTTAAGTTTGGCAATCCGGTGGGCTATGTCGGTGACCCTGGTTTTCCTGCGTATCTCCTCATTTCTGATTCGATCTCGCAGGGAAACTCCGAGCATAGCCCTCTCCATTGCCCTTTGGGTGACTTTGAGCCTTCTGATGGAGCCCATAGTGAGTATAACTACCACTTACACTATAACTACTCAGCCCATAAATGACCCACTGCTAGGTCACAGCTCCTCCCATCACAGGGAGGGCAATTAGCCTACTGTGCCACGCTGGTTATACAGGCAGGCCCAGGGTCTCGTATCAAGTTTCCTGCTCTTTGCGGGCAGGTCGGCCTTGGGATGGAATGGGGTGGTGACATTATGTATTCTAAATCCATCACCACACCAACAAATTGTTTACAATACTTTATCATAAACGGCAACTTGTCAGCACTAACGCAACAACTAAATACCGATCAGTATAATGTTATATACGGACCGTGCTTGAACGCGGAAGCACGTTCCGGTAAACTTTCCACAAAAAGTATGTGTGTATATGGCATGGGACAAGGGCCAAAAGATGATATTGGTAAGTTTAAATTTGACGATCTCTAAGAGTTTTGCGATATAGATATTAATGTTACTTTTGAGTTTGGGGGCAGGGGCAGGGATTTTATCCAGCAGTATACTTCTTAGGAGTCTCAGCAGTGGACCTACTCGGTCGAGCTACGCTAAGCTCTTCAGCTATGTTTATTAACTAAACAACTGATTGCCAGCAAAGCCACCTGCGCAGACGCATGCGAGCCAGACGCGTCTGGTGATCTGCACAGTGTTCCGCCGGCTTCATTCAGACCTGCGCACTAACAGGTGTCATAGACTTTTTATCTTACGGACTGACTAATCCGAACTGTCCAAACAATTATTATCGCAGTTTTTCTCTGTTGCAAAATAATTGCAAAGATTAAATACAAGTTACCCCTTCCGTCGTCCGTGGTCATGGATTTAGAATACATTTGACGACACGGTTGGCGCAGTCGTTGAGCGATCGACTGCTGTGCAGCATGTCGCGGGTTCGATCCCATCACGGAAGAAATATTTGTTCTTCCGTATTCCACATATTCGCACTAAGCGTTTCGCTTCCTCTTTCTTGATGCGGACGGCTAAGGAGTGGAATTCGCTTCCTAGGTCTGTATTTCCAAGTAAATATGACTTGGATGCCTTCAAGTCTGGAGTGAATAGGCTCTTACTGTCCCAGCGGGTTACACCGTCGGCCTCATCGTCATTTACCATCAGGTGAGATAGAGGTCAACCGCCGAACAGATGGTAATAAAAAAAAAAAATTGTTCCGGGTCTGGGTGTTTTCTATCTATAATATGTATGTATTTACAAAAAAAAAATATTTAAGTAGTTTATTATCCATCTCGTTACCATAACACAAGCATTAAGTGGCTTAGCTTGGGACGAGATGGCGTTGTGTGAAATGTCCAAGGATATTTATTTTATTTTTTAATGTCACCAGATTCACCACCCCATTTCATCCTGAGCGTTGTAAGAGTCGACAAAGGAAGTGTCGGCCCTGTGCCGATAACCTAGCTTGAATACTTGATACGAAACCCTGTACCAACCCGTCTGGCCAGCGTGGCACAGTAGGCTAA
Organism: Clostera curtula; assembly: GCA_905475355.2. Lineage (NCBI taxonomy): Eukaryota > Metazoa > Arthropoda > Insecta > Lepidoptera > Notodontidae > Clostera > Clostera curtula. The sequence goes on along the minus strand of FR997818.1, from coordinate 1,128,354 downwards.
GGACCCTCCACGTAACTGGAGGTGGCCCGACTCAACATGGGCTGAGTTTCTGTAGGCTACTGATGGAAACCGATTACGATCGCCTATGGACGATTGCAACACCACCGTCCCAGAGAGCATGATGCTCGCAGCAGGGGAAAGCAGATGCCTGCTGCCATTACCTTGGTTCTCCTGGTAGAGTTTAAGCGACCAGCGGTAGAGACTTTCTTCACGTGCAAGAACATAACACCACTCAAGGCTAGCTATTTTAGCTATCGAGGCGTCACAGTGGGAAGCGTTTACGCGAACCTGTGGCGCCCCAAGCGTGTCGTGTGAACCCTCACACGACACACACGCACACGTGGTGTTATGTTCTTGCACGTGGGGTTTTATGGGGTTTTAGTGGGTAGACCGGTCCCACATCATCGCCATTGGCACCCCCAAGGGGTGGCGGTATGCATGAAGCATTTCCCCAGCGACACAAAAAAAAATGCCTTTTGGCTGCGGTATTTTGTAAGGTAAGGAGTTCCAGCCAGTAGGTGCTAAATTCGTTTTAGAATACTGCCGCGTCTTTTCGGTTAACTTGTCTTATCACCCACGCAACGTTAAATTCAATGACATCAACATCCTCTAGAAAAAGACGGCTTAAGCGCCATACTTTGGTTTCCTTGGATATTTGCAGATTGTGGCTGTAGCGTTTTTCTTGCAGCTGAACTTTCTGCCAAGCCGATTCCTTTCCTTTCCCACTCGAATAACACTATCAGGGTGGATCAGTATGTACATAATATAATTATGGCATTAACTCTGTTTGGTGTTGCAGGTTTTAGAATATAAGTCACCAAAAAAAAAACCACAAGCCTACTGAGTTTTTTTCGCCAGGGCTTCTCGGCTGGTGTCACTTTCCAACCAGGTAGTAACGTAAAAAACAATGCATCCGTTGATGATTTTGCAATAAAGCATTTTTCTATTTTGTTCAGCTCAAACTCAAAGAGAATTTTTACGTAGTTTTTATCACAAATCTCTTATAAATCGTCATATTTAAAATTACCAATATCACCTTACTGCCCCATCTTCATACACCTATCAGTCGTCATTAGGGTTCATGATTTCTCGAGCTTTTCAATTTCTCGGGTCTCGAGAATTCTCGAGGCTAATTTCTCGGGACTCTCGGGTTGTCGAGAAATTTACATTTACGTACGTTTTCTCATATTATTTGGTTCCAATTGCGTCTAAAAATCAGTGGTTTTCCTCTCAAATAAATGTATCAAATTAATTATAAAACTTTCATCGATGTTATTCAAAAACGTTAATCTTATAAATATTGTTTTATAAAATATTCAAGAAAAAGATATTATTCAGGCTCATAATCATAATGACAGCACCATTTTTAGTTGGTTATTTAGAACTTAAACTAAACAAAAAATCAACATATAAGAAAACGTAAATATTAGGTTGGGGAAATAGTTATTTGTGCAACAAGAGAGCAAAGTCGTTTTTTGCTGCGAGTGCTGATATTGAATCCCGAGCAAGCGAAGGAATCAATGATTGAATCACGAGCGTAGCGAGTGATTCTAAAGTTGATTCCTGAGTGTTGCGAGGGATTCAAAGGCACGAGATGCAAAAAAACTTTGCTCTCGTGTAACACACATAACTTTTCACTTCAGCAGCGAGAACACTATAGGAAATGAAATATATTACGTAACGTTTTTGAAACTAGAATTAAATATTTATAGGTTAAATATCAGTTTTTAAGCAGTAAATACTTATTTTCGTTTAAATACAACAATAAGTAAAAAAATCAATAAATTAAAAGACATAATATCATTTTAGCTAAATTTTATTAGTTAGTAAGTACGAAATTCCGAACGTGTTTGTCTTTGAGGTCGAATTCAAAATCGGAGCTGTTGGTGCTGGAGCTTTGTCTCTCTCTTTTCTATTGGCGGGAAAGAGATAGAGTGACAATGTTTCGAAATAAAATTAAAAAGTTACTTTGTCTCACTCAGTGGGCAAAATCGCATTTTGCCCACTGTTTTCAGTGAGCAAAACCTCCATGTTTGAGCTACTGAAGTGAAAAAGTCTTTTCACATTATAGTATGTATGAACTTGTAATAAAATCTTCAGTCCTGATCTTGCACCTTCAGATTTCCACATTTTTCGGTCTCTTCAGAATTCTTTAGGCAGTGTCAGGTTAACATCACGAGAGGGCTGCCAAAACCACTTGTCGCGGTATTTTGATCAGTAGTCCCAAAATGTCTATATCAATGGAATCATGTCCCTACCTACAAGATGGCAAAAAGTTATCGAACAAAATGGTAGCTACATACTTTAGCTAAATGTAAATAAACGACATTAATAAATGTTTTGAAATTTCTTAAAAAATTCGACGACACTTTTTCCCCAACCTATTATCTTAACTTACATTACATTAGGATCACAGCACAATTTTGGGGTGGTTATTTAGAAAAAGAAATCAACTTAAATCTTGTAAACAAAATAGCTTCTATAAAACACGAAAGAAATCTTTAATATCTTAAACTCAGGTAGAAAGTAAATGTAAATTATAATTACATTACAATCATAGCACCATTTATGGCATGTTAATAGAATATAAACAAATTAAAACTCTGCAAGTTTATTTTCTACAAACGTACATGATTTCTCGAGTTCTCGACTTTTCTCGAGCTTGATTTCCCGGGAACACAGCCCAACGATTTCCCGGGAATTCTCGGCTCGAGAATTCCCGGGAATGAACCCTAGTCGTCATTCCTACATTCACAACATTCATACACAATTCCTCATTCTTACAATCCATCCACGACATCCAAATGACGACACGGTTGGCGCAGTGGTTGAGCGATCGACTGCTGCGCAGCATGTCGTGGGTTCGATTCCCGCACGGAAGAAATATTTGTACGACCTACAAGTATTTGCTCCGGGTCTGGGTGTTTTCTATTATAATATGTATGAATTTTAAAAAAATATATATATGTAGTTTATCATCCATCTCGTTACCATAACACAAGCATTAAGTTGCTTAGCTTGGGACGAGATGGCGTTGTGTGAAATGTCCAAGGATATTTATTATTTATTTATTTATCTCTTTTGATCTCCCACAACCCTTGCCCACAACTCATTCTATTCTTCGATCGGATTCAACAGTTCTAGCAGTAAGTCGATGAATAATTCTGCGAAACTGCATCCCATTTCTCTCGTTACAAGACCCATTATGATAGAAGCTGTCAGTCTGCACTGGCCAATTACGGGACGCTGTAAAAATTGTATTGGATCCGCACCACCTGGGCGCGCACCTGTGCTGATGAGAGGGTGGCTCCCACTCCCCTGCAGCCCCTACTATTGGAAACAAACTCTAGGTGCAAATACAAAAGTAAAAAAAGAAAAAGAATTTAAATGTACACTTTTGTTTGACCGTGTCAATTAGGGAATTCCCGGGAAATCGTTGGGCTTTGTTCCCGGGAAATCAAGCTCAAGAACAGTCGAGAACTCGAGAAATCGGTGCGACGGCTCTATGTTATACTTTTCACGTCCCGCCAGACCTAAATGAAAATTTACCATTTACCGCCGGAATACAGCTCTACAAAGAAGAGCCGGCAAGAAATTCTGTAGTTGCTCTTTTTAGATCGCCATTTTAGGTACAAGGCATTTTAGGTATAAGTCAGATTTGTGAGAGCAAACTCCCGCAATAGTCCCGCATTTAGTCAACAATAGAACCTTCTAATGCCTGGGCCAACCGAACGGAAAAGAAAGTGAGAAAAAGTCCAATGGTAGGGGATTTCGTCAGGTGTGACCCTGGGAATGTAGGTAATATTTTGTGCCACCGAACACGTGTGAGTGATAGGATTGGTAAGCGTACTCTGGGCACACAATCCCGGTAATAAATACAGGTGCTCCAACGATACAGCGTAGTCTAGAAATCGCGGGAAATTACAAGGATTTTGGTCTACAATTTGAACAAACAATTTTTTGTAACAATGAACGATACTATGAGTAGATAAACTACAATGAGCGCTTAGTATGAAACTAAGCGCTCATTGTAGTCGGGTTTTTAGTTACAAATAAAGTTTAGTAGGTACGATCCGGTGAAAAAATAGGTTACTATAAAAAGCGCACAATAGGCGCAAAGGGATGATCATCCAGCCTGACGAGGTGGTATGTCTGGCTAGGGTTGCAGCGCCTATACCCGCCATAGTTGCTTGTTGCCGAGTTGCCGAATTGCTCTTGAAATGTCGCTATCGCGGTGTAGGACTTTTTGGTAATTCTCGAATTTGTAGGTGATATTTCTTGATGTAATTTGTTCAGTATTTTCGGGTAAATTGTGTAAAGTATGTTGGTCGCTACAATATAATGGGTAGCCTACCTAACGCCTGTTCTACCTAAAACCATGAAAGTTTGCTTAGGTACGAAGAAATAAAGTTCTTTTTAGGTAAACCTTGCAAGTTTATAGGACCATTCCGGAGGACTACAATTATTACTACTCAACTCATAAATATCGGACTTCTGAGACGGGCATTCTCCTATCAAAACGAAGGTAATTCGTCTTACAGCCCATAAATGACCAACTACTGGGTCGGGCCTCCTCCAAATTTTTGGAGGAAAATTAGCCTACTGTGCGACGCTGGTAAGACGGGTTGGCATAGGGTTTGTATAAAGTTTTCCTTCTCTTGGGGCTAGGTGATCTGCCTCTTGTGTTCTTTTAGTCGACTCTAGGTAATTAATTAGGTAATTAGCGTACTTTATTTAACTTGAAACTCAGCTAAAATAGTGATATATAAATAAATAACCCTGTACGGCAATACATAGTAGGTACATTATCAAGACAAGCGTTGCTGGCAGACGAAATAAACACTACCAACATTCAAATAGCCGGTTTAAGATAGGTTGGCAGTTAAAAATGACTTGACTGCAATATACGTAAACTTTCTAGATTTAGACTGAATTTATTTTAAACACCTATTTGTGCGCAATGATAGATTCAATTGGAGCATCAGCCTCGAATATACAATATCATTGGGGTAGTCAGTGTGGACCGATTTAGAATACATAGTGCCACCACCCCGTTCTATCTGGAGGGTGTCGTAAGTGCCGACAAAAGGAAATGACCAGGCAGCACACGTAGCAAGAGAAGGACAACGACAAACGAAACCCCGTCTGCCCGTCTGACCAGTGTGACAAAATAGGCAAGTTTCCCTCCCGTAATTGGAAGAGGTCCAACTCAGTGGGTTAAAAAGTAAGGAAGTTATTCTTCCCGCTGTACTACCGGTATAAGAAATGTAATCTTATCTCTAAATCTGCGTCAATCATCCTTATCAACAATAGAATTTTCAGTGGGCAGTAACCGGTACACGTATATAAATAGTGGCCCACGCCCCCGGCCATATGGCTTGCACGTGGCCTCGCTGCACGTCACGGCACAGAGCATTGGATGGACCAGACATCCTCAGATAAACATTGCCGGTTAGAACTACTTACGGTGGTTTGAGGAAGTGGCTTATCTAGGGTTTGCTAGCATCATCTTTGGATCACCAGTGCGACCCGGGGCGTGTGAATCATTTCGCCCGGACATGTCCCCGACTGTCGGTCCAGGCTCTAGAGCTTCGCTCCATAGTGGGGAACATGGTCCGCGACCCCGGAGCCCGAAACGACTTACTTAAAGCGTAACTTTGAATCGCGGGGGCTCTTTACGCAACTTAAATACACTGAGAGCCAGTGAGTATCTCAGGTTTACACAAAGACACAGAGAGTATCTCAGGTTTACACAAAAACAAGCCCGACCCTGTAAGCGGGTCGATTAAGTATTTAATTATTAATTGTGCTAGCGACCCGCTCCGGCTTCGCACGGGTGCAATGATGAACATCTACATTTATCAGTGTTTCTCTACAATATTATGCATGTATTATACTTAAAAATCTGGATCACTCTATCTATTAAAAAAAAACGCTTCAAAATCCGTTGCGTAGTTTTAAAGATTTAAGCATACATAGGGACGGACAGACGACAGCGACTTTGTTTTATAATGATCATCATTCATCATTTCAGCCAAAAGACGTCCACTGCTGGACATAGGCCTCCCCCAAGGATCTCCACAAAGGCCGGTCCTGGACCGCCCGCATCCACTGCTTTCCGGCGACCTTAACCAGGTCGTCGGTCCACCGTGTCGGAGGCCTACCAGCACTGCGCCTTCCGGAACGCGGTCGCCACTCGAGGACTTTTCTGCCTCACTATCACTATCTTTATAATGATAGTGATAGTGAAATAGTGAAGAGCCGACAAATATATAACAAGGCCGATGATAACCCAGCCGCAAGAGAAGGAAAACTTGATACAAAACGCTATGCCAAACCCATCTGGCCAGCGTGGTGCCAGCGCCCTCCATGCAAATGGAGGAGGCCCGACTCATTAGGGGTTTATTTATGGGCTGAATAGTAGTAGTACAATGAAATAACGAAAGACAAATCTTCTTCTGGCGTTTTGAGGGTGTTTTCTAACTATAATATGTATGTATTTACAAAAAAAATGTATATAAGTAGTTTATCATCCATCTCGTTACCATAACACAAGCAATAAGTTGCTTAGCTTGGGACGAGATGGCGTTGTGTGAAATGTCCAAGGATATTTATTTATTTATTCTTTAAAGTTGGGTGTGAAATCTATACAACTTTGCCACTTGCCACGTGTTGAAGAAGACGAATTAATCTATTTGATCTATATTCACTATGGCCTGACATAAAAAGACCGCGGTCAGTGCACATTACGCGTAAATCATAAAAATTGTGGCACGCGCCGCCAGATGGCGCGCACTCGGCACGAATTTATGCATCCAGTTTACGTCATCGCTGCGGTCACAAAACGCATAGCGGATCCTATGGAGGCGCCGTGACGCTACTTAAATTCAGGAAGTTAATATTAAAAAAAGAATATTCGGACAATGCAACAGAAACTAATCAGTGAGAACCAATATATAATAAAAATATTTATTTAATAATAATAAAAATAACATGTCAGAATTAAGGTGGATGCTCCAGGGTAGCCCGCGAAATTCAAATTTTCTTACGGTTTTTGCAATTTGCAGGGCAGTGCTAGGTTGTATGATGATGAACATTTGATTCGCGGCTGTAAGACGTAACTATGTAGTTACAGAGTTATATTCATCAAACTCATCAATACAACCCTCCAAGCTCATAAAGATGCAAGAATGACTTTCGACGTTGAAAAAGTTTTTCTTGCACCTTTATGAGCTTGGAGGGTTGTACTGATGATTTTGATGATTATAATTCTATAACTACATACGTCTTACAGCCGCGAACAACATTTCAATCAACATACAACCTAGCACTGACCTGCAAATTGCAAAAAACGTAAGAAAATTTGAATTTCGTGGGCTACCCTGGAGCATCCACCTTAAGTGAAGACTGGAGCATAAACTAGGGTATACCACTTTAGGTGTCCCACAAACGATCCACCGCTGATTTGGGCCTCCCCCCATTGTATGGTAGTTACCCAACTGTGACAAGTTGGTCAGACGAGTTTGCACTATCAAGTTATCCTTCTCTTGCGGTTAGGTTTTCGGCCTTGCCATCTCCTTTTGGCGGCTCTTACGACACCCTGAGGATTGAATGGGGTGGTGACACTATGTATTCTAAATCCGTCGCCACACAGATTGCACACAATTTTAGGCGTATGGATTATTAATAAATCCTATTGACATAATTATAGCAACTAAGATGTTTCTTGCCGGCTCTTCTCTGTAGAACTGCATTCTGAACCGGTGGTAGATGGTAAGAACAAATGTAAATTCAAATGCATTTATTTGTGAAACATAAGTATACAGGTTATGGTGTCAGGTACAATATAAAATAAAATTTTGCTTGAACGATTGGTCAACCGAAATGTACATCAAATAAATACGATTACTTTCATCGGTGCGCTGTCTTCTGTTCGATTGCCCTCACACCACTGAAAGGTGTGTCAAATCAAAATCAACATTCTATATTCAAGATGGTTGACTCAGACAACAGCAGTATTTTGTCAGTATTTAGAACTGCATGCCTGAGCTGACAAAAATAAAAAAAGTACCTCTTGATCCTGCACAATAGTATTTTTTTAGATTTCCTTAGCGGTTATTGGCGGAGAAAGATCTTTTCGTCCACAATACCGCAGTGTTTGAAGACAAACGTCTTCCATCAATGTGTGTTGCCAGCGATGACACATGGTACAGAGACGTGGTCGCTCACTATGGGCTCCATCAGAAGGCTCCAAAGTCAACCAAAGGGCAATGAAGTGGGCTATGCTCGTAGTTTCCCTGCGAGATCGAATCAGAAAAGAGGAAATACGCAGGAGAACTAGAGTTACGACATAGCCCACAGGATTGCCAAACACAAAAGTGTTCGAGTGGCGACCGCGCTCCAGACAGCGCAGTGCTGGTAGGCCTCAGACACGGTGGACCGACGACCTAGTTAAGGTCGCCGGAAAGCGATAGATGCGGGCGGCTCAGGACCGGGCTTGGTGGAGATCATTGGGGAAGCCTATGTTCAGCAGTGGACTTCTTTTGGCTGAAATGATGAATGATGATGATGATTGGCGAGACGAAAGTGTAAGCTGTAAGCTACGCGATAGTTTGGCGTCGTCCGCGAACTATCCCTTTTCGTTCAAGGCGATTGTAATACGACAGTTATTAATATATCTTATTCGGAACCTTAACTGATTGTGTTAGGCGCCATCTGTTGGGGGCCCTAGTGAATCTTTTCCTTATTACATTATAGTTACAGCTGGGTGGAAGCGGATAAGGTACGAAGGACCGGTCCTAAATCAATATAGGACAACCCTTCATGTACATACTATTGAGAATATTACTGAAATGTACAGAATGGGACAAAACTCCTGTATTGAAACTTCGGGATTTAAAGTTTAGCTACATCATCAGCCCACAAGCCTCAGCCCTGAAAGGATCTAGTGTTGAAAAGCGCCGCGGTGGGCATGCGGGTTGTCGCGAGATTTCGTATTAAGATTCCCTTATCTTGCTAGTTTTCTGCCATAACTTTTCCTTTCGTCAGATTTTTCGACACTTCGTATTCCAAACCGTCACAACACGGCAAGGAGTACATTAACTTGTTTAAAAGGAAAACATTATCTCGATAAAACTCGAGCGTGAAGTGGGGACCATGAGTTGCCAGCGCATCCACAGTGCTACCGTTATTTTCCCTCCATGGATTTGAACGAGTACTGACTCAACGGTTAATAATGTCGTTTAGGGGGGGGCGTTTATGGATGAAGATGAACATGCTCAAACACCTACGGCAGCCTTTCCGTAGCTTTGGCTACGACAGCTACGCGCAAGTCGTAGCTTGTAGCCACTCGTGTGCTACGACAATACGGAATAATCTAGAACGATTATATGAAGCCCATTCCAAGCATCTTATGTCCTTTCCTTTTTCCTCTTACCTTCTCAACCTGCAACGAAAAGTTCAGTTCAAGGGTTCGTCTGTATCACAGTTCTTCCTCACGTTTATCTCAATCTTTTTATAAATATAAAATGAAACCTCTACTTTTGTAACCGATATCCCTGGGGCAGGTTACAATACAAGCATGTCATTCACGAGTACAAATACCCGAACTCAGACCAATTGCCTATGGTTTACACAAAGATACTAAACCGGGGACGCTTTATCCAAATTTAAAATTTGATTTCTACAATATAATGTCAAAGGACAAGCCATCAATAACCTGAGATATGCTGACGATACAGTTCTCATTGCCTCACCCGGAAGCAGACCTACAGATCATGATTGATAAGGGTCATGAGAGCAGTAAAAGAGGGGCTCTCCATTAATATTTCAAAGACCGGTGTCTAACTATCCAAACTTATAACGTCAAACGTCATAGCAGGAAGATATCTGGACCAGGTCGGTCAAATACATAGGGACGGACAAACGACAGCGACTTTGTTTTAGACTATGTAGTGATAGTGATGATTACCAGTATCTTATGGCCTTTGTTCCACGCTAGGTGGTAGTCTCCAAACACCTATCAGTCGTCATTAAGTTAAAGTCAAATCATTTATTTTGCCTAAGACACAATGGACACTTACCAATTGTCAACATATTAATAAAATGTATACAAAGCAAAGTAATATAGTTTACCAACAGATTCCACATAACAAACTGTTCTATTGGATCTGGAAAGCGTCACACAGTATCTACATTCACTAGAAAAGGTTTCTAGTTAAGAGAAGATATGATATGAACATACGTGTTATATTCTGACAAACACACATTGTGTGTAGCATAAATTGCTGGCTAATCCGACAAAACTGGCCAGATTGCTGCATTCATCCTGATATACGCGAGATGGCGCTGTTTGGACAGTGGCGCCCATTCAGCGTTTGTTTGCAAGTTTTTAATCCGAAACGATTTATAGGATATTCGTGTGCAAGGATTAGTGCAGGGTCACGTGAGAGGGCAAATGCAAAGTTATGTACAGCCAGGGCTTTTTTACACTGCCATGTATATCATCCTAATCTAGTGGATGTATGTATGACATAAGGTCTAAGATCCGGCTGCAGGATTAGTGCGCTCATCGGTTAGTTGCTAAAAACCAAATATTTTATGTATATTTATAATTAGGAGAATATATATCTACGAGGGTGCCAAGGTATCAAAAATGGCCGCTAGTATTTTTATATAAAATATTTTTAATGGATTTTATGGGAATAAATTTCGTTCACTTGATTTTTAAAAAAAATATCGTCTACATCACGGCAATTGATATAAAGATTTTAAAAAATCACGGTTGCCCTTCCGCGCTTGGCCGCTCCTCTTCGCAGCCAGGTGTAAACAGATATGATTTCGATACATATATGTACAACGTGTCCCCACTACCAAAAATAATTAAAAAAAACAGTTACTTTTTTTAAGTTTCATTAACAGTTACTCAGATCTCCATTTGAATATTTATTTTTTTACGTTGGATATCCTCATGCTAAGAGAGGCTAAGAGCGGCCACGAGTCCGTGTGCCGCTCTTAGTCTGGCCTCTCCCCGTGGGCCCGCGCGACATGGGTGACCCTGAGCCGGTATGGCCCCAACGGATCCTAAAGGCACGCAAGCCCCCTCACCACAACAAGGTGGCAGCACGGTCGAGGGGGTCCATTTGAATGCTACATTATCACTGATTAATATAGGCCATTTTTTATTGCAAGTAAAATATAAAATAAATGTCCACCCGTCCGAAGCCGGAGCGATAAATAGAATTGCACATTAGCGACTATCGGTGTGTGATAGCGTGCCCCCAAGTACCCTTCGTCCTAAGACAACAACGCGTCCCGATTCCCCAAGGGTGGTTTTAGCATACCGGCTCTGGGAACGAGACCATCGGTCCTAGAACCTTGAGGGCGTCTTTATAAATAGACAACGACCGTTTAGCTCGTGACGATATCTGCGTGGTGACGGATTTAGAATACATTGTGTCACCACCCTATTGCCTCGTTGATCTAGGGGTTACATGTGCCGCCTTTGGATCTGCGGGTCCTGGGTTCCACTCCTGGGTCGGGCAAGTGTCTTTGTCTATAGGAAATGCACTTGCTCCGAGCGTGTTATTTGTGTTCGTGAATTACATGTTTGTAAACTGCCTCCGCGATACAGGAATCGTGCCTAGTGCAGAGGTTTCGTCACTCTCAAGATCGAAGATAAAGGCTATTAAAATTATATATATATATCCTTGGACATTTCACACAACGCCATCTCGTCCCAAGCTAAGCAACTTAATGCTTGTGTTATGGTAACGAAATGGATGATAAACTACTTATATACTAGATAGAAATGACACCCAGACTCCGAGCCAGTGCCTCTGGTTTAGACAAAGACACTTGCCCGACCCGGGAATCGAACCCGGGACCCCTTGATCCAAAGGCGGCACATCTAACCACTAGACCAACGAGGCATAATCACCAATTGAAGATTACATATCATATCATACATATCTTAAAGTCACTTCAGCTAATGTATTTTACGTCAGCATTGTAGACTACCACAGTTTAGAATTTCGTTACAGCCCATAGATGACCCACTACTGGGTCAGGCCTCCTCCAAATTCATGGAGGGAATTTAGCCTACTGTGCCACTCTGGCAAGACGTGTTGACACAGGTTTTGAATCAAGTTTTCCTTCTCTTGGGGTTAGGTGATCTGCCTCTTGCGTTTTTTTAGTCACCACTTACGACACCCTAAAGATGGTATGGGTTGGTGACATTGTGTATTCGCAATTTGGCACCACTCTGACAGTTAAGTTTAGAATTTACTAGAATACAATTATCGATTAGGTTTCCAAATCGGTTTATAAATCGTCCTACTATGAAGTCAGTTACGAAGGAGGCTATCGAAAGCTGTATACACGCATCTCTTTCTTAGGAAAAGCCTAACTGAAACAGTAGTGTACATTGAACAAAACAAATTTGTCGCAGCCCCGGGCGTCAGGTGCAGCCGACGGCACACGGCTTGGCACATTTTAATGAACGTTGCCAACGATATACAATGCTGGATGAGCTTAATTGTTTATATTTCTCAATATAAGGTAGTTATTTTATTTTAATCACACCTGCTCGATAGGGACAACTCATCGTTATCGTCATTTGAGCATAAATAAGTTCACTGTTAGACATAGGTCTCCGCCAAAAAATTCACGAACACAGATTAATCTACACATCTATACATCTTCTATACAAATAAATAAAATTGGAGTGTCTGTTTGTAATAATAAAATAACTACTTTTTACTAAATCCGTAAGTATGTATACACAGTACATAGACCGAAATAACTTTATTCTTAATTTTTGTCTGTCTGTCCGTCTGTCTGTCTGTCTGTCTGTTTGTTCCGGCTAATCTCTGGAACGGCTAGACCGATTTAAACGGGTTTTTCACTGATAGGCAGCTAATTATACAAGGAGTAACTTAGGCTACTTTTTTTAGACTAGCTGTGCCCCGCGGCGTCACCCACGGTACGACAATAAGTAAGCGCGGGTGAAACCGCGGGGCGCAGCTAATAATAAATATAATCGATTGCAAAGACTGCCTTGTTCGTCTTGGGGTTGAATGTGCCGTGTCGATTGCGTCATTGTCTAAACCAGAGCCACTTGTTCTAAGTCTGGGTGTCATTTGTATCCGTTAATTATATGTTTGTAAACTGGCCCCGCGGTACAGGTTATACCTAGTATAACCTGTACCGCGTTGGGTTGTCACTACATAGTATAAAACAAAGTCGCTTTCGTCTGTCCGTCCCTATGTATGCTTAAATCTTTAAAACTACGCAACGGATTTTGAAGCGGGTTTTTTTAATAGATAGTGATTCAAGAGGAAGGTTTTTATGTATAATACATGCATAATATTTTAGAGATTAATTAAGATGTTCACCATTGCACCCGTGCGAAGCTGGAGCGAGTTGCTAGTCTAAAAATAATTTAAAAAACAAATATGCATTGCATTTAGAACACGCCGTTATCTTTTACACATACATACATCTCAATTTAGTTCCTATGCTTGTTTATACAAGATGGGCCCACACATAATATTTCCACCATAACACGATACGATAGAGTGACTCTGGAGGTGTATATGTTATGTTATACATATAAACCTTCCTCTTTATGGTAAACACTGATAAATTTAGAGGTTCATCATTGCACCCGTGCGTAGCCGGGGCGGGTTCGCTAATATATAATAAAGCCTTTTTCTATTCTATTCTATTCTAACCACATTTCCCTCCTCCAGTGTCGCAAACATCAGTAAGCGGAAGTAATCGTTGACCTTTAGGCGTATAAAACCCAAGTGGTATAAAATTAATCAGTGTGGTGGCGGATTTAGAATACACAGTGCCAGCACCCCATTCCATCCTGAGGGTGTCGTAAGAGCCGACAAAAGGAAATGACAAGGCTGAAAACCCAGCTGCAAGAGAAGGAAAACTCTATATGAAGCCCTGTGCCAACCCGTCTGGCCAGCGTGGCACAGTAGGCTAATTATTACCCTCTATATTATGGGAGGAGGCCCGACTCAGCAGTGGGTCATTTGTGGGCTGAGTGGTAGTAGTATTAAATTATGTTTGGATGCTAGTCACTTCCAGCCGCCCTATATCTTTGGCAGCCACCACGTGCTGCCGGTGTTATATGGAATTTCATTTAGGAAATCGTATAACATTGGCGGGTCTCGCGGGCTAATGCGCAATTTATGCTCAATTTAAAAAAGTTCTATATTGTTATAGCCGTCCCCAACTTATTAAGATCACAGGTCAAAAAAGTTCACTTTTTATGTAAAACTGACTGACCGGTTGCTTGCTGTGGGCTTCTTAAGAAGACACATAGACATCCAAACGTGTATAATCAAAATCAAAATGCTTTTTATTCGAAAAAGTCAAAAGATTTTAACAGAAAAAATTAAAAAGAATAATTAAAATAATTCATCATTTAGTTTTTACCACCGGTTCAGAATGCCATTCCACAGAGAAGAGCCGGCAAGAAACTCCATGGTAGCTCTTTTAATTAATAATACACTATTTTTAATTGAAATTTATCAAAATTTAATTTCTATTTTTAGTTCGATTTAAAAGCGTATGTTATAGGTTTTTTAAACTATTATTTATTTTTTAGTTAAAATATCATAAAGCTATTGCTAAATGATCACTAAAAAATATAGCAATAGCTTTATGATGCTTACATCTCTAGCTATTGCATAGAAGTGCGGTGTTTTTCCTTGCTCTTCAAACAAAAAAACGCGAATTCTGATTATCATAGTAGTCCTAGTCTTTATAACAGATCAAACAGTTTATAATATTAAATTGTCATCGGTCCTTAGTAAGCTGCCAATTTTCGAGTTAATCCGACGTTTTTATCTGGGTCAAAATCATGTTCAAAGATTCGGTTATATACATCTCACGCCTTTTACATACATCTGAAGCTATAATTATAATAAAAGCGTATTTTAGAGAACATTACACATATTAACATGTATATTTGACACAAAAGCATTAATCACTCTTTTGTTTTTTTTTACAGTCTGTAGTCAAGTTGAGAATAGAACTTTGATTTAAATTAACTAACTAGATGGGCGGCCACTAATTTAACAAGTATATTCACGCTTATTATATCGAATTATTAAAAACATAAACGCTGTCCTATTTCTCCGTTACCAGAAAGTTTATCAAAACGGCTTGTGTTACAAAACTTGTAACCAACTGAGCGTTTTTTCACCGTCGTCGACAGACCCTCCCCCATTGGGGGGTGGGGTAACATCTGCGGCGGCAATCCCTTACAGGCGGCTGTCAGACACACCAGATGTTCGCACACCACCCAATTGATTCGTTTGCTGTGCAAACCCAATTGAAAATACGAAGCAATATGTACTAGTTATTAATAAAAAAATGGCAATACTATTTCTAAGAACTTTTCTATATATAACTAACTAGCTTTTGGGCGCGGCTTCGCTCGCGTGGACTTCGAACCCGTGCTTATCTCTATGCTTTTTTTTTATGAATATAAAAGTGGTTATTGTGACTAAACTATGATAGTTACATATGTGCTCTCCCGGACTTTTTTGTAGATTTTAATAAGACCTACAAACTCGTAGTACTTCATTTTGTTTTATTGTCGATAGATTTGCAGCGTACGCATAAATAGGTTTTCGATTTTACACCTTGGGTTACAAAATCGCAATTTTCATACGGATCCCTAATTCCTTTGAAAATAAAATATAACCTATAACCTTCCTCGATAAATGGACTATCTAACACTGAAAGAATTTTTGAAATCGGACCAGTAGTTCCTGAGATTAGCGCGTTCAAACAAACAAACAAACAATCAAACTCTGCAGCTTTATATATTAGTATAGATATGTTTTCTAAATGTTTGGTTATGAAAATATATTGAATACTACTACTATTCCGCTAATAAATGACCCACTGCTGGGTCGGGCCTCCTCCGAAAACATGGAAGGTAATTAGCCTACTGTGCCTCGCTGGCCGGACATGTTGGCACAGGGTTTCGTATCAAGGTTTCCTTCTCTTGCGGCTACATTTACGGCCTTGTCATATCCTTTAGCCGGCTCTTGCGACACCCTCGGTATGGAATGGGGTGGTGGCAGGTTAACCTCCGGCTGCCCCAAATCTAGCCGCAGGGGAAGGAAAACTTGAAACGAAGCCATGTACCAACTCGTGTCGGCTTGCGTGAAAATGTTAGCTAATTTCCCCTCCATGTAATGCTAGGAGGCCTGACTTAGCAATGGGTCTTAGGCTGATTAATCATCATCATCATCATCATCATTTCAGCCAAAAGACGTCCACTGCTGGACATAGGCCTCCCCCAAGGATTTCCACAAATACCGGTCCTGGGCCGCCCACATCCACTGCTTTCCGACGACCTTAACCAGGTCGTCGGTTCACCGTGTGGGAGGCCTACCAGCACTGCGCCTTCCGGAACTCGGTCGCCACTCGAGGACTTTTCTGACGCATCGGACGTCGGTCCTGCGAGCTATGTGCCCTGCCCACTGCCACTTAAGGCAATCCGGTGGGCTATGTCGGTGACCCTGGTTTTCCTGCGTATCTCCTCATTTCTGATTCGATCTCGCAGGGAAACTCCGAGCATAGCCCTCTCCATTACCCTTTGGGTGACTTTGAGCCTTCTGATGGAGCCCATAGTGAGCGACCACGTCTCTGTTCCATAAGTCATCACTGGCAACACACATTGGTTGAAGACTTTTGTCTTCAGACACTGTGGTATTGGGGACGAGAAGATCTTTCGCAGCTTCCCGAACGCTGCCCAGCCGAGTTGGATCCGACGATTGACCTCTTTCTCGAAGTTGGACTTACCTAACTGAGTTATAGTAGTAGTTAAAACTAGGGTGAATGTCGGCACTCTGTTTAGAAGACATATTACTTGTTGACTATTAACAATCCACTTGAAATTGTTACAGTTTAAACATTTATTCAGGCTTGTTTGTTCTTCTACAGTCCTACTATTTTGCCAATAACTATTTTCTGCCTGTCATAAAAAAAGTCTGATGTAAATAAGTTTTCACATCGAAATATTCAGCGAACATCATGTGGTCGGGGGGTAGCCGCGGAGGCGGTTAGAGCACAGTATATATATTATCAGTATCCCAACTTGATCCCAAATTGACAAGCTGTAACTTAAGCCCACAATAATTTGTTGCCTGCGATACGCTACATAGTATGCAGAAATGTATTCTTCTTTTCAAATTTAACGTGGCCTTATTATTAACCCATAGCCCTTAAAACCATAGCTGATTTATAAGTATACCTTCACGCGAGTTTATTATGACATTATAATAGCTATAGAATATCGAAATAAATGAACATTTCTGTTTCAGTCATACAAGTATAATCGGAGAAATTCAAATTAAATAAAATAAAAATATTACACAACATTAAAACTTAAATTTTAATTTTATTTGTATCGATTTCTAAGTTCCGGGCCTATCATTACAGGTGTAACCAAATAAAAATCTTACCTTAATTTGGAATTTTATTTGACATTTTGAAAAATCAATATAAAATTGCGACTTTAGTTTAAGACTTATTTAAGAGTTTATCTCAGACGATTTTATAACCAATTAGTAACTCAAGAGAAGGAAAAGTTGATACAAACCCTGTGCCAACCCGTCTTGCCAGCGTGGCACAGTAGGCTAATTTCCCTCCATGAATTTGGAGGAGGCCCGACTTAGTAGTGGGTCATTCATGGGCTGAAACTATTTATTAATATTTCAAATCTCTTAAAACTTTTTCATGTATAACAAGGTGATTTACTGCTTAGCTCATATTTACTGTGACTTAGGGGGAGGCGGGAGGCAAAATCGAGCTGTCACCAGCAGCCCAGTGGCTCAACACTCGCAGCCTGAAGGATTATAAGCCAGAACACCTGGCCTGGGCTTATTGATCTACGAGAGAGCTTGATACAACTCTATGGAGTTGAAGCAAATTTACAGCTTAAAGAGATGAGTTAAATTCCCCCATTTATGCCTCTTTATACCTCTGGGTAGTTTAGTCCGTGCGGTGACGGATTTAGAACACATAGTGTAACCACCCCATTCTATCCTATGGTTGTCGAAAGAGCCGACAAAATAAAATGAGAAGGCCCTTAACCTAGCCGTAAGAGAAGGAAAACTTTTTTTTTTTTTTCTCCCGAGGTAAAGTCCTTTATGGACTTCCTCGCCGGCCACGGGGATGGCCAGCGAGGGGAGTGTGGGACTCTCCCCCATAGTGGGGGCCTACCCACTAAACCTCCCCGGGGTGCTCCAACTCGCGTCCTGTTGCGGCATTGTGGGATCTGAACCACGCCTGATACGAAACCCTATGCCAACCCGTCTGGCCAGCCTTGCACAATAGGCTAATTACCCTCCACGTAATTGGAGGAGGCCCGACTCAGACTAGTAGTAGAAGTAGCACCCACTAAACACAAACGGCGTTCCTCGAACGCTTCATCGCCGCTGGCGCTGTTGCGCTCCCCAATGCAACAATGCAAATGGCACAATCAGAAGGCTCAAAGTCACCCAAAGGGCAATGGTGAAAGCTTTGCTCGGAGTTTCCCTGCGAGAGAGATACGTAGGTGAACCAGAGTTACCGACAGAGCCCACAGGATTTCCTGTGATGTGGCATAAAAGTCCTCGAGTGGCGACCGCGTTCCGGAAAGCGCCGTGCTGGTACGCCTCCCCCACGGCGGATAACCTGGTTAAGGTCGACGGAATACGATGCATGCGGGTGGCCCAGCACCGGCCTTTAAGGAAATCCTGGGGAAGGCCTATGTCCAGCAGTCTTTCGGCTAAAATGACGATACGGAAAGTATACCCGGGCAGTGTCACAATGACATGACCTAACATGACCTAACTGTCGTGGGCAGCCCCAGAAAAGAGCCAAGACCAACATCGTAATTCTTCAGATGTTTTTTCTAAATGTTCTCTCCTTTTACAACACAAACAGGAGCAAAGGGCCTATACGTACTACCCGGGGGGTGAGGATAGCGGTAGGCGGGGAGGGACGTAATCGAGCTGTCACCGCCAGACCATCTGCTCAACACTCCCGATCCACAAAGGATTATTTGAGCAGTTTAGCGAAAACCGATCAAGCTTGAGATAGACGAATTTGGAATATGGACTTTAAGCTATAGATTTAAAAGTTCAATATTGCGTAATGTTGCGTGCTAATGTTAATTGATTTGTACAACTTTGGAAAGTAGAGTTTGGCGAATAGTGTTTGAATTAGGAACAATGGATTTTTGAAATTTGGTTTTTAAATACAAGCAAATAAAGTTCCGTCTTGTGTGTAGGATGTGGCTACGATAGAGCGTTTTTTCTAGAATTAAATTTCCAATTGAAATTGATCTTCTTGTAACTCAACAATAAAATTGTCTATTAATTAAAACCCTTAACTGACCTTCTCTCGAGTACAGTCCTTCGGTCAAGCCGTTTGGTGACAGATTTAGAATACATAGAGTCACCACCCCGTTCCATCCAACCCGTCTGGCCAGCATGGCACTGTAGGCTTATAACCTCGTCCCCGTGCAGATACAGTCAGGGCCCGCGGGACAGCTAGCGCGGGACGGCACACCCCCGGGACGTTTAGTGGGTATGCCTCCGTCACTGAGACGGAAGGGACTCCACACACCCCTGCAGGGACTATCCATAAAGGATTTTACCCGACTTGCCAGTGGGTCAACTATGTCCCGAGTAGTAGTAGGGTCAGGAATATGGCTCGTATGGTGGTAAGTGGTTAACGTCGCTGAAGGTAAGTGGTTAAAGTCGCCGACGGTAAGTGGTTAAAGTCGCTGATTGACGTTTGCAACACGACTCCAACATTGGAAATACGAGGACACGAATTGCAAAGTGAGTTGCCGTATGGATCAAACCTAATCGACTGTCATAGCGGGAAGAGAAATAACTAATCGAGGGTTGCCATGGCAACCTCCGCCCCGCCGTGGGAAGATGTGCAGCTGTTGTGTTTTTGTTTCATCCACATCTACGGTAACGTTATCATAATTGGCCTTTATGGCGAAGAATAACATGAAAATGCTAATTTTATAAAAACAGCTAAAATGTAGAATATCATCATCATTTTAGCCAAAAGCTGTCCACTGCTGGCCATAACCACGAAGGCCGGACTTGAGCTGCCGCATCCATAGTTTTCCAGCAACCTTAACCAGGTCGTCGGTCCACCGTGTCCGGAACACGGTCGACACTCAAGGACTTTTCTGCCCCATCGGGCGTCGGTCCTGCGAGCTATGTGCCCTGCCCATTGCCACATAAGTTTGGCAATCCTGTGGGCTATGTCGGTAACTCTGGTTCGCCTGCGTATCTCCTCATTTCTTATTCGATCACGCAGCGAAACTCCGAGCATAGCCCTCTCCATTGGATGATTTTGAGCCTTTCAATAGACCTTGATATATGGAATTCAACACATCTGCAAGTTTTTTTTACATTAAGAACCTGATGGAAGACCTGATGGAAAGTGGTTTCCGAGCCTGCAAAACCATCACGCTGGCAGTAAAAAGAAGAGCCATTTGCCAGCAACATGCTTGCCCTGAGAGGGGTTCGTATCGAGTTCAAATTTATAAAAGGCAGACCATATAACCGTAAAACAAAAAAAAAATATTCATACTCTGTTCCCACTTGTCTGGCCAGAGAGGCACAGTAGGCTCATTTCCCTAAATGAATTTGGAGGAGTCATTAATAGATAATTTATAGTCTGAGATGATGAATAATGTGTCTTATAAAATACAAAGTAAACCATAGAGATTTATTCAGCACTAACAAATAAAAAAACACAAAACCATTAGGTAGGTTAAAAAGAAAAACAAAATGACTGCCAAAAACAAAATGTCCGCACCTGAATTCGACATTCGAAACGAGATCACCTGAACATTCCCGCCAAGCGGGCGTCCGCTGATTGGTTCGGCTTTAATCAAAGTTGTGGCTCTGCCGTTGACAGGCCCATTATGTCGGCTCCCGCTCAATCCTACTTCACACACTCGATTATGAGTTGAAAACACTAAAAACCAACATCAAATACACGACAGCAGATTGTATTGGAGTTGAGACTTGGAGTGTTTCTTTCCGTGTGGTGAAGGGTTTAGAATATAGTCACCAATTCATTGCGTCCGGTGTTATATGAGCTCGCAAATTAGATATTTTCTATCGATCTGCCTATCCGACGCGTTCCTATTGCTTGGTGTCAGAACCGTTTGGCATACGTCTCAAACCATCACTTTAATATACCTTCAGTTACATAAACTGTATTTTTTTTAATTATACGTAACCCTAGTACGAGTTATAAGCTGTATATACTGTATATGCGGTATAAGCAGCCAGACTCAGAGCAAGTCTCTGGTTTACACAAAGACAATTGCCCGACCCCGGAATCGACCTCAGGACCCCTTGATCCAAAGGCGCATCCAAAGGCGCATCCAACGCCTAGACCAACAAGGCATATAATAGAAAGTTTATTGTCGATGTAGACTCTTGGTAGTAAACTAAAATATATTACTTTGCATACATTTTATTAATATGTTATTATAACTTTTTGGTTCGGATATTTTTAATTATTTTTTTATGTGAGAGGGTCTAAAACGCGCCCGTCATTGTTACTTCCGGCACCCTCAGGATGGTATGTGTTGGTGACATTGTCAATTAGAATTCCGTCACCACATGGTCCAATATTAAGTGAAACTAAGATCTTGGACTATTGGATCTATCCGATTTCGGTAGGATCTCGTTCCACTCGTCATTACTGACCGTAATACTCTACGCAGGGGATTAATGCGGCAAACACTATTAATCAGGGTGCACACCTGTCGAAGCCGCATCTGGTGCCAGGGTGGCGATTTGCAGAAAAGTGTAATAGAAAATACGTGCTATTATTGTAATACTATATTTCAATGACACTGTGCGGTATTTTTTTTCTTTAAAAACGTAACCCCCTTTTTTTATAGTGGAGGAAACCTTTTATAGGTCCCCAGCCGGTGGGACGGGGCTGGGGTATGTGAGAGTCCCGGTCGCGTTGAGATGGTGAGTTGCGAACCGGTTTACCCACTAAAACCTACCTGTACTGTTGTCACCGCGTGTCATTCTGCCGTACGGGAAACTACATAACCTTTACGTGTTGGCAGTGAGAAAAAAAACGTAACCCCTGCACTAGGTATAACATGTATCGCGGGGGCAGTTTGACTGCTGTCTAGTGGTCAGATGTGCCGCCTTTGGATCAACGGGTCTGGGTATCATTTCTATCTATAATATGCATGTATTTACAAAAAAAATATGTATATAAGTAGTTTATCATCCATCTCGTTACCATAACACAAGCATTAAGTTGCTTAACTTGGGACGAGATGGCGTTGTGTGAAATGTCCAAGGATATTTATTTATTTATTTTATTTATTAGTTTACAAACATGTAATTCACGAACACAAATGACACCGAAACCGAGAGAAAGTGCCTCTGTTTTACAAACTCAAAAGGAACTTATTTAATTATTTTTTTTATTTACGTAGGTTTTATCACAAAACTCTTATAGATCGTCATAATTAAAATTACCAATGTCATGTTACGGTCCCTGTCCCACGCTAGCTGGTAGTCTCCATACACACCTATCAGTCGTCATAATCTTTATTCAGACCTTTCATACACAATTCCTCATTCTTACAATTCATCTCTTTAGACCTCCCACAACACTTGCGTCATTCATACCCACATTCTTTCTGAAATTATTACCGGTTCGGTATGCTGCTCTACGGAGAAGGGCCGGCAAGAAACTCATGTTTGTTTTTTATTAATTATTGGTCTTGTTCACAATTTACACTCAACATCATACACAAAAGATACTTGCTCGATCCATCCAATCCCTAGACCAACAATTATCTAGAGTTCTATTCAATTATTATAGTATCTAGATGTTCATAAAATTATGTTACCTTGTTTACGGCGTTGTTGGATGAATTTATTATTGTCAGTGGTGGCTGCGGGCTGGGATGTTCTCGGACAGGCCCCTATGCGGGTAGCGACAGCAAATTAAACTGTCTTTTTTATCCCGGCTGCTGAGTACCCGTATATTTAGGTTATAGCAGACGCGAGTTAAGGATTTTTTTTAAGATGGCTACTATACAAGGTTTATTTCGGGCATGGCTACTGAAAAAAAACCATTCAAATATTGAATATAAAAAAATAGATTTGGCCCAAAAAACAATTTGTGAATAAGTCTGCGAGAACAATTAGAGTGTGCACATTTTCCATTCTCAGTCCTATAAGCATACTTAAATAATTATATTACTTGATAGGTGCCTGATGAGTCAGGCATCCACCCATGACTTGGAGGGTAATAAGGCTGACCAGATGGGTTTGCACAGGGTTTCGTATCAAGTGATCCTTCTCTTGCGGCTAGGTCCACGGCCTTGCACTTTCCTTTTGCCGGCACTTACGACACCCTCAGGAATGAATAAGGTGGTGACGGACACGGACAATTCACAAGTTTCGTATCAAGTGATCCTTCTCTAGCGGGTAGATTTTCAGGCTTGTAATTTATTTCAGTCGTCTCTTACGACACTATGCATCCGGAACACCATTCCACCACCACCACAAATAAATATAACTCCTATTAATATTAAAATTCAATGACAGACACTTTCCTGCTCCAACAAACGGGTGACCGATATATTTATTTCACCTCACTGAGTGACCATAGATTTTACTTATTTTGCCAGAGAGAGAGACAAATAATAAGTTATAAGAATATTTAGTGTTGAAGTCTGTTCCAAACTAAATAGGATACATTGAAATCAAACACTTTTTAACGGATTTTTAGTTTTTTAATCCCGCCGACTGTCATCTAATCTCTCCCGCGACCACATCTGCTCCAAAGCATTCGAAACGTCGGGAAATAAATAATGTAATTTATACACGATAAATCCGATAACAAGTGTTTAATTTCAATGTGTGATTATCGCGAAAACCTAAGAAATCATTAAATAGGATACATACGAATACCAAGGGTACCGATGTCAGTGATTGTTTTTAAAATTAGTTGAGGGTTATTTTTTAACCCCCGACGCAAAAAGAGGGGTTTGTAAGTTTGACGTGTCTGTCTGTCTGTCTGTGGCACCGTAGCTCGCGAACGGATGAAGCGATTTCAATTATTATTTTTTTGTATGAAAGGTGAGTTACGGGCGAGTGTTCTTAGACATGTTTGATGAAAATCAGTTGAGCCGTTTAAAAGTTATGACGGGTGAAAGTGGGGAAGAATAATCGAATGTCTGCAAATATAATCGAGTGGGTTCTAAATAAATACATCGCATTGAGGGACCAGGGGTTTGGTAATAAATAAGTGGGAGCGGTCCCCCAACGCGATGTATTTATTGTATACTTTTTAAAGGTTATTGTGTCGGGGGTTTTTTAAATATTTTAATTAGTTTTTTTTAATATTTCTCCATTGACGTTTGTGCTGACGGTACGGTCCCCCATAGCTCCCAACTCTGGCCATAGGGGCCGTTATCTGGAACGCCTGTGTTTACAAATTATCTACGTTCGAATTCCCCTGCAGCAGGGCCTGATGCGAGGTCTCGGCTTCACAAGCAACCACTTTAATTTACAGACATAGACAGTATACGGGCAGCGCCTAGTTACTACCAGCGCCTAGTCACTACTAGGCGCTGCCCGTGTGGTGACGGATTTAGAATACACAATGTCACCAACCCATACCGTCTTGAGTGGTTTTTTTTATATTATACGACGACACACGACCAGACGGTCCACCTGATGGAAAGGGGTCACCGTCACCCAGGACATCTGCAACCTAATGGGAGAAGATGCGTTGCCGGCCTTAGACGACTAAAATAAATAAATAAATATCCTTGGACATTTCACACAACGCCATCTCGTCCCAAGCTAAGCAACTTAATGCTTGTGTTATGGTAACGAGATGGATGATAAACTACTTAAATACATTATTTTTTTTGTAAATACATACATATTATAGATAGAATAAAGATAGAAGGAAAACTTGATACAAACCCTGTGCCAACCAGCGTGGCACAGTAGGCTAATTTCCCTCCATAAATTTGGAGGAGGCCCGACTCAGTAGTGGGTCATTTATGGGCTGAAACGACGAGGCGCTGCACTCGGCTTTGCTCGTCTGGACCTAGTCCTGACTTGATACTTTACCTTTGATTACGGCTGGTAGCACTGAAGATCTTTCTAACTGTAAAGTTAAACACCAGAGTGGTATAAAAATCCACGTGATATTCGATATGAACCTCTCAGTATAGCAGTGCTATTTTGGAAACATCAAATGAATCACCCAAATAGCATCGGGTTACATAACACCTGTCTTTTGTCTGGAACGGCGTCATAATGGGATAAACTGACAGGCTGGACAGCTGTGCACACGTGGTACGCAAACTACAATAACTGAAACTTTTAAAAGCTCGAACTGGATCGACCTTCTAGGGAAGGATCTTTGGAAGGAGTTTTTTTATCAGTTACTTGAATGCCTTTGACCCTAGGCTTGCGTGATGGAAAGCAACGCCAGGGTCTAAGATGGAGCAGGCAATTCAAGGAAATGCCATGTCGGACACTGTCTCTCGCCAGTAAAACTGCTAGGCCTATGATGTGAGATATATATCTATAGATGTATAATTGTGAGGGTGGTAGCTAGCCGGTCGGACCATTCGATCCAACCACCAAGTGTGCTGGGTGCTGTTAGACGGGAAAAGCGAAGTCATTTTAAAAAATAATTTTTAGTTATCACTATTTAAGACACTGAATACAATCATCATCATCATCATCTTAGCCTTGTATCCCGGTTGCAGCCCAAACTCTCGCTTCGGCGCCCGGGGTCAGCTTTCCGGCTTTTTCTTCTCCACTTCGCACGGTCTTCAGCATCCCTGGTAGTGAGCGCATTGGCACGCATATCACCCTTTACGACGTCAAGCCAGCACTTTTTGGGTCTACCCCTCCTGCCGGGGCCCGGCGGAGGCGGCATGGCCAGACATTTGTTTCCCACGTAGGCCGCCGGTTGCCGCAAAACGTGGCCGTACCAACGGAGCCGACACTCCTGCAATTTATCCGCAATGTCACGGACATGAAGACTGCCGCGAATGCGGGAGTTCCTAACGCGATCTTTCCGCGTCACTCCACACATCCACCGCAGCATATTCATCTCCGTGACACGCAGCTCTTGCTTGTGTCGCTCTAACACCGGCCACGCTTCACAGCCGCATAAAAGGACCGGCCTAATGATGGTCTTATAGACCTGTCCCTTCAACTTTGCCGGCATCTTGGGGTCACAAATGACACCAGTTACCTCACGCCATTTGGCCCACGCGGCAGCAATGCGTGCCTTGACGTCGCAATCGATGTCACCAGACGCCTGAAGACACTGAATACAATATTAAAACAAAATGGGCAAGTGCTACCGGTTAGGAGGTTGGATGCGAACTGACTCTGGAATGGATGTGCGGACTAAGAAAGGATGAGCATTTGCTGACACAGCTTGAAAGGGTTTAAGGTGAGCACTATTGGTTACATGTGAGGTATATCAGTGAGGTGGGGATAACAACAAGGTATAACAGTGCGGTGGGGAAGTATAATATTCTGACCCGTCCCCACACGGGAACGCCACCCCAATCCATGCTGTAAGAGCAGATAAAAGAGAAAGACAAGGCCGATAACCTAGCCGTAAGAGAAGGAAAACTTGATACGAAACTCTTTGCCAACCCGACCGGCCAGCGTGGCACAATAGGCTAATTACCCTCCATGTAATTGGAGGAGGCCCGACTCAGCAGTGGGTCATATATGGGCAGAAATTATGATTGTAACACATTGGTTTAGGTGCATAAAATATTTTATTTTTATTCACAAAAATTGAACACATGGCAAACATATTTCACTTGAAAAAATCTTTCCATAAAGATATTATATTTTTTTAACGTTTTTCATAAAATTCACGTCACATCCTATTAATAAACCATTTAATAGTGTCCCTAAAAATGACTAAATGATAGGAAGCAATCTATGTATATAAAATTTGAATGACTGTCTGTATGTCCTATAGAATCGTAAACTATGCTGTGATTATCTTCATCAAAGTGTTGTGCATTAGCCCACGAAGATTTCTGAACACAAAAATATATTGTGAAATGTCTTTTCTTCAAATTTATTTTTGTTAGCGGCGTAGCAACACGCCGGCTAGTATCATGTAAAACTAACGACCCGCCCCAGCCTCGCACGGATGCAATGATGAACGTGTAAATTTAACAGTGTTTCTCTACAATATTATGGATGTACTAGACATATAAATCTTCCTCTTGAATCACTCTATCCATTGCAAAAACCGCTTCAAAATCCGTTGCGTAGTTATAAAGATTTAAACATACATAGGGACGGACAGACGACAGCGACTTTGTTTTATAATATGTAGTGATAGTGATAAAGTTATCAGTGTTTCTCTACAATATCATGGATGTACTAGACATATAAACCTTCCTGTTGAATCACTATCTATTGAAAATAACCGCTTCAAAATCCGTTGCGTAGTTATAAAGATTTAAGCATACATAGTGACGGACAGACGACAGCGACTTTGTTTTATATTATGTAGAGATAGTGATGATAGGAGCATCATGCATTTTGCTGTTTTGGTGACTATTAAATCTAAATCCGTCACCACACGGACAGCCTTAGTACCAATGACATAGAGTGTAACCATTCCGAGCCCGTATATATAGGTACGTAAACCGTTTATCGGGTCGAGACAAATTATCGACATTACACATGCGGGCATCCCGTGAAGGATTAATATGGCATATTCGGAACACTTGGCCGTGTGGCGACGAGCTTAGAAATGATAGTGTCACCAACCCATTGCTTCCTGAGGGTGTCTAAAGGATACTCGTGGCGATTAGAGACAAGAGAACTGTCTTTTTTTCCTTATTTGCACTTAATTCACAACCACAAATGACACCAAGACCCAGAGCAAGTATCTCTGGTTACACAAAGACACTTGCCGTGTGGTGACGGATTTAGAATACACAATGTCACCAACCCATACCATATCTAGGGTGTCGTAAAAGGCGACTAAAAGAACGCAAGAGGCAGATAACCTAGAAGGAAAACTTGATACAAACCCTGTGCCGGCCCGTATTGCAAGCGTGGCACATTATGCTAATTTCCCTCCACGAATTTGGAGGAGGCCCGACCCAGTCATGGGTCATTTATGGGCCGAATCGACCGACTTGCTCGTCGCTGCAACTGAACCCGGATCCAAAGGAGGCATATACTGTCTTTCGACGTGTGTATGTGAGAGCCGGTGCCTACTTCGTCTTAGACACTGGCTTAGCTTTCCACCACACAAGCCTAGGGTCAAAGGCATTCACTGCTAAAAAAAAGGGATACATTGACGTTTTTTGCTTATGCCAGGATGTCGTAAGACTCGACAAAACCAAATAACAAGGCCGATAACCTAGCCGCCGAGAAAGAACGCTTCAAACGATATTTTTTTTCCTTTTTCGCAGGGGGAATTAATGCATATGGCTGCCCCTCGTGGGTGAGGTCGGCGATTATGTGGGTCTCCGGGAACTACTCGTATACCCACTAAAACCAAAGCCGAATGTACGAGATTCAGAAGATTTGCCTCCAGGAGTGAGTCACTGCCTATGATCCTCTTCCATCGGTGCTTCAACGAGTCCAAAGCATCCAGCTTCTTCCAGTTCCTTCATCAGTTATACATAAATAAATATATCCTTGGACCTTTCACACAACGCCATCTCGTCCCAAGTTAAGCAACTTAATGCTTGTGTTATGGTAACGAGATGGATGATAAACTACTTATATACATTTTTTTTTTGTAAATACATACATATTATAGATAGAAATGACACCCAGACTCCGAGCCAGTGCCTCTGGTTTAGACAAAGACACTTGCCCGACCCCGGAAGCGAACCCGGGACCCGTTGATTCAAAGGCGGCACATCTAACCCTGTGTAAGGATTTTGTTACACACATACCCTTCTTTTTTCAGCAACCACAGTCGCGACGGGGCAACAGACGACCTGCTGAGTGACGTCACTAGAACACCTGTGCAAGCAGCGCGTGCGACTATCGTGGCGCCTCTCGACACAGCCATATGTGGTGACGACATTTACCAAACAAACAATGTTAGTTAACATTTATTTTCTACGAAGTCCCCTCTTAGTAAATTTGGATAATTTAATTATTTTAAGACTAGCTGACCCGGCTGACTTCGTAGGTACTGCCTCAATCGATAATTATGACCTAAACTTTTGTTTAAAACAAACAAAAGGAATAGTCAAGCTTCACGTCAAAGCTAAAAGCAAAATTTTTGATTTTATTTAATTCCGTGTATTTCCTTATTTTTTATATATTAACACACGCCAACAACATTCATATTATGACATTACAATTAAATTGATTACACAGTTAGAGGCCTGTTAAGCATGTCAGTTATAGGCATGCACAGCATTGCCAATCTTGGCAACACTTAATACATTCACACAGATTCAACAAGAAAGTAAACACAGGAAATGTAATTTTTAATACGCTTTTATTAGCTTCGCTTCTATGTATCATCATTTCAGCCAAAAGACGTCCACTGATGGACATAGGCCTCCCCCAAGGATCCCCACAAAGTCCGGTCCTGGGCCGCCCGCATCCAGTGCTTTCCGGCGACCTTAACCAGGTCGTCGGTCCACCGTGTGGGAGGCCTACCAGCACTGCGCCTTCCGGAACGCGGTCGCCACTCGAGGACTTTTCTGCCACATCGGGCGTCCGTCCTGCGAGCTATGTGCCATGCCTATAATAATAATAACGGTTATCATTAATAGAATAATAATAATAACGGTGATCAAGGTGGAACACCGCTCTTCGATGCAATAGGTAGGTAATAGAGATGTAAATATCATAAAGCTATTGCTAATATGTTTTAGTGATTATTTAGCAATAGCTTTATGATATTTCAACTAAAATATAAATAATAGTTTTAAAAAAATACGCTTTTAAAGAAAATCGAACTAAAAAATCACTACATAGTATAAAATAAAGTCGCTGTCGTCTGTCCGTCCCTATGTATGCTTAAATCCTTAAAACTACGCAACGGATTTTGAAGCGGTTTTTTTAATAGACAACGTGATTCAAGAGGAAGGTTTTATGTATAATACATGCCATGCGAAGGCGGGGCGGGTCGCTAGTAGAAAATAAATTTTAATTAAAAATAGTGTCAGAAAAAGTGTTTTTTATTGTAAAAAACGTGGGGTGCTTTTCAGGATATTATTAAAATAACCCTTCTAGTCATATCAGTTCATAAAATATTTAGAACTTTTGATACCATGCACCCCACGCTTTTACAATAAAATCATTTTTCCTGACACTATTTTTTATTAAAATTTATTTTCATTTTTGTACATTGACATTAAACACTTTTTAACGGATTTATCACGTGGTTAATACATTATTTAATTACGTTATTTAATTTACGTTATCAATAAAACAAAATTATAGGCGGTAGATTTTAACTGTTTCTTTGTACTTTTGAAGACAACTGTCATCTAGTCTCTCCCGCGACCACGACTGCTGCAAAGCATTCGAAACGTCGGGAATTAAATAATGTAATATACACGCGATAAATCCGTTTTAAAAGTGTTTAATTTCAATGTGTAATAATCGCGAAAACCTAAGAAATCATTCTATTTTGTAGTTCGATTTTCTATAGAAGCGTATTTTTTTAGTTTTTTTTTTAACTATTATTTATTTTATGTAAATGATTACAGAATTAAAAAAAACGGATAATGTGTGGTGGAATATATTAGTTATATCAATGATTTTTTTATAAATCAGCCGACTGTGCCCCGCTGGCCGCTGTCATTCCAACATAGTTAGTTTCACGCATGGACGTATAAAAAAAGGCGGACGGAACTCTGGCTAAGACAAAAGTGAAACGCCAAAATGGCGGCAGCTCTGTATGTGTGGGTTAATTTTGGGGTTGCCAAGATACACAAAATTTTGCAATAAAAACATGGTCAAAATATAAAAAAAAATTGTTCGAAATTGTTATGTTTAACTTTAACATCCTAAATGCTGAGTATTTTTTTTTTATAATAATGTCTTTTACTTTGAGAGGTTTTTGAAATTTCCTCTAATTTCCAGATGTGTTGAAAACGATTCTAAATTAAAAGAAATGCTTTCATTACCAAAAATATTTTTGAGATAATGTAGGTATTTATGTTGCCTAACTATAATTTATTGCGCACCTCTTGGGAAGCACTCGTATTAAATGGTACAGTAACAGTTTATTCCTCTGCCACGTGTCTTGACTCAAACAAATATTAAAACAAAATAAAGCACTGGGGATTAAAATAATGTATGAATATTTTTACGATTCGACGACACGGTTGGCGCAGTGGTTGAGCGATCGACTGCTGCGCAGCATGTCGCGGGTTCTATCCCCGCACGGAAGAAATATTTGTACGACCTACAAGTATTTGTCCCGGGTCTGGGTGTTTTTCTATCTATAATATGTATGTATTTACAAAAAAAATGTATTTAAGTAGTTTATCATCCATCTCGTTACCATAAAACAAGCATAAAGTTGCTTAGCTTGGGACAAGATGGCGTTGTGTGAAATATCCAAGGATATTTATTATTATTATTACATATATCTCTTTATTTCATACTTTTTTTCATATATTCTTTAAAAAAACATAGTTATTTAAAAAAATATACATAAAAAAATAGAAAAACCGTCGACAACGAGGTCGATGACCTAAGCTACCGACGGTTCAGGGCTCCAGAGAGAGGAACCTCCTCACGATCCTTGCCGAATCCAGGATGACAGCCTTTTGTATCAGGCCCTTAATCCAGCAACTCAGCGAGAGTTTCTTGAGATGTTGGTCGAAACTCTTCGCGATAAGACCATTTACTGAAACGACTATCGGCACAATGATTGTTGAATCAACATGCCACATTGCGGTAACCTCGTGAGCCAAATCGAGATACTTGGTAAGTTTCTCTTTTTCGGCTTTAACGAGGTTCTCGTCATGCGGGATAGTGACGTCAACAAGCATTGCCCGGCTCGCCGATCGGTCAATTATCACTATATCAGGCTTATTAGCCGGAATAGTCCTGTCAGTGATAATTAATCGATCCCAGTAGAGCGTGACATGACCATTGTCGAGAACTGGCGCAGGTTGGTATTGGTAGTAGGGCACTTCAGTATCCACAAGACTATATTTAAGGGCAAGCTGTTGATGGACTATCTTGGCCACTTGGTTGTGTCTGTGCAAGTATTCTCCGTTAGCAAGACGAGAACAGCCAGAGACGATATGCCTAATGGACTCTCCTGGACGATGACAGGCTCGACAGATGTCGGCAGTCCCATCCTTTAGGATATGTCTCCGGTAGTTATTCGTCATGATAACTTCGTCCATAATTGCACAGGCAAACCCTTCAGTCTCCCCGAAGAGGTTACTGAAGCGTAGCCAAGCCACAGAAGCGAGTTGGTCTACGTCCGGCCCAGTGAGGGCCTTGTAGAACCTTCCGTGTAACTCCTTGCTCTTCCATATAGTCGTGCGGTCCGAAATGCTTAACACCAGGGGCTTGCGCCAATTCTGTTTTGCCAAGGATAAAGGTGTGAAGGAATTGTCAACATTGGCCATATCTCGGTGCACATCCTCGGTTGACTGTAGAAAGTATTCCCGCAGATTGCATACCTCGCGGTTATGTAGGTTTTTGACGTTTAAAAAACCACGTCCCCCACATTTCCGTGGGATATACAACCTCATAACAGACGAACGGGGGTGGTGCATTCGATATAAGGTCAATTGTCGACGAACCTTTCTATCCAAGGCGTCTAACTCAGACTGAGTCCACCTTAGAATGCCAAACGAGTAAGCAAGTGCAGGCATAACCCAACCATTGACAGCGCGCGCCTTATTACCTCCAGACAGAAGACTTTTCAGTACTTTTGTAAGGCGGCTTAAGAAACATGCTGTCAATGACTGTTTTATCTCCTTGTCAGCTATACCTAGTCCTTCTGCCATTCCAAGGTACCTATAGGTTTCCGACTCCGAGAGACATCTGAGTGACATATTTTCAGAGAGTTGTAATTCTTCCGAAGTTACAACTCTGCCCCTCTGTACATGAATGGCCGCACATTTGTCGACACCAAACTCCATTTTAATATCTTTACTAAAGATTTCTGTGATCTTTAATAATGATACTAAGTCAGATTTCTTTGGTGCATACAGCTTGAGGTCATCCATGTATAAAAGATGTGATATGACCTCACCATCTCTGCGGAGTCGGTAGCCTATCTTGGAATCCATTAGTAGTGTGCTTAATGGATTCATAGCTAGGCAGAACCACAAGGGACTCGGGCTGTCGCCTTGAAAAATTCCACGCTTTATCCTTAATAAGCCTGTGGAGTCAGAAAACCCCGCCATGACTGGCAGACAGAGACGTGTGGTCCACTGGCTCATGCATACGCTAAGAAAAGAGCATAGATTTGGATGGAGACGGTACAAATCTAATACTCTACTTAGCCATGAATGAGGCACCGAATCATACGCCTTTTTGTAGTCTATGCAGGCCATGGAAATATTTTTTTTGACTCGACGGACTTGTTGGCAAATGGTCATGTCAATAAGAAGGAGTTCTTTAGTACCCCGAGACCGCGGCTTACATCCATTTTGTACGGGCGCCATAATATTATTAGCCAAAATGTGCTCCATAATTTTGAATTTTAAAATGGAGGTAAGCAGCTTGTAGGTGGTCGGCAAGCAAGTAATTGGTCGATAGTTTTTCGGTTCCGAGGTACTACCAGATTTGTAAAGGAGGTATGTGACACCGGTAGTCAAAAACGTAGGCAAAGATCCAGTTGCGATAGCGTTTTGGAATTGTGTTGCCAGACGCACGTGTGAACTGTGAAAACGTTTCAGCCAGAAATTGTGTAAACTGTCCGGTCCTGGACTTTTCCAGTTTGGGGCCGAACTAACTGCACGAGCTATGTCCGCTTCGTCAATATTAATTGGCCCCATGGCTGTAATAGGTTCACATGCACGTCTAACAACACTCATCCATTCGCCTTCAGAGTGTCTAACTGGTTCTGACCAAATATCCTGCCAGAATGAGTACATTCCGGCAGGGTCTGGGGTCACACCAGGACTCATTTGCCCACTATTTTGCTCCCAGTTTCTATATACCTTCTTCGCATCACTTTGGAAGAGGCGATTCTGATTATATCTATCTTATTATTATTATTATTATTATTATAATATACCGACACAATAGCTACAATGTACATTTAAATTTTGAAAAAATGAGCGGCATAGTTTCATTTTTTTTTGTATTATCCATGTCTTGGTAGATTGCTAATTTACCTTTTAAGGTACTGCCTAAGTAACAACACGCCGGAGTCCTCCTTTAGTTGTTTATAAGTCATCCGCATCAAAATGTATACTGCAAATGACACTGTATTTGTTTGGAATCCAATCGTTTTCACCATTACAATTTCTACTAAATAATTTTAATTCAATCATTTCTCTATACTTAATTTTATTTAGAAAATCTAGCAAAAGGAATATAAAATAAAATACCCAGTAGTAACTATTAAATAATTAACCATAATAATATATTGATTTTTATAATAAACGAAAAATTGCCCACATTTCGGTTAATTTGCTCACGTGATTATTGGCAACACTGAACTTAAAATTAATTGTTTTGTTCTAGCAAATACAAATTGATTTTAATGTTTATAATCTGGAAATAAGTGATTGAATTATTAATTTACGTATGAAACGTGATTCCTGGATTGTTTTTCTTTCGGTCACTACGGTTTTTACACCATTTTACCACGCAAGACATGATTTATAGTTTTTATTTTTTCGCCGCATATTGCGTCTTTAAGCATCGACGTTCACGCGCGTAATGGCCGACTAATGTGTGAAAGTGTGCGTGCTGGCCTGTACATATAGCTGATTTGGCCGACTATGATGTCACAGTTTTTAATTAGCGAGACTCCGTCCGACTTTTTTTATACGTCCATGGTTTCACGTCGTTCATTTTATTGGCTGATTTCTCTCGCCAACCCTGTAAACTTACACTTACTGTAACTTACAGTACAGGAAAAGTGTATTTCGTCAGATATTTTTTAAAGTAAAAAATACGAAACCCCTACACTAAATCATTTATCGGCTGAGAAATAGTAGTAGTAAATATTCTTTAGGTAGAGTCCAAAGGCCAAGGATGGTAGCGAGTTTAATAATAATCATCATCATAATTTTAGCCAAAAGACGTCCACTACTGACCATAGGCCTCCCCCAAGGATTTCCACGTAAGCCGCATCCAACGCTTTCCGGCGACCTTAAGCAGGTCGTCGGTCGACCGTGTGGGAATGGTGGTTAAATAATATTTTAACGAAAATACAGCGCACGCGCTCAATGTTTACACAGATGTGCTTAAGACTATTTGTCGCCTTGCGCTGACGCAAAGTTGAGCTAGACGGTTGCGGAACGATTCTTTGTGCTATGGCTATACCGAAATAACGTTGTGGTGACGGATTTAGAATACACAGTGTCACCAACCCATACCGTCCCGAGGGTGTCGTAAGAGGCGACTAAGGGAACGCAAGAGGCAGATCACGCAGCCGCAAGAGAAGAAAAACTTGATCCAAACCCTGTGCCAACCCATCTTACCAGCGTGGCGCAGCAGGCTAATTTCCCTCCATGAATTTGGAGGAGGCCCCAGTCTGTAGTGGGTCACTCATGGGCTGAAACGACGAAATAACGTTGGCTTTGTCAAACAGTCGTCCCTTTTTTGTACTATATATTGAAATGCGAAATGGTAAGCATTTCTCAGCTGTATGTTGATCCATCATTTGTGAAATCTGAAGAAAGACAAAAAATTAAATTAAAATTTAAAAAAAAAACCCCGGCACAATAACCTTTAAAAAGTAAAAAATAAATACATCGCGTTGGGGGACCGCTCCCACTTATTTATTACCTGACCCCTGGTCCCCCAACGCGATGTATTTATTTTTTACTTTTTAAAGGTTATTGTGTCGGGGGATTTTTTAAATTTTTAATTTAATTTTTATTTTATACTTTTTATAGGTACACACTTATTATAATGTAGATTTTGTTAAATTGCACGAGATGCGCTTTCATTTGAGACCCCACTCGATTATATTTGCAGACATTCGGTTATTCTTCCCCACTTTCACCCATCATAACTTTTAAACGGCTCAACCGATTTTCCTCAAACATGTCTAAGAACACTCGCCCGTAACTCACCCTTCATACAAAAAAACTACATATTGAACTATATTGAATACACTATATTGAAATCGCTTCATCCGTTCGCGAGCTACGGTGCCACAGACAGACAGACAGACAGACCCCTCTTTTTGCGTCGGGGGTTAAAAAGAAATAACGAGGCCGATAACCTAGCCACGAGAGAAGGAAAAGTCGATACGATACCCTGTCATCCTCTGTCCAGCGTGGCACAGTAGGCTAATTATCCTCTATGCAACTTAGGGTTCATTCCCGGGAATTCTCGAGCCGAGAATTCCCGGGATATCGTTGGGCTTTGTTCCCGGGAAATCAAGCTCGAGAAAAGTCGAGAACTCGAGAAATCATGTACGTTTGTAGAAATTAAA
Organism: Clostera curtula; assembly: GCA_905475355.2. Lineage (NCBI taxonomy): Eukaryota > Metazoa > Arthropoda > Insecta > Lepidoptera > Notodontidae > Clostera > Clostera curtula. The sequence continues at coordinate 1,091,661 of FR997818.1, read as the reverse complement.
CTTGCAGAGTTTTAATTTGTTTATATTCTAATTAACATGCCATAAATTGTGCTATGATTGTAAAGTAATTATAATTTACATTTACTTTCTACCTGAGTTTAAGTAAAGTTTTCTTTCGAGTTATAGAAGCTATTTTGTTTACAAGATTCAAGTTGTTTTTTTTTCTAAATAACCAGCCCAAAATTGTGCTGTGTTTCAAATTTTATTGTAAGTTAAAATATTAACGTTTTCTTTCATGTTGATTTTTTGTTTAGTTTAATAGCAGCTACTTTTGCTTATAAGTTCTAAATAACCAGCCAAAAATGGTGCTGTCATTATTAGTACGAGTCTGAACAATATTTAATTCTGTATTTAAAAAAAACATATAAATCAATAAATATCCTTGGACATTTCACACAACGCCATCTCGTCCCAAGCTAAGCAACTTAATGCTTGTGTTATGGTAACGAGATGGATGTTAAACTACCTATATACATTTTTTTTTCGTAAATACCTACATATTATAGATAGAAATGACACCCAGACTCCGAGCCAGTGCCTCTGGTTTAGACAAAGACACTTGCCCGACCCTGGAATCGAACCCGGGACCCGTTGATCCAAATTCATTGTTCATTGATCCAAATTCATGTTTTTAAATAACATCGATGAAAGTTTTATAATTAACTAGTGGCCCGCCCTGGCTTCGCCCGTGCAATGCGGGGGTGTGTTATACATATAAACCTTCCTAGTGAATCACTCTATCTAATAAAAAAAACCGCTTCAAAATCCGTTGCGTAGTTTCAAAGATTTAAGCATACCTACATAGGGACGGACAGAAAACATCGACTTTGTTTTATACTATGTAGTGACTAGTGACCCGCCGCGGCTTCGCACGGGTGCAATTATGCATGTATTATACATATAATCCTTCCTCTTGAATCACTCTATCTATTAAAAAAACCGCTACAAAATCCGTTGCTTACTTTTAAAGATTTAAGCATACATAGGGACGGACAGACGGCAGCGACTTTGTTTTATACTATGTAGTGATTTGATACTTTTATTTGAGAGAAAAACCACTGAATTTTATACGTAATTGGAACCAAATAATATGAGAAAACGTACGTAAATGTACATTTCTCGACAACCCGAGAGTCCCGAGAAATTACCCTCGAGAATTCTCGAGACCCGAGAAATTGAAAAGCTCGAGAAACCATGAACCCTGATGCAACTGGAGGAGGCCGGAATCAATAGTGGGTTACATATGGGCTGAGTAGTATACACAGATTCTAATAAAACGTCTATAGCCATAGTGAAACGATCGATAGTACTGTTTAGTACTTGATACTGTGCGCAACATTTCAGGACAATCGAAGCTATTTTTTTATTGAAATTTTGTGTGGAAGTGGAACTCGGACATTATGGAACTCAATTAACTAAGCTTGTGAAATAATTTGCAGAGGAATCAGAGCGACAGAGGTCGAAGGTATTTGAAGTGGCAATGGGCAGGCCATAGCCCGAAGAACGGATGGCCGGTGGGGCATCAAATTCTTAAAGCGACGACCACGCAGTGGAAAGCGAAGCGTGGGAAGACCCCTGACTGGTAGACGGACATCCTTCTAAAGGTCGATGGGAGTCTGTGGGTACGGTCTGCACGAGATCGTACATTCTAGAGATTTTGAATTTTAATTTTAATCTGAACAACGATTGCTGGATGGTGGTGTTTCAATGGAACCCATATTTTATAGTAAACTAGCGACCCGCCCCGGCTTCGCACGGTTGCAATTATAATCCTCTAAATTTATCTGTGTTTCTTTACAATATCATGGATGTATTATACATTATAAACCTTCCTCTTGAATCACTCTATCTATAAAAACAAACCGCTTCAAAATCCGATGCGTAGTTTTAAAGATTTAAGCATACATAGGGACGGACAGACGACAGCGACTTTGTTTTATACTATGTAGTGATAGTGACTAGTGACCCGCTTTATTTATTATTGAGAAATTATTGTTCGTTTACAAAAAGCACTAAACAGCATAGTGAGAGCAAGTTCGCAAGATGAGAGAAACACGCTACATGTTTACGCAATGAATGACGGATAGACCTTGACAGAGCCAATAAAAAAAAAACAAAAACAAATCCGCGATTAAAGGTCTCCATTGCGTCATTGCTCACACATACAGTGTACAATATATGACATTTTCTAAATGCTACGTACAAAATATTTCGCCAATGAGATATAGTATTGAAGGGGCCAAAGGAACAGAGCACAGGCACAAAATGACAGTTACTTCCAGGCATCATTATCACACATATAGTCGTTGACGCGGTAGTACCCTTTATTAATTAGTGTATTTTTAACAAAATTTTTGAACTTTATGAAGGGTAGATTTACAATAGCGTCAGGAATTTTATTGTACAGGCGAACACCGAGGCCTGCAAAAGATCCATGGGCTTTTTGCAGTCTGTGGTGAGGTATCATTAGTTTATGCCCATTTCTTGTACGGATAGTGGACGTAGTGACATCACAGTTGGTCTTATACTGACTGATATTCTGTCTCACAAATAAGATATTAGCAAGGATAAACTGCGATGCCACAGTCAAAATTCCTATATCACAAAACTTATTTCTAAGTGATTCCTTGGGTCCTAGATTGTAAATGGAACGCACAGCACGCTTTTGTAATACAAATACAGTTTCAATGTCTGCGGCGTTGCCCCAAAGCAAAATACCATATGACATGACGCTATGGAAGTAACCAAAGTAGACAAGTCTCGCGGTATCCACGTCGGTGAGCCGTCTTACCTGTCTCACAGCATAAGCTGCTGAACTAAGTTTATCAGCGAGTTTATGAATGTGGGGCCTCCATTGTAACTTGGAATCTAAAGTAATGCCCAAAAACTTTGTAGATTCTTCTAGGTCCAAATTTTTGTCATTTAATATCAATTTAGTAACGCTACTTTTTGAGTAAGAGGTAGTAAACCTAATGCATTTGGTCTTAGCTGCATTCAACAATAAATTGTTTACAGTGAACCACTGAGATATTTGCACGAGTGCGCTATTTACATCGTCAAAATTTGTTTTCTTACGGTCAACTTTAAAAATAAGCGATGTATCATCAGCAAATAGAACAATGTTACAAATATCTTTTACAAAGAAGGCGAGATCGTTTATATAAATAAGAAATAAAAACGGACCCAGAATAGACCCCTGTGGCACGCCCATTGTTACTGTCGAACCAGTAGATTTGACTCCATTTATGTCCACAAACTGCATTCTGCTACTCAAGTATGACGCAAGGAGATTAAGCGCGTTAAACTTGATACCATAGTGTTGTAGCTTTCTCAAAAGAGTGTTGTGATGTACACAATCGAAAGCTTTAGATAGATCGCAGAAAACACCAATAGCATCTTGTGAGTTTTCCCATGCATCATAGATGTGCTTTAAGAGTACAGCACCGGCATCAGCCGTAGAGCGACCCTTAGTGAACCCATATTGTTCACTATGTAACAATTTATATTTGTGGAAGTGTTGCAGTAGCTGTTTTAAAATGATTTTCTCAAAGATTTTACTTAAAACTGGCAAAATGGAAATAGGTCTATAGTTGCCAAGCTCTTTCTTATTGCCAGCTTTGTAGAGTGGGATGATTTTACCATGTTTCATTAAATTTGGGAATACACCCACATCTACACACTCATTAAATATATTAGCAAGCTGAGGAGCTATATCTGAAATAACCCCTTTAATCACAACAGTTGATATATCCCACAAATCACCCGTTTTCTTCAAAGTAATACTATTAAAGGCTGTAACAATGTCAGAAGGGGTCACATAAGTGAACCTGAGCAAGCCCGACGTCTCTCTAACATTATCCTTGAGCAGCATCTCAGCCTGGACAGAAGATGAAGCCAAAGACGTGGTGATTTCCTTCGGTATACTTTCAAAAAAAATATTAAAGCATTGAGCTACATCGAAGTTGGTATTTATTACACTACCATTATTATGCAATTCAAATTTAGATTCAGGTAGCTTTGCTTTGCCAGTTTCGTTATTAATAATGTTCCAGGTGGTTTTAATTTTGTTACTGGATTTTCTTATTTTACGACTAATGTGTAGAGATTTAGCCGTATAGCAAACTTTTTTAAACAATTTTGAGTAGGACCTAACGTATTCCTGAAAGGCTAAATTAAAATTAAATTGTTTCAAAGCGTATAAATTATATAATGTATTCCTACTCTTATAAATACCTGGAGTAGCCCATTCACAAAACTTCAACTTATTACCTTTAGTGTAGGTTTTCAATTCAAATATACGATTGAACTCGATCTGAATAATATTAAATAATTTTTCGTATTGACTATCCGGGTCACCACGCACGTGAGCCATTGCCACAGTTTTCTTAGCTACAATGTTTTGGAATTTGTCTATTTTCCTACCTGTAACTGGTCGAGCAGAAAATGTGAATCGATCGTCTGCTTTATTGTTGGGAAGAGTAATTAATTGCCCGCAATGATCAGATGGGAGATCATTAATGATAGATTTATTTATCAATTGACAGTTACAGAAGAAATTGTCTAAACACGTAGATGAACTATTTGTTACTCTAGTTGGCTCGCTAAAAGAGGGCGTAAGTCCATATGATTTAAAAAGATTAATAAATCTACAAGATAATGATGATTCAACTAACAAATCTATATTAAAGTCACCACATATTAAAACATGTTTACTGCAGGAAGTGACTTTCTTTAAAACATTTTCCATGACGACCTCAAAAGTATTATAGATCCCAGAGGGTGGCCGGTAAACGCAGACAATAGTGTAGTGAACGAGTTCTATACACGATATTTCAACGGTACGTTCTATAGAGAGATCAACTATATCCTTGCGTTCTTTACCTTTAACTTCATGAGACACAAAGATAAGCGACCCACCGCGTATGGCATGCTTTCTACAAAAGGCACTTATAATACTATGATTTCCATTGCGTCGACCAAGCTCATGCTCCTTCAGCCAATGTTCAGTTACACAAAAAATCTGAACATTCCTATGCCCTAAAAATAGGTCGATTTCTAAATCTTTGCTAGCCATGCCCTGTATGTTCTGGTGAACAATTCGTAAAGCAGAATGCATGGCTGTTGTCTCATCTAGTTGTTTAAACATCTAGATGTGTCTAGAGAACTGTGAATAGCACAGTCTGTCAAAGTCTTAGAACTAGGGTTACATAAAAAAATTTCTGTGACAGAGTCAGCAGGTTGTATATTATAAGCTAACAATGTAGCTATTTGTCTCTTAAACCTAAGGGGCAGATGCATGTCATCCTTTGTCAGTTTAAAATTTCTAATAAATGTGTTACAATCAAAATATTGAATTACATTATTGTGGCGATGAGTCAAATTGTAAATAAGCATATTTAAATTATATATTTGTCTATTTTGATTAGCAGACAGGCTATTAGAATATGGAAGGGCACTTACAATAAATTTGCAGTCATGTTTGTTATTTAAGTCCAATAGCTGTTCTACCATTTTTATTATCTGTGAACGTCTAACAGATAAACTGTCACCAAACAATATAATTATGGTGGTGTCCTTATTAAAGTTATGAGGCTTAATATTTTTAACTAAACTATCTAAGTTAATTCCAGGCAAACACATGTTTAATAAAGGCTGTTTAATTTTTTGCCTTAATAATGAACTAAGACCTTGACCTATTTTATCCGAGTAAACTAAAACTTTAGAAGATGCCGCTGTAGAGGGGCTCACATCTTCTTTTACATTAATTGGATTAGTGAAAACCCTATCCGCTATAAATAACCATGGAGTTTCTTGCCTGTTCTTCTCCATAGGATCTACTTTTTGGAACATGCAACTAGATTCCTAACTTCACTTTTGACTTTTCAAAAACACCAGTAAATAGGTTCAATTAAAATAAATGATTTGAGTTTGAGTTTATTCTAAACTGAACGACATGTAAAATTCTAAGTCTTAGTAAATCCGTTTCTTTTGCAAATAAAAAAGATATTAGGTCTATGAACATAACTCAAAGTATAATACAAAAGAAATCGGGTCGTCAGTTAGTTTATTATACATTTTATTTGATCCAACTTCATTATATTGAACCGTTAAAAACGTTGTTCCATAACTTTTGGGAAAAATCTAATAACTCCGCTCTATTCACGAAGTACCCCTTTCTATTAATGCCCTTCCAACCCAACGACACGACACCGAAAGAGACGACATACGAGGTCGTGTAATCATAAAAATGCATTTGTACTTATGGACTTGGAATACATAGTGTTACAACAACACTCCATTTTGAACATGTCGAAAAAAATTTCAAGAATAAGTGGCTTTTGTAACGCACTACGGTACTACTACTTCTGAAGATTAGTGAATTAAGTATTAAAAAGAGTGGCAGTGGACATAGCGCGCAGGACCGACGCCCGATGGGGCAGAAAAGTGGCGTCCGCTTTCCGGAAAGCGCAGTGTTGGTAGGCCTCTCACACGGTGGACCGGTGACCTGGTTAAGGTCGTTGGAAAACGATGTTTGCGGGCGGCCCAGGATCTGTGGAAATCCTTGGGGGAGGCCTATGTCCAGCAGTGGACGTCTTTTGGCTTAAATGATGAAGATGATAGCAATTCTTGTATATATATATATAATTGGAATCTCGGAATCGGCTCCAACGATTTTCATGAAATTTAGTATATAGGGGGTTTCGGGGGCGATAAATCGATCTAGCTAGGAATCATTTTTAGAAAATGTCATTTTATTCGTGTTTTATCAACTTAAACATTTGCACTTAACCAGTTCATATTAATTTTTATTATTCTATCGGTAAAATCGAAAAATATTATTCATATTTCATTATTTTATTCGTACTTAAATATTATTTCCAAAAAAAAATTATAAAAAAAAATACTGAGCAAAGCTCGGTCATCCAGATATAATAAATAAATAAGCAAATCTATGTGGGAGGTATATGTCTAGCAGTGGACGTCTGTGACTGACAGACAAAGTTACATAATATGGGTCCTGTAGGAAAATCGCATAAGCTAAATTAGCCTCGCAGTTATTGGAATTTCCCAGTCACAATTTATACGTAAAGCGGCCGCCACACCTGCGGCGCACAGATGGCGCGTTATTGTTGACACAGATGCGCCCCACTGGATGTGGCAGCGGCATTATTTGGCTTTTTATTCTTTTCGCTTTTTGAATTTTGTATTTTTCTTGGCGCGAATTCTTTTTCTAGCCGCGTTCCAAGATGGAGCCAGAAACATTTAAACAAATAATTACGCAAGAGTAAACACTTGTTCCAAGTGCCATAGATTTGTATATCACTAGCTCACTTACGGGAAGGATCGGGAAGTGGGGTCATTTCATCGTCATTATCATTTCTGCATATAACTGACCCACTACTGAGTCGGGCCTCCTTCACATTCACGGAGGGAAGTTAGCCAACTGGGTCACGCTGGCAGAACGGATTATGAATCGAGTTTTCCTTCTCTTGCGGCTAGGTCATATACTTTGGGTTCCTTTAGCCATCACTCATCCTTTAGATATCTTTTTTTTTTATAACTTACTGACCAGCTTACAGTAAGTGGTGGGGACTGTGGTGGGGCGGATGAGGCCGACGATAATATGAGTTGGTGACATTGTATATTCTAAATCCGTCACCACACGGATTCGGGACATACGGGATTTAGAAGAAGAAGAAGAAGTATTAATGGTATCCTAATGGTCATTGCCCAAAAATACGAAAAGCCTATTATAAAAAAAGATAAAGATTGTTGGCAACATATGTAATAAATTAAATTAGTTCTAAGGCTTGGACATTGTCTGAAAAATAAACTGGTTATTATCACTACATAGTATAAAATAAAGTCGCTGTCGTCTGTCCGTCCCTATGTATGCTTAAATCTTTAAAACTACGCAACGGATTTTGAAGCGGTTTTTTTCAATGGATAGAGTGACACAAGAGGAAGGTTTTTATGTATAATACATCCATAATATTGTATAGAAACACAGACAAATTTCACCCGTGCGAAGCCGGGGCGGGTCGCTAGTTAAGTATAACAAAAATCCTATACACCCAAAACACAGCATCTGCATCAATCAATCAAGATATGACATGAAAACTTATCATATTTTCCCTCGCCGTGGGTCAGTTATGAACTATGCTCTCTGTACTCCACACAAGTGCTTAGAAGCGCAAGGTTACATTGTTTAACCAGATGTCAAAAAAGTAAATTGCACAAACAATGACGATTGAATCGTATCTTGGATGCGGGCGGATTGTTATCCCATGCGGGTTACTATACCACAGAATATCATACCAGTATACCAATGACGTACTGACGACGAAATGACCATCATGCTCGCAATAAAACAAGGAAAAATTATATGCTTTTCGCCATTACAACGTTAATCACGAGTTCCCGAGTTCGATTCCAGAGCCGGGCAAGTATCTTTGTGTAAACCAGAGGTACTTGCTCTGAGTCTGGGTGTCATTTTATGTAAGGTAACAAGTGGGTGTAAGCTGCCCACGCGATACAGATTATACCTAGTGCAGGTCCGTGTGGTGACGGATTTAAGATATACAAGGTCACCAACCCATGCTATCCTGAGGGTGTCGTAAGAGGCGACTGAAAGAACGCAAGATGCAGATCACCTAGCCCCAAGAGAAGGAAAACTTGATACAAATCTGTCTTACCAGCGTGGTCACAGTAGGCTAATTTCCCTCCATGAATTTGGAGGAGGCCCGACCCAGTAGTGGGTCATTTATGAGCTGTAATGATATAGAGTAAGTGTGTAACAAAGGCGACTAGCCATAGAGCCTACTGAAAAGAGCAGTTCCGTGTACATATAAATCGTTATTTTTTATCTATTTTGAAGTATGATAGAGAAACCGACGTTTTTCTGAAGCAAGTTGTCGTCACAAAATGTATGTTTCATTGGTTGGAAATGAGTTATTTATTTCGCTGATTATTAATCTACAAGCTTCGTATACCGTGGTCTACAATGTTGCCTGCCTTGTTTAAGATCATTACTCTAGTACTGCCCTTTCATCATCAGAAGGTGACCAAGATTTTAAGTTAGTGTAGTGTGTCCGCCGGACACTGTCCGGACCCAGCAAAATCAAAATTAAAATTATTCTTATTCGAATAAATTCTTGTGAATGCTTTCAAATAGACAAAAAATACAACATCAAAATTAAAATTTAACAGAAAAATAAAAATAATTAACTAATCATTTAGTTTTTACCACCGGTTCGGAATGCCATTCCGCAGAGAAGAGCCGGCATGAAACTCCATGGTTACTCGTTTAAATAAAAGGGTTACAATGATGGTGGTACAAACAAGTCTGACAGATTAGGGAAAGCCTATGAGAAATCAAATACAAAAGGTATGCGAAGGTCTAACAGCTTTGATGTAGGCTACCAGGCAACTCTGCGTGGACATTAGAAACAGCGATTGCACTTTACCGATCTGTACACAAAAAACTGTCAGATATGGAAGTGACTTTTTGACTGCCTCGTTGGTCTAGGTCTAGGTTGGATGCCGACTTTGGATCACGGGGTCCCGGGTTCGATTCCGGGGTCGCGCAAATGTCTCTGTGTAATCCAGAGGCACTTGCTCTGAGTCTGGGTGTCATTTGTGTTCGGGAGAGGGCTATGCTCGGAGTTTCCCTGCGAGATCGAATCAGAAATGAGGAGATACGCAGGAAAACCAGGGTCACCGACATAGCCCACCGGATTGCCAAACTTAAGTGGCAGTGGGCAGGGCACATAGCTCGCAGGACCGACGCCCGATGGGGCAGAAAAGTCCTCGAGTGGCGACCGCGTTCCGGAAGGCGCAGTGCTGGTAGGCCTCCCACACGGTGGACCGACGACCTGGTTAAGGTCGCCGGAAAGCAGTGGATGCGGGCGGCCCAGGACCGGCCTTTGTGGAGATCCTTGGGGGAGGCCTATGTCCAGCAGTGGACGTCTTTTGGCTGAAATGATGATGATGATGATGATGATGAACTGCCCCCGCGACGCACTTTAACCTACTGCAGGGGTTACGTTTAAAAAACAAAGTCATAGAGAGCTCGATGAGTCAGAATAAAGAAAAAACAAATGCTGACATTTAATCAAGTTGCCTAATTAGAGATCTTTTGGCAAGTGAAAAAAAATGCCCATTCAAAAATTTACTTTAACATTTTTTAATTTGGTTATAAAAAATACGATATCATAAAAAGGGTCTCTTTAGACACTTACCAAATATGTAAACAGTTTCAACTTCAGAATAGTAAGTACAAACGATCTGAAATCTGTATCTAACACCACAAAACGCCACATGGCAGTTTTCTGAACATTAAAAACATTGCCAAATTGAATATAAAAAGGCAGTGACATAAAAGAAAATGGAACGTGTGCCCCAAAGGGCTTAATGACCGCTATATTGGCTGAGGGCGTAACAGCTGATGCAGCCCCGTAACCAGGTGCCGCGCTTTTTATTAAAAACTAATACTTATTTTATTAAAAACGTTTCTCTGTTTTGAGTTGATTAAATTCTTTTTCAGATTTAGATAAAGATAACCACTTATTCTAAAAAAAGTTAACGACACTTTGGAAACGTTTAAACAATTCGTTGGATTTGGAATACACAATCACGTCACCAGACCATGCCATCCTGAGGGTGCAGAAAGCGACTAAAGGACGGCAATACGAAAATAAGCTGCAAAAGAATTGTAAAAATGGAGAAGACTCGGAAAAGATGACGATACTATTTCTGTACTGAAACCATTTTCTTTTTCTTTTTGCTGCATATCTCGGTTTGACTGTTTGTTTTACGGATCTAGGGATCCTGTATGGTCGGGAATCTTTTTTATTTCAATATCGTGTTACCAGATAATCATAATAACATCAGCCAAAGCAAATAAATACATTTGTTCAAAGTAACAATGACCCGATAGTTACCAAAAAAAGTTTCTTGTCAGCTCTTCTTAATGGCATATCGAGCCGGACTGCCCACCGGCTTTCAGTTCGTGAGCGTATTTGAATAAAAAGTCTTTTCGCATTTACCCCCACAACATGGGAAAATGTGAGGGTCATCGAAGCAATATGTGTCTTAACATTCCATACAACAAACATTCACAACAACCTATAGGAGTGTATGGAGACTACCCAGCGTGGGGTGGAAAAATGATAATGGCAATTTTAAACGACGATTTTTATGAGATTGTGATAAAACTTACGATAAATATTTTTTTAGTTTTATGTGTGTGTGTTAATGCTACACCAATTGTTTAAAAAATAACAAGATAAAATAGTACTAATAGAAAATAAATTTATGACATTTTCTTTAATTACTTTTTTTAATAGTTTTTATACTACAGTCGCGTAAATCGAAACATAAAAACTCAAACATTTTATGCATATCTAAGTTTAATTCAATTTTTAATTGCATATATTTATTATGGATATAATTAGATGTTCGTTTTAAATTCATTCATTAACAAATTAGATTTGAATGTATCAAAGTGCTTCGTATGTTCATTCACACGCAAACCTAAACCATTAATTTGTAAGGCAGAAATATATTGCGCAGGATCAAAAAAATGTGTCAGTTTTCTATTCTAGGTCATTAGCAAAATTTACATCAGTATAAATTACATTTCAACGCCTTACCTCCACGGTTTTGACAGCTGACAGCGCACAGCTTTCCCCGGCTTTTTATTGCAGTAACACGCACTATTGTAATAAATCACTTTACATTAAAACCAAATGTTCATGGCGTAAACAAAACGTGAAAAACTCATAAAACATAATGGATTAAATAAATGTATAACCAACACAGCTGTGAACAAAATAACTGTTTTTTTTTCGTCGATCGCGATCTATGGTCTGTTTGCGCGGGAAAGGACGTGCATTCCGTTTCGCGCGTTGGTTGAGACTGAGGGCGGGAAGTGCTGCGTGTGACGACTCGTTTGGGAAATTGCTTTTCCTACTGGGCGCTTGGTATTGCTTTGACAGTTTTTGTTGTGTTTTTTAACAGAAAAGTTTCAGCAATTTGGATATTTTCTAGTTAAATGAACTTTTTGATTTAAGTGAGTTACAAAATAATAAAGGTGTAAATTGGTTGAAATGTGACGGTATTTGTAGAAATGTTAAGCTTTTATCGAAAAGGCTGCATAAACCATTAAAGACTAGCGTTTGAATGTGCCGCTTAAGGATCATGTGTTCCGGTTTGATTCCGGAGCTGGGCAAGTGTACGGTACTGGACATAGACACTTGCTCTGTCTGGGTGTAACTAACATACTTTATTGCCACGTGATTTCGGGATCGCACTTTAATACTCAAAATATGTACCTATTATAATAACTAGCGAGTTAGTTATTTAAAAAAGCAAATTATAATAAAACTAGCGGATAGCGACCCGCCCCAGCTTCGCACGGGTGCAATGATGAACCTCTAAATTTATCAGTGTTAATCTACAATATTATGCAAGTATTATACATAAAAACGTTCCTCTTGAATCACTCTATCTATTAAAAATCTCTTCAAAATCCGTTGCGTAGTTTTAAAGATTTATGCATACAATAGGGACGGACAGACGACAGCGACTTGGTTTTTTACTATGTAGTGATAACAACTTGTCTAATAAAATTATTATCGGCAGTGCTTAAGGCATTAAGCGTTCAGCAAGTGATCGAATCTCTATCTAAACTGGACCCCAAGTCTGCTAATGTAAGTAGGTACTAATACTACTCAGCCCATTAATAAAATTATGTAATAATAAATAAATAAATATCCTTGGACATTTTTCACAACGCCATCTCGTCCCAAGTTAAGCAACTTAATGCTTGTGTTATGGTTACGAGATGGATGATATACTACTTATTATACATTTTTTTTTTGTAAATACATACATATTATAGATAGAAATGACACCCAGACTCCGAGCCAGCGCCTCTGGTTCAGACAAAGACACTTGCCCGACCCCGGAATCGAACCCGGGACCCGTTGACCCAAAGGCGGCACATCTAACCACTAGACCAACGAGGCAGTCAATGTTTAGTCAGGCCTCCTCCAGTTAAATGGAGGGTAATTAGCCTACTGTGCCACGCTGACCAGTCGGGTTGGCACAGGGTTTAGTATCAAGTTTAACTTCTTTTGCGGCTAGGTTACCGGCCTTATCATTTCCTATTGTCGACTCTTACGACACCCTCAGGATGAAATGGGGTGGTGACACAATTCTAAAAATCTGTCATCACACGGAAAAGGAATTTTCACGAGCTATCTATTGCATAATGTCGGTGTTTTACTAATTATAACCTGTGTCGCGGGGCAGTTTACAAACATGTAATTCACGAACACAAATGACACCCAGACTCAGAGCAAGTGCCTCTGGTTTAGACAACGACACTTGCCCGACCCCGGAATCCAACCCGGAACCCGCTGATCCAAAGGCGGCACATGTAACCCCTAGATCAACGAGGCAGAATTGGCACGTCAATAGAAAATAGTAGCCAAATCAGACTGGTAAGCGATCCAAATGATATTGTGAAAAGACATTCTCTATTTACTCAGTTGCGGTGGATGATTACATAAAGTTGATACTTCATAGTCATACGGGCGCCATGTTTGCCCAGCTGTGTGGCAAGGCGCGTGCCAGGCGCGAATATTGACGATGGCAATGTTATGCCAGATGGTTTGGTTAAAACTGTAGCGGCCATCTTGGGAACTGAAATCGTTAAAGCGTGTATTGAACTGGAGGGATGCTCTCAATTCGGTTGTATGTTTGTTACGGTATAACTGTTTCATTTATAATAAACTGATTTGGAAAGATCTTATTGACGCATTTAGAATACACAAAGTCACCAACCCATTCCATAGTCAGGGTAAGAGGCGGGAAAAGGAACTCGAGAGAAAAATCAAAACGTTTTTTATTTAAAAAAATCCTTCGAATGATTTCCAATAGTGAACAGTTTGACTTGAATGCCTTTGATCCTAGGCTTGCGTGATGGAAAGCAACGCCAGGGTCTAAGATAGAGCAGGCAAAGGAAATGCCCTGTCGGGCACCGGCTCTCACATACACAGTAAAACTGCTTGGCGCCGGACTTAGATGTGAGGGTGTTAGCTAGCCGGACGGACCATTAGATCCTACCACCAACCAAAAATAATTAACCATTTAGTTTTTTCCACTGGTTCGGAATGCCATTCCACAAAGAAGAGCCGGCAGGAAGACAACTTAGCCTCAAGAGAAGGAAAACCTAATACAAACTCAGTGTCATGCCATCTGGCCAGCGTGGCACAGTAGGGTAATTCCTCTCCTGTAATTGGGGGAGGCCCGATAGGGGGAGAAATTTCTCATGTAAGGAATCAAATAAAAGCTTTTTTATTTTATTTTACATTTTCGTTTATGCAATAAAGGTCAATTACCTTTGACCTGATTTGATCTTGATTTACCTGGGACACACTGTCCAGCTAGGTAAGTCCAACTTCGAGAAAGAGGTCAATCAAAATCGAGGATCCAACTCGGCTGGGCAGCGTTCGGGAAGCTGCAAAAGATCTTCTCGTCCACAATACCACAGTGTCTGAAGACAAAAGTCTTCAACCAATGTGTGTTGCCAGTGATGACATATGGAACAGAGACGTGGTCGCTCACTATGGGCTCCATCAGAAGGCTAAAGTTACCCAAAGGGCAATGGAGAGGGCTATGCTCGGAGTTTCCCTGCGAGATCGAATCAGAAATGAGGAGATACGCAGGAAAACCAGGGTCACCGACATAGCCCACCGGATTGCCAAAGTGGCAGTGGGCAGGGCACATAACTCGCATGACCGACGCCCGATGGGGCAGAAAAGTCCTCGAGTGGCGACCGCGTTCCGGAAGGCGCAGTGCTGGTAGGCCTCCCCACGGTGGACCGACGACCTGGTTAAGGTAGCCGGTAAGCAGTGGATGCGGGCGGCCCAGGACCGGCCTTTGTGGAGATCCTTGGGGGAGGCCTATGTCCAGCAGTGGACGTCTTTTGGCTGAAATGATCATGATGAATACCTTTGACGTAGCGCTACGAGTATGCTACGTAGTCGTAGCAAGATTCTACCACTACTACGCGGCCCATTGATGACTCACTGCTTAGTGAGGAGGCGTCCTCATGTTACATGGCGCGTAATAAGCCCACTGTGCCACGCTAGGCAGACGGGTTGGCAAAGGGGTTTCGTATCAATTTTTCATTCTCTTGCGTCAAGGTTATTGGCCTTGTCATTACCCCTTGTCGGGTCTTACGAAACCCTCAGGATGGAATGAGGTGGTGACATTATGTTTTCTCCACCATCTGTCACCACGCGATCAAACACTGGACCTTATTGTCCTTATTATAATAAAAATTAAATAGTTTTAGTAACTTCTGACACAACTAGAAAAGTGCAGTTGACTATGAAACGGCTGAACTGATTTTAATACGTCTTTAAACCACAGCTAGAAAGCGATATGCATTAAAAAAACAGCATTATAAACGGTCGATTAATTTAGGAGCTACGATAACACTGACAAACATGACAAACTTATAACACCGCTCTTTTTGTCTGGGATCAAAAGTCTACTAGTAATACTTCTTTTTAGATAAACGAAACCTGTATCTTGTCGGCAGTTCACAAACATGAAATTCACGAACACAAATGACACCCAGACTCAGAGCAAGAGCCTCTGGATTACACAAAGACCCTTGCCCGACTCTCGAATCGAAACAGGGACCAAAGACATCTAACCCCTAGCCAAAAAGCCAACCCAACCCTAAAAATGTACAGCCCGTAATGATACCAATAGTTTTTGTCCCACATCACGTCGTGGGTTGGCAATAAAGCCCCGATGCGGTACAATTAAAACGAAATCAGTTCCCGCCATCCGGCACGCAGCGCGTGACGTCACGCGCCGCCATTTGCATTTTTTTCCCGCCAAAACTGCCACATGACATTAGGACCTCACCCCTACCAAGTTTCCACTGAAAAACGATTACCTAAATGATTAGGTATCAGATAAACATATACATTTCCAATTTGAAAAATTAGCTTTTGTCCATCTATTCGTCGTCTTAACTCATATATGACCCACCACTGAGTCGAGCATACTCTAAATGTATGGAGGGAAATTAGCCTACTGTACCACGCCGGTAAGGCGGGTAAGCAAAGGGTTTGTATCAAGTTTTCCTTCTCTTGCGGCTATGTTATCTGTCTTGCGTTCCTTTAGTCGCCTCTTGCGACACCCTCAGGATGGTATGGGTTGGTGATATTGTGTATTCTTAATCAGTTTTCTGTGGCTCTGGACACGGAGCCGCCTATGATGCTGGCAGCTGAAGGTACTTTTCGATTCCAAACCGTCACTAAACCGCTATTTATCAGTCAGGCAGGTCTCTTTCCGCGGGCCCGCCCGGCATAGGTGACCCTGAGCGGGTATATCCCCAACGGATCATTAAGGCACACAACCCTCACCACAGCTAGGCGGCAGTACGATCGAGGCGGCTGGATAATAACAACAATTTGAGTAAACCTTTAAATTAACAATGATTAAAAAAATAAGAAGTTGTCTTTAACAATTCACCATAGACAATTATCATCACCACAGATGAAAATACCTACAAACCGTATGAATAGTTAATTGATTTTATCATTTATTGGAATGAATAGCGTGAAATTACAGTTCAATATGAGCTAAAGGTAGACCATGTTGTGATGACCTCCATAAGGTGAGGTTAACATTATTCCTTTTATCAGCCTAGTCTCAGCTTAGATTTTTTGCAATTGTGAGAAACATTTATTTATTTTAATTTGTAGAAAAGCAATTAAATTCCATGTGGCGCCGCAATTGGAATAATTATAATTGGCAATGCATTCTGTTCTGAGCTGCTTATGGTTTGCAGCAATTATAAGAGCGCTATTTTTAGCCTCTAAAATAGTGTTTCGCAACGTAAGGCCCACGCCCCCAAAATGGGGTAATTTGATAATTAAAGGGGGCAATATAAAACTGGACTTTTCAAACAAATTTAAAGTTTAAATTTTACGTAAATAGGTGGTGCAAAAAACTTTGTGCGTAATTTGTAATGGTTGGGAAACAGTGCTCTAAACTAAAACATAGTGTTTAGTTATATATAGTTATATTCTGTATGCAAGTTGCAGGAGATAAATTTAATATCAAACCCTGTGCCGGCCTAGGAAATTTATTTGACAACGCCATCTCGTCCCAAGCTAAGCAACTTAATGCTTGTGTTATGGTAACGAGATGGATGATAAACTACATAGATACATTTTTTTTGTAAATACATACATATTATAGATAGAAAAAACCCAGACCCGGAACAAATACTTGTAGGTCGTACAAATATTTCTTCCGTGCGGGAATCAAACCCGCGACATGCTGCGCAGCAGTCGATTGCTCGACCACCGCGCCAACCGAAAAAATAATTCATACCCTAAAACGGGATAAAAAAACAAGTTGTTGTATAGTACCCACCTAGAGCAAATTTATCCACGAGTATCGATTTCTAAATCGAATAATTGTCAAGTGATTCAAAGTTAGCGCTTGCAACGTGTATACCAGCAAGGAGAGGGAGACCAAGGGTAAATAAAAGGCAGTCGAGCTGGTCCTAGGTCATACTTCTACTACTCAGTCCATAGTTGAGAGATGCTGAGTCGGGCCTCCTTCATTTCGGCCGCATTCAGCGGCGGACGGTAAAGTGCGGTGTTCCGCAGGGCTCGGTTCTAGGCCCTGTCCTGTGGAACATCGGATACGACTGGTTGCTCAGGATGCCGCTACTGCCCGGGGTGGGGCTGCTCTGCTACGCAGACGACACCCTCATCACGGCCAGGGGCGGCACCTTCGCCGAGGCGGCGAGGAGAGCAGCGGTCGCGACGTCGCTGGCTGCGGACCGGATCGGCCTGCTGGGCCTGAGGGTCTCCCTCCCGAAGACGGAGGCCCTCCTCCTCCACGGGCCACGTCGGGGTCCCCCTCGCGGTGCGAGCATCACCGTGGGGGGGACGGTGATAGAGCTGCGGGCCCAGATGAAGTATCTGGGCCTGCACCTGGACGGTCGGTGGAGCTTCGGGGCCCACTTCCAACAGATGGCCCCGAGGCTCATACGGTCGGCCGCCGCCCTGGGCAGGCTGCTGCCCAACGTCGGCGGCCCGGGCTCCGTCTGCAGGCGCCTGTACTCCGGCATCATCCGGAGTATGGCCCTGTACGGGGCCCCCGTCTGGGTCGGAGCCCTCACCGCTCGCAACAGGGCCCTTCTGCGGAGGCCGCAGAGGGTCATAGCGGTGAGGGCGATCCGGGCTTACCGCACGGTGTCGTGGACGGCTGCCACGCTGCTCGCCGGGGACCCACCCTGGGAGCTCCAGGCGGAGGTGCTGGCGGCCGTCTACAGGTACCGTGCGGCACGGAGGGAGGAGGGAGCGCTGCCCCTCCTCGACGGTGGTGGTGCAAGGCGGGTCAGGGACAGAGCGCGAGAGGCCCTGATCCGCCACTGGGAGGAGGATTTGGGGTCCCCAGCCGCCGGGCTGGCGACGGTGGAGGCGGTCCGCCCCCACCTAGATCGCTGGCTGTCTCGGCGGCACGGGACCCTAACCTACAGGTTGGTGCAGGTGCTTACCGGGCATGGCTGCTTCGGTAAGTACCTGCATCAAATCGCGGGCCGGGAGCCGACGCCGGCCTGCCACGAGTGTGGCGCGCCAGTCGACACGGCGCGCCACACGGTGGAGGAGTGTGCCGCCTGGGTGACCGAGAGGCGGGCCCTGGCGGCACAGGTCGGAGGAGACCTCTCGCTGCCGAGCCTTATCGGACGGATGCTCGACAGCGAGGGGGGGTGGGAAGCAATGGCCTCCTTCTGCGAGGACGTCATGTCGCAGAAGGAGGCCGCGGAGCGGGTAGGGAGGAAGACGTCCTGGCCGACCCGCGCCGCAGACGGAGGCCGGGGAGGAGGAGGCGACTGTACGCCCACCTCCTTCCCCCGCCATAGAGGCCGGTGGTGGGTCGGGGGACCCGCCACCGACGAAAGCCTCGATGACTGAGGGCGTCCCAGTGTACCGGGGCGCCCTCCCTGATAGTCGCTTGCCCGCGTAGCGGGCACTTCGTCGGGGCGTCAACGTTGACTGCGCTCGCGCGAACCGTTGGCGCCCCAAGCGTGCCGTGTGAGGCTATACCGCTGGGGTTTTAGTGGGTATACGGGTTCTGTCCCGAGAGTCCCACATAATCACCGACCTCTCCCCCGGGGGGCGGTGGTATGCGTAATGCATTTCCCAAGCGAAAACGAAAAAAAAAAAAAAAAAAAAAAGGGCCTCCTTCATTTACATGGGGGATAATTAGCCTAATGTGTCACGCTCAGACGGGTTGGCACAGGGTTTTGTATCAGGCGTGGTCCTGAGTACAGATCCCACAATGCCGCAACAAGGACGCGAGTAGGGAGCACTCCGGGGATGTTTTAGTGGGTAGGCCCCTCTGGGGGAGATTACCACACACCCCCCCTCGGCCATCCCCGTGGCTGACGGGGATAGTCCATAAAGGATTTTTACCCCGGGCGCACAAAAAAAAAAAAAAAGTGTTTTGTATCAAGTTACTTTCTCTTGCGGCCGTTATCGGCCTTGTCATCTCCTTTTGTCGGCTCTTGCGACACCCTCAGGATGCAATGGTGTCCTATGTCACAGTACTTTTCGATGTACCCTACCGAGATTTACCTCAAATAATCGCATTTTTCCCAGATGTCCAAACAACTCCTTCTGGTTGCGCTATTCGCATCGGCCCGCAGTCAATTCTCCTTCGACAATCCACGACCAGATGTAACGTTTGATGACCACAATGACAGATTTGACATCTCCCCAATGATGCAAGAAGATAAGCTTTTCCGCGAATCTGAAGACTACCGACGCTTTGATACGGGCAGCTTACTCAAGAAACTACGTAAAGCTCGAAGGAACTACGAAGACTTTGCTTATCAGGACACGATGGCGGATGACGAAAGTTCTGTCAAAGATTTTGAAGAGAACCTTAAAGCCTTTGAAAAGCCTAAGCCTGGTTTGAGAACCGGACCAGAGGTACTGGAGAACGAGGAGAAGCCAGATTATCCGAAAATTTACAGGCGCATCGGTAATGAGGGGGAGAATAAGGTTCTGATGGATTACGCTGTACCTATCGATTTTAAATTACAAGGCTATTTGAAGCTCTAAGCTCTGGAGAATAAAAGTTTTACATGAAATTTTATTCCTAGCACTTTGATTCAATTTAATTCTTGGTAGTCCTTGGAGAGGTCTATGTCCAGCAGTGGACGTCTTTTGGCTGAAATGATGATTATGTCCGTGTGGTGACGGATTTAGAATGCTTAGTGTCACCGCCCCATTCCATCCTCAGGGTGTCGTAAGAGGCAATGACGGCAATAGGAAATGACGGCAGATAACCTAGCCATAAGAGAAGGAAACCTTGATACCAAACTCTGTGCCAACCCGTCTGGCCAGCGTGGCACAGTACGCTAATGTAACTGGAGGAGGCCCGACTCAGCAGTTGGTCATATATGGGCTTAGTAGTAGTAGATGATGATGTAAACCTTTGAGTCGCCAAGAATCCCTCTTCATGCGGCGTCGTCAGTGCAACCACGACCGCTCTGACGAGAGTGTCCGACTCAGAAGAACTCTTTATGTAAGAGAGCGATTGCGACAAGCAGTTGGTCGCGTCAAGCTAAACGGGCCTACGGCGCTCTTTAGGCGAGGCCTATGACCAGCAACTGCATTAAATATGAGGAATTTCAGAAATTATTTTAATACAATTAAATAGTTTCGAATTTATTTTGCACAAAAGACGCTGTCTTCTTTTGTTATACATCATCATCCCAATAATGTCATTCAGCAAATAGCGGAGAATATTTTGCACGGGACATATTCAGTGGAAACCCTGATTAATTTGTAAATTAAAGCATAATATAAACAAGTTCTTCATCGGGAGTTAAAGAAAACATACTGAATCATAATGTATATAAGTAGTATTATTGTTAATGTTAATCTTGACCAGGATTCACTTGTCCTAGCGCCTCAACTGCAAGCTCGAACGGAAAGCCAAAGTCTCCCGCCGAACTGCGCAAAGACCTCATCTGTCGCGGCGTTTCCAGTTCCTTTGATTGTAACTTTTGCATCAGTCTCGCTTTTTGCTGCACAGTCATCGGCAGCAAACTTGGCTTTTCCAGCTTCCGAGTAACCACCTTAGCCTTTTCAGTGACCGGCTTCATAACTATAGGACGTGCACCTCTCAGGTTGAATTTGCCCAATGCCTTATGGAGTAGATTCATAACGTTTGTATTATCATCTATATTCGATGGGACATCAAGCGCCTGAACTTTAGGTGTTACCAGTTTCTGCACTTCATTTAGCCGCTTCTGGTTGCCAGCGAAAAGATCAGCCACGCGGTTCATGTTGTTATAAACATAATCGTAACTTATAGGATTATTATTACTTTCTGAGTGCATGAGATCCTCAACACGTTTGACAAGAGATTTGGCGTTTCTAATCTTACTCAAATCAATAACGATAGCTTTTAACTTCTTATCTGCGTTTTCTCCAAATATATTATTCGTATTAAGGTTGCCGGAGTTATCCATGTCTAAAACTTTAACCTCCGTCATCGCCGTATCTAAATTATTCAACAGTTTATCCAACTGCGTTATATCCATGACTATCGCATCTAAATTATCGTTTATTTTAAATTTCTTAACTTGTGGATAAGGATGCAGATCATTTTTAAATGCTCCGTTGCAGTTAGGACCCCTACAGCGTAATTTATTAAGCAGTCGGCCGCTTCCACATTTATGTCCACCGCATCGTAGATCATCTTTGTGACTACTGTAATGAATGTTGCTCTGCCCATTTATACCACATCTGTCGTCTTTGCATCGTAGGGAAAACTTACCATCATCTTTGCTATCATCGTTTCTGCTTATTCTTTGCCTAACCGCATCCATTATATACTCATCTCTACCGCAACGATCACCAATACAACGGACACCTCTAGACAGATCAGATACCTCATTATACTCCCTATTGTCTCCTATATCACAAAGATTGTCACGACAACGTAAATTAGAATTGTCTCTCCAATCTTTCCGATCTTTTTTCCCGCCACATCTGTTACCTTTGCAGCGTAAGGTGTCATCACTTCTCTCATATTCCTTTCCTAATATTGAACAACCGCATCTTTCAGTATCGTCACTGCATTTGCATCTAGTTGATAACTCATCCTTGTCCTTGTTATTCGCATTAGCCTGTAGACCTAATTCTTCTTCAAGGTGATCTAGCATATCAGCAATTTGGTCGACAGAATCGCTTCTATCACTCCTCAGTTGCTTACAAGCGTGGCAACCCTTTGTATTGTCACATTTGCAAATCCTGTCTTCTGGGGACTGCTCATCAGTGGACCGTTCTTTTAAGTGCAATGCTCCCTGGTGTATATCCGTATTGGATATTGCAGGCAATGATGCAATATTGGATAGTTTATGGGAATGGTGTTCGTGTTGGTGGTCGCTTACATCATTTTGGTGGTTATGTTCCGCGTTTCCCAGATCTTGTAGTTGCGCCAGTAGCTCTTGAACATCGTTCTCCCTTAGGATGTGGCCTTCACGCAAAATGTTTCCTAAAACGATGGGTGCGACAAACATAAACACGAACGTCTGTATTTGAATCATATTTCCGATTGATTAATATCGCCAGATTAAATGCCAAAGTTTTAATTAATATCCACAACGCGTATTGGATGGAATATAATTGATTTAACTTTAGTTTCACGTCAAAGTTTTGCATACGCGTAATCAACCGTGATATTGGAAAAGTGATGTTACATCGTCTGCAATGACGCCACCCGAATAATTGTAGCGGTAATTAGTTTCTTGTTTCTATGAAGCCGAACGTCCGACACCAGCTAAAAAAGTTAGTTTAGTTTAGCTTGCATATTTGAGCCAGTTTTTCATATATTAACATGTATGAACAACTGACTCAACTATGCAAGCTAAACTAACTGACTAATGCTAAAAAAGTTAGTTTAGTTTAGCTTGCATATTAGAGCCAGTTTTTCATACAAGTTAATGTATGAAAAACTGGCTCAAATATGCAAGCTAAACTAAACTCACTGATTTTAGCTGGCGGTGGACGTTCGGAGGTGGCATGCAACTTAGCTATACTTATACAGGGTGGTCAAAAAGTCAACTGGATCAAATGCAACAAGCGGTTAAAAGGGGTCATCAGCAGAAAAAAAAAATCTACGGGAGGTCCCTACGGTCAATACCTGCAGAGTTATAATGTGATTTTTTGTTTTTATGAAAAATATATCTTTTTTACTAATTCTTGATAAACTTCGAAAAAATCTACACCCTGTATCGTTTTAATAATTTTCACTAAATTGGTACTGATGAGTCCTTTCGTTAGACATGCTATTTAAGGTAGTTTATTGGGGTGTTGAAGATAATACTAAATTTTACGAAAGAAATAATTCATAAATCAAATCTTGCTATTTACTTCGGACCCCACTGTGAAAGAAAAATACTCTACAGAAAAGTGACCCTGTATAACAAGTTTTGGCGCATTTATTAGGAATTCTAAAAGGTATTACACATGGATATGCGTGGCTCGATTCGCTGACGACATAGTCGCAATGGCTGAGACCATAGAGGGCCTCAATACGATGCTCGATGACCTCTGTCGAGCCTCCGAACGAGTCGGCCTTAAGATGAATATGGAGAAGACGAAAATCATGTCTAATATCCATGTCCAAGCCACTCCTGTTAACATCGGAGGTTCTACCCTCGAAGTTGTTGACCATTACATTTACCTGGGACACACTGTCCAGTTAGGTAAGTCCAACTTCGAGAAAGAGGTCAATCGTCGGATCCAACTCGGCTGGGCAGCGTTCGGGAAGCTGCGAAAGATCTTCTCGTCCACAATACCGCAGTGTCTGAAGACAAAAGTCTTCAACCAATGTGTGTTGCCAGTGATGACATATGGAACAGAGACGTGGTCGCTCACTATGGGCTCCATCAGAAGACTCAAAGTCACCCAAAGGGCAATGGAGAGGGCTATGCTCGGAGTTTCCCTGCGAGATCGAATCAGAAATGAGGAGATACGCAGGAAAACCAGGGTCACCGACATAGCCCACCGGATTGCCAAACTTAAGTGGCAGTGGGCAGGGCACATAGCTCGCAGGACCGACGCCCGATGGGGCAGAAAAGTCCTCGAGTGGCGACCGCGTTCCGGCAGGCGCAGTGCTGGTAGGCCTCCCACACGGTGGACCGACGACCTGGTAAAGGTCGCCGGAAAGCAGTGGATGCGGGCGGCCCAGGACCGGCCTTTGTGGAGATCCTTGGGGGAGGCCTATGTCCAGCAGTGGACGTCTTTTGGCTGAAATGATGATGCGTGGCTCTGATATCTTTCGAGGACGATCATTCGTAGCAAGGCCAGAGTTAATCCAACCATAAAACTCGGTTAGGCCTACTAACCAAACCTAACCTAACCGTGATCTTTTTCCGGACTACAGGGTCTATAACCCACCGAAGGAGCAGTTCTGTGATTGTAGTAAAAAAATACTATTCTTAGCAAAATTCACTAAGTTTATTACATTGGTTTATTATTGCCAATAAATGAGAAAATCTTCTTCTTCTCTTTGTTGACTGGCTTGTTGCGTCTTTTGACAAAATCATTCGCATCATTCAGTGTCAATATGATGTTGCCAACAAATAATTACTACCTAAATGTTATATTAAAACATTTAAAATCAGTACCTGTAGTATGTGCTGTGGTACATGTAACTAAAAAATGTTTAACTGAAGTTACTAACATCAAAGCACTTTAAAAAGAAGATCCACGATCATTTGATATTATTGTATGATAATTACTATATTTAATTAATTTTTAGGTTTATAAGATAAATGTGAATAACTTTGAACTCAAAATATGTAAAACTATGATCTGTCACACGAGGTTTAAAAATAATGTAGAGATCTAATTAAGATTTATAAGCATTTTATAATGACTTCAGACACCCCCTATTGTGTATGGAACGTTTTTGTATTATTATGTAATAATAACAGAAAATATGATGTAAAGAGTGTCCATGGAGTTTCTTGTCTGTTCTTCTCCTTAAGATCTACTTTTTGGAACAAGCAACTAGCTAACTTCACTATATACCTTTCAAAAACACCTGTAAATAGCTTCAATTGAAATAAATGATTTGTTTGAGTTTTTAAGCAGTATTTTTTCAATAACTCAATTATTTCTAACCGTATTTTAAACGATCATTAGTATGATTCAGCTGAATTTATCCAAACACCATAGGGGCCGTCAATTAATCACGTGATGTTTTTTTATCATTTTTTAACCCCTCCGTCCCCCTTGGCGATACGTGGTGAGGTTTAAGACTACAGCCCTATAATGATATGCACTCATCGTCATGTGGGTCAACTATTTATGTTGACAAGCCATTTGATATTTTAAAAAGCTTCTTCACAGCTTTGGTATACCAGCTAAATTAAAGGCTAATATTTTGTATTGGCCTTGTGTGTGTTTTGTATCTATTACTCGCGCGCGAGTTCTTGTCCATCAGGGCCTAAATAAATAATTAATTAACACATTAATTTTATTTCATAATCTGCAAACTTACCTTGGATTACAATAAACCAAATTGACAGCTGTTGACTAAACCGGTAGTTATTACCGACATTACTATAACTAATTAGGTAACAGCATTACAGCATTCCTCAGGATGGACATGAACTCGCGCGCGGATAAAACTTATTTTTGCTATTACTTAGGTAAATATGATTTTCCGTTATCGGCAACACTTAATACTGCTTGTTTGACTGACGTCAGATTAGCTCAATATCTAACGTCAGTCTATTCAGTCAGACCCAGGACTGCGATAAATGTAAATATTTTTTCTTCCGGGTGGATCGATAGAATTTTAACATTTTCTAGTGAGAATAGCAACCAACTACCAAACGAGGGTTAAGATTCTGCTCAATATAATTTGTGAGCAGCTCTTGTTTAAAGACAGACATGGCCAACGACACGCCAGAAAGTGATTTTTCCATAGAATGTTTTCAGAATTATTCAGCACCCGAAGTGTTTGTGCAAGGTCTAGCTGGAATGGTAGATCAAACAGATGTTGAGACCGTGATACGAGCTCAAAAGAATATGTAAGTTACTTTTTAGTTAGTTTAAATACACTACATACTTGCATTTCTATCATGTATTTTAATACTTAGGATGTATATCTAATATGTACCTATTATTTTCGTAATTAGACAAATTTTCTTGCTATTGCCTGATTATTACACTTCTTAAATTAAGCTGTTTTTTTTGTAACCATTTTATTTAATGATATTCTGTCATAGAAACCTACCTACCTTGATATTCAATAGATTTAGTGAGCTCTGTAAATGAAATTAAACAGATAAATTTTGCCAATCAGTCTAATGAGCCAATAACAT
This sequence comes from Clostera curtula, assembly GCA_905475355.2. Taxonomy (NCBI): domain Eukaryota; kingdom Metazoa; phylum Arthropoda; class Insecta; order Lepidoptera; family Notodontidae; genus Clostera; species Clostera curtula. Next base: position 1,065,194 of record FR997818.1, on the reverse strand, counting down.
GATTTTGTATGTATTTAAAGTGTTTAAATATTTATAATATTGTTTTTACATGATTATTATATTTACTTGTAAAATCATAGGTTACAGCGATTTGAGAAAACCACTGAAATGTTGACAAACTGCAACCAGCTATCTGCAAGTAGACTAAGAGCTGCCTCCACAGAGTTCAAAAAGCATACACAACTTCTACTAGAAATGAAGAAGGATCTAGAATACATTTTCAAGAAAATTAGAGCTATTAAGACTAAACTCAGGTATTTAAAGACACCCTTAGTGGTTGATAAATTTATCAATGTTGCAAATGCAACACCTTGCCTTTCACCCTATTTTATTGGGGCCAACTAATCTACTAATTATTTTTAACATATAAAATTGGTTTTGCCTATTTTCCAAGGGTAGACTGGTAGGCATCCCACACATTGGACCAATGACCTGATCAAGGTAGCTGGGAAACTATGTATGTACAGGACCGGCCTCTGTGGAAATCCTTGGGGGAGGCCTATGTCCAGTAGTGGATGGCTGAAATGATGATTTTCCAAAAGGGCATATTGTAAAGTGTAAAGTCAGATATTAATATGATGGACATTCATCCACTAAATTAAACCCTCCTCTCTCATATTAACAATATTACTGTTTACTTAGATTATGATACTTACATTTACAGAGCTTCCTGCACACTCATTATATTCTATCTAATTGCAGGACAAATTAGCGGGAATAAAATGATAGCTTTATATGAGAAATTTATTTTAGTTTGTTTTTACTTTCCAGTACACAATACCCAGAAGCTTACAAAACGGCTGTAGCAGCCTCCATTGTACATAGATTACCTGTGGATGAAGATGATGATGAAGATTTCAAAACAGAGACAAGACCTGAATCCAAGATGGTGGCCACAGTTTCCACAGAAACATTGAAACCTACCACAAGTGACACTGGCAAGAAATCGAAAAAGAAAGAGCCAAAAACGGATGTAAGCAATAATAATAAGAATGACGCCAAAAGTGTAGAAAAAAGTGATCAGAGTGGTAAAAAAATTAAAGGGAATAGCAGTTCTTCAGAAACTGACAGTGTTAGTTCTGGTGATGATAGCAGTACGGACACAGGTTGAAAACTACATTTACGTAATTGAAATTATGCAGTGTGAGATATTGTCTTGTCACTGATGGCTTGACAAAACCTAATCAATTACAAATATGGTAATATTAAATTCAACTAAAATTGGGATCTCAATTTCAAATTTGTTGCTTTACACCATTGTTTATGTATAGTATAAAAAGGTTTAGTATAAAAAATATTTTTCATGTTTGTTAGTAACATTATGCAGTATCATTAAAGCTGTCTCATTATTTAAACTGAATTGCATTAAATATTCAGTCTTTAGATGTGTGGCCTAATTTGTTATGAATATCCCAACAGGGATGTGTTTTAAAAAAGTTGTATCTTAGGATACTGTCTAATCTATGCTGTCTCAATTTTGTTTAGAAAATTATGTACACAGATATGTAATTTAATGTAATATTATTAGCCTTCAAATATTTAAGTGCTGAACATTGTTCATGTTATTTAATTAATTTATTAAATTGAGTTTTATTTGACATGATGTAATACCTACAATTATTTTTCCGTTCTACCACTTCACATCTACGTAATGACAGATATTAGTTCACTATGCTGTCCTGTCCAGATGGGTGGCCATGCAGGAATCTTTTCTTCTCTTGCAGCCAGAAATTCTGCTGCCATTCATGAATTCTTTCCAGCTACTACTTAGCCCATACATGGCCCACTAATGAGTCGGGCTTACCAAAATTACATGGAAGGTAATTAACCTATTGTGACACACCTTAAAATATATGTACGAAACAATTTACAGATAATGTCAAACCTGAAGATCTTACTCAGTATTCCTATATTTTAGTGGATTTATAAATAAAAATAACTGAATTGTCGGAAACAAGACAAGTAGGTTTTACTACGGAAGAAAAAAGAATAGTAACAGCACATTTTCAGTTACAATGTTCTTCCTGAAAGATATTGATGTATTACATATTTTGAGTATGAATGAATACGCTAACTCATTGCATATTTCTCTGTGTGACTTTTAGCATTTGCCCAAAACTTTTCAATTTCGAATTTGTATTCTGTGGCTATATCTATCATTAGTGGATCATCCGGATTAGGGTTTGCAAGTAAGGTTTGTAGAGAGACCAGAAGGGTCTCAAGCGTGATTGTCGGCAGCCAGGCACCTTTTGGTGGCATCTTAAGCATGTCCATACAGATTCTACCACCTGAAAAAAATGGTTATATTAGTGTTATAGATAAATAACTTGCTATTGCACAACAAATGACATCAGCAGAACATACACAATTGGCATTTGCAGCAAGATGTAACAATAGAACCAGTATTTATTAGTGCATGTTCTTGCATTGGTAAGAAACAAGTATTGTCTGTGCATTTAAATGTTAACAGTATCAGGTAATTCTGAAGTGACATATTATCGTTGGGGATAGTGCAAATCCACGGAACTATCATTGTATAATTCAGATGTTCCAAATGTAGCCAATTTGAAATGTCGCAAGAAATGCACACAAGATCCTAATTTTTAATAAGACTAATATATTTCTACTGTTAACAATACATAGAAGACATAAGCTATTACTGTCTGATAGATTTACCTATGGTAGATTCGCGGATTTTCACTATCCCCGACGATATTCGTATAATAGGTGGTTTGTTACTTTAGCCAAGTACCTTTGTCAATATTTGGATGATAAACTGGTGTAATGAACTTGACAAGCGGTGGTTCAAAAGGGTACTTCGCAGGTATGGTCACAGCAAGTCTGAATGATCCTTTCTCGTAGGGAGATCCCTTGGGACCAAGCAATGTTACTAACAGTACATCGTAGATATCTTCCTTCTCCGGCACACAAGTGATACCCCAAGGCGGTTTTGCCTCGAAGTTTTTTACTTCACGTGCGAGTCGAGCAGTTCTGGCAGCCGACATAACGATGATTCATAGCAAAGTGCAAACTATTATAATTCGCGAATTTCAAATCAACCTGACACCAAAGGAAACCGCGTAATTTGACTGACGAACTGAACGACTAACCTGCCTGACTGACAGACGAAAATATACTGACGGGTGACGGACGACCAATGCGACCATCATATATTACCCTGACACTTATATCCCTAAAATTATATAAATGAAGGTATATACGTAGTTGAAATTAACATCGTTTTATATTTACTGTTCATAGTTTACTATAAGACTATAAGTGTATAATAGATATTTATTATTTTAGTATTGGGTTATCGAAATCATTTGTGCTATTATAAACGTAGTTGAAATTAACATCGTTTTTTATTTACTGTTCATAGTTTACTATAAGTGTATAATAGATATTTATTATTTTAGTTTTGGGTTATCGAAATCATTTGTGCTATGGTAACCAAATCGGACGTTCTGCCTGACAAGCATTCCAAAATGTTAGATGTTATTAATAGCAGTATAATAATTATTTCGTATAATCCTCTTTACGTTCACGTGAAATTGAACACACGTTTATTGATATCATATTTACGAACGCAAAGTTATCAAACGTCAGATTTCTACAGTAGCGATACCTCGTGGGCAATTTTGTAACTAACTATTAGTTAATACAGATTTGTGTAGAAGTTTCGTAATGTGTGTGCAATTTTATTAGATTTTCGGATAATTTTGATAATTAATTACCGTTTAGAGCTAATATATTACTATAAGAAGTTATAATTGTTATCCCAAATCGAATTATCACCGCGAAAGTGTTACATTTCTATAGAAAAGTGATTACACCTCGGCCGACTAAGGACATCGATACTTTTGTGAGTAAAACTTTTGATTTATGTATTAACTGTGCGTGTTTAACCTTCAGGTTTTCAGCTGACTTGATTGCGTATAATATTTAATTAATGTAAACGCCAATGTATCGTTTAAACTCGGGAAAACTAGATCACGATCAATACTACCACCTTGACATAATAATTTATTTACGTTCTAAGAAGCGGTTTATTGATCTGAAACTGCATGTTCTGCTGCGAAAACTGCCGACGTCGCGAATTTATGCAACACGATACTGTGGAGTTGATATGTTGTCATCTTTATGACATTTTCGACGTAGTACCCCAATTAGTTGGAAATGAATACGGGTAGTAGTCTGTTCTGTGAAAAATAACTTAAGCGCTGTTGATGAATGTTGTATACTCTTTCTTATTCTTGTCTATGTACAAATGTTTTACCTTTAGATTTGTCATTATTAAAACGTCATTCTGTAAACTATCAAAATGTGTTTGCAATTATAAAATTGGCGACGAGATAAAAATAAAATGAACGAGGAACAATTTGCCTTGTTTCTTCGCGCACAACAGGCGCAACAAGAACAATTACAAGCACATCAAGTGCAAATAACGGACATATTAAAATTATTGATACAAATTCAAAATGGGAACGACGCCCAATCTACAAGGAAAAACGTGACGAGCGTTTTTAAAGAAAATTGCGACAAAATGACAATTATCAAAAATTTTAACTTGCATTTCAACCCAGATAGCAACAGGGTTGACGACTTCATTGAATTCTTTGAATCGAAATGTAAAATAATGAACTTGTATGAAGATGGGTTGAAACGAGACCTACTTTTGAATACACTGACGCCAGAAATTTTCCACGAGGTGAAAATTGCACTAACACCGAACTTTGACTCAAGCAATTACACTGATATTTCTACAAAGCTTTTAGATTTGTTGAGTGTTAAGAAAACAAGATACAGAGCGTTATCAGAATTTTGGTCTTGTGTCAGAGAAACGAATGAAACTATGGAACACTACGCCAACCGCCTAAAAGCCCTCAGTCGGGATTGTGGATACAAGGAAGAACTATTGGAGCGCCAACTTCGGGACCGATTTGCCACAGGGCTGAACCACCCCGCACTTGAGACGGATCTGAAACAAAAATGGCCTGAACTACAAGAAATTGACCAAGGTATAATAAACGAAGTTACGTTCAATAAAATATTTGCTGTTGCACAATCACGAGAACAAGCCGAACATGATACGCCACCAACTAATGTCAACAAAATTAAAAGAAACATACCTAGAAAACAATCAGCTAAAGACAAAAGTCCACGGAAGCTCCTAACAAACCATTGTTTGCGTTGCGGTAGTTCTGATAAACATACAGCCTCTAAATGCAGAGCAAGAAACCACGTATGCTGCGAATGCAATACAGAAGGACACTTCGAAAGTTGCTGCATTAAAACAGGACGCGCTTATATCTACAAACAAAACAATATCAAGAGAATTAAGGAAAATCAGAAAACATCTGCAGCGAATACTTCTGAAAGTAGTGACGATGAAGAAGATTATGTGTGCAAAGTAGAAACGATTCGGAACAAAGACTGCAAACAAATAGATGTTCTTATCAATGGAGTCAAGTGCACGATGGATTGGGATCCCGGTTCAACATATTCAATTATTGATACCACATTATGGAGAAGAATTGGATCACCAACACTTAGTCGCGGTCCAAAACTCAAAGCGTATGGAAATAATATTTTGAAAACAAAAGGGATCACAGATGTTGATGTCGAAGTCAACGGACTACAAAAAATATTACCGGTCGTAGTAATGAACAACGCTAAACCTATGCTTTTTGGTTTGCAATGGAGCGAGATGTTTGAGATGAACTTTCCAAAAGCTGTATACTCAATTAAAACGTCCGTTCCAACAACATTAAGTCACGTGATAAATCAACATAAACAACTATTTGACGGAAAACTTGGAAAAGTAATGAACTATCAGGTCAACATACACATTAAACCTGAATCTGAACCTGTACATCTACCAGCAAGACCAATCAAATTCAGTTTAAAGAAAAATGTTGAAAGAGAACTAGATCGACTTGTTGATGAAGGCATCATTGAAAAAGTAGATCCAAACACCACACCAATTGAGTGGGCTACACCAACAGTCAATGTATTGAAACCGAACGGAACAATCAGAATTTGTGGTGACTACAGAACGACATTGAACCCAGTCCTTGTAAAACACCTACATCCAATACCTATTTTTGACCAACTTCGTCAAACGTTATCAAATGGAATTATATTTTCGAAAATAGACCTTAAAGATGCGTACCTACAATTTGAAATCGCTCCCGAATCAAAAAAATATTTAACATTATCTACACACAAAGGCTACTTCCAGTACAATAGAATGCCATTTGGAATCGCAACAGCACCTTCGATCTTTCAACACTTTCTTGATCAATTACTTGGAAACATCCCCAACGTCGCAGTATATTTTGATGATATCGCTATAACGGGACTAAATTTAAAAGAACATCTACAAACACTGTCCATCGTATTCGATAAACTACAACGAGCCGGATTAAAGGTGAACCTTAAGAAATGTAGTTTTATACAAAAGGAAATTGAATACCTTGGTCACACTATTGACAAAAATGGTATACGCCCAACACAAAACAAAATAGATGCCATCACGAAAGCTATTCCACCGTCAAATTCAAAGGAATTGCGATCTTTCCTGGGATTAGTAAATTTCTATGAACGCTTCGTACCACATCTACACGGATTATGTGCAGATCTACACGAATTAACTAGTGGTAGAAAAACATGGAAATGGACTAAACACGAAAACCAAATCTTTGAATCAACGAAAATATTCATTGCTAATTCTAAACCTCTGATTGCTTTTAACGACCAACGCCCACTATTTTTAGCTTGCGATGCATCTGAAAAAGGAGTCGGAGCTGTCTTATTTCACAAAAACAAAGACATTGAGCAACCAATTGCATTCGCCTCTAGGAAATTAAGACTAGCGGAAAGCAAGTATTCGGTTATTGATCGTGAAGCTTTAGCAATTCTTTTTGGCGTAAAGAAATTTGATCAATATCTACGTGGAACAAAATTTACCTTAGTGACGGACCACAAACCACTTATACATATTTTGGGAACGAAACGTAATCTCCCAAAACTGGTCAACAACAGACTAGTCAGATGGGCTCTTGTGATCGGGAGCTACCAATACGACATATGTTACCGAAAAGGAGAAAACAATATTTTAGCAGACTGCCTTTCTAGATTGCCAAACCCAGAAACTCTACCTACTATAACTGAAACAAAAGTTAATAGGATCAATTTAAGAAGAAGAAGACAAAGCTATTTGGTCACCGAATAGCAGATCTTCAACTATCGGAAAAAGATTTAAGTGACAAAACAACAAAGGATCATACTCTCTCTAAAGTAAGGCAATGCTTAAAGACTGGCTGGCGAGAAATAGACTACAATCAAGACATGAAACATTATTACAGGAAACGATTCGAACTGTCTACAGAAAATAACATTTTAATGTGGCAAGGACGAATGATCATACCCGATGTACTTCGAAAATCAATTCTCACATACCTCCACAGAGGTCATCCAGGAATTTCTGCTATGAAATCACTTGCACGATTTTATGTCTGGTGGCCGTCACTTGACGAAGATATTAATGCGTTTGTGAAAAGATGCTCAAGATGTCAACAAAATCGGCCGAACAACTCAGAACTTCCTGTATTTTCTTGGTCGATTCCCGAAGAAGTATGGGACAGAGTTCACATTGACTTTGCAGGTCCATTTGAAGGAACATATTGGCTAATACTGTGTGACGCCTTATCGAAATGGATCGAGATCCACTGCATGAAACAAATAACTACAAAGAAGCTTTGTGACACTTTAGATAAGATATTTTGTACATTTGGTCTCCCACGAACAATTGTATCTGACAATGGACCCCAGTTCACATCATTTGCATTTCACGAATACTGCAAAAGCCAAGGGATCGCTCACGTCAAATCATCCCCGTATCACCCACGTACAAACGGACTAGCTGAACGACTTGTTAGAACGTTTAAGTCGAGGATGACTGTTAATGCGAATGAGTACAATGGAAATGATGTTAAAACGCGTTTAATGGAATTTCTTTTCACTTATCGCAACACACCTCATACCACGACTGGTAAATCGCCAGCTCAGATGATGTTTGGCAGACAGATGAACTGCTTACTTAGTAACATCCGACCAGACAAGAGAAGGACCCTACAACATAAACAAATTAAGGCAAACATAGAAACAGCTTCTGGAAATTATTATCCTGGAGAAAGCGTTTATGTAAAGACACATTTAGAAAAGTCATGGCAGCCGGCAACTATTACAACACGAACACATAAATATTCGTATGTCGTTCATACTCCAAGAGGAGGCGAAAAGCGAAGACATGCTGATCATATCAGAACCAGAATCTCTCCTGAATATCCGGAAATACGGACCGGTGACATAACTCCGAATACCTCTCCGGCAAACAATGAGATAATGAGCAGAACTATTTCTTCAAATATATCCACACCGCCGATGCCTGCTTCATCCTCTACTACTTCACCGTTTACTCCTGAACCAACATCCAGCGTTCCGGGACCACCACTTGTGTGGTCGGCCCAGTTTGCAACGCCCCAAAGCACACCCATCGTCACAGCACCTCAGCCACGTCGCAGTCAGCGTAGAGTCCAACCACCGCGGCGGCTCATTGACGAAATGTGATTGGGGAGAAATGTTGTATACTCTTTCTTATTCTTGTCTATGTACAAATGTTTTACCTTTAGATTTGTCATTATTAAAACGTCATTCTGTAAACTATCAAAATGTGTTTGCAATTATAAAAATGGCCCACCTCAATTAGTGTACCGATAGCTGGGAACAATCTTTTACCGAAGCAGTCATAGTCCCTGTGAATTTACTCATCATCCATTGTAATATTCACCGTAGCAGTGATCCATGTGTCCACAGAATTCCACATACAGACATGGCCTTTATATTCATTTTTAATTACTACTACTACTCAGTCCATTGACTGTTGAGTTGAGCTTCCTTCAGTCACATGGAGGGTAATTAGCTTACTGTGCCATGCTGGTCAGATAGGTTGGCACAGGGTTGGCTATCAGATAGCCCACCATCCGCCGGTATAGCCTACCGCAAAGGTGTGACGCCCAAGTGTGCGGGGCCTCGCACGGGAGAGGGTGCCCAATGGGGCTGCTGTCTGCAGACAACGGTAGCAACATACATGGTACCCATGGTCCGCCGCGTCAGTGCGGATGTCAGTGCACGGCAGGTTGTTTTAGTGGGTGAGGGCCCCACTCTAACACCCTCAGGAAGAAATGGGGTGGTGTCACTATGTATTCTAAATCCATCTCCAAATGGCAGGGATATATTATATTAATAGTAAATAGCCATGTTTTGCTTCAACAATCCTTCGAACTTTCATTGCATAATAAACAAACAATAACATAATAAACAAAGTAACAAATCCATTTCAAAATCAATGCAGATACTAAGACTACACAAGGTAAGGGTTACTGCCATTAAAACTCCTTGACCCCAAGGTCAAACAACAATATACCCAAGCCTGTTCATTGGACACTGTAACTGTCAATGCACAACAATAATGTTTAGACAGGGTATTATCAAAACAGTTATATGTTAGTGCAACATTAATTGTTAGAGTGCAGGATGAGCTACAATCAGTATGTAGTTTAGATTTGTTAATGTCATTATTATTGTTTATGTCTATGTCTATGTGTTCTTAATCTCTGTGAATTGTCTATGTGTAGTCTATGGATAATGCTTCATTATGTCAAAGACAAATTGTTTATTTTGTATAGGACACAATGGTCACTTGCAACCAGTTTTCCTTCTCTAATGGCTAGGTTTTCGCCCTGGTCTTTGCTTTTTGTTGGCTCCGACACCCTCGGGATGGAATGGTGTGGCGAGATTATGTATTCTATATCCGTCGCGTCACGATAGTAGAAGTATACAGAGACTTAATGAACCAGTACCATCTGCAAGCTCAGGGAGGATCGTCGTTTTAGAACCGCCTCCATGTTTTCCTGCTGTTCAGGTGTCCATGCCTATGCAGTGCCTCATTCAGTTCCTTTTTTTATCAGTGACTGGAATGCCTTTGACACTAGGTTTGCGTGATGGAAAGCAACGCCAGGGTCTATGATGGAGCAGGCAATTCAAGGAAATGCCCTGTCGTGCGCCGGCTCTCACTACACACGACGAAACACAAAGACGACTTAGATGTGAGGGTGGTAGCTAGCCGGGCGGACCTTTAGGTCCTACCACCAAGCGTGCTGGGTTTTGTTGACTTTTACAACACTCGTTTTTTCCCAGCACACGGTGGGGAAGTTTCATATTCAGGTTGTTCCCGTAGACAAAATCAGTTGAGTAGTCTTACTAATATTATAAACGTGAAAGTTTGTAAGTATGGATGGATGGATGGATGGATGGATGGATGTTTGTTACTCTTTCACGTAAAAACTACTGAATGGATTTTAATGAAACTTTACAATAATATAGCTTATACATCAGAATAACACATAGGCTACAAGTTATAAAGATATAATGTGAATTACAACAATATAAACAAGTCGAATTCAAAATTTCTAATTGTTAAATTTTCGGCCATATTAAACTATAGACAACATAACGTTTCGCTGTCAGTTGCGTTTTGCTAAAGTAGGTTTTATACGGACGGGATAAAAATCTCAGGTATCCTACGTCCAACTTTCTTTTTGTTTTAAATATTTAAACTCAAAACTCAAACTCAAATCATTTATTTCAATTGAACCTATTTACTGGTGTTTATGAAAAGTCAAAAGTGAAGTTAGGAATCTAGTTGCATGTTCCAAAAAGTAGATCCTATGGAGAAGAACAGGCAAGAAACTCCATGGACACTCTTTTTATCATATTTTCTGTTATAATTTATAATGCGGAACAAAGTTCGCCGGTTCAGCTAGTTTTCTATAAAACTTTACATTAGTGAACAAATCCATTTGTAAAAGGCTAATAATTGTTCAGTCATTCGTTAGACGAAAACATGAAACTGATTTCAAAGACAATAAAAAATCTATTAATACCCTTGAGAAGCCGGAGGGGGCCGCTTGTTGTTCATAAACAGAGGGAGTCTTTTTTTGTTAAAACGAAACCCCTGCTCTAAGTACAACCTGTACCGCGGGGGCAGTTTACAAACATGAAATTAACGAACACAAATGACACTTGGCCGACCCCGGAATCGAACCCGGGACCCCGTGATCCAAAGGCGGCACATCCAACCCCTAGACCAGCGAGGCAGTCATTTGGTACTCCCACCCACTTCTTAACAGAAACGCATCGCAACTCGAACGATTTTTTCGCAGAACTGCAATACCGCGAGAAGATTTAAGTTTTATTTATACTCGATCACCGCTCTATTTACAATCTGTGCCAAAAACGATTTAACCAACGGACTACCAATTTTCAATTTTACTCTCTAACACGATGCGTTAATGTGTATTTTCTCATTGAACAATTTGTTGCTTAGTACCTTTTAATTAAACCGGTAGTGCCCGGCCTTGTAGTCTGACTTGCGAGACAGATTAAATAGGCTTCGTTTTTTAAAAATATATCAACCCACAAAAACATTTAACGATAAGCGGTCTTGTGTTTAGGAGTTTACGGTCGAATATATAAAAGTATTATTAAGATTTATCTGTAGTCTAGTACTAGATAGATGGAGCTCTTAATAGCTGCGAAGGACTTCTTAGCCATTCATCAGTAGTAATAGCTATGATACAACACAATATACATGTATAAATTATCTCGTTATGCCAATACATAAAAAAAACATTATCAAAGTTCCACTTCTGAGTCGGGCCTCCTCCAATATCGTGGAAGGAAAGGCCATTTTTTCGCGCCCTGGAGCCTTACATAACCCGGATAACCCACGGGAGGGTATCCATGAGATCCAAATTTTAAAAAAAGGCTAACTGCTCATAACATCCTCTATATTACCTTTTATACAAATAAAGAAAAAAAACCTTTATGTTAGTGCTGTAGCTACTTCTACTCGACCCATATATGACCCACTGCTGAGTCAGGCCTCCTCCAACTACATGGTGGGCAATAGCCTACTGTGCCACGCTGACCAGGCGGGTTGGCACAGAGGAGGGCCTCCTCGTCTGCGGCGGCGTGGTTCTGCATCAGATCCCACAATGCCGCAACAGGACGGGAGTTGGAGCACCCCGGGGAGGTTTAGTGGGTAGGCCCCCACTATGGGGGAGAGTCCCACACTCCCCTCGCTGGCCATCTCCGTAGCCGGCGAGGAAGTCCATAAAGGATTTTACCCCGGGTGAACAAAAAATGTCCAGCAGTGGACTAATGTGGGCTGATGATGATGAACAAAAAAAAAGCGTTTCTTATCAAGTTTACTTTGTCTTGCGGCTAGGCTTTCGGCCTTGTCAGTTCCTTTTGTCGGCTCTTACGACACCCTCAGGATGGAATGGGGTGGTGATACTTTGTATTCGAAATCCCACTGACATTTCTATATTAGTTTAGAGTTTAGACTATTGCACAATGTTACGTAATAATATTCAATTCAATTTATTCAGACAACTACAGTAATTTTTTTGGTGACATAATTAATGATAATGTTATTAATTGTACAAGTTAGCTTGATCTTTTCGACAGATGTATTTTTTTCAGATCGACATAACAGACATTATCTAGTAGTCCAAAAATTACGTTTTTATATATTTGTAACTGTGACGAGATGGTGTGGGTGTATTAAGTGTGAAATTCTTTATTGCCCTAGACATATAAATCATTGGGTAGATAAGCGACGGTGGGTCAATATTCATAATAAGTACCTATTTATTATTAATGGGTTATCTTTGGACCGTTCAGACCATGAAAGTAAACAACTTTCTCAAAGAAACAGGGGTCGAAGAGTGAAAAAACACCGTGATCGAGCAGTTTTCTATGGGAGGGTCGTGTGATATTATGTCGTTTCTATGTCTAGTGACGGGAATTGTAATAATATGTCGTTTCTATGTATAGTGCAATAAAGAATTGCACACATAAATACACCCACATCGTCACAGTTAGAAGTATAATAACACGTTATTTTTTGAACTACTAGATATTTTCGATTTAGCACAGTAGGTTAATTTCCCTCCGTGAATTTGGAGGAGACCCGTCTCAGTAGTGGGTCATTCATGGGCTGAAACGAAGATATTATCTGTTACCCATCAGTAGCCCGTCTGTCAAAAAGATCAAGCCAACTTGTACAGGGTATAGTGACAAATGACACCCACACTCACAGCAAGTGCCTCTAGCTTACACAAAGACACTTGCCCAACTCCGAAATAGAACCGGTGACGAGTGATCCAACCCCAAATTTTGACATTCCCGATGTTCCAATAGAGCGTGGCAAAATGTTTGTTGTTAAAATAGCATACTGCGTTTTATTACAGCTTTACTGTGTCGTCGGTTTATTGAACTTGGCGCCTAGACTATGATGTAACCTAAATGCATTAGCTGTAACACAGACGAGGTCGGCATCTAGCCAACATGCGTTTATTACCTACGACTCTTAGTCTTTTATGAAATTACGAATATCTAGCGGCCCCTTGGCCTAAGACCGAAGCTAATAACTTACTTAGATAGATAGATAGATAAACTCTTTATTGTACAAGAGAGAAATAGACAGTACACTACATAATATGCAACAATTTGTACAAGGGGCGGTCTTATCGCTGAATGCGATTTCTTACAGACTACTTCTTCTACTTACTTCTCAGCCCATTAATACCCACTGCTGAGTCAGGTTACATTCAGTTACATGAAAGGTAATTACCCTACTGCATCCTGGCCAGACGGGTTGGCACAGAGGTTCGTATCAAGTTTTCCTTCTCTTGCTCCTAGGTTTCCGGCCTTGTCATTTCCTTTTGTCGGCTCTCACGACATCCTCGGGATGGAATGGGATGGTGGCACTGTTTATTCACAGTATGCTAAATACAAAAGGTCCTTCCTAAACTAATTTAGGATCAAGCTACAAGGAAAAATAAATTCGTACAACATAGAATGACGTCAGTGGGTTTCTGCAAGTGCTGCAAGTGTGTGTGTACAGTCGGGATAGAAAATGTTTGTCGAAATACGAGTCGAAGTTAAGTAACAGCTAGTCTTCTTCTAATATAAAAATGAATGTATGTCTGTATGTCCTTTATAGAATCGTAATCTTTGTATTTGATCATGTGATGATCTTCAAAGAAAGACTTCAGAAAAAAAATATATATTCGTGTAATGTCGTTCCTTCAAAGTTAATTTATTCAGTTGCGTAGCAACGCGCCCAGGGTACAGTTAGTTGTTAATATAATCTTCCGAGATGGTTTATAAAATAACGGTATTCACGATGATATTATAATAGACACTACAATATAGTTTGTTAACCATAATAAATGTCATGGTGATATGGGGGTGTGGTTACGAATGACGCACTTCATCTATATCATGTAGGTATTACTTGTGTTGTTTAATGTATGGTTCGAATGGCTACAATGTCTATTCGTGGATAATGTTACGGTACCTTACCACGGAAACAGGAAAACGGCATCACCAAGGGATGTTATTCGGGATCAGGACCAACTCACAATCAAAATTAATTTAAGTCAAGAATAGAATAAAACGGAATATTTACAATTTACAACCGGTTCGGATTGTATCTCTACAAAGAAGAGCCGGCAAGAAACTCTGTAGTTCGCCATTTTTAGATACACGGCAGGGATAAGACGGAGTTCTGATGATGTGATGTGTTTTGTGGGTATTGTGCAGAACTACAGTTTGTATCTTCATTGTGTATAAAGAAGTCTGCTCAACTTGCTACAACACAGTCAATAGATAACCCACTACTGAGGCGGGCCTCGCTCCTCCAGTTACATTAAGCGGAAATAAGCATACTGTTGGCCTAGTGTTTTGTATCAACTATTCCTTCTCTTGCAGCTAGGTTTTAGGCCTTATCATTTCCTTTTTTCGGATCTTACAACACCCTCAGGATGAAATGGGATGGCGACAATATGTATTCTAAATCCGTCACCGCATGCGAACCATAAACCAACACGGCGCGCAATCGGAGAAGGTTCTACAGTAGACACTCGTCGCGTCAACCTATCCCAGTTAGATAAATTCGCGGATCGTACGATTGGTGGCTATCAGCACGTCATTCGCGTCTGTGCAGGTCAGTTGTAGTTTTCCATATGGACTGTGATACATCATGATAAGACTCCAGTACTTTTGGGGCGGTAGAGATGTTACGCAGATATTGTTCTGTAGTGTGGATAGCCAGCCATGCATTTTACTAGAGGCGAAAAAATGAGGCAGGAGTGGTAACCCACTGCCCGACTGTGAAGCACCATCACCTTAGAGAATGCTGTAGGCGAATAAAACTACCCTTGCTTAGTTTAGGTTAAGTTCGGTCGCCAGAGAGTAAAGAATGTTCCAAAATAAGTTTATAAATGACGCAGTTACGTGGTAACAAATGTGGTTGAGAACCTCCTCCTTCGTGAAGTAGGTTGTAAATAGCACCCTCTTGTAATCGGAGGTACCTCGGAGCTTGGTACTAAACAAGGAGGGGCCCCAGGATCGCACATTGGGTAGTGAATCCTGTAGCCCTGGTTCAGGCAATCGTCCGTTTATAGTTGTTCCGCGCCCTGGAGCCCTTTATAACCCGACTAGGCCCCACGGCCGAGTATCCTTGAGGATTCTCCGACGTAAAAAGGTTGAAAATATAACGTTTGAGTAGTGGAACGTTTAGAACAGAGAAACATGACGCCATAATAAGAGGTACCCTGCAAGTAGCTGTGCTGAGAAAAGATATTGCTACTGCCAACACCATGCTTGCACCATGCACTGGAACACGACCCAAGTGTTATTATTTCGCTGCAGTCCTCTTTAAGATGATAATCCGTTACATCGAAGAGTTTTGCTTAATTTTTTGCGCACATAATAAAAAATAGCAAATAATGCAATTTTTTACTATATCGACGCTTGATAACTATATCTTCAGCCAGATTATGCTTAAGCTATTTACGTGAGAATTTTGCAATCTTTTTTGCGTACAGCCCAAGGTAATCTAGGATTAGAGCGAGATAGTGTCTGTCGTTGATATCAAGGATTCTCTCTGACCACGGTTTGTGAAGATGATTACTTGATAACGCTTCAAATTTCCGACGCCATTCAGTTTATTCAAATATGTGGTTATGTCATCCTGGCCCCATCTATGCAACACGATACCGCTAACCTGTTAGTAGGTCTGTCCCAAACTGTCCCTGGAGACATAGTCAGGACGTTGCTCACGTTGCTTTAGTGGCTTTAGTGGTAGACACGACCTTCATATTATCGAGTGGCGGACCAGACTCACTCACCCCCACCGTGGCCGGCCTTCCCCAGGCCACGGTAAGGATTTTACCCCCACTACAAAAGGCATAAGGCATCAGACGCGCCGTCGCTTACTGTCGTTTGGTTCCTTTGGACGTTACGCCACACTACACCATCAATTATGTCCTTTTTCATATCAATTAGAGGTGCTGACAGTGTGGGTCATTTGTAGGATGATATGGTGATGCTGCTTAATTAATGGCAAGCGTGCACATTTGTCGCAAACGGCAATTGACTTCTGGCCCTGAACTCAGATAGCTCACTACAATGTTGCCAGGTGGCAACGGACGGGTCAATGATTCAACATTTCATTAAATGATAAGATCCGTTTGGTGGCGGATTTAGATTACAGGTCACCAACCCATTCTATCCTGAGTGTGCCGTGCCCATTTAAGGCAGACAAAAGAAAGATCACCTAGCCACATGAGACGAAAAACATTATACAAAATGTTTTAGATTTTTGCGATTATAATTCAATCAATTGATATAAACAGATATTTTGTAAATTTAAGAATTGCAACAATATTGTTAGAAACTATGAATAATTTGCAATCACACAATAATTGAAAGTTATGTATAGAGTTTGCTATAGTTACATAGAAAGCTGATGATAACATTTGCTATAAAACGTTTTTTATTTTAAATTTCTAGAATAGAATAGGAAAAATACTTTAATGTATAAACCAATTATGGCGTTCACAATCGTCATCGGATACATAACTTATAAAATACTACTACCAGGTCGGAACGCGGCACCAACCGAGAAGACCTGGCGGAAGAAACTCGGTGGGCTTGTCTCTTTTTTTAAACGCCATATCTAACTTCTATAGTTTAGAAAAAAATGATATATTAAAAGTTTAGTACTTAGTATTGCAGGTCAGTGTATGTTTTTATATTCTAAGACTAGCGACCCGCCCCGGCTTCACACGGGTGCAATAAACCTTCCTCTTGAATCACTCTACATATTAACAAAAACCGCTTTAAAATCCGTTGCGTAGTTTTAAAGATATAAGCATACATAGGGACGGACAGACGACAGCGACTTTGTTTTATAATATGTTTGTTTTATAATATGTAGTGATAGTGATATTAATTGTGATACGTTGTTGGTATGCTCAATAAATAAATAAATAACAAATTCAAATTAAACATTTTTATCGACGTTCTACCGGTCTTGCTAGTGTGGCACAGTAGGCTAATTTCCGTCCATGAAATTAGGAAAAAACCCACTCATTTGTAGGCTAAAATTATGTTCCTCTATGGCCCTCCACAGTTGGGCAGCTATTGAGAGGCTACGCCGAAGCGTATTTTGGCTCAAAGATATATCCTGGGAAGAGAATGAAATGCGAGATGAGTCGAAGCCTGGGCCAAAGATATTTCTCACTGACATTGAAATAATGATACTGTATTCTGCACTCGTTCCGTTCGCAGTATGTTTATCAAATATAACTCGTTCGTATTGTTTAATAAAACGTTTATTGTAATAAACGAGCGTATTTTTTAAATAGCCTTTATAAGCGTTTCGTAGAGATTATCATATTTCACTGAAAGAAGAGTATTTTGGCAATAATATTCGAACCATGGTTTTTGTATGTCATTTGTTTTGTTTTTAGTGGTCGCTCACTCTGGGCTCCATCAGAAAGCTTAAAGTCACCCAAAGGGCAATGGAGAGGGCTATGCTCGGAGTTTCCCTGCGAGATCGAATCATAAATGAGGAGATACGCAGGAAAACCAGGGTCCCCGACATAGCCCACCGGATTGCGAAACTTAAGTGGCAGTGGGCAGGGCACATAGCTCGCAGGACCGACGCCCGATGGGGCAGAAAAGTCCTCGAGTGGCGACCGCGTTCCGGAAGGCGCAGTGCTGGTAGGCCTCCCACACGGTGGACCGACGACCTGGTTAAGGTCGCCGGAAAGCAGTGGATGCGGGCGGCCCAGGACCGGCCTTTGTGGAGGTCCTTGGGTGAGGCCTATGTCCAGCAGTGGACGTCTTTTGACTGTAATGATAATGATTGTTTTTTAGAATGGTGGTTATAGCTATGGTAGTTGTAATAAAACCAACGACAGTCTTTTTTTTCACGGCCCCTGTTTCGATGAAAGTGGAATGTATACACGGTTGTTCTCAGAGAACGAGAGCTACAGAATAGGCCACGGGGATGTCTCACCTTCGCTCTGGAGTGAGCCAGAATATATGCAAGTGATTGTCAGAATTGGACGCACAGGTTTCGGTTCAGGTTTTCACGGCGGTCAGCAAGGTACTGTGAAACAAAAATGTATTAAAACTGATTTTATAATACAGAGTCCTTGTGGTGACGGAGTTAGAATACATATAATCACCACCCCATTCCATCCCGAGGGTGTCGTAAGAGAAGGAAAACTTGATACGAAACCATATCCCAACCCGTCTGTTCAGCGTGGCACAGTAGTCTAATTAGAAGAATAGAAGAAGTAATTATTAGTAAGTAAGTAAGTAAGAATAATTAGAAGAAGAAGACACACAAACATGGAAAAACAAGTGACAATCGCTCTTCAATTGTTTTCTTACAGAAGCGCTTTGGAATACTGGCCACCCAATGGTCAAGGCAAGGAGCAAGACTATGCTACATCACGTCATGATTGCCAAAAAACTTGAACAATGCGCGGCAGATTAATTTTGTTTCTCTGTGGCCGTAGAATGGAAGCGTAACCCACGTGATTGGTCAACATTCGCCTACCGCGACTCTTTGTGCTCAAGTTTTTTGGCAATCGTTATAAGGGTGAGGTTTGTACCATTGTTTACTCTGTGGCCGTGACCTTGCCGAGGGTTTTCCGTTCCGGGTGAATTGCGCCTTTGCTATCCGGGCACCAAGGTCGATGAGGAGAGGGGGAGAGGGTGTCACTATATATTCAACTATGAGTGAAAAAAGTACACATTTTCCTGCAACGCGGAAAAAGCTTTGTATTTGAGCTTGAATTTTAGGATTATGATGTCTTAGGTTTTCGTGATTATTACCCATTAACATGAAATAAGAAACAGTTTTTAAAAAACGTAAGCCCTATATCCTGTATCGAGGGGACAGTTTACAAATTCAAACGGAACTTTATTTACGTAGGTTTCATCACAAAACTCTTATAAATCGTCATATTTATAAACACCATTATCATCTTACGGCCCCGGTCCCACACTACAAACACGAAATTCACGCCATTTCACTATAATTGTACAAGACCTCTGGACACCGTGAGCTATTTCTGCGTGCACAGGGAACGTTATCAATGAAACAAAATTATAGGCGGTGGATTTAACTTTTACTTTGTACTTTTGAAGACAACTGTAATCTAGTCTCTCCCGTGCCCGCCCTTTTTTTTGTTTTTGTCATCAGTTAAAATTTTTTGTTAAAATATTTTCTATTACCATATTATGAAGAAAAAAAGGGAAAATAGAAAGTTCACAGATAAATTCCCGCCCTTTGATTATTCAAGATGTTTGTAAGAGACTATAGTTAACCGTGCCAGATATTTTTGGTATCAAGTTTTCCTTCTCTTGCGCCTAGTTACCTTGTCATTAGGTAACTTTAGACTGCTTCAAAGTATTCCAAACGTCGGGAATTAAATAATTTAATGAACGCGCGATATTTCCGTCAAAAAGTGTTTAATTTCAACTTCACTCTGCTCTTACCACACCTGTGCTCATTGTAGTATGGGAGCAGTCATTGTAATATGGCGTTTTAAAAAAAAAGGCAAGCCCTCCGAGCTTCTTCCGCCAGGTCTTCTCGGTTGGTGCCGCGTTCCGACCTGATAGTTGTGTTATAAAACTGATGTATCCGTTGACGATTGTGACCGCCATAATTGGTATAAACTATTAAGCATTTTTCTATTCTATTCTATTCCTTCCTACACAATGCAATGGGGTGGTGACACTATGTATTCTAAATCCGTCACCACACGGACTGTGTGTGTGTTAACACGGTCAACACTAATTACGTGTATGAGTCAAGAAAATTCTTAAAAAATGTATCTTGAAAGCACGTTCTCCAGGCGTGCATTGTCACGAAACTTTTCCTAAAGTTGAATGAGTCATCTCATAATAATATTTTTTTCCAACTGTGTTTTAGATACAATGTCTGGAGTCGCGTCCAGACTAGTTTGGGGTTCTACAGTCATGCGAATCCTGTTGAAGTGAAAACTTTTTAGCGGCGTTGAGCACTTTTCTTGAGATGGCTATAAAATGTCAAACTCGCGTCAGGAGACGTGGCCTAATCGGAAATTCGTAAGACGGAGGGAGAGTAGACCGCCGGCGTATTAGAGCAAGTAATGTTATAATAAATAATTGTTTTAGTTCTGAAGTGTATTTTTTTTGTACAAAAAATTATAGTTTTTGTGTACGATAGCGCAAAAAATAAATATTGTAAATAATCACATAAATGCTAGTTCTTTTTTATACTAATACTAGTGGCCCGCCCCGGCTTCCCCGTGCAAAGCGGGGGTGGGTTATACATATAAACCTTCCCCTTGAATCACTATCTATTAAAAAAAACCGCTTCAAAATCCGTTGCGTAGTTCTAAAGATTTATGCATACATAGGGACGGACAGAAGAATGCGACTTTGTTTTATACTATGTAGTGAAATAGAGCAATTCGTGCGAAATTATTCCATAATGTAATTTAAAACGTCAGATGGATGATCTGTGTGGTATGAGACTGATCCGTGTGGGGACGGATTTAGAATATATAGTGTCACCACCCCAATCCATCCTGAGGGTGTCACAAGAGCCGATAAAAGGACATGACAAGTCAGAAAACCCAGCCTCGAGAGTGGGAAAACATAAAGAAAGGCCTGGCCAATCCGCCTGGCCAGCGTGGCAATGTAGGCTAATTACGCTCCCTATTATAGGAGGAGGCCTGACTCAACAGTGGGTCATTTATGGGCTGACCAGTAGTAGTCTATACTATAGTCTATGGAACTCGTGTCTAAAGTGCGGCGCGCTCTTGGCAATTTATCATATTAAAAAGTTTTTATTTTGGCGTTGCCAAGGCGAAGCTCCACGTGTTTGCCAAAAGACATCACGCGAGACCTAACGCCTTGTTCACATTAATTTTGGGGTTACAAATCGTTTCGAACGGTTAACAGTTGCATTTAGAGTGGCCCTTCCCACCGAAGTCCAGTCGAGGACGACATAAAACTAGCCTGAAATAGAAAAATCCGGGGAGCGATTTTTTTTTAAACGTCGGGTTTAAGTATTATTCTCGATTTTTGAACTAATCCCGGTAGAGGATTCCATTTTTTCGTTTTTTGAAATAAGAACTAGTTAATTTTCAACTTTAGAGCAAAAATGACGGTCTCCAAAGTTAGCTCCCAAAAAAATCGCTCCCCGGATTTTTTTCTTTTTAAATATCTACCCCGACTGGACTGCCGGTTGTAAATAGTAAATGACTATTCTTTTCCCCCGTGTGGGGACGGGGCAGAATATAACACTTACCCACCCGACGCTGGGAAATACGCGTGTTGTAAAAGACAACAAAACCCAGCACGCTTGGCGGTAGGATCTAGTGGTCCGCCCGGCTAGCTACCACCCTCACATCTAAGGAGTTAAGCAGTTTTTACTGTGTTTCGTCGTGTGTATGCAAGAGCCGATGGCCAACAGGAAATTTCCTTGAATTGTCTGCTCCATCTTAGACCTTGTCGTTGCTTTCCATCACACAAAACCTAGGGCCAAAGTCATTAAAGTCAACGCGAAAAAGATGCAGTCAACGAAAAAACCTCCTAGAGTCCAGGTCCACCTGCTAATTCAATAGAGCAGGGCTTCCGAAGCTGTGCGTCGCGACGCCCTGGGGCGCCGCAGTATTATCCCAGAGACGGCGTAAGGCGCCCTAAATAGGTTGGCTGTGTGTGTTGATTTTGTTTCATTCATTTTTGTTTTATTGGTTTGTTCTTTATTTTCTATTTTTTATGTAACTGGCAAATTGTTATATGGGTAGAACTACCATCAGTAGGTAAATGTATGGTAAGAGGCCAGGGCGTATCACAAATATGGCAACTTCCCAAGTAGTCAGTTAATATATAAGTTTTGAAAGCCCAGCAACAGAGTCAAAATTGACTATCAACGTGCCATTGATTGTAGATATTGATAGTTTTGGTAACCAACACTACGAATGACACTACGGGGGCAGTCTGCCACATGCTTATGACACAAACCCTTGGCAAGAACTCTTAAAATTGGGAATGTGGAACTCGGGTACAACCACTTGATCTATGGTAATCAACATTATCTACGTATGTGACCGGGGCACACGTAGTCATCGACCACGCCGACTGGGGGCACCTGACTGCGTTCCGGGTTGTATCTAGCTGCACAACCGGTAATCGTTTGGTAATTCGGTACCTAATCACTAAGTGGAGTGGAGTGTCCAGAGCTCCCCTCAAAGCGTGGGCCCCATCAGGGTCGCGGAGCACCCCATTATGGGAGTAAAACCCGTGGCCCTGTTTCGGGCAGTCGAGGGACACCGTTGGTTTTAATGGGTAGGTTGGGGCGCAATCCCACATAACCCGGCTGGTGTTTAGCGATATCGAGGGTATCGCGGGTATCCATGAGGATTTCCAACGTAAAAAAAAGATATGACGACTGATAGGTGTTTATAGAGTCTACCTACCACCTAGCGTGGGACAGGGGTCGTAAGATGATATGGATAATTTTAAATTGACAATATAAAAAAGTTTTGTGATAAAACCTACGTAAATAAAGTTCCGTTTGAGTTAATTGTGGGGTCTCATTTATATAAATTAGTACTAATTGGCCAGAAAATTCTAATCGATTGTGTAAAGACAACACTATCTGGTTACTAGATATCAATGTCAGTCAACTACTCGGCGCCGGCAATTTTATTTCAGTCTGTTTCCGACATTGGCGCGGGACGCACGTCTGTGCTCACTCGTTCTCGTATTCGAATAGGATTCAGTGTTTCTTAATTCGTTTGAGAAATTACTTTGGAATAGTGTGTGTGTCAGTTTGAATGGCGTTCCAGAGTGCCCTTTAAACGGTAAGATATTAGATTTTAAATTAAAAACTGTGGTGTTTTTTTTTTCCAAAAACTTTTAAAAATAACGATAGTATTGAAAGGCAAGTCATTTGAGCGGTCTGAATGGTAAATGTAAATCGATTATATTAATCGATACTGTTTAGCAGAATTGTACAAGGAAAAATTAATCACTGTGAATTCGCAATTCTGCGAATGTGCCGAAACATTTGTAGGTAATTGAAAGAAAATTTTTTTTCGTTATACGAAAATTGACTATATGCCATTTTGTTTTTGGTGTATAATTTATTATTGATAACTCCTCACGGAAAAATGGAGTGTTGTAAGTTTCACGTGTCTGCCTCTGGCATCGTAGTTCCTGAACCTAACTAATTTAGATTTGACTGCCTTGTTGGTATAGGGGTTGGATGTACCGCCTTTGGATCACGGGGTCCCGGGCTCGATTCCGGCGCCGGTGTTTTGTGTAAGCCAGAGGCTCTGAGTGCTCTTGAGTCTGGGTGTCATTTGAATTCGTGAATTTTTCATGTGCGTAAACTGCGATACCGGTTATTCCTAGTTCAGAAGTTTTATTTAAAAAAAAAATGGTTATAAATAATGGAGTATTTTGTATTTGAAAGCAGGTTTTTAAAGGTGCTTTTTAGACATGTTTCATCAAAAGCTCTTTTCTAATCGTATCGGGAACTCCTTAAAATTAGTTTAGGTTTTCGCGATTATTACTCATTGAAATTGAACACTTTTTAACGGATTAATTTCGTTTACATTATTTAATTATTGACGTCTCAAATGCTTTGTAGCACAGCATTCGATATAAATCCGTCAAAAAGTATTTAAAAACTATTCCATAAAGTTGCCAAAAACTGCATCATAATCTGTCCATTCGTTTAGGTGCTACAATACCACGGACGGACAGACACGTGAAGCTTATCACACACCTCCTTTTCTCTAGTTATAAAAAGGATTTTGTAGAAATATATACCAATACCGTAGGGATGTTTTTTCCCCATGCTGGGTCTACATTAGCGGGCTACGGCGAATATTGAGTGTGGCCGGTGACCTTCATCTTGCGTTCTTTTAGTCGTCTCTTACGACACCCTAAAGACGGTATGGGTTGGTGACATTCAGTCATCACACGAAAACTCTTATAAATCATCATATTTAAAATTACCTTTATCATCTTATGGCCTCTGTCCCACGCTAGGTGGTAGTCACCATACATACATATCAGTCGTCATATCCTTCATCTGCACGTGAAGCAAAAGATTTTGTTTGGAGCTCGGATAGTCGCAGATGGATGTGGTCAGCGTTACAGCATGAGAGGGCCAGCGCCGAAACAACTTGCGCTCTAGCTAGATGGTCTGGAAGTCTGGTCCTCCTATATTTTGGGCGGATGTGCATCTCTTTTTTTATGCCGGGTATCCATGAGGATCTCCGACGTAACAAGCTTTCCTTCTCTTGCGGCTTGTTTTTCCGCCTTGTCATTTTCTGGTGTCGGCTCTTACGACACCCTCAGGATACAATGGGGTGGTGACAATATGTATTCTGAATCTCTCGTCGCATGGACTATAATATTGTGATTGAATAACGAAGACGCCAGTGCCCTTATGACCAAAAATGTAACTCGCTTTTCATCATAATAATATGAATTTGAATATTTTACACTTCCTGCCACGCAATTTAACAGATCGCATAAATTATTACTTATTGTAGACACAAGTGAGCGTCTTATATGAAATATGTTCAAAGTAACTTAATAAAACGTTTTAGTACACGTGTTGTCTGTTTTTATAGTTGGTATTTTCTAGGGTTTGGAAAAATGGTCTCCGTTCTTGAGTCTTATGCCCCCGTGCGCACTAGCGGCTGGCCGCTTAGGCTAGCAACCGCTAGTGCGTACGGGGGCATAAGACTCAAAAGAGTCGAGAATTTATCTTATTTTCTGACGTGCATGTGTAGCGGCAGCCCCTTCGGGAACCCTCTCCCGTGCGACGTCCCGCGCACTTGGGCGTCACACCTTCGCGGTAGGCTATACCGGCGGACGGTGGGCTATTGACACGAAACCTTATCCCAACCCGTTTGGCCAGCGTGGCATAGTAGACTAATTACCCTCCACTCTGCAGTGGGTCAATTATGGGCTGATATGTAAGCAAATGATGTTATAATTATTTTGATATAATCCTCTATGCTGAGATATCCTATAGTCTATGTTGTCATGGTTACGACTGTTCTGTTACTTCAATAATATATTTTATACACTTCGATATGTTTAAACTGCTTTTATTTGTAAATCTTAGTTTTCACAAATTAGCGCCGCTCTGCTGCATAATCTTACGATTATAGGTTATGGCTGCTTAAAAGAGAAGATTATGAGCGTTTGAATTTATCATGGAAGGTATAATCAAGGTTCAAAATTGTACCATATTAAGAGGCCAGGTAAATTGGTCGATCTGGAAATATAAAATTTCAATCCAATTAAGCGGAATCCAAGATGCTCTGGATATTGTAGAAGGTCGACTTAAAAAACCAGTCTTAGCAGAAGATGCAGGAGATGCAGCTGCTCACTCTCTAGCATATGCCAGGTACATTAAAGCGGAAAGTGATGCTCTTATAACCATTACAAATAGTTTATCGGAGGATACGCTACAGAAAATAATGTGTTATAAGACAGCCCACGAGGTTTGGACAGAACTACATCGATTGTTTGATGGCCAATCAGAAGATAGGGCCTATTCCCTTTGTTCATCATTCTTCGGTTATAAATATAATCAAGAGGATGACATGTCAGCCCACATTTCAAAAATAAAGAACATTTGGTGCGATCTAAATAGAGAATTATGCAATGATGAAACGCACAGCCAATTGCCGGATTTGCTGCTCATTTGCAAAATTTTAGACTCTTTGGACGAAAATTTCTTTACATTCAAATCAAGCTGGATGTTGTTGAACAAAAATGAGAAAACAATTGACAATCTGACAACAAATCTATGCGCTTACGAAAGAACTTTGAAGAAGAAATTTGACACCAGCAGTAATGAGGCTCTAGCAGTCCAAACTGTGAAAAAGCCATTGAGTAAAAAGGATGCTTACAAGTGCAATTATTGCGGAGAAAAAGGCCACAGAGTTCGCAAATGTCGTAAATGGATAGCGGATGGTAAACCTCCGAAGCAAGTTAGTGCTTCGACATCTAAGCAAGTTAATAATGTCATTGTAATGGTAGCCAACACTGTCGCAAATAAAAGCCAAAATAAAGATGATTGGTATGTAGACAATGGTGCTATGAGTCATATAACAATGAGGAATGACATTTTTCAAGATTTTCAGGAGTTTGATACTATACATACGGTGACTACAGCCGATGGCACAGAAATTCCTGCTTTAGGTAAAGGAACTGTGAAAATAGAATCAAATGTAAATGGAAACAAAGAATGTTTCTTATTGAGCAATGTATGGCTAGTACCTACCTTAATGATGAACTTGTTCTCAATATTGGCTGCACAAGACAAAATACCAAATAGCCTATTTACGTCTACACAACGGAGGTGTACACTAGAAGTAGGAGGTATAACAAAGTTAATTGGAAATAGAACTCCCAACAATGGTCTATACAAACTGGACATAAAGACTGTCATGCCAGACCAACCCGTGTTTGTTAACGTATTGACTTCAAACCAATTACAAATCTACCACGAACGTTTTGGACATCAAAATAAGAGGCATGTAAGAGATCTCGTCAATAGAGAACTAGGCGTGACCCTAAAACAAGATGACATACAGTGTGAAGGTTGTATTTATGGAAAGTCACATCGTCATAAATTCGGCACAAGGGAGAGAACGACACAGATCGGTCAATTGATTCACACGGATGTATGTGGTCCATTTCTAAATTCTTTTTCAAACTATCGTTATTATGTATTATTTAAAGATGACTTTAGTTCTTACCGACACGTATACATGCTTAAGCAGAAATCAGAAGTAAAAAGTAAACTGATCCAATTCATTAAAGAAATGGAAGTCGCTGGTTACAAAGTTAGAACTCTACTTTCTGATAATGGCGGAGAATATGACAACTATGAAGTCCGAGAAGTTCTGAAGCAACATGGTATCACTCAAAGGCTTGTTATGCCTTATACGCCTGAGCAAAACGGTGTGAGTGAGCGAGAGAATAGGACTTTGGTCGAAACCGCTAGAAGTTTTATGCATGCACATGGCGATCTACCGCAAGCACTGTGGGCAGAAATGATACTCACAGCTGCCTATGTGTTAAATAGGACAGGGCCATCTAAAGTTCCTGAAAAGTCATATGAAGTGTGGTATGGGAAGAGACCTAGAATTAAACATCTGAGAATAATAGGTAGTACTGTCTATGCCCATATTCCTAAAGCACGGCGTAAGAAGCTTGACAAGAAAGCAGAAAAAGGAATATTGGTAGGATATGATGCGGATGACGGATACCGTATTTTTAATAGTGAAACCGGAAAGCTTATTAGGTCAAGAGATGTTATATTCAATGAAAATGTATTTGTTTCAAGAAAGGAGAACGAGACAGAAGGTACAAGATTAAATAAGAGTGTGATTGAATTTCAATGCAAAAATCTTTTGGATTCGGATAAGAATGCAAACCACGATAAAAACGCTCTAGAGACAGAGGGAGTAAACAGAATCAGAGAAGAGGATGTTTTTGCCGATGCTGAATGCGGTAATGAAACTTTTGTAAATGCTGAGAGTAGTATTGAGACTCCTATTGAGAATGAAAATGTTGAGCCTCTTGTCAATATTGAGAGTGGAGTCGAGTTGTTAGAGCGGAATGATATCGAGAATGGTGGGGAAACTCCCTTTAGACAAGAGTTTAACCATGAAGTGCAGCGTCACAATTATAACCTTCGAGATAGACCAAGCTTACGTCCGCCTCAAAAACTAAATGACTATGTTTGCACACTAACTGGTATCTTGTCTGATCAATCTCCAGAAACATATTGTGAAGATAAGAATTTTTGAAACGTTAACCAAAGTAAATGGAAGCCCAGTTCTCTATGTTGATAATGAAGCCGCAGTTCGACTTGCATACAACCCTGAGTTCCACCGGAGGACAAAACATATCCGTATAAGGCATTATTTCGTACGTGAACTGGTGCTTGAAGAACTCATACAAATAGAGAAGATAAGATCATCAGCACAAGTAGCAGATATACTCACGAAGGCTTTACCGAAGCCACAGTATTGTTCATTAAGAACTTCATTGGGCATGAAGTCTATTTAATGAAGAGGGAGTGTTATAATTATTTTGATATAATCCTCTATGCTGAGATATCCTATAGTCTATGTTGTCATGGTTACGACTGTTCTGTTACTTCAATAATATATTTTATACACTTCGATATGTTTAAACTGCTTTTATTTGTAAATCTTAGTTTTCACAAATTAGCGCCGCTCTGCTGCATAATCTTACGATTATAAATGACACCTAGACTGTAAACCGTTGCTTAACTGTGAACCATGAACGGTTTGCAATTTTCTATATTGGAAAAGTTCTGCAATTTGTGAAGACTGTTTGAAAGTCACGTGATCGGAATTCAAGCGGCATGGATATTTGTAAACTGACGAAAATTTTCAGCGTTAGATATGGGGATAGGTCTGAATTATTATCGTCAACTAGTAGCAGAAATGCGACGATTATGAAAATATGGCATATTCGACAAACGTACAGTCCTCGCCAATCTTTATGGCCGCTCTGCGCACATCACAAAGTCAGGTATCCGCGGGACGTACGTGGGGCTGGGAGGCAGGACACACCCGCGCGCGCCTCTTTCTACCCGCAAGCGTCCTCGCCACCAGCGTGTTCGTGTCAGTGAGCTATGTTCGTATTGGTTATGAAATGAACGATGCGCAAATTCGTACCTACGGCTACATTTAGAGCGGCCATAAAAATTGGCGAGGACTGTAGTACTAACCAAAATAACCCGACCTCTAATTTAAACAAAATATTAAGAAATCAAAGTGGTTTATGTAAATTTACTGTAAAGCTACTTTTAATAAAATAATACTGTTTCTATTATAACACTTCCTGCATTAAATTGGCACATGTTTTGCAGAACTTCGTTTTTAATTTGCGTATTAAAGTCTAGTTTCCGCGGGAAACTGACGTCAAGTAATTTACGTCAAGCCTGTGAACCATCGATTACCCGGAAAACTTGGACCACATGCTTCGGTCATTGATAAACCCAAAACATACAATTGGCTTGTGGTTATCCTTGAATGATTCCCCATCGAATTAGAGCAGTTCATCAGTGTGGTGACGGATTTAGAATACATAGTGTCACCACCCCATTCCATCCTAAGGCTGTAAGAGGCGACTAGAAGGGATTTTGCCTTTCGACCTTTCGTGCCAACCCGTCTTACCTGCACAGTAGGCTATTTTTTGTTCCCCGGAGTCCCTATAACCCGGCTGGTGCTTAGTAGTATCGCGTATAAACATAAAAATAAAAAATATATAACATAAAAAAGGCAAATTTTCGTAATTTGTGGACTGAACACTAATGTATGTGGATGTAAGAGCCGACAAAATTAACTTAAATTATTACATGGGCGAAACTCTAGCCGCAAGTGAAGGAATACTTGGTACGAAAACCTGTGCCAACCCGTCTGGCCAACGTGGCACAGGCTAACTATCCTCCCTCCATGTGATGAGGTGGCAGTTCATGCGATTTAACTTATAAAACAATATTCCTTCCTTACGAAATTTTGTATACACACAATCATAGGAATGAAGTCATTTTAGTTTAGATACACTTAAAAATAAACCTGCCGTCATAATCTTCATTTTAGCTGTGACAATAATAATGTATGTGGTAATTTAAAAAAAAACCTGTATCGCAATTAAAAAAAAGCGGTCTCAAAAAGTATTTTTAATATTAACTAGCGACCCGTCCCGGCTTCGCACGGCGGCAATTATGCATGTATTATACATATACGTATTACATATTTACATATGTAATACGTATATGTATAATACACTTTTTTTAATATATAAAGCTGCAGAGTTTATTTGTTTGTCTGTTGGAACGCGCTAATCTCAGGAACTACTGGACCGATTTCATCTTTCAGTGTTAGATAGTCCATTTATCCAGGAAGGTTATAGGCTAAATTTTATTTTCAAAAGAATTAGGCATCCAAATGAAAATTGCGATTTTGTAAACCAAGGTGTAAAATCGAATACCTATTTATGCGTGCGCTGCAAAAACTATTGACAATATAACAAAATGATGTACTACGGGTTTGTAGGTCTTATAAAGATATCTAACTATCATAGTTTAGCCACAATAACCGATTTTGTGTTCAAAAAAAATATGCATAGAGATAAGCACGGGTTCGGAGCCCACGCGGGCGAAGCCGCGCGTAAAAGCTAGTGTATTATACATATAAACCTTCCTCTTGAATCACTCTATTTATTACAAAAAACCGCTTCAAAATCCATTGCGTAGTTTTAAAGATTTAAGCATACATAGGGTAGGGACGGACAGACGACAGCGACTTTGTTTTTAACCCCCGACGCAAAAAGAGGGGTGTTATAAGTTTGACATGTCTGTCTGTGGCGTCTCGCGAACAGATGAAGCGATTTCAATATAGTTTTATTTTGTATGAAAGGTGAGTTACGGGCGAGTGTTCTTAGACATGTTTGATGAAAATCGGTTGAGCCGTTTAAAAGTTATGACGGGTGAAAGTGGGGAAGAATAACCGAATGTCTGCAAATATAATCGAGTGGGGTCTTAAATGAAAGCGCATCACGTGCAATTTAACAAAATCTACATTATAATAAGTGTGTACCTATAAAAAGTATAAGATAAAAATTAAATTAAAAATTAAAAAAAAAACCCGACACAATAACCTATAAAAAGTAAAAAATAAATACATCGCGCTGGGGGACCAGGGGTCAGGTAATAAATAAGTGGGAGCGGTCCCCCAACGCGATGTATTTATTTTTTACTTTTTAAAGGTTATTGTGTCGGGTTTTTTTTTATATACTATGTAAGTAGTAATGATAAATTAAGAAATATAAATGAAGAAATGCTGGAATAATTAATTGATAGGTTTTGTTGAGATAACTATAAAAACGCTGATAGGGTACTACTCTACTTAGCACATAGATGATCTACTACGGAGTCGGGCCTCCTCCAGTTACACGGAGGAGAATTGCCTACTGTGTCACGCTGGCCAAACGGCTTTTTTTATACGGTATATACTTTTTTCTTTGTGTTGCTATGTAGAACTGCAACATTTGCTCCTTGAAGAAACAATATCCTTTTTTTTTATTGGTTTTCTTAGTAATTTTATATTAAAAAAGAAAATATAGAATTATAATACGTACAAACGTATATACACAGATACATCCCATTTATCCGCACGCACACACACACGTCTGTTAATGCATTTGTATGTAGACACACATACACACACACACACACACAGCCAAACGGGTTCCCTTCTCTTGCGGCTAGGTAATCGGCCATGTCTTCTCTTTTTGTCGGTAGTTATGGGAGGAGGCCCGACTCCGCAGTGGGTGCTTTATGGGCCGAAACGACACTAATTGCGATGTCATCTCTCGTCGACCCAAATTCTTGATTCCTGATTGCCAAATGTTTATTGTCAAAGTTATTGTATGATTTATTTTGAGAACGACAACAGACGTGCCAAAACGCAACTTGTCATGATTCTCGCGCGAATACGCAATTTTTTTAATGGCACTCATAACCTGATAACTCTTTGGAGTCAAAATTCACAATCAACGTAGCTTTGATTGTGTGTTTTGACAGTTCTAGTAACTTTTTTTTCGGGCGTAGTTTATTGTCTATGCTCATCAGCCCGTGGAGGGCCGCTGTGGGACCTGTGGGACTCTGAGGTTATCCCCAAGCGTGCTACGAGGGGCGTTGGTAACCTACTAATATTCAGCCCATAAATAACCTACTGATGAGTCGGGCCTCTTTGGTCTAGGGGTTGGACGTGCCGCCTTTGGATCACGGGGTCCCGGGTTCGATTCCGGACAAGTGTCTTTGTGTAAACCACAGGCACTTGCTCTGAGTCTGGGTGTCATTTGTGTTGGTGAATTTCATGTTTGAAAACTGCCCCCACGATACAGGCACAGTGTTTCGTATCAAAGGTTCCTCCTCTTGCGGCTAGGTTATCGGCCTTGTCATTACCTACTTCCAGCCATTTAGTAGTTTTTTTTTCTCTTTCTGTCTCTGTTCGTCCATTTGTGTGTCACTCTGGCTGTAGCTGAAAATCAGCTCTACAGGACACTGTAGTATGATGCTGATATGCAGCCATTTAGACACATTAAAGTATACCTTGCTTTCTGTTTTTAACCCCCGACGCAAAACGAGGGGTGTTATATGTTTGACGTGTCTGTCTGTCTGTCTGCCTGTCTGTGGCACCGTAGCTCGCGAACGGATGAAGCGATTTCAATACAGTTTTTTTTTGTATGACAGGTGAGTTACGGGCGAGTGTTCTTAGACATTTTTGATGAAAATCGGTTGAGTCGTTTAAAAGTGATGAGGGGTGAAAGTGGGGAAGAATAACCGAAAGTCTCAAATGAAAGCGCATCACGTGCACATTACAGACATCATAATAAGCGTGTACCTATAAAAAGCAAAAAATAAAAATCAAATTAAAATTTTTAATAAACCCCCGACACAAGGACCTGCTTTCGCTTTAAAAAGTAAAAAATAAATATATCGCGCTGGGGGACCAGGTGTCAGGTAATAAATAAGTAGGAGCGGTCCCCCAACGCGATGTATTTTTTTAATTTAATTAAATTTTTATTATCTATGGTTTTTATTTTTTGTGTCTAATAAACATTTTCTTTCTTTCTTTCTTTTGTTGGCTCTTACGTCACCCTCAGGTGGTGACACTATGTTTACTAAATCCGTCACCACGCGGAAGTTGACTCCTAGAACTACATGGCCAGCGTGGCGCCACAGTAGGCTAATTACCCTCCATGTAAATGGAGGAGGCCCGACTCAACAGTTGGTAATTTAAAGTAGATTTGCATCATGTCTGATGGCCACTTCAATAGTAGATAGCATGTTTGGGGCCTTGGTAGGTATATCATGACGCAATATCATGTATCGGGTCGCAATCCCGATAAATAATTCATTGAGTCATTGTTCGCGAATATTTATCGATGTGTCGATATAGGAAACGATAGGGCGCGGTTTTGCCATGATAAGATAAATTTATATGTATTACTAATTGTATTTTATTGGCTTCGCACGCGTGGACTTACGGGTGACTCGAATTCAATTTTGAATATAATCGACTGTTGCGAAGAATAAAGACCTATCTGCAATAATGCTTTGAGACCATTTTGAACTTCATATTATATTATTCAAAAGAAGAATAGAGTTCAAAATGGTTTCAAAGCAGTATTGCAGATAGGTCCTTATTCTTCGGAACAATCGAATAGCGAATCCACACTGAGGGTGTTACAATGTTGACCTAGCCGCAAGAGAAGTAAATATCCTTGGACATTTCACACAACGCCATCTCGTCCCAAGCTAAGCAACTTAATGCTTGTGTTATGGTAACGAGATGGATGATATACTACTTATATACCTACTTTTTTTTGTAAATACATACATATTGTAGATAGAAAACACCCAGAGCCGGAACAAATACTTGTAGGTCGTACAAATATTTCTTCCGGACAGGAATCGAACCCGCGACATGCTGCGCAGCAGTCGATTGCTCAACTACTGCGCCAACCGTGTCGTAAAACTTGATACGAAACCCTGTGTCAACCCGTTTGCCCAATGTGACATGACAAATAGATTATTTACCCTCCATGTAGTTGGAGGAGGTCTGACTCGTTTATAGACGGAAATGATGATGATCAAAATATATCAGGGTTGTTGTCGTGTGTATTCTAAATAGACCATCACTGTACGGCCCGCATTTGCCCCAGAGGCCCCGCGTAAAAGGAAATAGTGGTGTACATTCATAAACTTATTGATATCAACTTATTTCTAGGGTCGATGATTGCCCCCAGCGCAGATACCGGCCGCGCTTATCGACCGATATCGATTGATTTATAATGCGGACTAGTGATGTGGTCATGCGTGTATTATCGAAAATAATCTTGTTTTTTTTAATGTACCATTGAAGTCAATCAAGTAGATTGATGAATACTTTATTGCGTGTGGTGACAGATTTGTCGTCGCCGATTCCATTCTGAGGACCGCAGGAGAAGGAAACTTGATAGCTTCTTGACACTTCTGAGACTCTAATCGACTTAGTATGCACGGATTTAAAATCTAAAATCCTAAATATATTACCGTACAAAGCCATTAATGGCCATTGTTATATATATTGTGAGTTGCTTGCGAAAAGACCTAAATTTGTTCCACATACTGTAATCTTCCGACCCTTAAAACACATATGTATTGACCGACTGCAAGATGATTTGGACAAAATGCCTTGGGATTCTATAGCTCAAATGTCTGATGTTGATGGAATGGTCTATGCACTCACTTATTATATGAAAAGTTTTTTCGACATCCACGCTCCGGTTACAAAGAAATTCGTTAAGAATCCCCAGTATCCATGGATAACTGATAACATCAGGCTTATGATGCGGCTTAGAGACGAAGCACTAATGTCATATAGAAACACGAAAATGGAGTCAAAAAAGAGATATTATAAAGAACTGAAATCCTTAGTCAACACCTCTCTTTTTCATGAAAAAACTGCGTACTTTAGACATAATATAAATAATCAAATAAAAAATCCTAAGATTTTATGGAAAAATATTAAACACTATGTTCTTCCCAAAAAACAGGAAGACCATCTCCCATTGCACTTTGATGATCCTAACGAAATTAATACCCATTTTCTTAACGTACCGGGTAATCCTCAAACTAGTCTCTCATATATCACCTACTTTGAGTTCCATAGGTTTACAAATGAAACGTTTAATTTGAAAGCGGTCTCTTCGGATGTCGTCTCTCGGATTATTCATAGTCTTAAGTCGAAAGCTATAGGACACGATGGTATATCTCTGGATATGGTTAATTTAACACTCTCCCATACTTTGCAACCCATCACCGATATAGTGAATCAATCCATGCGATCATCAATAGTACCTGAAATGTGGAAGGTGGCTGCCGTTAAACCGCTACCAAAAAAGCCCAACCCTCTGGAAGCGAAGGACCTTCGTCCAATTAGTATCTTGCCGTGTCTTTCAAAGGTGTTGGAAAAAGTCGTAAGCCAACAGCTCACGGATTTTTTGGAACGTAATGACGTTTTACCAATGTTGCAGTCTGGCTTTAGACGTTCCAGAGGCACTACAACCGCGTTGCTAGATGTCACGGATAACATCCTTGCCGCCCAAGACCAGGGCATGTGCACGGTCTTGGTGCTGCTGGATTTTTCCCGTGCTTTTGATGCAATAAATATACCTCTACTTTTGGCGAAGTTACGATATACTGGATTTGGGCATAATAGCATACAATGGTTCCACAGTTACTTGGAAAATCGTAAACAATACGTGAAACTACATACAAGTGCTGGAACTTCCAGAGAATCATCTTTTGCCTCGTTAAATAGAGGTGTGCCCCAGGGCTCTATTTTGGGACCGATTTTATTTATTTTATACACGGCAGATATTACTAAGTGCCTCCAAAACTGCCAGTATCATGTTTATGCAGATGATGTCCAGGTCTATATCTCATTTCGACCAGGCGAGCATGACAAGGCAATAAAACTGTTAAATGCGGATCTCAATAGGATAGCAACGTGGTCTAAACAGAACTGTTTAGTTTTAAATCCAACCAAAACAAAGTACATGGTATTTGGTAGTAAAAACCAAATTGAAAAGTTACCCACTGAATTTCGAGTTACAGTTCTAGATGTCCAAGTAGAACGAGTGCATGAAGCACGGAACCTTGGCCTGCAAATGGATGACAAACTGAGGTTTGAAAAACATGTAACTGATGCAGCACATAACTGTTTCTTTCGGCTAAAAGTTTTGTATAAAATGAGACCTTATTTATCCGAGGAACTGCGAATACAGCTTGTTGAATCCCTGGTGCTATCCAAATTAAACTATGCGGATGCTGTATATGGCTCTCGGTTATGCTCTCGTACAGAACGATTAGTGCAGAGGGTTCAGAATGCATGTGCTCGATTTTGTTTCAGCATTCCACCACGGAGCCATGTTACCCCATTTCTTAATCAAAATCTTTTGTTAAAAATGAAGTCACGGCGGTATTTACACTTGGCATGTTTATTGTTCAATGTTATCAAATATCAGCAGCCAAGGTACTTATACAAAAAATTGGTTTGGATATCCGAAAGGAATAAATATGTTACAAGGAAGTGCGCTCAACTATTATTAATTCCAGCCCATAAAACAACATCTTTCCGAGGGAGTTTTCGCTATGCTGCAACCAAATGTTGGAACAATATACCTCCACCGATCAAAGATGCATGCATCCTCACAACTTTTAAATCACGATTGCGTCAGTATTTGGTTGAGGCACAGCGAAAACCTGTTTTAAACTCGACATGTAATATTAACTATAATTTATCATAATTGGGATTTTAAAATTATTTTAATTGGCTTATGTGCCCTGTGACAATATTCAATTCAATACTATCCAATAATTAATTAATTATTTATTATTCACATTTTTATTCATTTCAGCCTTATTATTAACAATCATTATTTAGTTATGTTAATTAATTATCATTATAATACTCAATGACTTATATTTTAATAATGTCAATTCCTGTATACTCTCTGTAACATACAGATTTGTTTAATCTGTTTTTATCAAATCATTACGCCTTCAATTGAGAAATGTTTTAATAATTTATAATTTCTAACTTAAACTTCATAAACTCTGTTTAGCTTTATAATTTGTTTAGTTTCTGGTTTCCGGGCTGGAGCTGAAAATCAGTGCTGCAGAAACCTGCAGTGTATGCTGAGCTCCTGCCTTTTAGACACTATATTGTGACCTAAATTGTTTTACTATCCTGTATGTGTGTGTCTAATAAAAGTTTTTTCTTTCTTTCTTTCTTTCTTTAACGTCGCTATCGCGTTTAGTGAGCACTTCCATTCTACTTGACATGGTAGCATATAGCTTGAATTGTTATGAGACTGTTATCGTGATTACGGTCTCCAAGAATGCCATTACAGTAACGACTTTGACGAATGAGCTTAAATCTATGAATAACAAGAAAATGATAATTAGTAACCATTTCCAAGTCTTTACAGTACATTGACATTAGAAGTTTTAGACTAAATATGTCGTTAATACTTTCAGTTTCCGTATCCACGTGAAGGTCGAATGCCAAATTCTTTGTACTCCTTTTTACAAAAACTGTGCGGAAGGAGGAGTATGAAATTTATAGGAATATAAAGGGATTGTGAGCAATCAAGGGAGTAGTAATATGTAGGGATTGTAGGAGTGAGGAATTGTGTGTGAAAGGTGTGAATGTGGGTATGTCGACTGATATGTGTTTGACTACCACCTAGGGGCTTTCCATTAATCACGTGCGGTTCGAAAGAGGAGGGGAGGGTTTCGGCAATAATCACAAAATATCAAAAGGGGGAGAGGGGTATTGTAAGATTTCACGTGTATTTATATTTTCATCATACGCGTAATTTTTAAATCGGAAAGCGGCGTGTAGTTTATGTAACCTTTGAGTGTAAGAGAGAATATCGATAAACAAACATTACACACGCTACCATGTATTTGACTCCCACTCTTTTGTTTATTGTAAACTAGCGACCCGCCGCGGCTTCGCACGGGTGTAATTATGCATATTTATTATACCTATAAACCTTCCTCTGGAATCACGCTATTAATAAACACCGCTTCAAAATACGTTGCGTAGTTTTAAAGATTTAAGCATACATAGGGACGGACAGACGAGAGCGACTTTGTTTTATACTATGTAGTGAAGTCTGTTGAGAATAGAACTATATTTATGGAACTACATATCATCATCATCATTTCAATTAATTTTGGTCGACGACTGGGAGATCACTACTTCTCACCCCATAAACGGCCCATTGCTGAGTAGGGCCTCCTCCAACAACATGAAGAACAACAGACGCCCGATCCGTCTTGAGCGGTGAGCCTGAGCGCCACGTGGTATCGCATATCTTCTGCATAATGGTATTGTGCACACTGTTCAGATAAGATTATTTGGTTAGGGCCTACGCAGTCCGGGACGGCGTGGCAAGGGATTTTTTTTGCTAATAGAAATTCAAACGTATCTATAAAGAAATAGGACATAAATTGCTATGCTTTAAAATAATGCCGTGGCATCGAATGGAATTTCATTTGCTTTTTTAAGTTGAATGTTCCAGGGTAGC
This sequence comes from Clostera curtula, assembly GCA_905475355.2. NCBI lineage: Eukaryota > Metazoa > Arthropoda > Insecta > Lepidoptera > Notodontidae > Clostera > Clostera curtula. The sequence continues at coordinate 1,026,473 of FR997818.1, read as the reverse complement.
CCGCGAAATTCATATTTTCGTACGTTTTTTTGCAATTTGCAGGTCATTGCTAGGTTGTATGTTGATGAAAATGTTATTCTTTTAGAATTACTTTGAGCTTGAAAAAGTTTCTCTTGCACCTTTATGAGCTTGGAGGGTTGTATTGATGATTTTGATGACTAGAATTCTATAACTACATACGTCTTACAGCCGCGAATAACATTTTAATCAAAATACAACTTAGCACTGACCTGCAAATTGCAAAAAACGTAAGAAAAATTGGATTTCGCGGGCTACCCTGGAACATTCACCTGAAAGCATAGCAATTTATGTCGTATTTCTCTATCGATACGTTTGAATTGCCATTAGAAATAAATTAAATCCCTTGCCATGCCGTCCCGGTCTGCGTAGACCCTTAATAACTTAATAGGAAACCCTATCCCAACCCGTTTGCCCAGCGCGGTACAGTAGGCTAATTCACCTCCATGTAATTGGAGGTGGCCCGACTCAGTAGTAGGTCTGTATGGGCCAAGTCCTTACGGCACCCGCCCGGTTGGAATGGGGTGGTGACACTATGTATTCTAAATCCGTCACCACACGGACTATACTTATACCTGACGCGATGACGTCACCGTATCGATAATGACTCGAGTTATACGTATTATAAGATAAGATTATTGAGCACTGTTTATCATATTGGGCAATACACGTAAATCACTTTAATTGGAAATGTATTTAAATATTTGAAATTGATGGCATGATATTTTTAATTGTTGAAGGTGACTGATAATCTCGTGTTATGAATGAGTAAGATTCGTTAAAGGTTCAGGCTATGCTTAGAGGTTCCCTACGAGGTCCAATCGGTTATGAGTGATAGTATAGTACAAGTAAATTACGATTTACTAGCTGACCCGGCAGACTTCGTACCGCCTCAGAATCAATAAATAAAAACCTGAATTATAATTCCAGAAATATGGGCAAACAATAACTGGAACAAAAAAAATGCGTTTAAAAAAAGGATTTTTCATATTTTAAACCTTCCCTGGACTTTCACGAATATTTCAAGACCAAAATTAGCCAAATCAGTCCAGCTGTTCTCGAGTTTTAGCGAGACTAACGAACAGCAATTAATTTTTATTTATATAGTTTATCTATACTAATATATAAAGCTGCAGAGTTTGTTTGTTTGTTTATTTGTTTGTTTGTTTGAACGCGCTAATCTCAGGAACTACTGGTCCGATTTCAAAAAATCTTTCAGTATTAGATAGTCCATTTATCGAGGAAGGTTATAGGCTATATTTTATTTTCAAAAGAATTAGGGATCCGTATGAAAATTGCGATTTTGTAAACCAAGGTGTAAAATCTAAAACCTATTTATGCGTGCGCTGCAAAAACTATTGACAATAGAACAAAATGATGTACTACGGATTTGTAGGTCTTATAAAGATCTACAAAAAAGTCCGCGAGAGCACATATCTAACTATCATAGTTTAATCACAATAACCGATTTTATGTTCATAAAAAATATGCACGGGTTCGAAACCCACGCGGGCGAAGCCGCGCGCAAAAGCTAGTATGTAATAGAGCTTAGAGGTGCTTACCTATAAGAAATTGTTACACTAGGCCTTAAATCATGGGTGTATGATATTTTTTTAGGTATAAACAGTTGTTGGCTAGCCTATAAATAAATAAATAACTAACTGGCTTTGCGAGTACAAATCGTTTTTTAGTATATTCAAGTTAGGTATCTTTTTTTTCAGAATGGTATACTTTTTTGGTGTTCTCTTATATAAAAAAGTCGGCAGGCCCTTTATATTTTTAATATAGTATTAAAAATGTGAAGAAGGTGACGGCTTTAAAGTACGTAGTGCCACCACCCCATTCCATCCTCAGGATGTCGTAAGAGCTGACAAAAGGAAATGACAAGGCCAAAAACCAAGTATAGGAAAACCTGGCCAGTGTGGCACTGTAGGCTAATTACACTCCATGTAATGGAGGAGGCCCGACTCAGCAATGGAGAATTTATGGGCCTAGTAGTAGTAGAAACATGATGGCTAGGATATCTCACTCTGTCGTCATCAGCTGGACAAAATTAATTGGGTTCCTTAAGGGCCCTATGTTAAAACCTCCTTAATCGCCTTTACCGTAATATAATCTATCTATCGACTTGTTTGTACCACCATCATTGTAACCCTTTTATTTAAAAGAGCAACCATGGAGTTTTTTTGTCGTATATTCAAAATCAAAATCAAAACTCATTTAATCAAGTTGGCTCATTAGAGCTCTTTTGACAGGTCAAAAAAAAAAAAATTTTAAATTTACCATTTAAAATTAATTATTTACCATCTACCACCGGTTCGGAATGCACCTCTACAGAGAAGAGCCGGCAAGAAACTCTGTAGTTGCTCTTTTTAGATCGCCATTTGGGTACAAGACTGGTTTTAAGACAGATTTGTGAGAGCAAACTCACGCAATAGTTCCAAAGGGCCAAACATCAGCCAGATATAGTTGACAATGGCAACCTTGTAATGCCCAAGCCAACCAACCCCCAGCAACGGCACCTGTTCACAAGCATGACGCATGCGGCAGCCATCGCCCTCCTCAACCATATTGCAGGGAAGAGAACGACCCGCCGCACGACGCCACCACTGCCATGAGTCTTTAAGTGAGCATGATAACTCGATTCTCTGTGGAATGGCATTCCGAACCGGGTGGTAAAACTGAATAAATAAATAATTATTCTTCTTTTAAATTTTAATTGTCGCATTTAAATTTTTTGACTATTTGAAAGCATTCACAAGAATTTTATTCGAATAAAATACATTTTGAATCAGTATTCTAAAAAGATTTGTTGAAATAACGATTTAGACAGCGCACAGCACTAATCGCAATTGTCGATGCGTGACCGCGGCCTGACCCACGGAATATTCTAGCGTGGAAATAGAGACAATTCATTTGAGTAGTGACGTAGTGTTGATACATCAATGACATATTGGTGTATCCACATCTCTTGATTCTGACATTAATGACAAACGATAGGAATGTTAAAATATTGTTTGTAATATAATTAAAAAACTTCTTTATGCATATGAAAGTATACCTAAACTAATAACAAAAATGCATATATTTTTGTCAGTCCGTCTGTTGTTCCGGCTTATTTCCGAAACCACTTATTTTTATTTCGTTCAAGAGTTCTCTCGTTCGGGAGTGTTTGTAACTATGTTTTCGGAAAATGTGCTCAGCTATTTAAGGTACATGTATTTTAATGTTGATTTTAAACTTTATATTCTTTTGTTTCAGACAAAGCAAGACGGAGTACAACACGTTTGAATTAAGCACCCCAAAGTGGCGATCGTAAAGACGGCAGCTGTCAAAAAATTACGCCGCAAAAAGAAAATTAGACTTAAATAAATAGTCTGTATGACTCAAAACTACTTGTGATATTAATATTTTAAAAGTATTTATTTTGACTGCATTTAATTTGATATTTAAGAATTAGAGTATAGTTTTGAGACGTTCGAAATACGAATCGTGTCAAAGATTAATATATTATTGGACAGAAGACATAGTCTGTCAAAGAGTAAAGCTGGAACAGAAGTGGCTGTTTATAGCAAAGTCAGCAGCTAACATGAAAGACAATATGAAATCGTGCCAGCACACACTGTCAGAAGACACTGTATACAAAGAAGTCGTCGTTATTGGTGAGTATCTTCTATTACTACTTAGTCGGACATATTTCCATCACACCTCGATCCTCGCTCCGTCGTCTCTCGTCTTTGCCAGCGGTTGCCAGTTCTTCTACAGATACGACCAGGCTACTGCCACTTCCGTTTACTAATCGTCCGAAGTATGTCGGGCACGTTCTAAGTCGTCGTTTCAGCCCATTACTGACCCACTACTGAGTCGGGCCTCCTCCAAATTCATGGAGGGTTGGCACAGGGTTTGTATCAAGTTTTCCTTCTCTTGCGGCTAAATGATTTACGTTCTAAGTACTGACAGAAAACTGCAAATGTTTGCGACTATTGCGCGGGCTAGCTCTCACAAATCTGTGTTCAGTCAGTCAGTCTTTGTACACAAAAATTGTGATTTAAAGAAGAAGAAAAACATCTACAGCGTTTCTTGTCGGCTCTTCTCTGTAGATCAGCCTCTCGGAACCGGTGATAAATGGTAAAAGCGTAAATGCTAACTTGAATAAATACATTTTTGATTTGAGTTGACAAGCGTGTATCGACGAGGCGTCCAAAGTTACCAATTGTTGTGTATTGCTGCATAATTTCAAATATGATTCTTCTTCGATACCACGTACGAACAAACTGAGTATTGATCGACGCTGAATTCATTTCTTTTATTCATTTGAAACGTCTGTTTGTGCGTCATGTGAAATCAGTATTGATCGCGACAGGTATCGCCCACGCTATGACATATGATCTTTCATATTTGGGCGTTCGTGTTTTGACTGTTTTTTTATCCGTGACTTGAATGCCTTTGACCCTCAACTTGCGTGATGGAAAGCAACGCCAGGGTCTAAGATGGAGCAGGCAATTCAAGGAAATGCCCTGTCGAGCACCGTCTCTCATAGACACACGACGGAATACAGTAAAACTGCTTGGCGCCGGACTTAGATGTGAGAGTTGTAGATAGCCGGGCGGACCATTCGATCCTACCACCAAGCTCGCTGGGTTTTGTTAACTTTTACAACACGCCGCGTTTGGCCAGCGTGGCGCAATATGCGTATTACCCCTCCTTGTAATTTGAGGAGGCGCGACTCAGCAGTGGGACTTTTACAGCCTGAAGTAGCAACCGACACAAAAACTGATCGATCTTTTTCAAAAAATGTTTTTTTTATGACCCTGGAAACTCGCTGGAAAATCTCATTGACACTGTCGTCGAAGTTATGTAGATTTAGAAAACATAGTATCACCACCAAATTTCATCCTAAGAGTCGACAATGGAAATGTCGGCTGATAATTTTACCGCAAGAGACGGAAAACTTGATGCAAAACTCTCCATGTAACTGGAGGAGGCCGGACTCAGAAGTGGGTCATATATGGGCTGTGTAGTAGAACGGAGAACCGTGTGGTGACGGATTTAGAATACATAGTGTCACCACCCCATCCTAAGGACGGTCGATAAAAGCAGAAGACAAGGCCGACAACCTAGCCACAAGAGAAGGAAACCTTGGCACAGTAGGCTAATTTCCATCCATGATTTCGAAGGAGCCGCGATACAGTAGCGAGTTTCCCCCTTTTTTAACCCCCGACGCAAAAAGAGGGGTGTTATAAGTTTCACGTGTCTGTCGGTCTGTCTGTCTGTCTGTCTGTCTGTGGCACCGTAGCTCGCGAACGGATGAAGCGATTTCAATAAAGTTTTTTTTGTATGAAAGGTGAGTTACGGGCGAGTGTTCTTAGACATGTTTGATGAAAATCGGCTGAGCCGTTTAAAAGTTATGAGGGGTGAAAGTGGGGAAGAATAACCGAATGTCTGCAAATATAATCGAGTGGGGTCTCAAATGAAAGCGCATCACGTGCAATTTAACAAAATCTACATTATAATAAGTATGTATCTATAAAAAGTATAAAATAAAAATTAAATTAAAAATTTTAATAAACCCCCGACACAATAACCTTTAAAAAGAAAAAAAAGAAAAATAAATACTTCGCGTTGGGGGACCAGGGGTCAGGTAATAAATAAGTGGGAGTGGTCTCCCAACGCGAAGTATTTATTTTTATTTTTTACTTTTTAAAGGTTATTGTGTCGGGGGTTTATTTAAATTTTTTATTTAATTTTTTTATTTTACTTTTTTGTCGGGGCAGAATATTACAGTTCCCCACCGCACGCTGGGAAATAACGCGTGTTGGAATAGTCAACAAAACCCAGCACGCTTGGTGGTAAGCGGGCGTAGAGCACCAAGAGAAGGAAAACTCGATACGAATCTCTGTGCCAACCCGCCTGACCAGCGCAGCAAAGTAGGCTAATTACCCTCTATGTGACTGGAGGAGGCCCGACTCAGTAGTGGGCCGAGTTGTAGTATATAGTTGATTTGGGTAATTTTATTCGCAGGCAACGGACCCAGTGGTATGGTGACGTCATTCATGCTGGCGGGCAACGTGCCCTACCTAAAAGACATACCAGAAGACCTACCGATTGACGAGATGCTCAGAGCCAGGTAAGGTATACCAGTATTTTAATATTTTGAGTGATATAACCATACTGATGGAAGAATGGGGTTTCTCGTGTCTTACAAGCTGTGGCTTAGTTAAAACGGGTCTGTCCACCCTTCCGTACGTAACAACCCGATTGTATTATATGCGTGTTATCGCTTTGCATGTTTATGCGTGTATTTTCACTAATCTGTCAGGCTTGTTTGTACCACCATCATTGTAAACCGTTTATTAAAAAAGAGCAACCATGGAGTTTCTTGCCGGCTCTTCTCTGTGGAATGGCATTCCGAACCGGGGTGGTAAAAACTTAAAGATTAATAATTTTAAACTTTTCTGTTTAAATATTTTACTATTTGAAAGCATTCGCAAGAATTTATTCGAATATAAAGTATTTTGATATACATATATATATAGCCAATCATCAAATTCTCTGTTTAAAAAAAGACTTTTTTTTCTTCCTGGCCCCAGTACCAAGGAGCTATCTAACTTTGAGACTATTGTTTGCGGGCTTGCTCTCACAATTCTGTCTTATCCCGGCCTTGTACCTAATAGTTGCGACTTAAAAAGAGCAAGTACAGAGTTTCTTGCTGGCATTTCTCTGTAGAGCTGCATTCTGAACCGGTGTTAAATGGTAAATTTCCAACGTTATTTTATTGGTTGACTTGTCATGAGCTCTAATGAGCCAACGTGATTAAATTAGTTTTATAACTAAATCAAATCATCTACCAGCGACGCCCCTGGTCAGTCGCTTATCCGCCCAAAGCGGGCAACCCGTCCTGGGTGCTACAGTACAATAATCAGCCCATACATGACCCACTGCTAAGTCGGGCCTCTTCCGATTGCGAGGAAGGTAACGTTGGCACAGGGTCCTTCTCTTGTGGGTAGGTTTTCGGCCTTGACATTTTCTTCTTGCTTTCGACGACACCCTCAGGATGGAATGAGGTGTTGTCACCGTGTATTCTTAATCCATCACAACACGGATCAATTCTCCATTAGAATTGTTTTAAAGTCACTTTAGAATTTGATTACGATATCGATAATGTTCTGTTCGCAGATTGTCAAATTTGCCGCAAGGACAGAGCCTGTACGAAACAGACCTCCTGGCCCTCGCGGAGGGCTTGGAGGGTAGAAGTCAGAACCCAATTCCATTACTGGTAAGTTAACAACTCTAACCTTACTCGTTTATTACAGTTGTATACATTTAACTGGGCTTAGAATACATACTGTCAAAACCACATGTTTTTGAGGTAAATAATAAATATAAATAAATAAATAAATATCCTTGGACATTTCACACAACGCCATCTCGTTCCAAGCTAAGCAACTTAATGCTTGTGTTATGGTAACAAGATGGATGATATACTACTTATATATATATATATATATTTTGTAAATACATACATATTATAGATAGAAATGACACCCAGACTCCGAGCCAGTGCCTCTGGTTTAGACAAAGACACTTGCCCGACCCTGGAATCAGTGTCAGTGTCACCACCCCATTTCATCCTGAGGGTGTCGTAAGAGCCGGCAACAGGAAATGACAAGGCCGTAAAGTTAGCCGCAAGAGAAGGAAAACTTAAAACGAAACCCTGTGCCAACCCGTCTGGCCAGCGTGGCACAGTAGGCTAATTACCCTCCCTGTGATGAGAGGAGGCCCGACTCAGCAGTGGGTCATTATGGGCCGAATAGTAGTAGTAGTTGTAACAACTCTAACCGTGCTCCTTAATTACATTTCTGCTAATTTTAAATAAAAAATAAACAAAAATATATCTTTGGACATTTCACACAACGCCATCTCGTTCCAAGCTAAGCAACTTAATGCTTGAGTTATGGTAACGAGATGGATGATAAACTACCTATATACATTTTTTTTTTTTTGTAAATACATACATATTATAGATAGAAAAACACCCAGACCCGGAACAAATACTTGTAGGTTGTACAAATATTTCTTCCGTGCGGGGATCGAACCCGCGACGTTTTGTTGTAAAACCTACGTAAATAAAGTTCTTTTTGAGTTTGAGCTTGCCACTATAGACATGACATACAAAAAAACACTTGAAAAGCCACAGACCAAAGATAATTATTATTATCGGTGATATAATGCTGACCTCTCAAACCGCACGTTGATAGTGATTCTTTGTTGTACGTACACGTAAAATGTATACACCTAATAAAAAATGTACCTAGTCTATACGTCTGTCTGTAGATGATTTAAAGTATATGATGAACTTATTAAGTTTGTTGAACCCTCGGAAAATACATTCATCATGTAACACCGGTTAGGAACGCCACAGCGTAGACCCGGAGTTGTATGAAGGACACAAGTACTACAGTCCCCGCCAATCTTTATGGCCGCTCTGAATGTAGCCGCGAACTTGCGCATCGTACATTTCATAACCAATACGAACATAGCACACTCACACTAACGCACGCGAGGACGCTTGTGGGTGGAAGACGGAGAGTGCGGGCGTGGCCTGCCTCCCTCCCGCGTACGTCCCTCTGATACCTGATTTTGTGTTCTGCTCAGCGTAATGCGGCTACATTCAGAGCGGCCATCAAATTTGGCGAGGACTGTAACACTGATTAGGAATGCCACAGTGTAGAGCCGGAGTTGTATGAAGGACCAAAGTACTATAGTGAATTAAAAACAGACGGAAATGTTGGTTATTACTTTAAACACCTGTGTGGGGACGGGGCAGAATATCACACTTCCCCACCGCACGCTGGGAAATAACGCGTATTGTTAAAGTCAACAAAACCCAGCACGCTTGGTGGTAGGATCTAATGGTCCGCCCGGCTAGCTACCACCCTCGCATATAAGTCCGGCGCCAAGCAGTTTTACTGTGTTCCGCCGTGGTGTATTTGAGAGCCGGTGCCCAAAAGGGCATTTCGTTGAATTGCCTGCTCCATCTTAGACCCTGGCGTAGGCTAGGGCATTGAGGTCACTTTAATAAGACAAGTTTGCTCATGACTTTGTCGTTTCATTCAATATGCCAGTATTACTAAGCCTTGTGCACGTTTTATATAAATATACTAGTGGCCCGCCCGAGCTTCGCCCGTGCAAAGCGGGAGTGGGTTATACATATAAACCTTCCTCTTGAATCACTCTATCTATTAAAAAAAACCGTATCAAAATCCGTTGCGTAGTTTTAAAGATTTAAGCATACATAGGGACGGACAGAAAATATCGAATTTGTTTTATACTATGTAGTGATACCTCGAATAGCATACCCGCCAATTTAAGTACAATTAAAAAAATGCGTTATCACGATTTAAAATGAGAACGAATTTATCATACGCTCTGGCGAGCGATGGCGGCAAAAAGTGTAGTTTTTATCAGTTTTTTATATCTATGTGGTGAGGTCGCGACATTGCCCATAATTGAGTTACGTCATAGATCAACCTGGCTTCGCAAAAAGTATTTTTTTGTTGAATGGAAGTGCGTGGCTACCATGTCTTAATAGTTTCTTTTTAAATTTCGAACACGCTGATTGTATCAGTAGCATAATATAATTTGCGACATTTTGTCTTAAAATTTTCGGATTACGCTTGCATCTTTAGGGACTTTTGTGTAATAAGTATTCCTTTAATATTTATGCAATTTTTAAAATCATGAAATTAACAAAATAATATGTTCGTCATTGCAAAGTTATGTCGATCAGAAAAAAATACATCTGTCAAAAAGATCAAGCTAACTTGTACAGACAGGGTATAGTATGGTTATTGGAGGTAAAAATTGGAGTATAGACGACTCAGAACCTAGTGATTATCGAGATGTGAAGAAGAAGAAATATAATGGGATACATGAGGGTAATTGGAGCCTACTGTGCCACGCTAGTTAGACTGGTTGTCGCAAGGTTTCGTATCAAGTTGTCCTTCTCTTGCGCCTAGGTTATCGGCCTCGTCATTTCCTTTTATCGTCTCTTACGAAACCCTCAGGATGGAATGGGGTGGTGAGTACACTATTAAACTATTATTTACCTCGGAACAAAATGGTTCCAAAAACGACGATGCAGTTTTTTAAACATATTTTTTTTCAGGTATAGATAGATAGATAACTCTGTATTGCACAATAATTAACAAGTAAGTTGTTAAAGTTTACACTTATATATGACTTGTACAATTTGTACCACCATCATTGTAACCCTTTTATTTAAAAGAGCAACCATGGGGTTTCTTGTCGGCTTATTAATTATATTAATTTTTATTTCTAATCGAAAAGTTTCTAAACGTTCTAAACGAGTCTTAAAATCTTTGACTATTTGAAAGCATTAGCAAGAATTTATTCGAAAAAAAAAAACCATTTTGATTTAATAGCCGGCCTTATAGCTAAAGAGCAATCTCTTCCAAGCAACCCACAGGTTGTATCGCGGGTGAGTTTACAAACATGAAATTCTCGAACACAATTGCCACCCAGACTCAGAGCAAGTGCCTCTGGTTTACACAAAGACACTTGCCCGACCCGGGAATCGAACCGGGGATACGTGATCCAAAGGCGCCATATCTAGCCCTTGGACCAACAAGGCAGTCAATTCAAAGAACCAACAACTACAAACATGCAAAGATAATATTAATAAATGTAACTTAGTTAATATAAAAAAAAAACATGTCTTGTTTTAAAACATCACAATCTCGCAAACTTCTCAACAATTTATTCAGACCTTGCAAGATTTCTTTCGAACACGAGTTTCCCGCTTATATTCCGAGAACGGTAAAATATTTTTGTGTTGGGACATTAATTAAAGACAATTCGTAAACTAATACGGTCACTTTATACGAATAAATAAAATTGATTTGTCAGTTGAAAGCGCAGCTCTATTAGAACCGGTTGTTTTTTGCTAGACAGCCTTCATGTCAGAGCAGTCACGGCCAAGTGCTCTGGCCACTGAATTCAATGTTACATAACTTGGTTTTATATAATCTTCTTCTTTTTCGCCTTCTTCCCAATTTGGTCCAGTCATGTCAAATGTCCCGGGCAAAGCCTAACAGAGTAGTCAGACCTCCGAGAACGGTCCTTCCTTGTATGGTGCAAGTGTCTGCGTCCAGGTCACTACACACCTCTACCAAAAAGCTTCTGTAGAAACGTGGACCATGACAAAGGTCCCTATATGTCTGTAGACCAAAACGCAGTGAGAGACAGGACATGAGTTATGGTATTGGTGGGTAGAAGCGCATGGAGTCGACGGCTGCAGACGGCTGCCGTTGACGGCACTCGCCGACGCTTCGACGGCTGCAGTTGTCTGTGCCGTTGGCAACCAGCCGTTCATGTGTATGAGCGCTAGTGACTGCCATAGTATATGTGTAAAGATCGTGAAAACCTACGACATCATTAAAATACATACTAAAAAACTGATAATCAGAATATGTTTGACATTAGCAACGGTTTGTACTCAGTATGAATAGTTGTCATGCTCACTCAGACTCGTGGCAGTGGTGACGGGTCATCCGACGCGCTTGAGTATACAAAATCGGACCTGCAAGTATTAATTCCGGGTCCGGGTGTTTTCTATCTATAATATGTATGTAATTACAAAAAAAAATATGTATATAAGTAGTTTATCATCCATCTCGTTACCATAACACAAGCATTAAGTTGCTTAGCTTGGGACGAGATGGCGTTGTGTGAAATGTCCAAGGATATATATAATATCAACATTGTATTCTCTGAATGCTCATTTAAAGATTCGGTTTCCCCCTTTCAAGTTTTCTTCGTCAAGGCGAACTATTTGAGCTCGTTTCCCGTCTGGGATTTATTTTGTTGGGTACACTTGTAGGAAGTCATGGAGTTAATGACCCGTCACTATTTCCGAATCTTGAACCATTGAATTGGTTCCAACTGAAAAGCATCGTCACACCCGGTGGCATTGTATTGCAGTTGGGACCATTTGCAGCCTCACAGCCCGTTCTAGTCGGTCGTTACAGCCCATAAATTACCCACTACCGGGTCGGGCCTCCTCCAAATTCATCGAGGGAAATTAGCCTACTGTAGGAAAGACGGCACAGGTTGTCTTGCCAGCGGGTCTTGCCGGGGATTGTATCAAGTTTTCCTTCTCTTGGGGCTAGGTGATCTGCCTTACGCGTTCTTTTAGTCTCCTCTTACGAGATCCGAAAGATAGTATGGGTTGGTGACATTTTGTATTCTAAATCCGTCACCGCACGGACAAAGTTCTAGTACTTTCAAGCATTTAGGTATATAGTGTAATTCCCAAAATGCATTCTATAATAGTGTGTAGGTTCGATGAAAATCAAAATGGTTTTTAATCGAAGAAATTCTTACAAATTGTCAAATCACTTCACTACATAGTATAAAACAAAGTCGCATTCTTCTGTCCGTCCCTATGTATGCATAAATCTTTAAAACTACGCAACGGATTTTGAGGCGGTTTTTTTTAATAGATAGCGTGATTCGTGGGGAAGGTTTTTAAGTATAACCCACCCCCGCTTTGGACGGGCGAAGCCGGGGCGGGCCACTAGTAATAAATAAAAAACAGCCATAAATTGAAAATAATAAATCATTTAGTTAGACTTTACCACCGGTTAGGAATGCCATTCTACAGAGAATAGCCGACAAGAAACTCCATGGTTGCGTCGACGTAAAAAATGGGTAACGTTGGTTTTCATTTGATTACAGATGGACAACTTGATGCGTCCTTGCGCAGACTTGGGCATTCAGGCGGATCCACTCATCGAGTGGAAATATGACGTTGAGAAAGAGGTAAGCTTGGCCATATGCTACTTACGTGAGAGGTTTTGTGTTCGGCTGTTTGTACTTTTTAATTCTTGATTGACGTGATAATGTTCCTAGAGAGATAGAAGGAGGTTCTTGTCCTATCTCCTCCTCATTCATCTTCATCATCATTTCAGCCAAAAGACGTCCACTGCTGGACATAGGCCTCCCCCAAGGATCTCCACTAAGGCCGGTCCTGGGCCGCCCGCATCCACTGCTTTACGGCGACCTTAACCAGGTCGTCGGTCCACCGTGTGGGAGGCCTACCAGCACTGCGCCTTCCGGAACGCGGTCGCCACTCGAGGACTGCTGCCAAATGACATCATCCTTGGAGAGTTCTGTGTTCTCCCTGTGTGACTGGTGGGTTTTTCGGTGTGGTGATGGATTTAGAATACATATTGTCACCAACCTATTCCAGCCTGAGGGTATCGTAAGAGTTGACATAAGGAAATGACAAAGCCGGAAAGCTAGCCGCAAGAGAAGGATAACTTAACACCTTGTGCCAACCCGTCTGGCCAGCGTGGCACAGTAGGCTTATTACCCTCTCTGCGATGGGAGGAAGTCTGACTCAGTAGTGGGTCACTTATGGGCTTAGTAGCACCACAACACAAATATGATCGGGGCTCCATTCTTCTGAGTGCGATTGGCGTTCATGTTTGTCTCTTGGTCGTCCGCAGATAGACCACATCGTGCTGGGCCGCGGCCCCCCCGGCGGCGCGTGGCACACCTTCCCCCCCACCGTCCGCACCCTGTCCCCCGCGGCGTGGCTGTCGCTGCCCCCTCACTCCCCCAACGACGCCTCCCGCCTGTCAGCTCGCGCCGTAGCCCACTACTGCCGCCGGTACGTGCCTGCATGTGGACTCCAGGTGAGTTTATACCACCACGACCAGCTAGGGAAGTGGCTGATTGTGGTGCTGGCAGAGGAAGCAGCGCCTCCTTTTTCCTCCAAGAGTAATGCTTTCATTTTCCTTTTTTAAAATAAAAAATCTTTTAATTCAGTTAGGTCATTAGAGCTCTTTGACAAGTCGTATCTTCTTCACAGATATAAAATAGTATATTTCATTACAAGTGCGGAAAGGCTGTCATTACAACGAGTTCCGACAAATGTCTACCCGAGCCGAGGCGCAGCCGAAGGCGAGGGTTGACAGTCGGAACAAGTTGCAATGACGGTTCCGCACGTGTACTGAACGACTATTTTTAATACAGTTGCGAAAAAATGAAGCAATTTAATAAAATATTATAAACACAATAAACTCAACTAACTAATCATTTCTGAAAAATGGCGCCGACCGTAGTATATAAGCAGAGATTTTTTTTCTTCACCCATTCTGGTAGGCAAAAGGAACAATGCCCATAAAGACAAGTCTTCAGTAGAATTTTTTTATTGATATGAAATGAAATTTAATTAGATGAAATAAAACACATTCAATCAAATCATTAAATCTGATATTGAACCAAATTAGTACGTAGTTTCTTTTTAGAAATATACGTATTTGCATGAATCATAAAAACTTCTATGATTTTTTTTAGTAAAAACTTCATGGTTGGGTTTTCCTTATAATAGACATTATTTTGACAGTTGGGAAAGAAAACGCACTAGTGCGGGAATGGTAAAGAAAAAGCACGTGTGTGTAATAGCCCACTTCCCGAACGCTATACGTCCCTGTAATATGCCACTTTTTGAGCAACTGTATTAAAAAATAATGTTTGTCAGTATGTCGTTTAAAGAATCGCAAACTATGCATTTGATCATATGATAATCTTCAGCAAAAGTATTGTGCATGAGCCCAGGACGGTTCCTAAACAAAAAAAAAAAACATCAATATCTCCATTATACGTCTAAGTTGAAAAAATAAAATTAAATACATTGTTATTTTCCTTCTTTATTGTAACGTAACATTTAATCCACAGAAATACTTTCGCTGCGGTGTCATAGTTACCAGCGTGTCGAGGGCACCTCACGCGCAGTCCGGGGTTCGATGTCCGGACCAGAGGTGCCCGCTCAATGCCCGCTTCTACGTATCAGGGTAAGTGGAGGGCTTCTCTTAATTTCTATCTAACTGCTGCTGAGAGTCTCCCCCATATTACGTCAAAGTCATCCGTTCTTCCTTTCGTAATACCCTATGAGAGAATGATGGTCCTTTTTCAAGTTCAGGGTTTCCTATCAAGTTTTCCTTCTCTTGCGGCTATTTGGCCCTGTTATTTCCTTTTAACGACTATTATGACACCCTTAGGGTGGTATGGGGTGACACTGTGTCTTCTTAATCCGTCACCACACTGATAGATTAGACGTTTAATAGGTCGTGGTTACAGATACGACAAGTCGGACGGGCGTAGCTTCCGCTACGCGTGCCGGCGGGTGGTGGTCGCTTGCGGAGGGGGCGACCGGCCCAACACGCTGGCGCCCCCCGTGGCTGCACACGCGGTACATTCCTTGGCGGCGGTCGAGAGAGCGGTCCACGCGCTTAGCGCGCAAGGTAATTTGAACCTTATTTTTAACTAAATAAAATTCCTTCTGACCCTGGCTGGAGAACCTGCGCCCAGCATGCTACATACTTTAAACAATTACACGAATGGTTAGATAAAGATCTGCTTATTTTAAATAGTCCAAATCATCAAAAATCTAAATTATATTTATAGAATAATTACAAGCCCATTTTTATAGTCTACTAGCGACGCGCCCCGGCTTCGCACGGGTGCAATGATGAACTTCTAAATTGATCAGTGTTTCTCATATACTTAAAAACCTTCTTCTTGAATCACTCTATCTATTAAAAAATCCGCTTCAGAATCCGTTGCGTAGTTTTAAAGATTTAAGCATACATAGGGACGGACAGACGACAGTGACTTTGTTTTAAAATATGTAGTGATAGTGAAGAGATAGATAGTTATACGGGAAAAAGCAAACTGCTGTTTTTAGGGTATTACCGACAATTTTTCGAATGTTTCTCGCCGTAAAAACGACCCTTGAACTTCAACGAACATTTAAAAAAAAAAGAATTGGTCCAGGCGTTGTTGAGTTATTTATTTATTTATTTATTTATTGTAAGGAGAACCAACAGCTAAAATTTATGAGAAACAATTGAATATGAGACACAGAGCCAATTACAGGTTCTCACGAGTAGAAATAAAATAGTATTCTTAGATCACTAAAAGGCAAGCGATAATAATGACAGATATAAAGAATTAAAACAAGCAATAAGCACAAAATACACTCAGTTACTAGGTCAGGCATCGACGACATGGGTCAAACAAAAGAAATAATAAAAAAAAAAGAAACATCACGCGTCCTTAAAAAAACTTGAATTCAGCCGTGTGCGTAAGGCGTAGGCATTGGAGGAAAAAGGATCGAAAGAGAACTTCTTACAAAGAATATTAAAGTCCTCACTCGCTCGCACCAAGAATGAGTTTCGCCTATAGTTGGATGAGGAAAAGGGAATGGACATAGGTGGGTTGAATCTAACTGATCTCTGAGGGACATTGAAGTACAGCTTACTAAGGAGATCAGGACAGTCAATCTCATTGTTTATAATTTTTAACAAAAAAGTGCAATCAGCAAGACGGCGGCGATCTACAAGTGGTTGTAAATGGAATTTTTTGCAGAGATTTAAATAATTATCAGAATGATATGGTATACGCAACCGAAAACAAAGAAAACGAATAAATCTTTTTTGAATACTCTCTATACGATTTATATATTTGCCATAGCACGGGTTCCAAATTTGTGACGCATATTCGAGGTGACTTCTGACAAGAGAGCAATATAGAATCTTAAGGGTTTTGGCCTTCTTAAAACATCCAGCCAGCCTCATGACAAAACCCAGTGACTTTGAAGCCTTGGCTACTATTTGCTCAATGTGCTCGTTAAATAAAAGTTTGGAGTCGTGAAAAACGCCTAAGTCACGAACACCGTCACATCTCTGTAATAGCTGCCCTTTAAGCATATACGATGTGGGGAGAGGGACGCGCTTCCTGCTGAATGAGGTAACTGCACATTTGGCAGGGTTCAAGTCTAGCTTATTGATTAGACAATAGTCATCCAAACGCGCCAAGTCACATTGAAAAGCATTCATGTCATCCTCCGACGATATTGCAGAGAAAATCTTCATATCATCAGCGAAGCATAGCAATTTTGAATAGCGGAAGCATGAGTCAATGTCACCCACATAAATTATAAAAAGTAACGGTCCCATCAAGGAACCTTGGGGAACGCCACTGGGAGCTGAAACCCAGCTCGAGATGTAGTTGCTGATAACGACAGCTTGAGATCTATTTTCAAGGTACGAGGTAAACCAACGTAATAAATCTCCTCTGATACCATTGTTAAAGAGTTTGGTTATGAGTATATTGTGGTCGATTCTATCAAAGGCCTTACTGTAATCGGTGTAAACCACGTCTATCTGTGCCCCATTATCCATTCTGTCCGTTAGAAAATCATTAAGCAAGACCAGGTTTGACACAGTTGAACGACCCTTAAGAAAGCCGTGCTGAGAAGGGCTAAAAGATTGACATAGTGCTGCGTAGACTTGGTCATAGATGACCCTCTCAAAAACTTTGGCTAATATGCACAGCTTGGAAATGGGTCTGTAATTAATTATTTCATTTTTGTGCCCCTTTTTATGTACCGGAGTTATAAATGCCGACTTCCAGATTTGGGGAACAGTACATGAGGAGAGTGATTTTTTGAACAAGATAGATACAGGCAATGCGATAGTTTTAGCACATCCTATCAGCAACTTAGGTGATAGGTGGTCCGGACCAGCAGATTTAAACGGATCAATCTGGTTAATTAGGTTAACTATAACATTTGGGTCAATCTCAATTGAGTGAATACCAACACATTTTGCAATTCATTTTTATATTATAGATTAAGAGTTTCTCCGTGTTGAAATTGAACAGTTTTTATTGGATTTATTGCGTATATATTACATTATTTAATTCAATGCAAAGCATCCTACGCTGCAAACCATTCGATTAGGTATTAGGGTTTTTGTTAGAGCCTGTGTAGAGTGTACGCTCGTCGCCAGGTGGGTCTCCGGCGGTGCTGATAGTGGGGTCCGGCGTGTCCGCGGCCGACGCGCTGCGGCTGTGCAGGCGTGGGCCCAGCCCCAGCCCCAGCCCGTTGCTGCACGTGCACCACGCGCACCGCACGCCCGCCGGCGCGCTGGCCGCGCTGCACCCCGCCGCCTACCCCGACTACCACCAGGTACTTGCGGTGACCTCCATCCTGTTCAGCTTACGACGTTATGTGTGGAACACCTACACCATTTCTTGCCGGCTCTTCTCTGTACATCGGATTTGATCATTCGAAAATGTGTTTCCGTGTGGTGACGGATTTAGAATACATCGTGCCACCACCCCATTCCATCCCGAGGGTATCGTAGGAGCCGACAAACCAATTTTGAAACGGGCTAGACGACCAGCTACCACAGTACACTAAATTGTGGGCTGAGTGAATAAAACAGTTGTTATTGTAACTGCATATTTTTTTATTTGCGGTTCTTACCATCCCATATAATGGCAATGACAAGAGTCATCGGTATTATTCTTAAAACCATAAACCACTACATAAAATTAAGAAGGTACACACTTTTGTTGCGTACTCGACAAGCATAATAAAAATATTACCATTTGTATTTTTTTTTCAGATCTACAAAATGATGTGCGACGGCCCCTCAGGAAACCACCCCAACTATACCTCTTACCCCGAGCACCTGATACTAGAAGTCACGCCAACAAACAAACGGACAGACAGACTCTCAGACGAAGACGACCTCGCCATCAGGCCGAAGCGCGTCAAACTCTTAAACTTGGTCACAAATCAAACGACAGAAATCGAAGTCTCACTCATAGCCGTTTTCATAGGTTCAAAGCCGGACCTGTTTTTCCTGCAAACGAACTACCTAGAATGCATCGCCCAAATGGAATGCCCCAATTGCATCACAAAGAGAAATGACGACAAACAATGCTTCCTCAAAAACCGGTGGCATTACCTTAAATCTATACTCGGACAAAGCATTCAGATCTGTAAGTCCAGGTACTTGAGTTCAGAATTGAACGGCAACGACACAGAGTGCGTTATACCCGATTGCAAAAAGAGAGACATTATATCTTATGATAGTAAGAAATGTAGTTGTGATAATCTGAATCCTTTTTCCTCCGGTATTGGGTTTGGTTTGGACCCGACGAAGCCAGTCGATGGCAGGAATAACCCCATAGCCATAGACAAAAGTAGTCATGAAGTTTTAAATAGCCCGGAAGGTATTTATGCATTAGGCCCCCTCACAGCTGACAATTTTGTTAGGTTTATCCCCGGTGGGGCCTTGGCAATAGTGGCCGATCTCCACAAGAAACAGTGACTTGCCAGCATTGTGATCGCAATATTTAGAATGTTTTGTTTTTACACAATAAATTATTTTTTATACCCAACGTCGAGGTTTTATTCCGTAGACCCACAATTCAGAATTCAATAACATGAAAAACGGGACTAAGTATTTCTGTCCGTGTGGTGACAGATTTAGAATAAATAGGGTCACCACCCCATTCCGTCCTAAGGATGTCGTAAGAGCGGACAGAAATCTATATTCTATATATATAAATAAAAATGAATCAAAAAATGTGTTTCTAAGCGCATAACTCAACAACGCCTGGACCAATTTGTCCAATTCTTTTTTTTAAATATTCGTTGAAGTTCAAGGATGGTTTTTACGGCGAGAAAAAATCGAACAATTGCCGGGAAAACCCTAAACATTTTCTTTTTCCCATACAAACGTTTTCGAACTAAAACGTAGTCAATATCAATATTATTATATACTAGCGGCCCGTCCCGGCTTCGCACGTGTGCGATGTCACGCCGCGGGGTGTAGCTAGTTTATTATACAGAGTTGATATGACAGAGGGTCATTAAATTACACTACATTATACGTAGTGAAATGTGATTAGATTAGTAAATGTGATTAGTATGAATTCGAAACGGTACAAAAAAAATACGTGGTTTTTCATGGGGGGTGGAGGGGTAGTCCCCAGTTAAACCTCACCGGGTTACACCACCACCCAAGGGGGAGGGAGGGGTTAAAAAATGTTAAAAAAAACATCACGTGATTAATGGACAGCCCCTAAGGTTAATAAACCATGCGCATAGACATCTGTTAGGAAAGATACATCATGTTCAAATGAGGCAAAAATTTAAGATATCATTTGCGGCTAAACTATTGCTCCAATTTAATTGATTTTGGTACAGACAGAGCCTGGAAATGATACCTAGTATAGGCAGTTAAAAAAATGCCCATAAGTCGTATCAACCCTGTATGATTACAAGCCTGAAAACCTAGCCAAGAGAAGGAAAACTTGATACAAAACTGTCAGCGTACCAACCCGTCCTGTCAGCGTAGCACAGTAGGCGAATTGCTCTCTGGAGGAGACTCGACTCAACAGTGGATCATCTATGGGCTTAGTAGTAAAACGTATTTCCGAATTTGCTTGCTTGGTCAGTGTGGTGACGGATCTAGAATACGGATTTAATAATAGAAACATTACAATGATTAAAAATGGTTCTTTTTTTTTAAAACCCTTGCGAAGCCGGGGCGGCGCCAGTTGGATATATTTCAATACAAATTATCATGTTTATTTAAAAGGGCTCTATTAGCACAAAAACCATGTTATCATATTGAAACTGCGTGGGAGGCATTTGTAGTTTCCTTGATGGTTAAGTGTGCTGTGTAAATAAATTATTTATTTGACAAAAGCGGTCTTTTCTGGTCTAGTCAGGAATTGGAATATTCACCAAATATTTTGCCAAATAACACAAAGAACCAAGTAAGGACTAAATATAGTTTTACACATAAGGGGTCGTCCATACACTACGTCACATTTTGGGTGCAAAGAAGCTGGGGTACAGAGAAAATCCTCCAAGAAACTATAGCCACTCTGCACTGCTACAGTAGTAACAAAAAAACGTAAGGTTTTACAAAATATCTGTTAATGATGTCACTACAAAATTATTTATTATTTAACTTATTTCAAAGAAAAGTATATTCCAGTGTACTGTCGTAAGTAACGATTGCTCGGACGTCCGTCATTACTGTTTCAGTGTGTGTATTCAGATCCTACCTTTATTAGTATGGTACTCACATTATTCATATATTTCCACTATTCAGGGCGGGCCTCCTCCAAATTCATTGAGGGAAATTAACCTATTAGGACCTAATGATCAATTGTAGCAGACAATTTAGTAACGTACTTTAAGCAATCAACAGAAAGGCAGTAAGATTAAAGATTATGGCTGTTATGTAATAAAAATATGTTTATAAAACGTACAGACAATATATTGTTTCACACTTATAGCAATTTGCTTACAATACAAAGTTTACAATTACATTACGAGAATATTATACAAAATTGTTTCACTTAGCTAAACATAATTTAACAAAAGATTTTCCGCTTTAGACATCGCTGTATTTAGCTTGTTCCTTTAGCATTTATTGACTGACAGATACATTATATCTTCAACTATAATAAATAAAATGGCTGTATTTTATATTTTGGCTGTACATGTTAAATATAAAAATCAGAATAAATAACTGTAAAACTGTTATGGCACAATCGCTTCTACGATCCTGTAGAACTAATTGACAAGGCATAATAAAAAAACACATTGAAATTTCATTTCTCATTGAAAAAAATGCTTGGCAAATTCACATACCTACCTACAGAATATTTGGGCCCGAATCAATCACTATCCACTTAAATCAGGCTGAATGGCGAGAAAGTCTTACAATTAACAGACCCGACTTCAACACCGATTTTTCTTTTTATTGAAATACCTAAGCGACGCATGCGATAAATTTATTTTTGAAGATTATTTTGGAATTTCGTTGATGTAATGCGAAATTTATTTATGAAGCATCCAGATAAAATCGCATTGTGCTTATCAAATAACGAATCATCATCATCATTTCAGCCAAAAGACGTCCACTGCTGGACATAGTAGCCATCCCCCAAGGATTTCCACAAAGGCCCGGCCTGGGCCGCCAGCATCCATCGTTTTCCAGCGACCTTAACCAGGTCATCGGTCCACCGTGTGGGAGGCCTACCAGCACTGCGCTTCCGGAACGCAGTCGCCACTAAAGCACTTTTCTGCCCCATCGAGCGTCGGTCCTGCGAGCTATGTGCCCTTTGGGTGACTTTGAGTGCCCTTTGGGTTCCATTGCCCTTTGGGTGACTTTGAGCCTTCAGATGCAGCCCATAGTGAGCGACCACAACTGTGCTATGGATATGTCATCATGGGCATCACACATTGGTTGAAGTCTTTTGACTTCAAACACTGTGGTATTTATTGATCGTATAATAAACAAAAAATGTATTAGCATAATATTTTATACATATGTAAGACTTTAATTTTTAAGAACTTGCTGATTGACGTTATTAACGACGTAAATGGTACAATAATAAAACAGAGACACTTTATCTGACTTCATGGTTGTCCATACTTTCTATAACTACAGGCCATTTACTTCCCCTCCCCCCAAAATGGAGGCGGTAAAAACAATTCAAACTTTACAAAATTATAAATGGAATAAATTGTGACAGCATGATTATTATTTAAATTCTCAAACTCAAACTCAAAAGGAACTTTATTTACGTAGGTTTCATCACAAAACTCTTATAAATCGTCATATTTATAAACACCATTATCATCTTACGGTAATTGGTTATTGATTGGTATTTGTATTTACGTATTATATGGTAGATACTTCATATAAACTTACAATAACTAATGTTACTTATTCTAAAATTTTATGGAAGAATATTAGTTGTAAAACCACTTCTGGATATTTAAAAATGTTTTTATCATTAACTACTTCGTTTATTTACTGTCCATGATTACTACTATTATAGGCCTTATGATATAACAATTATATAAAAATACAGATAAACAATTTCAAAAATTAACACAGACTAAATAATAGACTAACTACTTAAATAAAATATAAAGCAAAACTTAACAAAGTAGCTAAATAATATTTCATATTAAACAGTATATATGTAATGCAGTATTTTTTAATTGCAATTACAATTATACTAGCAATATAAATGCTATCATATATTTACAATAAAAAACATGCTCCAGTCTTATTAGAAAACTATTTTCTATTGATTAATTAAACTGGAAGATTTGACTACATACATATGAATATCATTTTTTTAATTGCATCATATAAATTAAGTTAAGGAATATTTGAGACTAGTAATCATCCACATATATTCATTGTATTGCGGATAATTTGTGTGATCTTATCAAAACCAACATAAGCATTTAAACCTGTTCCAAGTCTTGGCAACAAAATGAAAATAATAAATAAAAAAGGCTAAGAAATTTTATTTTTCTAATGCTAATGCAAATTGATCTAGTGGTTTAGTTATTAAACATTGTAGTGGAAAATATTAATTTAGGTATAGCTATCTATCTATCAGTATAACAGAAATTACAATCATTCTTTAAGTATCAATAGCACATCAAAAATACTCATATCAGATAGGAATTACTAAACTTGGTATTCCATGCCAAATATAGAAGGAGGGTTTGGTTCACAAGTGTTTAAATGACTTAAGTTAAATCTCGCAGAACTAACTTATCCAACAATATAACATTTAGAAGCCAACATTGAACATAGACTCACAAATAACATTGATTACATCTCCAAGATGTAATTACATTAAGCAACATTAAGATCTTTTTCAACTAATATATAATTGTACACTGTTTGACAAATGGGTTGTCTTCCGGAATTACACAACATATATTAGACAACATTTTTACCGCAATTAATAGCTGAAATACAGCTGCCAACAGCATTGCCAGATGTCCATTAGAGTGGGCATAAATATTTATGTTTTAAATGTTGACAGCAATATAATACAGAAATATTTTTTGCAATATTGCAATAAATACTCTTGTGATGGCCAGTAAAGCAGTAAAAATGTTGCCTTTAAATAGATTCACAATTAAAAACATGAATGCTGCCGTAACAGTAAGTTCTAATCTTTAGCTTCTATAAGCTCATTCGTAGTAAAAGCATTGGCAACTTTGGCCAGAATGCCGATAAGAATCTGCCACATGATCTCCATAATACACGAGGAAATGAAGAACACAATGAACATTTCGAAATATGAACGTCATTCGTTCTCGCCAACAGGTGGTGTGTTCTGCAGGGCAGTGATAAGCTCCTGTAGCTCCCTAATCAAAACTCTTGGAAGATCTAGCTCGTTAGCGGCGTCGACGCGCGGCAACCGAGTCGCCAATGTCATCATAGATATCCGCCTCAATGTATAAACAGCTACAGATATATTCCAGTTTGTACGATACCACATACCCCCTATTTGGGCGGGCGCTCTAAAAATAAACTTGTTATTGATCACAAATCTGTCATTTGTCGCCGCGTCGGTAAACTCCCATGGGTGGGTCAGAAATGTATTGATGTCGTAGTACGCCCCCGGGTCCAAGCGAATGTAATGCCGCCTCTTCCCCTGGAAATCTCGCCACCATACGTCCACAGGTCGAGTGGTACGATTTGTGAAACGAATATATGCTCGGGTTGCAGCCTCTAATGATTTAACTAGAACACGCTCACCACGATCATCCACTTCGTAAATTAGGTCTTCGTTGATCGCCATTTTAATTGCACTCACAAAAGCACTGAAGAAAATTAAGTTTTAGATTGATCTTTTTACAATACTTCACAATATGTCGCAGCTAACACTGTGACACAGCGTCGCTCTTTTCAAAATTTCCCTCCATAGTACGTAAATTTGGATTTTTATGTTGGCAATTGCGAAACACTTCCGTAAAATTCTGGAATAACAATGGCAGTCTGTGTTGCAGTAATTGGAAAAGATGTAAGTTTTTAACATCAATTTATCGTCGGATTGTTACAGTTCACTTAAACAACTTTTTTCCGGTCCATATTAGTAATTTTCCGTTGTAACAGTTCAATTTCTATTCTAAAGCAAAGTACTCTACCAAACACGTCACGTCATGTAAAACTGATTGACGTCATTTGTTTTGTTTTTTCTTTAAGTTGTCGACGGACTGTCAAAATTGTTTACTCCTCATAGACAAAAAATGTGTGAAACTCAAAAAAAATATTATCCTCTTTGTGGAACAACAATATAAACATGTAGGCACCGCGTTATTCATAATAGTTTAGCCAATAATAACTAAAACGTATATTTGATTTGTTGCTGTCCAAAGACTAATAAGAGCCCAGACTATTTTTTGTAGCTATGATATACTGATAGCTCTAAGAATAACGCCGTTAATGCATAGCATTTGATTGTATTGAACCATAATTATTTCAGAATTCTCCTTTGTATATTGGAGGTGTTGGTAGTGATACAGGCACAGACAATGAGTTGTCTCGTCAATGGCTTGTTCATACAGCTCTAGATGCACTTGAAGAGAGGCTGGCAACTACAAATACCAACAATACCGGTGCCAACTCTAATGCTGCCCGCACTGATCTGAGAGACTTGTACCTGGGGCTTCTCTATTCAACGGACACGCATAAAATGTGAGCACACCTTCACTCTAAACGTAATCAGAATGGCAGAATATTTCACGTTTTATCATGTGTATGATTAATAAACATTGTTTTCGTCAATTTTTCGGATTAATTGATGCTGTTGTTTTCGTAATTACAGATACGGTTACGTTACAAATACTCGTATCAAACTGGTACTAGTCACAAGTTCTACATCGCCCAGTGGCAGTAATATAAGAGATGCAGAAGTTAGAACTGCGCTCCGTCGATTGCATGCTTTGTATGCTGACGCTATCTGTAATCCTTTCCATTTACCTGGGGAACAAATCACTTCACTGTAAGTTGATTAAACTTTTTTTACGTATGGTAATTTAATTTTCGCTGATCGTTCAAAATATTTAGTTTATAATAATTATAATAAGTTTTGTATCATCGGAATATTTTAATTTTATCGTATATCAAGATTAAATACGCGTTTTTGATAGTTAAGTTTTAAATGATGTATTGTTATTTTACAGGAAGTTCGACAAGCAAGTCAAAAATATTATGCTGAATAATGTTTAGTAAAATAATGCAGTTATTTGCTAATAATAATAATCTACTGCTTAAGTTGTAACGCTTATATTCGATTTATGAAATAAAATATGATTGTTATGATAGTTTAAAGTGTTTCGTGTATGAAAATACTGTCGTAATTACATAAATTAGCATTAATAATTAATACCTTGTTTCATTTTAACTTAGATTCGCAAAAAATACTATTTAAATAAAATTATCAGTGTTAAGGTGAATGTTCCAGGGTAGCCCGCGAAATTCAAATTTTCGTACGTTTTTTGCAATTTGCAGGTCAGTGCTAGGTTGTATGTTGATTAAAATGTTATTCGCGGCTGTAAGACGTATGTAGTTATAGAATTTTATTCATCAAACTCATCAATACAACCCTCCAAGCTCCTATAAATGCAAGAATGACTTTGAGCTTGAAAAAGTTTTTCTTGCACCTTTATGAGCTTGGAGGGTTATATTGATGATTTTGATTATTATAATTCTATAACTACATACGTCTTACAGCCGCGATTAACATTTTAATCGACATACAACCTAGCACTGACCTGCAAATTGCAAAAAACGTAAGAAAATTTGAATTTCGCGGGCTATCCTGGAGCATCCACCTTAAGTATTGTTTGCAATATACCTATAAATTGTACGGTACACGCAGTAATTACTTATTTTAAAATTAAAGGAAACCTGACAGATTAATATGATTATGTATTTCCATTAAAACTAATTAAAAAATTTAAACCTTTGTGGAAATCCTTGGGGGAGGCCTATGTCCAGCAGTCTTTTGGCTAAAATGAAGATTAACCCTTAATCGGGTAGAGCCAAAAAAAATGTTTTTCATGGTATATGTAAATGTTCTAGGCTCATGTTGGATATCGGTGTACATAAAATCATATAAATATCACTGAAACCTGAAAATAATGACGTTTTACGGGTGGGAAATTATTTCCCTTTGCCTGTTCATGGACAACCAAAGTGGGACATTATTTCCCTTTGCCCGATTACGTCTATGAATTTAGATAGACTAGTTATTTACCCTGACTCTACTTTTGAATTTATTTTCCTCATTAAATGTGCACAGAATTATTTACTAGAAGTTAGGTGGAGTGTCAGTGTGCAAATAAAGAAACCAATAAACAATAAAAACATTATAAAAAAAAATATTTTATGTTTTTAAAGATATTTATATAAGAAATTTTTCAGACAAATGAAGTTGTTTAAAAGCAATCCTGCGGACTTAATGTCACTTTGCATAATGAGCACATGATTGAATGGTAAAATGAATCCGTTGGACTTATCAGGCAATCGCCATAATATCGTTATCATCAGTATCGATAGCCGATATATTAAAAAAATATATAATTAATTTTGCTCCTTTTATAAGACATTATCTAAAACAATTGAAACCAACATTTGAAAAATAAACTAAATAAATTGACAAAATTAAAAATTTTACAAAAAGAAATCCCCACTTTTTATATATAGTGACGCAAAATGGAGTTCAGGAACGGACAAAGGGAACTATTTTCCCACTTGCAAGAATATATTTCAAATGAATCAAAACCACACAAACACTAGGTTTTTACATTGTATATCATTACCAAGTTACACAGAATATAATAAATTAATACATATTTAACCAAATATCTACTTACCGGAATCTTTTTTTAAGAAACTTAGTACATTTATGTCGCCAATACGTGAAAATCGCGCGAATTTTTCGAAGGTGACATTTATTTGATTCTGACTTTGACACTTGACACTTGAAAGGGTGGGGCTGCCAGTAAAATAATTCTGTCATTATCTAAAATTGTGTTTGTGTAAAAAATACTACATAAATGGTTGCCAATTCAAAAATATTCGGGAATTTAGCTAGATTGGGAGGGTGGGAAAATAGTTCCCTGTGCCCGATTAAGGGTAACTAAAAACAGTTAGCATTGTCTATGGTTCCGTGCTCAGCCACACAGCACACTAAATATATTTCTAATCTATTTTATTTTACTTCCTAATTAAAAGTTATACTTTTATACTTACTTTTTCACCCAGAAGTTCTAGAACAATACATAACATTTTTATTGAAGTAACAACATCTTTTTTTATTCCATAGTAACTGTTCTCATCGTATGGATACATATACATTCGGAAATTAAATAACGATACATAACTAATAAAAAATATTTTTTTATTAGTTATTTATTAATTTCTAATTATTGTGTTGAATCAATGATTTAAAAAATATTTAAATGACTTACTTTATTAATATATATTTTGGAACGTACCTGTCATCGTTACAATACAACTTACATTTGTTTTCTCTTTCTTTTCAAAGTGAAGTGAAGCTGTGCTCCGGTTCAGCGCTGAGCAATTTTTAATTAGGGAATTGTTTAACTCGACCGGAATATCGCAACAAAATGGTAAATCCATACGAATTCTACTTATTTTTACCGATGCTGATAATAATCATTGTTATATGGAGTCATATTAATTTTTTGAGGTTATGTATGCACGTGTCAGAAAACACAATTGGCCGCGAACGGTTTTTAAATTTATGATGTGGTTTGATAGTTTTTGAGAAACATCATGAAGAGATCTTAATTAAACATGAAATTCCTGAGCGGATAACGAGTAATCGGGTAAATAAAAAATTAAAATGTTTATTAGGGCAGGGAATTCACACTGCGTATTATTTATACTCATCAGTGTGCTTTGGGTATTAACATTATATGTTCAACTATGATATAGAGGCTATTCAATGTTTACAGGCAGCCGCCGTCGTGTCAGGCAAAGATATTGAGAAGCCCCAGGCAGAGGTCTCTCCCATCCATCGTATTCGTATCACCTTGACCTCGCGCAATGTCCGGTCATTGGAGAAGGTCTGTGCTGACCTGATCAATGGTGCCAAGAAACAGAAACTGCGTGTCAAGGTTTGTATAGTCTATTACTGTTCTGTTGTGCAAGCTGGATAGAAAGGGAAACCACTACCATTACTTTTCAGCCCTTAAATGACCCAATGCTGAGTGGGGTCTCCTCCTACCACATGGTGGGAACATAGCCTACTGTGCGACCCTGGCAAGAATGGCTGGGAAAGACTTTTGTATTAAGTTTTCCTTCTCCTGCGGCTAGGCTTTGGCCGTATCATTTTCTTATAACCGCTCAGAATGAAATGGGGTGGCAATGCTATGTATTCTAAATCAGTCACCACACAGAAGTGTAAAGGGGAACAGGAAGCCTTTCCTTATGTATGTGTGGGAACCTTTTATAGTACCCAGTCTGCGAGATTGGGCTGTAGTATGTTGCCAACTATTTTTATAAGAAATAAAGTACCTATATTCAGCTCCACTAAACAGTATTCTAGGAAAATTAACAGTATTTTAGAAAAATTAACAGTATATTTTTTTTAAATACATAATATGTATTTAAAAAAAATACTAATTTATAGTGTTACTATTTAAAAATAGTTACACAAAATACTAATTTATAATCGTTTTTAAAAAACATACGCCTCACCGCAGTTATGACTGAAATTAAAATAAATTAGGAGCTAATTTTTAATTTAAATACTAGATGCTCTATTTCTATCCTCCTTCCCATAGCATTAATTACTGAAAAAAATGTGTGAGTGTCTAAGTATAAAAGTAGCATTTTGATGCTGAAAACAGTATTTTGTGTACTTTATTTTTGCTCAACAGTAAAAAGTATAATTTAGTGAAAAACAGTATAATACTGTTCGAAACAGTATAGTTGGCAACCCTAGTAGTATGTGCAAGTCTAAGGCTGAAATGTTTGCTGCACCCCAGTTACCGACAAAAGCTAGCCTGCTTCTTCTGTTGAGCCATTGGCTGGTCCCTATTACTGTCAAGATAATACAGTATGCATACATGCACCAAGATGAAGACAAAGCATTACTGATAGTGCTGTGTCCACCTCACAGGTGCTATATTAGGACTCTCCAAAGTGCTGGGTGCATAACTCCACAATGCATCATAGTTCATCGGAGAGTGACACTAGCTTAGAAAATGATAAAGGAATAATGTGACAAATTATTGTAACACTGTGTAAAGTACTTATCCATTGTACCATTTATAATTACAATTTTATTGATAAACATTGTTAACTGTGTCTTATCTTTGTTTTATGTACTCATATAACAGCTGCTTTATGTAGAACTTTAAAAGACTACATTCTCATCCTAAATATGCCTCCCCTGCAGGAGACCAAAATTTTTTGATGATAAGCCTTTTATGGTGTTCTCTTTAATAAGACTAATCTTGACACACTTGCCCTGGGTCTTATATAAGTGCTCCTCGTAGCTTGGGGAATCATGGAAGACTAACAAAATGTCACAATATTCTTTGTTAAATAAATGTATAATTAATATCCTTGAACATTTCACACAACGCCATCTCGTCCCAAGCTAAGCAACTTAATGCTTGTGTTATGGTAACGAGATGGATGATAAACTACTTAATACATATTTTTTTGTAAATACATGCATATTATAGATAGAAAACACCCAGACCCGGAAAAAATACTTCTAGGTCTTACAAATATTTCATCCGTCCGGGGATCGACCCGCGACATGCTGCGCAGCAGTCGATCGCTCAATCACTGCGCCAACCGTGTCGTATAATCTATATGTCAACAGATTTCATGAGGTTACAGTTTGAGAATACATAGTGTTACCATCCTATTCTATTCAGAGGCTGTCAAAAGCACTGGAGGGAAGGAAACCTCGATTCAAACCCTGCTTAACCAGCTGACCAGTGTTATTAATTGCCACATAGTAGGCTAATTCAAATATAGTTATTGGCAAACAACTTACTGAAAGTGCCAGATAGTTGGCATGTCTTTAAACAAACATGTGTCCCTCTGCCAATAAGACAGAAAAATCAACTTCTGTGCAGAATAATACCCAAGTGGTTGTGAACCTCATCCACATAGCCGAGGCGGGTTCTGGTCATACTGGTTAGACATGCATTTTCTGTACCACAAAAAGATTAATTTTGTACGAATTTCTACTAATCAGGCCATATTTTTTTTTATTAAAAAACGAAACCCCTGCTCTTGGGGGGCAGTTTGCAAATATGTAATTCACGAGCAAAAATGACACCCAGACTCCGAGCCAGTGCCTCTGGTTTAGACAAAGACACATGCCCGACCCCGGAATCGAACTCTGGACCCGTTGATCCAAAGGCGGCAGATCTAACCACTAGACCAACGAGGCACGAGACAAATGACCCACTGCTGAGTCAGACCTCCTCCAGTTACTTGGACTAATAAAACTTAATATTTCTTGTTATCTTTACAGGGCCCAGTCCGTATGCCGACCAAGATTCTGCGCATCACCACCCGTAAGACCCCTTGTGGTGAGGGTTCCAAAACCTGGGACCGTTTCCAGATGCGGATCCACAAGCGAGTCATCGACTTGCACTCGCCATCTGAGATCGTGAAGCAGATCACATCAATCAACATTGAACCTGGTGTAGAGGTTGAAGTTACCATCGCCGACGCGTAGGCACAACTGCCAAATAAATCCATCTAAAGATAACTGTCTTTTATTTTAGTATGTCTGTCGTCCTCTAACTACAATGCCGATAAACGACATGGTTGGTGCCAATTGTCATTATTGATAAAATTTTCCGCAATTAAAAAAAATGTAACCAGACATATAATCGAAAAATAACCGTTTGAAGTAGGTGCCTTGGGCATGCCTGCACAGGTTTACAGTCTAAAATTGGGACCACATGGGAAGCACAAAAGCTTTCAAAAAAGAATCTTGAAAATCGGTTTACACAGTCTAAAATTCTGAGGGGGAAAAAAGTAATTGAGAACCCCCTCCTTCTGAAGTCTGTTAAGGTGAATGTTCCAGGGTAGCCCGCGAAATTCAAATTTTCTTAGGTTTTTTGCAATTTGCAGGCCAGTGCTAGGTTGTATGTTGATTAAAATGTTATTCGCGGCTGTAAGACGTATGTAGTTATAGAATTATAATCATCAAAATCATCAATACAACCCTCCAAGCTCATAAAGGTGCAAGAAAATCTTTTTCAAGCTCAAAGTCATTCTTGCACCTTTATGAGCTTGGAGGGTTGTATTGATGAGTTTGATGATTATAACTCTATAACTACATACGTCTTACAGCCGCGAATCAAATGTTCATCATCATACAACCTAGCACTGGCCTGCAAATTGCAAAAAACGTAAGAAAATTTGAATTTCGCGGGCTACCCTGGAACATCCACCTTAAAATACCGTTTTACCTAGTCATTTCCGTTGCCGGCATTATTTAAAGTTGGCTATATGGATATGTATCATCACTCTGAATATCGGCAAAAGAAGTACTGCTAGACACAAAAATATCGCCTGAGAATATCCACGTCTTTTGTAAATGACAGCTCACTACTGTAGAGCCACCGCCATAACCGCCTTGTTGGTGGCTAGATGTGCTACCTTTATGTTCGTGAATTTCATGTTTGTAAACTGCCCTCGCGATACAGGTTATATGTAGTGTAGGGGCTTCGTTTTTTATGTAAAGTATGGAGCAAATCGAACTTTTAATTATAAAAAAAACTATAGGAAAAAACTAATTTACAAACATGTAACGTTCAATAATCGTCTGATGCAACTGGATCTTACTGGTCGAATATAGTTTTGCTAGTAAAAGTCCTTCCCGAAGAGAAGTGATATCTGACTTAGACTTTCTTGGTTGAATGGCTTGATGCGTCTTTTGACACGAATGTGATATCTGTATAGTCATAGCTGATGACGGTTAAACCCTATTTTCTTTATGGTTTTACTTTTTTTTATTTCTGTTAGAATGATGCTTGAATCGTAATTTCGTGCTGTTCGAAGGGCGTGCCGCTAGTAGTTTCCATCTGTATATTGACCTTGATTTGGTATTAAAAATCATAAAAGTTAACTCGGCTGACAATTTCCAGTTGTAACCGTTTATAGGATAATGAAATAATGGTCAGATGGCATGTTCAACAGTTAGCTGCTAGATTGTACCCATGGCCGTCTGACACGCTATCATAATCAATCTTCTATATCATCATCTTTCTTTTTTATGCTTTTGACCCTAGGCTTGCGTGATGGAAAGCAACGACAGGGTGAGATGGAGCAGGCAATTCAAGAAAATGCCCTGGTGGACACCGGCTCTCACATACACACGACGAAACACAGTAAAACTGCTTGGCACTTAGGGTGGTAGCTAGGCGGGAGGACCATTCGATCCTACCACCAAGTGTGCTGGGTTTTGTTGACTTTTACAACATGCGTTGTTTCCCAGCGTGTGGTGGGGAAGTATAGTATTCTGCCCCGTGCCCACGCGGGGACAAAAAAATCTGCCCATAGCCATCAGCTTGTCCTGTAATTTGGGAAAGAGGTTTTTCTATACCACTCAGTCATTAAACATACACAAAAAGTTGTAGTATGTTTAATGACAAAAATTATAAATGGTCATGTTTAAAACAACCGTCACCATCTTTCTTTGTCCCACACTAGGTGATAGTCTCCTCCAATAACTCATATTGGTCGTCTTAACTACATTCACTTCATATCCATGTCATTCACAGAATCGATCCTTCTCTTTTTGGGTCTCCCACAACCCTTAGGTCAGTCCACATTCATACTGAAACTAACACCGGTTGATACTCTATTTGTTGGAATGCTACTCTAGAGAGAAGAGCTGGCAAGAAATTCTGTTCTTATCTCAGCTCTCCCTATGAGCGAGTTCGCCAGATGTTAAGTAATAATTGAGTAGATGTTATCAATAATAATATATGTTGACAATATGTAAGTGTCCGTCGTGACCTACGCAAAATAAATGATTTGAATTTGGAACCATCAGGATTACCTAAGGCGGCCCCTAGACGATCAATTATATTGTGCAATATTATTGACTGTTTAAGGTTAATAATGAAGATTGCGCAATGATTGAACGAAAGTTTGAGTGAGTAAATTTTTTATTGCACAATATTTTTCCATAGCATCGTGAAGGGTCAATACTATTCTCCGACTGAACACGAAAACATTACACAATTCGTATTATTGTGCAATATAATTTATCGTTTGGATTCAAAGCGCCTTTCAATCTTATTGTACAATGTTATTGTAGGTCTAGGGGCCGCCTTAGTATTTTTTTAAGAAACGAACCTCTTGTATTCGATACATAATGTAATAATGTATCGCGGGGGCCGTTTACAAAAATGTAATTCACGAACACAAATGGCACCCAGACTCAGAGCAGGGCAGAGGCTCAGGTTTACACTAAGATACTTGCCCAAGCCCAGAAATATAAGTAATATCGATCTAATCGAATATCTACTATTTTTAAAGTAAAATAAGTCACATTCACACTTTTCCAAGACTAACCGATTGAGCTATTGCCCTCATTTTAAATATCGAACAATACGTAATGATGATGCAACCGTCGGATTAAAATAAAAATGTCTTGTCTCTAGCCGGCACCACACTCGATTACCCATAGACAATTGAATGAAATATTACCCGGATTAATTTTAAAGCAGTTAAATCTGACCTTGTTGTTTTAATGCATTTAGGAGGTAACCATGGACGTATAAAAAATATATATTTTTATACGTCCATGGAGGTAACCTATTAAAATGTAATTGATCCACAAGTTAAGTCACGGATGGGTCTCCCAGTCTTTCTGAGAGCAAAGCCGAAAGATTAAGAAAACTTGATGCAAAAACCTAAGCTGTGCCACCCCGTCTGGCCAGCTGGCATAGTAGACTAATTTCTTTATTTGGCCTTGTGGCATCCTTGTGGTAATAGATTTAGAACACAGTATCAACGCTACAAGTCTTCCTGGTGGTATCGAAAGAACTGATTTAATGCCCCATGACAAGAAAACTTCACGCTTCAGACAGACATCTCAAACTCCTCCTAATTCCTCTTTTATCAATTGAACTACAACAAATATAAGTCTACGTACGATTATGTTTAAATAAAAGTTATTAAATGTTGGCTCGCTGCATAAACAGGTACGTGGAAAGCATAACCTAAAAGGAAATGGTCCAATTCTGTAAATTTACAAACTCGAAACTGATATTTGTAAAGATTTTAGACACGGTTTCTAAGAATTATAAAATATACTTGTTTTCACTGAAATAAACTAGGTTTATTACATTTTTTTTAATAAAACTAATATTAAGATCTCTTTAATGCACATCAAAACAAAAGATACAGAAAATAAACATTTCATATAATAACTAGCGACCCGTCCCGGCTTCGCACGGGTGCAATGATGAACATCTAAATTTATGCATGTATATACATACATCATGGACGTATAAAAAAAGTCGGACAGAGTCTCGCTAACTAAAAACTGTGACATCATAGTCGGCCAGATCAGCTATATGTACAGGCCAGCACGCACACTTTCACACATTAGTCGGCCATTACGCGCGTGAACATCGATGCTTAAAGACGCAATATGCGGCGAAAAAATAAAAACTATAAATCATGTCTTGCGTGGTAAAATGGTGTAAAAACCGTAGTGACCGAAAGAAAAACAATCCAGGAATCACGTTTCATACGTAAATGAATAATTCAATCACTTATTTCCAGATTATATACATTAAAATCAATTTGTATTTGCTAGAACAAAACAATTAATTTTAAGTTCAGTGTTGCCAATATTCACGTGTGCAAATTAACCGAAATGTGGGCAATTTTTCGTTTATTATAAAAATCAATATATTATTATGGTTAATTATTTAATAGTTACTACTGGGTATTTTATTTTATATTCCTTTTGCTAGATTTTCTAAGGAAAATTAAGTATGGAGAAATGATTGAATTAAAATTACTTAGTAGAAATTGTAATGGTGAAAACGATTGGATTCCAAACAAATACAGTGTCATTATACATTTTGATGCGGATGACTTATAAACAACTAAAGGAGGACTCCGGCGTGTTGTTACTTATGCACCTTAAAAGGTAAATTAGCAATCTCCAAGACATGGATAATACAAAAAAAAAAATGAAACTATGCCGCTTATTTTTTCAAAAGTTAAATGTACATTGTAGCTATTGTGTCGGTATATAATAATAATAAATATACTTGGACATTTCACACAACGCCATCTCGTCCCAAGCTAAGCAACTTAATGCTTGTTTTATGGTAACGAGATGGATGATAAACTACTTAAATACATTTTTTTTGTAAATACATACATATTATAGATACAAAAACACCTAGACCCGGGACAAATACTTGTAGGTCGTACAAATATTTCTTCCGTGCGGGGATCGAACCCGCGACATGCTGCGCAGCAGTCGATCGCTCAACCACTGCGCCAACCGTGTCGTCGAATCGTAAAAATATTCATACATTATTTTAATCCCCAGTGCTTTATTTGGTTTTAATATTTTTTTGAGTCAAGACACGTGGCAGAGGAATAAACTGTTACTGTACCATTTAATACCAGTGCTTCTCAAGAGGTGCGCAATAAATTATAGTTAGGCAACATAAATATATTATCACAAAAAAATTTTTGGTAATGAAAACTTTTGTTTTAATTTAGAATCGTTTTCAACACATTTCGAAATTAGAGGAAATTTCAAAAACCTCTCAAAGTTAAAGACATTATTATAAAAAAAAATACTAAGCATTTAGGATGTTAAAGTTAAACATAACAATTTCGAACAATTTTTTTTTATATTTTAACCATGTTTTTATTGCAAAATTTTGTGTATCTTGGCAACTCCAAAATTAACTCACACATACAGAGCTGCCGCCATTTTGGCGTCTCACTTTTGTCTTAGCCAGAGTTCCGTCCGCCTTTTTTTATACGTCCATGACATACATATAAACCTTCCTCTTGAATCACTCTATCTATTAAAAAAAACCGCTTCAAAATCCGTTGCGTAGTTTTGAAGATTTAAGCATACATAGGGACGGACAGACGACAGCGACTTTGTTTTATAATTATGTAGTGATGTAGTGATGTTTTATAATATGTAGTGAAGTGTACATTGCGCGGCCTTATCGCAACCTACCGCGGTGTCTTCAAGGAAATGCGGCGATGGGCTTGAAAAGTGTCACCATTCCATACCATCTCGAGGATGTCGTATGTCGATGAAATTACATAAAACTTTTACGATATTGATAATCTGCTCATAATTCTAAAATCCATAAAAAATATACGTGACCGCGCGTTAATACATAATCGCCGATATGTACCAACCTATTTTAGGTTAAAGTGAATTCGATGTGAACATTTTCAGAATAATCTCACTGTCTGTACTGTACTCTTGTAGGCATTCGTGTTAGTGTGCGGGTGAGGGCTCTATGTGTTTGTCGGGTCGTCACGAAATCAATACTGGCAGTCTAGGTAAAATTGTTTGGAGCTTGGTACAGTGGCACCATGTTAACTGGAGCGTAACCGAGGATTTATGATTATACCCCATGGTAATTTTCACTCGGCAGAAATATCATGCAGGGCACTGGAATCTCACCATGTCAGTCGTGTTTTACGGCTGAGTCCTATAATAGTTTGTAGCGACCAACATGCTACATAGGTACTTTACAAAATGTATCAGAAAAATCTGAACTAATTACATCAAGGAATATCGCCTACAAATGCGAAAATTACCAAAAAGTCCTTCGCAAAAGCAATTCGCACAGTTAAGATTACCCCCACTACAACTATCGTGGGATAGGCGCTGTGACTCCTAGCCAGACATACCACCTCGCCTGGCTGGATGATCAAACGTTTGCGCCTTAAATTCCATTAAAAAATTGTAGGTTGTAAGAGCCCCTGCGATGCATGGTTACGCGAATTTGCGATGCCTTTAAAAAATATAAAATAAGCTTTGTATTATCTATCACAGGTGTGCATGTAAAGTTTTCTTTTTAAAACAAACGAATAGAGGTTTAATGTTTTAGTTCACATTAATAGTGATGAATTCTAATATGTACCACCTAAATACAAGAGAATAAGTCTGAGTTAAGTATACATATATTAACTGTGTAAGTGCGTTTTGAGTCGGCACTGCGACTTAGCAAGTGTAATTTGGGCCATCCTCATGGAACGACGGTCTAGAAAATTATAGGGCAAACAGCTGGATGCCGCGAGTTAAAGATATCGTGACATGGGGGTCGTTAATGGGTGTATAGAGTGGGCTGATCATGATTATGATGAAATTGATTATATGTATTAAATGGTCCGTGTGGTGACGGATTTAGAATACATAGTGTCACCACCCCAATCGGTCCCGGTGGTGTATGAGCCGCCAAAGGAAATGACAAGGCCGAAAACTAGCCACAAGAGAAGGAAACCTTGATACAAAACCCTCTGCCAACCCGTCTGGCCAGCGCGGCACAGTAGGTTCATAACCCTCCATGTAATTGGAGGAGTTCCAATTTATAGTGGGTCATATTTAACATCAATTTTACCTCAGTCACTTACATTGAAATTACTCTACAATTAACTGGGCATTAATCTCTGATTAAGTCATGGTAAAACCCGCCTGCTACTTAGTACTTTTCGACATTCAAGCCTATCTCCAACCTAGGCAGACGGGCGTGGTGCCTGCAGTACTTCAAATATTGGCATTAGAGTGAGAGGTCCGTACTGCTATCTCGCTCGCACACGGGTGGCCGAGTACGTTGCCATGACGACCAGGAGAGGATCTTCATAAGAGGTGAAATGCGGGGTTAGGTATTTAGTTAAGTATTGCAGATATTTGTTCGAGGAGACTGGTCTCTAGCGGATAGTGCTGAACGCAGTTAATTTGCAGGTTATTTGCGTCGGATGTTCGATGGGTGTGTGATGTTCACATCTGACCTCACGGGCTTTTGAAGGGCAGTGACAACTGCAATTCTAAAGTCAAAGACCAATCATGTATTTTGTATAGCACACAATGGACATTTACAAATTGTCAACACATTGATAAAAAATACTACTACACCATTTCGGAACGAGGTTACTGTTGAGAATAACTAGCAAGAAACTCAGAGGGCTTGTCATTTTTTTTTATTACTATTTACTTTTACATATTTATTTTCTCAACCAATTCCCTAAAACAATTTTTGCTCAGCAAAACACTGTTTGCATTGGATAAGGGTATGGAAGGAGTCAACTGAAACGTGAATTTAAAAATTTAAAAACCTACAAGTATTTGTTCCGGTGTTTTCTATCTTTAATATGTATGTATTTACAAAAAAAAAGTATAATAAGTTGTTTATCATCCATCTCGTTACCATAATACAAGCATTTAGTTGCTTAGTTTGGGACGAGATGGCGTTGTGTGAAATGTCCAAGGATATTTATTTATTTATTATACAAATAAATATAAATGGTGTGTCTGTTTGTAATATTAAAATAACCGCTTTTTACTAAGTGCATTTAGTGGCCGACGCCACAGTCGACACCAAAGGCGACACCAAATAAGACTACAAGATCGACACCATACGCGACGCTGAGGCCGACACCAAAAAGACACCAAGTCCAACGCCAAAGATGAAAAAAAACCGACGCTAAAGATTGCTCCTAGGCCGACTATATGACGACGCCACGGCCACGCCACGGCTGACGCCAAATACTACGTCAAGGCCGACGCCAAAAACGGCACCAAGTCCAACGCCAAAGGCAACCCTAATGCCGACGCCAAAGATTACCCCTCGGCCGACAAAGACGACGCAAGGGCTGAAACCAAATACTACGTTAGTGCCGACGCCAAAGACGACGCCAAGTCCATCTCCAATGATAACATCTACGTCGACACCAAAGACGACGCTAATGCAACGCCAAAGATTACGCCAAGGTCGACGCCAAACACGACGCCAAAGCCCGCGCCGATGACTACACCTAAGTCACCGCCAAAGTTAACGCCAATGCCGACGTTGAAGACATCGCCACGGCCGATGCAAAGGTTGACGCTAATGCCATTCTGGCGTAAAATGTCTATAGCATTTCTGTAGCTTCCTGTACACTGACGTAACCACAGCCAACAAATTGTCGCCAACTACATCGGCCGCATTAAAGAGATCCAGATAACTTCAAACCACGTAAATTGAGACACATGGCATCGCTAAGTGACGATTAACAGCCTGAGAATTATTGGAAAATAACCTTTAATCCTTATGCCACAAGACTCGCTATCTATTAAATGTAACAGGTCCTAGAAATTATGGGAAAATTCGCTTTATTTCCTTAGCAACAAGGGTGGGTTTGGTGCGACGCAGGAACTCGCCCACGTATGCTAGGTAGTAATATCCTTGGTTTGCAATTGAAGTATTTTGGTTCTTCAATTTATATGTCTTTGTCTAAGGTTCGGCTTAGAAGCAGAATATGACATCCCTCTTTCAAATTGGGAGAGGCGGGTCTTATGTTTGAGTTGAGCTGAAACATAAGGCCAGCTTATGCTAAGTTGTTACCTTGATATAATAAATAAATAAATAAATATCCTTGGACATTTCACACAACGACATCTCGTCCCAAGCTAAGCAACTTAATGCTTGTGTTATGGTAACGAGATGGATGATAAACTACTTATATACATTTTTTTTTTGTAAATACATACATACATATTATATATAGAAATGACTCCCAGACTCCGAGCCAGTGCCTCTGGTTTACACAAAGAGACTTGCCTGACCCCGGAATCGAACCCGGGACCCGTTGATTCAAAGGCGGCACATATAACCACTAGACCAACGAGATATATGAACGTTCGATGTCTTGTGAAGTTGTGTGTAATATCAGCTGTTCCGTGCTTCGAAGGGCACGTATAACCGTCGTTCCCCGCTGCTATTCTAGTACCATTCCACCCCATTCCATCCTAAAGGTGTCGTAGGAGTCGATAAAAAGAAATGACAACGCCGATAACCTAGCCGTAAGAGAAGGAAAACTTTACAGTAAACCCTGTGCCAACTTTCATGCTACTACTACTACCCAGACCGTAAATGACCCACTTCTGGGTCGGGCCTCCTCCAAATTCATAGAGGGAAATTAGCCTACTGAGCCACGCTGGCAAGACGGGTTGGCACAGGGTTTCGTATCAAGGTGACGATGCGAACCCCTTCTGCCCTCGCCTGAGAGGCCGGTGGTGGGTCGGGGGAACCGCCACCGACGAAAGCCTCGATTACTGAGGGCGTCCCAGTGTACCGGGACGCCCTCTCTGACAGTCACTTGCCCGTTGCGGGCACCACGCCGGGGCGTCACAGTAGAATGCGTTTACGCGAACTTGTCGAACGCGCCGTTTGAGGGTATACCGCTGGGGTTTTAGTGGGTAGACGACTCTTGGGTAGACGACCCTTGTCCGAGTCCCACATAATCACCGACCTGACCCCCGGGGGGCGGTGGTATGCATAAAGCATTATCACAGCGACAAAAAAAAAAGAAGGGTTTCGTATCAAGTTTTCCTTCTCTTTCGCCTAGGTGATCAGCCTCTTGCGTTCTTTTAGTCGTCTCTTACGACACCCTCAAGACGGTATGGGTTGGTGACATTGTGTATTCTAAATCCGCCATAGTACATGTATATTTGTTAGTTGTTGTAGTTTAAGTATATTCCTAATGCAGTATGATTATGTCAAACAATGAGACGGCCAGCCCACATCCATTAATAGCGTACAAACATGATCAATGAAACAACTCGGTACGAAAAGCTCATTAGCATATCACCTTCAATCAGTATCAATGATTCAGTGTTTATGAAACTGCCGTTTGGGGTTCCGCGCGTCATATTCAAATTCAAAACTCATTTAATCAAGTTGGCTCATTACAGCTCCTTTGACAAGTCAAACAATAAAATAAAATTTACCATCTACCACCGGTTCGGAATGCACCACTACAGAGAAGAGCCGGAGTCGCCATTTTTGGGTACAAGACTGGATATAAGACAGATTTGTGAGAGCAAACTCGCGCAAAAGTCTCAAAGGGCCAAACATCAGCCAGATCTAGTCGACAATAGTAACCCTCTAATGCCCGAGCCAACCGACCCCCAGCAACGGCGCCTGTTCACAAGCATGACGCATGCGGCAGCCATCGCCCTCCTCAACCAATATGCAGGAAAGAGAACGACCCGCCGCACGACGCCACCACTGCCACGAGTCTTAAAGTGAGCATGATAACTCGAGCACCAAGGAACTAAATATTTAAAAAAGTTATACTATGGCGTTAGGATGAATTACTGCCTGCTAAAGCTCCAATAACACGCTCACTATGGGCTCAAAGTCACCCAAAGGGCAATGGAGAGGGCTTGTGGCTAGGTTATCGGCCAACAAAAGGAAATAACCAATATTTCCTTTTGTTGGGTCTTACGACAGCCTCAGGATGCAATGGGGTGATGATAATATGTGTACTAAATCCGTCACCACAAGGAATTGAATCAACAATACATAGAAACTCGATTAACTGGACTGTTCTCGTTAGGCATTCGGATAATTGAAAATCCGGATAATCGAATGTATGAAGTATAGCGGGTTTTGTGAATATGCAGTACATGATGTTGTGTGTTCATTAAAATAACAAATTTAAAAATCATTAAAATAAGAATTTAAAGAACATCAATGTTTATTATGAATCTAGCGACCCGCCCCGTCTTCGCACGGGTGCAATGATGAACATCTAAATTTATCCGTGTATTATACAAAATCTTCATCTTGAATCACTATCTATTAAAAAAACCGCTTCAAAATCGGTTGCGTAGTTAAACATTTAAGCACACATAGGGACGGACAGACGACAGCGACTTTGTTTTATACTATGTAGTGATTATTAAGAGATATGTACATCCAACATACATTGTACATAAAAATTAAATTAAAAAATTAAAAAAAACCCCGACACAATAACATTTAAAAAGCAAAAAATAAATACATCGCGTTGGGGGACCGCTCCCACTTATTTATTACCTGACCTCTGGTCCCCCAACGCGATGTATTTATTTTTTACTTTTTAAAGGTTATTGTATCGGGGGTTTTTTAAATTTTTTAATTTAATTTTTATTTTATACTTTTTATTATATATACACACTTATTATAATGGAGATTTTGTTAAATTGCACGTGATGCGCTTTCATTTGAGACCCCACTTGATTCCTCGTATATTTGCAGACATTCGGTTATTCTTCCCCACTTTCACCCCCCATAACTTTTAAACGACTAAACCGATTTTCATCAAACATGGCTAAGAACACTCGCCCGTAACTCACCTGTCATACAAAAAAAACTGTATTGAAATCGCTTCATCCGTTCGCGAGCTACGGTGCCACAGACAGACAGACAGACAGACCGACATACAGACAGACAGACACGTGAAACTTATAACACCCCTCTTTTTGCGACGGGGGTTAAAAATGTACTAAAATAAATTTACCTGAATCATGAAATTGAATATTAAGGTACGTATCGTATGTACGTATAATTTCACAGAGCAAGAGCCTTTACACAAAGACACTTGCCCGACCCCGGAATCGAACCGGAGACCCGTTGATCTAAAGTCGGCACATCAACTCTCCTTTTTTTGACGCTGGGGAACTGCTTTAAGCCTACCACCGCCCCTCGGGGAGAGGTCGGTGATTATGTCGGACTCCGAGTCGTCGTTTACCCACTAAAACCCCAGCGGTATACCCGCACACGACACGCTTGGGGCGCCACTTGTTCGCGTGAGTGAACGCAGTCTACTGTGACGCCCCGACGGTACATCTAGCCCCTAGGCCAACAAGGCAGTCAATTTGGTTTAAAATATTTGGTAATTTTCATTTGACGTAAGCCACTTTTTCTTTTCATTGCTGCTATATCACGAATTCGTTTGAGCTGTAGTAAACTCGCAGTATCGCTCTCTGTTTGTTTTTCACACCACTTGAGAACTGTTTCCAGGGCATCATGTGCTTCATCATGAGATGGTACTGCATCATTTTCCACTTCTGGATTTTCCTCTGTTTCATCTTCTTGCATTGCAACTGCAATATGTTTTCATCAGCATTATAAACAAAATTGACGTCATGGTTATTTTCATTAATTTTTCTCATAAAATCAGTTTTAAAAGAGTTTGCTGCACCTACATTATCTGTCATTTTTTCACCTTGTATTTCCAATTCACGAATTCCATGACGAGATTTAAATCTGTACAACCATCCGTTCGTTACTTGCCACAAACGATTCATCGCCACCTAGTTTTTTATTTAACTGTAATGCTTTTTCACAGAGTAAAGGACCAGATATCGGTTGTCCACTTGATCGTTTTTGTAAAAACCAACAATATCAAGCGTCTTCTAAACGTTCATTTTTAGGTTTCTTCATCATTTTACGATGTTTACTCCCGTCTTCACTATCTAATTTGCAGGTGTACAATAAAATTGATTCGGAGGTTTTCTTAATATCACTTATCGTGGATGTACCAACACCATACTTATCAGCTAAGTTACCACCGGTTTCTCCTTTTTTTAATG
This sequence comes from Clostera curtula, assembly GCA_905475355.2. Classification (NCBI taxonomy): domain Eukaryota; kingdom Metazoa; phylum Arthropoda; class Insecta; order Lepidoptera; family Notodontidae; genus Clostera; species Clostera curtula. The sequence continues at coordinate 982,082 of FR997818.1, read as the reverse complement.
AATTAATAATATTTATTTTGTCTTTCAGCGATAGTTTTCTTAATATCACTTGTCGTGGATGTACCAACACCATACTTATCAGCTAAGTTACCACCGGTTTCTCCTTTTTTTAATGAATTAATAATATTTATTTCTTCTTAGTAGTCTTAGTAGTCTTTCAGCGATACGTTTTGACATTTTTAATATGTGAGTAGTCTTGACACGCACGTCAGAGCGGACTAACTAACAAATGCTAACTAACCAAACTACAATAACGAAACGCGTGGGCAGCAATACCGCGGAGCGCTTGAGGCAGAGGAGGGCAGGGAGGTTTAATATATTATGATATATTGGTCGGGAACTGAGGACCGGATAATCGAGGTTGTACTGTACTAGATAATCTGTGTAGTTTAGTGGCCGGTTCGGTTCGATGACGATTACCTGTTGTTGACATTTTAGTTGTCAAATAATATTGTCCAAAATGTAGAACGTTGTCTATATGATTCCCGATAGGGGCAGAAATGTCATCGAGTGGCGAAAGCGCAGTGCTGGTAGGCCTCCCACACGGTGGACCGATGACCTGGTTAAGGTCGCCGGAAAACGATGGATGCGGGTGGCCCAGGACCGGTCTTTGTGGAAATCCTTGAGGAGACCTATATTCAGCAGTGGACGTCTTTAGGCTGAAATTATGATGATTATTATATCAGAGGACACTTTACCCTGGAAGATAGGCTTGAGGAACAGAACAATTGAATTTATGGTCGTATTGGTTGCAGCCGGCGGGTTAATTTGTACGGATACTCTCTGGTGTAGTGACAGTAGTGGTATGTATATCATTGGAGGCGAGTCTTCTATTCCCTGTTAAAGATAGTATGATCGATTTGACAGACGGGCTAGTGATGGGAAACAGAAAATATCTAGTAGTCCAAAAAATAACGTTATAAAATACTTGTAACAGTGACAAGTTGGCGTAGGTAACATTGGGTAGATCGCTTATCTACCCAATGTTTTATAAGTCTAATGCAATAAAGAATTTCCCACATAATATACCCACGCCAACTTGTCACTGTTACAAGTATTTTAAAACGTTATATTTTGGACTACTAGATATATTCTGTTTCCTATCACTAGCCCGTCTGTCAAATCGATCATGCTATCTTGAACAGGGTATAGTAGATGAATTTAAATTATACAGAACCTAAAGCAAGTACAAGCTTATGTACAAGCTTACTCTGTGATTACATTATTACATAAATAAAATGAAATCGAAAGCTTTATATGTGGTTACGATACTATGTATAACCTTATTAGTCCCAATTTTATTGCGTTCGGTTTCTGTTTTGGATTTCTCTCGGGAAATGCTTGATCCATGCAGCTGTCCCTCGGTGTAGGGGTGGCGGTAATGTCCAGTAACACGTCTGGCCAGCGTGGAAAGATAATTACTCTTCCTTTATTTGAAGGAGGCCCGACTCAGCAATACCCATTGCTGTGGACTATGCATCTACAGGATACCTCTCTGTATCACTCAAAGGTCGTCTGGTAGATAATGCTTAATGCCATTATAGTCCGAGAGCTGGCACCAACACCCCGGGGACGTTTAGTGGGTATGACTCCGTCTCCTCACAGAGGTGGAGGGGACTCCCACACACACCCTGTTGGCCATCCCCAGGCTGGCAGGGATAGTCCATAAAGGATTTTACCCCGGGTCCAAAAAAACAGCTGGCACTAATTTTTGGGTAGGTATTTGAGGCAAGCTGAAATCTTGTTCTATAACTCCTATTATACCCCAACTGCAACTGCAGATCTGGTTGATGAGTAGCAGTTTTTATTATGTTCTAGACTCCTGTTTAAAGAAAACAAAAGAAAAAAAATTAGGCAACGAGAAATTTTAATAGGGTATATATAAAACTTAAAAATATGATTCTCAAAAAGATAGATCGTTTTGGTAGGTTGTTTTCTTTCAGTGATCTAACAAATAGTCCTAAGGTTTGTGTTGAAGGAGAGGTATGGAACAACTTTTCCGCTTGCCTCAAATACCTACCCAAATTTGGTACCAGCTCTCCTACTATTAAGACCGCTTATGTACATCGTCGCATAGAGCATTTAAATAACCACAGGGAAATAAATCGAAAATGATACTTGAAAACCATTTTACTTTCGAGACGTTTCTCTCTTTTATTCCACACGGGAAAGACAGAGACAACGAATCTATATTAAATGACACCAGTTTGTTTGTATAAGGTTGTATATCTACCCACGTTACATAAGCGCTCGCCGCCTTCGCCCACGAAGTCGCCAGTTCGACTCCTGACTCAGCACCGGTTCGCCTACAGGTGAATGTCGCCAGATGGCCCTGTTTTTACGATTTAAGGTCCTTTTGAGGTCTAGCATAAAAAGAAATATATTCCATGTGTCAAAATCCGTCACATAAAATACATATTGTCACCACCCCATTCCATCCCGAGGGTGTCGTAAGAGCCGACAGAAGGAAATTATAAAACTTAGCCGCAAGAGAAGGAAAACTTGATACGAACTTTCGTTTCGAACAGGGTTTCGTTTCAAGTTTTCATTCTCATACGGTTAGTTTATCGGCCTTGTCATTTCCTTTTGACGGCTCTTACGGCACCCTCAAGATGGAATGGGGTGGTGACAATAGCGACAGATTTAGAATACACGGATGTTCTATATCCGTTGCGACCATTCAAACAAAAACCAATTCAAAATCAATTCATCCGCTCCAAAAGATACAAAATTGTTGCAAAATTGTTGCATATTATTATGTTCTGTCTATTTCTCTTGTGTACAATAAAGAGTTTATCTATCTATCTATCTAAAAGATAGACACATCAAACTTATAACAGCCCTCTGTTTGTTGGAGGCTAAAAATCGAATAAGTCCTGTCTACCCCTAATTACAGGGTAATTGTACCCTACAAAGTCAAGCCAAGGTCGCCGGGTGGAGCTTTTAAGGGGTGGTTGAACAATGGATTTACTCCCAATTAAATGTTAACACAATAAAGAACGCAATCGACTTGACTTAACAATATTTGACTGTGATGACACAGTCAGATATTGGTAAGCCTACAAATCGATTCTATGAACATTCATATTATGTTGAATATGTGTCCATTATTTGTAATATCCAGCTGCCCAAGTATAATGTTGCCACTTCTGACAAAAAATATGAAATAAGTTCTTCCTCTTGAGGGCAACATTATTACAATTTTGAGGATTCACTCACACTCCATTGTGGAAGCAATGTGGGTCGTGTTCTACACAACAGCTGGGATCCCTCCTCCCGTTGCTTAGCGACCAAACAACAGATTATTCTTAAAATTACAAACAGATGGGGTCTACTATAGAATCTAGAAGTCAATTATGTTTTTAACCGACTTGAAGAAACAAGATGAATTAAATTATCGTGGGGCAGTTTTACAAACATTCACGAACACAAATGGCACGCAGCTTCGGAGCATGTGCCCCTGGTTTACAAAAAGACACTTGCCCGAGCCTGGAATCGTACCGGAGACTCGTGATCTAAAGGTAACACATCCAACCCTAAGCTAGAATAACAAGGCAATTTAATTGTAAGAGAGACTACCACTTAGAGTGGAACTAACCAACTGCGGTAATAGGTACAGTAGTTTTAGTTCTACATAACATACATAAATACTTACATAGCACAGGCTTATGAAAGACGTTTCAGCCCATAAATGACCCACCACCACCACCTCCTCCAAATTCATGGAGATAAATTAGCCTACTGTGCCACGCTGGCAAGACGGGTTGGCACAGGGTTTGTATCAAGGTTTCCTTCTCTTTCGGCTAGGTGATCTGCCTCTTGAGTTCTTTTAGTCGCCTCTTACGACACCCTCAAGACGGTATGGGTTGGTGACATTGTGTATTCTAAGTCCGTCACCACACGGACACGAACGGAGTGAAAGACCTCGCTGTTCTTTTTTTATTTTATTTTTTTATTTATTTATTTAAAACTTTGTGCACATGATAAGTACAGAGGCGGACTTAATGCCATGGGCATTCTCTACCAGTCAACCTATAGGTGGTGCAGAGAACAACAAGGTAGGTGCACACAAATATAGGGATAATACTTATATATTATTTACATACCAATAAAATATAAAATACATATAAATAATATATAATCTAAATATTAAAATAAACATAATAAATATATTATATTGTACCGGAAGTATCTAAAAGGTTATTCTGCAGGTACATCCTTAGACAAATGCTCACGACACTGCTTTTTAAAAGAGTACCGATTCTGTGTCATCCTAATACTGGTAGGGAGGGAATTCCACAGGAGAGTAGATTGTACTACAAACGACGAATGTAAAAAGTCGGAACGATGGGAAGGACACTGGAGAAGACGATTGTGACAAGATCGCAGGTTTTTTTCATGGACTGAACTAAGAAAGTTAAACTGGGACGTGAGGTAAGAAGGGGCTGAAGGAGAATCCAGAAGGGAAAACAATAATGTTAAAGCTCTTAAATTTCTACGGGGACGGATGGGAAACCACTTCAGTTGGTTGCGGTATTTGGAGACGTGATCATATTTACGGAGATTGAATATGAAACGAATGCAGTTATTCAGAAGTCGGTCAAGTTTGTTGAGCAGAACTGCACTCAGGTTGAAATAACACACATCACCATAGTCGATTATAGGGAAAATAAGGACCTGCACGAGCAGTGCCTTCGTTTCAGATGGGAGAAAGTTCTTTAACCGATACAGCATTCGCAAGATATTAGTTACTCTCTGGCTTACTTTAGCTATTTGGTTCTGCCAAGTCAACGTCGAGTCCAAATGAAGGCCAAGGTTTTTAACACATAAGCTGTACGGCACGACTGTATTATTAAAGACTAAGGCCGGCAATTTGTCAGTTGCTATACGGCTCATCATACGCGGACTCCCTAAAATAATACCCTGGCATTTAATAGGGTTAACCGTGAGGCCAAATCTAGACGACCAGTTATTGATCGCATTCAGATCGTTATTAAGTTTGGAAATAGCATCTTGTACCCCAGTAACATCGGCCTGAGTATAAATTTGCAAGTCATCGGCATAAAGATGGTACGCACTTTGAAGTTCATGAGTCAGAAAGTTTATGAGAATAGAAAATAAAAGAGGAGAAACAATACCGCCTTGAGGGACCCCAACATCGAGATTACGCCAATCAGATGATAACTCATCAACGTGAACCGACTGCTGACGTCCCTGAAGATAAAAAGAAAACCAGAGTAGGGCTTCGTCCGAGACCAAAAGATAGGAAAGGATCGCTAAAAGGATATTGTGATTGACAGTATTGAAGGCATTCGAAAAGTCTACCAAAACCAAAACAGTGACTTTGGCATTCTCCATGCCTGCCTCAACATCGCCAATCACTTTAAGGAGAGCTGTAGTAGTACTGTGACCAGGACGAAAACCAGATTGGAACGGACTAATTAAGTCGTTATTAAAGATAAAATTGGACAGCTGCTTATGGACACAGGACTCCAGCACTTTAGACAAATATGGAAGAATAGAGATGGGACGATAGTGAGTAACGAGGGATGGATTTGATATTTTAGGAAGGGGCCGGACGTACGCTTTACGCCACAGAGAAGGGAAAGTTCCAGAGGTCAAGGAAAAGTTTATGATATGTGTGATAGCGGAGAGGATATGATCTAGGATAGGCGTGATCATACGTCGGTTGATGTTATCGGCACCAATGGCGTTGGTTTTAATGGAAATGATTATCTTTTTGATCTCATTCGAGTCTACCGGCATGAAATTAAACTGATTATTAATAGGGCGCTTTAGACCATTGAGGTATGTAATAGTTTGAGTCATGATCTGATGATCCATTGTAGAAGAGGTAGAGAAATGTAGATTTAGATCATCTAATCGAATAGAAGTAGGAAGGTCTAAATGTCGCGACTTGCCGATACCAAGAGTTCCTAAGAACTTCCAGATACCGGCAGGGGTAGACAAAGCAATGCTCTCGGATATGTATCGGCGTTTAGCGTTGCGCACCATCTGGTTACACCGATTCCTATACAACTTGAAGGAGTTCCAGTGCTCATCAGTACGATACCTCTTGAACTTTCTAAATGCACTATCCCGTCGTCTCATGGCTATTTTAACTCCCTGTGTCATCCATGGAGCCGGCGGGCGCTTCTGTTTTATTTTTTTAATCGGAGCGTGGGTATCATACAAAGTAGTTATTTTCTCATTAAAGATGGAGATTTTTTCATCTATGGAGGTGGCCTCCATCATTGACACCCAGTTGATAGCAGAGGCATCCTTATTAAGGTTATCGAGACTCATCCGAGCAAAGGACCGCACGTGCAGTATTTTGGGTTTGGGCTTAGGAGGTTTTAGGGTATAGGATAGAAAGATGAGATCGTGATGGGAGAAACCAGGAGCCTCATGCTGACCATGAGAGGAGACTAGGGAGAGGTTGGAAGTAAGAATTAAGTCGAGCCAAGTATCATCGCCAGATGTGTTATGGTGTGTGGGATGTAGAGGCAGGATGTGGAGGCTGGACGCTTCGACTATTTCTAGGAGTTTACGGGAGCGAGAAGAGTTACAAGAAAGGAGGTTGGTGTTAAAGTCGCCCATGATGATGTGGTGTGTATATTCAGACCCTAAAGATTCTAGTACCGCTTCGAATTCGGTGAAATAGTCCGCATTGGGAGGACAATAAACCACACCTATTATTATTTTGGATCCTTTGAGAGAGACTTCAAGGAAAATATATTCGGCAGGGAGAGATTGCTGGCATGTGGATGTGGCTACCACCTTAAAGGGTAGGTCACCTCTCAAATATATTGCGACACCACCACCTCCCATATCCAACCGGTCATTTCTGACTAGTATGAAACCAGGAAGGGGGAATGTCGTAGAGAGTAGGTGTGGTTTTAACCAGCTCTCAGATATTAGGATGGCGTGGATATTAGTGTCAGAAAAAGTTTGTAGTAATTCACCGTGGTGACTAGGTATGCTCTGAGCATTTATATGACACACATTCAGCGTGTTGGATTTTGAGTGAAACTCGTGTTTTATGAAAATTTCCAGACACCCATCAAAGGAGCAAAAGCTAGTGTCATCACCCGCAGAATAATAGGAATCGTTATCACTATCAGGAAACGTGCTAGACATGATATACTATAAATAAACATAAATATCAATAATATATATATATATATATATATATAAAGAGCAAAACCTAACAAACAAAACAAAACCGGACCTGCCGGATGTTGTCAGGGCGGCGCAGTGTCTGTTGTTTGCGGACGATTTGAAATTGTATTTGGGTATAAGTTCTATGGAAGACTGTGTAGCGCTCCAGCGGGATATTAACAGTGTTGTTGAGTGGAGTGTGCGTAATTGTTTGGAGTTTAACACCTCAAAGTGCAAGACGTTTACGCGGTCTCACTCTCCTTATGTTTATCCATACAACGTTGGCGAAGTCACGCTTGCTCGTGTAACTGAAATACGAGACTTAGGTATTTTATTTGATAGTAAGTTGACAATGCATAACCATATTACAGCAATCTGTGCTAGATCTTATAAATTGTTGGGGTTCGTAATAAGACAATCCGCTCGATTTGAAAACAGGGATGCGGTCGTTGCCCTATATTTTGCTTTTGTGCGCAGCATTCTAGAGTACAACTCGATCATTTGGGACCCACACGAAGAGAAGTACAGGATGATGATTGAAAGGGTTCAACGCAAATTTGCTAGGTTTCTTTATAAAAAAATATTTGGTTACTATCCTTTCTTGTATCCATCACTGTTTGTGGCTGGAATGGTAGGCTTAGACACACTGGCGTTGAGGCGTAAATGCAGTCTCTTGCTTCATTATTACCACCTACTAAATACTGCGATTGACAACCCTGAAGCTCTCGCTCGCTGTTGCCTATTCACACCTAACCAGTACACACGGTTGCGCGCGCGCAGTCTGTTAGCGGCACCGCCGGCACGAACGTGTGTTTCAAAAAACGCACCCACATCTCGTGCAATTACGTTGCTCAACAGTCTAATTGCTTTTCAGCCACATGTGGATATATTCCATAATACAGTTGGTAAATTTATAAGTTACTGTATAGATTTTTTTAGATAAGATTAGTTAGTAGTGTAATTTATTTAGCTTACTGTACGCATTGGGAAACTGTAAGTACAGGAAGCAATTGTCTTAAATAAATAAATAAATAAATAAATAAAAAAAAAATGCACTTGGCGCAAGTCGAGATACACACAGTAGCGTACTCTCTGCACCACCTACCAGCTCACAAAATCACTTATTAATAAGTACTATTATTGACAAATAGTATATAAAAAAAAAAGAACAAAAGTAATAATAAAAATAATAATATTATATATAAAGCAAAGACAAATGAATATGCACGGACGTCGGAACACAACACAGGCAAGCAAACATACCTTGTAAACGGTTTGAGTCATTTTGACAATCAATACAACTGACAATTTATTGACGTATTGGTATTGTCATTAATTTGTCAACGATTGTCACGACAATATGAAACTAACCTCTAATTATTGAACACGAAATAACGATGGAAGCCATAACCTAAATGAAGAAGAAGAAGAACACGAAATAAATAAAAAAAAGAAAGTTAATAGAAATTAAGGAAATTAAAGTAATATACTACAAGACAAGAGTGCATATTGGAAAACCTATTAGACGTAACACGTTCATGAAATTGTATTAGGCTGTAGAACAATTGTTTGGAGAGTTGATTGATGAACCATTCGCATGCATTCATTTATCAAGTTCATTGCTGCGACCCTTGGCTGCAGACGACGCCACTGAGGATGGTTTCGGGTACTTGGCAACAAGATCGGCAAGCTCATCGTCGGAGACTATCTTATGATTGTTGCCATTGGGTCCCTTCACAACAATAACGCCGGATTGCGTCCACACAGACCTCATGCCAAAGTGCAGCCTGGCTTTGGCAAAGACTGACTGCCTAACCCTGGTCAAGAATTCCTTTAAAGCAATCGAGGAACCTTTCAGCTTGACTTTGGCCTGCCATGCTGCCAGTTTGGTAGCCATACTCGTGAAGCGAACCAAAATAGGTCTATGATGCTGCCTATTGAGTGATCCAAGTCTGTGGCAAACCTTTATAGAAGAAGAAGAGATGTCCTGTAGTCCCAAATTATTGCAGAGAACATCTAAAACAATTTTCCTGCAATCTTCCTTCTCCTTTTCGGCACAGCCAGTGATGAGCAGTGCTTTTCTGCGGCTACGAGTTTCCAAGTCGTCAACCTGTCTGCAACACTCCTGAACTTGCTGGCGGAGGAGACCCAGGATGTTAAAGACTAGTTCCCGGAAAGTGCGGAGCTCTTCTGCAATTTTGGCTACAGTGTCCTTTGAAGAGCCTGCTTGTTTTATTTGTTGTTGGAGCTCTTCAAACTTCTTAGAGACATTCTCCTCAAGCCTTTTTTGCGTGGCCAGTACTTCATTTAAATGTGACATGCTGAAGTTGTACTTGTGATTATCCCAATGCTGGTAGGTGGTGTATTTAATAAGATTAGGTTACATAAAATGTGCTACAAATGTAAATATCACTGTACTATTATTGTAACACTCAAATAAATTATGAAATATATATTTAATGCAATAATTTTAATTTATAAACAAATTAAGTGGAGAAACACAACTTTCTCTCTCAGCGTCATGTTTTTCAATTGTCCATAGGCAACAATAATTGCTTTCATCAGATGCGCCGTACACTCGACCACTGAGGCGAGATAATCTCGCACGAGAAATCAGTGCACAAATAATCTCAGCTATCGACTTCGTGTGAACCATAGTAGGCCCCAAGCTCCAGTATACCTATGGTATACAGTTATATTGGGTCATCCCACGCGACGATCGATGGCTCCGTGCCGCCAAATATGGACTTGTTTGCGACTGTTTTCGGATTAGCTAGCTGATCCCTCAGTTTATAAAACTCCCACTACCGGAATGAAGCCTCTCCTAAAGTTGACATAGGTTTTATTGTACATTTTTACTTTTTCAGTCTTCCGGTCTTTTCGAATTTTGTTATCTTTACGGCTTTACGAGCCTATGCTTTTTTAATCCCTATACTCAGGAACTTTACAGCAGAAATATTTGTCAAATTAATAGCGAGTGCTATAAAACGTATTAGTGATTGTAAATAGGTTGTTGAATCGAGATGGTAGACAAACAAAGGCCAGATATTTCAATTGAGTTGCAGAATAAAGAGGAATTTCTAGTTACTTTCATTTGATATGAAATTATAAGTAAATTATACCTACTTCATTTATTTTATTCACATTCTTCTTCTTCTTCGAAACGGAAATAAAAATACTAAACATTGTTGCACGCGGAAGCCATTTAGACGGTTTACGATGTCTATCAAGTTTATAGCGTGAGTTTATAGCAATGAGAAGTAGGTACACCCACAAGACATTTACAGCATCAGCATCTCGTGCCTTCTCTGGCCACTATGGCACGTGGAAACACCTACACAGGATAGGTCTCTCAAACAACAACTCGCTCTTCACGTGCTGCATAGCGCATGGAACATACACTATGTGCATGCAATGCATTCTGGTTACGCCATAACCGGGACCAGACGAGTACAGGCTCCGAAGGTCATTAAGGTAGCGGACCTGTAAGACAGGACCTACCACCGATACAAACCTCATTGACTGAGGGCATCCCAGTTACCCGGGCGTCTCAAGTGAGACGTGTGAGGGTAAACCGCTGGGGTTTTAGTGGGTAGTCGAGTGTTCCGGAGTCGAACATAACAACTGACCCCACCCCCCGGGGGGCAGCGGTATCTATGCATTAAGAATTTACCGAGCGAAAACAAAAAAAAAAATGGCCATAATGTATTTGAGACCAAACTGTTTTGGATTTAGAATACACTAGCTGCGCCCAGCGGTTTCACCCGCGCTTACTTGTTGTCGTACAGCGGGTGAGACCGCGGGGCAAAGCTAGTCTAAAAAAAGTAGCCTAAGTTACTCCTTATATAATTAGCTACCTATCAGTGAAAGTCCCGTTTAAAGCGGTCTAGCCGTTCTAGAGATTAGCCGCAACAAACAGTCAGACAGACAGACAAAAATTAAGAAAAAAGTTATTTCGGTCTATGTACTGTGTATACATACTTACGGATTTAGTAAAAAGTGGTTATTTCATTATTACAAACAGATACTCCAATTTTATTTATTTGTATAGATAGTGTCCCCCTTCCATCCTGAGGGTGTCGTAAGAACTGACAAAAGGGCTAGGCCGAAAACCTAGCCGCAAGAGAAGGAAAACTTGATACGAAACTCTGTGCCAACCCATCTGGCCAGCATGGCTCAATAGGCCAGACAGAAGGTCATTTAAAGGCCGTAGGAAGTAGTAGTACCCCCTTGATAAGATGCGTGCGGGAAAACAGCTGAAGGGTGATGGGTGAAGGGGTTATCTGGCTGTGTTATCCTGTAAAGAGGAGATCCTTCCCTTAGTCAGGCAGCTCCAACAGGCGTTTGGTCCCGACTCTCCCCTGCAGATCAATTGCATTCCCCACCAAATAAAAATATAGGTACTGTAACTTTATACCGAAACCTTGTACATCGATTTGAGGTGTGAGTCATGCTGACGTCACCGGCTCACCCCAAACAAGCCCCAACCCCACGTCCCATTGGGGTTGACGAGTTGTTCCCAATACGACAACTTTTCTATTCGCTCGTGATTAAAATCGTATTAGTAATAAAAATCGTCTCCTCAGGTTAAGATATTGTTTAGGGATCAAACTCTCTAACCATAATAATTATTACAGACTATTTATTTCATAGTAATTACTTTTATTATGCTCTCTTTTTTTATCAGTAACATTTCACAGGCACTCAAATGCCTTTGTTGACCCTAGGCTTGCGTGATGGAAAGCAACGCCAGGGTCTAAGATAGAGCAGGCAATTCAAGGAAATGCCCTTTTAGGCATCGGCTCTCACATACAAACGACGAAATACAATAAAACTACTTGGCGGACTTAGATGTGAGGGTGGTAGCTAGCCGGGCGGACCATTCGATCCTACCACCAAGCGTGCTGGGTTTTGTTGACTTTTACAACACGCGTTGTTTGGCATAGAAGAACCTCAGTGTCTCTACTTCATATTAGGTTGCCCTATAGGACAACCTATTATGAAGTAGAGACACTTAGCTTCTTCTCTGTCATCATCATCATCATTTCAGCCAAAAGACGTCCACTGCTGGACATAGGCCTCCCCCAAAGATTTCCACAAAGGCCGGTCCTGGGCCGCCCACATCCATCGTTTTCCGGCGACCTTAATCAGGTCATCGGTGCACCGTGTGGGAGGCCTACCAGCACTGCGCTTTCCGGAACGCGGTCGCCATTCCAGGACTTTTCTGCTCCATCGGGCGTCGGTCCTGCGCGCTATGTGCCCTGCCCACTGCCACTTAAGTTTGGCAATCCTGTGGGCTATGTCGGTGACCCTAGTTTTCCTGCGTATCTCCTCATTTCTGATTCGATCTCGCAGGGAAACTCCGAGCATAGCCCTCTCCATTGCCCTTTCTTCTCTGTGCTGTACATTAATATTTACATACATACATACATATAATCACGCCTCTTTCCCGTAGGGGTAGACAGAGACCACTTCTTTCCACTTGCTACGATCCTTAAATACTTGTTTCACTTCGTCCACTTTCATTATTAAGTCCTTTAATATTTAGTCCTTTTAATCGAGTTTAGAATAAAATAAAATTTAATTTAGTCGAAATTAACCTGTTGGACGAGTGAATTGTGTGTTGCCGAATTGGTATTAAGTTAAACTGAATTTAATTCAGGTAATGTACAGGGGGTGGAGTTGAGGTTTAGGGATGGGCGAGTACCAATAAAACTTCGTGAAAAAAGATCAATATTATGTACATAATTTCAATAAAGCTGCGATATAAATGATTTGTAATGTGCCCGACATTTCAACAGTCGTTTTGTACAAACATTCATCATCATCATCATTTCATAAAGATTTCCATAAAGACCCGCTACTAAGTCAGGCCTCCTCCAAATCCATGGAGGGAAATTAGCCTACTGTGCCACGCTGGCAAGACGGGTTGGCACAGGGTTTGTATCAACGTGGTTCTGCATCAGATCCCACAATGCCGCAACAGGACGCGAGTTGGAGCACCCCGGGGAGGTTTAGTGGGTAGGCCCCCACTATGGGGGAGAGTCCCACACTCCCCTCGCTGGCCATCCCCGTGGCCGGCGAGGAAGTCGATAAAGGATTTTACCCAGGGCAAAAAAAAAAAAAAAAGGGTTTGTATCAAGTTTTCCTTTTCTTGCCGCTAGGTTTTCGGCCTTGTCATTTACTTTTGTCGTCTCTTACCACACCCTCTGGATGGAATGGGGTGGTGACACTGTGTATTCTAAATCTTTCGCCACATGAGCTATAGAATGTATATTGTATGGTTTTAGTGCATTCAGTAAAAAGATTTATGATCCACGCAACTAGACGTCACATAAGCTTTTTATGTAAATGTGTTAACATTACAAACACTTGAAATGTTTCTTCCGTGTGGTGACGGATTTAGAATACACAATGTCACCAACCCACACCACCCTGAAAGTGTCGTACGAGGCGACTACAGGAAGTCAAGAGGTGGTCCACCTACCCGCAATATAAGGAAAACTTGATACAAACCCTGTGCCTACCCGTCTTGCCAGCGTGGCACAGTAGGCTTATTTCCCTCCATGATTTTGGAGGAGGCCCGAGTCAGTAGTGGGTTATTTACGGGCTGAAACGACGACCTTCTAAGGTTCCTAAGGAATCCATTACATAATACTGGCAATTAAAAAAAGGAAGCTTGATAAAAATACTAGTCTGACAATCGTCGTATACGAGACTAAATTTCCTCCAACGTCTCAAAAGTCTACTACTATTCAGCCCATAGATGATCCACTGTTGGGTCGGGCCTCCTCCAGTTACATAGGGGGTAATTAGACTACTGCACCACGCTGGCCAGACGGGCAGACGCCATCAGTCTATTATAACTATACTGATTTGCGAGAAATAGGTTATACAGTTATTAAAACATAAATATAATTTACATACAATTGGCAGCAAAGCCTTTAAAAAAAAATTTGAATGCCTCAATGATACGGGTGAGTTTTTGCCCGCTGTGTCCCAGTTACCAGGATGGCAGCGGTGGCTGCAGGTTTCCTTAAGCGGAGACGAAAGCTATCGGGCACGCGCCTTATTGACAAAGCTGACTTGAGGAAAACAGCTGCTACACTGTTATGGGCGCCTGGTAATTCGGCGATGATTAAGTTTAATATGGATCAGCGTTTTTGTGCGTATAGCGGACTTATTATCCTAAACTCGGCCCATAGATGACCCACTGTTGAGTCAGCCCTCCTCCAGTTACATGGAGGGTAATAACTGTGGATATTAGGGTGAGCACAGTCGGGTTTCTTATTAAGTTTTCCTTCTCATGCAGATAGGTTTTCGGCCTTGTCATATCATTATGTCGACCTGAGGATGGAATGGGTTGGTGACATTAATTGTAATAAGCGACCTCCTCCACGCATTGAAGGATTTGTCTGACACCTTTAAAAAGACGATCATGACAAAGCTTTTCAAAAAAGGTTAATTTCGCATTGCCGATTATGTAAATGACCCAGCTGTCTGGAACGAAGCTGTTCAGTGTCAATATACTTTATTTATGTTAATGTATTTTTTGCCTACACTAGGTATTTACAAACATGAAATTCACGACTACAAATGACACGTAGGCTCAGAGCAAGTGCCTCTGGTTTACACAAAGACACTTGCCCGAACCCAGTGATCCAAAAAAATAATGGCTTGTCCTCTGAGTTTCTTGCAAGTTCTTCTACGCACAGGTCGCGTTCCGAACTTTTTTGACAATGTGTCTACCGTGACATAAGTAAAATAAATTATTTCAATTTGAATATTCCCCCAAAATTTTGGAGGAGGGCTGACTCAGTTATATTATATGTTAATAGGTTGAAATAACGATGATGATAAATGAGATCATAACCAACTATCGAAAACATAAACAAGGTCACAAATGATACATTTTGAATAGCTACGAAATACAGTGTATTGTTGTTCCACACCATGGCTAAGTACTTATTTGTGGAACAAATACACAAACTCTACCTATTTACAATGTGAATAATTACAGTTCTATTTACGCAATACATATCTTGCAACTGATGGATTTTCCCAACTCTAGTGGTGTCGGGCACCCGCTGAATATTCGGCTGAACAAGAATTACATTGGTCTAGGGGTTGGATATGCCGCCTTTGGATCACAGGGTCCCGGGTTCGATTCCGGGGCCGGGCAAGTGTCTTTGTGTAAACCAGTGGCAATTGATCTGAGTCTGGGGGTCATTTGTGTTCGTGAACTTCATGATTGTGCCTGCGTTACAGGTTATACCAAGTCCAGATGGCCCGCGCAGACTATTAGTGGTAGGTTTTAGTGGGTAAACAGTTCGCAATCACCGTCTAATCGCGACCGGGACTTCCCCCACTATAAAAAAAGGGTTTCCGTTATTTAAATACATACATTTACTTATACTACTCAGCCCATACATGATCCACTGCTGAGTCGGGCCTCCACCCACTACATGGAGTGTAATTAGCCTACTGTGCCACGATGGCCAGACGTTTTCATAGGGTTTCGTATCAAGTTTTCCTTCTCTTGCAGCTACGTTTTCGGCTTTGTCATTTCCTATTGTCGACTCTTACGACACCCTCAGGGTGAAATGGGCTGGTGACACAGTGTATAAATCCGTCACCATACGGAGATAAAACCGCCCCTTGTACAGAATTTGTTATACAGATGTAATGAGCTTGCAGCGACCAGCATGCTGCATATTTTACACAATTTACCCGAAACAACTGAACTATCAACATAAGTTCGAGTACACCACCCTCACATCTAAGTCCGGCGCCAAGCAGTTTTACTGTGTATGCGAGAGCCGATGCCCGTCAGGGCATTTCCTTGAATTGAATTGAAAAAAATATGATCATCTCTTTGCGCCTAAAAGCTCAAGATAAGATGCCCTCAGAATAGAAAGAGGTGGGCGACACACTGTATTATAAATCTGTGAGCATGCGGGCAAAAAATAAGGGTACATTAAACTATTCAATAAACAAGTACAACCTGGTATGTGTCTGCACTAGGCTTTCCGAGAAAATCAATACAAGCTTAGTGGCGACCTAAATATGGCGGGACGAATAACAATTTGCGGATTCACAATCGTGTCCCAATAAAGGTTGCAGAAACATGAGAAGGGGCATAAGGGGACACATGCCTTTATTATGACCTCATTGCTAAACAAAAGAACAGTTCGTTTTGCGTGAAAGAGTCACAAAGATCCGTTCATACATCCATACAAACATTCGCGTTTATCAATATCACTACTCACTACATATTATAAAACAAAGTCGCTGTCGTCTGTCCGTCCCTATGTATGCATAAGTCTTTTAAACTACGCAACGGATTTTGAAGCTGTTTTTTTAATAGATAGAGTGGTTCAAGAGGAAGCTTTTTATCTATAATACATGCATAATATTGCAGAGAAATACTTGCACCCGTGCGAAGCTGGGGCAGGTCGCTAGTAGGTACTACATAATAATATACTCAGCCCATAAATAACCCGCTGTTGAGTTGGGCCTCCTCCCATCATTGGGCGGGTACGTAGCCTACTGTGCCACGCTGGCCAGACGGGTTGGCAGAAATACTGTACACACATAGCTCACACGAATAGTCATCAGACACTCCAGCCAGGAAAACATCTGTTATGTGGCCATTACACATCATCATTGCAGGCCATAAATAAATAAAATAAATAAATATCCTTGGACATTTCACACAACGCCGTCCCAAGCTAAGCAACTTAATGCTTGTGTTATGGTAACGAGATGGATGATAAACTACTTAAATACATTTTTTTTTGTAAATACATACATATTATAGATAGAAAACACCCAGACCCGGAACAAATACTTGTAGGACGTACAAATATTAGCCACGCCGGCACAGGGTTTCGTATCAAGTTTTCCTTCTCTTGCGGCTAGCTTTTCAGCTTTGTCATTTCCTTTAGTCGGCTCTAACGACACCCTCAGGACGGAATGGGGTGGTGACACTATGTTTTCTAAATCCGTCACCACTCGGATGGCCATTAATAGGACGTGTAAATAAAATAACTTGTTTACATTTCTTGATGACCTACTTGTTGCTTATTCACAACATAATTTATTTCAGTGAGCTCCGTCGAAAACCGCAAACCGGTTCCGAGTAAGCATGCGTAATGCTACTAAGTTTATGCCCTTGACATGAAGATGTGGGGAGACTGGTCATATTCCATATTTAGATGCGACCCGCTTGTCCCTAATGACAAAGCTGAAAACCTTTTTAATACGCTTTATTTTCTTACTAGGGACCCGCCCCGGCTTCGCACGGGTGCAATTATGCCATAAAAACTATCGTCTTGAATCACTCTATCTATTAAAAAAAAACGCTTCAAAATCCATTGCGTGCTTTTGAAGATTTAAGCATACATAAGGACGGACAGACGACAGCGACTTTGTTTTATACTATGTAGTGATAGAGAAGCGCGGGGATAGTTTACAAACATGTAATTCACGAACATAAATGACACCCAGACTGTTGGTATATATCAACGGGTCCCGGGTTCGATTCCGGGATCGGGCAAGTGTCTTTGTCTAAACCAGAGGCACTTGCTCTGAGTCTGGGTGTCATATGTGCTCCTGAATTACATGTTTGTAAACTGCCCCCGTGACACAGATGCCTCTGGTTTAGACAAAGACCCTTGCCCTACCCCGGAATAGAACCCGGGACCCAGTGATCCAAAGGCAGCTCATCCAACCCCTAGGCAGTCAATATGGTTGAGGAGGGCGATGGCTTTCACATGCGTCAATCTTGTGAACAGCTGCCGTTGCTGGGGGTCGGTCAGCTCGGCCATGCAGTTCTACTACTCAGCCCTTATATGACCTACTGCTGAGTCAGCCTCCTCCATTTACATGGAGGGTAATTAGCCTACTGTGCCACGTTGGCCAGACGGGTTGGCACAGAGTTTCGTATAAAGTTTTCCTCATCATTTCCTTTATCGGCTCCTACGGGATGGCGACCACACGGACATGCATGTTCTAAATGTTGGTGACTATAGCGCGGGCTTGCTCTCACAAATCTGCATAATGCTAAGAGTGCTACTACAGAGTTTCTTCTCGGCTCTTCTCCGTAGAACAGCGTTCCGAACCAATGAACAAAGGAGCTCTGATAAGCCAACTTGAATAGATTTTTTATTTTGGTGACACTAACAATTCTATAACCGTCACCACAACCAAATCACAAACAAGTCACAGTTCTCATAATTTAACTAACTAAACGACTCCTCCGCATCTTCGTAAAAGCAATGATCTAAGCGACTCTTATCTCCTTTTATGACATTCGTAAATCGATTTCAGATCCCGATAGGTTATATGACATATGAGTATTGCAATAAAATATCGATTACTCCAGGTTATAAGATAGCCTGCCCTATTGGTGTAGGGGTTGGATATTTCGGGGCCCGATTCGATTACGGGGTTGGCCAAGTGCCTTTGGGTTACCCAGAGGCACTTCTCTGGGTATGGGTGTGATTGATCCTGAATTGCATGTTTGTAAACAGCTCACGTGATACAGGTTTCACGTAACGCAGGGGTTGCATCTTTGAGACAAAAAAGTGATTCAAATATATTTTTATGCGTTTTATACTATTATTAGTCGTTTTGAAAGAATGTGCAGAGTTTCTTGTACGCTCTACTATGAAGAGCACCATTCTAGCGCTTATAACATATTTGAATGACGAAAGTTTTTTTTTTGTACCTTAATTATCGCTTCTTAATATAAAATAAACAACCCATTAATGAAATCTGGGTTTACTCATTTTTGTGAAACGTCATGAAAATTAGCCGAAGTTGTGAGATTGAATAATAAATTTGGATTCTTTTTTATTGTCTAGCTAACTCCAGTTCAATCAAATATTTTTTTAGTTTCCTCCACGATTCTATAAAATTGGGGGCAATAGTTAGCTTAAAATTGGTTATGGTTAGAATATCCATTAAAAAATGTAACAAGTACGTAATAGTGTGAGTTTCAGATTGTAGCCAAAATGGTTAATATGGAGGCACCAACAAAACAATGTTTTGTGTTATTTTTTCTGACGGTTGACTACGCTAAATTAAAAGTTTAATGTAATCAAAAAGGATGATAGGGTGTTGACACGACAACCAAATGGGTGAACTAACAACAAAACTATCCATTTAAAAATACATACAGGACGAGCCGTGTAAAACAGAACCAGCACCACGAAAAATTTAGTAAAAAATACTATTTGATTAATTTAATCAAAAATAATAAAATTATATTTAATTATACATAATACAATTAAAGTAAAATAAGGTAAGGTTCAATATTATATTAAACATAATATAATATTTAATATTACACTAGTTCTTTAAGAAAAGTAAATCTTAGAGAATTTACCACCAGCATCTACCAAGTGCTGGTAAAAGGAAAAATAAGCAGATTTTGTTGACATGCGATTTTTCCTAAGGCACACCAATAAAATCGCACTAAAACCACAGTACTGAAAATACCCCATTTAGTAGAATTTCTTTTTGAATTCACTATCTTTTCAAAGTAAATTTGAGATTTCTATGGTTTAATCATAAACATAAATAAAACTGCACCCGAAATTGGTTGAACATGACCACCAGCATTATGGTTTAATTTTAAACAGCATTTTTTTTAGGTTACAAGGTTCTTACAAAACTACTTGAATTGGAAGCGTACGCGGCAATGTTCATGTACCATAAATGTAGGATGATTCCATTTTCGAATTGATAAGCGTCTAGTACACCCTGACGTTGGCTGCATGCCGACGCTATCGACCAATCAGAGAGCAGGATCCGACCGCAGAGCGGAGGCGAAGCGAGCCTCAAAACCCCCACCGCACCGGCCGGCTGATCAAATCTTCGAGTAGTGTTGTGCGAGAGTCGCGTATAGTGTTTAAGTTAATTTATTAAAAAATATATTAATACAAAATGAGGGAAATCGTGCACATTCAGGCCGGCCAATGCGGTAACCAGATTGGAGCTAAGGTAATTATTGTTTCATGTATTACCAATTATAGATTACGGTCGGTGACCGACTTCAAAAACTAATGAAAATCGTTTATTTCTTACTTAGAGGTTTGCCACTTAGGTTTGAATGTACAGCAATCATGAGATTATAAAAACCTAAGTAATGAGGTATTTTATTTTGAATATAGGTCAATAGAATGATTTATTCTTGCATAGTTCCATTCATTATGAATAGATAACACGCAAACCTTTTTCACGCACGATAGGACACACCTGTAATTGGGGTAATTTTTACCCCTAAAAATGTCCCAACACTATTTTATATTCCAGGACTTTATCGACCCCGCTTCATGTAAATGTTTACGGTACAAGTATGTGCAAGGTACAAGTCTGAAACAAATTGATCGGAATTAGTCTGCAAAACTATCTAACTCATCAGCCCACATTGAATTTCATACTTAACCTTGTAATATTATTGTAATATGTACTGATAATATTTTATTTAAAAATAATTTTGCCATTTTTTTTAGATACTATGTAAAAATTTATGAAATATAAAATACCAAAATTTGGTATCTAGAATACCAAACAATATTGGTATTATGTATTATACAAAACAAAAGTAAGTTACTACAATAACTTACGCAAAAGATACCTACTTAAATACAATAAAAAAAAATGTATTTGGCTAAATGGTATGCGACCTTTTTAATCGAGGTTCCAAAAATTGCAACATCGCAATAACCTAAATAATTTGAAAAATACACTTATGTCACCTGTAGTTATTACACACGAATAATTTTTTTGTTTTTAAATCGAAACCGCTGCACTAGTAATAACATGTATCGCGGAGGCAGTTTACAAACATGTAATTCACGAGCATGAACCATTATAATCGAGGTAATTAAACAAATATAAACGACACTTTACTGTGTCAAGCGAATACAAAAACATGGCTTATCACGTCATTTTCTTCCAAATATGGAAATGAGTCAATGTTTGCCCCAACTTTACGAATGTGTGGCATTCGCTTATTGGTCGAGAAAAATGTTGGCAAGGAATAGAAGTAAAACAAGTTTAAAAACTAATAAATAGATGTAATCTGCATATTCATGTTTTGATTAAAAACAGGTGTTTAATTAGATAACAAATACTTCGAATCAAAAATATAATCCATGATCATCATCATCATCATCATTTCAGCCAAAAGACGTCCACTGCTGGACATAGGCCTCCCCCAAGGATTTCCACAAAGGCCGGTCCTGGGCCGCCCGCATCCACTGCTTTCCGGCGACCTTAACCAGGTCGTCGGTCCACCGTGTGGGAGGCCTACCAGCAGTAATCCATGATGCAAGTTATTAATCCTTTCTCTTAAATGATTGATGTGCGATAATAAAAATAGATTTCTCTTTAGTCTATGGTCAGATTAATTGTCCGCTGCTTGTGGGAAAGCAAGTTCGGTGCACTGGATATTATCTTACGTTTATTTAAAAAGTATATATATTTCAGTGCTTTTAAAAAGAAAACTTTATTTCAAACGTCTAATATTCGTCGCCGTAAAGTTGGCACTAAATCCTTGAATTGTCGTAATTTCTCCGTAGGCGGTGGCGCTCATAGGCTTATGTCACTTGCCTTAAAAGCCTCGGTGATTGTCATATCCATTCTCTTCAGTGGGTGGAGTAGGCGTTCAGGGAGCACCAACATTTATCCACTAGCCTAGGCAGCAGTAATTGGCTTCGGGCTATTAGAAAAGGGATCTAGTAGTGGCAAGAAAGTAGTTTCATTAGGCCAGTGGAAAGCTTTCCAATGGTGCATGACTAACGTGCGCTTCTAGCTCTACACTAAGATTAGTTCACACACTTTTCCCGATTTAATGAGTACCATTAGGCTTTCAAAGTAGTAATTTCTCCTAGTCCATCCCCTGCTGAGACAACTTCGTGTATAAAACTAGTTGGCACAGGTTTTCTGCACTTTAGTAAGTAACTACTATAAGAACTATAAACCTACAGATGTATTTTAAGTTAAAAAGTTGCTAGTCAAAATTATCTGTAGGAATGGAATGACCTAATGAGATGGATTTGCTGCTATTAAATCATTGTTTAAATAACCTTGCCTTTATCGAAATGATATTTCAAACTAGATACATAAAACATAGCATCTCTTTTTCTCTTTCCAATGTCCATTGTTTGATAATAACAAAAAAACGTAGTTAAAGAAACCTTAAAATTTGGAAAAGAATATTATCTATGGTGCCGCCATTACAGAAACATCGCTCCATAGAATTCATACATAACGTCATAGAGAATGTTTCGGTCATTAGATTGCCAGCATCTTTTTGTGGAACGATTTGTCTTGTTCCAAATTTGATTTGTATTTCGAACCAACAGCAACACGCGGCGGTCTGAGCGATTGTTCCGAATTGAGGCTAATTTCATTTCGTCAATCGAATAAACTTTTATAACATAAACTTCACTAAGGTAATCAGTTTTAGCGGTATCATAAATAGTTATTTTTTATAAACTGCGATTCCCCTTCTTGTAACCTCTATAGTGGGGTTCTTTCCTTGGTCCAATAATTCACAAACATAACCCATATCCAGAGCAAGTATATCTGTCTTGCTCAATTCCGAAATCGAACCAGGGAGCGACGATTTAAAAATGGCGCTTGCAACCTGTAGACGGCAAGACTTGATATGGTAAACATGTTTAGAGGATACAGATGTAAAAGGAAGATTAAGCACATGAGATGAGAGTATTCTAAATACAATGCGACTAAAAAGACTCTTCCAGTCCCAGGTATACCTAAGTGTTATAACTGGACCAAACAATAAATGAAACTCTCACCATGATTTTTCAGACCCTGATATTGAACCAACACCTCAAATTGGCAAGGCATAGTTTCCAAAGTCCTAACTCTTCACAATATACGCACTACTAATACGCACGGACTGTGCGTGCGGTGACGGATTCAGAATACACAATGTCACCAACCCATACCATCTTTAGGGTGTTGTAAGAGGCGACTAAAAGAACTCAAGAGGCAGATCACTAAGCCCCAAGAGAAAACTTGATACAAACCCTGTGCCAACCCGTCTTGCCAGCGTGGCACAGTAGGCTAATTTCCCTCCATGAATTTGGAAGAGGTCCGACCTAGTAGTGGGTCATTAATGGGTTGAAACGAATACACAGTATCAGATTTTGAGCCTTTAAGAGAAAATAACCTGAGTGAAATCCTCCTCAACTTTTGTTTCTCTGAATTGTTCATCAGCTCTCCTTAGACAGACTGTCCATCTCTCCACCGCTCTATTTACGTTCCTATAAGTCGTTCATTACTCAGACCATGATTCATGTACTCAGAATTCAGCTTGGGTGAGGCAACACAGCACTTATGTACTTTTGTTATTATAAGTTGAATAAACACTTGGTCAAACAATATTTTGCGTAACCGTAGCGAGGAAATTCAAAGAACCACTGAAACATACTGCCACAGATTTTAAATTACAGTGTATTGTTGAACTAATAGAGTCGAATTTCAACAAATAACGACGGTCACCAGATTTATGTAAATTACTCATTTGATTTGATGACGAATTTAGAATACACAATGTCACCAACCCATGCTATCCTGAGGGTGTCGTAAGAGGCGACTAAAGGAACGCAAATGGCAGATCACCTAGCCGCAAGAGAAGGAAAACTTGATACAAACCCCGTGCCAACCCGTCTTGCCAGCGTGGCACAGTAGACTAATTACCCTCCATGAATATTGAGGAGGTCCGACTCAGTAGTGGGTCATTTATGGGCTGAAACGACTCATTTGATTGTACAACAAATTTCGTTATGTTTTTTGAAACAACTCCGTGAGCATTGCAGTAAGGATGGCAATGATTATTGATTGATCCAGTGCAGGAAACGAGTCTCTAATAGATTCTTTTTTACATAGTAACCAGATTGCAGATCTGGAAATATATAGTCATTTCAATACGTCTAAAGATACTGCACAAACATGTCAATAACAAAGTCCATATTTAAGTCGTGTGGTTTTTTTTTATTAAAACCAACAACTTTATTTTATTACCAATTTAATCTGTTATTTTACTAACAGAAAAAACCTTAAATAATATAATAACTAAAATAAGGAGTCCCTTTAGGCAAGGTTCCGAAGATACTGGCAGCGCTCCCCCTTTGAATAGCTAGACTGATTCTTTGTCAGAGGTAGCTGCCAGCTCTTCGGTCTCCTGTGATGTCGACTAACCTTTTTGCTATTTCCTTAAAAAGGCTTATAGCGCTAGGAACCCACGGACCAAGGGTCTCAACACCGAATGGGTCAAAATCATATGTGTAACCCCTGTATAATCTGTATTAGTAGAGTGATTATCGACGACAGCTGCTTCTCTCTCTTTTGGCATCACACGGTTTGTGTACAGTACGTAAAGTGTCACCAGCTCATTCCATCCTGAGGGTGTCGTAGCAGCCGTGTGTTTTTGCTACAAATCCTAAACATTAATGTTACGCGCTAATGTATCATGTAATCGGCGACCGTGGTCGCGTACAAACTATTGTGAACTTGTTTTTTCCTATTTGGATGACCTAAGCGTGAGTCACTCAGTCATCATTTTGTACAGTGATTTATTAAAATGACCTTACAACAGTTAATAGCGACCTCGGTTTTAAACATTGCCCATGTTTGCTGAAATTCTTCTTTTAAAGTAACATTTTTGATACGATAGCTGTCTCAAAATATAATATAAATAAAATAATATATAATATATATATACATTCTTGTCTTACCCTTGTCCCCTACCCTTGTCTTGTCTCACTAAAAGCGTCAATTATAAATCGCCTATTAGGTACCTTGCTGTTTTTAATAAAGTATAAAATATTTATGATGCGCAACGATTCCAACGCCAAACGATTCAAATCGATCATCAACGTACTATTTGTAGATTTTGACAATGTTGGTAACTGACTAATATTAAAGTGACAGTTCGAGACTTAAGCCGAATGCTTTTGCGACAAGCATTTGGCAAAAAAAATAGTAGATTATTAAGCATTTGCACCGGGTGGGATTGGCACGTCGTTAGAAAATAGCAAGTTTGGGGGCCTTACAAAATCAAGATACTTTGTGCTTGCCAACAAACTCGAAATGGAAACAAATAACCTATATTTAGTAAGCACTTCCAACCCCTCAACCAGGGCATCGATGTGAACCAGAATAAAGCTCTGGAGATCAACTAACTGCATCTTACTAAAGAGTACACAAGAAAAATGTATCTGTTTTATTTCAGCCATCAATCAATTGCTGAGAGCTATGTTTTAATGCACCACGACATAAAGGGCTCTTATCTTATCTCAATTTGCCAATAGACGCCGTAGATTAAGGGTCGATGACCGAACGGTCGGTCGATGCCCGGATATAAATAGGCGGTATGCTCGCCATACCCATAGCTGTGTAGAATGCATACTCGGCACAAACCCGTTATACGTAGAGTTTATCGGTAGCTTACTGAACTAAGTGCATGTTGATGGAGTGCCTCTGGTTTACGAGTCTGTACAGTTTAATGTTTGAGTGACTGTATTGATGTGGTTTCTCCAGAAGCTTTCAAAAATCAAAATCAAAACTCATTTAATCAAGTATAGCTCTTTTGACAAGTCAAACAACAAAATAAAATTTACCGCATAAAATTGAAAATTGATTATTTACCATCTACTACCGGTTTGGAACCCAGCTCTACAGAAACTCTGTAGTTGCTCTTTTTTAGATCGCCATATTTAGGTACAAGACTGGTTAAAAGACAGATTTGTGAGAGCAAACTCGCGCAATAGTCGCAAAGGGCCCAACATCAGCCAGATCTAGTCAACAATAGTGACCTTCTAGTGCCCGAGCCAACCGACCCCCAGCAACGGCACCTGTTCACAAGCATGACGCATGTGGCAGCCAGGTTCGCAAGAGGTGACTTGGTGATAGATGGAAAATCTAACTAAATAGAGGATTCTATACTAGTTCTTGTTGCCAGGCCACCGTGACAAACTCATTTACCTCCGGAAATTTAAAGGAGGACCAATACAGTAGTGGTTCGTTTACGAATTGATATTATGAAATTACAACTATAGTCATAAGAAAGTGTAGACTGGTTGCAATGAGTTACACAATCAACTGTTTTGCTAAAGATTTCAATTTCGTCAGTTTTCTCACGTCCATTATTGTAACAGCATTGAGGTGCTATTGTCTTAATTTCATCGTTTAGCATAATTATGTTAGCATTTGCAGTTTCCTTTCAAAGTTTTACGACTTTCATTTCTTGCAGTCACTCGTGCATTTTAAAAATAAGTAGAGAAATACGTTTGACTGTGATGTAATCCTGGTCATATGGTCGATCTCTGAAATCCAGTTTACGCAACTTATATCGCAAAACATCCAGTAAGAAGATATATTATTGCAATTAACTCCTATAGTATATTTTTGCGGAGTCTCTTTCATATACGGTTCGCACCCACCGGTATAGGGAAGACCAGCGTTAGGGGTGTGGGACTCTGGTTCGCCATTCAATAATACGAAGGCCTCCCCATACTCACTAAACACCTCCCGGTGCACTCACTGGCCCGCGCCGACGATCGCTTTAATTAAAATTAGGCCAAGAATGAGATTTTAAAATAAAAGTAGCTTCGTCCAAAACAGCATTATTTCGAATGATTCTGGAGCCAGAATTAAATCCACTCTCCGCTCTCCATAATTGGATAATATATTTAAGAGATGAGCAAGTCATGCCATATAATGGCAATTTATTACAGCCAACTGGAGAAGTAAATAAACCATATTGAATGTAGATGCCAATCCTAAAGCACCTTAAGCGAGTAAATTGTTTGTCCAGGGTTCTTCCAATCATCTGAACGGAATTAGCTCACGCACACAGCACAGGATAGTAAAACATGGAACTAATCTAATACATAACATGGCCTCTAAAATCAGTTCTGCAAATGGAAATTTCACGGTAGACGTATTGAAAGACAATACTCAGTTGCAAGTGAAATCGGCTTAGTTACGACCATAGTACGGCGAATAGTTTCCCTTCAAGCCTCACAATGTACATTCACACGGCACTTTCATCTAAGCCTTTCACTTTTTGCTATTAAAAATCATTACAATGTCATCTTTGAAAGTCCACGTCTGGGGATTTGACGTGTTTATTAATGAACTGAAATTGTTCGTCGTTTTATCTTGATTGGAGTAAAATGTTGGACTATGGATAGGAATCTTGATTGTTTTGAATTGTTAGAAGATGACGGCGCTGATTGCGTTAAAATATTTTTACTAAAAACGTCGCTTCATGTTCTCGAGATAAGATTCTTCACAAGATAATTAATACTCAGGATTTGTCATTTTGGGAATGATTAATGACGAAATATAAAAGCCTTTTTTCGTTCCCTACACAAGAAAATTACCTTATAGATACTTCATCCGTTACAACTTAAAATATTGATTCAAGCTAAAAATATGTACTGCATCACAAGACCGATATGGATTTACACATCTACATACTGAACAAACAATTCTTGTGAAGCAAACCCTGACTTAACCAAAATGGTGGCCATCTTAGTCATATTACTATATATGTACAAAACAGGCGCACCCACACATGCAAAAGCTGATGACATCATTCCAAGCTCTGCGCTCCAATGAATTTTAATGCTCTTCGAACATACTAGGTGTTAATCATGGACGGTATATGGTTGCTATGGACATTATGTCAAGACCTATTCTTCAAACTCTAATTCTTAAGCTTCGGTAGCTGGCTGAGGTTCAACAGTAATCTCACTTTTGCGATGTGTGCGAACTCTTTGAAGCAATGCTAATACAGAAATTATCAAACTGCTGAACTTATTGTATTAATGGAAAGTTCAACAGAAAGAGCCAGCGCTGCCTATTTTTACTAGTAAGGTTCTTTGCATTATAGGCATGTCAGAAATAATCCAGTCGCAGATTCCATTAAATTACTTATTTCAATCAGACACGAGGGTCTCAGTGGTTCAATTGTGGTGACATTTTAATTTGCTCAATGAAAGTATGCATTAATAAATCTATAAAATACTATGAAAAGCCTTGAGGTTACCTAAATAACCAGTATCGTACAATTACGTAATATAATTACTTGTTTACCAAGACAAGGATTAGTCCTCGGATATAATTGCAATATAATTTATTCGTGACCATATGGCGCCCCCAAAAGGAGGTCGCCGATATCAAGGGGCATCGAAATATTTAATGCCAATGAGCTCACTGGTTTCAGCCGTTCACCGCTTATACGGCGGAGATGTACCAAGTATGGAAGGATGTGGGTGTAGTCAGTTGCCAAGGCGATACATTGTACCCAGTCATATCTGTTCCATTGTCTTGCGTAACCCTTCCCAATGTTGGCTAATGATACTTTATGCATCCTGTCTCCGTCTTACGGTTCATTGAGCTTAATAACCTTTAGACATCTCCATTTGAATAAGACTACATAATTGCATTCAAAGGGAATCGGTTCTTTTTCTTAGATGATTTGACACGGCAGTAAAATTCGATGATCGGACAGCCGATAGCTTTCGTGTAGACATTAATTGAGTGTAGCCTTAATTGAGTTTTCGTATCGCGTTCAATGCGCTACTTTCGTTCTGCTAACGGTGGTTTCTTTGTTCCAGTTCTGGGAGATCATCTCTGACGAGCACGGCATCGACCCCACCGGCGCCTACCATGGCGACTCTGACCTGCAGCTGGAGCGCATCAATGTGTACTACAATGAGGCCTCCGGCGGCAAGTACGTGCCCCGGGCCATCCTGGTCGACTTGGAGCCCGGTACCATGGACTCCGTGCGCTCGGGACCCTTCGGACAAATTTTCCGACCGGATAACTTCGTCTTCGGACAGTCCGGGGCCGGCAACAACTGGGCCAAGGGACATTACACAGAGGGCGCCGAGCTCGTCGACTCAGTATTGGACGTTGTACGGAAAGAAGCCGAGTCATGCGACTGCCTCCAAGGATTCCAACTCACACACTCTCTCGGCGGTGGTACCGGCTCCGGTATGGGAACACTCCTCATCTCCAAAATCAGAGAAGAATACCCCGACAGAATCATGAACACATACTCAGTCGTCCCCTCGCCCAAAGTATCGGACACAGTTGTCGAACCCTACAATGCGACTCTCTCAGTTCACCAGCTCGTAGAAAACACAGACGAAACATACTGCATCGACAACGAGGCCCTATATGACATCTGCTTCCGCACGCTCAAACTGTCCACACCCACCTACGGAGATCTCAACCATCTTGTTTCCCTCACCATGTCCGGTGTCACCACCTGCCTTAGGTTCCCAGGTCAGTTGAACGCTGATCTCCGTAAACTTGCCGTCAACATGGTTCCCTTCCCTCGTCTCCACTTCTTCATGCCAGGTTTCGCTCCCCTCACTTCCCGTGGAAGCAGACAATACCGTGCCCTCACCGTACCAGAACTGACTCAGCAGATGTTCGACGCCAAGAACATGATGGCCGCCTGCGACCCACGCCACGGCCGGTACCTCACCGTCGCCGCCATCTTCCGTGGCCGCATGTCCATGAAGGAAGTGGACGAGCAGATGCTCAACATCCAGAACAAGAACTCGTCCTACTTCGTGGAATGGATCCCCAACAACGTGAAGACCGCCGTGTGCGACATCCCACCACGTGGTCTCAAGATGGCCGCCACCTTCATCGGCAACTCCACGGCCATCCAAGAGTTGTTCAAGCGCATCTCTGAGCAATTTACCGCTATGTTCCGCCGCAAGGCTTTCTTGCATTGGTACACTGGCGAAGGCATGGACGAGATGGAGTTCACCGAGGCCGAGAGCAACATGAACGATCTCGTCTCCGAGTACCAGCAATACCAGGAGGCCACCGCCGACGAGGACGCGGAGTTCGATGAGGAGCACGAGCAGGAGATTGATGAGCACTAAACGAGGCTCAAAGCCAGCGACAGTCCATTGCCATTGTATCTACGTTACTATTTTAAGTAACCATAATGTTTCCTACGATGTGTATTGAAATACATGCTTTCTAACTTTTAACAGAATGCACAACTAAACCCTGGATATGAGTCAATGTGAATCGAGGGCATTTTATTGTATTGTATACATTCCTAGTGATTCCAAACCGAGCCTCGAGTGCTAGATCTGAATTTGCAAAGGCTGATAAGCGCTCTGTATGTATTTATTATAAGTTAGTATGTCTCATAACAAGGGCATACATGAATTGAGTGCTTCAATAACCGAAGTTTATATAATTAAAAATTGTTTTCAATCATAATTTAATGTATATAATAAAGAATTTTATTTATATTGTTGTTTCGATTTACCACGTCAATAAAACGATACTTACCTATCTGTAGATTACGTCAGACTCGGAGATAGTTCCTCAATGACGTAACCTGATGATATCAATAAAATTTCATATGAAAAAATGCAACGAAACTGCAACAGCCCCCATTTTGATTATATAATCCATAGATAAGAATTGCTTTAATCGTAGTATCATCATCATCACTGTTTTCTGTCCGTCCCTATGTATGCTTAAATCTTAAAAAAAAGGAATTGATTTTGAAGCGGTTTTTTAAATTAGTAGAGTGATTCAAGAGGAAGGTTTTTAAGTATGCATAATATTGTAGAGAAACACTGATAAATTTAGATGTTCATCATTGCACCCGTGCGAAGTCGGGACGGGTCGCTAGTTAGACCATAAATCACGTATTTTTTCTCGTTTCATTGCTCGATTGTGCCATAGTATTAAAATAACGTACGAAGGTAACAACACATTCATTGAAGAAAGCTAGCATTTAGCAAAATTGTAGGCACACAATCTATTAAAAATATTTCTATATTATTATCTAATTTATATAAAAATCAGGGAAAGTTTAAATGGTGAGATTATTTATTGATTCTGAGGCGGTACGAATTTTGCCGGGTCAGCTAGAATGCAATAAATAATTTACACTACCGTAATTTCGTGGTAACATATTGCGATACTAGTAAGTAGGAACCTAACAAAATACATGTAACCTTATTTAGAAAAGATATAGGTATCCTAAAATTAATAGATAACTACCAAGAAGGAAAGGAATGACATTCCCTGTTTGGGAGAAATAATATTTAAATGAAAAGATAAGACGTCAAATTTAAAAATACCTTACAAGGCTTAACGTAGATAGAAGAGTAAGACAACTCAACTTGACAGCAAAAAATCACGCACGTTAAGCAATACGTACTGACATCATCACCTTGTTCTAAATTTAGAAATGCACTTACTGATGGCCATTTAACGTAGACCTATGTCAATTCCCGTTATAACCTCTATTTATTTTATTAAAAGTAATTGAGGGGGGGCAGGACAGCTCAGAGAAGATTGGTTGAATAATGATAGTGGGATGATGTCATTCGGTCGTCACAAACAAACAAGTTTATTATTTAGGTTTCTATGACAATATCCAAGGGCAGTACGAAAAGGTGTGATCTAACATGCTACAGTTTTAATGGAGCTTTGAGGTCAACTTGCAGGATTAAGAAATAAAAAGAGTAAAAGTGTTTTATTTATCGTAGCGTCATCCTATATGATAGAAGGTACTAAGCCTCCCTCTGACTGGCTGACTGACACGTTTTCATACTTTTATGACAGGTTTTGTGCCCATTGGTTTCTTTAATCAAGCTTTGTACGATACGGTCAGGATGAAACAACCTGGTGACGTGGTCAGGTTTATATTCCAAACCCCGGCATAGTTAAAATAATCAGTTTTTGGTATACCTTAAATAAAAATGCAAATTAGTAGGTACATTCGATGCAGTCGATGCAGTCGATGAGCGAAGAGAGATTTGATGATGTTTCAATTGATTGACGACTGATGCTCAAAAAATTATTTTTTTTTGTCAAACCTTTTGTCTATGGCCAGTGATATAAATATGTATCAGCAACAGAAGGACGGGTAGGCTCCTCGCGTCGTTGCAGACCTACACCCTTTATGATAACAAGCTTGATACATTTGATATCTGTTGTTATTTTATGATCATATTATCTTACGTTGTGTCAAGGTGCTACGTGACTCTATGTCAGTATTATATCAAAACAATATCATTATATTATCTTTCTGTCGTAATAATCACGACTGACAGGATATATGATCCGTGAAGTTTCTTTTAATTTTATTGAAATGGAACCTGAAACTGCTATGATTTACGCCGCTAAAGACTCGGTTCTATCTTCCCGCGCCCGCAGTCCCTTAAAATCTGGCTGGTGCTTAGTGGTCGAGAATGCATGACTATTTCTAACGAAAAAAGGCATGGTATAATGTGGAATATATTTCACGGAGAAAACAAGTTATCTTTAAATATGTACCTGTCAATGTCCTAGTGATAATGCAGAGTGACGATGACCCAATGGTTGGAATGTCAACTTATGTCCAACGTAAATTGTTGTAATTGCACGTCCGTACCAATGGTTCTGACATAGAGTAATATCTATTTTTATACAGTTACGGAAAGTTGAGTTGCTGTTAAAATCGGACCATGAGAGGCATGGCGGGAAATGAGTATTAGTGAACTTACTCTCTCAGCTCTGCGTGCAATATCAAGGTATGATATTATGAAAGCCAGAAAAAAACACCTGCCACGTTTCTGGTCGGCTCGTTCTCGGCTTGTACGGTCCTCGCCAATATTTATGGCCGCTCTGAATGTAGCCGCTTTACGCTGCGCACAACACAAATTCAGGTATCAGCGGGACATACGCGGGGCGGAGAGGCAGGGCACGCCCGCGCACTTTGTAAGCGTCTTCGCCACCCGCGTGTTAGTGTGAGTGAGCTACGTTTGTATTGGTGATGAAATGTACGATGCGCAAGTTCGTACCAACGGCTACATTCAGAGCGGCCATAAAGATTGGCGAGGACTGTACGCCACCACGGAACAAGCTCCAAGTTAGAATCAATAACAAAGGTTTTTCAGCGAATGCCTAAGTAACATTGAAGTGACATTATAAAAGATATAATCAATCGACTCATAGTCTATAGGCGTAGGTTAAGTAATAAGAAGTGCATTGAATGAGGACAAAGAATTAAATTATTAATTATCATCTTGGGTCATGCTTGTGAACTAAATTACTGTTTGCAGGTCATGTTGGTCTTAAAGTATCAGGGTATAAAATATAGATCTATAATGAAACGATGAAAGAACGACTGCTCTCACACACAAAGCAAGTTTTATATCTTGATATTTTGGTCCCCTGCAAATATGCACAGCGAACCCAACAAACATTTTGGAACTCAGTGTCACCACCCCATTTCAGCCTGAGGGTGTCGTCGTGTCGTAAGAGCCGACAAAAGGAAGTGATAAGTCCGAAAGCCTAGCCGCAAGAGAAGGAAAACGGCATGAATCTATACACCTATTCTATAATACAAATAAAAAATGGTGTTGTTTTTGTATGTTTACAAATTTTTTTACAAAATCATCATCATCATCATTTCAGCCAATAGACGTCCACTGCTGGACATAGGCCTCCCCCAAAGATTTCCACAAAGGCCGGTCCTGGGCCGCCCGCATCCATCGTTTTCCGGCGACCTTAACCAGGTCATCGGTCCACCGTGTGGGAGGCCTACCAGCACTGCGCTTTCCGGAACGCGGTCGCCACTCGAGGACTTTTCTGCCCCATCGGGCATCGGTCCTGCGCGCTATGTGCCCTGCCCATTGCCACTTAAGTTTGGCAATCTTGTGGGCTATTTCGGTGACCCTGGTTTGCCTGCGTATCTCCTCATTTCTGATTCGATCTCGCAGGGAAACTCCGAGCATAGCCCTTTGGGTGACTTTGAGCCTTCTGATGGAGCCCATAGTGAGCGACCACGTCTCTGTTCCATATGTCATCATTGGCAACACACATTGGTTGAAGACTTTTGTCTTCAGACACTGCGGTATTGTGGACGAGAAGATCTTTCGCAGCTTCAAATACTATCAACTAAATAGACTGTCTGTCTGTTCGTTTGTTTGGGCTCTCTCTGAAATGGCTGGACCGATTTAGACAGGACTTTCACTGGAAAATAGCTGAACTTGCTCCTTATCACATGGAGTAACTTATGCTACTTTTTTGACACCCCCGCTTTACATGAGCCCATAGTTACTGATTTTTCCAAATTTTTAAATATCACGCGGCCAAAGTCACGGGTAACAGCTAGTATATATAATCTATCTATCTTTGAGAGCGATTTTCTCTGTGTGCAACCCATCCAACGGAGCTGCCGGTAAGTCGTTAGTTGTATAACGGACAAACTTATTTCAAGATGTTTGCCGGCCATTAAACTAGTTGTCAGTTTACACAATAGTTATTACCACACATGTAAAAATTACTCCGTGTGGTGACGGATTTAGAATACACAATGTCACCAACCCATACCATCTTTAGGGTGTCGTAAGAGGCGACTAAAGGAACGCAAGAGCCAGATCACCTAGCCCCAAGAGAAGGAAAACCCGATACAAACCCTGTGCCAACCCGTAATGCCAGCGTGGCACAGTAATCTATTTTCCCTCCAAAAATTTGGAGGAGGGCCAACCCGGTAGTGGGTAATTTATGGGTTGAAACGACGATGTAAAAATGACTGCCTCGTTGGTCTACTGGTTAGATGTGCCGCCTTTGGATCAACGGGTCCCGGGTTCGATTCCGGGGTCGGGCAAGTGTCTTTGTCTAAACCAGAGGCACTGGCTCGGAGTCTGGGTGTCATTTCCATCTATAATATGTATGTATTTACAAAAAAAATATCTATATAAGTAGTTTATCATCCATCTCGTTACCATAACACAAGCATTAAGTTGCTTAGCTTGGGACGAGATGGCGTTGTGTGAAATGTCCAAGGATATTTATTTATAGCTGGAACAGATCGCGCACTCTGAAGCACAGAGGAGGTCACGTGTTATGCGGTACCCATCCAACATACGATCTTGCTTAACAGCATCCCGTGACTGTTTCCAATAAAAAATCATTGAAAAGGTGTCTACAACAAAACTGGGTAATTTATTACGATGACATCAATGGAATCATTTTTTGCTTGGCACTTGTATTGTGTGGCCTTAGACAGGAACTAGGCGCCGCGTGGGTGTCTCGTCACCGGTGATTGAAGCAGCCTTGACGCCTTCGAACTACATTCTGTATCCCACCAAGCTACTCTTAGGCTCAGGGTACAATCTTACTAATATTATAAACGTGAAAGTTTGTAAGTATGGATGGATGGATGGATGTTTGTTACTCTTTCACGTAAAAACTACTGAATGGATTTTAATGAAACTTTACAATAATATAGCTTATACATCAGAATAACACATAGGCTACAAGTTATAAAGATATTATGTGAATTACAACAATATAAACAAGTCAAATTCAAAATTTCTAATTGTCAAATTTTCGGCCATATTAAACTATAGACAACATAACGTTTCGCTGTCAGTTGCGTTTTGTTAAAGTAGGTTTTATACGGACGGGATAAAAATCTCAGGTATCCTATGTCCAACTTTCTTTTTGTTTTAAATATTTATAATGCGGAACAAAGTTCGCCGGGTCAGCTAGTAACACATAAAGCGATAGATTTTAATTCCATTTTTATTATTTCCCCGAAACTCTTTAAGTGCCTTGTTCGTCTAGTGGTTGGATGTGCCGCCTTTGGATCAACGGGCCCCGGGTTCGATTCCGGGGTCGGGCAAGTGTCTTTGTCTAAACCAGAGGCGCTTGCTCTGAGTCTGACTTGTCATTTGTGTTGTGAATTACATGTTTGAAAACTGCCCACGCGACATAGGTTATACGTAGTAAAGGGGTTTCGTTTAAAAAAAAAGTGTGTGTATGTGTCATGTAATCATTTTAATTTACACACACACAAGAAGTAAAGCCTTCATCATACCACTCCGATTTGCCATACTGGTCTACAGAGAAGAAACGGCAAGTTGTAGTTTAAACCGCCATTTTATTTTATGTTCCAAAGGCTGTTAATAAACATTTTTGTGGGAGTAAGTTGTCTGTGTGGTGACGGATTTAAAATACATAGTGTCACCATCATATTCCATCCTGAGGGTGTCGTAAGAGCCGAGAAAAGGAAAGGACGGCTGATAGCCTAGCCGCAAGCGAAGGAAATTTGAGACGGAACCCCTTGACAACCCGTCTGGCCAGCGTGGCAAAATAGGCCAATTACCCTCCATTACTCAATCCCTCCAATTACTGAGCAGTGGGGTCATAGATGGGCTGAATAGTAGTACGTAGTAGTAGTAGTGGATCAAGCCCACGCAAGAGTCACAAATGGCTAAACATCAACACTATTTAGTCAATCAATCTATTATGTCTGCAATGTGGTTGAGTAGGGAACGACCGGTCACACAGCGCCACCACCGCCGAGTCTTTTAGTGAGCATGACAGTCTTTTAGTGAGCAGCATCTGTAGCGGCCAGCAACATTTACTCATAAATTATCATCTCAAACAACATAAAAATATATTGCCTACAAATGAGAGAATTACCAAAAAGTCCTTCATAGCGTACAGAGCAACTCGCATACCACCTCCTCTGGCTGCATGATCACCCCTTTAGCGGTGGCATATCGATCCCAAATTTGGCTAATTTAGAATACACAATGTCACCTACCCATACCGCCTTGAGGGTGTCGTAAGAGGCGACTAAAAGGACCGGCGGACAGGCAGATCACCTAGCCGAAAGAGAAGGAAAACTTGATACAAACCCTGTGCTAACCCGTCTTGCCAGCGTGGCATAGTAGACTAATTTCCCTCCATGAATTTGTCATTTATGGGCTGTAACGACGAACGAGACAACTGCAGTCTAGTCTCTCCAGTGACCACGACTGCTGCAAAGCATTCGAAACGTGAAATAAATAATGTAATATACAAATACATAAATGCGTTACATCTGATATTCTTTAATTTTAATGTTTAAATATCGCGACGAAAACTTAAAAAGAAGACACATTGACAGGAATCTTATTCCCTACGTCAAATATGGAAGAGGTCTGAATGATTTATGGGCTGAACAGCTGTTGTGTATGCATGCACAGACAATTTCGCAAACGTCTGTCTGAGTCACCCCACTTTCACGTACATCGATCCGCCAAATATGGCCGCGACATATTGCATAACCTCTTCGGAAATCTACGAGATAAAAAAAAACCTGTGTGAAACTTTTAGTCCTGGTTTAAAAGGATAATGTACGAACAATTTGGTGTTTGTCTAATCTAGTTTTTTAATTCGGTGGGGCTGTTCAATTCTTTTTTTTTGCGTTTTATGACCCAGTTGATAAGAGCTTTTATCTTTACAGACGCGTAATCGCCAATAATGGCGTTTGCGTAGACTTTCAAATCGACAAATGAAAAAAAAAATGGAAATAAATATACTGTATTCTTTTTTTATTTGTCGATTTGAATGTCTACGCATAGGTCCGAACCACGAGTATAAAAAAAATATGACTGACAAATTAAGAGAATTATCCTAATCTGTTTATCTAAAAACATAGTTTTGCCGTAACACAAATACAAAAATAAAACCCAAATAGAGGACCACCTCCTTTTCCAGTCGATTAAAAATTAATGGTACTTTGGCCTCGTCGTTTCCTATTGTCTCCTCTTACGACCCCCTCAGGCTGGAATGGGGTGGTGAAACACGTCTTCTATAGTAATTTGTAAATATTTACATCAACACCTATTTGCGAAAGAACTAACCCATTTTAAAGTTAACGCAGACGAAGACACAGGTTAAACTAGTATATTGTATTGTATGCCAAGGTGCTTCCTACTCCGTCCCACTGCAGCCACTCCCCACCATAAAGTAAATATGTACGGCAATGCAGAGCTCCAACTTCCGGCTAGACTTTACGGGGCACGCCCATCCATGCCCTGTTTTGCTGCGGTCATTCACTGCATTGCAGACTGCAGGATGAATGTACTTTACTTAGGAAGTACAAAGGAAGTAGGAAGTGATGATAAAAAGAGAGTTCATGGAGTTTCTTACCTGTTCTTCTTCATAGGATCTACGTATTGGAATAAGCAACTAGGAGCCTCTACTAAGCTTGTTCCCCCATTTGGGGGCGGAACGGTAAGGCAATCATTAGAAATTGTCTTGAAAAAAACAACGTCAACCCTACAAATGCGCCAACTTTCTCCCACTACGACACATAGTGCTCAAGTAATTTTGCGTAATCAATATGATTACTTTATACAAATAAATTATTAAGAATGCTTTACAATTAAAGAAAATTACACCAAAAAAAATTTCGCACCGGTTCGCAATTCCACAGAGAAGAGCTGGCAGAAACTCCATGGGTGCTCTTTTATATAAAAGGGTTACAATTATGGTGGTATATACTGTATATATACCACCATAATTGTATGTAATATACAACTGACAGATTACTGAATTACACAAGCTATACGTTATAACGACATCACTGAGCACAAAGACATTGGTGATTTTGCTGAATTTAAAAAATATTAGCCAGTCTTATTTGATCTTACACCAAGACCTAGTGAGACAAATAGAAATATTTTTTACGCCTAGGATGAGCACCGTCAGAAAATGTTGTCCCGTGGCCTTTTTGACCACAAAGGCAAAGTCGACAGAACATTGCCAGAAAACGTGAGACGTCAGCTTTCACGGTACTGACTTGGTGCATCGAATGCCGTTAATGGTACTAAGGTAGTCGTCACCCCTGGGACGTATTGGAGCAGCATTTACGTGTGTTTTTTCATAAAAACAGCTTGGAAATGCTGCTTGAGTTCGTTTGAGGCGGAGGGGACGTACTGAATGAGCTTTTCCTATATGCTGAACCGATATGAACCGAACCGATATGCTTCTGATGCATTACGACACTACTGTTCATAAATGCACCACTGTTCAGTCTATTTTGTCCGAATAGCGGTATGTATCTATTTAATTTAAATAAATACCTATTCTATTGCCATATCTATATTCCCCCTTGACGCGTTTGGTTAAAACTGTAAAAAATATCTTAAAGTCGAACGTCCACCGCCAGTTAAACTAAGTTAGTTTAGCTTGCATAGTTGAGCCAGTTTTCAATACATGTTTGAAAAACTGGCTCAACTATGCAAGCTAAACTAAACTAACTTATTTTAACTGGCGGTGGACGTCCAGCTTTAAAGCAACTAGGTCACTGTTATATATTGACAAGACGAGAGTCAGTTGACAACTATCTTAATCATAAAACCATAAAGTATATATCATAAACCACTACAGTCACTATGTAGTAAAGAAACTTGCCGCCCTAACGGTAGGGAACACCCCCGCCCATAGGAGCTAACACTTCCTAAGGAGAGGAAACTCTGCATCAATCGATTTACGCACCGGAGTCGGATGTAGAACCAAGCTCGTAATGATCTGTGGCCCCTCAACATCTCAGGGTCAGAATAAGATCGGGACAAGGATACGGACACCCTTGCACCCACCCCTCACACATCGCAAAGTCTCAAATGGAAAGACATGCCTTTAGTAGCCTGCTGGGTAGAGCCAAGCTCCCCTCCAAAGTCACTGCCTAAACGGAAATATTATGTAGTTTTGTACGGCAGCAGGCTGGAGACGGACAATAGTGGTAGGTTTTAGTGGGTACACCGGTCGCAAGTTACCAACTTCACGCGACCGGGACTCCCACATACACCAGCGCCGTCCGCCGGCTGGGGACCTTTAAGGTTTCCCCCACTATAAAAAAAGAGATAGGTAAATAATATTATGTAGTAAATGAGATATTATGGTTCATCGAAAAATAGTATTTATTTTCCTTGGAGAGTTGGATACATGGACGTATGGTTGGATATAAGTTTTTATGTAAATCACAACGTTAGTTAGGATCGTAAAAGAGACGAAAGCTAAAGCATTATAACCCATAGGACTTATCGCAAATTATAATAAGTGTCACAGGTTTATAAGCCATCGACCGGAGGGTGACCTTGAACTAACTTTCTTTAATGTATTGCATTATTGTTATTGACGTGGCGTCACTGTACCCATGTTTATAATAAATAAATAAAATATTTTTTTCAAATAAAATAAATACCTATCGCATGATCGGATCGTACGAAAGAATTGTGCGGTGAGACGGCATTTAGTAGTGGGCGTTATTTAACTTAGCTCGTTTAGTCAACGTTGGCGCCAAATGTAAACGCCAACGTTGGCAAGAAATTTGTTAAACATCTAAGTCCCAACGAACGATTTATCTCAGAAATAATACATATTTATTTTGCAATTAAAAAGTCACATTCACAAATATATACTCATCCTTGTCTTACATACTCACTCTGACCATTACAATAAAATATCGAAAATTAATCACTGTGCATTGCGTTGTATTCAGAGAACTAAGAATTCCGTTGCGCTTTAAAGCCAGTAATGGTTGCTATGATATTCGTTGAGCACTCAACGTTGCGATTCGTTGCGATACAGCTAAGTCGATATTATTCTATAGTACTGAGGAGAAGTACGTTGCTTGCCATAAACAATAATGTAACGTATTTATTCAATTTTATATGTTGGCAAAAAATAATTCCATATACTTAAATATTTCTCATACTAATACATGCCATGTATCGCCTTTGCTTTGCAATATAAATTAGCTTGAAACGGAGGTTTGTTAATTTATCCAGATTGAATAAATTACACCAACCTAGATTTATTTATTAGTAAATAACATAGGCAATATAAATAACGCCACTATACAATACGTTTCATTAAAATATTATTGATGTAATTGTCCATCAGTTTTGAAATATTATCATTCCTTATAAAAATATCATTGCGTTAATATGATATTTTTATTAGAACATATCATAAAGTTAGGTTTCTATGTTTAGACTTTTTAAAATCAAACATGTTATCTTGAAATAAACCTTTGTTTTAATACATAAAATGTAATTTAAAAAATATAAATCAAAATGAACTTATTAAAACTCCAGCGCTCCAGAAAACCTATTCTTATTATTTAATATGGTATCCCTGTGTTCAAAACGTGCAAAATATTATTACTCTTTTGCACTATTGATAAACGGTATAGTGTGAATGAAATACTTTAATGACGCTAACCAGCAGCCAAATTTTAATGACCCATGAGATGCTGAAGATTTGTATGCGGAACTCTACCTTATTTATATGATATTAAGGTCAAAATTTTGCTAAAGTGATTAAGAGGCAATAATTTATACCGAGTACCATTTAAATTGGATGTAATGGAATATTAGACTATCGTATTAGGTTAGTGTGCCTGTAATCACTATCACTACATATTATAAAACAAAGTCGCTGTCGTCTGTCCGTCCCTATGTATGCTTAAATCTTTAAAACTACGCAGCGGATTTTGAAGCGGGTTTTTTTAATAGATAGAGTGATTCAAGAGGATGGTTTATATGTATAACTAGCTGTACCCGCGACTTCGTCCGCGTGGAATTTAAAAAAAGTTAATTAGTTCATTAATATTTTTTTTTGGTTTTTGCATTTATTTTAATTATCATTTATTTTCAGTTTTTGTTGGCTTATTTATCGAATCTTCTTTGATATTGAGATTGTGAATATCATCGTAAATACTATGTATTAAAGTTTCAGTGTCCACCACAACCTGACAAAGACTGGTAGGTAGTTCTATATCATGATTACTATTCACTTCTAGACACTTTCCCTCTCCAACATCAAGAAGAATTTTACTAAATTCTGAATCAGCTGAATGATGTGCTCTCATGTTTTGTTTTAAATTAAGTTTTTAACAATGTCTCCAAAGTACTGAACGTTTTAGCCGGAACAAACAGACAGACAGACAAAAATTAAAAAAAAAAATATTTTGGTCTATGTGCTGTTCAAACATACTTACGCATTTAGTAAAAAGTTGTTATTTTATTATTACAATCAGACACTCCAATTTTATTTATTTGTATAGAAGATGTATAGACTAAATAAAAGTAAGTTAAGCCTAAGTTACTCTTTATATCATCAGCTACCTATCAGTGAAAGTCCCGTCAAAATCGGTCCAGCCGTTCCAGAGATTAGCCGGAACAAACAGACAGACAGACAGACATACAGACGGACAGACAGACAAAAATTTAAAAAAATGTTATTTCGGTCTATGTGCTGTGTATACAGACTTACGCATTTAGTAAAAAGTTGTTATTTTATTATTACAAACAGACACTCCAATTTTATTTATTTGTATATATATGTATATAGATGTATAGATGTGCTGTGTATACAGACTTACGCATTTATTTATTTGTATAGATGTATAGACTAAATAAAAGTAGCCTAAGTTACTCTTTATATCATCAGCTACTTGTCAGTGAAAGTCCCGTCAAAATCGGTCCAGCCGTTCCAGAGATTAGCCGGAACAAACAGACAGACAGACAGACAGACAGACGGACAGACAGACAAAAATAAAAAAAAATGTTATTTTGGTCTATGTGCTGTGTATACAGACTTACGCATTTAGTAAAAAGTTGTTATTTTATTATTACAAACAGACACTCCAATTTTATTTATTTGTATGTATGTATGTATGTATAGAGTATAGATACATGCATAATATTGTAGAGCAACACTGATAAATTTAGATGTTCATCATTGCACCCGGGCGAAGCCGGGGCGGGTCGCTAGTTTCGGTATAAACTTAGGTACCTATAACGCAGACAAAGCCATTTTTAGACAGTGCGCCAAAACTGCTCGTTTAATCGTTTATTTCGCAGTTTATTTTATTATAATGGCGTTTACTGTGACGTCACAGCACAAGTTCACAACTAGGTAAACAAAAATAGACGGATTGCAAAAATAGACGGTTTTGCCAACGTTGGGAAGGCTGTCAACGCGTTTCGTTGTGTTGGCTAAAAATCACTCAACGACACATGTCTACGGCATATTATGATAGACAGAGATGGCGAATGCCCTGCCCCGAGGGCGATCGTAATGCCAACATTATAAACGTACATCTGTGACTCAGGATCAAAATTTTAGTGTTGTTACGATGTCTTTTTCATAAATATTTAACAAAAGAGAAGTAATAGTCAACAATCCATGCATGTAAATCGTTTTTTCTAGTCATTAATGATAATCTCACCACGAATTTCATTTGAAAACAGGACGCCAACAGGTCTTTATGTTGGCTACCATGATTTCACAATGGCGCTGGCCGACCAATAGCAAAAGAGCTGAAACCATTTAGTTGGGACATGGTCGATTATCATATATCGATATAAAGTATTCGTATGTGTTCATTTCTACAGGTACTTGATATTTATATATTTAAAACTAGCTGAAGCAAGCGCTTTAACAGATACGTTAAAGCGCTTGCTTTATTTTTTTCACATAAACCTAATTTACCTTATTTACTTTATCAATTAGTTGCACTCTATTTTGCAAAAAAGTGATGTGCAAGTAAATATTTCAATATATTATAATAATTATTATAGATAACATTTATATC
The DNA here is from genome assembly GCA_905475355.2 of Clostera curtula. Taxonomy (NCBI): domain Eukaryota; kingdom Metazoa; phylum Arthropoda; class Insecta; order Lepidoptera; family Notodontidae; genus Clostera; species Clostera curtula. The sequence goes on along the minus strand of FR997818.1, from coordinate 938,449 downwards.
GGTTTAACTTAGTTATAGATTGAAGCGTTTCTGAAAAACGAACTAAAAGCAGCAGGCAACATTTTGTGATGTGTTTTTATTAAAAATACTATTTTCTTACGTAACGTCAACGTAAAGGTGTGAAAATTCTATGACATTAATTTGAATATCTAGGGGATGTTGACAGTAAAATACACCTAAGCCTACCTAGAAAAAAACATAAAAAATAAAAGTATTTTGACAGTCTTTATAATTTCCAATATGTAATATGATAAGGATTTCCTGAAATATTTAATCTTTCTGTCAGTCACGTGAAACCTAAAGATGATGATGATAATAATTATATTATATAATGTGAGTAACGAAAATAATGTTATTGAACTTAACAACTAACACGTGCACATAAGTCGTTTTCAATAGTTCTAGTCGAAGTGTCGCAATGCGACAAATTTTATCGATAACGTTATATGATTGCTTTTACAGCACTAGCCGCCGCCGTAGCCTAGGTCGATTGTGCGAAACGGAACGAAATTATTCTTCTAGCGACCACGAAAGTACGTGGTGCGTGCGGAGCAGAACACAATTTTTATAGTTTATAAGTAAATAAGTTCACATAACAAAATGAGGGAAATCGTGCACATCCAGGCTGGACAATGCGGAAACCAGATCGGAGCTAAGGTACGCTGTTCTTTTGTTTTCTACAAATTCCATTTTCTAACGTGGGCAAGCGGCCGGCATTTTGTGTCGGCAAGACCGGCTCCGGCTCGCCACGATTCAGAAAATAAAACAAGTGACGACAATTTTGTTAATTAACTTGCATGAGTGTCATTAAAGTTGCGTTAAAATAACGTTCGGTCTAGGATCACTTTATTGTGATTGGGTGTGGCCGGTGAATAGTATTTTTGATAAGGCTCTAACATGGACGGGCTCTAACAGTTTTCTAGATTGTTCCCTCGTTTAATATAATTTATTTACGATAATAATTGAATAAGCTTTTTTTCATAGTTTTTAATTTTTATGGCCGCACCCACTTTGCTATCGATCGATATCTGCGTTGGCAGACCTCTGAAGCCTGGCCGTCTGTCGCTTTCTTCCACGTGTATGGACGCCATTTGGCGCATGATGACGCCGAATCATCTGAATTTTTTCACTGTTCCCGCAGATAATTCTTTAACTAACCTTGTTACTTTTGACTTTACTTTAAATCAGGTAACACTATTTAGGTTCTATAGCGTAGAATTAAAATAAGTAATTAAAAAAATACTATTAGTTATTGATTAGTAGGTACTCGTACGTAGGTAGACGTAATTAAAAAAGGAAAAGTTCGCGCCACAAAAAAAAACCGTTACGAACAGGGAACGCTTGTTTTGAATCCCGTCCAAGGCTGCGGCGTCCTCCGATAAGGGCCAGCCAATCATAGGGCTCTGTTCGTAACGTACAGGAAATTACGGCCAAATGTTACGACAGCTGACAGCTGTGCTTGTTTTTTTTAATCTATTGTTGCTAACTTGGGAAGGCAAAAACACTTGGCTCTTATAAAATAGAATAGGCACCTTTTTAAATAATAGTAGGTAATAATTATTCTTAATCCTTTTTTACATAATCACTTATTAGTCGAAGCATAGAAAAAAAATCGAGAAGCTGTCGTATTCGGTTCAATCTAATTTGGTCCACATCGGTAAATCAAAATAAAGATGAGTCCGCCATATTTCATGACCTATTAAAATCTATGGGATAGGTACATAAGTACCTAATACAATTTAATTAAATTAGAAACTGTATTATGGTGACATAGTATTAGTTTTGTTCCGGGACTTCGTCCGCCTAAAATGTTTTCAATTCTTCCATTATTTCATATTTGTGTACCAATCACAAATAAAATAGGCCCCCCGATGTAACCAGAGACAGATTTCGAGCCTGACAGCTACTTTTCCATTTTCAACACTACTGCTACACTGCCCATAAATGAAACACTTCTGAGTCAGGCCTGCTCTCACCAGAGGGAGTGTTATTAGTTCACACTGGCCAGACACGGGGTTGGTACAGGGTTTCGTATCAAGTTTTCCTTCTCTTGCAGCTTGGTTACGGGCCTTGTAATTTTCGTCTGTCAGCATTTACGATAGTCTACACCCTCGGTATGGAAATGGGTGGTGACACTATGTATTCTAAATCCGTCACCACTCAGAGTTTTACAACATAGCTACGGTTAAACTAAGTCATTAAATCAACACAGTAACAAGATAAAACTTGGAAATAGCTATTTAAGTCATTTCGCCAGAGTCCACAGTTCGATGACCGGCGCCGATCTTCCGCGTGTTGAAATAGACGCACGAAACTGCTCGGGAGCATCTGTAATTGGGCCACCGCTTTGATGTTATGCAGTTTGATGATAAAACGAAAGAAATGTTAATTGCCAAGACCGGATATAGGAGATGGGTCTAATTTCGTGAATTGGCAACATTGAAATTTAAGAAATCGGTGATACTGATAGAAATATGTAATCTTCATTCTGTAGAGTAAAAACTTGCTTTAGTTAGAATTCACACCTTATCAATAAAACTGCATCGAAATTTGTCTGTCCGTTCAAAGGCTTGATGCCCCAGCTGACATTTCTTGTAATATGTCATTTTTGTAGATGGAAACCAGAAGTCTGAATAGGCAGCGTGAATTTACCTAATTTTCTTTTAATGAGTCTAATAAACAATTTCAATAATGTCTGTCAAAAAAACTTTGCATTTCTTTTGTTTCTCGCAAGTCGTTTCAAAATTCTTTAGAATTTGATGTTGGTAACATAACTATTTCGAAATTAAACTACAAGTATGTATCTAAACAAACTTCCATAGATAATGAAATATCATTTTCACAATAAATAAAGTAATTTCCAGAATTTTATTTTTCAAGTGATAATAACTGCATTGATAAGATAAAAATACTGCTTGGAAACCTGTTCCGATAAGAACTTCGAAATACCTTTATTTCTTCAAATTATCTAATAACAAGCTCTCAATTTTTCTTTTTGCAACTTCGTTCTCATGGATTTCGTTCCAATATAAATTATCCCCGTTTTGTCGTGATCTAGTAACAAACCTCCACCTATCTAGTAAATATTTGGCAGAATCTGCTTCAAAAAAGATAAGCAAATATGACTGCAATAAATAACGGACTCGCCTTCAGGACATACGCCTAGAAGGTTCAATTACCTCCATGAATTTGGGCGGCTGGGTTATAGCCCGTCCTGGCCTCAATGTGTTGAGACTTGAGATGATGACTTAACAAAAACTCCAACGCCCTCATTTGTTTCAAGTCGCGTCTTTATCGAGTTGTTTACCTAATTTGATGTTTATTATTTAATTGCAATCCTTGAAGGCAGTTGATGGCTTTCCGTGTTACAAGCTTACTAATTGACTAACTACAGTTAATAGTTAAATTAAGCAATTTGTTTGAAGATCTATTGGCGATAATAGTTAAAAAACAACTTGTTATTTGTCAATAAAACAGTATAATTTTCGTTTCTTATCTACCTACCTTCAGGTGTTATTTTCAAGTCCCCGATAAGTTTGAGGCTATAGTCAAACTGGTGAAAAAAAAATGTAAGATACCTATAAAAAATAAAAATTACACTACAATAAGTTCCGTCCTTTAGACGCCATAAAATCTACCACGTAAAACTTTAACCGTCTATACTTTTTGGGCAAAAAAAATTAGGATTTCGTGTAACTGGTAACATGTCACTTTTCAAACCTACGCTCAGCGTTATCACTGTGGTTATCCACTCTTTCTACTGCGAGAACCTAGCCTAGAGGCACTCGTTTCTGGTGGTTTGATTGATGAGAATAGAGCATCTATGTACTGAACAATTGAAATTACTCTTTTTTTTTTTTGTTGCTCCATTTTTGCCCAAAATCATTACAAAACGTGTGTCTTGTTCCCAACCGTACTGAGATGTGGTCGGTGAGCTTTGTACGTAGATTGATTTCTCTACCTGACTATTTTGTGCCTCGGCCGGCGGTTTTAAGTTTCTTCACTCGAGGATTAAAACCATTTAAAATGACGTTGAAGTATTGGATGCAAGTCACATTTTTCCAGCCACTTGGCATGCAGCCAGTCGCTCTGAGAATAAAACTGATATCACACGCGCTGGTTCATTCATTTCTTATGAACTGCGTGTGTCATAATTGTTTTGATGCTACCTTACCAACTCTTACCCTGACAGTTCTAGGACCGTTTCATGCAATATATAATATAACTATGTTTTTTATTGTTATTGATGCGATTTTCATAGACCTACCAAAAATATGTTTAAGAAACCTGTCAATCAAACTAAGGTTTATCCTCATCATCTCAGCCGACAAAAAACCACTGCTGAATCGGACCTCTTCTAATTCCATGTAGGGAAAACTAGAACTATCGCTAATAGGTCAATCAATAAAGAATAAATGTTTCGTCGGTGATAAATACGAAAACCGCCTTTTACCAGAATCGGCCTGAATTTGTTTACTCGAATAGCGAAAGCATAAAATAAGGCTTTATTTAATTAATGAGGAATACATGCATTTAAAAAAAATGACGTTTATCATCAAAATTAAGTCTAATTACCAAAATGCGGCCATGTTAAAACTTTCCTCGTATTTGCATGTCGCTGTACCATAATTGTATGAAGCACGCGACGTCTCTGCCAGCCGCAGATTTTTAAGACCGACTACAGCTACACTTCCGCGTTAACCCGGTTCTGAGCGGAGCTCGACATATTATAGCGTACGGAATGAGATTTCCAATAAATATAGACTTTCCTGTGGTACCATAAATGGTACCTACATAGCATCATAGCAATAGTGAACATTGACATTGGCAATCCCTGGGGGAGTCCAGCAGTGGACCTGTTTTGGCTGAAATAATGAACATTAACATGAATCATTAGGGTGGTTTCTCTCGATTTATATTGTAGTATAAGTAGTCTAAAACACACCCAAAAAGCGGACACAACCATCATCATCAATTGTAGCCCATAAATGATCCACCAAATTCATGGAGGGAAATTAGCCTACTGTGCTCTGGCACAGTAGGCTAATTGTACAGTATTAGTATTGTAATTGTAGTATTATTGTACAGTAGGCTAAAGACTGGATGGCATGGTGCTTGTATCAAGTTTTGCTGCTCTTTAGGCATGGTTATCTTCCTAATAGAATCATTTAGTCGCCTCATACGGCACCCGGATTAGAATACACAATGTCACCACCGTTATCCGTCACCACACTGACAGGAGGAGGTCAGGTGATAATATGATTGTCTCAAAAACTGCCGAACCGGATACTTATCCTGCGGATACCATTGCATTCTACATCTACTAGGTTACGACCGTAGTTTCGTATCGACTTGTTCTCTGTATTTCCACAAATACAAGGTCTGGAACCCCTTAAAATATCCGTAACGATTAGATCACCGATACAACGTAACACTTAACACAAAAACATCCGTCACACGATTTCCTAGAAGATTATTTTACGATAAAAGGTATATTGGTGTGATAAGATAATCCAGTTGGTTGTTTAGAAAATAAATCGATAAAACCCGTACGACCAGGTGGGTATGCTTTTGGACAGGTTAATTCAACCTTACTGATTTTCAATCCGAATTGCTGAACTATTGACATCATCAATCCTTTTAAAATACCTAAGTAACTGGTGACTAATTTAGTATTTTCACCAACCCGTGTTTTGTAGGCATTGTAAAAGGGTGTCAGCAATGAAATTCCCAATAGAGAAGTTTAAAAACTACTTTTCTGTAAATAAATTGGATAAGGCTGCGCGCCATGGTGGACATTTTAGTCTCCGAAATCATGAAACCTTCCAAAACGGGATTATGATTAAGAAAATCCTACTTTGCTGAACTAAATGGATTGCCTAACTTATATGGACCGAAGAGGTACGCGTGGGGTTTACTGATCGTAGGCGATAACTTGCCTTATTATAATATTAATACGATCCATTGTTCCGATTGAATATCCTAATACGAAATAGGCGACGTGACTAAACTAAGCAATCTTGCTGTATATAACGATCTGAGTGAGTCAGCTAACGATTTGACGTGCCTAATAAGTTATTGGAATGCACTCCTTCGGTTCGAGAATAGAAAATTTTCTATAGACATATCTTTTTGTTTGACAGTCTGATCTTGAGATAAAATGAGGAAAGATTGCAATCTAAGGTTAGCTTGTAGTGGATCTACGATTAAGAATGAATGTTTCAGCACAAGTACCTACCGTGCGGCGCTTGGCATTGGGTTAGTTGATATGTTTCTATTTTCTTGAGGCGTCTTATGTTCATTTGGGGTAGATTAGTGACATGACGACATGAGATAACAGGGCTAGAAAATTAAGACTGTAAAACATGATTCTAAATACAGTACAAATTGCATCCAGAAAGTCTGAAAGAACTGATATAAAAAGCGGTACTACGGTTTATTTGCCAAACGATCGATTAACGATAAACATCTGGCCCCAATGTAAATGGGGTGACTTGTACTTTTTGCAAAGTTATATTCGGGTCGCTCCCCCCTATATGGCGTGATCTTACAGAGCGTGCTCGCCCTGGTTGATTTATTAAGACAGGTTATCCCAAGCTGGCGCCGTTCTCTGCTTATATGGCGAAGTTACATAAATACACGAAAGTGGGCGGCCGCCTTGCCTTGCAATTTAATTTGTAAACGGATTGTCGTTTAAACCCTGACACGTCTCGAATTGAATTTATTTAATCGCAAAGATTAGGTAGGTAGCATGTGGTCAGCTTAATCAAAATCAGCTTGTTTAAACGTAAGACAACATTTTCTTAGAAGGGACATTCTATGATAGATTATCAAACAAGATAAACCAATAGATATAGTTTTTTTTTAAAACGCCACCAGTATGTTTCGGCTTCATAGAGGTTCGATCGATTCAATGGCCTCGGCAGTATGTTAATGAGTAGATACAGTCGAGTGTTGCGGGCTCGTCGACCGGCGACTATGACTCGTCCTACGCGCAAGTGACGCCCCGCCCCTGCTAATCCATTATCCTGTATTTAAGATTAGCCTTCTAGAGTAGGCGGCTTAATGTTCCGAAATATCTGGATTGCAATCTAGTCATTTCTAATCACAACTTCGACTGACTGTTTATTTTGCTTGTTCCAGTTCTGGGAGATCATCTCCGACGAGCACGGCATCGACCCCACCGGCGCCTACCATGGCGACTCTGACTTGCAGCTGGAGCGCATCAATGTGTACTACAATGAGGCCTCCGGTGGCAAGTACGTGCCCCGCGCCATCCTGGTCGACTTGGAGCCCGGTACCATGGACTCCGTGCGCTCGGGACCCTTCGGACAAATTTTCCGACCGGATAACTTCGTCTTCGGACAGTCCGGTGCCGGCAACAACTGGGCCAAGGGACATTACACAGAGGGCGCCGAGCTCGTCGACTCAGTATTGGACGTTGTACGGAAAGAAGCAGAGTCATGCGACTGCCTCCAAGGATTCCAACTCACACACTCTCTCGGCGGCGGTACCGGATCCGGTATGGGCACACTCCTCATCTCCAAAATCAGAGAAGAATATCCCGACAGAATCATGAACACATACTCAGTCGTCCCCTCGCCTAAAGTGTCTGACACAGTAGTAGAACCCTACAACGCCACACTATCAGTCCACCAGTTAGTAGAAAACACAGACGAAACCTACTGTATCGACAACGAGGCTTTGTATGACATCTGCTTCCGCACGCTCAAACTGTCCACACCCACGTACGGCGACCTTAACCATCTGGTGTCGCTGACCATGTCGGGCGTCACCACCTGCCTCCGGTTCCCCGGTCAGCTGAACGCCGATCTCCGCAAGCTGGCTGTGAACATGGTTCCTTTCCCGCGTCTCCACTTCTTCATGCCTGGCTTCGCGCCTCTCACATCTCGCGGCAGCCAGCAGTACCGTGCCCTCACTGTGCCGGAACTCACGCAGCAGATGTTCGACGCCAAGAACATGATGGCCGCCTGCGACCCACGCCACGGCCGGTACCTCACCGTCGCCGCCATCTTCCGTGGCCGCATGTCCATGAAGGAAGTGGACGAGCAGATGCTCAACATCCAGAACAAGAACTCGTCCTACTTCGTGGAATGGATCCCCAACAACGTGAAGACCGCCGTGTGCGACATCCCACCACGTGGTCTCAAGATGGCCGCCACCTTCATCGGCAACTCCACCGCCATCCAAGAGTTGTTCAAGCGCATCTCTGAGCAATTCACCGCTATGTTCCGCCGCAAGGCTTTCTTGCATTGGTACACTGGCGAAGGCATGGACGAGATGGAGTTCACCGAGGCCGAGAGCAACATGAACGATCTCGTCTCCGAGTACCAGCAATACCAGGAGGCCACCGCCGACGAGGACGCGGAGTTCGATGAGGAGCAGGAGCAGGAGATCGAAGACAACTAGGCCTCTTCGGCCGCTAGCCGTGCGTGCGCCGCGGCTTTTCTTTTGCATAGTATTTCCTACTGTCGTTGACTTAATTTATGTTATTGTACGTAACGTATGGGACTAGGTGCCACCGCGCCACGTCGCGACTACATTCCCGTGTCCTTGGCGAAGCGCGGCTCTAGGATGTTTACTGCCGTAAACAGACCCTCCCACGACGTCCACCCTTCGCCGGTAACAACACAAAGGAACAGATCTTTTTTTGATAAGGCTGAACTATTTTTAATGCCCAACTTTAATTTTTATTAATGTGTTTGATACTGTTCACAATAATGAGGTTTTTTAATTGGCTTTTTTACTAAAAAGCTAGTACAACGTTTCGAATTCGATCAAAGGTTTTTTTTAACTATTATATTCCAGTGAATATTAAAATTACAATGATTTTATGCGATTGTATTATTTCTCTACGCCCACTTCTGTCCATTCATCGAACAATTAACGGCCACCTACGCCCTGCATGGCTCGCCACAAATGAGCAATTAATTTATGTATGCAATGAGCATTTAATTTAGGCGGACGCAGCAAGCTAGGCCGCCATTTCCTCTAGCTGTGTACCTAACTGTAAATTCCTATGCATTGTAATATGAACTGGCATGGTACTGCAATCTAAAACTTCTGAATTATCAGTATCCACGTGATGGGAGAGTAACGAGTACGACAACCCATCCTGTTCTATGGGAGCAGAAAGTAAGTAGGTACCTACACATCCTAATTATTAGTCCTAGTAGGTCTGTCGGTACAGTCAATTCAATCTGCAGCCCTAAGAACATTGGCCATGGTTTATCGCAGACTGGGATAAAGATCTTTGAAGCTGTATTAATTATATTAGGTTCGTCACCGTTATATCCTGATTTGGCGGACTGCAAGTATTTACACAAGAGAGATTACTTTAAGCCTAGTGAGAGTACCGGTAATTAGGTATGCTATGGTTAGTTCAGTTGTCACGCTACAGAATATGCGTAAAGTCTGACAGATGGTAGAATAGAGGTGAGAACCGACGGCTTTACGTGCCTCCCGAAGCACGAATGTTAGTTATTATATTAAACACAAATTATGGACACCCATCCGCTATATAAATGGGTATCTATCTACTCGTTACTTGCACGTTAGAATGTTTGGGTAGTGCTAGTAATGTCGTTAAATAATAATACTTGTCAGGGAAAAGAAAAACACTCGAAATAAGAAGAAATATGTTTATTTTTAATGTCTTTTCAACCGATTTAAAAAGGAGAAGTTTCTCAATCTTCCACCGATTTGAATTCTTCTCTCTTAAAAATAATAAAAAATATTGAAATAGGTTTAGTAGTCATTATCTTAGTATTATCTAAGGGCGCTCCCTCACCGGGAGCATTCGCGTGTAATGTAACGTTACAGAGTCGAGCAATTACATCAGTGAGGGAGGAGAACAGAGCATTAAAGTTCGACTTTGAGCATTACATTACAATACTACACAGGGAGGTCCCTGACCGACGAGCGTTCGCCTGTAATGTAACATTATAGAATCGACTACTACCTCGCTAATACTACCTCGCTCACCGACGAGCGAGTCACCGAGTATTGTAATGTAATGCTTAAAGTCGAATCTATAATTTTACATTACACGCGAACGCTCGTCGGTCAGTGAGGTAGCATTGTAATGTAATGCTCAAAGTCGAATCTATAATTTTACATTACACGCGAACGCTCGTCGGTCAGGGAGCGCCATAACATGTACATTTACCTATATCAAATAATGCCTAGATTCTGATGTGCGTAATTTACACAATTTCCAAGTTATCTTTCGTACTAAACTGGCACTCTTTAATGTGATCTACAATAATGTTGACTGTTTCATCGCTAATACGACCGGCGTCCCTCAACATTTTTACTAGACCGGTTAGCGTGAATAAAGATTTTATTGTAACGCCATTTTCTTTCAGTACACTAACGCCACCTTGTTCGCGGTCGAGAACTATTACGGCGTGTGTGACCAACAAGCCTTCCTTGCGTAGAGTGTCGACAGTTTCCATCAGACTGCCGCCAGATGTCACTACGTCTTCCACAACTAAGCATCTCTGGTTCGGTTGGAAAATTCCTTCAAGAATTTTTTTCGTCGCGTACAATTTGGTTTCCTTTCTCTTCATGATCATGGGTGTGGCAGTGTTGACCGACATTATGGCTGCAAATGGCAGAGCGGCGTATGGGACTCCACATAATAAATCGTGGTCGATCGAGGTGGATAAACTCTGTAATTGCCGAGAAACTGCTTTCTGTAAAATAAAAATAAAACAGATAAATTGATGGCGCCAAGCTAAGAAGAAATTATTCGCTGAACATTAAGTATGTACGTAAGTTATAAATAAGCGGGCGCTGATGCATTTAGAATAGGTTAAAAGTCACCGACGCATTTCATCCTGAGGGCGCCCTAATGCGTCTAATGGAACGCACCGTTTTTTTAACACTAACGTTCAACGTATTACCAACGTGAAAGCATGACACAAGCAGCAGAGGGCAAGAGGACACTTTCAGATGCCAACACGATAACTGACCTAATTAAAAAAATACAGTTAACCAGTTCTGGTTAAACTAGTGGCGCAAACCAGGAGTGAACCTGTCTGAAAGAGTTTGGAGGCTTTGGAACAGGACAGTCGATGAAAAAAAAACGGACAGTCGAAAAAGGCTGTGGGTTTTAGTGGGTAGGACAGGGTGCAAATACTATCCATGACTTTCCACGTAAAAAGAAAGTTGAAATTGGAAAAGGTTAAGTAATTTAATTTTTAATACAGTTGCTCAAAAAGTGGCATATTGCAGGGACGTATAGCGTTCGGGAAGTGGGCTATTACACACGCGTGCTTTTTTTTTACCATTCCCGCACTAGTGCGTTCTCTTTCCCAACTGTCAAAATAATGTCTACTAAAAGGAAAAACCAACCATGAAGTTTTTACTAAAAAAAATCATAGAAGTTTTTATGATTCATGCAAATACGTATATTTCTAAAATTGTTTCAATATCAGATTTAATGAATTGATTGAATGAGTTTCATTTCATCTCATTAAATTTCAATTCTCAATAAAAAAAATCTACTGAAGACTTGTCTTTAAGGGCATTGTTCCTTTTGCCTACCAGAATGGGTGAAGAAAAAAAATCTCTGCTTATATACTACGGTCGGCGCCATTTTTCAGAAATGGTTAGTTAGTAGAGTTTATTGTGTTTTTATTATTTTATTAAATTGCTTCATTTTTTCGCAACTGTATTAAAAATAGTCGTTTGGTACACGTGCGGAACCGTCATTGCAACTTGTTCCGACTGTCAACCCTCGCCTTCGGCTGCGCCTCGGCTCGGGTAGACATTTGTCGGAACTCTTTGCAATGACAGCCTTTCCGCACTTGTAATGAAATATACTATTTCTCACCATAATCATAGGATGGGAGACTACGACCCTGAGGTCGAAGTAGATGGGGGTGCGTCTCCCCACCTTGGCCTCGATGTCGCCCAGCCGAACTGCCCCCGCGTCGAACAACTGCACCGCCAAGTCCTCCAGTGTTGTCATGTTCTGGAAATATGTATGTTTTTGGCATTGAGTTAAATGTACTTCGTACTAGAGGAGACACCTCAACTAGATTGTTTGTAACACGCGTTGGAGCGCGCGCACTCCAAATCATTTAGTCTGTGACAAGCGCTTGCTGCAACATCACACGTTTGAGTGTTGTTTTGTTTTTTAAACTATGCCTTCGTGTGTACTGAGATACTGTTCAAACAATTCGAGAAATACAAGTAAAAGTCAAGGAGTAACTTTCAACATTATTATCTTTAAGACACGCTTAATTTAGTCATATTTTATCAATTTATTGTAACTCTTGACGACGCCTCACTGCGGCGGCCATGTTTATGTGAATATCAAAGAGTAAGAACATTTGAATGCGCAGAGTTGACACTATCGACGTTAAATAATTAAGGACACTAAATAATAATAGGGTTTACTGCGAAAACCAGCTAAGTGCAGTCAAGTTAGTTTTGAGATATTGCGTTTTAAAGTATATGACTAATACAATGAGTTTTGAAATATTGCGTTTTTTAAAGATTATTTAAAATACAAATGCTATAGTTTTAGTAGGCCTTGTATCCAGTATACAGTAGGTATATTTTAGTAGTTAGGGTATTATGTAAAATAAAGATTTTATGTTTGTTTGTTTTTATCATTATTTATCTCGTAAACCACACCATAAATTTTGTGTTGAACTAAAGTTTTTCATTTTTCAAGTAGTTCGGTTTTGCTCAAAATAAGTCAGTACTAAATTAGTCAGTTGTCGCAGTAAACTCTCGATATTATCACGTTATGAATAGTTCATCCATATTAAAATAAATTAATATATTGATTGGATTTTAGATTTACAGATTTACATTTACAGTACACACAGTAACTAGTAGGCAGAATAATAAAATAAAGACGCGTCTCTCGCGTCTGCGCGTTTTGATTTTATCTATGAAAACATCACACCCCCCGCTTGCCCCGCTGTCATCAAGTTACGCGATACTTTTTGTTTGAAATAGCTTCTCTATATATTTAACTCCATGGTTTTTGGTGCATTTTTTATAGCAACAACACGGGTGTGACTGCCATCTGGTGACGGATTTGGGAATGTATAGTGTCATCAGTCACCCACCACCCCATTCCAAGGAAGAAAATGACGAGGCCGAACGCCTATCTGCAAGAGAAGGAAAGCATGATACGAAACCCTATGCCAACCCGTCTGGCGAGCGTGGCACAGTAGGCTAATTATCCTCCCCGCGGAGATTCAGTCGGGACCCACGAGGCAAGCGGGGGGATGTTTAGTGGGTTCATATTACTAATTGGTGGACCAGAGTCCCACAGTCCCCGCAGTGGCCGTACCCGGGCTGGTGTGAATTGTCCATTAATGATTTTAGGCCCTGCAAAAATATCTGTTTATCCTCCCTGTGATGGGTGGAGGCCCGGCTCAGCAGTGGGTTATGTAGGGGCTGAGTAGTAGTTATCAACTATCCAATTATCATGATAGCAGGGGCGTAGCTACCGCCGTATCAGCCGTATCAATTATACGGCCCCCCCGGGCCACGGGGCCCCCCCGTGCGTAAACAAAAATTAATAAAAACTTCCCAAATTTGTTACTATTTCAGAGACAGAAACTTTAGTACTAATGTAATAAAAACTAATGTAATAATTTATTCAATCAGTTTGCCGAAAAAAGGCAAGAAGAGTGCTTATGTAATATAAATTGTTTGAAAAAATTTTGGAAGATTATTTTTTCTTTTGTGAGAAATGTTTACCCTTCATTAGCCTACACGCTACGCCCCTGCATGATAGTAATCTACGAGCTTTCCTGAAGGTACTCAGGAACAGACGCTTTGAGGAAGAAACATTGATTTCAATAATAAAGATATTTTAATAAAGGTAAAGTAGGTATTTGTATGTTGTCTAGACGATCTACACATTTAAAACAGAGTGGAACGCATTATCTATCTATTCAAGATAACGGTACTATTTATTAGTTTCAGAGATTTCAATTATGATAAACTGGGTTCGCACGGGTAGTAGGGATAGCGAATACGTATATTGTTTGTCTCTTGTAAACCTATGAAAGATTATCCTATTAATTGTAACCAGTGGTCGTAAAAAGTAACTTTATTAGTAACAACACTCTTGTAAGGCAACGTACGTACGTGTAAACAACGTTGCAACCATACAGACAAACAGACGCGGCCGGGGGCTTGTTTGGTAATAATATTTAAGAATCATGATGGTTGAAATGTAAGTGTGTATTCTAGCGTTTTTGCGAGAGCTAGCGACCTCGGGCGGGACAAGCTTTTTACAACGGAATCAACCGGTTTGGTTATTATTACGTGCAAATGGTGCATACCTCCCACACGTGGTAAATAACATGACTACCTGCAAGACATTAAACAAAAACCTATTTAAGACAATAGGAGTGTATGGAGACTACCACCTGGTGTGGAGCAAGGGCCTTAAGATGATGAGGGTAGTTTTAACTATAACGATTTTTATGAGCTTTGTGATAAAACCTACATGAATAAAGTTCAGGAGCTTATAGTCATTACTATAGGGATCTTCATCAGCCTGCTGCTGCATGAGTCCACTGCTGGACATAGTCCTCCCCTAAAGTGCGCCATAGTGCTGAATATGATAGAATTTTCCCTGATTTTTTTTCTGATTTCTGTTCATTTGCTCCCCAACGGTCATATCGTTTCAACCCAAAAATGACCCACTACTAATTCGCGCCTTCTCCAAATTCATGGCCGGCAACGCCATGAATTTGGAGCTTAAATATGCTTTAATTTCTATCAAAATAGCGCAGGTCTGTTTTATAGTGCCGAATGTTGAATTATTGAATTTTCAATCGTTATCTTTTCTAGGTAGGTACTATGAAGCTTCTGTGGAGGTAAATCAGGCCCCACGGGCAGCCAGCGCGGGACGGTATACCCCGGAGACGTTTAGTGGGTAGACCTCCACTTTAAAGGAGAATCCCACACTCCCGCGCCGGCCATCTCCCTAGGCTAGCAAGATAGTCCGTAAAGGATTATGCTCCAGGTAAAAAAAGTACTATGCGAGCGAAGCCATGGCCAGTGACTAGTGTTTCATATTCATTTCCTGTTTACCAAAATTTTGATTATGAAAAGGCTAAACAAATAATTACATTTTAATCTATCAAATCACGATATACTCAGTGATCATATGACTCAGTGGTCATCAACAAAATTATGATAGAGGAATATATTTTTATTTTAATGAGAGTTAGTTTCCCATGTATTGGCTATAGCTATGGTGATTAATTTGGTGGATCATTTATTATTTTACTACCGACTGCGACCGGCCCCGGCTTCGCATGGGTACAATGATGAACATCTAAATTAATCAGTGTTTCTCTACAATACAATAACTTAAACCTTCCTCTTTAATGAATCTATCTATTAAAAAAACCGCTTCAAAATCCGTTGCGTATTTTAAAGATTTAAGCATACTTAACTTATGGACGGACAGACGACAGCGACTTTGTTTTATACTAGGTAGTGATTTTAAAAAAATCGAAACCCCTGCACTAGGTTAATAAATAACATGTATCGCAGGGGCTGTTTACAAACGTAATTTACGAACACAAATGACACCCATACTCATAGCAAGTGCCTTTGGTTTAGACAAAGACACTTGCCCGACCCCGGAATCGAACCCGGGACCCGTTGATCCAAAGGCGGTACACCTAACCCCTAGACCAACGATGCAACGGCAGTCAATTTGGGAGATCGCGTGTATAGTTCCACCGTCCCATTACCATACTGGTGTCGAATTTATTATTATTACTTGCGACTTCGTCGGCGTGGTATTTAACAATGAGGAGAACTCACTAACAATGGGCTCCTGAAAAGCATAAAAAAGCAATCATCAAAAGTTTCACCACCCTTTTTTACATCAGCTATCTGCCAGGGGAAGTCCCGTCAAAGTCAGTTCACCCATTTCAGAGATTAGCCCAAGCAGACAGTCAATTTTTTTACATCCAATAATTCCAAATGGACTTCACCCGTGTGTGGATGGGGCAGAATATTACACAACCCCACCGCACGCTGGGAAGAAACGAAACAAAACCCAGCGCGCTTGGTGGGGTGGTATTGGTGGTAGGATCTAACGGTCCGCCCGGCTAGCTACCACCCTCACATCAAGTCCGGCGCCAAGCAGTTTTCCTGTGTTCCGTCGTGTGCATGCGAGAGCCGGTGCCCGACAGGGCATTTTTCCTTGAATTGCCTACTCCTTAGCTTAGACCCTGACGTTGCTTTCCATAACGCCAATAGGCTTGTTTTCAAAGGCATTCAAGTCGAAGATTAAAAAGAAACTAAAGAGCGGTTATTTTAATATTACCAACAGACAGTCGAATTTTGTTTAAATGTTTATATAGTATCACCTCAGCATTTAATCTTGAGGCCACAAAAGTAAATGACAAGGCCGGAAAGCATGATGCAAGAGAAGGAAAACTGTAGCCTACCCTCCATCTAATTGGAGGAGGCCGAACTCAGCAGTGGGGTTTTAACAACGGCACATCTTTTGTACAACAGTTTCGTTGTTGGCTTGCGATGATGATGATGATTGCCGTCTACCCCGAGTCTCATCTAGTGAAACTACCAGTGATCGCTATATCTAGTTCTGAGATAGGCATTGGACTCTCTGTGGAATGAAATTCCGCACCGGTGGTAAAAACGAAATGATTAATTATATGTTCACTACATATCTATCTATACTAATATATAAAGCTGCAGAGTTTGTTTGTTTGTTTGTTTGAACGCGCTAATCTCAGGAACTACTGGTCCGATTTCTTTCAGTGTTAGATAGTCCATTTATCGAGGAAGGTTATAGGCTATATTTTATTTTCAAAAGAATTAGGGATCCGTATGAAAATTGCGATTTTGTAACCCAAGGTGTAAAATCGAAAACCTATTTATGCGTGCGCTGCAAAAACGATTGACAATAGAACAAAATGAAGTACTACGAGTTTGTAGGTCTTATTAAAATCTACAAAAAAGTCCGCGAGAGCACATATCTAACTATCATAGTTTAGTCACAATAACCACTTTTATATTCATAAAAAAAAATGCATAGAGATAAGCACGGGTTCGAAGTCCACGCGAGCGAAGCCGCGCCCAAAAGCTAGTTATTAAACAAAGTCGCTGTCGTCTGTCCGTCCTTATGTATGCTTAAATCTTCGAAACTACGCAACGGATTTTGTAGCGGTTTTTTTTAATAGATACATACATGCCGTGCGAAGCCGGGGCGGGTCGCTAGTTAAATATAAGAATCAATGCCACTTTTCGTTGTAACTTTATAACTCAAGAACGGCTAAACCAATTTGAATGATTTTTTTGTATGCGTTTGGGTGGCACCGAGCATGGTTTAGATTCACAAACCAGCCCGACAGATGGCGCTGCAATCGATAAACGAATATCATGCAGGATAACGTCTGTCCGGTCAGCTAGTTTCTTTTAAATTTTATTTATTTGTTATATTTTTTGACTGCATGAATGTATTCGCAAGAATTTATTCGAAAAAAAATTCAACAGGTACCTATTTATGCATAACCATGTTATAAAATGTGTTTTGTTAGCTCAAAATCAATTTGATTTCCAAATATCCCACGGATGTCAATGATACTTTACATAAATTAATACGGTTATGTAAATAATTTACGATTATGTTCGTACATATATTTTATGATCGAGCCAGATAATATCTTTAGACAAGATCTAAACTATTTGCGTTTCAGCTCATAAATGGCCTACTACTGAGGAGAGCCTCCACCAGATTCATGGTGGGAAATTAGCAATGCGGGCTGGCACAGGTTTTGTATAAAGATTTCCTTTTCTTGTGGCTACGTGTTCTCTTTTGGGTTCTTTTAGTCGCCTCTTACGACACCATCCGAATGGTATAGGATGGTGACATTGTATTTATAAATACGCTACCACACGAAATATTTTTGACACACCATTAGTTAAAATAATATCAGCTATATTACTTATATGAAGACAATTTAAACATACTTTAATATGATAATTATATCTAACCAAAGATACATCTACTGGAATTTTAATAAATCATTTAATTTTATAGTCTATTCAGATAAAAATAGCTGAATTAAACCTGTTTTTAAATTTCAACCTTCATTGCCATGTCCCCACTTCATCACCGTTGTTAAGAATATGTGATTAATTAAGTTATTTTTAATTAAAAATACAATAGTATTTTTTTTAAACAGTACAAAGCTTTTGCTTCACGTATTAGGATAATTCGAATAAATAAATTTGAATTTGATTTCGTGCTACAGAAATCAAAACAAAAAAAATATTGAAATATATACACCAGTTGATTAATTCATAATTACGCCTCATTCATACCATACCCAGAGTTACGGGATATCGAAAATAAACACGTTCTTTAAGTTTCACAATTAACAATAACAGTTTTGTCACGTGTTTGTCACTTTCATGCTATTGACTTTCATTATGATAAACTTAAATGACCCACTGTTTTCTTATATAAAACTCCTAGAATTTACTAAACGATCTTTTATCTGAAGTTTAAACAATGATTCATGTTTAGATCAATGCACGCTCAGAAAAAATATGTTTCGCAACAGAAATGCCATAGAAACATTCCTGCTTATTTAAAACACTTTGTTTTGTGTACAATAAAGATTTATTTCATCATCATCATCATAATTTCAGCCAAAACACGTGCAAGAACGCCGGTCCTCAGCCTCCTGCATCCAGGGTTTTCCGGCGGCCTTAACCAGGTCGTCGGTCCACTGTGTGGGAGGCCTACCAACACTGGGCTTTGGACATTAGAAAATGGACGAAAAATAAATAAATAAAAGAAAAACAGTTTCCCATATAAATGTTAGTGACGTATCGTAACTGTTACTGTCAAACATTATTGTTCATCCCGTTGATACAGTAAACTCTACCTTCAAATTAACGAACGTATTTAAATAAAGGTTTCGAATCGATAAGTTAAATCCACAATATTGGGATAACGGCGTATTTTAGATTTCAAAAATGATATTATTAAAAATGATATATTATTCAAAAATAATGTTAGTAATGTAAAAGAATTGACTTAAATTGGTTGTCTAATGCATAGAATGATAGGCACGCGTTCAGGAAATTACTTTGTGTAAACTAATTCTACTTCTCAGCCCATAAAAGACCCACAGCTGAGTCGGGCCTCCTCCAAATACATGGAGGGTATTTAGCCTACACAAATCTAAACACAAATATTAGACTCGCACTTAAATATAGATCAAATTGTCAAATCGATTAATCTCACTAAAACTTTGCAAATTATTTTGTCACTCCAATCAGAGTCATCATACATAACTAACATTTTAAAGAGGAAAGATCTAAGGAAAGAGTTTGCATTGAATAGGCCCTGAAACTACTGAACCGATTAGAAGATGTCTTTCACCATTATAATCCTTGATATCCTTGTCCTTGATGAACATAGGCGATAAAATATTTTGAAAAAAGTAATGAACCTTTACAATATATTTTTGTAAAAAAGCGACGCCGGGGTGGACCGTTAGTCCAAAGTAAAAGACTTTAAAACACTTTCGTTACAAAATATGTATTAAAAAATATATGTTTTCTTATTCACTGAATTGTGATTGTGTAGTATTGATATCATTAGGATCGATTCTTTCATGGTGTGTTTACGGTTGTAGAGATAACCAAAAATATTGCTTTTCTTGTTTTATAAATAAGTACTTACATTTATCGTAAACTCTTGAATATATCCAGAAATCAACCAATTTTATTCTCTGTCCATTCACATTTTAACAAATCTAGATATTTTTTCGAAAATTCCCGCTACGTCACAAGGATTTCAAATAGAAATGGCAACACTAATTTTATTTTAATTTAAAACACATCCATCCATGCTGCAACAACTATTCTAAATGACTGGTAAACATCTCAGATTAAAGTTTAATTTAATAACTTAGACTAGTTTTTTTGTTGGCTTCGCTTGAAACCTGTTTGTTGCACAATTTCGCTAGAATTTTCGTAACTGGTATTAAATAATTCCTGGTACACCGTTCTAGTGTATAGTTTCAGTTATACTTTTATCACAAAATATTATATGAATTAAACTTTTTGAAAGTAAATTTTATATTATTGAAAGATTAAATTCACATCCATAACTATATTCTGACAGAAATCCATTCTGAGGTTGTCGTACCCTGTGCCAACCCGTCTGGCCAGTGTGGCACAGTAAGCTAATTTCCCTGCATGTAATTGGCGGAGGGCCGACTCGACAGTGGGTCATACATGGGATGAGTAGTAGTTAGTACACACAAAGTTAGTAGAATTTTTTAATTTTCATAGCCTGGCCAGGTTGTTTTCAGGCAACCCATTTTTTATATTTCACTATCAATAACACTACATATTATAAAACAAAGTCGCTGTCGTCTGTCCGTCCCTATGTATGCTTAAATCTTTAAAACTACGCAAAGGATTCTGAAGCGGTTTTTTACAATAGATATAATTTTAAAAGAGGAATGTTTCTATGTATAAAACATCCATAATATTGTGGAGAAACACTAATAAATTTAGAGGTTCATTATTGCACCCGTGCGAAGCCAGGGCGGGTCGCTAGTTTAACATAAAATAATTAACATAAATATCTAATAAAATAATTTTCATCTATTCAACATATCGGTGAAGGTCTTTGTTTAAGGTGATTGTTCCAGGGTAGCCCGCGAAATTCAAATTTTCTTAGGTTTTTTGCAATTTGCAGGTCTGTACTAGGTTGTATGATGATTAAAATGTTATTCGCGGCTGTAAGACGTATGTAGTTAAAGAATGATAATCATCAAAATCACCAATACAACCCTCCAAGCTCATAAAGGTGCAAGAACTGCCTCGTTGGTCTAGTGGTCAGATGTGCCGCCTTTGGATCAACGGGTCCCGGGTTCGATTCCGGGGTCGGGCCAGTGTCTTTGTCTAAACCAGAGGCACTGGCTCGGAGTCTGGGTGTCATTTCTATCTATAATATGTATGTATTTACAAAAAAAAAATGTATATGTCGGAGATAGCGACGGCTGAGCGATAGAGTCGTCATCATCTTGACTTCGTACGAGGTTTATTACTTGTAACTTTATAATTCACAATATTAACCACAGTATAAATAACAATGTTCAGTTAACACACTTAGATAGACAAACCGACAGGTTCGCAACGGAGAAGTGTCTCGGTCCGTGTCCCAACGTCGACTGACTGATCGAGCCAACCTCACTTTCCATTACGACTCTGTCCACGTGCCGCCATTGCAAAACAACTGACGTCACCGCGTTTGCCGCACTACTGTGTTAACAATCAATTGAGAAACTTAATAAAACGATATCGTTATCCACGACACGGCCAGCCTGACGAAGCACACGTCCTCGTGTGTACTTGTAACAAAATAACCAACTGAGGCACATTTTCACGTTCGGCCAACCTGACGGTAATGTTCCGTAATCGTATCTTAAGAATCAAGTTAACAGAGATCACGTTAGCATACAAATAATTTTAACAACTTTAACACGAAAGATTCCTCTAAGCCCATAATCTTTAAATCTCAATACTGATACTTTAAAACAGTAGGTTTAAAGTAATAATTACACAACACATGGCCCAGCTGTCCCAGCAGCTAGTGACAATTCACATGTCACCCATATCGTCATCGCTCCAAGCGATACGACCAACACTTTAACTAGAGTTCACGACTCCCAGTACACAGGACCATACAAATAGTCTCTCTCGAGACCCGGGTCCCCGCCACACCAGTAGCTGCCCATCGCGCTCTGTACAACTCCCAGAGTTGCAGTTACGACTACAGACTAGTGCGTGTATTGCGACCTAGCCAAGGTATGTGTTCTTTTTTACTGTTGGAGGCAACCTCCTCACCATCTTCATCAGACAAATTTAACTCAACGGGCACACTGCTTAGTGGAATCTCCTTATACAGTCGTGAGCGTATTTTTATGTTCTATTACCGGTCAAAGATTTCAGCAAATAACGATCACCATCAAGTAACTCCACAATTTTTAACGGTCCCTTGTATTTCGCGTCTAATTTAGTTTGGTTTCTCTTCGTTCTGAATTTAAACTAAATTACCAACATCAAACTTTACCACTTTAACTTGTAGTTTTATCAAATTTTACTTTTTCGTAACTGGCACTATTTTCTATGTATGTGGCCGCTTGCTCTCTTACTAATGTCTACTGCCGGTCCGGAATCATTCAAAGTTAATAGGTTAAATGGTCTAGCTAAAGGTCCTATCAGAAACTCGAGTGGACTCGCTTGTATTACACGGTGGACAGAGGAATTCAAAACTAATTGCACGTCTTCTAACGCTTCATGCCGGGACCTATCAGACGCTTCTATCGCGGTCAGCATACTTTTTAACGCGCTCATTGTTCTTTCTACTTGGCAATTAGCGCGACTTGAACCCGTAGCTATCAAACGTAAAGAAACACCGTGAAACTGACAAAAAAAAACTTTGAATTCTTTGTTTGCAAAGCATCGTCCCAGATCTGCAATAACTAACTGGAGCTCCAACTAAAGACGCTTGATTTAAGGGATTTAATTGTTCTAGCCAAATCTATTCTCAGGGTATGATATAAGGGAACAAATTTTGTGACCGCATCAATTAAAACTATGACGTACTCCTTGCAATCGCTTTTCCACTTAATTTGCCAGTTAAGTCAACGTGCACAGTATGCCACGGGATACTAATCTTAAGAATTGGATGAAGTCCCGCTTGTGGGCGACCTGATTGCGATTGAGATAGTTTACAAGTAATACAACCATAGACAAACTTACGAACGCACTTAGCCATGTGCTCGAACCAATAGTGATCAACCCTGTATATTTGGCCACCTCGCCCTTTATAGTTCACAGAGCCACCTCGCCCTTGACTGTATATTTGGCCACCTCGCCCTTTATAGTTCATAGAGCCACCTCGCCCTTGACTGTATATTTGGACTAACTGCTACAACAGTCAACATATTTTTGAGGGTGCTCATAACTCTTTCCACTTGGCTTCGGCGCAACACAATGTTTGATGAGAGAGCACTCTCCACCAGAATCAGAATAAAATGGATACGACTCACAAGCGTTCATCAGCGCACCGCTGGGATTGCTAACATAGCAAGCTTCCACATGCCTCTCGTTACTCGCCGCCGCCGCAGGCGCCGCTCCGAACTGCTTGCGCCTACTGCCGCGCCAGCTCCTCCGCTGTTGCCACGTTGTTGCCACGTGGACATCTCGCTGCCAAATGTCCGGCGCTGCCGCACCTGAAACAGACTAAGTCCGACCGCGGCCGCGGCCCCGCAGAGCCTGACGCTGAAGTGTGCAGTGGCAGCACTAGCTGCCTTGCCTTTCACCGCCAATTTGATGCTCGGTGACCCATTCCACCGCAGCTGTGACATTCCACAGTTGCCGACCGAAAACCCGATCGCTTGAAATCTGGATCTGCTGTCCTATCGCCTCACGTTTAGGCTACCTTACCGATGCAAATCAAGGCATACAATGGCTCCATAATCTTGGAAAACTTTGCTATAAACTGGCGAAAATACGACGCCAGACCGATGAACCGTCAAGCTAAACAAGCACAGCAATCTAAACTTCGTATCGCAAGTAATTAACAGGTAAACACGCAAAAGAACCTCAAATAATATTTTCTTACACCGGTCAAAATCACACTATCGTAAATTCGTATACCATACAATATACCCGAGTAATAAAATGGAAACTGCTCACCGGAGTGACGTAAAATTGCAGCTGGTGCGCTTACTACAGATCCACTCACTATTCTTTGACCTGGCTGACCACAGTACTGTTGCTCGCCTTCCTGCTGCTCCGCTCAGGGCAGTTAGACGCGTAGTGTCCTTGTCCATCACAATGAAAGCAAGTGATCCCCACTTGGTTAATCGCCGCACTATGACTGCCGCTTGTGATCTTCAGTTCAGAACAATCTTCATGTAGCTTAATGTCTCCTTTATAGTGACAATGAATCGCCATTATCGGTTATTTCCATCGCGTACAGAAGTACACACATTATCACTACTGTTTTCTCCACGTGGGCTGACTGAGTTACATCCCACTTCTGATGTCGGAGATAGCGACGGCTGAGCGATAGAGTCGTCATCATCTTGACTTCGTACGAGGTTTATTACTTGTAACTTTATAATTCACAATATTAACCACAGTATAAATAACAATGTTCAGTTAACACACTTAGATAGACCAACCGACAGGTTCGCAACGGAGAAGTGTCTCGGTCCGTGTCCCAACGTCGACTGACTGATCGAGCCAACCTCACTTTCCATTACGACTCTGTCCACGTGCCGCCATTGCAAAACAACTGACGTCACCGCGTTTGCCGCACTACTGTGTTAACAATCAATTGAGAAACTTAATAAAACGATATCGTTATCCACGACATATATAAGTAGTTTATCATCCATCTCGTTACCATAACACAAGCATTAAGTTGCTTAACTTGGGACGAGATGGCGTTGTGTGAAATGTCCAAGGATATTTATTATTATTATTTATTATTTATTTTCAAGCTCAAAGTCATTCTTGCACCTTTATGACCTGCAAATTGCAAAAAACGTACGAAAATTTGAATTTCGCGCGCTACCCGGGAACATTCACCTTAACGGGATGCTATACGTTTTCACGTCCATATTGACCAAATAAGAAACAGACAGACTGATTGTATTTATTTGTAAGTATATAGCTTTTTCTGACTCAATGCCGTCTCTGTGAATAACTTATAAGTTAACGATAAGCTCGTCAATTAATATTCGAACCTTATCACTATATGTAAGCTCGTTCCTTTATCTACTAATATTACTCAGCCTATAAATGACCCACTGCTGAGTCGGGCCTCCTCCAATCACAGGGAGGGTAATTATCTTCCAGTGCCACGCTGGCCAGGCGGGTTGGCAAAGGGTTTCTTATCAAGTTAACCCTCTCTTGTTTTCGGCCTAGTCATTTCTTTTTGTCGGCTCTTATGACACCCTCAGGATGGAATGGGGTATGTATTCTAAATCAGTCGCCACACGAAAAATTACACGTATTTAAATCAATAGTTACGGAGTTGGAGTTTTTAGTTAGTAAACTCACGTTGCAATCCGGTGATAGAGTCGTCGTTTCAGCACATAAATGCCCCACTACTGGGTCGGGCCTCCTCCAAATTGATGGAGGGAAAATAGCCTACTGTGCCACGCTGGCAAGGCGGGTTGGCACAGGGTTTGTATCAAGTTTTCCTTCTTTTGCGGCTAAGTGATCTGCCTCTTGCGTTCTTTTAGTCGCCTCTTACGACACCCTCAGGACGGTACGGGTTGGTGACATTGTGTATTATAAATCGGTCACCACACGGTAATAAATCAATTAATCACGTGATGTTTTGTCAACATTTTTAAAACCCGTCCCTCCCCCTTGGTGATAGTGGTGAGGTTTGAGACTAACCCCCACCCACCCATTAAAAATCACCATATATAATACCTACAAAGAATCTTACACGCAAAGGTTGGTACAACGAATTTAACGAAAAAATAAATACACGTGATATCTTAGATACCCCCTCCCCTTGTGATTTTTGCCGAACCCCTCCCCCCTTTCAAACCTCGCGTGATTAATGGACAGCCCCATAGAGTAATGGATGGTTAAAGGCTGAGACCTGAGATGCCTGACGAGGTGGTTGATGTAGTCATGAAGTGCTGATAAATCATGCTCTCATTATACTTGTTTTTAATTATTAAAAAGATAAACATCGAATTTACTTATCTTATTTATGTGGTATCTATTTCTGATCATTTTTATGGTAAAAATGTCAGTTATGTAAATTACCTTTAACCGAATTGCTTTGACCTTTCCATCATTATGTTTTTAGTCTTTAACATTGAACGGTTAAAATATTAATTTGGTGTATATTAATTACCTATATTTAACTAATTTGTTGTAAAACCGAACGAGTAGGCCTTAGGATGAACATTGAGAGACAAAGATCATGTCCAATACCCATTCCAGTACTAGTATTGACATCGGAGTCTCAGTCCTCGAAGTTGTTGACCATTATAAATACCTGGGACACATTTTCCAGTTAGGTAAGTCCAACTTTGAGAGAGAGGTCAATCGTTGGATCCAGCTCGGATGGGCAGCGTTCGGGAAGCTGCGAAAAATCTTTTCGCCCACAATACCACAGTGTTTGAAGAAAAAATGTGTGTTGCCAGTGATGACATATGGCACAGAATTGTGGTCGCTGACTATGGGCACCATCAGAAGGCTCAAAGTCACCAAAAAAGTGAATCAGAAATGAGGAGATACGCAGGAAAACCAGAGTGACCGATATAGCCCACAGGATTGCTAAACTTATGTGGCAGTGGGCAGGGCATGAAATCCTTGGGAGAGGCCTATGTCCAGCACTGGACGTCTTTTGGTTGAAATGACCATGAACTTATTTGTTAAACATTGCCTCGTTGGTCTAGTGGTCAGATGTGCCGCCTTTGGATCAACGGGTCCCGGTTTCGATTTCGGGGTCGGGCCACTGTCTTTGTCTAAACCAGAGGCACTGGCTCGGAGTCTGGGTGTCATTGCTATCTATAATATGTATGTATTTACAAAAAAAAATGTATATAAGTAGTTTATCATCCATCTCGTTACCATAACACAAGCATTAAGTTGCTTAACTTGGGACGAGATGGCGTTGTGTGAAATGTCCAAGGATATTTATTTATATTTATATGACGGCTTACATGACAAACTCTGAATACTTAGTGTCACTACCTCATTACATCATAAGAGTGTCGTAAGAGCAGACAAAAGGATATAAAAATGCCAATAACCTAGCTGTAAGTCTGGGTGTCATTTGTGTTCGTGAATTATGTTTGTAAACTGCCCCCGAGATACAGGTTATATTTATTGCAGGGGTTATATTTACTCCGGTCGGGGGAGTAGGGAACGCCCCCGCCCATCGGAGTGACTAGTTCCCGAGTTGGTTAGTGGATTCTGAACCACTCGTGGCTTCCTACAGCCGAGTTCAGATGTGACCCGCACGATCACGGGTATACAATAGGACCAGAACATGGGTAGGGACACCCTGTTCTTACGCAAGGTCCTAGAGGGAAGCTCTTCCAAGCGCTTTGGTCCAACATCTGAGGGTAGAGTAAGGCTCCCCTCGCTAAGCCACTGTCGAATGGATCGATTACGAAGTTTCCCAAACGACAGATGGCCCGCGCAGACAATTTTGTGGTAGGTTTTAGTGGGTAAACCGTTCGCAACCACCATCTCATCGCGACCGGGACTCCCACATACCCCACTCCCGTCCCTGGGCTGGGGACCTATAAAAGGTTTCCCGCACTATAAAAAAAAAAAAAAAGGATAAACCCTTTTTTTTTAAAAAAAAAAATTAAAAAAGAACATATAAACTAAATGTTTAAATGGTGCAGTCGGTAGGTTAAAACCTACTTCGCCAGTGTGCAATCACCCTTATCCCGGAAGTAAACCGATGATTGACGTTAGACAGTGACTATTTGCGTGTTTGTTTATCCATCTTTAACTCCGCGATGTTTACGTGAAATAGGCCGTTGCTCTGCGCGCTTCCTGGTGGTAGGGACCAGGATATTTTGGTGTTTTATGGTGTTTATTGTGAAACCCTGACGTGTTTCTAGAATAGGACGAGCTAAGCACTTCGCAATAAGCCGTTTGTCATTACAGACATATAGTATCTACTTAGAAATGATGTAACACAAATCCTATGGTCACTCGGAAGTGATGGCTTGTCGAAAGGAAAAGTTCTGTGCACAAATTTATTATTCCTATTTTGAACTAAGTACGTAGAATTGTCCATGCGGTGACGGATTTTATAAATATGTATTGAGTAAGTCACCACAACATTTCATCCTGAGTGCGCCGTAAGAGCCGACTAAGGGAAGTTACATGGCAGAAGACCTAGCCACCAGATAAGGAAAACTTGAATCAAAACCCTATGGCTACCCGTTGGAGGAGGCCCGACTCAGCAGTGGGTCATTTATCCCACCAGCAGTGGGATTGTGACTGTTAAGGTCGCTGTATACGTAACGAGATATTACCTCGGATGGGACGTGAACGGGACGGGGACGTGACTGCCTCATCCAAAACGGGAACGTGATGTAAATGCATACGCACCGTAACAGTGGCTCGGATCTAACGTGCTAGTGTTGTGAATATGGAAAGATAGATTTTTCGTTTCAAGAATTGGCTTTAATTGTTAATGCTCTAGATGACGAAGTAGCTACGACCGTGAACAAGAAGAGGACATTTTCTGTACAAACCCCATTTCGACACTTGCGTGATCAAGACGTTACTAGTTTTCTTTCCGGAACGAACGGAGTGACTGTGCATACGTAGCGGAAACACGGACGGGGCGGGGCACGTGCGGGGCGGGACGTGCTAAAGCACGTCCCGTGAGTGCCACGTTCCCGTCCCGTCCGTGTCTCCGTGAAATATGCACTTTCATATACATTTTGTATGAAACGATGTTTGCAATCATTCCCGTCCCGTCCCGTCCGTATAAAAACCCGTCACGTATGCAGCGGCCTTTAGTCCAATCGATCGTGGCAAGGCAAAAAATATAAATACGTAGACCAGACTGCGCAACGCAATCACCAACTGCTGCACGCATTATAATATTTATTTATCCTCTATTCTACGCAGTACAACTTCATTCGTGTTTTGGTTCAACATATTTATGTGAGTCAGCATTTTCCTACTTAAAACAAATAAAATTAAATACAGGTCTCGCTTGACATGGATTGGGAGGAGTTCCCTCCATGGCTTCAGCCCATAATTACCCACTACTGAGTCCGCCATGGATTTGGAGGGTCGGGCCTCTGCCAGATCCATGGAGGGTAACTAGCCTACTGTGCCACGCTGGCCAGACGGGTTGAAAAATAACAATTTCTGGATGTGATTAAAAAAAATCGGTTTAAGCAATATAGCCCGGGGTATAAATGCATGTTGCCAGGCCTAAAATAATAAAGCGCCCCCTATATTGTTCCTTTATATTTATCGTAAGGCTCTTCGCACTTCAATCACACTTTATTATTTGATGTATTTAGATCGGTATTTTACACACCTTTACTGAGGTTTACCTGCCAAAGCCACTGTAACCCAAACTTCATAAATGGTCCATCGTTCTTACCTGTGTTGGGAGCATGCGCTGACAAACTTTCAGCTTTTATAAAATACCGTAGGTCTGGGGTTCACAGGCTCTTAGTCTAACACGTTTTGTAGCTAAAAATGATTGCCTAAATGCGACGATTTATTCCATTCTTCCATCTTTCGTTAAAGAGCTGCTCCTATGGGTTATCTCTACGTCCTCACTTCAGAAGGCTTTAAGATTTTTGTTAAACCGTGTATAAAAGCCTTTGTAACCTCTTTTAATACTGAAAATAACTGCGTCGGAAAGCGCGATAGCTAGACTTCCTTATCTGCAATTTGTGAAAACACAACCCAATGATGGTTCATTTATGGGCTACTAGTTAAGAAGCTAAGAAGAGACAAAAAATAAAACAGTAAAAATGTTACAGTTTCCTGAACAACAGTGAATTAAAGTCAACGACATTTTGCACAGGGCTGTATTCTAGGATCGGTGCATCTTTTGGGGCACCTTACAACGTAGTATAAATCCGTACGGTTAATACATTTTATGGGTTACCGGAAAAATTGCACAATAAATAATTTAGGAATGCTAATTACTAATTATTATTTAAATCTTTTAGCTGCTAAATTAAAGACTACAATAACGCCACCAATAGTACTACTTTCATTATTTGTAATATTTGGTTTCTTTGTTCACAATAAAGTCTATTTTAATCTATGGTAACCTGATAACTTACGAGTAATTTGTTTAAATAAATTTAAGTAGACGGATTATATCTTGCCTTTTAGTTTATAAGTGCTGTGTGAAAGTGAATTTTATGATTAGCATGACCAAAGGTCCCAAAAGGCCAGGCGGATTTATGGAATTGAAGATTTCTAAGGCAAGAAAGAAGGTATAAAATACGTGGATAAGCTATTAAAAGAGATCGCTCCTCAGCGACATTGCTTGACAATTATTTATTTGAACCTGGCGTGACTAAAAACTACGTACGCTGATAGAAAACTCTCTGTAATTATTCCACAGCTAATTAAATTATCTTGTCAAAGTTAGCTATTAAAAAGTAGTGCGTTTAAGGGTCCAGTTTCTATGAATAGTGACATCGTAAAATATAAAGACCTACCTACACTGATGTACCACACAATTTAAATGCTTATTGGTAATGTCAAAATAGTTCTATAATACCAGAAAACACGGGTAATATAATATTATGCATAATAGATCGTAAATATTTAGTTGCATCTTTTGGTTACTTGAAAATGATTCAGTTTTAACAAGTGAAAGTTTGGTATAAAATCATGACCACAATAATGCCTACAACCTAAACTTTGTCTTGCTTTTTGTGGGATAATATATACGAGTTTTATTTTCAATTTTTTATTTCATAAATTTGATTCGAAAATCAGACGTAAGGTTAATACAATACCTTAAATTTGTTAAACAGTGTTGTATACATCGATCCAGCATAATTCCGCGGACTACGAAAGGCTCAGTGCTGGTAGGTCTCCCATAGGGTGGACCGACGACCTGGTTAAGGTCGCCGGAAAGCAATGGATGCGGGCGGCCCAGGACCGGTCTTTGTGGAGATCCTTGGGGGAGTCCAGCAGTGGACGTCTTTTGGCTGAAATGATGATGATGATGATGAGTATCTAGTTTGGTGTAAATCAGTTCGGGGCCCCAGGGATGCTACAAGGGGCCCTGCAGACTACGCCGGCTCTGGTCTTGGCAAGGCGCCAGTAACTAAGTCAGTAGACAGCAGTCTCCGTCTTTATAATCCTTTTATGAAACAAGGATGTCGTCTGAAAACTATTTCAGTCCATTACAAGGGTATGACTCACAGGATTGTACTTCGGAATCTTCGACAAAAAATAAGGTTTTTGTGATCGTTCCAGCCATGTAAAATTTCAGAATAGTGTCATCACCGTATTTCATACTGAGGGTGCCCTAAAAAGACTTGCTAAGAATCCTCGTGCCAAACCGCCTGGTCAGCGTACGTATAAGATATCACACAACTCACAGATAGCCTACACGGCGCTAATGTAATTGTCAGGAACATTTACCATGCATCGATTGATCCGAAAACATTTCATGTACTTTGTTACTACTACTACTCAGCCCACAAATGACCCACTGCTGAGTCAGGCCTCCTCCCTTTAAAGGGAGGGCAATTAGTCTACTGTGCCACGCTGGTCAGACGGGTTGGCACAGGGTTGCCTTTCAAGTACTTCTTCTCGGCCAGGCCATCAACATTTCCTTGTCGGCTCTTACAACACCCTCAGGATGGAATGGAGTGGTGACACTATATGTAATCGCACCTTACTCTACTTACTGCATATTGTATATCCGCTTCCGTATCATGAAAAGGGTTCCTTAATTGGACAATAATGAATGCAAATGAAACACAGAATGCCCCGAGAGTATTAACGCAATTTACAATTAAAATGGTAGAAAGTACGCACCTAGTTAGTGTAATTTATGTCAATTTGTATTGGCAACACTGGCTGTGTACCATAGAGGTAATAGGGCTAGAAGTTCGGTACCGCCATTTCCAACAAGCCCAAAAGATTTTTTGGCTTCACGTTTTAAGAGATGTAGGGCGTAATTTATAACTCTTTGGGCACAAAGGGATCACCATCCAGCCAGACGAGTTGGTATGTTAGGCAGGGGGCAGCGGCTCAATAACTGTCGTCGGAGATCCCTTAACTGTGCGAATGGCTCTGGAAACTTCGCTATCGCGATGTAGGACTCTTTGGTAATTCTCGCATTTGTAGGCGATATTTTTTATGTTAATAGTTCAGATTTTTCGGGTAAATTATGTAAAGTCGCAACCGACCTTCACCTTACGGAATACCACCCAAGGGTGGCATTGTGCTCCTGGAAATCCTAGACTTCGCCCGAGTTCTATCTAAGATCGATGTTGGCAGCATCGATCTTAGGCACCTTCAATCTTCTTTTCTGCTGCCAGCGACCGTCATTCTGAGTGTGTCGTAAAAGGCGACAAAAGTAATGCAAGGTACAGACCACAGAGAGAAACAAGCTCGAGGCACAAGAGAAGGAAAACTTAATATGAAACCCTGTGCCAACGCGTCTTTTCATGAATTTCAAGTTCCTTCATGAATTTGAAGGAGACTCGACCCAGTAGTGGGTCATTTTTGGGCTCAAACGAGACGCATGAAAGAATGTCTTAGAAGCAGGAAGCGTGACAGCGTTCACACAAAGCGCGGTTCAACGGCATAAAGTGCAATTAGTGATGGAATTAATTTATAGTTTCGTTGTCGGTCTGAACTTGCGTCTCGCGGTGAATCATGCTGGTGTTGCCAACAACGCGGTGGCCGTTTACCTTTCCAGAGATAACAAATCGGCCATAGCAGTATATGATTTTTAAATATATACGATAACCTCGTTGTGGGTTGTTAGTGTATAATTTGAGTTTTAACTCAAACTCAAACTCAAACTCAAAAGGAACTTTATTTACGTAGGTTTCATCACAAAACTCTTATAAATCGTCATATTTATAAACACCATTATCATCTTACGGCCCCTGTCCCACACCAGGTGGCAGTCTCCACACACACCTCTCAGTCGTCATACCTACTTTCACACACAACTCCTCACTCCTACAATCCCTCCGTCTCCCCTGATCGCTCACAATCCCTGCGTTCACTGACATTCATGCCGAAACTACCACCGGTTCGGAAGGCTGCTCTACAGAGAAGAGCCGGCAAGAAACTCTGTAGTTGCTTTTTTTTTAAAATTATTGGTCTTGTTTACAAAAAGCACTAAACAGCATAGTGAGAGCAAGTTCGCAAGATGAGAGAAATGTACATTTTTGCATAACAAATTAAATAAATAAATAAACACGCTACACGTTTCCGCAATGAATGACGGATAGACCTTGACAGGGCCAATCAAGAAACAAATCCGCGAATAAAGGTCTCCATTGCGTCATTGCTCACACATACAGTGTACAATATATGACATTTTCTAAATGCTACGTACAAATTATTTCGCCAATGAGATATATTATTGAAGGGGCCAAAGGAACAGAGCACAGGCACAAAATGACAGTTACTTCCAGGCATCATTATCACACATATAGTCGTTGACGCGGTAGTACCCTTTATTAATTAATGTAGTTTTAACAAAATTTTTGAACTTTATGAAGGGTAAATCTACAATAGCGTCGGGAATTTTATTGTACAGGCGAACACCGAGGCCTGCAAAAGATCCATGGGCTTTTTGCAGTCTGTGGTGAGGTATCACTAGTTTATGCCCATTTCTTGTACGGATAGTGGACGTAGTGACATCACAGTTGGTCTTATACTGACTGATATTCTGTCTCACAAATAAGATATTAGCAAGGATAAACTGCGATGCCACAGTCAAAATTCCTATATCACAAAACTTATTTCTAAGTGATTCCTTGGGTCCTAGATTGTAAATGGAACGCACAGCACGCTTTTGTAATACAAATACAGTTTCAATGTCTGCGGCGTTGCCCCAAAGCAAAATACCATATGACATGACGCTATGGAAGTAACCAAAGTAGACAAGTCTCGCGGTATCCACGTCGGTGAGCCGTCTTACCTGTCTCACAGCATAAGCTGCTGAACTAAGTTTATCAGCGAGTTTATGAATGTGGGGCCTCCATTGTAACTTGGAATCTAAAGTAATGCCCAAAAACTTTGTAGATTCTTCTAGGTCCAAATTTTTGTCATTTAATATCAATTTAGTATCGATACTTTTTGAGTAAGAGGTAGTAAACCTAATGCATTTGGTTTTAGCTGCATTCAACAATAAATTGTTTACAGTGAACCACTGAGATATTTGCACGAGTGCGCTATTTACATCGTCAAAATTTGTTTTCTTACGGTCAACTTTAAAAATAAGCGATGTATCATGTAATACAGGAAGGTCAAACCTTCTTATCTCAGGCACCAGTTCTCTCCACTTATCTTAGGTTTTTACTTTGTAAACAACAACCATACCGCAAGCAAATAATTGGAGAGAAAAATAAACGATTTATTTATTTATTATTATTTATTTATTTATCATCAGCAAATAGAACAATGTTACAAATATCTTTTACAAAGAAGGCGAGATCGTTTATATAAATAAGAAACAAAAACGGACCCAGAATAGACCCCTGTGGCACGCCCATTGTTAATGTCGATCCAGTAGATTTGACTCCATTTATGTCCACAAACTGCATTCTGCTACTCAAGTATGACGCAAGGAGATTAAGCGCGTTAAACTTGATACCATAGTGTTGAAGCTTTCTCAAAAGAGTGTTGTGATGTACACAATCGAAAGCTTTGGATAGATCGCAGAAAACACCAATAGCATCTTGAGAGTTTTCCCATGCATCATAGATGTGCTTTAAGAGTACAGCACCAGCATCAGCCGTAGAGCGACCCTTAGTGAACCCATATTGTTCACTATGTAACAATTTATATTTGTGGAAATGTTGGAGTAGCTGTTTTAAAATTATTTTCTCAAAAATTTTACTTAAAACTGGCAAAATGGAAATAGGTCTATAGTTGCCAAGCTCTTTCTTATTGCCAGCTTTGTAGAGTGGGATGACTTTACCATGTTTCATTAAATTTGGGAATACGCCCACATCTACACACTCATTAAATATATTAGCAAGCTGAGGAGCTATATCTGAAATAACCCCTTTAATCACAACAGTTGATATATCCCACAAATCACCTGTTTTCTTCAAAGTAATACTATTAAAGGCTGTAACAATGTCAGAAGGGGTCACATAAGTGAAACTGAGCAAGCCTGATGTCTCTCTAACATTATCCTTGAGCAGCATCTCAGCGTGGACAGAAGATGAAGCCAAAGACGTGGTGATTTCCTTCGGTATACTTTCAAAAAAATTATTAAAGCATTGAGCTACATCAAAGTTAGTATTTATTATACTACCATTAATATGCAATTCAAATTTAGATTCCGGTAACTTTGCTTTGCCAGTTTCGTTATTAATAATGTTCCAGGTGGTTTTAATTTTGTTATTGGATTGTCTAATTTTACGACCAATGTGTAGAGATTTAGCCGTATAGCAAACTTTTTTAAACAATTTTGAGTAGGACCTAACGTATTCCTGAAAGGCTAAATTAAAATTAAATTGTTTCAAAGCGTATAAATTATATAATGTATTCCTACTCTTATAAATACCTGGAGTAGCCCATTCACAAAACTTCAACTTATTACCTTTGGTGTAGGTTTTCAATTCAAATATACGATTGAACTCGATCTGAATAATATTAAATAATTTTTCGTATTGACTACCCGGGTCACCACGCACGTGAGCCATTTCCACAGTTTTCTTGGCTACAATGTTTTGGAATTTTTCTATTTTCCTACCTGTAACTGGTCGAGCAGAAAATGTGAATCGATCGTCTGCTTTATTGTTGGGAAGAGTAATTAATTGCCCGCAATGATCAGATGGGAGATAATTAATGATAGATTTATTTATCAATTGACAGTTACAGAAGAAATTGTCCAAACACGTAGATGAACTATTTGTTACTCTAGTTGGCTCACTAAAAGAGGGCGTAAGTCCATATGATTTAAAAAGATTAATAAATCTACAAGATAATGATGATTCAACTAACAAATCTATATTAAAGTCACCACATATTAAAACATGTTTACTGCAGGAAGTGACTTTCTTTAAAACATTTTCCATGACGACCTCAAAAGTATTATAGATCCCAGAGGGTGGCCGGTAGACGCAGACTGTATAATGACTGATAACTGTTTCACGAATTAATCATTTGTTATCGCAGTTATCTTACACACAGCATGTAGTGTTATGGAAAATATAGGTCAGATTCAGTCATTATTATGACTAAAATCACTAAATTTCAGCGACAATGCCTTCGGGAATTCTGCACAAGACAAATAGGTAACTCATGTTTACATGACCTGCTCGGGAAGCTCTTAGATCATATTTTCTTCTAGCTTCTAAGAGCCTCCAGAGAATTGAATTTTTTTTCTCATACCCTATCGCAGTCAAATCCACAACTTAAAAATTTATTATTAATAATTTATTAGTAATAGGATAACACACCAGAAAACTGAAAACGTCAAACTGAAAAAACAAATGTGTGTGTGTGTTTTTTAAGTTAAAAACAAGCAATTTTCCCTATAGTACGTTCAACCCAATACATGACGTATTAAGGACAGAAATAACTCGAGGTTAGAAGAACTTAGAAAACACAAATTAACAAAACGTGTACATTTATTTTAACCAAAAAGTCTGCAAAAAATGTTGCGCACATCATTCAACTTTCCCTAAACAACGATTTTATCACCTAATCCTGTCTCTTACGGGGGAAATTCTGGCAGCGCCAATACATGATACATGTTTTTAAAAATAATTCACACTACTCATTTTATTACTGTAATAGTCAGAAATATAGTTCAGAAACAAACAATGATTCACCAAATTAATCACCACCCTCAACTACTCATACTTTTTATCTAATAAACAGATAATATATTCCCCGAAATCCAAGCAGAATTTTTTACGCGGCACACTCATTCACCCCGAGACGGCTCGTTCGCCGGTCACCGACGTTCCTTTTTCAATTCATTTCAATCGGGCAGCCGGAGTGTTGGTCGCTGCGGGGTCGTGTCCACAAGAACTAAACTAAAATATTATTTTATTAAATAAAATTAGTAATTAAAACACAAATATGAGGGAAATTGTGCATCTTCAAGCCGGACAGTGCGGTAACCAGATTGGCGCCAAGGTGGGTGAATTCTTTTTGTCAAATTTAAAATTCGCAACGTTTCATTTGACAGCTGCGTTGCGGGTTGCAATTGTTTTTTTTTTTATTGTGAGTCCGGTTTTCCTGTTGAATTTTTGCCAGTGTAATGTGTATTTTCATGTTTACCGAGTGTGTAAGTAAGTGCATAGGTAGTTACTTACACTAGATAATAAATTGATTTATTTATCCTTGCAATAAACTAACATCAGCATTAAACAGTGTTAAGTCAAAATAGGTAAGGATCATATTTAATACAAAATACATATCATATGAGCTTAGAGAGAACAAATTAGGTTGGAAGATGAAACCTAAAACTTACTCTAACAATTAAAGACTAAGCGGTACTGAATCCCGTGGGAATTGAATCGACGAAGACAACAAGATTTTAATTGGAAACAAATTTGCAATTTGACTCGAACATCAATTTATTTGCAAGATTAACATTAATGACTGGACCACCGACCAACGATAAATCGGACAAATGTTTGGCGGTGCAGTTTAGGACTATCCAATTGTTTCAATTTACAGCCTTGTAATTTCCGTGTAATGACTAATGACCGGATTAGAGCCGAAAAAAGAAAATTCCGTGCGAAATTTTCTTAATCTTTGGGACAAGCACGCAAGTTTAAGAAGCATCTGGCCATTACAGAAATATTGAACTTTACAATTTCTTAGAAACTTAAGAGACAAAAACACCATGAAAAGTTTCAAATCGCACATCAATACAATCTTAAAAGAATTAATAGAACTAATCTTTACGATAAATGACTAGTATCCAGTATCGCTGGATTGATATCGTTGTGAACATATTATAAAAAGAAAGAAGAATGTGTCAGTTCGTTGACTATCATTTTGGAACTTCGACACGTTATGGATCAACAATACACGGGGTCTATCTGGAGCAAGTTACGACCTGTTCGATAACGCCTTACTTAGTACACTAATACAATTCGCGTATGATGTACAAGTCCGTTTACAGAGTGCGCCGAATTTTAGAGGGGCCGGGTTACCGGGGGACCCACTGTATTTAAAGGAAAATGTTATACTTAGAAGCGACTGGGTGTCGCTAGTTGTACCTGTTATAGTAAATTAGCAGAAAAAAAAGATCGAAGTTCCTAAGTTGGTACTTGGGAGCTTCCTTCTGTTGTTTTTGCTAGTATTTAGACCTAACATCTTCTTGGTTGCCTCATGTCTGAGGGATGTGACCAATTCCGATAAGATTAGCTCGCATAGCCCACCGGATTGCCAAACAAAAGTGGGCAGGGCACATAGATCGACGCCCGATGGGGCAGAAAAGTCCTCGAGTGGCGACCGCGTTCCAGAAGGCTGGTAGGCCTCCCACACGGTGGACCGACGACCTGGTTAAGGTCACCGGAAAGCTGTGGATGCGGGCGGCCCAGGACCGGCCTTTGTGGAGGTCCTTGGGGGAGGCCTATGTCCAGCAGTGGACGTCTTTTGGCTGAAATGATGATGATGATTCTGAAAAAAATAAATAGCGACTTAAATTCTAGCAAAATTATTAACGCGTTGGTGTGAGTGTGTGTCAACTAAGGGTGAGACCAAACGAGCGTAATTTCTGCTGCATTCGGTTTCATACAAAAGTCCGTTTCGATCAGGATTTATGTATGAAACTGAATGTAGGAAGGAGGGAAGTACTCATATAACAGTCAATTGTGGTAATTATTTATTCTAAATCACTCAAAACTCTCTGATACACCTGCCAGTTCTATTTTTATTTTGTACTTTCGAAATTCACCACAGACAAGATATTCTAAAGACTTTTTTCTTTCATACTTGCATTATTTAAAAGATGACGACTTTCATTCCCCTATCAAAAAACGACTGAGGTGTGAATAGGGCTGTCAAACTTTTAACACGAAAGTGTTAAATGAGTATCATAATTATTTGACCTATGAACTTTTGCCATATATTTCTCTGAGATTGCATTAAAGTTATTTCAATTGCTATAAAATAGACACATATGCATGGAACGGATAAAATCAGAGCGCATAACGTAAATTCGATGTATTTTTTTATCGATTAACTTTTATAAATTTTAATCTTGTTTGGTGACGGATTTAGAATCAATCAAAACTCATTTCATATAGTTAGCTCATTAAAGCACTTTTGACAAGTCAAACGACAAAATAAAATTTAAAATTTACCACTTAAAATTAAAATTGATTGTTTACCATCTAACACCGGTTCGGAATGCAGATCCACAGAGAAGAGCCGGCAAGAAAAACTGTAGTTGCTCACACACAGTGTCACCATGCCATTCCATCCTGAGGGTGTCGTAGGAGACGACAAAAGGAGATGATAAGTTCCGAAACCTTACCGCAAGAGAAGAAAATCTTGAAACTACACCCTGTGTCACTGTTGGACATAGGATCCCCCCAAGGTACGCCACAGAGCCCCGGCTGCTGCTTTGTGCATCCAGTCACAGCCGAACCTCTTTTGCAAGTCGTCCCGCCATCTGGCCCGCGGGCTGCGTTTCCCAAGACGCGGTCTCCACTACAGAACACGCTTACTCCATCAGTAATAGTTTCTGCGACATATGAGGCCATTCAACCTGCTAACCTTCAGAGCTACGTCGGCACCCTCTTTAGGTCGGGTGTTAAAGTGTCTTTATTTAAATATCTGTAGTTGCTGACAACCCATTCGTTTTAACTCACGCGGGGACGGGACAGAATATTACACATCCCCACCGCACGCTGAGACAAAAACGTGTGTTGTAAAAGTCAACAAAACCCAGCACGCTTGGTGATAGGATCTAAAGGTGCGCCCGGCTAGCTACCACCCTCACATCTAAGTCCGACGACAACCAATTTTACTGTGTTTCGTCGTATGTATGTGAGAGCCGGTGCCTGACAGGGCATTTCCTTTAATTGCCTTAGACCCTGGGTTGCTTTCCATCACGCAAGCCTAGGGTCAAAGGCATTTTAAACGACGATAATAAAAAACTACACTGAGTGTGTTGGTGTTAAACCATCCGCAGTTGACAACCCTAATGGTTCTATTCACCTTTTTACTGGAGCACAGCGTTATGCTTTCTAATGCAAAATGGACGGTATGAACATTTTCGACTTTCGTCGAGAAATAATCGGTCATACCACGGCTGTTGCCTATGATTATAACGACTGTAAAATCGACATTATTCCTAGCTTCGATTGGTCACATTTCTATTGGCCATGCTCAATGTTTTCCTGTTAGTTATTAGACATATCCCATATGTGTGCGGATTTAGAATATATAGTCTTCACTTTTAAAAACTATCTTTAGTGTCACCGCCCTATTACATGTCGTAAGAGCCGAGAAAAGGCAATGATAAGGCCGAACACTAGCCCCAAGAGGAGAAAACAAAACCCTTAACCTAACCAATGGACATCAAATATGATAGGATGTTGATGAATGATGAATAGGCACTGTTTACATAAACTTGTAAAAAAAAATATTGAGAAACAGTTGGAATTTCGATTCCTAAATTTGAAGATTGTGAGTGCTGCCTTTTTTTTAACCTTCATTTACGTAAATACATTAAGAGACTTCCTGTGGTGAGACATTAAGGTGATTAGGATATGTAAAAGTTAACCACTTCCTGTATTTTAATGAATTTTAATAGGTTTTTAAACTACAGCTAAAATTATCATACTTCTTCTTATTCGTAGTTCAAGTAAAAGAAAGCGCGCCATTTTCAAAAATAGGTGACTATTGTCTATGGTTTCTGTCTCGGTCCTGGATTGATTTTTGTAAACTTGCAAGGTAGAATGACTTTCCATCACAAATATATTAGATAACAAAGTTATAATAAATAATACATTAAAAAAAACCAATAAACAAGTACATATGCAAAAAAGCAAACTCTTCCAGACATAGCTACTAAATGAAATATGCCTGCCTACGCAATTTTTATTAGCTTTTGCTGCTTTCTTCGAATGGATCATTATCCCCGTCTCCTTTACTTTTCTTTTCTCCCCCCTTTTTACAGGGCATTGCGGAGACTAGATGACAAGTTATGTGGGTATGGAATTTCTCCAAACCAACTTAAACCTCGAGGAGTTCCTTGAACTTTTCCAGTCTACTTCTGCTCCTTTAAGTCTAGTAGGATCTGTTTTCAGCTTCCTAGTTTGCAACGAAGGTATCCTACGTAACAGAATTAGTCGATCAGTTTAAAAAAAAAAGAAAGCGTAATGGCCTGGATGTGTAAACATAGAGCGATCGTTATATTTACGACGAGCGGTCATAAATTCTGTCTAGTAGTTTCAGAGCCTATTCAAAGCAAATCAAATCTTTCCTCTTTATAATATTAGTTTGAATGGTTACGATATTAACAGAAACAAATGAAACGGCATTCGAAATTCAAAAATCACCTCGCCGCCGGCCGTGAATCACGATATCGCTGGGAAGTGAAGCGCATGCGCTGAATATGTCATTAGCTGGAATAATGGCGGGCGCCGCCATATTGCGGCGGCCATTGTCCCTTACAGCTGACGAATTTCCGGCCCGTTTTTGTTTCACAAATACGGCGCCATAGTCTTATTTGGCAAATGATAGCTTAATTTGCAATGAATAAGCCATATTTCATGAGAATGTAATTGTGTACCAAATTGGGTAGGAAACTGCTCCATCTAAGATGGAGATTTGTGCTTTGTTTGTGGAACCATTGTGTTATTGCGACAAATTTGACTTGGAACATCCCTAAATGGGTTTATAGAACCTAAGATGGGCTGAGTCACTCAAGTTGTTGATAGATATCTACTCTTCATTGTATATCCCAAGAGGAGACCCAAAACATAAAATAACACGACATTACAAATAGCTTATTGGAAGCTTGGAGGTTTCTGTGTGACTGTGATAAAAACCGAACCGAAGAAGTATACTATAGCTTCTGGCCCCGTGTTGACCCATTTCGGATTTTGCATCCTCTATTTCTCTCTTACAGATAATATTTTCTAGAAATGTAGCCTATATCCACTTTTAAGGGCCCATCTTTCTCAATGCATCTGCCAGCAATATTAAGTTCGGATTTCGTAACATATTCCCTCGATTTTGTGTAGCTTTTCGCTATGTTGAGGCACTCGTGCGAGTTATATGCATCGTGTACCTAAACCTCGTGAAAGGCACGTGCGTGTCCAGTGACTTCTGCATTCACTGGAGATAACCGTTGCGCATCCCGAAAGTTTGTTTAGGTGTGTGAATGTATTTTAATTCAACGATATATTTTGGGGAATTAACCAAAAGCTTGTGTCCAAAACCTTACCATTTTAGGGGAACCCCCGAGCAATATTTTAATTTATTAATTCTTGGAAAAGGTACACGCCAGTGACTCATGCCAGTAGTAACCCGCATCATTACATGCGCCGGTTACTCGCACCATGTACAACCACCCTTCCTTTTAGCTTTACTAGATCGAGTTATATATGGCCTTCTATACGGTGGTAGAAAATGTTTTGACGTCACCAAGGATGACGTCAATCATTTAAAATGCATTAACGACGCTACTAGTCCGCAATAAACTGCTAATAAATGCATCAATCGCGTTCCACACTATCCGCTAACACTATACTGCGGCTTAATCCCTCTGGGGCCAAGTGTACGTGTTAAAAAAAAGTATATTAGGGTACTACTAGGTCTAGGGGTTAGATGTGTCGCCTTTGGATCAACGGGTCTCAGGTTCGATTCCGGGGTGAGGCAAGTGTCTTTGTCTAAACCAGAGGCACTTGCTAGGAGTCTAGGTGTCATTCGTGCTCGCGAATTAAATGTTTGTAAACTGCCCCCGCGATACAAAAGACTTCGGAAGATCAAGAAAGTATTTATTATGATCACGTTACATGAGCTCACTCGCGTCACCTCATAACATTTACGTTAACAATTTTCATGCACCCCGAGTTGTAGAGGAATTTTCCTGATTAAAACATTGCCCCATCTACCATAAAAGTTCGGTGCGTAATGGTACCCAATATTTATTCATATATGTACTTACGTCACAACTAATCAGGCTAGTGGAAGGTCTTTGGCGTTGCGCCAAATCAGGCTTTATACATTATTCACTTTGGATAGCTGGAATCTAAAGGTTATATACCGACTGCTGAACACGAGCTTCCCATAAAACTTTGCGAGTTACTGTAAATCATAATTATATTTGAGTATTTTGATGAGCTGGGCTGGGCAGCATTTGGTAAACTTCGTCGGGTCTTCTCGTCACCCATCCCGCAGAGTTTGAAAACGAAAGTTTTCGAACAGTGCGTCCTACCCGTCATGACCTACGGCGCCGAGACGTGGACACTCACGGTGAGACTAGTCCACCAGTTTAGTCGCTCAGCGTGCTATGGAGCGAGCTCTGCTTGGAGTTTCTCTGAAAGATAGGCTGCGTAACGAGACTATCCGACAGAGAACCAAGGTCACCGACATAGCTCAGAGAATTAGCAGACTGAAGTGGCAGTGGGCTGGTCATATCTGTAGAAGAACCGACAACCGCTGGGGTAGACGAGTTCTTGAGTGGAGGACGCGACGTCCCACACTACGCTTGCCGATGCAAGCGTAGTGTGGGACGTCCCTCTGCTAGATGGAGCGACGATCTGCGAAAGGTTGCGGGCAGCAGCTGGATGCGTCAAGCTGACGACAGGGCGGTATGGCGCTCTTTAGGGAGACCTATGTCCAGAAGAGGACTAATGTGGGCTGATGATGATGATGATGATGATTCGAATATGCCCAACGTTAATGTTAATCTAGCAAGCATACAAATGATCCTTCGAAGGTCCTGGAAACCACCACTTCTACTACTTCCCACCCCATAAATGACGATCTGCTGAGTCAGGCCTCCTCCAACTACACGGAGGGTAATTAGCCTACTATGCCACGCTGGCCAGACTGGTTGGCATAGGGTTTCGTATCAAGTTTTCCTTCTCTTGAGGCTAGGTTTTCGGCCTTATCATTTCCTTTTGTCAGCTCTAACGACTCTACCCTCAGGATCAAATGGGATGGCGACACAATGTATTCTGAATCCACACGGTATCCACAAAATTGCTCTGAAAAAAGGATAATACGCGTTCTAAATTAAATTTCGCATCGCGACACAGCATTCTAAATAAGGAATAAGGTACGACACGACCAAAAAGTATTGTCATGTAACGGGTTGCGCACCGAGCTGCCTCCATGTCGCGATGGATTTGCACTTCACAACACGAGTGTCCAGACTCCAGACGGGGTACATCCTTAATTCGACGTACAGAAGAATTTGATATAGTACTGAAGCGAGACGTATTGCCCTTGAGATCCGCAAATTAATTCTAAAGGCGGCGTATCGACGTGTTTGTTTACATACTAGTTACAATTTTACCTGCTGTGGAGTCAGACGTGCGCCAGCGCATCCGTTGTGAGTACAATATTTTCCCACTTTACATTATAAAGTCTGTAATCGTGGCAATTCTAGCGTAAATGAAGTTCTAGATAAATTGGATATACATTGTGACTGGGCTCGGCCATAG
Organism: Clostera curtula; assembly: GCA_905475355.2. Classification (NCBI taxonomy): domain Eukaryota; kingdom Metazoa; phylum Arthropoda; class Insecta; order Lepidoptera; family Notodontidae; genus Clostera; species Clostera curtula. Next base: position 894,008 of record FR997818.1, on the reverse strand, counting down.
ACAAGCGTAAATAAAAAATATTGTCATTGGTGTTTTATGAGTACATGAATGTCAACATCGATATGCATACGTAAGTGTCTTTAATTAAAAAGCATACTTTTATTATAAACTGTACTTCTTTAATCAACTATACCAACAATCATACTAATCTGCGTTATCTACAGCCTGATTCGGAAAACCCTATCCAAGCCGAAAGGGGGGTGTAGGATGGGTCTTGAGTAATAGATCTACGGTGACAGATTTTCTTTATCTTGACCCATCAACGAGAAAAATGGCTTTTTCTATTTTCATTTTTAATGTCATTATCGACACCTGTACATCACTAATATGTACATTACATAATCAGCCGGCGCAGCGGTGAAGGGTCGTTTACCTCATTAGGTCAACTACCTACTCTACTACTACTCATGAGCTCCTGGTACTAAAGTTATTTGTATTAAAAATATTAAAATGTGTTCCCATTGGGTTCCGCACGTAATTATTTTATAAAATGATTTAATTTAAATATTTTTCAAGGGTTTTGCGTAAATAAATTATCAAAACTTAGAAGACATTGCTTTACGAGTAATATTATTAACCTTTGGGTCATTTGGAAATACTTCATAGTTAATAAGATGTATGGAACAAACATTATTCCGTATGGTGATGGATTTTGAATGCATAGGGTCACCACCCCATTCCATCCTGCGGGTGTCATAAGCGCCGACAAAAGGAAATGACAACTGAAAATCTAGCCGTAGGAGAAGGAAAACTTGATACGAAACCTTGTGCCAACCAGTCTAGCCAGCGTGGCACAGTAGGCTAACCTGTAATGAAAAGAGGCCCGACACACCAGTAGTAGTAGGCTGAATAGTAGTAGTAGTAGTATGGAACAAGTCATTTTCAGTCTTCATAAGTTTCAAAATAAATTAGGAATCATGGAGAATGTATTTGAAACCTCCATTAGCAAGTTAAAATAAAACTAAGATCTTGAAACTACCCACAATACGAAGTGAGAACTGTGGTAAGGTCAACCAATTAGGTAGGTACATATTTAGCTTTTGAACTTAAAGTCGTTTTAACGTACTTAGATGGTTTTATTAGGAACTGCTGCTGGGAATGTACTGAAAATAAAACTTAGGGATAACTATGCGATAAATTTCGGGTTTTACGATTTTGGCCAATATGTAAAGTAAATGCCATTTCTAAGCATAAAGAAATGTACGTAAACCGTCTGCTACTCTTGAATTTTGTCAGCAACCCACTTTATCACCAAAATCGCGGCACAAAAAAAGCTAATTAAGGAGAAATACTAACGTATTACCTTCTAAAATGCGTTACCCGGACATCTTGGCCAATTAGCTAACTTTTCTGCATTTATTAGAGGCGCCCCAATTTATTAGTGCCTATTTTATGAGCTAAGAGTATAAAATTGTTTAACACGCCGTGTAGTAATGGATGCGAGTACACAAAAACCCATTCCATCCTTAGGGTGTCGTAAAAAGCCTCAATAGGAACGCAAGAGTTAGTCAATCTAGGTTCAGGAGAGGAAAACTTGAAGCAAATCCCGTGAAAAGGCCTCCGGGCATATTAAAAAAACTAGCATTTTACTACAAATAAGAGTGCCTAAGTCTAAACGCAGTGCTGGTAGGCCTCCCACAAGTTGGACCCAGGAACTGGTAATGGTCGCCGGGAAACGATCCTTGAAGGAGGCCTATGTCCAACAGTGGAAGTCTTTTGGCTGAAATGATGATGATGAAAAGTACCGTTTTCGGACAAGCCACTATTTGTTCATCTTACGCAAAATGAACCCTAATCACGCACACATGGTGATGCAATGCTGTGTATTGTAATATTAGTTAAAAGTACCGCCTACTTTAAACATTGTAGATAAAGTTTATAAAATGTTGCTATCCCTTTCTCAATAGTAATATTTTCATGCCATCGACAAGGACAACATACTTCATTACTTTCGTACAAACGTGACAAAACGCGCGCACACCACACATGCGTTCAATATGATGTCAATAAAATCGTCCTTATTAATTAACGTTAAAATAGTTTATTGAATAATCTTACAATTATAACTCACACAAATAAAAATTAAAAGTACTGTTATAATTATTTTCTTTGCCTTTCTAGTACTGCCTCTGTCACTTTTTAGCACAATAATTCATTCGTATAATACCAGGACATCAGAGATCGGGCGAAGGTACGCGCCTTACGTATTGTTTCTAAAACGGTCTTAAGTATACACTGATTATTTCGTGAAATCATAACAAGGCCACGACAGCGCTGTTTGAAACCGCTCGGAAACTGAGAATCCGTTTAGTAGTTACTGGGTTCGAATCCCATCAGGGAAAATGCTTTTTGCTACTATTTTTTAAACAAATATTTAAAATATTTCGTGATAGCAGGTACATTTTTGATGGTGTTCCGAGACTAGGAATGCTTACCACAATAAAGCTAGACTAGTTATAATAAACTAAATATTATGAAATATCAATGCAAAGGAGCAGAACTCACTGGATGGTTCTCTAAGCGGTATTGTTCTTTTCGTCGTCTCAGTCCATAAATGACCCACTACTGAGTCGGGCCTCCTCCAAATTCATGGAGGGAAATTATGCCACGCTGGCAAGACGGGTTGGCACAGGGTTTGTATCAAGTTTTCCTTCTCATACGGCTAGGTGATCTGTCTCTTACGATCCTTTAGTCGCCTCTTACGACACCCTCAGGAGAGTGTGGGTTGGTTACATTGTGTATTCTAAATCCGTCATCAATATTTTTGATATTTTCTGCCATATTTTCTTGGCTTTAGTGCCAAGAAAGTCTCCCCGTTTAGTAAATTCAAAAATACGTTCAGAATGTGTGTGAAACATGCGAACAACGTGATTTCAATAAAATCATCCATATTAATTAATGTTAAAATAGTTTTTTGAATACTATTTAAATACAATTTCACACTTAAGAATTTTATGTACGGTTATAATTATTTTCTTTCCCTTTCTAGTACTGTCTCCCCCACTTTCTAGCACAATTTGAACTTCATTCATTCGTATATTAAATACCAGGACAACAGAGATCGGCGAAGGTTACGTCATGCCACATACCATGCCGCCTTACGTATTGTTTATAAAACGGTCATAATAATAGACGGCTTATTTCGTGAAATCACAACAAGGCCACGGCAGCGCTGTTAGAAACCGCTCCGACACTGGGAATCCGTTTAAAAGTTACTAGGTTCGTATCTCCAACCAGGAAATGCTTTTTGCTAATATTTTTTTTCGTGAAACATTTAAAATATTTCAAAATTATTATGTTACACTTGCACAACCACAAGCCTTAAAATGTTATTCATTTTTGTTTTTCTTTTTTGTATAATAAATGCTACCACATGTACCTTGTAGTGGAGTATCGATAAGTAGGTACCATAGGTGCAACATAATGTCTTGTAAATAACGAAATAATATTTACGTTTATAATTTCATTTCACGCTTTGGGTTTAAGTTTCCGTTCATTACTCAGAACTCATCGAATCAAAAGAACGCCGCCGCGGCTAGGCGACTGTAGATTTTTTTAATAGGTTTATGAACCTATGTGTGTATGTTTACCAAATCTGGGTTAAAGTTTCGTAAACATACACACACAGGGATTTGACCGTGTGGTGACGCATTTCGAATACACAATGTCACCAACCCATACAACCATAAGGGTGTCGAAAGAGGCAACTAAAAGAACGCAAGAGGCAGATCACCTAGCCCCAAGAGAAGGAAAACCTGACACAAGCCCTGTTCCAACCCGTCTTTTTTTTACGTTGAAATTCCTCTTAGCTGTCGCTGGATACCCGACCGCTAAACACCAGCCTCCTGGGGATCGGAGAGATGGTAGTTGCGCCCCAACCTACCCACTACAAACAACGGTGTCCCTCAACTGCCCGAAAGATTACATAAAAAAAAAATAACTTAACTCCTGCCGATGGTATACTCCATGACCCTGATGGGACCTTGGCCCGCTTTTACAAGCTACCCAATCCATTGAGAGGCACGTGCGGGACATTGCACGTGCCTCCGTCAGGCGCCAGATGAAGTAGCGCCCGATCCACGCGGCGCTCAGTTGCGGTGACAGCCCTGGTCCGCCGGCCTGGCCGCCCTCCGCTGCTAGCGGCGGCAGCCCTGGTCCGCCGGCCTGCCCGCCCTCCGCTGCTAGCGGTGGCAGCCCTGGTCGCCCCTCCAATGCCGCCCTCCGCTGCTAGCGGTGGCAGCCCTGGTCCGCCAGCCTGGCCGCCCTCCGCTGTTAGCGGCGTCAGCCCTGGTCGCCCCTCCAATGCCAGTGGCGGCAGCCTTGGCCTCAACGCCTGGCCGCCACTCCGCTCCCATCACCTCGCCGTGTGACGTGGCAGTTTAAGGCTCTCGAGGCAACTCCGAGGACAGAGGAGTTCCCGGAGCCAAAGACCACCACATCTCTGTGTGCCACTCTTCGTCTGGCCTCATCCTGTGAGCCCACCCGGCACGAGTGACCCTACGCCGGTATGACCCCAACGGATTTCAAAAGGCACGCAAGCCCAACACAACAAGGAAGCAGCACGGTCGAGGGGGTTCGTATCAAGCCTCCCTTCTCTTGCGGCTAGGTTCTCGGGGCCTTGTCATTTCTTTTTGTTTACGACACCCCCAGGATGGAATGGGCTGTTGACAATATGTATTTTAAATCTGTCATCACACGGACGGTACTAGGCTATCATAAATTAGTAGAGATCGGTTGCCGCTGCTAATTGAAAGAAATAGGCCGGCCGCCCTTTGAACTTTTCGCTTGTTCCGAAGAATAGATGATTTCAAAGCATTATTGTAGATTGTTGTTTATTTTTGGGTAGGAATAAAGTTCAAAATGTTTCAAAGCAGTATGGCGGATAGGTATTTATGTTTTGGAACAGCTATTTTGTTTTAGTTGCGCCTGCCGCCGGTGAGCCCTTTGATGCAAGCCGAACCGCGCTCTTTGTTCTGACCGACACTGATCCTTTCAGTTTGGCGACTCGCTCGGCGTGATAAAATTCAGATTCCGTACAATTGTTTAATATTAATTTAACTACATTCTTAACGCATGTCGTAACTCGCAACTAATCTGCACAACACGCATAAAACCGTGTATTCTTTAAATCTTTTTCCGAAAATGTGTTTGATGATTCCAGAATTAGATTAGTATCATTTCATTATGGCGACTTCACATTAATAAATTATTTAATGAATAAAAAAAAAAATATTATCTAAAACAATTTGCTTCCGAAGCTACACCTTTGACAATGTTATTTTAAAAAATCATAATAATTATAGGAATTCATTTGTTACCATAACGATCCCTAAAATTGAATACAGTGTTTATTTATTGTTGTCGCATATTTTTCTTTGATTTGATTCTTTCACCAGTTCACTTTACGAGACCGACTAGGATAGTTGTAGTCTAGTTTCGCGTTGGATTGCAGTGAATTTAGCGCGGAATCATGAAGATTATGGCGTTTCCCCAATAAAAGGAATCCGTCGTATAATTGGACGTTACCTAGGTGTTTGTTATGTCTGTGGTGGATATCGATGTGCTTAAAACATGAGTGCGTGTGACCGTGATAACTTTAAATCATAATAAAGCTGAGCAGGATTTGAACAGAAAATGGTATGTACAAACTTTCAAATAATTAGGCAATATTGCAATTTCATCGTGAACCAAACCGAACCGTTCCGGAAGGCGCAGTGCTGGTAGGCCTCCCACACGGTGGAGCGACGACCTGGTTAAGGTCGCCGGAAAGCAGTGGATGCGGGTGGCCCAGGACCGGCCTTTGTGGAAATCCTTGGGGGAGGCCTATGTCCAGCAGTGGAGGTATTTTGGCTGAAATGATGATGATGATGATGACTGTGAACCGATTATTCGCTGCCTTGTTGGTCTAAGGGCTGGATGTGCTACCTTTGGTACGCTGGACCCCGGTTCGATTTTCGAGGTCGGGCTAGTGTACTTGCTCCGAGTCTGGGTGTCGGATGTGTTCATCATACAGGTTATAACTAGTGTAAAGGTTTTGTTTTTTAAATAAATACAAGTAATAAAAATTAGCCATGGGGTGTGTGTTTTCGAGAAATTGTTTTTCTAGGTGTTTGAATAAGCTCGACACTGTACACCGAACTATTTTAACATAAAGAGCGTCGTTCGCGCCTTGCGTTTTCTTCCACAACAAGTACCAGGCTAACATAAAGTAACAGATGCTTGTTGCTAATGTGTTTTAACTTTCTTTACATTCGTGTGCGTGAAATGGGATGTGGCAAGTTTTATCAATGTGTTTCAAACTGATGATTGTTGGTGATGTGATTGAACTTTCTTTACATTTGTGTGTGTGAGCAAGGATGTAACACATTTTATCGATAAATCGGTCAGGTTTTTTTAAATTTTTATCGAAACATTAAGTAGCTTGTTTTCTCTTCAAATTTTGCACAAAGATTCCCTCAATGGTATACTATTTTTCCTCTCTTGGATAGTATACATGTAGTGCGTCACCCTGTATATATGTATATTAATGCGTGAAGCAAAAGCTTCGTACCCTTTTTACGATATAACTACTTATCACATTTATATACCTATGCATAAAAATACATTAAATCAATTAAAAAACCATTACACACACTGCCATGTATTTGACACACCCACGCATCTACACTCTTTTGTTTATTGTTAGTCTGTGGTCAAATTGAGAATAGGACTATAATTTGAATTATTTAAGGTCGAATTTCGACTGCTGGGTACTAATTTACGTAAAACGATGTGGCACACGAATTAATCATAATTGCAGCTCATAAATGACCCAATACTGAGTCGGTCCTCCTCCAAGTTCTCGGAGGGAAATTAGCCTACTGTGCCACGCTGGCAAGACGGGATGGCACAGGGCATGTTTAAAGTGTTCCTTTTGCGGCTAGGTGATCTGTCTCTTGCGTTCCTTTAGTCGCCTTTTACGACGCGCTCAGGGTGGTATGGGTTGGTGGCCATAGTCCTTCATATTGGATATATCAGAGCATGGCGCCAATCTTGGTAGTGAAATGGAAACTCTAATGGTAAGGATTTATTTTCTTGCTACTAGAATGTCTGCTTTAGTCTTCTTATACGACACCCTTAAGACCGAATGGGATGGTGATATATTCTTGATCCGCCATCACTAGGAATGTGTATGTCTCATCTGTCACTTCACAAACAGCTATGACTCAACGTTACGCGAACAACAATTTAAAGCAGCCGTCTGCCTTAATGGCTTGTGTTCCCGTCTTCCTTAACCTAAATATATAATTTACTTCGAGGATTTGTCAGTCTATAGGATTGTCCGTGTGGTGACGGTTGTAAAATACAAAGTGTCACCATCGCATACCATCCTGAGTGTGTCGTAAGAGACGACACAAGGCCAAAAACCTAGCCGCAAGAGAAGGAAACTTGATACGAAGCCCTGTGCCATCCCGTCTGGCCAGTGGGGCACCGTACGCCAATTACCCTCCATGTGACGGTAGGAGGCCCGACTCAGCAGTGGGTCATTTATGGGTTAAGAAGGAGATGTCACTTCTGAAGCGAAAAAAATAACTAACCCAATTGTTATGCGCCACTTGCGCTATCGTTCTTATCATGGGCGTACGCAGCTGTTATCTTAGTGGGGTAGACAAAATAAGAAAGTCTTAATGAGTGAATTGACGGCGGCACAAACCAAAACAAAATGGCGGATTTTCCGTTCTTCAGTCTTCGGTTCGGTCGGTTATAAGCCAGTAGCTTGACCAACTAAACCAGGAGAACAGCCTAGCCTACGGCAATGATTATTATGTCAAACATGTATTTTGCCAGCACTTCCCTGCCGAACCAATGGCCGTCAAATCTTAATATGATATGAATAAAAGAATCTTGACGAATTAGAATGCACCACCCATACCGTACTATGTCACGTAAGAGGTGACTAGAAGAACGCAAGAGACAGATCACCTTTTTTTTTTTTGTTTTCGCTGGGGAAATGCTTTATGCATACCACCGCACCCCGGGGGAAAGGTCGGTGATTATGTGGGACTCCGACAAGGGTCGTCTACCCAGGCGTCGTTTACCCACTAAAACCCCAGCGGCATACCCTCACACGACGCGCTTGGGGCGCCACAAGTTCGCGTAAACGCATTCTACTGTGACGCCCCAGCGTGGTGCCCGCAACGCGGGCAAGCGACTATCAGAGAGGGCGTCCCGGTACACTAGGACGCCCTCAGTCATCGAGGCTTTCGTCGGTGGTGGCTCCCCCGAACCACCACCGGCCTCCTAGGCGAGGGCAGAAGGGGCCCGCACCGTCACGAACCACCCTCCACCGCTGCCCCCGTCCGCGGCGCGGGTCAGCCGGAGCTCCCTCCCTGGCGACCCGCCCCGCTGCCTCCTTCTGCGACATCGGCCCCGCAGAAGGAGGCCCGTCAGCCCTCGGGTTTTCGACAACCCAAGGGCGTTGAGTGAGGACTCGGTTTGACGGCCAACTAAGTTGAGCGCCAACCCGAGGACCTCATGATGCGCCGCAGCGGTTTACGACTCGCAAGGCAGCTCTGAGGACAGAGGAGTCCCCGGAGCCGCAACCCGCCACGACGCTGGGTGCCGCTCTTCGTCTCACCTCTCCCCGTGGGCCCGCCCGGCATGGGAGGCCCTGGCCGGTATGGCCCCACGGATCATTGAGGCACTCAAGCCCCCTCACCACAGCAAGGTGGCAGCACAGTCGAGGGGGAAGAGACAGATCACCTAGCCGTACCTGTGCCAACCCGTCTTGCCAGCGTGGCACAGTAGGCTAATTTCCCTCCATGAATTTGGAGGAGGCCCGACTCAGTAGGTCATTTATGGGCTGAAACGACGAAAAGAATCTTTGATTTTGATTGGTACAGTAGTCGTTACAAGGCTCTGGCATTGAATTGGTTATTGAACTTGGTAAAAGGCAATAAATTGAATCCTGCGCAGACGGCCAATGAGTTAGTTAAAGTTAAAACGAGACAAAGGATTGACTGTTTCCTTGTTGGTTATTGTAAACCGTGTCCGCGACTGCGCTCGTTTATTATACGTAGGTACTAGCTGACCCGGACTTTATTAAAATATGTGCACACCTTACCTGGAACAAAAATATTGCGTAATAAACTTTTTCATATTTTAAACCTTCCCTTTCCACGAATATTTTAAGACCAAAATTAGCTAAATCAGTCCAGCCGTTCTCGAGTTTTAGCTAGACTAACGAACATCAATTCATTTTTAAATATATATAGATAGATGGATATAGATTTGGAACAGGCGTTGTATGCGACCGCAAAATGTCTCCAAAGCTCAAGGGGCAGATATATAAATGCACCATACGGCCTGTCCTCCTATACGGCGGCGAATGTTGCCCGGCACTAAGCAGACACACCCAGGAGCTTCGCGTCACGGAGATGAAGATGCTGAGGTGGATGAGCGACGTAACGCGATCCGATCGTATACGCAACTCATTCATCCGAAGTAGTCTTGGTGTCCGTGACGTGGGGGAAAAACTGCAAGAATGTCGTCTGCGATGGTATCGCCACATCATGCGCCGCCCTATGGAGTACGTTGGCCGGAGATGCATGAATATGGCTGTCCTTGGGGCTAGGTCCCGTGGTCGCCCTCGCAAGCGCTGAATTCCCCGCATTGGTTACCCCGCGTGGAGACGGGGCAGAATATTACACATCCCTACCGCACGCTGGGAAATAACGCGTGTTGTAAAAGTCAACAAAACCCAGCACGCTCGGTGGTAGTATCTAATGGTCCGCCCGGCTAGCTACCAGCCTCACATCTAATTCGCCGAGCAGTTTTACTGTTTCATCGTGTGTATGCGAGAGCCGGTGCCCGACAGGGCATTTCCTTGTATTGCCTGCTCCATCTTAGACCCTGGCATTGCTTTCCATCACGCAAGCCTTGGGTCAAAGGCATTCAAGTAAAAATACCCATTCCTTTTTTTTTTTTTCATAACCAGACTATAAAAACCTGTATCGCGGGGGCAGTTTACAAACATGTCATTCACAAATACAAACCAATCTACACAGTCGTGTGGTAAGAGACTAAGTTAGCTGCCTAACTTCAATAGAAGGAAAATTTAATAAAATCCATGTGCCAACTCGTCTGGCCAACGTAGTGCTACACGCCCTACAAGCATTTGGACAAGGCCCAGTTCAGCAGCGAGTCAACGGCCCGAGATGATGATGAATGTAGAACCATTGACTGCCTCGTTGGTCTAGTGGTTAGATGTGCCGAATTTGGATCAACGGGTCCCGGGTTCGATTCCGAGGTCGGGCAAGTGTCTTTGTCTAAGCCAGAGGCACTGGCTCGGAGTCGGGGTGTCATTTGTGCTCGTGAATTACATGTTTGTAAACTGCCCCCGCGACACAGGTTACATAGTGGAGGGGTTTAGTTATTATTAAAAAAATATATATATTGCCGTGTGGTGACTGATTTAGAATACATAAAAGTAGTGTCACCACCCCATTCTAGCCCGAGGGTGTTGTAAGAACCGACGAAAAGAAATGACAAGGCCAAAAATCTAACTTTGAAATTAATACGTGTACCATACCAACCCGTCTGACCAGCGTGGCACAGTACCTTCCGTGCAATGAGAGGAGGCCCAATTCAGCAGTGGGTCAATTATGGGCTGAATAGTAGAAGTAGTAGAACCAGCCCTAACTTGTGTCTAGACTGAAAATGTCCAGGGGACTGGGGTGGACGGAAAAGTGGCGCCAAAGGGTCATTGACCACCATTCGACTGTAACGCCACAGTAAATAGAGCATGCGCAGTATATCAACTTCATTGTAACTACTTAACTTGCCTTTGGCTTAATTTTACCATGATAACAGGTAATATAATACCAGTTAAGACTTACGTTCCGTATCCACGCAGAGGTCATCCACCAACTGTCACATCACTTGAAAACGTAATCTGTCATTTGAAACGTCATCTCACTATTTTTTTCCTACCACGAAAGAACGATGGACACACCTTGAATTTGGCAGATCGGTATTTTTTTGAAATCATACAAAGTAACTTGACATTGGCTGAACACAAACCGGGAAAGCCACAAGGAAGAAAAAAAAAGAAAAAAAAAAAAGAACGATGCTTGTATTATATGTAAATTAAAAACTAAGAATTTAATAAGAAAAGGCTGATTTATTTATCAAGATCCCACACAATTTTATCAACTCTTTCAATCTTGAGGATGTCATAAGACGTCCATTGCTGGATATACACCACCCCCAAGGATTGCCACGAAGGCCGGTCCTGAGCCGCCCATGGATGCGGGCGTTTTCCGGCGAACTTAACCAAGTCCACCATGTGGGAGGCCTACCAGCACTGCAGTTTCTGGAACGCGGTTGCGACTGAAGGACTTTTCTGCCCTATAGGGCGTTAGTCCTGCGAGCTATGTGCTCTGCCCACTGCTACTTAAGTTAGGCATTCGAAATTATTCCCTAACCATTCAAAAATGCACTTCTGCCAGGCACTCCCGAAGTGCAATCGTAAAGACTTATGGCTAATTTCCGAAACTTTTTTTATTACACCTTTGAATAGAGACAGGTGTATCTTCTTCATACTTCAACAATAAAAAAAAACGAATCAAATATCTATTGAATCAAGTTGGCTCATCTGAGCTCTTTTGACACATACACTGGTATTTTCGGTAAGCTCTGGCCTCACTTTAGCTGACGCAGCCTGTATAAATTATTTATATTCTTATAATAAATTGAACCAATACCATTGTTAGGTTGTTGATTATCCTGTAGGAGTTGAGGAAAGTGAATTATAAACTAGTTACAGTAATGACAAAATTTCATTTGTTTTATTTATGTACATTACACAAATCTAAAGGGTTTTCCTCTTTTACTAAAACAAATAATTGTTGATTAGTATTGCTTGGTCACAATACAGATTCAGACGTGATTTCGTCGTAACAACATGGGAACCAATTGAAAAAAAGCTTTGTATACATGTCGTTTGTAAAAGGCGAAATATTTAAACTTCGTAAAATTGAGTTTATAAACTTTAAAAATATAATACCATCTTAGAGGCGCCCGTCATTTTCGCTGTGAAATATTATAAAATAGGTATTCCAGATTTACTCAATATTATAAACATTGAATACCAAAGACACTAATCGCCGTCTCAGCTCAAGAATGACCCACTACTGAGTCGGGTCTCCGTTAAATACATGGAGGGAAATTAGCCTACTAGGATTTCGTATCAAGTTTTTCTTCTTTCGCGGCTAGGTGATCATGCTCTTGCCTTTTTTAGGTTATCCTTAGGTGACATTGTGTATTCTCAATCACCTCGCGGAACTACCTAGTCACAAATTTAAAATTAGAACAGATCTGATCTTTGCTTTTTTAATCTTGTCAGTCGCCCTGTTTGATGAAATACACACACCACTCAAGTTTTAAATTTCGAAACGGGAGCCACTTCCGTTTACCTTTTTTCTTTCAGCAAATGGCTACAATGTTTACATTCAGCCAGTACAGAGAGCTCAATAGTTTACATTACATGTTTTTAAATTCTAATATGTTGCACTTGATGAGGGCACCGTTACTTTCAACTTTGGGATCGATATAAGTTATAATCGGATTACCTAATGTTTGCATCCACATTCTACTAAAAATCTGTTTATATTCTGTTTGAATGCTTTCAAACTTAACGATAGGTTATGACAAGTAAATAAGAAACGGAGTAATGTTTTTTGAAAACATCGGAAAAAAATATACATTCAAGGACCTTGACAGACGTGTGCTGGCTGTGGAGTGAAAAAGCTATTGAGTTATAATTTAAAAAAACAAGCAAAGTTACATTTGAAACTTGTTGAGTGACACAAACTACTTGAAAACGAAGCACGTGTTATTAAACCCTTAACATCTGCTGTAAGTTCAGTACTCTGTATTGTAAACTACTTATTTTTACGACTGCACACCAGTATAGTCTTCATAACAACTTGAGTGGCGACGCGTTTTATAGTCAACAAAACTGACGTTAATAGCTACACTAGCGCCCTGCACGGCTTTGCAGCAAAGAATTACATACATACAACATGATTTTGTAGATCACTATATGAGGAACAATCCTACCGTGCATTGTTTTGTTGTACCGGTGAGGAAAGTGATGGATCGATTGTGTGGATGAGAACATACATATACTATAGTACATCATTATAGTATATATAACGCCGATATGAGTGTATGAAGACTACCGCCTAGCGTGGGACAAGGGACGAAAGATGATGATGGTAGTTTTAAACATGACGATTTATATGAGTATTGTGATAGAACCTACATGAATAAAGTTCCATTTGAATTTGAATATCTCAAACATGGAATTAGCAGGTTTGGGCCCCAGTCTGCTAATTCAACAGTCAAAATCGGCAAACACTGTGCGTTTGATTGTATATTTTGACAGTTTCCTAACCCTGAACTCATGCCACACGCTTTTGTAGTTAGGTTACCAATAGCATCGCGTCGGTTGGGTACCTACTTCGATACCGGGGTTAGGCAGCGTTTTGTTTTTAACTATTGTAGTCTTATTTCAACCAATTTATACAAAACTATAGATTCCTTAAATCAACAGGAACCTAAATGCCTCTATTACATATATATACATTACATCAAGTCTTGCAAACTTGTAACTTGACATCGTCGCGAATATTTTACAAACAGACGCGGAAGAACGTTTGTCTGTGTGTCCTTTAAACAATCGTAAACTATGCATTTGATCGGGTGATGATCTTCAACAAAGTGTTGTGCATGAGCCAAGGAAGGCTCATGAAAAAAAAAAATTAAAAAGGAAATTTCGTGTAAGGTCTTTCTTCCAAATTTATTTCAGTTAGTGGCGTAACAACGCGTGCCTGATACAACTAGTTTTATAATAAAACTAGCTGACCCGGCAAACGTTGTTTTACCATATGAATAAATAACGCGGCTGCAACCCCCTTTGTGGGTGGAATTTCGTAAAATACCGTTCTTACCTGTCTACTCGGTGAATAGAATATTGCTACCAAATTTCAAGTCTCTGCGTCTTAAGGTTCCAGAGATATGGTGATCAGTGACTGTATACGTGGAAATCTCCTATATATATATATATATAATATGTAAGGAGTACCTTCTGCCCGCGGTTCTCCGTGCCTGAAAGTCATACACGTTTCTATTTCGACTTTGTCCTCGGCCCGATCTATAGATATGTAGATTACTGATCCACTCTGCTGGGTAATAGGATATATTTAGTCTCCCTTAAAGCAGTTTCATCGCCATCTCATTATCGTTTTGGTGGATTCAGAAAACACTGTCTCTTTAAAGTGGTCTCGGTAGTACAGATAAAAAATCAAGGTCTTTTTATAAGGGGAAGTTCTCCCAGTGTCGTTTTACAAGGTACATTTGTCATTCCGAATATGGCAACACTCCCGGAGACTGGCCGAAAATAAAATGCAACCGATGTCAACGGCCACCGCGCGATGCAGCGAAAGGAAAAAAAAAGATACGTTCTATTTTCAAATTGCGGTGGAGAGCATCACTAACGGAGCGGACGCGACAAAAAAGGACAAAAGGCTTGTGCGCCGGTATTTAATGGGTTTATCATGCGTTAATGACTCATTTACTGTATCTGCTTTGGCTGATAGGTTTTTTAATGGTAGCTCTAGTTAGTTGTAGGAATGAAATCGATAACATGTCTCGGCTAAGAATCGATTGAGGAATAAATGTCTTTGGTAGGACGGGTCTATGCAAGGAGAGGTCAATTAGTAGTCTCGTTGGTCTAGGGGTAGAATGTGCTGCCTTTGGATGAACGTGTCCTGGGGTCGATTTCAGAGTCGAGCAAGTGTCTTTGTCTAAACCAGAGGCACTTGCTCTGAGTCTGGGTATCATTTGTGTTCGTGAATTACATGTTTGTAAACTGCCCCCGCGATACAGGGTAATATAACAAGTTTCAGTTAAAAAAAAATGGATTCGATTGAATAACAGCAATTTAAACATACGTACTGACTTAGTATAGAATAATATTGTGCATATGAATGAATGTTAATGTCGAGAGAGAGAGAGAGAGATAAATATAGATGTAGCTGTTGCCACGATTTCGTCTGGGTTGCCTTTATAATTGATTAATTACTTTTTTTTGCAAATGGTTGTCGCTTCTACAACTTTTAATTTAACACGATAATATATATTTACAAAAAATAAATGACATGGCCGAAAATATAGCCGTAAGAGAGGGAAAACTTGAAACGAAACCCTGTGCCAACGCGTTTGGCCAGCAAGGCAAATTACCCTCCGTGTAATGGGAAAAGGCTGAATATTAGTACGTAGTATATATAACTTATTCATATATTTTTAATTAACTACAAATATTCAGTCTTATCTTGTCTTATTTTTTATTAAAGATAATGCGTTCGCCCTTAATGACACACTCAACAAACTTCCCCCTCCTAATTAGAGGATTTGAACAGTGGGTAATGGGCAGTATAAATAAAGTCGTGTATTGACATGACAAACATACAACTCATTGTGTTTGTTTGTATAGATTCCTACACGTCGGAATTTAAATATTTAATATTCAAATTGCTAACGCTATGTAGTTATGTTGTGACTAACTAACTAATAAAGACTGAATAACGACACACATAGACGACCTTTCTAAGTTAATGCAGTCCGCGGCTGCGCACGCGTGTATTCCAATATGTGTTAAACTCAATTTTTACTGGTCGTTTCAGCCCATGAAGGACCCTCTACCGAGTCAGGCCTCCTCCAAATTCATGGAAGGAAATTAGCCTACTGTGCTGGCAAGACTGGTTGGCACAGATCCAGTTTTTCTTCTCTTGCGGCTAGGTGATTGGCCTCTTGCGTTCCCTTAGTCGCCTTTTACGACACCCTCAGGATGGTATGGCTTGGTGACACTGCGTATTCTAAATTCGTCACCACACGGAGCCACTGGTACCACAGATTAATTAATACAGTATCTAAATACATATTCAGTGTGGTGACGGATTTAGAATACATAGTGTCACCACCCCATTCTAACCTGAGGGTGTCGTAAGAGCCGACAAAAGGAAACGACAACTCCGATAAACTAGCCACAAGAAAAGGAAAACTTGAAACGAAACCTTGTGCCAACCCGTCTGGCCAGTGCGGCACAATAGGCTATTTTCCGGCCCTGTGATGGGAAGAGGCCCGACTCAGCAGTGGGTCATTTATGGGCTGAGTAGAATGCAGTCTGCCCTCCGCGACCCATTAAGTGGTCTAACCAATAATTACATGGTTAGACCAGATGTCAGTTTCCACGCGACTGGCCACGTGTAACGACTGCCATAGATAGTAGACCTGCAGCCAGGACTGACGGCCTTACGTGGCCTACGTAACACGCGGTCAGATATTACTGGTCATTTATAATAACAGTAGGTACGTACTCTGCGCTTAGCTAGGGTTTCAAAGTTATTCGATTAGCGACCTTCTGTCTATGAGAATAAGGTGATGGATTATGGAAGCCGTATGATAGGCTACCGGGAAATGGTTAACCGCAGACGGAGGGTTCTGAAAATCGATAGTTCTTATGAAGTCGTTAAAACAATTGTATAGTATACTTTAAACTAGTTTCCGCCCGTGGACATAACATTCTCTATTTATGCTTACTGCCCCGCTCCCTTGGCCAGTAGCGTGATATAATTGTATCCTTGCCGTAACAGATTTAGAGTACACAGTGTCACCAACCAGTACCATCCTGAGGGTGTCCTGTGAGGCGACTTAGGGAACTTAAGCGGCAGGTCACTGTGCCACCTGTTCCCTCCACGAATTTGGAGTAGGCCCGACTCAGTAGTTGGTCATTTAAAGGCTGAAATGATAATGATTATTAATGTGGGTTGCATACGCCTAGATCCCTTTTCCCTAGATACGATTTCGGGGTCGGTCGAGTTTCAAAAATGGGTTGCAATCGGGGAGTGAAAACGTTGTGTATTTTCGAATATTTTGGAATAGTCTAAAAGTACTAATATTTATTTATTGCGCTATCGTACACAAAAATGACAATTTATATTACATAAAAAATTTTACACTTAAGAACTATTACAATTATTTTACATTAAAAAGTTTATCTTCTACTCTCTCTCCCTCGGTCTTATGAATTTTCGATCAGGTCACGTGACCTGACGCGAGTTCGCAATGTTATACCCATCCCAAGAAAAGTGCCCAACCCCGATAATCAAGTTTTCACTTCAAAAACATCACGTGATTAATGGACGGCTCATAAAGGAACGTGCCTAAATTGACCAGCCCCCCTTCAATTATTTGTCGGGGTTATACCCAAGTATGACGAACCAGGCTGGAAATTACACCCCCTCATAGGGGTTGCAAACATTTCGTTATCTATCAGTCACCTTAATTGCTGAGCCGAGCTTTCCCACAGAGTATATGCTAGTTGGACGGGCTGTAAATGGAGTTCTGTGTTTAAAAATGTTCTACTCTATTACAACACTACTACTCAGCCAATAAATGACCCACTGCTGGGTCGGTCCTCCTTCATTGACAGGGAGGGTTATTAGCCTACTGTGTGACGTTGGCCAGACGGGTTAGCACAGGGTTTCGTTTCAAGTTTTCCCCCTTTTGTGGATAGGTTTTCGGCCTTGTCATTTCCTTTTGCCGTCGACACCCTCAGGATGGAATGGGGTGGTGACACTATGTAGTCCAAATCCAAATCAAATCTCATTTTTATAATCAAGTTGGCTCCCTATAGCTCTTTTGACAAGTCAAACAATAAAATTAAAAATGTACGGTCAAAATTGAAAATGTATTATTTACCATGTACCATCGGTTCGAAATGCAGCTCTACAGAGAAGAGCCGGCAAGAAACTCTGTATTTATGCTCTTTTTTAGATCGGCATTTTTAAGTACAAGGCCGGGATATGACAGATTTGTGAGAGCAAACTCGCGCAATAGTCGCAAAGGGCCAAACATGAGCCAGATCTAGTCAACAATAGTAACCTTCTTATGCCCGGGCCAACCGACCCCCAGCAACGGCACCTGTTCACAAGCATGTCGCACAAAACACGGACTTGCGTAGATCGTAGCCAGCGACCCTTATAGAGCCGAATGTCCACCGCAAGCCAAATTAAGTTAGTTTAGTTTAGCGTGCATCCAGTATCCACCGACTGTGAACTAACATGTATAAACTGGCTCAACTATGCAAACTAAACTAACTTATTTTAGCTGGCGGTGGAGGTTCGGCTTAACCGTTCGTCCAGTAGGGTCAACACTCTAAGATTGCTGCTCAACCCTACGTACCTCATGTTAAATTCACACGCAGGGTTGTCCAAATAGGCTTCGGTAATGTTCTTTTAATTGCTTGGCTCTCTATCGATTAGACAGCTTACCGTCTAATCGATAGAGAGCCTAAGGTCATTGTACCTTGTTACCTACTTTCCCATTGAGTTGTTTTGGCTAACTACTAGAATTTATACATAGCAAGACCGAAGTACTGGGACAGCCGGTATTAGTGTGGGTATCTGTACTCTATACAAATAAATAAAATTCGAATGTCTGTTTGTAATAATAAAATAACCTCTTTTTACTAATTGCGTAAGAATGTATACACAGTACCTACATAGAACAAAATAACATTTGATTTTAATTTTTGTCTGTCTGTTTGTTCCGACTAATCTCTGGAACGGCTGGACCGACCGGGGCTTTCGCTGATAGGTAGCTGAAAATATAAGGAGTAACTTTTTTTTAAACGAACCCCCTGCACTAGATGTAACCTGTATCGTGAGGGCAGGTTACAAACATGTAATTCACGAGCACAATGACAAACACACTTGTCCGACCCTGGAATCGAACCTGAGTCCCGTTTATCCAAAGGCGGCAGATCCAACCCCTAGACTAACGAGACAGTTAATTGAGGCGGTCAAAGAATGATTGACTGGTCGGGCCTTCGTTCCTGGGCTCTAATTCTGTCAAGCTGAATTTATTTTACTACAAAATTGTATTGATTTAGCACCTCAAGGATTGTGTACCACGATTGGCTGACAATAGAACTACATTGGCTGTAATTGGTGCATACGGGCAGTGATTTTATGTCAACCGTTTCATTAACATTTGGATCGATTGAGATTGACAATAGTTTTTTTTGTAAATTTAATCGACTTTAATATACATCGATTGTGTTAAATAATTTAGTTTCGAGCAACTAAAGGAATATCGTGAAATTTCGGATATGATATACCGAAGCGGATAGTGCTCGTTCTGCGTATAGTGATGGATTTGGAATACATAATTGTCACCACCCCATTCTATCCTGAGGGTGTCGTAAGAACCGACAAGGGGAAATGACAAGGCCGATAACCTAGCCGTAAGAGAAGGAAACCTTGATATGAAACCCTGTGCCGACCCGTCTGGCCAGCGTGACACAGTAGGCTAATCACCCTCCATGTAACTGGAGAAATGTAACCCACTGCCTCATATGGGTTGAGTAGTAGTTGTAGGATAGTGCTCAACTCTCTGCTGTATGTTGGATAAAAATAAATAAAATATCCTTGGACATTTCACACAACGCCATCTCGTCCCAAGCTAAGCAACTTAATGCTTGTGTTATGGTAACGAGATGGATGATAAACTACTTAAATACTTTTTTTTTGTAAATACATGCATATTATAGATAGAAATGACACCCAGACTCCGAGCCAGTGCCTCTGGTTTAGACAAAGACGCTTGCCCGACCCCGGAATCGAACCCGGGACCCGTTGATCGAAAGGCGGCACATCTAACCACTAGACCAACGAGGCAGTCAATGGGATGGGTATCCATCATTCCTAACAGCAGACCTACTCCGTATAGTGGCGGGCTATGGCACCTAAGGTCGCGGAGCGTGTTCCCCCACATGTGACCTCCGTACTTCGCAGAGTACTTAAACCTGTCAGGCTGCCAATCTTACGTCGATACACGTAATCAATAACATGGAAACTGACAGCTAATCTAAAGGGCTTAATAGGTCGTGGAGGGCAGACAACAATCGCTTTGTGGAAATACCAAGTGTGAATTCAAACTCAAAAGGAACTTTAGTCACGGAGGTTTTATCACAAAACTCTTATAAATCGTCTAATTTAAAATAGTTATTTGTACAACAAGAGAGTAAAGTGGTTTTTGGCTGCGCGTGCTGATATTGAATCCCGAGCAAGCGAAGGAATCAATGATTGAATCACGAGCGTAGCGAGTGATTTTAAAGTTGATTCCTGAGTGTTGCGAGGGATTCAAAACTTGCTCTCGTGTAACAAACATAACTTTTCACTTCAGCAGCGAGAACACTATAGGAGATGAAATATATTACGTTAACATTTTTGAAACTATAATTAAATATTTATAGGTAAAATATAAGATTTTTATGTAGTAAATACTTTTCGTATAAATACAACATTAAGTAAAAAATTCGATAAATTACATTAAAAGACATAATTATCTTTTTTGCTAAATTTCTTTAATTAGTATGAAATTCCGAACGATATCTCCGGAACCATAAGACCACCGAGTAGAGGTCAGATAAGAACGGATTTTACGATATTCTAAAAAAGGGCGGTGTTTTAATTATTTGGCAAAACAACGTTTGCGTGATCAGCTAGTTACCAAACTTACCAATATAACCTTACGACCCCTGTCCCACACTAGCTGGTAGTCTCCACACACACCTATCAGTCGCCACACCTACATTCACATCTTTCATACACAATTGCTCATTCTTACAATCCATCCATCTATTTGTTCGCACCCACATTCGTGCTTAAACTACTACCGGTTCGGAGTGCTCTACAAAGAAGAGCCGGCACGAAACTCTGTAGTTGCTTTTTCTCATTAGACAGGTAACGTGTCATAATGAAATTGGGACAAAGGCGTGGAAGAAGATGATATTACGATCGACACGCTAGATTACTTACGCCAAGGCATTAATTCTGTATGTGTCTTATTGTTCGCAGTTCTGGGAGATCATTTCGGAGGAGCACGGCATCGACCCCAACGGCGTGTACCGCGGCACAAGCGACCTCCAGCTCGAGCGAATCTCTGTCTACTACAATGAGGCCTCTGGTATGTATCTTTAGACCATCATCCCAAATGCCCCACTGCTCGGGCAATCATAATGTAAGGAGCCTATCCACGATCATCCCAAATGTCCCACTGCTCAGATGGGCCGCAATATTGTAATGGGCCTATTGTCCATTGTGGTGACGGATTTAGAATAGAGTCACCACCCCATTCCATTCTGAGGGTGTCTTAAGAGGCGGCTACAGGAATACAAGAGGCAGGTCACCTAGCATAAATAGAAGGAAAACATGACCCATCTTGCCAGCGTGGCACAGTGGGCTAATTTCCCTCCATGATTTTGGAGGAGGCCCGACACAGTAGTGGGTAATTTATGGGCTGTAATGATAATACATAGTTATTATCACTACATAGCATAAAACAAAATAGCTGTCGTCTGTCCGTCCCTATGTATGCTTAAATCTTTAAAACTATGCAACGGATTTTGAAGCGGTTTTTGTAATAGATAGAGTGGTTCAAGAGGAAGGTTTATGTATATAATACATGCATAAAATTGTAGAGAAACACAATTTTAGATGTTAATCATTGCACCCGGGCGAAGGCGGGGCGGGTCGCTAGTGAATAATAAAATATTACAATATATTGCGGATTGCCAGAGTTTCGGATCAAGATTTCCTTTCTTTGCGGCTATTTTCTCAGCCTTGTCATTTCCTTTTGTCGGCTCACACGACACCCTCAGGATGGAATGATGACACTATGTATACTAAATCCGTCACCACACTGATTGATACTAGCTACTTTAATCATCCTATCGGATCAAACTGTAAAGTAATATCAATCCAACATGGCCGCGGATTCAATTTATTGAAAAGTTTATTATTTGGAAAGTAACAAATGCAATTAGAAAGTGATGGTCTACTTTCATATTTTTATTGTTTAACATATTTCGATTACATCTCTTGACGGTATAATAAATTATATTGACGGGTTTTAGCGTACAACAGTATTTAATTGTTTATTAATTTTTCCCATCGATCACGTGACCATCATCATCATGTTGCCCATAAATGACCCACTGCTGAGCCGGGCCTTATCCATATTCAAGGTAGAGACATTAGCCTACTGTGCCATGCTGGCAAGACGGGTTAGCACAGGTTTTTATCAAGATTTTCTTGGGTCTGCCGACTAGTTCGATAAAAGGTACGTAGGAGCAGACTAAAGGACTTACGTTCCTTTATTCGTCTCTTACGACACCTTCAGGGTGGAATGGGCTGGTGACACAACGGATTCTAAATCCTTCACCACACGGACAATGTGAGATCAAAATCCATTTAATCATGTTGGCACACTTACTACCCTTGCTGCTGCAAAACAGCTTGCCTACACTTTGTGGAGATCCTTGGGGGAGGCCCTTTTCCAGCAGTGGACGTCTATTGGCTGAAATGATGATGATGAATGCAGGTCTACAGATGTTGGTTCAATTACCACCGTTTCGGAATGCAGCCCTACAGAGAAGAGCCGGCAAGAAAGTCTGTAGTTGCTTTTTTTTAGATTGCCATTTTACGTAAAACGTTTTGACAGATTTGTGAGAGTTATCATTATGTGTGTGCACCTAGTTTTCCATCTAAATTGACGATGGATTGTAGTCCACATTCTAGGCAATTATGGGTGATTTACAACAATTAGATTCGTCATAACAGACGCACTTACAATTGACTTAAATTACTACTTAGCGGACAATGCCTTGCTACGGTTTTTTTATTAACTCCCGACCACAAAGGTCTGTCTGTGGTAGCATCTAAACTTTTAATGTATTTGTGTCTGTTTGTAATATTAAAATAACCGATGTTTACTAAGTGCATTTGGATACAATACACCATGCATAAAATAATAAATAAATATAAATAAAATGCATAAACCACGATTTATTTGTTTTGCAATTTTTGTATGTCTGTCTGTTTTGGCTAATCTCTGAAATGGCTAGACCGATGTTGACGGGCCTATCACTGTAGATAGCTGATGTATCAGGAGTAACTTAGACTACTTTTTGACGCCCATAGTTCTCGAAATTCCATATTTACGTATACGTTATGTATATGAATTCCGTGTGGTGACGGATTTAGAATACATAGTGTCACCACCCCATTCCATCCTGAGGGTGTCGTAAGAGCCGACAAAAGGAAATGACGGCTGATAACCTAGCCGCAAGAGAAGGAAAACTTAATACGAAACCCTGTGCCAACCTAGCTGGCCAGCGTGGTACAGTAGGCTAACATAGCGAGGGTCCTATGATGGGAGGAGGTCCGACTCAGCAGTGGGTCATTTATGGCCTGAGTAGTAGTAGGTATATTTAACATGAGTCGCACCTCATCAGGCATAAGCTGTCCTTCTCTTGCCAGATCAGCCGCTTATCTTTTCCTTAGTGCTACATCGGACACGCTCAGGTTTTAACGGGTTGGTGCTGTTATGCGCGTCGACAAAGACCTATTCGCGGCATCATTAAGATTCGCAGACGACGATTATGAATAACAATCGCCTAACAGTACGAGTAACGGACGCCACAGACCGTGACAGCCGTATAATACAGGCCGCGTATTATCAAATAGCTAGCTTCCGCGTGCGGCTTGGTCTGCATGAAATTAGTTGACACTCTGTCCTAAAACACCCTATTGGTACCCATCCGAAGTCCGCGTGAAAGTAGCAGTACTATGTACAAATGGACTGCCTTGGTCTAGGGGTCAAATCAAATCAAATCAAAACTCATTTAATCAAGTTGGCTCATTAGAGCTCTTTTGACAGGTCAAACAAAAAATAAAAATTTAAAATTTACCATTTAAAATTAATTATTTACCATCTACCACCGGTTCGGAATGCACCTCTACAGAGAAGAGCCGGCAAGAAACTCTGTAGTTGCTCTTTTTAGATCGCCATTTGGGTACAAGACTGGTTTTAAGACAGATTTGTGAGAGCAAACTCACGCAATAGTTCCAAAGGGCCAAACATCAGCCAGATATAGTTGACAATAGTAACCTTGTAATGCCCAAGCCAACCAACCCCCAGCAACGGCACCTGTTCACAAGCATGACGCATGACGGGTTGGACACGCCCCGTTTGGATCACGGGGTCCCGGGTTCGATTCCGGGGCCGGGCAAGTGTCTTTGTCTAAACCAGAGGCACTTGCTCTGAGTCTGGGTGTCATTTGTGTTTGTGAATTTCATGTTTGCAAACTGCCCCCGCGATACAGGGGAGTTACGTATTCTATATAAAAATACAATGTTACGGGTTTTTTTACCCCATTTCATACTGATAGTGTTGGAAGAGCCGACAAAAGTAAGTGATAAGGCCGAAAACCTAGCCGCAAGAGAAGGAAATATTGATACGAAACCCTGTGCGTGGCCAATGTGGGATAGTAGGCTAATTACCTTCCATGTAACTGGAGGAGGCCGGAATCAGCAGTGGGTCATTGATGGGCTGAGTCAAAGTCAATCCCATACATACTGCATGGCGGTAGTTTCAACTTGAATGTGGATGCAAGGGTTGTTAGCGATCAAAAGATGGATTGTAAGAATGAGGAATTGTGTATGGTGTGAATATAGATAATGACGAGTGATAGGTGTTTAAGGAGATTACCACCTAGCGTGGGACAGGGGCCGTATTCCGTTTGAGTCCATTGATGACCCACTGCTAAGTGGAGCCTCCTCCAGTTTCATGGAGGGTCATAAGCTTAGTAGATGCTACTTTTCACGCTTACATCCAGCAAAACCAAATTATGCTACCGATCTGCATATTCAGTGCGACCTCGTCCGGAAACCAGACGTCTATAACCAAAACGATGGTTCCACGTCCTAAAATACGTTTTCACGAACACTAAACATCGAGGCGACATTCATTACGCGATAATTAATTTGAAATAACGGTTAAACGGCAGTTATTTTGTGATACGGTTAAACTGGCGTACAAAGAGTTCAAGTTCGTAAAGATAAGAGAGTCGATGACCGCTGTAGCGGTTCTCGCCAACCGCGTAAACTAACCGTGCGTTTTGGGGTTCCACAAGTCCAAATATAAAATTATAGGCGGTAGATTTTAACTGTTTCTTTGTACTTTTGTAGACAACTGTCATCTAGTCTCTTCCGCGACCACGACTGCTGCAAAGCATTCGAAACGTCGGGAATTAAATAATGTAACAAAACCGTTAAAAAGTGTTTAATTTAAATGCAAATAATTTACTCATAATCTCTACTCCACTCTACTATTTCATGTACTGAACTCTATTCTAACCTGTACTAGATAAGAGAGATGAGCAGTTCACGATTTAGGGGATGGTAAAAATTCTACAGACGCCACGTGACGACTTTTTCTCATGCGTCGCACCTCTGGCTTCGGCAACTTTCACAATGACAGGTCCCAGAATCGAACTGGAACCCAGAGATCCGAAACGGTGTTCATGCAATCCTTCAAATACTCTTCTTCTTCTTCTCATAAATCACCCACTGCCGAGTCGGGCCTCCTCTCACTACACAGGGGGTAATTTGCATACTGTGCCACGCTGGCCAGACGGAATGGCATACGGATTTGTATCAAGTTTTCCGTCTCTTGTGGCTAGGTATTTGCCCTTATAATTTTTTGCCGGCTCTTACGACACCCTCAGGATGAAATGGGGTGGCGAAATTATGTAGGTATCTCAAAGTATTGCATAGAAAAATATTGTATCATTCCAATAATTGGCATGGTCTATTATAAGAGCCGACTAATCGATCTAAGCAATAAGCCGATTAGGCAAATTCATGTTTGCAAATTAATCTCTTCCATCAAGTCAAATCAGTTTATTATAGTATTGTCCAGAAAAGAAACGAGGCCTCACTTAACGATGAGTAATTTCTGTGCTGCGAAGATTTCGCCATCTACTGAAAACATCGATATCGATACTAAGAAACCAATAATAACTATCTAGAGCTGAACCCGTGTGGGGACGGGTCAGAATATAAAACTTCCCCACCGCACGCTGGGAAATAACGCGTGTTGTAAAAGTCAACAAAACCCAGCTCGCTTGGTGGTAGGATCGAACGGTCCGCCCGGCTGGCTACCACCCTCACATTTAAGTCCGACGCCAAGCAATTTTACTGTGTTCCGCCGTGTGTATGCGAGAGCCGGTGCCCGACAGGGCAATTCCTTGAATTTCCTGCTCCATCTTAAAACCTGGCGTAGCTTTCCATCACGCAAGCCTAGGGTCAAAGGCATTCAGTTCACTGATAAAAAAAAAAGATTAAGGTTATTAAATTGCCGAATGTTCTTCCACAGTTGCGACGGCGGAGAACGGTGGCAAGTACGTGCCCCGCGCCATCCTACTCGACCTCGAGCCCGGCACAATGGACGCCGTCCGCTCCGGGACTTACGGCCAACTCTTCCGGCCGGACAACTTCGTCTTCGGACAGTCCGGCGCAGGCAACAACTGGGCCAAGGGACACTACACCGAGGGCGCAGAACTAGTGGACGCCGTGCTCGACGTGGTGCGGAAGGAGTGCGAGAACTGCGATTGCCTTCAGGGATTCCAACTCACACACTCTCTTGGCGGTGGTACTGGATCCGGTATGGGCACACTCCTCATCTCCAAAATCAGAGAAGAATACCCCGACAGAATCATGAACACATACTCGGTCGTCCCCTCGCCTAAAGTGTCTGACACAGTAGTAGAACCCTACAACGCAGTCCTCTCCATCCATCAACTGGTAGAAAACACAGACGAAACCTACTGCATAGACAATGAAGCTCTCTACGACATCTGCTACAGAACCCTGAAAGTTCCCAACCCAACGTACGGCGACCTTAACCATCTGGTGTCGCTGACCATGTCGGGCGTCACTACCTGCCTCCGGTTCCCCGGTCAGCTGAACGCCGATCTCCGCAAGCTGGCTGTGAACATGGTTCCCTTCCCGCGTCTCCACTTTTTCATGCCTGGCTTCGCGCCCCTCACATCTCGCGGCAGCCAGCAGTACCGTGCCCTCACCGTGCCGGAACTCACGCAGCAGATGTTCGACGCCAAGAACATGATGGCCGCCTGCGACCCACGCCACGGCCGGTACCTCACCGTCGCCGCCATCTTCCGTGGGCGCATGTCCATGAAGGAAGTCGACGAACAGATGCTGTCCATTCAGAACAAGAATAGCAGCTTCTTCGTGGAGTGGATCCCGAACAATGTGAAGACGGCCGTGTGCGATATTCCCCCTAAAGGCCTAAAGATGTCCTCGACGTTCATCGGCAACACCACCGCCATCCAGGAGCTGTTCAAGAGAATATCCGAGCAGTTCACCGCCATGTTCAGGCGCAAGGCGTTCTTGCATTGGTACACCGGCGAGGGCATGGACGAGATGGAGTTCAACGAGGCGGAGAGCAACGTCAACGACCTGGTCTCCGAATACCAGCAGTACCAGGAGGCCACCGCCGAGGACGACACGGAGTTCGACCAGGAAGATATGGAGGAGCTGCAAGATGAGCATCACGATTAGTCGACCAAACCGTAAACTTCGGGGCCAATGCACAGTACGGAGCACGACTGATTTGCTTCCATTGTAATTTCTCGAAGCCAAGCAATGGACTCTTAAATACAGTAGTTCTGTTCCGTACTTATATTTTCCTGGACCACTTAATAAGTATTAACACTGTAGGGAATCCCAAGAGGCTAAATCGCGGGTGCCGCATCGAATGTTTTGCCAAAGCGTGAACCAACTCCAACCTCGCCCGATCTCGCACTAGTCCGTCAAACGATTGACGAGCTGCAACGTGCAATTCTGAATTTTATTAATGAATAATAAGTATTATATTCGAAAGTCTGTCTAATGAAATTAATTATTATCTACGTAGTATTAGATACGGAACTTGATAGGAAACGTACCAACTCGTGCATTTCTTAATTTAAGTGTATGTCTTGTATGCTTTTTTTATTATATTAATTTATAATAAATGTTTTAAAGAATGTGTATTTTCATTTACTCACTCGTGTAGGTAAAATCTTCTGCTCAATTACGGCTAAGGAGTGGAACGCTGACTTCGGCAGAGATCAGCTTTTCCGGAACGCTACAATCTGGACATCTCTAAGGCCATAGTGAACAGACACCTTCTAGGCCAACGTGTACTAATTTAGGCCTTATCTTCGCCTTCCAATAAGTGAGATTTTTGAAGCCTATTTTCGAAATGTCGGCGAAGGAAGAATCCCCTTCCTTTCGGTGCCATAAAAGCCGACAAACTCAAATGACAAGGCTGGAAGATCCGCAAGAGAAGGAACAAATTGAAACGAAACCCTGTGCCATCACTCCTCTGCCGGCCAGCAGAAGCCAAGCCTGACTCAGCAGTGAGTTGTCCTACTGTGCCACGCTGGCCAGACGGGTGGGTTCATATCAAAATGTTCCTTCTCTTGCGGCTAGGGTTTCTGCCTTATCATTTTCTTTTGTTTTCTCTTATGACACCCTGTGGTTTCATCATTCATTTATTGACACACTAGCTGACCCGACAGACGTTGTCCTGTCTGAACTATGAATTCTAATAATTAATTAATATACCGCCTTTTCTTATCGATTCCAATCCCTTATTTAATGTAATTAAAAAAGAAAAAAAGTAATTATGCCAAAAATAGCGAACCGTCGGGACGAACGTCAAATGTTTGACAGGTAACAGTTTGTATGGGAAAATAAAATTGTTGTTTTTATTATTTTACTTACAATATCAATGTTTTCTCTAGACTCTTAAACCTTCCCTGAACTCACACGAATATTTCAAGACCAAAATTAGCCAAATCGCTCCAGCCGTTTTCGAGTTTTAGCGAGACTAACGAACACCTATTCATTTTTATATATAGGTAGAGATAAATAGTGATTACATTGATAGTAGTCATGTTAAATTTAAGCACATTCTATTTAGCGTGCATTTGAAATTGGGTTAAATCTAAAGGTTAGTGTGACCAGCGCAGCAACTGTGTACTATAGATACGGCCACAGTTCTTTGTCCTTCTGGTATCGATCGATTATTGAACATGTTTCGTCTCCTCCTCCAGCCCATCTAGTAGTAGAGTAAGGAAGAGATGAGTCATGTAGCCGGCCTTGTTAATAGTGTGTTACTTCAGCTGTCAATACTATGCTTTCCGTGGAGCTCAGATGTTACTCGCGCGCGGGAATACTACTCCACCCAAGGACGATGTTATTCGATTTGTCTGCGGTATTTGCAAGGTGGATGCTTTCTCCTGTCGGGCACTACCAGCAAGTTATAAACCTGGCTGGATGTCGGGGCCGATTCCTGTTATTAAACTGCATATTTAATAGGCACTCCATGGTACCAGTTGACCCTCGGAGGCGGGCCCCCAAAGTCGCAGAGCATGTGCCCCCATTGTGGACGGCAACCCGCGGCCCCGAGGAGTGCAGTCGAGGATCGCCGTTTTTTTTAAAGGTCGGGGCGCTAATCTTTCCGCGCCCGGGAACCCATCGGCCGGGTGTGGAAACATAAAAAGGCATTCATAGACAAATATTTATTTCAATTGTAAACTTGTCGACCTATCTTATTGTTAAAACTAATTACGCTACATATTTACATATAACTTGAACACAATACAGTCAATGATTTCTTAGGTTTTCGCGATTATTACACATTGAAATTAAACACTTTAACGGATTTATCGCGTGTATATTACATTATTTAATTCCCGACGTTTCGAATGCTTTGCAGCAGTCGTGGTCGCGGGAGAGACTGGATGACAGTTGTCTTCAAAAGTACAAAGAAACAGTTAAAATCTACCGCCTATAATTTTGTTTTATTGATAACGTTCCCTGTGCACGCAGTAAATAATGTAATATACACGCGATAAATCCGTTAAAAAGTGTTTAATTTCAACAATACAGTCAATTTACACACATCCTATCATATTAACATTAAAACAATAATCGTATTGCTTTAAACAAACGGGCTGCCATGTTAAGCATGTCATAATGAGAATATATTGGCACTACACATTCTTTTGACAAACATTCTACTCATACATGGTACTAACTACTTTGCCCATAAATGACCCACTGTTGTGTCGTGTCACCTCTCATAACATGGAGGGTATTTAGCCTACTGTGCCACACTGGCCAGACGGGTTGGCATAAGATTTCGTTTCAAGTTTTCCTTCCCTTGCGGCTAGGTTATCAGTCTTGTCATTAACTTTTGTCCTTATGACACCCTCAAGACAAAATGGGGTTGCTATTGAAGGCAAAGATTACCGAAAGCCCCACTATGATGGGGCTGGAGGCTATCGCTTCGTGTGAATATTGGTAAAATATACAAATCAAGTGACACTCTTGCACTTAGGAAGGCAATGTGTAATACAGTGGTGTGATCCGTGTGATGACGGATTTAGAATACACAGTGTCACCACCCCATTCCATCCTGAGGGTGTCACAAAAGCCGACAAAAGGAAATGACCAGGCAGATAACATAGCCGCAAGACCAGGGAAACTTTATACGAAACTCTGTGCCAATACGTCTGGCTAACGTGGCACAGTAGGCTAATTAAACTCTATGTAAGTGGAGGAGGCTCGGCTCAGCAGTGGGTCGTCTATGGGCTGAGTAGTAGAAGTGTAATACCGAGCGTATCAAAAAGGGTATCATCATCATCATTTCAGCCAAAAGACGTCCACTGCTGGACATAGGCCTCCCCCAAAGATTTCCACAAACGCCGGTCCTGGGCCGCCCGCATCCATCGTTTTCCGGCGACCTTAACCAGGTCATCGGTCCACCGTGTGGGAGGCCTACCAGGGTATACATGTAATAAATTATAGCAGCAGATTTTACAATGATTTATCTATTTAAAACAATTTTTGCGAAATCTTTGACTTTACGAATTTAACGGTTAACTGCACCTGACCTTTTGCAAGCAGTATCAAATAATCATTACACTATAACGTATTTACCATTTTCGTTACACTATAAACGCAAGCTGCGGGTTACTCTGAAACGGAGATAAAGATCGCATTATCAATTATACACAATGCGATTATTGTTTTGTTACGAGTATTATAATTCCAAAGTTAAATGCATCACACCCAATTCAAAAAGGAGTAGACAGACATTCTTGGTCACTTTTGGATCCCTGGGACCCGGGATTCAAAAGTGACCAATTTGTCGAGGTTCGATTCCGGGGTCGGGCAACTGTCTTAATATACATCTGCATTTGCTCTGAGCCTGTGTAATTTATGTTTGTAAACTGCCCCCGCGAGTTTATAATTACGTATTAAAATAAAGTTAAGTTATAAAGTTGTCAATAGAGTCCACGTTTCAGCCCGTATATGACCCAGTGCTGAGTCGGGCCTCCTCCAAATTTATTAGCCTACTGTGCCACGCTGGTTGGCACAGGATTTTTGATGTTATCTGCCACTTGGGTTCCTTTAGTTTTTCAATAGAGGGGGGAAGGTTAATACATATAATTTGTTATCAACGAAATACGACGATAATCGTTGAAGATGCCAACCGTTTGGGGCTTCTATCGACACGGCCTATATCGCTGCAGAAATAACAAAACAATTTATGGTGGGATTGTTCAGGAGACAAATAATTTTACATGCATTCTCTACTACCCGTGCTAAACTAAGGCGGGTCGCTAGTACTACATATACTAAACATTTTGTACTGCGCCTGTATTTTTTTATGTGTCTCATATACAGTCCGCGCCAATCTTTATGGCCGCTCTGAATGTAGCCGTGGGTACTAACTAGAGCATCGTACATTTCATAACCAATGCGAACGTAGCTCACTCACACAAACGTCCCCTGCCTCCCCGCCCCGCGTTCGTCCCGCTGATACCTGATGTTGTGTTGTGCGCAGCGTAATGCGGCTACGTTCAGACCGGCCATAAAGATTGGCGAGGACTGTACCTCGTTATACTCGCATACAAACTTACATTAATTATATATTTTAGTACTATTTTTACAATTAAAAATACAGTGTATAATTAACGAGTGATTATAATGTATTTTTTTACAATAATTTCTACTTTATTACCGAAGATAAAAATATGTAGAGTATATTCATGTAAACAACATGAACATATCGTGCATAACATCACTATCATAACTACATATTATAAAACAAAGTCGCTGTCGTCTGTCCGTCCCTATGTATGCATAAATCTTCAAAACGACGCAACGGATTTTGAAGCGGTTTTTTTTAATAGATAAAGTGTTTCAAGAGGAAGGTTTATAGATATAATACATGCATAATTATTTTAGACAAACACTGATAAATTTAGAGGTTCATCATTGCACCCGTGCGACGCCGGGGCGGGTCGCTAGTTAACTTATAACTTAAATTTCGACGTAGTAATTATAGCATTAGAGAAGGAGAAGAGAGCATTACTTGTGTACGAACCCTGTGCCAACCCGTCTGGCCAGCGTGGCACAGGCTAATTTACCCCCTGTAATTGGTGGAGGCGCATCAGTGTGTCTTTAACGGTCTGGCAAAAAGAAACATTAATGATACGATACTTCAAAATAATTTGTTACAAAATGCATCGAGTCTAAATACAGTAGTTTATTATTATAGGTTGGTCGCGTAAGAATTCAGTAAGTCATCAGTGTCCATGGAGTTTCTTGCCTGTTCTTCTCCATAGGATCTACTTTTTGGAACATGCAACTAGATTCCTAACTTCACTTTTGACTTTTCAAAAACACCAGTAAATAGGTTCAATTGAAATAAATGATTTGAGTTTGAGTTTGCGCAACTGCATGGTAAAGGACACAAAAGAGAGTGCGGGTCTGCCGGCGGACAATGGTGCATTCTTAACGCAAACGAAGTAAAATTTACTTTATTTCGGTGGCACTTCTTATCAAAAACTACCAAACTGTCTTTCTTGAAGTTTAGGTGAATATACTCTCTATCTTCCGATATCTACAGAGATTCTCAAAACATCTAGTAGAAATATTTGCCGAACAAATATTTGATACAACGCTAGTACCAAATTCAAGTGTTTCATTCTCCTAAATCCTTACAAGCTGCCAACTCTCTATAACCACAGTATATAGGGCAACAAAAAGGATATATACATGCCTTGTCATTTGTGTTCTTGAATTACGTTCTTATAAACTGCACACACGGTACAGGTTATTCCTAGTGCAGGGGTTTCGTCGCTTTATATAAAAAATAAGCAAGAATCACTAGTAAAATTCTACGCTCATGAGAGGAAAGGCCGAAACACACATCAACACGATTTTCAATAAATTGATGTTTTGTCAAAAAGATCTTTTTCATATCTTTTGATAACAAAACCACAGACTGTCAGCCTTCCTCCTTATGGCGGCAGTATTGACATAGATAGTGTGTGCAAAAACTCAATTATTTTCATAAAATTCTACTGAGAAATAAGCACAAAACCAAATCACAAACAGAACTACCCCGTTTGGCGAACTCAATCCACACTTCGTTAAAGATGTATTTTTTAATCGGTAGGTTCTGACTGCGAATAATTATTTTTCGATCATATTTCAAAACTGGGCTTCAAACCCCCTTAGGCGTCTTTTTACATGAACTTACTACTAGAAATACATTAACCTGTATATACCTTTTTAGTTACATGCCATGCTAATTTAATAATTATCTCCATAAATATTTTACAATAAATGATTCTAATATCGTGTATCAAATTAAAATAGAACTTTACAGAAAATTGTAAATTACATAATTCTAATTTAATGACAACAATAACGAAATGCAATTTAGAGTATACAATTAAATTATAAAATAACACATAACTATTTATCAATGAAAACACACTAAAAATATATGGCAACGTATACATATGGTCCAACCTATCCATATTTTTATAGTCACTTAATATGATTCAGAAGCATCATCTTTTTTACCGGCTCTTCTGTGTGGAGCTCTCATGAGCATGGCAGGGGTTGGTGACACACATGGACAGTATAATTATTTTAAAGCTTAAAAAATATCACTTATATCTACATATATCAATGTTATATACAATTATATAGATCTTAAGCCTCCTTTATTTATAAATGTTAAACCTAATTTTACTATTCGGCACTTCAAATGTTTCAGTTAGGTGACATACCCATATTACGTGAGCTTTGTTCGTTGTGATAGCTTAGATTTTGTTCAAGTGTACACTATTAATTCAATATAGCAAAGATGAATTAGCATATTCCTGCTGTCTAAATCAACCCAATACCGCCTTGGACGGTTTAAAAAGTTACAGTAAATAATTTCACTGCACCACTACACAACTAAAAAACAAAACAGTGAAATATCTGGGCAAACAAGTTATTATTTATACTTTTTTATAGGTCCTTTTTATTGGATATTTAATTAATATAATTCGTCCCGTAGCAGGTATTTTTCTCATTAATAATAAAATTTTGTAGTGTTTTGCGTCAGTAATGTAGTCCAGTCTTAGTATCGTATATCATACCTAAGACTTAAAGTTTAAAATGTCCGGCCAAGATTATATTAAACACCTCAATTACTGTGACCGTAATCGTATTTTAAACATCCGTCCCTCGCTAAACTGGCCACGTAGTATGGGTACGTCCCCTCAGTAGCGTTGTAATCGTCAGTAGGTCCACAGAGATAGTCCCAGTCAGACGGAGACCTCGCAGTCGTGATGCAGCGCGATGGCGGGGTCTGCCCTGGCCAGCTTGAGCAGCGTCTTCTTGATGCGCAGCGCGGGCAGGCGCACGGCGGCTCTGGCGTGCCAGCACTCGCGCATCAGCACGGCCAGGCCGCGCATCGTCTGGGGACGGAACTCTTCATCAACTTGGCTCACTAGAGCTCTTTTGGCGAGACAGTCAAACAATACAATTTAATTTATCATTCAACATTAATTATTTGCCATCCACCACCGGTTCGGAATGCACCTCTACAGAGAAGAACCGGAAATAAACTCTCAGAGATCCCGCTTTTACTAAACCGCTTCACCAGTGTGGTTAGAGCCGATGGGCAACAATAAATCCTATAATGAGCAAATTAGTCCCGGTGCGACCCCAGACCCTGCCGGAATGTACTCATTCTGGCATGATATTTGGCCAGAACCAGTTATACACTCTGAAGGTGAATGGATGAGTGTTGTTAGACGTCCATGTGAACCTAGTACAGCCATGGGGCCAATTAATGTTGAAAGGCCGTCATCCTGGATTCGGCAAGGATCGTGAGGAGGTTTCTCTCTTTGGAGCCCTGAACCGTCGGTAGCTTAGGTCATCGACCTCGTTGTCGACGGGTTTTTTATTATTTTTCATCCCTTCTATTAAAAAAAAGTCGTTTTGTTCCTCTTTAAGTGGGGCTAAAATAACTCTTTACTGTTCTAGACTTTTAGCGGGCAATAATGGGAAATTTGGAACTTCATGTTCATTGAAATCGAACGCAAATTGTTTCGACTGTTCCTAAGACAAAAAGGCCTATCTGCAATACTGCTTTGAAACCATTTTGAACTTCATATTATATTATATTTATGAGGAATAGAGTTCAAAATGTTTTCAAAGCAGTATTGCAATGGGTTGAGATTACTAGATGTAAGTGTTAGCTGTACGGTGCGAGGAGGCGCGGCAATAGAAAAAACAAAAAGCGCGCGATTTGCTTCTCTGTTTCTTGTAATCGGTACGGACTTTATTGAATTTTGCAAAAAAAATGAGTTGTATGTCGAGTTCTGAAAGTGATAGTGGATTAACTCCTGAAACAATATTAAAAGAACCCAATAACGTCATACAAAACTTAATACCTATAAAATCCCGGGAGATATATGTGAAAGCCTATGACAATTTCATACTATGGAATAATTTGTGTAATTTGTGAAAGTGCATTTTGTCGTATTTTCAATAATTATACTTTTTGTACGTATATATGTATTTTTTTTATTAACATTACTCATTATTGCTATATAGGGCCTCTTAGTTATTTTCTCATAGAAGGGGATGAAAAGTAGAGTGTATAACTCGGGAGCAAAAATATTTTTCCCTCAGGCGATGTACTTTGAATCCCACGCTACGTTCAGGAATCTATTTTAGAATCCACCGCTATGCTCGGGATTCTGTTCCGGAACCCTTCACTTCGCTCTGGATTCAAAATAGCGCCCTCGCCGTAAAAATATTACTTTACTCCCTTGTCATACAATCTACTATTACATATTTTTTAAGTAACTATGTGTTTTTAAGAATATGAAGTAAAGACATATACGAAATCCTACTAATATTATAAACGCGAAAGTTTGTAAGTATGGATTAATGGATGTTTGTTACTCTTTCACGTAAAAGCTATTGAATATATGAAACTTTACAATAATATGGGCTAAAATGTATAAATATAATGTGTGTATAGCACGTAGCCAGCAGGGGAATGGACTGACCGGGTGCGGGTCGTCGGGCGGCTGCGGGCGGTAAGCGTCTGCGCACACGATCTTGCGCATGTCCTCGAAGCTGGGGTCCGCCGCGGCCAGCTCGTAGAAGGGCGGCCGCTGCTCCTGCGCAGGGCTGACCCTCCGCACCACCTCCCACAGCACCAGCCCGAAGGCGTACACGTCGCACTTCAGCAGCGCCTCGAAGCAGCGCAGGTTGATGCTGCAAGCATTTATTCCAAAATTACAAAATATACCATGTCTCAAAAGTGCTGCAAGACCGTGACACGCCTTTATGAGTGTCGAGGAATTTGCTACACTAGACAGTTATAACACTGTATTTATTTTATTTCAGTTAACTATGTTAATAAGTGTAAACTAATTAGTATTTATAATATAGTGATAATCGTCGGCAAATAATATAATGATATGTTTTACAATACGAGAAAAATCATTTATGTTTAAAATAAATAACAAAGTACCCAGCACACTACCTTGTGGCACACCAAAGTTTACATTTATAAACTTTGAAATATATTTTATTGGTTTTACGCATGGGGCATAGCGATCTTTAATACCAGTAAGAAATATTTAATTACGCTCAAGACAGATACTCTAATGACAAATACATACCACATAAGTATTTTTTATAAGCAATTATTATGATCGACGCGATCAAAAGCCTTTGCGACGTCCATTTACAGATCATATGTTGAAATATTACTATCTCTGCTCTTCTTCACAATCTGTAATGATACTACCGGTATTTCTTTTGTTATTCTAACCAAAGAAATTCCGGTAGTAGCTGTCACTTTTCTCACTATTACCTTCGAGTATCAACTTCAAATGTTAAAATGGCAGCCGTTGTTGGCTGTTAATATAATTAGTAGTAATTGGAGCTACCCGATTGAAAAATCACGGCCTTACAGAATACTGCAGTCAATTATTGCGTACAACATTTTGTTTCATACTTCTCATTTTGTTTATTACTTTATTTTTGTATATTTACCATTACTGTTGTATAACTCAAAATATATTATGGTTTCAAACGCACTATTTGCTTGTACAATATTTATTAATTCTATAAACGAAAAGTACACTTGCTTTTTACATGACAGGACCAGAGAGAAGGGACGACGTTCCGTACCATCGATAATATCATCTTCCAAAAACATAGATAACTAATAGTTATTAACATAGGAATGGCATGGGTTGTTACCTCAACAATTAAAATTATTATAACCATTTTAGTTGCTAAATACAACTGTAAACGACATCATCTTTGGGAGGTGTTGTATTCCTGAATAAGGTAAGGTAAAGTAAGCTCTATCATGGTGTTGGTACCTGAAGAAATCCAGCTTTTCTATTTTGGCAGCGTCACTTTTGACATCCCTGGTTATCCATATGGTTTTATACTTGCCACCAGAGGTAAAATAAAAGCAACTCACGTCTGATCCAGCATCTCGGGGCTCATGTACCGCTTGGTGCCCTGCCTCGGGTTGTGGTGCAACCCCTCCGCCACGTGCTGCCTGGTGACCGCCAGCCCCAGGTCCGCGATGCAGCATTCGCCGTTC
Source organism: Clostera curtula (assembly GCA_905475355.2). Taxonomy (NCBI): domain Eukaryota; kingdom Metazoa; phylum Arthropoda; class Insecta; order Lepidoptera; family Notodontidae; genus Clostera; species Clostera curtula. Next base: position 856,046 of record FR997818.1, on the reverse strand, counting down.
ACCTTCACCAGGATGTTCTTCGACTTGATGTCACGGTGCGCTATGGCCGGCTTGCCCTGCAAATATTTAAAAGAGAGAAAATATACCAGATACTTCGTACCGCCTGAGAATAAAAAACCTGAATGATCATATTTTCTCACCTTTTAAACCTTCCCTGGACTGACACGAATATTTCAAGACCAAAATTAGCCAAATCGCTTTAGCCGTTCTCGAGTTTTAGCGAGACTAACGAACAGCTATTCATTTTATATAAAAGAAGTTTTTCTCATACCTATTGAAAAAAGAAAATAATAAAGAGAATACAATAATTTTATTTTCTAGGCTCTGAATATGATTCTGTCCCATTCAGTGTCAGAAACCCTTGCTTCGTGGGGTCCTAGCGCTATAAGCCTTTTTAAGGAAATAGCAAAAAGGTTAGTCTACATCACAGGAGACCGAAGAACTGGCAGCTACCTCGGACAAAGAATCAGTCCAGCTATTCAAAGGGTGAACGCTGCTAGTATCTTCGGAACCTTGGCTTAAGGGACTCCTTTTAATAATATATTTTAGTTATTATATTATATTTTTTAAGGTTTTTTAGTTTTAGGTTCATTGTTGTAGTATATATGTTTTTATTTCTTTGCAATATATATATGTATTTTTTTTAATTTATTGAGTTTGAGTCTGTTAGAATAGTAGACTTGTGGACCTGATCTCTGCAATATGCATACCTGTGTGCCATGTATCTCTGTATGCAGATGAAGCAGCCCATTGATGGCTGACAGGCAGATGACCATCATCTGCTGTCTGGTGAGGGTGGTCCTACTCAGGTGCTCGTACAAAGACCCCAGCGGATGGAAGTGAGTTATCAGCCATAACTGTAAAAAAGGTATTACTTTATTTTAGTAATTGCATCTGCATTCCTGCATTAGAATACACAAGGTCACCAACCCAGATCTCTAAGCCTGTCGCAAACGAAGGAATATTTCATACATGCCCTGTGCCAACCTGTCTGGTCAGTGTGGCACAGTAGGGTAATTACCCTCCATGTATAGGAGGTCCACTCAGCAGTGGTTGATTTATGGGCCAAGTAATAGTAGTCATTTCTGACCATAAACGACCCACTACTGCGTAGGGCCTCCTCCAAATTCATGGAGGGAAATTAGCCTACTCTGCCACACTGTCAAGACGTTTTCCTCCTTTCGCGGCTATATGCTGCCTTTTACATTCCTTTAGTCACCTCTTACTACACCCTCAGGGTTATATGGGTTGGTGAAAAAAATAGCGACCGACCTGCGTGCACCCTCCCCGGCTCGTCATGTCGCTGCCCACGTAGGCCAGCACGTGGTCGTGCCTCAGCATGACGGTGCTGTACACCTCCGTCTCCCTCCTCCACGAGGCCTCGTCTCTGGAGAAGAAGATCTTCACGGCCACGCTGTCTGCGTGCCAGTTGCCCCGCCACACCTCCCCGTAGCGGCCCTGGGGACATTCTCGTGCCATTAAGAGATTCAAGCCAAAACCTCGTCATCAGCTGACCGAGTGGAGAAAGACTTAACGCTGACAAGCAACATGCTTAGGCGACGTTGTTTTCCTGCGCCTGCGCACGTCGCTTCATTCCTACACTACGCTGGCTCAGTCTCGGACTCCGGGGTTGTCGGTTCTTCTACAGATATGACCCAAATATAACTGGCGTAATAAATAATGATACCATACATACATATAATCACGCCTCTTTCCCGTAGGGGTAGGCAGAGACCACTTCTTTCCACTTGCTACGATCCTTACATACTTGTTTCGCTTCGTCCACTTTCATTATTCCCTTCATACATGCTCTTCGGTTTAGGGTACTCTTGCCTTGGCCTTTTTTCAAGACGTCCCTGATTTGGTCTTGAAACGTCCGCCTAGGTCTTCCCCTTCCAACACTTTCATTCTCACTCGCCTTTTTACACTTTTTTCGTCAATCGTTCCTTAAACTTTCTCTAAATGGCAATTAAAAAAAAAACCTTCTTCCGTCTACAAACAAAAAAAAATTGCTTGTACACAGATAGCAGTTTATTAAATAGATTTTGGATTTGACATTGATTTGGATTTGACGACACGGTTGGCGACGAGATGGCGTTGTGTGAAATGTCCAAGGATAAAAAAAAAACAATATGATTTTGCTATTATTCTAGGGAATGGAGCAGTACTGATATTAAGGCTGTTAGATATGCCTTTGGATCGTGGTCCCTGGTTCGATTCCGGTGTTGGACCAGAGCCTTAAGCCAATTACACTTGCTCTGGGTGTGGGCGTGGGTGTCATTAGTCGTCATGAATAAGGTAAGGTACGTGTAAGGTCACCTTGCCCACGCACTCGATGAGCGTGACCTGCTTGGCCAGGGTCCGCTGGACCATGAGCGGCAGGCCGGAGCCCGAGCCGCTGGTGACGGAGCACTCCAGGTACTCGCGCAGCGTGGAGTCCCCGGCCGCCGTGGCGCGCAGGCCCCCGCCCGTCTGCGAGCCCTCCACGCCGGCTGGGGGGGCGAACTCAAAATCAACATCATTTTTTGCGAATGCTTTCAAATAGTCAAAGATTATAAGAGAAAAAAAAAATGACATTTAGTTTTTACCACCGGTCCGGAATGCCATTCCACAGAGAAGAGCCGGCAAGAAACTCCATGGTTGCTCTTTTAAATAAAAGGGTTAAAATGGAAGTCTGACAGATTCCTTTTATCGGCTCTCACAATACCCTTAAGATGGAATGGGGTGGCAACACACTAGTTTCAGCCCATAAATGACCCACTACTGAATCGGGCCTCCTCCAAATTCGTGGAGGGAAATTAGCCTACTGTGCCGCGCTTGCCAGACTTGTTGGCACAGGGTTTCGTATCAAGTTTTCCTTCTCATACGGCTAGGTGATCTGCCCCTTGCGTTCTTTTAGTCGCCTCTTACAACACTCTCAGGAAAGTGTGGGTTGGTGACATTGTGTATTCTAAATGCGTCACCACACGAAAATAACTACTTCCAAGCTGAAATTGAAAGAATTGAGATCTAACCTTCGTAATACGGATTAGTCAAGTTCGTATTATACAGATTGGACGAGAAGTAGTTTGAATCGGCTCCCAACTTGTGAAGTGCTGCTCTGGACACACGCAATCTGGAACAGGGTGAAGGATAAACCATTCCTTAAAAGGCTACTTGTTAAAGGCCAAATAAATAATCTTCTTTAATAATGAATGTCACTCCAATCGAGTTCAAAGTCAGTGTAGAGACGCGTACAGACAGTGCGAGGCGAACGTCACGAATGGTTCGTGCCGCCGCTCAGTGCGAGCCATGCGTCGTGTGTGGACGGACCGCTGCTTGGCGTTTCTACTGACGTGTTTGTTTGCGTGCTCGTCGTGTGTACGCGCTTTAGTCAAAATACTTATTATCTCCTCCAAATTCTACTATAATAAATTCTACTATACTATGCTTGCCCGACGGATTTCGGTTAGGGGCTCTCCATTATCACGTGATGTTTTGTTTAACATTTTTTAACCTCTCCCTCCTCCTTGGTGATACGTGGTGAGGTTTAAGACTACCCCCGCCCCCCATCAAAAATCACGTGTATTTTTAGTACCTACGAAGAAGCTTAAACACGCCGCTTTTCGATTCAGAAATGACGCGTTTCACGCAAAAATTAAATACACGTGATATCTTACTATACCCCTCCCTCCCCCTTTCGAACCTCACGTGATTAATGGACAGCCCCTTAGATCTAGAGTTAAAAGGATCATCATCAGCCCACATTAGTCCACTGCTGGACATAGGCCTCTGCCTGTAGAAGAACCGACAACCGCTGGGGTAGACGAGTTGTTGAGTGGAGACCGCGAATCGGCTAGAACCTCTGCTAGATGGAGCGACGATCTGCAAAAGGTTGCGTCAAGCTGAACACAGGGCGCTATGGCGCTCTTTAGGGGAGTTAAAAGCCACTGTTTAAAAATTCAATGGAGTAACCTTCGTTTGGTCCGGAAACACCACTGACCTGTGGGTCCTGCGAAGCACGAAGACGGCCCCGGCGGCCACGAGCGCGAGCGCCAAGCTGGCCGCCGCGACCCCGCCCCACACGCGCCACGGAGGGGACGAGGGCTCCACCAGCGCCTCGGCCGACGGCAGCGACGGGAAGCGCCCCGCGTTGCACAGGTCCCCCTGGCAGCACGAGATGTTGTGCGTGCCCACTTGACGCTTCATCTGCCTGTCACAGTGCATCATTGGTTAGAAAGCTTTTGCTTCTGGATTGTTCTGGTCACGGATTTAGAATATACAGTGTCACCACCGCCCCGTTCTGGGGTGTCCTTAAAGAAAACGAGAAAAAAAAGAGAAGAAAAACTTGATACGATACCCTGGCCAGCGTGGCACTTCATCATCATTTTCGACATTCATTGTCTTGACACGAGAATCACGGTGTTTGTAATTAAACTCCTCCGAAATGGCTCGACCGATTTTACTGAAATTTTGTGTGCGTATCAGTTAGGTCTGCGAATCAGACAACATCTATTTTTCATCCCCCTAAATGTTATGGGTTTTTGTGTTTAAGGCCCTAAATCTTTTGTTTTTATGTTACAGCATACAAAAATACATACAACCTTACATTTTCACCCCTCCACGATCAACCCCTAATTTTAATAACGATATTTATATGGCAAAACAATTAAACATATAATAATCCTTTTTAATTCTGAATAGTGTTGCTTAACATGTTTAAGTGCATGCTGTGCATGTGACATGTCTAAGTGCACCATAAGGGGTTGTCAATTTAGATTTATTGTCAAGTACTGGATGTCCTTAATAAATAAAAAACAATATGATCTCTTAGCCAGTCCAAGAACCAAAAAACGAAGAAATAAGTTTTATCTTCAAAACCAGTTTGTCTTCAGGATCCATGGGGCTTGATTGTTCCCGAAGTTCCACATAACCAGGAGAAAAGGAGCATTGCAATGAGAAACTTACTGTTGCTGTGACACCCGGCATATCAAGTTATAGTGGTCAATGTTGGTGTAACAACCTCTGGAGTAAGCCAGTTCACCAGTGGATGTGCGCACAGTTGACTTGAAGCAGTACAGAGCCTTGTCACACGTTTCATTGTCGTCCGTGTCACACTCTTGAGACTCGCACTGGTGGCATTTGTAGCTGCAAAAAGTTATATTATCATCATGTATACAGGGTCGTATTTTTTTTAAGTGCGTGGATGGCCAAATCGAAAATATAAGAAAAATCTAAAACACTCAAAGGAGACTCGAGCCCGAATTGTTGAAAACTCATTAGCGTAGTATCCGTAAATTTTGAGAAAATCAATGTTACACCATAAATAGAACAAATTTTAGGAAGTAAAGTCAAATGTGAAATCAATAAAAAAGTTGAACAAAATACGAACATTTCACAGTGCTTATCGACTCAATGTTGAACATTTTTCTAGTAGTGGTTTGTCCAGCGGTCAACCATAGATAATTTAAAATATATTATAATATCCTATGCACAATAAAAAAAAATCTGCATCCTGCATCCTTCTCTATATGTATAACATATACGTGTCGGAAATTTCATAGTCCATCGTTCGTGCCATTTTCGTAAAAAGGGCTACAAAGTTTTTTAAGTATTGATTGAAGAATATTAACAGCATTGCTTTTTGTGTTATCAATTTGGCAAGTCTTGTCTTCTATACGAATAAATAAAATTGGAGTGTCTGTTTATAATAATAAAATAACCACTTTTTACTAAATGCGTAAGTATGTATATTTTTAGATTTTTGTCTGTCTGCCTGTCTGTTTGTTCCGGCTAATCTCTGGAACGGCTAGATCGATTTTGACGGAACTGATAGGTAGCCGATGATATAAGGAGTAACTTAGGTAACATCGCACCAGTGCGAAGCCAGGACGCGCCGTAAGTATACAATAAAATCGATTACTAACATAGCTTCTAACTTTCATATTATGTCTTACCTTGCTGAATTTTTTCTCCTGGATGAAGCAGCACAGAATTTATAAAAATACAATATATAAAAATATATGTATATTGACATGAAGGCCAAGAGCACATGATTATAACATAGAGAGCCAGTAACAGTAATAGCTTCTGCCTGTAACTCATGGCTGGATTACATTACGGCCAATTACAGGAAAGTAGCCTACTGTGCCACCTGGCGTATGCTTTAAACAAAACCCTATGCCAACCCATCTGGCATAGGGTTTTGTTTAAAGCATACGTTGCTACCGTGGTCCGCAGGCGGCAGCCCCTTCGGGCACCCTCTCCCGTGCGACGCCCCGCGCACTTGGGCGTCACACCTTCGCGGTAGGCTACTCTGGCGGTCGGTGGGCTATCCTCGGCTAGGGCGGCATCCGGCGCAGGTGAGCGCGCCCGCGCCGCAGGGTCAGAAAGGGGTGAATCCTCCTGGGCCCTCTCCGCCGCCTCCAGCTATGTTTTCTACTGTCTAATTTCTTTTAGTCTTACAACACCCTCAAGATGGAATGGGACAGTATAATGATTTCTAAATCCATCACTACAAGGAATAGCATAGCAGGAGGCTTCAACATAATATTTTAAATAGCAACTGCTAAGATGGTTTTATTCAAATTGGACAGCTATTAAAAGTTGATCCATCTCATCAAATTCTATGTTTATCACAAAACTCTTATAAATTGATGTATTTAAAATTACCATTAACATAAGGCCCCTGTTCCACACTAGGTGGTAGTATCCATACACACCTATCAGTCATCATATCTACATTCACACCTTTCATACACAATTCATACTCATTCTTACAACACATCCATCTCTTTTGATCTCCCACAACCCTTGCAACATATTTATAATTTAACTACCACTGGTTCAGACTGCTGTTCTACAAAGAAGAGCCGGCATAGTATCTAGTGGTTGAAGATATTCAAATAAATCCCCATAGAGCAGGAAATAATTAAGCCTTTTTTTTCTTTAATCCGGGGTAAAATTGTTTATGGACTATCCCCACTGGTGTGTGTGAGACTCCCCCAGAATGCTACCTACACACATAAACATCCCCGGGGGTGCTACCTATCTTGCATCCACATTTGAAATAATTAAGCCTACAGAAGTAAGTATGTAGTTACTTTTTAACGTAAGTTGACACTAAAGTTTCGACAATACCAACTTACCTAGGTTGGTGGACCATCATCTTATCAACCGATTTAGAGATATCCAACATCTGGGCATTAGGTCCCTGTGCACTTGACGCTTTCCCATCTCTTACCGACAAGTCAAACCCAGGGAAACTTGCTGTAAATTTCATATTTTTGCATTAAATAAATTCATAATTTTATAACTTTATATGAAGCAGATAGTAGATGAAAGCATATCTTTTAAAGCCTAGTGACAGATGGGCCTCTGTCTGACACCTAACATATTCATACATCGTAAACAATGAAAAATAAATTAGATGTATCGTTAAGCAAAACTTCACAGTAATAAAATTTAACACAAAGGGGTTAACCAGTAAATTATTAGGGATTAAGTTGATTTACAACATTTAGAACAGTAAAATTGCAGCAGGACACCCAATTCGCCACAAGTGTTACAAAGATCTTAAAAGTGTTTCATACTTTTTAAGACTAATGGACATATTATACTGAAAGTTTTCAATAAAAAGTAGGAAAGATATCTTACCACAACAAGCGTGTATCAGTAAAAAAGTGAATAAATATAGCAATATGACACGGGCCGCCATTCTCTATTCATCATAACAATGCACTACTAAAGTCAAATCCTTACTCTCAAATTGACGAACAAAAATTGTTTCTTATCAATTTTTTTAATAAGTATTAATATAAATTATACGTCATTTTTTTAAATACATAAATCACACGCAATGTTGAATTTAAATACATAATACATGCATGAAGCATATATTGACTCTTCCATCTCCATTCGTTTAGAAAACCCCATTCCTCTGAGAAAATCAAAGAAATTTTCACAGACAACATACATACAAAAAAAAATCTGTGAAAACCTAATCTATTACATTATAAAAAATTATCGTGTCATGGTTATGTTATTAAACTCCCCCAAAATAACTTGACCGATTTCAATGAAATTTTATATTCACATTTGGTAGGTCTGCGAATCGGACAACATCTATTTTAACCCCCCTAAATCCATCTCTAAATGTTTTTTTTTTTTTGTCAATTTTTTGTTATTTTTTTTTGAGACAGCATACAAAAATACATACAACCCTAAATTTTCACCATTTGCGATCAGCCCCTATATTTTAATAGCGATATTTACGTGGCAGAACAACATTTATTCACAGATATAATAATACTATAATAATCAAATTATTAAATTTAGTATTGCTTATTTTTTATTAACAAAGCTGTAAAATGAGTCCTGTTTGTATTTTTGAACGAATTATTTTTCCAGACGTGTTTGGCTACTTTTTATGTTGTGTTGTGTTGTGTTGTGTTCCACATCGTAATACTTTGTAGTGTACTAAAAATGTTTGTCGGGTTTGGCCCCAGGCAGACATCAGAAGTAAAAGTCAGATATGGCAACATACAAATTTATTTCAGTCGAACATAGTCACTTTAATTTAATCTAGAAATGAAATCAAATTAATTAAATAACTAGCATAGCAACGTGACAGTGAGAGCAGTACTGACTGTCAGAGACAGGGTTCCACGCACCCACCGCAATAAGGACAGTACTAGTTGTCTGACAACGTTCCACGTCCAATAACCGGGCTGAACTGACTGTCGAAAGACAGTGATCCGTGCACCGCGACGCATCCGATAGAAATGCGTACCGACTCAACCGCGCGACTCCTTATAAAGGCGATCACTTGGCGGAAACGTTACAATATTTTCCACTACGTTCCACTAGCGCCATCTAGCCGCCGTCTCTCACAGCTGTTAAATAATATGGCTTCCGACACGGCCATTCTGACAAATCACTCGGCCTCGAGTGCATTAATCTAAAATGAAAAGGATTAAGTTCAAAAATGCTGGTCTGAATCGTCGCCCACTAAAGCAGGCGAGACTCTTACAGCTACAACCGGACTAGGTCGCAATACTTGCGACCCCTTCAGTATAAACCACTAATGCTGGACTAGGTCATCCACCCACAAAAGCAGGCGAGACCCCTTCAGCGTATCACAGATCGTCTCCCACAACAGCAGAAGAGACCATACTAATTGACCACCCTAAAGATTCTATTACAGCTTCGGAATTATCTACACTTAATGTTGCAGAGCTAAGAGATAAAGTTTCCTCAGAATTATTTGCACTTAAGGTGCAAAAGGTTACATAAAGTGTTTCCTCTGAATCACCTACAGTCAATGCTCGAGAGCTTACAGTAAGAGGTTTTCCGAATCTGTGGTGACATTACTATTGTTTAAAGGCACAACATGCATACTGAATTCATTATCTGCCGTCATGGTTCATTAAGTTAAGTTCGCTAGTTCATCCTGCCAGGTATTATTAGTTACATTCTATTATAGTAAGGATATTTTTCAAAGTTCGCATGACCCTCTCCACCTGCCCATTGGCACGACTGGATCCTGTAGCACTGCAGTCCATCACTCCATGAACACTCTTGGAGTTCACAGTTCACGTTGACGTCCTTGCACCCCGCCGCCGGCTGCTCCTTTGTGCCATCGGTCCTCGTGGGGCAGCTGGAGACCACGTGGCCCGGTTCGCCGCACACGTAGCATGTGACTTTGAGGCTTCTGATTGAGGAGTTTGTGTGGAACACTAACTCAAAAGGAACTTATTAACGTAGGTTATCACAAAACTCATAAATCGCCACATTTAAGATCACCATTATCATCTTCGCAAGATGCAGATCACCAAGCCGCAAAAGAAGGAAAACTTGAATCAAATCCTGTGCCAACCCGTCTTGCCAGCGTGACACAGTTGGCCAATTTCCCCCTGTGAACTTGGAGGAGGCCCGACTGAGTAGCGAGTCAGTTATGGGCTGAAATGATGATGATGATTATCATCTTACGGCCCCTGTCCCACGCTAGGTGGTAGCGTCCACACACACCTATCAGTTTGTCATACCTCACACAATACCTCACTCCTACAATCCATCCATCTCCCTCGTACTTGGGTCGAGGGTTTTCTTTTTTTCTCGAAGCTCGGATTTTACATGAATTATTGCAGTTTCCACAGAAACTAACTACTCCGAGGACGTTTTGGGTCAAATTCAAGATGATCAGAAGACTCGTTTTTCGTTTTAAAGAAATTCCTCGCAATACATAAAAAAGTTGTTTTATGGCATATGACAGTGGAATTTTACTTATGACGAATTATTACATCGGATTGTGATAAAACAGAGATTGCAAGACAGTTCTGTTATACTTTGTCGGGTAAATTAGCATCGGCTTTTTTTTATATACTGCCATTATTAGATCATCCAGTTTTAATTTCTTATTTTCAACTATAATCTCCGATAGCTGACACCAACCCCTATATCCGAGTTGGGATCGTCTGGATCGAATGACACTAACTGTGCGGGAGCTAGATGACATGATGAATTTAAAGTGATCCTGAATCAGCACAGGACGAGAGAACCGAGCTTTCAAAATCTCCTGCACATCTTCCCATTGCTATTGACTGGGAGGTATTTTGATCAATAACGTGGCTGCACGGCCTCGTAGACAATGGTACAGCGTCATGATTAAATCGACACCTTACAAATTTTTGTTAGTAATTATGACATCTGACAGGCGACACCATCTCTTGGTCAGTATTCGGGTCCTCAGAATCAAACTGCATCAATACCATGAAAGGATGTGGTGGTGCACGAGAACCGGGGTAGTAAAGCATCAGTTAATTTCGAAAAACAAAATGCTTCTACACTACTTGAGGGTAGCGGAATATTTTCCTGCACATTTTGTGATGGAGTGCCCCAGTGGTGGGCGGAAAATCCGATCCCAATCTACCTTACCGATGCCAATCAAGGCATATAATGGTGCCATAATCTTGGAAAACTTTGCTATAAACTGGCGAAAATATGACGCTAGACCGATGAACTGTCAAGCCTAACGCTAAAACATCCCGTCCAATCTAAATATCGTATCGCAAGTAATTAACGGGTAAAACAGTCACACTAACGTAAAATCTTATATCATACAATTTACCCGAGTAATAAAATGGAAACTGCTCACCGGAGTGACGTAAAATTCCAGCTGGTGCGCTTACTACAGATCCACTCACTATTCTTTGAACTGGCTGACCGCAGTACTGTTGCTCGCCTTCCTAATGCTCCGCTCAGGGAAGTTAGACGCGAAGTGTCCTTGTCCATGACAATGGAAACAAGTGATCCCGTTCACTTGGTTAATCTCCACACTGACTGCCGCTTGTGGAAACCTGGAAACCTCACGGAATTGCTGAAAGACGACGTTTGCATTGCCTGTATAATGGCTAGAAAGTTACGGTTCTGTTGCTCTAGTCGAAGTCGCCATTTTCGGTATTTTCTATCGCGTTCAGAAGCACACACATTATCCCTACACTGTTTCTCGTTAGCTTCACTGTTTTCTCCACATGGGCTGACTGAGTTACAATCCCACTTCTGATGTCGGGTTTGGCCCCAGGCAGACATCAGAAGTAAAAGTCAGATATGGCAACATACAAATTTATTTAAGTCGAACATAGTCACTTTAATTTAATCTAGAAATGAAATCAAATTAATTAAATAACTAGCATAGCAACGTGACAGTGAGATCAGTACTGACTGTCAGAGACAGGGTTCCACGCACCCACCGCAATAAGGACAGTACTAATTGTCTGACAACGTTCCACGTCCAATAACCGGGCTGAACTGACTGTCGAAAGACAGTGATCCGTGCACCGCGACGCATCCGATAGAAATGCGTACCGACTCAACCGCGCGACTCCTTATAAAGGCGATCACTTGGCGGAAACGTTACAATATTTTACTGTCTGCATCCGGTGCACGTTCCACTAGCGCCATCTAGCCGCCGTCTCTCACAGCTGTTAAATAATATGGCTTCCGACATGTTGATAATTTTGGTATGATTCTGGTTAAAAGATATTTTATTTTTATGAAACTTAAACTACAAACAATATTCCATAATAAACTAAATTTTCTTTACATATTTAAAATGAATTCAACTTCGAAGAATAACAAAGTGTAGCGTATCTATTCGAACACATAAGTTAAAATTTGAAAATGGACGGTTGTGTTTTGATTAAAAAGTATACGAGCTTGGATTTCGGATTTACAGCCAGCATACATTTATGAGAACTAAGTGTTTTGGTTTTAAAATTATCTTCTATAATTTGTTTGATTAATAAAGTCAGCAGTCAGTTCTAGACTTATATTGTATTTATGCGATAATGCCACGAACAAAGCGCCCTGTTCGTAAGCAAGAAAAAACAGTTGAAGATGACGAGACTCTAAAGAAATTGGATAAACTTGGTAATTTGTTGCCTAAAACTTACTTGACTCGTGTTTCAGAAATTATTACAAACCATGATTACGAACAATAAAGTAACTTAGATTTGCATGCCATTTCAACTACGGAGAAACACACTTTCAGTCGGTTTATAGTGAAATCCTTGATGGAAAAAGAAGTATTTTTAGATTTTCAAGCTCCCAAAGTCATATATTTTGGTCACACTACATGTGAGATAAAGCCTATCATGAATGCTTTGAAGGATGCAAAGCCAAAATCAAACCGTGTCCTTACTCGCCAACTAATCGCAATAGGCATCATATACAACTTTAGCTTTATACCTTTCCCCCAATTAATTTATTATTCACAGACCCAGTGCCCTAAATCTGCTGTTCTCTATAGAACTACTACTAATCAGCCCATAAATGACCCTCTGCTGAGTCAGGCCTCCTTAATTAACCTACTGTGCCACGCTGGTTCGTATCAAGTTTTCCTTCTCTTGTGGCTAGGTTATCGGGCTTATCATTTCCTTTTGTCGGCTCTTTCTGCACCCTCGGAGTGCCGTAAGAGTGTGACAAAAGGAATATTGGTTTCAGTTTTGATTTGATTGAATCAGCAGCATTTTCGGGCCTAGGTCTTAATTTTTCCTTATTAGCGCAACCGTGTTATGCATTATGCATACTTTCAGCTCAAGACCATAAAAACAAAATTGATTCCCGAGCTCACATGGAGAGGAGGAATGTCGAACTTGCATTTAAGATACTTCTCGGATCCATTAGTAACACATATTTGCAGAAAACAGTTGGGCAATTGGTAAGTTAGCAAGTCTCCTTGCAGAATTGATGGGAGTTGAATCTATGCCTCATTGGGACTGTTTACTATTATATTACTTTTTAAGCATGACAGCTTGAAATATAATTAAATAGAACACCATACTACACTACATAAAAAAGCTATTAATAAACTACCAAATTTAGGACTTCAGAACAGTTACTAAATGTCTCCATTGAATCCTTTTATTTACAAGAGCAACTATAGAGTTTTAATCTCTTCTCTTGAATGGCTCTCTGAACCAGGGGTAAAGGATAAATGATTAACTATTATTTGATTTTAAAATATTTTGGTGTGTGTTTATTTCTGAATGACTTCTACATTTGGGATATGGTATAGGTCTGATTGAGTTGGGTTGAATTGAGTATGCATGGAATTTAGTACTCAAATACTATTGCAGCAGTGGTATTGTTGTTGCTAATGATGATAAAAACATGATAAAAAACAATAAAATGTTTATATTTCAGAAGACAGAGCTACACTTGAAAGAGGTTCCCACCGTCAGAGCAACACGGCATTCCAGTAGATCAGCATCACATGATGATGGTACAGTATTTATAATTACACCTCTGGAAAATCACCACTAAGTAGATCTGCTTTCTTGGGTTGCACTACAAATGTAGACATTTAGTAGATTCTTGTGTTATTAAACTCAAAATCACACTGAGTTAGTCTAGTTGCTTTTTTACATAAAATGACCTTCATAGGATATGATTAATTAGAACTGCTTTCACAGGTTGCACCTCAAATGTTAATTCATATTAATTTGTTAAGTAATTTAATTGTAATACTCTTGTTTCGAATTTTAATAATTTTATTTATCATGATTGCGAATATCTGTAGTCTGAATTTCCTCTTCTAAGCATCTTGTAACTGCGATTGTAACAATATATATTTCGTCTCTAACTGTAATATGTGGATAATGTTGTGGGATACAATGTTATTAATTATAGAATTCATAGCTGTTAAGTAATATGTATACATTACATTAATAATTAGGTAGAAGTTCGATTCAACTATGTATTGTAAAAACTAAAAATAGAAAATAAAATGTGTTTACTTTGTAATATGAAATTTTAGTTAGTGTAACAAATTAACAACTTACTTAATTCTTTGTTTCTTTTTTATTCTTTTTATTTGCCTTTTTGCTTGTTTAAAATAAAATCGGAAACCCTGGTGCATAGATGTAACTCATATTGCGGACATTGTTTACAAACATGTTATTCACCAACCCAAATGACAGCCAGACTCGGAGCAAGTGCCTCTGGGATAACTCGTTATTGTAATTTTAGAATAGATTTCATCACATCACTAGCCTTCTCTGCTTTTTACCATTAAGGTTTTTTGTAAATACTTGACATTTCTCTTTACATTTACTAACCAAACCATACCATCTATTTTCCACTAACCGGGTGCTTTTTGGGAGCAGGCTATCTCACCGAGAACTCATCCCAGGGGTCTGGAGAACGTGGTGCTAAGAAATACTTGGGTAAGTTAAGGAAATCACTCTCAACCAGTCCTGTCTCTATGATACGCCCATCCCAAGCTACAACCACAAATATGTTTGCTAAAATGTTTGAAATTTTATCCACTAGCCACCCGCCCCGGCTTTGCACGGTTGAACCTCTGAATTTATCAATAATAAATAATAATAAATATCCTTGGACATTTTCACACAAAGCCATCTAAGCTAAGCAACTTAATGCTTGTGTTATGCTAACGAGATGGATGATAAACTACTTATATACCTACTTTTTTTTTGTAAATACATACATATTATAGATGGAAAACACCCAGACCCTGAACAAATACAGGGTGTCCGGTGGGAGATTTATGTTTTAAAAAGCAAATATCACGAAAAGTAATAAACGGTGCGGGGGGAGGGTGGCTTCATTCGACGCACCGAGAGTGCGGATTGTCACTCACAATGCCGCAGTGGTCAGGACAACATCGAGCGTACACCATTGAGGCGTTTTTTAAGAGTGACGACTCTTACGTAATGGCGCGCCGAAAATTTTGTTCCCATTACAATATTCGGCGCTTGAGCGATGCACCAAGTGTAAATTTGATACGGTCGTGGGTGGATAAGTTTCGCCAGACATCTTCTGCTCTAAATATTCCACAGCCAGGGCCCAGCAGGACATCAAGGACTGTCGAGAATATTGAAGAAGTGGAAAGAAGTTTGCGTGAAAATCCGCGACTCTCAATAAGGAAAAGAGCGGCCCTTTTAGCCCTACCAAAAACTATTGTTCACGAAATTGTGAATAAAGATTTGAAATTCCATCCTTTCAAGATCCAAATAGTCCAAAAACTTAAAGAAACAGACTTTATTTTACGAAAAGCCTTCTGTGAACGAATGTTGGAGAGATTTCGCACAGTTAACTGCATTTTTTGGAGTGATGAAGCTCACTTTCATCTTAATGGCCATGTGAATAAACAAAACTGTCGCTACTGGGCCCCACGAAAGTGTAATCCTCGACAAAAACATCAACGACCATTACATTCCCCAAAAGTTACAGTCTGGTGTGCATTGTCAACAAACGGAATTATAGGGCCCTATTTTTTTGAAAATTCAAGAGAACAAGCAATAAACGTAAACTGTGAAAACTATGGACGCATGATTGCCGACTATTTTTTACCAAACTTGCGAGCACGTTCCTCCTACTCGACGCATACGTGGTTTCAACAAGATGGGGCGACTCCACACACAGCCAGAACGTCAATGGATCTGCTTCGCCAAAATTTTCCGCGAAAATTGATAAGCCGCTTTGAGGACATCGCGTGGCCACCGAGGTCACCAGATTTAACTCCCATGGATTTTTTTCTATGGGGGTATCTCAAAAGTAAGGTTTACACCAACAACCCTCGGACTGTCATGCAGTTGAAGGAAAATATCCGCTGTTTGACTCAAGAAATTCAGCCGAGTTTGCTACAGCGCGTCGGGCGGAACACGATGGAACGTTTTCAACAGTGTGTGGATCTGAATGGTCAGCATTTGGATGAAATTATATTAAAAAATTGAAATCCGCATGTTTCTTTTACCTTTTACACTATATAATCAAATTATAACATCAAAATTTTTTGTTTTATTAGCGTTTGAAATCATAAATCTGCCGCCGGACACCCTGTACTTGTAGGTCGTAGAAATATTTCTTCCGTGCGGGAATCGAACCCGCGACTTGCTGCGCAGCAGTCGATCAAATATAATGCATTTATTATACATATAAACTTTCATCTTAAATCACTCTGTCCATTAAAAAAACCCGCTTCAAAATCGGTTGCGTAGTTTTAAAGATTTAAGCATACATAGGGACGGTCAGTAGACAGCGACTTTGTTTTATAGTATGTAGTGATAGTGATAATCTTTTATCTACTACGACTACTCAGCCCAAAGATGACCTACTGCTGAATCGGGCATCTCCATGTATCTCCCGTCGCACGGTAACCTCCGGTAATTGGTCTACTGTGCCATGCTGGCCAGACGGGTTTCGCATCAAATAGTGGTAGTGGTAGTAGTTTTAGTTTGATAGTATCTGAATCTATTTATAAAAGACTAGTGGCCCGCCCCGGCTTCGCCCGTGCAAAGCGGGGGTGGGTTATACATATAAACCTTCCCCTTGAATCACTCTATCTATTAAAAAAAACCGCTTCAAAATCCGTTGCGTAGTTTTAAATATTTATGCATACATAGGGACGGACAGAAGAATGCGACTTTGTTTTATACTATGTAGTGATAGTGATGTTTGAGTTTTTAGCTGTGGCGAACGCCGCCTAGGTTGGTCCGTGTGGTGACGCGTTTAGAATTCATAGTGTCACCACCTCATTCCGCGTTAAAGGTATCGAATGAGCCAGAGGCCCGAAAACCTAGCCGCGAGAGTAGGAAGCTGAGCACTTGTTTAAGCCCCACGCCCCATGTGCCTCGCAGCCGTGCCGCCGTCGGCCTCGCGAGCCCCGTCCGGCCGCCGCTCGCGGTCCGCGGACGCGTCCTGCCGCAAGCCCCCGTCCACGTGCGGCCGCACCACGCAGCGGCGCCGCTCCAAGTCCGTGTACCGAACTCCCGCCTACAACAAGAACTCGGCGCTCAACTACCCCGCCATCACGCCCAAGGTCAGTGGGGTACACGCATGCACCAAGAGGTCAACGTGAGTCACATTTGCACAAACCTAGTGGCCCACTGTTCGACCATAATAAATGTATAGTTCTATTCTCAATTTGACCACAGACTAACAATAAATAAAAGAGTATATCACTCACAGTTTTCATGCTACTGACTACGCGTAACGACTGTCATAGATGGCAGATGGAGACACAGAATTTCCATGACAAATTTATAAGAATTAAGTTCTGTTTGCACAGGAAGTCGCAGCCTAGTGGATGTTGGACGGCTGAACGAAATTAGCTACAAATTTATTTTAAAAAATCAGGGTAACATCAAAACACTTGTCGATATCGGCATATAAGTCCTAAAAATTCAATATCCCACAAAAAATTTGTGTACTCGTAAACTTTAAATTTGGTCTCATGACATAGGTACTGCTATTTGCTTAAATCATCTTCCACTGATGCCAATCCCAAAAAAACCTGGAAAAGGAAAGGTTGATATCATTTTACCTAGATTAAGTCCTATCCGTTTATTACAGGTAACACCGCAAACTCCTCTGACGGTGCTCCGGCAGCCGAGGCAGGGTGAGATGGTAGTATCTATGTCTGGCTCGCCTGTCATGGTGCCTAGCTGCTACACGTAAGTTGCCCAAGGAACAGTCCAATGCTATTCACTCTCTAAATACCCTACTAGCTTATGTGGACTTAAACCCCGTGCTTGTCTCTGCTCTGCTTATCCGCTAACGTGCCCGTGGCACAATGGTTGTGCCATGGAAAACGGACGGCGAAGTGTCCGGTGGCACAACCCCTGTGCCACGGGATTTCGGCGCGAAAGCGCGCGCATCGACTCGTTCTTGTCAGTTAAATTTCCTATCCCTGTTTAATAAAGGTACATTTGTATTCTTTGTCTCGCTTCTATGCTAAATAATGAACGAGGTAAAGCCAACCAATCACATTCCATAGAACAAAATTGTAAATTTTAACGATTCGAACTTTTTCGGTCAATGACCGACATTCAGTTGCATTCGTGTTTTGATAAAGTGAGTGCGCGTATACGGAAAAAACTCGATTAAATATAGAAATAGTGATTTAAAGTGAGTGATATTGGACATATTTAAAGGTGAGTTATCTATTATTACATTTATTTAATAATTTCACCTTCAAACATAAAATTCACCCGTTTTTAGAGCCGATGCATTTTAGTACATTTGGAGGTTAGCTATGATTGTATATTTTGTGTTTTGTTCATATTTTGATACTTTTTTGGCTGTTTCTAATACTAAATGCTATTAAATGTTATTAATATGATAATTCAACTAATTACATGCCGTTTTACTAAAAATATTTGCAAAATATGTAAAATATGACTTAAATAGCGGAACTAAGTCAGTACTGCGTGCGCAGCCAAATTTTAATGACAATTTATTTTTAATTAAATAAATAATACTATTGTATCTTTTATTTTTTTCCATATTATACACAATTTACACATTTTAAATAAATAAAAAAAACCATATGATATAGCTTTAATTTTTGAGATATGATTTTTTAAACAAAAGGGGGTATCAAAAAAAATAATTATTTTTATTCTGTTTTAATAATTCTAAAAATTCTAAAATGGAGTTAAATAATACTAAACAAAACACTAAATCATATAGCTTTATTCATAATAAACATAAAAAACATAAAACTTGTAGGTAGTACAATAACAAATTCATGTTTATTTAGTGGTTTTGTGAAATCCGAGCCGGGGGGCGCGGCTAGAAGTCGGGGTCAAAAATCGCGGGGCACTATGAGGTGGCACAACCATTGTGCCATGGGCACGTTAGCGGATATCAGCTCAGGCTCAGGTAAAATAAAGCATTCTAAATGAGAAAGAATTTTTGAAATTGGTCCCTACATTTCTTACAAACCTACAGAAAGACAAATCTTTCCTCTTTAGAATATTAGTATAGATTTAAAAACTGTAATACATAAAAGAATTCTCTGACAAACTTGTGAACTCTGCATCTCCAAACATGTCTGCAAGACTCTCAATTATCATACCATGAAAATTAGTTCTCCCATTCAGGCCCGTCAAACATATAACACATCCGAATATAAATAACACATTTGTGATTGCAATGATTTTCTTTCCTTCTGAATTTTATCTCAATCTTCCAGCATGAAACCAGACGAGAAGGCTAACTGCAACATCCTCCTGCAAGACGGCACGATGCTCTCCCTCCAGCCGAAACAGCTGCGCCAATCACAAGCCTACATTCCCTTCTCGCTGATGGACTCCAATGTCCTTAGCCAACTCAAGACCCTTAAAGATAACCTGGATAAAGTCGTGCGCCTTGGGGAGAAGGTTATGAAGTGACCTTCGACGTCACGAAGCATTGCAACGTCATGAAGTGACTTTGTGGTCTAGTGAAGTAACTGCGCGACTTCATGAATTGACAGTGTGTCCTCGCGAGACCTTGAAGTGACCTCGCGACTTCTTAAAATGACCCGTGACGCCTTGAAGTGACCTCGCGACGTCTTGAAGCGACCTCGCGACCTCATGAAGTGACTTTGTACTTTGTGAGACCTTGTAAACTTTGAAACTTAACTACACCACAACTGCTTTCCATTAATAGTATTGCGCAGTGAGAAGTGGTTTTGTTTTATTATAATAATTATGTGTTTGTTATTGTGTGTGTATGACATGGATGCATTGTGTATGTTGTAAAGTCATTGAATGCGGCGATTATTAATAGTCCTTGTAATAGTTGAAAATATTTTGTGCGCATGCCCGAACTTCCGTCATGTTTTTCGGGCACTTTATTTAAAAATGTGATGTGTTATAATGCTTGTTGCACAGCCATAGTTATGAAAAGTGCCCGAAACTGTCATACTGCTGCGTTTCTGACATGGCGGACGCGCCTGCGCTATTCGAACTATAAAAAGACATATTAGCTTGATCTTTTTTACAGATGGGCTAGTGATGGGAAACAGAAAATATCTAGTAGTAAAAAAAAACTTTTTAAAATACTTGGAACTGTGACAAGATGGTGTGGGTATATTATCTGTGAAATTCTTTATCACTTTTTCTTCACTTTTCGACCCAGTTTTCTTTGGGATTAGTTTCATGGTCTGAACCACCTATTTAAATTTGGCCCATAAATTATATATTAATATTTGGCCATTAAATTCAACCCATAAATGACCCACTACTGAGTCCAGGCTCCCTCAGTTAGATGGAGGGTATTTGGCACTAGATAATGTTGATGGATTGAAGTTATGGTAATGCGAGGGGCTAAGAAAAACGGCTCCCATTCGGCATTTTCAAAGTCAATTGTTGTAAACCGCATGCAATGATGTTTTACGAAGTATTTTTTTATCAATTTCTAATGTTATGGCTGATTTGTGTACAGTGATTGTGTGCCTTGGTATTTTACTAGGTAATAAATATTGATGATAAAACAGTATTTTATTCAATAAGGTACAGTCCGCGTCGATATTTATGGCCGCTCTGAATGTAGGCGCATTACGCTGCGTTCAACACAAAATCAGGTATCTGGGGGACGTACGCGGGGCGGGGAGGCAGGGCACGTCTTCCACCCGCAACCGTCCTCGCCACCCGCGTGTTAGTGTGAGTGAGCTACATTCGTATTGGTTATGAAATGTAAGTTGCGCAAGTTCGTACCCACGGCTACATTCAGAGCGGCCATAAAGATTGGCGCGGACTGTAATTGCACCGAATTCGGAGTAGTAATGTTCAAATTTGTTTGCTTCATTAGAAAAACAACCTAAAAGTGCATGATAAGGGTTGGTGTTGTCATATAAACGCGCTCGCAGACACGACAGAGATGACAACCCAGTGCCTCCCACAGTCTCGCATGCTATCGGTGTGGTCGCTGCTGCGGATCCCGTATTGGCCAATTTAATAGTTGACTTCATCAAAAGAAGTTTGACAACTCTTGATGCTGATGATGGATGATTAGAAAATGGTAGCTACAGTTAGTAGTAGTACCGCATTCTATCCAGAGGGTGTCGTTAGAGTTGACAAAAGGAATTTTAAAGGACGATAACCTAGCCGCAAGCGAAGGAAAACTTGATTCGTAATCCTGTGCCAACCTGTCTTGCCAGCACAGTAAGCTATTATACAGTATCGTCGCAGTAATCGGGACCAGTATTGCCGAGGTAGCACTTCTGCGTGCAGCGTACTTCGGAATCATACCTTTACATTGCAATGGCGAATAGTGGTGGGAAACAGATAATAACTAGTAGTCCAAAAAATAACGGTTTAAAATACTTGTAACTGTGACGAGATGGTATGGGTGTATTATGTGTGAAATTCTTTATCACTTTTTCTTAACTTTTTAAGACAATATTCGAATAAAAAACATTTTCATTTTGAAATAAAATTCGTTGGCTTTAGCGCATTGAAATTTAACACTTTTACAACTATTATTTTCTTTTCTTTCTTGTTTACATTCATGGTCTGAACCACCTATTTAAATTTGGCGGAAGGTCAAAAAATAACCCTGTAATATTAAATAGGAACTTATTATGAATATTGACCCACCATCGCTTATCTACCCAATGTTTTATATGTCTAGTGCAATAAAGAATTTCACACATAATACACCCACGCCAACTTGTCACTCTTACAAGTATTTTAAAACGTTATTTTTTGGACTACTACATATTTTCTGTTTCTCATCACTAGCCCGTCTGTCAAATCGATCAAGCTATGTTGAAAGGGGTATAGTGGATATTGTTTTTTGTGTACAGGACGGTATGCGATTTCCGTCGCCTTTGCACGTTAACACTGGAGGTGCTGTTAACGCCAATCCGTTTGGATAGAATTGCACAATATGATAATTACCCGTTATGTAACTGGAGGAGGCATCACTCAGCAATGGGTCGTCTATGTGCTGAGTAGTAGAAGATTGAGGTCCTTCCGACGTCAGAAATCTCTAGCAAGCCATCTCTTAGGGCCTCCGCGCATTAGGCTACCAAGTCGCTGCGGCCAACTAATTCTTCTACGATGTATGTAGATGCGCGCATTAGGCGGCCAACGAAATACATCGCGACTCACACGTGGCCTATTGGCCGCCGCGGCCGGGGCTCTTAAGTCTTAGGTCTAAACTAAAAACATTGCTTCAGTTATTTTCTACTACTACGCCGTAGCTCATATATGACCCACTGTTGAGTCGGGTCTCCTCCATTTACATGGGAGAATAATTAGATTAGTAAAACTACTTTACAGTTCTATAGAATGTCATAGTGTTTACTATCAAGTTTTCCTTTTCTTACAGCTAGGTTATCAGCGTTAACATTTCCTTTTGTCGGCTCTTACCGACACCCTCAGGATGGAATGGGGCGGTGACACTATGTATTCTAAATCCGTCACCCCACAGAATTACCCAGTAATTATCATTCAAATTAAAATCAAAAGCGAACACGCACACACTTTATTAATTATAACCCCCCCACCCCCTAGTATAGACACACCACTCGTTAGCGGTAGCCGTTCTTTGCGAGGGTCTGTTCCACCTCCTTCACGTACTTCTCGGCCACCTTCTGCTGACGCATAGCTGCCACCTGCAAGGTAATCGTGTGGATTTCAACCCTACTTTCAATACATATTCTCGAGTGGAGGCTGCGTCCGGACCTCCACCTTTAGTCACCAGGACTCTAAGGAGAACTATGCCACGTTGGCTGGCAAGTTTTCATACTCTTACGGCTAGGCCTTGTCATTTCATTTTGTTGGCTTTTATAACACCCTCAGAGTGAAAGGCCGTGGTGACACTATGTATTCTAAATCCATCACCAGACGGAAATGGCGGGCGAAGAAGAATTAGAGGTAGGACTGATGCATAATTTTTCACTTTATCTGCACACACACACTCACTCACTCTCTCACACACACAGATACTCACGCATGCGCACATCATACTCTATACGTGACGTCACGCCACATCAACGGAGTGGGGCGTTAATAGCTGCGACACAGTCTAGCACTAATGTAGGTATTTATCGCACTAAATTAATGTATCCCTAGTTTTTAGTTCCGATAAATAAAGAATTTGAATTCGATGATGGTGACTAAATACCAGTTCCATTGAAATTAAACACTTTTTAACGGATTTATCGCGTGTATATTACATTATTTAATTCCCGACGTTTCGAATGCTTTACAGCAGTCGTGGTCGCGGGAGAGACTAGATGACAGTTGTCTTCAAAAGTACAAAGAAACAGTTAAAATCTACCGCCTATAATAATTTTTTAATCAATATTGAGATTAAAAAACATCCAAATTTCAATAGAGAGGATGGTTGGCAAGTACCACCTGCTTGGGATCCAGTCATTAAATTGATCAAATCTCAAGCAAAACACTCATCTGCAAGACCTCTGGACACCGTGAGCGATTTCTGCGTGCACAGGGAACGTTATCAATAAAACAAAATTATAGGCGGTAGATTTTAACTGTTTCTTTGTACTTTTGAAGACAACTGTCATCTAGTCTCTCCCGCGACCACGACTGCTGCAAAGCATTCGAAACGTCGGGAATTAAATAATGTAATATACACGCGATAAATCCGTTAAAAAGTGTTTAATTTCAATGTGTAATAATCGCGAAAACCTAAGAAATCATTACCAGTTCCATGATCAATTTTATACTATAGGGCGCCTAAAGTTGCAACAAAACAAGGTGGGGGATAAGTAGATACCAGACAGTGTCGTTTTGTAGCTTAAAACCAACAAGAACATGGTAACTACCTTCTCCTTGATGACTCTCCTTTCGTACTTCTCTTGCTGCTCCTGCTCCATGCGCAGCGCCACTCCCTCGTTGTGGATCTTCTCCCGTAACTCTGCCCTGCAGACCCACGTTCGAGAACTCATTATCAGGACAAACAGCTACCTACATCTGGTAGCAAGTGGGCTCGACCAACAAAGCATATTTTGCCTCTCTTATTTCTCCTGTCTTTTGTTTAGGGTTTAGACGGTTTTGCTTAGCTGTCGTTGCTTAAATACACACACGGAACCGAAAGATTGTCCAACCATGTTTTAAGGACCTTAAATCTACGTTACCTAGCGCGTTCCTTGTCATTAATCTGTTTCATAATCTCTCGACGATGCTGCTCGATACGGGCCTTGCGCTTATCGTCCAACTGTAAAAGCAATGCAACCGAAAGGTTAAAATAAATATTTAAACGATACTACTCCGCCCATAAATGACCTAGACGGAGGCTACGGCACATAAATATAATTGTTACACAATTGTTACAAACTACATATTTACCCGACAGACACTGTCAGGCAGTCAGGCAATTCAACCAGTCACCTTAATTTCTACTTTATTAATTAACTAGCGACCCGCCCCGGCTTCGCACGTGTGCAATATCACTACATAGTATAAAACAAAGTCACTGTCGTCTGTCCGACCCTATGTATGCTTAAATCTTTAAAACTACGCAACGGATTTTGAAGCGGTTCTTTTTAATAGATGAAGGAGAGGAAGGTTTATAAGTATAATACATGCATAATTGTAGCCGTGCGAAGCCGGGCCGGGTCGCTAGTTGACATATAAACCTTCCTCTTGAATCACTCTATCTATTTAAAAAACCGCTTGAAAATCCGTTGCGTAGTTTTGAAGATTTATGCATACATAGGGACGGACAGACGACAGCGACTTTGTTTTATACTATGTAGTGATATGAATTATATTATCGGCAAGCGTAGTGTGGGACGGCCCTCGGGAAAGGTTGCGGGCAGCAGCTGGATGCGTCAAGCTGAAGACATGGCGCTATCGGCGCTCTTTAGGGGAGGCCTATGTCCAGCAGTGGACTAATGTGGGCTGATGATGATGATACTATAAAAAAATATCTCCCAAGTTTGACTCACAAAATTACCATTATATTTTAAGTCAGCTTCATAGTTGTAATGATACCTATGGGGGCGCATACATCCAGCTGCAGTGGATTAGTGTGGTCTGAGTATGATGATTAAACCATTATTGTATTTCTAAAGTTAAGTCTTGAGCCTGAGCATGAGCTTTTAGGCGCAAAGGGATGATCATCCAGCCAGACGAGGTGATATGTCTGGCTAGGGGTCGCAGCGCCTATCCCCCGATAGTTGTAGTAGGGGAAATCTTAACTGTGCGAATTGTCCTTGAATTGTCTTTTTGGTAATTATCACATTTAGAGGCGATATTTTTTTATTCAAAAATGATTAGTTCAGATTCTTCGAGTAAATTGTGTAAGCTTATTGTAAACTTTCGGTTTTGAGAGTCAGGTCAGGACCCGGGATACCTGTAGATAGGTCTTTAGTATATTTGACTAATAATATTAATGATCACGTATAAAACATTAAGACTTGCCTCCTTCTCCTTCTGTATGAACTCCTCGTTCTGCCTAGCCGCGTTGTTGAAGCTCTGCTCGTCCTTGGCTATCTCACGTGCGATCAGCCGGTGGATGTCGTTGATCTGTGATTAAGAGTCATATTATGCATTACAAAAGTATTTCAATATACTTAAACACGTTTACAATGCCTAGGATCCTTGAATCGCTTTCCTTGAGGCTTTCCTTGAATCGCAGGACTTGTACCGCATGACTCAACATAGACAATTGCCGGATCCTTGATCGAAGATGGAACGGTTTCCACTGTTATACCAAGATTGTTGGTATTAAAACCTAAAATGGCAAATAAAATACAGGATGGTGTGACTAAGGGACCTAGAAAGGCACTTAATCTATAATAACAAGAGGAACAAATCTGCCAATTAGGCTGGTCAGTTGCAAAGTAAGATCATTTCCCTTGAAACTGTAGGAGAGCCTACTCCAAAGTGGTTCATTTATGCTGCTTAAGAGCAGAATATAAAACATTCTTAGAACTACGTTACAATCAAGACTGCTATCTTAGATTCTTTTTGCTTGAGTACTGGTCCTAAAGTGGAACCTTATCCTATAACCATCTTCTGTGCTAGAGAGATACTGTTCGTTGAAGTACTACATTATTATTTATTATGTACTACATCAAGAATATTTAAAAAAAAACTCAAAATGATACTGAAAAGCGACAAGTAATCACAGAATCGCAGGTTAGGTCCTTTAGGAAAACAGTTTTAAAGGCAATTATGATATAGTTACCTGTTGAACGCGAGCTTCGTGAAGCGCATTCATCTCCTTGTTCCTCTTGATGGCTGCGTCTCTCTCTTTACGGCGGTACTCTCGCTCCACGTCTTCCTGTATCTTCAAGTTACGGATGCGGTCCAACTCTTCCTTCAATTCTTGCTCAGCCTGGAACAAATAAACTCTAAATCAGCCGATTGGAGTCTTGTGTACATGAGAAGATGAAGTCTAAATACTTAGACGTTGCACGACATACATACAATATAATACGATATCAAATACGATTACCACAAGTTGAAAAAGCCTCCTTGTAGAGAAAGTAACAACAAAAAACTAAACCAAAATTGTGTTACAATTCCATAGGCAAAAAGTACATCCAACTACCAACCATTACATTGTCATTCGAAATATTCTAGCTAACTTGCTTTTAGGTTAGGTTAGCATGTTTTTAAATAGAGGTATTTAGTAAATTATGGTGTCTGTAATGTAACGGTCATAAAGTAGATCCCTGTGGTACACCCACCTTCTGCGCCTTGGCGATATGATCTATGCCTTTCTGCTTCGCTGCCTTTACAGCGTCTGCCTCGGCTTTGTTTTTTGCTTCCCGCTCATGCTTCTTCTTGATAAAGTTGGTGATACGAAGATCCATGATGCGCTCTTCCTCCATCTGAAGCTGCTTGTAGTATAGCAGCTCGGCGTTCCCTTATAAAAAAGAGATCGGAGGAAGGATTTATTTATTTATTAACTAAAATATGGTGTGCAGAATTAATATTTGCACTATAGATCCCAAACTAGGCAAGCCTGTGTCTTGGTACACCGGCGTGATACAGCGATCAATTGCATGCAGTTGACTACATTTAAAATAATATACAAATTGGTTAAATTAGCTATGATACAATAAAATAACCATTAAGATATTTGTTGGTTACATTTCAATTAATTTATGATGTTAAATGTATATGGTGATTATTATATCTCCTAAAAGTAATTAAGGGCCCCCACTCATTAGGCGGTCAAGCGCACCTCGCGGCCACGTCTGCGCCCACATTCCTAAATCGAATTCATATGGTGTTCCAAAATGGACGTCGAAAGTCGCGATGTTTTTCGTTGACCGCTGGTCGCGTAATGCGCGCATCTACATATATCATGGAGAATTAGTTGCGACTTGGCCACGCGACCTGGCGGCCTGATGCGCGGGGGGTCTAACACCATTGAGAATATAAAATAAAAATAAAGGAGCCAATTGCAAGTTAAGTGACCCAAATACCCTCACTGAGCGCCAGCCAACAGACCCTCTGTTTCGATGTAGTCCTATAAGCAGTAACCACTCTCTAACAACACGTTTTATACGGTACATAGGACAGTGTGATAATGAGGGTTTTTGTAGGACAACCGAGTTGTATATTTTATGGTACCGGTACCTAATTCGAAAATCGACCAGCAGATCCATTATTTGATCCTTAGAGTTGGGGGTTGTTGAAAAACTACTCCTTCTTGTTGTCCTATTTAGCCCTTCATACATTCAACATTACTTTTAAAACGGCACGCTGCGCCCTTTCCAGACCCATCATTGCAGTTTTGGCCGCTCCTCCCATACAAGGAATAGTAAATCATCATTCTAATTTCCAAAGAAGTAACGCGTTTTAAAATGTTCATAATAAAAATGCCCTTCCGTAAACTCTTATGTAGGAATACAAGATGATGCTTAAAATTAAGGTTTTCATCTAAAGACACTCCCAAGTATCTTACAACTTGGCGCCGTCAAATTTTGATGCAGTTACAAAACGTTTAGCTTTGATTATGCACGCGCAAGTATGAACGGCGTGAGTCAGTAGATTGCCTGTTATGAAATGCAAGAAAGCTCGATTTTTCCGCATTTAGTGTGAGTACCTAAGTTAGCATCTAGCCATACCTTCAGTATACCATCTTCAGCAACACTAAAGGCAGAGTCCCAGTCGTTACCATGGAAAATTACAGCGGTGTCATCAGCAAAACAAATGGAATTGGCATTATTTAGCGTTACGCTGAGAATCTCGGTAATGTAAATACAAAAGAGAGTTGGCCCAAGCACGCTGCCTTGCGGTATTCCATATTCCAGGTACAGTTGTTGACTGATCAAGCCTCCAATTTTGCAGCATTGCCTGCTCTGGGACAGATAACTGCAAAACCATTGCGTGGTTTGACCTCTGACGCCAAATTCTTCAAGTTTCTTTATGAGAAGTGGAACTGAGATGGTATCAAATGCTTTGCAAGGTCTATAAAGCACCTATGCATCGTTGGCGATTATCAAGGTGTTTTGATACAACTTCAATGAGGAGCTGCTGGCATCCCCTGTAGATTTGTGCTGCCTGAAGCGAATATCGACGATCCGATAATAGATTATTTAGCTCAAGAAAGGAAGTCAGGCGGATATTCACAAACTTTTCTAGGATTTTTGAAAGAATACTCAGCAATGAAATAGGTCTATAATTGTTAAGTTGTCGTTGGATCCACTTTTGTGAATAGGTGTGACCACAGCTCGTTTACTCCGGTAAAACTCCTGTGCTTAAACTCAGGTTACAAATATATGTGAGTGGTTTAACTATACTATACTATCTTTGATGTGTTTTAATAAGGCAGGTCCAAAACCATCTGTTCCGGGTGCACTGTGCATTTTGATATCAGTTGAGAGTTTATATACATACCTCGTGTTCGTCGGTGGGAGAGAGGATTATAGAATTGTGGCACCTATTTTTACTGCATGTGGCTTCTCATAGGTCCTATTGGCGATCCCAGTTTTTTTGCATAGTTTTCCTTACCAAGTTTGATACAGCGTTTACAAAGTGGGATTAAGCAACATCCTCGTCATATTAGTTAAAAATGAACCTATCCATGTAACTCATGTAAGTCTATAATGTATGTAAGTAAATTATCTGTAAATTTACAGTTGTCCGTGAGGTGACGGATTTGGAATACATAGTGTCACCACCCCATTTCATCCTGAGGGTGTCGTAAGAGCCGACAAAAGGAAATGACGGCTGATAACATAGCCGCAAGAGAAGAAAGACAGTTTTTATATTTTTGTAAAGATTACGAACGGACCACGCACTTTTTACCTAATTGACGAAAATAATCTAATTGCAGGCTAAACATTAAAAAAGCACTGTCTTGCCACTTCTAAATTTTAAAATTAAGTGAAACCTATGCACTACGTTTCCCAAATGGGTTGATTTATGGTTTGGATGTTGGACTATAGACAATAGATCGTAAAGCCTACCTTGGTCGAGCATCTCTTTAAGTTTCCTCTGCCTGTGATGTTTCTCCTTCAGTTTCTGCGCTTCATCAATCTGCATTGCGATGTTTGCCTGGTTCACTTTGATACTCTCTTCTTCTATGCGTTCAGCATCCATTATCTGGATAAAAGGTGAAATGAGATCAGTGCAGTCCTCATGCGTCAGTATCGCGAACACTAAAATGTATGAAAACGACAAATTGGCCTTTGAAACTGTGCTGTCCCATACATTTTGGGAAGAACCCCTTTTACTTAAAAGGGTCGCAAATTGTAAGAGTCGTGTCAATACCTAGGATATTTTACCAGGATGCTAGCCCATTATCACAACACATGTGAAAGTTTTGTCCTCACCTTTGCTGTCTCATGGGCTTGTAACTGCTCTTTCAGTGCCGCCAGGTTCTGGAGGCGAAGAT
Organism: Clostera curtula; assembly: GCA_905475355.2. Classification (NCBI taxonomy): domain Eukaryota; kingdom Metazoa; phylum Arthropoda; class Insecta; order Lepidoptera; family Notodontidae; genus Clostera; species Clostera curtula. The sequence goes on along the minus strand of FR997818.1, from coordinate 825,941 downwards.
GGTGTCGCCGTTCCTCTTCTTCCTCGCAGCGCTTTACTGCTGCTTGACGATTCTCCTCCATTATTTCATCAAGTCTAGCAGATAGTATGGACAAACTAGAACTAGCAGCACCTCAAAGCAACTATGACTAACTTTATAGATTTCCATATTTTTTCATTTCCAGTTTCACATCTTGACTAACAATATTTATGCTGAGATCTAGGTACAGGGACTATTGCCAGCTACGTGTCAAATTTCTACGTTACTGACTTCGTGTGTCGATTCTCCTGGCTGTTAGGAAGATAGCCGGGATCATCGAATTGATCGAACGAAGACAAAGGTACCTTGAAATAGTGCTGTTAAAGCCCTAGTTTCCAACAGCAATATCCTTTCCCGCAGCAAAATCTTCTTTATCTTTACATAGTATAAAACAAAGTCGCTGTCGTCTGTCCGTCCCTATGTATGCATAAATCTTTAAAACTACGCAACGGATTTTGAAGCGGTTTTTTTTAATAGATAGATTGATTCAAGGGGAACGTTTATATGTATAACCCACCCCCGCTTTGCACGGGCGACGCCGGGGCGGGCCACTAGTGATGTAATAAACAAGCGTTATATTAGATATCCAAGTCTCCATTTGGTTTCATAACAAGTAGGTACCTTTTCTCCTCCTCGGTCAATTCTTTCTTGATAAGTTCCTTCTCCCCGACTTGGGCGTCCCGTATGGCGTGACACTTGGACGCCAAGATGATACGGTTGCAAAGTCGGGGGCCTTGCATGTTGTCAGCACGGAGCACTGTAAGCCATTTTTTTTAAAACGAAAGCCCTGCACTAGGTGTCACCTGTATCGCGGGGGCAGTTTACAAACATGAAATTGACGCACACATATGACACCCATACTCGGAGCAAGTGCCTCTGGTTTACACAAAGACACTTGCCCGACCCCGGAATCGAACCGGAGACCCGATGACCTAAAGTCAGCACTCTAGCCCCTAGGCCAACAATCAAAGGGAACTATGTTTAAGGAGTGCAATTCGAAGCCAGCTTTAGCATCAATTTTTTTACGAGAGATAGAGTGTATAACCAGCCTCCTGCTTGAGGTGCCCGACTAGCGAAGGTTCATTTTACAGAACACCACAGTCAAATAACATCACATTGTGTACCTGCGCGTGTAAAAGGTCCCAAGATCTCTATAAAGGGAAATGGTGTTCGCAGCTTTATACTTTCACTTTTCAGAGGCTGTGACATCCTTAGATAGTTTTCGAACACCTCCGATATTGTAAACATCCACATGCTTGAGGGCTTCCCTATTAATTTAAAAATCATTAAAGCTTACTTTCGGCCCTGGATAAGGTGTGTGCAGCCTGGTCTGGTCCCTCCAGTTCAGGGTCAGCAGTTCCAGAAGCGGCCTCAGCTCCAGGTTGCGTTTGCAGCATCTTCTTCAAATGCTGTTTTCTGGCTTCAGACTCTTTGGCTGCCTTCTGGACAGCTGCTTCTTGAGCATGCATCGCTTGGATTTGCTCTTCTTGAGAGACTATCTGGTAACAAATTGTAACGTTATTTGGAACAGAAATTATGAACTCTTAGGTCTAGGATAATGGCAATTGAACATCAAGAGGTTACCAGCACCGTCTGTGCGAGGAGGAGGTACTTTTGCTTTAGGGTTGCTAATCTATTTCACTAACCTAATCACCTGCCCTCTTATGATGGAATAGTAATAGTACCATAGTCGTAAAAAGAGGTTAGTAGGTAGTAGGTTGATGATAAGATGATGGTAATACTCCACAATAGGAGCCACTATGCGCAGATTGCTCTTATAGAAATAATAATCTAGAAGAAACCATAATTATCGGAGGAGTCCACTGCTGGTATTAGTTCAGCAAAATCTTCAGATATGCGCATCCTGTTTCTGTTCTTGCACAAATCAGCGCTTCATGTCCAGAGGAAATCCGCACAATGTTAGCCTGTACGCGATGTCCACTCCTCGTCATCATCATCATCATGATGGGGGATTGGGGGATAGGCGCCGCGGCCCCCTGCCAGATATCTGCCTCATCTGGCTGGGTGATGGCACCCTCTTTTTCGGAATTCTATTAAAATACCTTGGCTTGTTGCCTAAGCCTGTCAAACTCCCGCTTATGCATGATGGCCGGGTAGAAGTTGGGCTCAGCTTTGGGCACCACGAGCTTCCTCCATAAACTGGACTGGCGCACGAGCACCACATCCTTTTTCGGAATCTCACATTTATGGATCGGACGCTTGCTGATTGGAAACTTCAGGCGGCATTGTGATGGTCTGTTGAAGAAACAACACAAAAGCAAAATCTACCAAGCAACGATAAAGATAGATATATGTTTAAAGAATAAAGTAGTTACCTATGGTTTTCCGTGTGGTGCTGGATTTAGAATACATAGTGTCACCACCCCATTCCATCCTGAGGTTGGCGTAAGAACCGACAAAAGGAAATGACAAGGCTGAAAACCTAGCCGCAAGAGAAGGAAAACTTGATACGAAACCCTGTGCCAACCCGTCTGGCCAGTTTGGCACATAAGGCTAATTACCCTCCCTGTAATGAGAGGAGGCCCGACCTAGGATTGGGTCATTACTACTTAGATGTTGTTACTGCTTGGTTAATATTTATCAAGGTAGGTAGGTCGTTTTTCTTGGATTATGTACCTGTGCAGCTGATAACATCCCGGTTCGTCACCTGTCCCAATGCAATGATAAGGTATATCTTGTGACGTTTTCACGAACTTCGGCATTTTGTAAAATAAATACCTAACAAAGCAAAAATTTGGTGCAAGAACTATTTATTTCGTTACTAGGTAACCTATCAAATGTCTAATCTATAACGTCTATAACTTGTTTATTGGTAAATCGGTAACTATGAAACAGCAATGTGGAAAAAGTATCATCATTTAACAACATTTCAGCCATTAAACGACCCACTACTGAGTCGGGCCTCACCAAAGTCATGGAGGGAAATTTACCCTAGTGCTACGCTGGCATGAAGAGTGTGCACAGGGTTTGTGTCAAGTTTTCCTTCTCTTGCGGATAGGCGATCTGCCTCTTGGGTAAAGGGTCGCCTTTTACGACATTTTCAAAATGTTATGGGTTGGTGACACTGTGTATTTTAAACCTGTCACCACACGGACAAACTTATAATAAAATTTTAATATATAACTGGGGAAACACCTCCACCTTATATGTATACTATTGCAGGCAAATAATCTTTAAATAATGGAGGCTGGTGTGTGTTAAGCGACGGTAACCGCTTATCATCTGGTGAGTCGGAAGCTAGTTAATAGGTAGTTAGCATGCCCAGCAGGGAGCTTAAACCAACAGTCGGGAAGACAGAACGAGAGGCCCTGAAATTGGGCCGTCCAGAAACGCCGTTTTGGTGGGTAGGTCGGGGGGCAACTGTCACTCGAATTCCCACCTCTAAAGGGTTGTCAAGTCTAGTTCATTTAGTTTAGTCTTACGACAATCGCTTGATCAAGGTAAAACGTGAAATATAACGATTAAGAAAAATATTGCAACTAAAGCGCCGCAAAGTTATACGTAAAACATTTTGTGTAGGCCCTAACAATTTACATTCCTGTAGCTAGATATTTGACATAATCAAATTACGGTTGAAAAATTAAATTAAGCTACCCATTTTTCCTTCCATGATAAAAGTTTGCATTATATGGGTTTCTTTTTAAACATATTGAAAGCTAATAATTTATAAACATAATGAGGACAAAATATTTATTGCTCTTGATAATTTTATCAGATTTACTTTATGTAATACAAATACTATTCGAACGAATGTCTAGAAATGTCAAAAGTTACAAGGCGCAGGCACTAGCGGGAATACGAATTTAGATTTTGAAAATTATATTTATTTGATATATTACGTGTTAAATAAGAATAAAAGCCTCTTAGGTTACACGGATACGGATTTGTATTTTATTTAAGCCTTATAATGACTAACGCGCGGGCAAGTGTTCTTAAATTTGTGAGGTTATTCTTGTAATATTTACATAACCTTTGTTATTTATTAAATAAAATAAAATAATTTAAAACATAGCGATGGCTTTAGAAAAGCCGAAATCTTTGATGTCCACATACTTGCCTCCGCTGGTTGTAAGTAATTTCTGTTATGTTTTTTGTTTTACTAACCTTTTGATACTTTATTGGTAGTATCTATTGATTCCTTCATCAACATTTCATTTCCTATTGATGCAAATTAGATCAGAGCGGGCCAGAAAGTCAATAATTATATTACATTTTCAGTTTGTTTAAAACTTGTCCCACAACATATTGTTTCAGCAAAGTTTAAGAATTTAGTAATAGGTCTACAATTTAAGGCAGTTAATTCTCTGTAGATGAGACAAGATGTATACTTTTTTATTTTGCAGGCTGGGGCAGTGGCGGGTGTGTCAGTAGATGTGGCATTATATCCACTGGACACATTGAAGACTCGTCTGCAGAGTGCACAAGGGTTCCATAATGCTGGAGGCTTCAGAGGTGTTTATAGAGGTAAATAGATCATTGTAATCATCTGCAAACTGCATGCAAGGTGAAGGCTGGCAAGGTGCTGTGTCAGTTATAGTATAGGACAAGCTCCTACTGTTTATCCTACAATGTAATTCTGGCTGCATAGACGTCTCATACAGCCATTGTGCTTTACCAATCTGTACACAAAATAGTGTCAGATATGGAAATTCAATACTTTATATGAGTTAACATTAGAGAGCTTGATGGGGCTGACATAGTTGTCATACGACCAAAAGTACGAAAAAAACCATAGAATTAAAAAAAAAAACTGTTCCACCACTTCTATTACAACAAATGAGTTTGGAAAGGTAATCTGACCTATTTCTCTACAAAAAAACAAAACTTCTGCACTAAGTATAACCTATATTGCAAGGGTAGTTTACAAACATGTAATTTACAAAAACAAAATATGACTAGACTGGGACCCAGTGTCTCTGGATTCTTGCTTTCTTCTGCTTTTCTTGATTCTTGCCCAACAAATTGAACTTGGGACCCGTTGATCCAAATGCAGTTATTGGACAAGGTGTGCACAAGATATTGGAGATCTTTATTGGGTGTCTATGCTCAGCAGGGGATGTTTGTGTTGTAAGATTGATAAGTCCAACAGTGGGTTGATGATGACAATGTATCATAGTTCTGTGATGTTTCAGGTCTACTAACTGTAGCAACTGGTTCAATGCCTACCACAGCACTGTTCTTTGTATCATATGAGAGCACCAAGGTTCTGTGCCAGCCACATGTGCCAAATCACTTTGCACCACTGGTCAATATGCTGGCAGCGAGTGTTGGAGAAGTGGTATGTTAATCATAACCTATAGCATCAATCATAATGCTTTTCTTCAAACTTTAACTTGTGATTACTCTGCACCTATCAAGTTTACGTCAATGGAAGCTTTTGCTGGAGGCGAATTCCACATATCCCTTAAATTCTTCTTCTTCTCAGACCATATAATATGACCCCTGCGGAGTCGGGTCTCCTCCAATTAGATGGAGCGTAATGAACAATAGGCTATGCCACGCTGGAAGAGACGGCTTGGCACAAAAAAAAAGGTTTCTTTTCACGATTTCCTTTTTTTGCGGCTACGTTTTCGACCTTGTCACTTCTATCCGTCTCTTACGACAACCTTAGGCTGGAATGGTGTGGTGACGCTATATATTCTAAATCCCTGGTCTAGGGGTTCGATGTGCCGCCTTTGGATCACGGGGACTCGGGTTCGATTCCGGGGTCGTGCAAGTGTGTGTCTAAACCAGAGGCATTTGCTATGAGTCTGGGTGTCATTTGTATTCGAGAATTACATGTTTGTATACTGCCCCCGCTACACAGGTTTTAAATAGCTAGTTAAGCGTAAAAAAAAATTCGCAGCTGGCCTGTGTGATTCGAGTGCCAACCGAAGTGGCCAAGCAGAGGAAGCAGACATATGTTGGCAACAAGCAACGCAGCAGCATCACCATATTACTTGACGTAAGTATCATATCTCAAAAGTTTAGGTACCGAGATATAACTATGCGATGTGCTCTGTAAACTTCACTATCGCGATGTAAGACTTTTTGGTGATTACCTCATGTAAAGGCGATATTTCTTGATGTGGGTAGTTCAGATTGTCCGTGGAAATTGTGTGAAGTATGTAGCAATGTTCGTCGCTACCCACTGCTTAGTCGGGCGCCCTCCATGTTCATGGAGGGTAATTAGCCTACGCCTCGCTGGCTAAACGGGTTGGCACAGGGCTTTCTATCACCAACGGAGGACTGACGTACCTCCGTGAGTGAATGGCTCATTCTACAGTATTGTGCAAAAGTTGCCTGGGTCGAGATAATATAACATCTCCCCAGGACCCCCAAAACCTACAGCAACGTGGACGGCGGCTTACGTCCCTATGGCGCTGTACAAGGGGGTGAGAGACGGGACATGAGTGGGGGTTTTAGTGGGTAGCCTCCGTATCACCGGATTAGGGCGTCTTCGAGTCCGCACATAACCCTATTGCCTCCACTCGCGGCGGCATTTTACTCCACGAGTGGAGGCGTGAGTACCCGGGCAAAAAGGGTACTCTAACGCCTCCATGGGCTGAGTACTACTACTACAGTAGTGAGTGACCCACTACTGAGTCGGGCCTCCTCCAAATTCATGGAGGGAAATTAGCCTACTACGCCACACTTCCTTCTCGTGCGGCTACGTGACCTGTCTCTTGCGTTCCCTTAGTCGCCTCTTACCAACACCCTGGGATTGGTATGGGTTGGTGACACTGTGTATTCTAAATCCGTCACCGTTTATCCCCCGTGTGGGTCAGAATATAAAACTTCCCCACCGCACGCTGGGAAATAACGCGTTTTGTAAAAGTCGAGAAAACCCAGAACGCTTGGTGGTGGATCGAATGGTCCGCCCGGCTAGCTACCACCCTCACATCTAAGTCCGGCGCCAAGCAGTATTACTGTGTTCCGTCGTGTTTACATGTGAGAGCCGGTGCCCGACAGGGCATTTCCTTGAATTGCCTGCTCCATTTTAGTCCCTGGCGTTGCTTTCCATCACGCAAGCCTAGGGGCAAAGGCATTCAAGTCACTGATAAAAAAACCTGCATACACTGACACTGATAAAAAACACTGATAGACAAGTATTAGTAGTATAAGTAATGACAAAGTAAACCATATGACCAGGCATACAAAAGTGAGGGTCTATGGCGCGGCGTGTACCGGGGCTTCTTCTCGACGGTCCTAAGGGATCTGCCGTTCAGCTTCATCGAGCTACCGATTTGGGAACTCCTGAAGACTGCGGTGCGGGACCGGAATGACGGACATATAACCAGCCTTCAGGTGAGTCGAGGTCGGGAACCGGTTTTTGGCATGTCGATCTCGGGTCAGTCAGATCAGGGTTCTGTGTTGATCCACTTTAAACGAACATTTTTTTTATAATACGGTCACAGACCCTGTGAAAAGGGAAAGCATGACGGTGGAAGAAGAAAGGCGGGTTTCTATCACTGCCAACACTACTACCACTACTACTAGCCTACAAATGCCCCACTACTGAGTCAAGCCTCCTCCAGTTACAAGCAGCCTACTGTGCCACGCTGGCCAGAGGAAATGACAAGGCTGGAAACCTAGCCATAAGAAACACAAAAGTTGATAAGAAGCCCTGTGCCAACCCGTCTGGCCAACGTGGCACAGTAGGCTAATTACCCAACTGGAGGAGGCTTGACTCAGTAGTGGGTCGTATATGGGCTGAGTAATCGTTTCTAAGAACTGCCCTCTTTCCCTCCAGAGCGCGGCGTGTGGGTCAGTGGCAGGAGGTATCGCTGCGGCAGCCACCACTCCTCTGGACGCGGCCAAGACCCGCATCATGCTGGGCCAAGCCCAGGGGGGAGTGTACCCAGCGCTGGCCCAGCTCCACGCGGAGCGAGGCTTTTGCGGGCTCTTCTCGGGTGTAGCGCCGCGGACGGGCGCCTTTATGCTGGGCGGGTTTGTCTTCTTTGGAGCTTATGACCACTGCCGGGCAGCCGTTGAGGCTTATTGTACTTGATGAAGTATCTGTATTTTAAACTAAAAATGAAGCATTGCTGACCAGCCTCATCCAGTTTCTGAGGAGGGCTGCGATGACCAGCCCATAATTGAGCTATCAGGTCAGACCAGTTAATTGGAGAGGGCTTAGCCCACTGACAAGTTTGCCAGTCCATCATCATAATCCAATGCTGGGTATACATCTCCTCCAAGGATTTCCATACCGACCACTCATGAGCCATCAAATTGTGGTCATAAAAAGTGTATATTACTACTATAGGTGTCCACTTAGGTTAGAAACCCTCATTGTTTAGGTATACATACCTTTTTTGTTACATTATGTACAGATGGAGTTTATACTTTTGTTGAAATTAACGTTTCTATTATATTATTGTTATAGTTTAAGTACTAAACTCTTGATTATACTACTGTATTATTATTTCAAAATCACTTGTCAAAACCCCATGGCTACCTGACAACGAAATTATTATCTCATAAGTGTCCCGCTGCTGAGACGGACCTCTGCTTGGAGGGAAGTTAGCATACATTGCCACACGGACCAGACAGGTTGGCACATGGTTAGTGCCAAGAAGGTTTCGCGTGAGGCCAGGTTCTGGCTTTTGTCGGGTCGAAGACAACCTCCGGATGGTATACGGGTAAGATTTACTTGATTTCTGTGTAAATAAATAATATTTGGTATTGCTGTCTAATATTAGTAGGTCATCGTCGTTTTAGCCTATAAACATACACTACTGAGTCGGGCTTTCATGCGAGGAAAGTAGTCTACTGTGCCAAGCTTGCACAGTAGACTACTTTCCTTGGTTAGCACGGGGTTTGTATCAAGTTTTTCTTCTGCTGCTAGGTGATCTGCCTCTTGAGATTTTTATAGCGCTCTCAGGGTGGTATGGGTTGGTGACATTGTGTATTCTTAATTGGTCATCACACTAAATCATCAGTAGGTACTAAATTAAATCAATAATTACCTTTAAATAAACTTTATTGTTCAAGAGTATCCATAACAATTTTATACATCTTTAATTTTAAATGTTAGCTACATTAATGTTTATACAACGATATACAACTTTTTTACTTTATACAATTTTAACGTTTAAACACCTTATTCATAATAGTATATTGTCTGTTTTACTTAAAAATGGTAATAGACTTATGAAGAAACTAGACATGACTTTATTTATATCAAATATATATTAATATCTCAAATTAATTACATATTAATTGAATAATACTTAAGTTAGAGAATAAACAATAGCTAATAACAATAAAGGATGTATTTAAATGGAACTATATTATGACATGATTATAGGTTTAAGAGATTGCGAGCCTAGAAATTAAATCTATAATGAATAAGGCGTCGAGTTTAATGTTTGGATGCGATCAATATTTTAAACGTGAAAACTTAAAATCGATCACACCCAAAGATTGTGTGAATAAACGTTACTTGCTTAATATAATTTATAATACATATTATAATTATAACATTGTGACACTCTTTTCATATACGAACTTTTTATATTTATGCCAACATAACTGCTATCAGAAAAACAAATAGTAGCTTATTTATTAGCTATGCATTTGATAACTATTTAATAAATTCAAGTGACATTAAAGATTAAACTTAAAACAGCATTTGTAGATGGTCTACACTGGTCTGATTGTATCTTATGTGATAAACAGAAATACTTTTGGTGTATTACATTGGATATCTTATAATTTAATTAAATACTGTGTATTATCTTTAGTGTTTAAAGATGCGACAGTATTTTTTATTCTTATTAATATTTATGGCTGGGTAAACTTACTAAAGTCTGTATCTACATGAATATTTTTATCGAGTTAATAACGAAATAGCATTGAGGCAAAGGGATAGATGGCGCCATATGTTATATTTTGAATAAAAAAGCATGTTTTGAAATTGACTTTGTGCCACTATCCAAACTTGTACTTAAACTTACTTAAATAAAAGGGTTAACTTTGGAACATCATAGCCAATTTAAGGGGTTGTAAGATAATATCACTTAAATACATATGTATGATAAACAGTAAAGTAAGGTTAATATTTGTTTTCATAAACATATGGAATATTTAAACTATTCAATTTGCATATATAAATAGAAAACTTTAAACAAGAATGTAAATTATCATATTACTAGTTTGGACAGACTAAGTAGTCTTTACTTTACCTTAAGTCAATTCTAACTTATCCAAGGCCAAAAAAAAACAGCTTACGCTAATATTTGTAGACATTTCAATACCGAAAACACTTAAGTAGTTTAGTAAGAGCTATCCATAATATTTCTGAAGGTATAATTAACTTTACATTGTTCCAATATTTATAACTAAAACCACAGGAATAATCTATGACCAGCCACGCTTTAATACATTATTTTCTGTCTAATACTTTTCATGTCTGTGGGTGATTTAAAAAAGTTTGTAGCTTATCGAAAATAGATGGCGTTGTAAGAAAGTTATATCTGACAATCCACCGACATAGAAGATAAATTACCATGTAGTGATCGTTAAGGGGTACTTCAGATAAAGCGTCACCACCGTGTTTCTCACTGAGAGCGTCGCACGAGTCGACTAATAGGCACACAATAGTTAAGAGAAAGTTTTAGCAACATCTGCTAAGCAAGTATTAGTTCGGTAGGCGACCAAAACCTAGCACTGGGTAATTTATGCTATTTCCGGTAGTCGACTCACGAAGTCTGTAACAGCTGACCTAAGCAACATATCTCGGAGGGCAGACGGCAATAGCACTGTGGAAATCCTGGCAGTTATCTAAATCAGAGGCTGAGCCAAACTCCAATAATATTGAGAAAAGGTAAGGTAGACCGACTCACGGGAGTATCAGAGACAATGGCCGTGACTATTCCTTTAAAAACTTTAAAATCCAACCGAATATGTGGCATAACCAAAAATTGTTAAAGCAACCCCCGATATTACTAAAAACACTGTGTGACTTTGAAACGGGTGAACTGGTTTTGATACAACTTCTACTCCAAGAATCACCGCCAGAAAAACACCTTTAAAATTAAAAAATAAAGCCGCGTCATAACCAATTTGCTTAGGAGTTTGGTGCCACAGAAAGACTCAGATACTTCAACCGTATAGCACCCCTCAAGCAACAATAAACATGCCAAGAACGTGAAGTTGCCCAAGCTCGCCGATAGATGGAGCTCATCTGAAAACCAAGTTATTGTGCGAGCTGTCCCTCGAAGCGTGGCGACGGAAGGGGTTCCACGACGGGGCACGCCGAGGAGCGGAACGGGCAGTGAGCGCAGTGGACCCGCTGGAAGCACTGCTCGCCGCCGAGACGGAGCCGGTGCCAGACCTGGCTGAGCCCGCGGACCCACTGGCCGGCGAGCATTGCTGGGTCTTGTCCATTGGCGTGGCAAGCCGCATCGTCAGGGTGTCTCCGCTTTGCTGGATGAGGCGGACGACCTCTTCGTGGGAGCTCCACTTCACGTCCTTGTCCCCTATAGATATTATGAAGTCCCCCTCGCGCATGCCGCCGATCTGGAACGAAGGAAACGGGCAATATACTATAATGCTATTACTACTCAACCTTCTTAGTCCATAAAAGACTCACTGCAGAGTCGGACCTCCTCCAACTACATTGAGGGTAATTAGCCTACTGTGCCACGCTAACCAGACGAGTTGGCAGTTGGCATTGTCACTTTCTTTTGTCCGTTCTTACAACACCCTCAGGATGAGATTGGCTGGTGATACTATGTTTTCTAAAGCCGTCGTTCACAAGGTCGTTGGAACGTAATTAAGAAGTCCGTGGGCGACGGAAACCGCTTACCACCAGACGTACCCTGAGATTGACCTTGCCGCTATAAAAAATAATAATATAGGGCAACTTACATCAGCCAAAGAATTGGGTTCGACCGCAGCGATCACGACCGGCGCGTCCCCCCTCACGGAGAAACCAAATCCCTCCTCATCAGTCTTCGAATTGGACACGTTGAACTCACTGGCCACCCTCCTCAACGCCTCCTTCCCGCTTTTCCTGCCCTCCTTCCCCAGATACTCCTTATAGTCCAGAACCTTCGGATGGTAATCGAAGTTGTTGTTGAAACTGTTGATGTAGACGCCATTTTGTTTTGTGACTCTGTGCTTCTTGTCGCCACCATATTTGTCGTCGCTCCTTATGATCTGGCTGTAGTAAGCGCTATTGTCCTCGGACCTGTCTCGCTGTCTGTGTTTGTTAAGTTCGTCGTAGTCCGGCTTCGGCCTGTGTCCCGGTTTCCTGGAGCCGTCTCTGTATTTTTGGAGCTGGACCAGCCTGGGGGCGCTCCAGTGGCGCTTCGCCGAGAAGATGGCGATGGGGCCGAGCGATTTGAAGAGGTCGTCCACTCGGAACTGGGCGAAGTCCGGCTGCGTCAGCGCCAATTGGAATTTTGATGACGCTGTGAATGTCAACACAAAAGATCTATTTATTTATTCACTGTAAGTATTGTACCGGTAGGTTGTGGAAAGGAAATGACAAGGCCCTATAACCTATATGAGCTTGTCATTTCCTTTCCACTGTATTGAGCTTCCGTTTGGACAGGATTTATATTGTTTTATGGAGGACAGGATTTATTTTTATTGCAAGAGGCAGAGATAATAGAGTTGAGCATAGACACAAAACATAACGATTAGAGATGGGAAACTATATTTGACAATTCGATACAATATTTCCAACACCTAGAAGTAAGAGAAGGAAAACTTGATACAAAACCCTGCCAACCCGTCTCTCCTCCTTCGTTTCAGCCCATGAATGACCCACTACTGTTACGGGCCTCCTCTAAATTCATGGAGGGAAATTAGCCTACTGTGCCACGCTGGCAAAACGGGTTGGCACATGGTTTGTATCAAGTTTTCCTTCCATGCGGCTAGGTGATTTGCCTCTTGCGATCCCTTAGTCGCCTCTTAAGACAGACACCCTCGGGATGGTATGGGTTGGTGACACTGCGTATTCTTAATCCGTCACCACATGGAAACGAAACCCCTTACCACCTTACAAACATGTAATTCACGAACGCAAATGACACACGGACTCACACAGTTTAGACAAAGATACTTGCCCGACCCCGGAATAGAACCCGCGACCCGTTGATCCAAAGGCGGCACATCTAACCCTAGGTCTAGGGGTTAGATATATACTACGGTTAGAACGTACGGAAGACCTACCCCGCACGGAAGAAATATTTGTACGACCTACAAGTATTTGTTCCGGGTCTGGGTGTTTTCTATCTATAACATGTATGTATTTACAAAAAAAAATGTATATAAGTAGTTTATCATCCATCTGGTTACCATAACACAAGCATTAAGTTGCTTAGCTTGGGACGAGATGGCGTTGTGTGAAATGTCCAAGGATATTTATTTATTTATTTATTACTAGTGGCCCGCCCCGGCTTCGCCCGTGCAAAGCGGGGGTGGGTTATACATATAAACCTTCCCCTTGAATCACTCTATCTATTAAAAAAACCGCTTCAAAATCTGTTGCGTAGTTTTAAAGATTTATGCATACATAGGGACGGACAGAAGAATGCGACTTTGTTTTATACTATGTAGTGATAGTGATTTATACGACTGCCTCGTTGGTCTAGGGCCTAGACCAACGAGGCAGTCGTATAAGTATGGACTCACGTTGTATACTGGGTGCATCCAGTAACTCCGTGAAGTCCGGTGTCTCTTCCTCCTTCCCCGACGACCGCTCCCTTATGACACGCTCCAGCTGCGCACGCACCACTAGTGATATCGCTTCTTTGCTGCGGAGCTCTCTGTAAGTAATAATTACTAAGTTGTACACCATTTATTAACAGTTATTTTTTTTAATTTCTTTTGTGGCATTTTATTAGTTATGGCTTTTGATAGTATGACCTAAATTAAAATTGGTTTCTCCGTTTAATAGTTATAATGCAATGAATGGTCTCAAAGATGTATAGACTTCTACTAAGCCAATGAATGGCCCACTACTGAGTCGGGCCTCCTCCCAACGCAGGGAGGGTAAATAGCCTACTGTGCCAGGAGGGTAATTGGCACAGGGTTTCGTTTCAAGTTTTCCTTCCTTCCTCTTGCGGCAAAGTTTTTCCTTTTGTCGGCTCTTGTGACACCCTCAGGATGGAATGGGGTGGGGGCACAGTGTATTCTAAATCCGGCATCACACGGACAAGAGTGTAATGTATATACTCCCTATAAAGTAGCCGGGACCAAGCCGCAAAAGAAGATGATACGAACCCTGTGCCAACCCGTTTGGCCAGTGTGGCACAGGAGGCGAATTACCCTTCATGCAACTGGAGGCCCGACCGAGTGTTGTAGCAGTTGCATTTACATGATTTAGAATACATAGTGTCACCACCCCATTCCATCCTGAGGGTGTCGTAAGAGGCGTCAAAATGAAATGATAAGGCCGAAAACCTAACCACAAGAGAAGGAAAACTTGATACGAAACCCTATGCCAACCCGTCTGGCCAGCGTAGCACAGTAGGCTCATTACCCTCCATGTAGTTGGCGGAGGCCCGACTCCGCAGTGGGTCGTTAAGGCTGAGAACTAGCAGAAGTAAATTTACAATTGAAAAATAAAATCATAATTAAGATAGACTATATAGGTTAATTGTCACTTGCTAGTACCTACTGTCTTTGGAGAATGTTTATATTTTTAACCACCTTCAAAAAAAGAGTAGGTATTCAATTAGTTTTTGATTAGGCTACTTACCGACACATTCTCTGTAATCGCAGTGCCTCCTCGTAAAGCGTCAGTGCCTCTGCTAGATGGGCGCGACCTAACGCCGCATATTCTACTTCTGGCTCTTTAAGCGGCTGCGGCGTCGAACCTGGGACATAGGGCAAATCTAAATACATTCCAAGAGGAAAGGCAACTGCAGAGTTTCCTACCGGCTCTTCTCTGTACGGCAGTGTGAAGTGAACCGGTGGTGGTTTCAGTATGGGATACCCAAATAGAAATGGAGGGGTTGTGTGAATGAGAACATGTGTATGAAAGGTCTAGTCTTGGATTGGTTGATGGGATGCGCGAGCTTTCCCCACCACAGTGCTTTTGGTTCAAGACGTTTTCAAAGTGCTATAAAAATAGATATGACGCCGATATCAACACGTCTTGCCAGCGTGGACCAATTGGCTAATTTCCCTCCATGAGTTTGGAGGAGGCCCTACTCAGTAGTGGGTCTATTATGAGTTGAAACAACGACGATGACGCCGATAGGAGCAAATAGACACTACCAAAGAGAATGAAATTGTTAAAACATGTCGATTTATAATAGTTTTGTGATATTATTTCATCATCATAATGTTCAGCCAAAAGATGTCCACTGCTGGACATAGGCCTCCCCCAAGGATTTCCACAAATGCCGGTCCGGGTCGCCCGCATCCATCGATTTAAGCTTGGGTTCCTAGGATAGCGGTGCCGTCATATAGCGGCCAAATAACCATGCTTCATTTTAAGCTAGCTTTCCTTGAAAAAGAGATATCATCATCATTTCAGCCAAAAGACGTCCACTGCTGAACATAGGCCTCCCCAAGGATCTCCACAAAGGCCGGTCCTGGGCCGCCCGCATCCACTGCTTTCCGGCGACCTTAACCAGGTCGTCGGTCCACCGTGTGGGAGGCCTACCAGCACTGCGCCTTCCGGAACGCGGTCGCCATTCGAGGACTTTTCTGCCCCATCGGGCATCGGTCCTGCGCGCTATGTGCCCTGCCCACTGCCACTTAAGTTTGGCAATCCTGTGGGCTATGTCGGTGACCCTTGTTTTCCTGCGTATCTCCTCATTTCTTATTCGATCTCGCAGGGAAACTCCGAGCATAGCCCTCTCCATTGCCCTTTGGGTGACTTTGGGCCTTCTGATGGAGCTCATAGTGAGCAACGAAAAAGAGATAGTGGGGATTTAAAGAAAAACTCACCGTTGTCGATATTTCGATACGCGTCTGGTCCGTAGAGCGCGGCGAGGCGTTCCCGGGCGTAGGCATGGGGCGCCGCTTGCAGGAGGCCTGTTGCGCAGAACTGGTGCGACAATGCTACACAGATAAGGAAAACAATAATCTAACTGTATATTCTTTATTTCACTGGGGTCGGTACCGGTCTAACCTAATTTGGCTACTAGAAGTTACTAGACCCACCTATAGTTCGTTGGTGTTAACAATACAGTAAGTAAAGGTGTATTCACAGTGGTGTAAACGACCGTTGCATTCGAAAGTATGCCCCTAGCCGACCAGTGTGAACGTGACTTTTTAATTTAGAACTATTTTATTGGTTCCGGAGGGGTATAGTAGCACTTCCGGACTAACTGTCTTTAACGTTGCTCAATCTACAGACAATTAACTACATCATTTTTAATGTGATTTGCCAATATAAGATCAATTATGAATAGAAATAAAGCCAATTAAAAGCCCGGTAAGTACCTTTATAAAATTCAGTCTTCACGTGGACGAGAGAGACCCACGAGTATGGCACATAGCTGAACACTCCTTCTGACTGCATCTGGAAAAATAACTCAAATAAGCTTGACGCCTAATTGACGCGTAGTAGGTCTAAACTTCACACTAACACTAATTCCTGGAGTTGTCTGCGAAATTACAAAACATCACTCTTGGGTGGCGAGGTATTTCTGTGCGTGAGTACGGTCACCAGAGATCTATTAGAGGAGCTATTGTATTTGCAGAGGGAAGAATCCACGTTTATTTCCGCTTACATCACATTTCACAGGGATGGCGACACTTGTGGGATTCTTCATTATTGCAGACGTCGCCAGGCGAACTGGGAACTGTTACTTCTTTTATTTTTCCCCTTTTTTACAAAACGACTCCCCTGCTTAAATATAACCAGTATCGCGGTTATCGACTGTTTACAAACATGTAATTCACGAACAAATGACTGCCAGACTCAGAGCCAGTGCCTCTAGTTTAGACAAAGACACTTGTCCAACCCCAGAATCGAACCGGGACCCGTTGATTCTAAGGCGGCACATCTGACCCCTAGTCCAACGAAGAAGTCAAATGTTACCATCAGGCGGCATGCCTTGTGCCTACCTTATCGTAGAGCTGGCGGTAGGTATGTGCGAGGTGCGCGGCCTCCTGAGCCAGGTCTAGGCAAAGCTCCGGGTCGGAATGCAGCTCCCCTCGCGCCTCACGGGCCTGTAGCTGCAGCTTCTCGAAGAGGCACTCGCGGGCTTGGGCCTGTGCGCAGAAGCTTAGGTATAAATTACTTAAGGTAAAAAGGTTAGTCGAATTGAAAGTCCCTGGGAAAACTAGACTGGAGACTCTTCAGAAGCCTGAAAAGTAGTTTATAAACACAGCTATGAAAAATTTACACACGAAGTTTTTTTTTTATCAAAATGGGTTTTCAAATGTATTCTCTTGTAAGTGAGCTTAATCTAATTGGCGTGGGTAGTCCCGGTGTAAAAAGGAGTAAATGGGAAATAGGATAAGTGGGCTGTTACGGAAAGCCGTGGGGTTCCATAGGTCAGAGCGAAACTACCAAGTTATCTGGCCCGGAGTCCCACGAGGAATTGCCACGAAACAAGAAATTGAATTGGGGAAATGGGTAGACATTCTTACAGTCATGAGCGCAGCGAGTACAAGCAGTGTGTCCGCGGCCAGGTCAACGGATGGCGCGTTGGTGAAGTTGTCCAGGACGTAGCGGAGGGCGCCAGCTGCCCGGAGCCAAGCCTCCACTGCGCCGTCCAGGCCCGCTGGCCGAGTCCGCTCCTGGGTACAACATATTCTAACATCTAGTTCACAGTGCTCCCACAATAGTTTATATACAAACCGTCATTGTCCGCCGGCATAGTCCTATTCCGTATAGTACAAAATATAAATAACCAATCAAATCGTTCCAAATCGGAAAGTCACGTTCACAGTGACCAGTCCTGTCTTGTTCTGCCCTGTCCTGTATATATTTAAAAACGCCTTTACGTACTGCAATCTTACCGCGAACAAATTATAGATAGATTGTTTATTGCCACTTTACACAATAATGTTGATATTTAATTTTATAGTAAACATAGACATAAGAAACCACAGACAAACAAAAATGTTTGGTGAGCTACTGGCAAATGGGCGTGTGTCTGCTGTTGCTGAGGAAGCTGCGTTTTACCTAGCAAGTTTTAAGGTGAACGGGGACGAATTCGCAGGCAGCGGCTAGTAAACGCATCAAAAACTTTTACAGTTTCCAACCATCTATCTATAATATTATACCGGATGTCCCAAAAAACAGTGTCAAGCGGAAGTCCAGAGGTAGAGCAAACCTTGAGGTACCCGAATCATAATGTATAATGTATGTTCTGAGATTTTTCAGGTTTCGTGTTATGATTGTTTTTCTGAATTTTCGAAGAAAAAAACATACTTTTTTAAAGTAGAAGACTTTTTAAGTTTTTCTTTCTATAACTGTATCATCTTGAAGTGTACTTTTAACCATAAAATAATCAGCTTCGTAACTTTGATCAAAATTATGAAAATATTGGTGTAAGGCCAAACATTTAAAATTCAGAAAAAAAAAACATAGCACTAAAACTATGAAAAATAGCAGAACATGCATGGGGGTGATTCGAGTACCCCAAGGGGTTCTCTATCTCTGAAATTCCGCTTGACTCTATTTTTTGAGACAACCTGTATACATTGCTGTCGCCTTCGTTTGGCTGTTCAATGACAAGGACAGATATACTTTACAGCTTCGATAGAGTTATAGCTATTATGTATAATACAGTTAGTAAATACCTGTTTGGCGCCAATCTGTGTGTAAATGCCAGCAATATTGAACAAGACACAAGCTTTCTCGAAAGCCACTGTTCGCTGGCACGACGGAACTCCTGGAAAGAGTTACCAAGGATCGGTTATCATTAAACTCAAAAGGAACTTTATTTACGTGGGTTTTATCACAAAACTATTATTTTAGTTAGCTCACTATTAGCTCACTGCTGGTCATAGGTAGGTTAACTGTAGTTGGGAATTTCTTAACCGTGCGAATTGCTCAGTAACCATCGCTTTCGCGGACTTTTTGGTAATTCTCGCATTTGTAGGCGATATTTCTTGATGAAATTAGTTCAGATTTTTCGGGTAAGTTGTCTAAAGTATTATAGCATGCTGGTCGCTACATAACTAACTGGAGCTAAGGAAGAACTACTACACGTATCTACCTGTTAAGGAGTCGAACCATTCGAAGTAAACTCCTAGGGAGCGGTCGGGCGGGAAGAACCGCCGTTCAATGTAGTATAGCTGGTTGTAGTACTTGAATAGCAGTGCTACTCCCGCGCTCGACCGCACCGGGGTCCTGATCGCCTGGTGGAACAAAACAATATAACGACCAAAGGTTATTTACAAAAATAAATTCCAAGAAGATACTAATTTTCCTCCTTGCAAATAGAGGAGGCTCAATTTGACTGCCTCGTTGGTCTAGTGGTCAGATGTGCCGCCTTTGGATGAACGGGTCCCGGGTTCGATTCCGGGGTCGGGCCAGTATCTTTGTCTAAATCAGAGGAACTGGCTCGAAGTCTGGGTGTCATTTCTATCTATAATATGTATGTATTTACAAAAAAAAAATGTATATAAGTAGTTTATCATCCATCTCGTTACCATAACACAAGCATTAAGTTGCTTAACTTGGGACGAGATGGCGTTGTGTGAAATGTCCAAGGATATTATTATTATTATATTATTATAATTCAAGGTCAAGGTTTTCAGGGTCTTTTGTGGGCCGAGTTAATATTGGTGTTGGTTAGCACTAAAGCGAAAACTGCTACAACACTAGACAATTAGTTTTATTCACATGTACCTAGGTGTAGCCCACATGAGCGAGTCTACGTCAAGACATTACAAAAAAATAAACAAGTGGCATTTCAAATTGGTTTCTCCGTTTAGTAGCTATAATGCAACGGATGGACTACTACTCTACTCAGCCGATAAATGACCCACTCCTGAGTCGGGCCTCCTCCAATTCCATGGAGGGTAATTTGTGTACTGGCCAGACGGTAACCCTGTGTTTAGTCGCCTCATACGACACCCTCAGGATGAAATGGGGTGGTGATACTATGTATTCTAAATCTGTCAACACACGTATCTCTAAATCCGTCACCACAGGGGTCAATTGCTTTTATGTTTTTAAAGTCAGATTGGCTTTTATGTTTTTAAAGTCAGATTGGCGTTTATGTTTTTAAAGTCAGAATCGCTTTTATGTTTTTATAGTCAGATTGGCGTTTATTTTTATAGTCAGATTTTTTGTTAAATGACAGATAAGTCACCTCACCTGTCTCGTGTCCATAAAATCCGATATGGCGTCCTCGTATGCAGCCGCATCTTCGCTGTAATGCTCCAATATGAAGTCCTTGAACGGCTCCCTGAAGTCCACCTCCTTAGTTTCCTTCAGGCCCAGTGGTATCATTGGCATCACGCAGTCTTTGCTGCTGAGAAAACATAAATTCATTTGTATATCTAGACGTACAAGGTAACTTCGTAGCCCGTAAAAGAGTATGGCCTCCTCCAATTACAGGAGGAAATTAGCCTACTGTGACACGCTGGCCAGACGGGTTGGCACAGGGTTTTGTTTCAATTTCTCTTGCGGCCCTTTTCATCCAGCTAGACGAGGTGGTAAGTCTGGCAGGCGGCCGCGGCCCCTTACCCCCCTATCGACTCTAGTCTCTAGTCTATTGATCTCCTGGACACTTCTGTTGTGCAATATGTTACATTGTCCTCACATCTTAGCTTACTATAAATAAACACGAAATCAATGTAACCCAATCAGATGCTTGTAACAGAAAATATGATAAAAGAGTGTCCATGGAGTTTCTTGCCTGTTCTTCTCCATAGGATCTACTTTTTGGAACATGCAACTAGATTCCTAACTTCACTTTTGACTTTTCAAAAACACCAGTAAATAGGTTCAATTGAAATTAATGATTTGAGTTTGAGTTTAGTCGGAGATTTCTTAACTGTGCGGATTGCTCTATAAACTTCGCTATCGCGATGTAGGACATGGTTTTTGGTAATAATTTTTCCTGAAAATTGTGTACACTATGTTGCAGCATGTAGCATGTTGGTCGCTACACTACTAATACTACATTGTCAGTTCGAGACTAATGCCGCACGCTTCACATAAGCACTTGGCACGAACTTTCGAGTTCAATTGCAAGTTTCGGGTCCTGGTCAGTGTTACCAGCATATTTTTAGTGCGCGATTAGTCCCGAGGTAGCCCCATCATGGCGCACAGGTAGTCAAGGCCGAAAGTACGGTATCTTATTTTAAAAAGAAATTAAATTAGTGACATTTGGTCAAGATTGATTTATTTTTATTGATCGCAATTTGTCTTAAAAAATATTATTAAATAACTACAAAAAAAAATAAGCCAACGAATAAAAAAAATCTCGATAAGGTAAGGTTCGTCGATAAGGTCGTCTTTCTGCCTAAAATGAACTAGTAGCCCAGCGGTCGAAATTCGACCCGACCTTAATTGATTTAAATTATAGTCCTATTCTGAATTTGACCGCAGACTTTAACAATAACAAAACATTTTTATTTATGTAATATTTAAAAAAAAACCGTTTTTTATAAATGTTATGTAAAAAAAATGAATAAAGAATATACAAACTCAAAAGGAACTTTATTTACGTAGGTTTCATCACAAAACTCTTATAAATCGTCATATTTATAAACACCATTATCATCTTACGGCCCCTGTCCCATCTCCATCTCCCCTGATCGCTCACAATCCCTGCGTTCACACACATTCATGCCGAAACTACTACCGGTTCGGAAGGCTGCTCTACAGAGAAGAGCCGGCAAGAAAGTCTGTAGTTGTTTTTTTTAAATTATTGGTCTTGTTTACAAAAAGCACTAAACAGCATAGTGAGAGCAAGTTCGCAACATGAGAGAAATGTACATTTTTGCATAAAGGATTAAATAAATAAATAAACACGCTACACGTTTACGCAATGAATGACGGATAGACCTCGACAGGGCCAATCAAAAAACAAATCCGCGAATAATGGTCTCCATTGCGTCATTGCTCACACATACAGTGTACTTACAATATATGACATTTTCTAAATGCTACGTACAAATTATTTCGCCAATGAGATATATTATTGAAGGGGCCAAAGGAACAGAGCACAGGCACAAAATGACAGTTACTTCCAGGCATCATTATCACACATATAGTCGTTGACGCGGTAGTACCCTTTATTAATTAATGTAGTTATAACAATTTTTTTTTACAGTAAACAAAACAGTGTAGGTATATGCGTGTGTGTGTCAAGAACATGGTAGTGTGTGTGTATTTTTAAACAATATTAGCACTCCGCACTCTTTCTCTATAAAAACTAAAAAGTGTGGGAAATTTCATACTACTCCGCGCAATTTTCGTAAAAATGTTTGAGGTATAAATATATAGTTTTAAGAAAAATACATGGTACAGAAATGGCACGGAAAAGCTTTCCAGTGTCGGACATTATTCTTTATAATTTTATGTACGTATACAAGCAGGACGGTCGAGTGAATCAAAGCATAATTAGTGATGTACCTGTTCTGTTTGCTCGATTGATCGATAAACCGATTTAATTAGTTGAATATAAATTAATATTCGTATTAGAATATTAGAAATAGGACCCACAGGGATATAGCGCGTGTCGGGACATAGACGGGGGTTTAGTGGGGAACCAAGGCGCAAAACACCACCTTAACGCGCCTCGGAGTCCCACATAATCCAGCCGAGACCCCAATGCGGCTGGATACCCATGAAGGCTTACCCGTCTCAAAAAAAATGTGTTTCGTATCAAGTTTTCTTTCTTTTGCAGGTTTTCGGCCTTGTCATTTCCTATTGTCGACTCTTACAACCTCTTTATGATGGTATGGGTTGGTGACCTTGTGTATTCTAAATCCGTCACCACGCGGAGTTGGGTGAAGTAGTAGTTAAAAACTATCGACAAACTCGCGCAACCCTAGTCGACTGTTATCTGAAGTTTAAATCATTTCTAAGTTATAATAAGGAAAAGTTTACGTTTATGTTAAAGTGAGTTGTTAAGTTAACGGCGGGAAGTGTTTTATACTATAAGAAAGTTTTAATTAAAGTAATAGTTTGAGATCTTATGGTGCGATACCTTCTATATATAATATAATATTATATTCATTAGAACATTTGATGTTCAGATTGGTTTTTTATAATCATCATTATGTCAGCTCATGAATGACTCACTGGCGAGTCAGGCCTCCTCCAAGTTGTGTGTGTGGGCAGGACTGAATACATAGTAGTGGTGACACCCCATTCCATCCTGAGGGTGTCGTAAGAGCCGACAGAAGGAAATGACAAGTCTAACCACCTAGCCGCAAGAGAAGGAAAACTTGATACGAAACCCCGTGCGAACCCGTCTTGCGAGCGTGGCAGAGTAGTATTCCCCTCCATGTAGTTGGAGGAGGCCCGACTCAGCAGTGGGTCAGCTATGGGCTGAGTAGTAGTAGTAGGGCAGGACTGGCTGTCTGCCTCTCGAGTTCCTTTGGTTGGCTTTCATAACACACTCAAAATGGAATGGGCTGGTTACAATGCTACCTCGTTGGTCTAGTGGTTAGATGTGCCACCTTTGGATCAACGGGTCCCGGGTTCGATTCCGGGGTCGGGCAAGTGTCTTTCTCAACCAGAGGCACTGGCTCGGAGTCTGGGTGTCATTTCTATCTATAATATGTATGTATTTACAAAAATAAATGTATATAAGTAGTTTATCATCCATCTCGTTACCGTAACACAAGCATTAAGTTGCTTAGCTTGGGACGAGATGGCGTTGTGTGAAATGTCCAAGGATATTTATTATTATTATTATTTATTACATTAAAAAAACGGTTGCTACTAAATCATTCATCATTATCACAGCCCATACATGACCCACTACTGATTCAGGCCTCCCCCAATTTCGTGGAGGGACGTTAGTCATCTGTACGACGCTGGCAAGACGGGTTGGCACAGAGTTTGTATCAAGTGTTCCTTCTCTAACGGCCAAGAGTTCTGCCTCTTGGGTGCCTTTGGTCATCTGTTACGACACCCTCAGGATAGTGTGGGTTGGTGACACTGTGTATTCTAGATCAGTCAGGTGACGATGAAATCATTGCTTTATTTATTCAGAGTAACATTCGCAACAGATCGGAAGAGTACCGGCAAGAAACTGTAACTAGAACCTCGAAATTATGTCTACCCGTGCGAAACCGCGGGCTGCAACTACTGTATTCCAAATCCGTCACCAAACGGGCAACCTCTCTGCCTACGTCTTGAATAGCAACCGTCATGATACCAATCAGTGGCTCCACTCATTAGAATATAAATGACAAATAAAAAAAAAAACTATCTTGTCTGTCTAATTGGAGTGGATTGTGACATAAGTAATTTTCCAGTTTATCTTGATCTCAAAAAGACAGGGTCTTACTGTCAGCGACTTTTTATGTGCGATCCATGCATTATATGATTGTGGAAGGTACTTATTTTTTTTTAATAAAACAAAACCCTACCCTACCTATTGCAGGGTATAACCTGTATCGCGTGGGCAGTTTACAAACATGTAATTCACGAACACAAATGACACCCAGACTCGGAGCAAGTTCCTCTGGTGTACACAAAGACACTTGCCCGACCCTCGAATCGAACCCGGGATCCATTGATCCAAAGGTGGCACATGTAACCCTCTAGGGGTAAGGAGGCATGCATCAGTAGGGGAAGAATCAAAGTCGCCAATTAACAAAGCCTGCAAAGTCAATGCAACATGCATTTTCAACAGACTTCAATAAGGATTCTTCGTGTAGATTCTAAAATCGGCTTTAGTTTTCAAATAGTATTGGAACTGAAATTATTGCATAAAAAAAGTAGTCAGTGTGGTCGTCACCACACTGACTTAATCCGTCGATTTAAAATACATAGAGCCACCACACCATTCCACACTGAGGGTATCGTAACTACCGACAAAAGGAAATGACAAGGCCGAAAACGCAAGAAAAGGAAAACTTGAAACGAATCCCTGTGCCAATCGATGTGGCTAGCGTAACACAGTAAGCTGATTGGCCTCCATGTAATTGGAGGAGGCCCGACTCATCAGTGGGCCATGTTTGACCTGAGTAGTAGCAGTAAATGATGAAAATTCTCTTCCAGATAAATTTGCATATACAGGCTGTCCCAAAAATAGCAAGAAAATATCCCAAAAAGAAAAGTCTCATGGATTTCGAGATATTAGAACTTTTCGAAACTTACCCGACGTATGTATGTACATATATTATGTTTGGTGTATTATCTATATATATAAATAAAAATAGAGATATTTCTTTTAGTTCGTTTCTTTCAGCTAATCTCTGAAATGGTTGAACCGATTTTGTATATAACAAGGGTCAAGGAGTAACTTAAGCTACTTTTATTGAAACCTCCTCCCCTTATCAGGAGCCCATAGTAACTGAGCTTTCCACATTTTTTGGCAAACTTAGCCGGTTTTTATAAAAGATTTTTATTCTTTTTGAGTGGAAATAATACAGAATTAATAAGTTACCGTAAGCTTTGCGAACTGAACCATATTTTAATTGTTACATATCACGCGGACGAAGTCGTGGTAACTCAGAATCAGGGAGATCAGAACCATCATGAAATCATTTCCTGCAATGTGAACACCTAAGACATCATTATATTGAGTGAATATACGAAATATACTCTCTCTCTCTCTCTTTCTGTTCAGTTCGCCTAGCTTGATCACACTTTGCGTAACGCTGTTGTCACGCATTCCCCACTTTGCTCCCCAAGACTAGCGTAAATAAAATAGTTTTACTTCTAGGTAAATTCTTCTAGGTAGTAGGTCTTAAATCCAGTGAACCGACCAACCTTAAACAGCGATAACTGGTCACAAGCATAACGTTTAAGGCAGCCATTGATCTCCTTAACCATATCAAAGGGAAGTGGCCGACGCGCCACACGTCGCTACTCAAAGTAACTTAGTAATAAAACACTCTTTACAACCATGTAGTTCTAATTATGTATATTTATAAATATTCGGTAGTCTAGTCAATCAGTTCAGTTTATTACGAAACTTGCAAATTACTTTCGCAATGTCCGCCACCGGCTAACAGTGGGACCTAGCCTTATGCAAAGCAGATTCTCCGTTCATTGCATAACACGTATGTACTTTTACTGCAGCTATATTTGAACATCAGAGGATACAACCGATAATGTATCAATTGTCATTATGTACCTTAGACTTCAGTGTATAAAGTTGAGTATTCTCTATGTAAGTTGTGGGTTGAGTTGCTTTTCCGAAACAGTTGTTAAGGTGATTGACTTATTATTAGCCACAATTTACGTAGTAATTTAATTTTTTAATTGATAGGGCTTATGGTGATTGGCGCCGTATAATTTTATTGGCACGTCAGTACAAACATTAAAACCAATTGACTTGATGCATTACATTCCAACTGTACTGTTTGTCTAGTTCAAATATTTTATCTCATTTGAATCAAAATGAATTATTCGAGAAAAATCTTTAGAATACATAATCAAATAATAAATAAGTAACACTTAATTTAAAAAAAAACATTAAGTTAGGACGCAATAGTCACAAAGGGCCAAACTATGCCCGAACTAACCCACAGCAACGGCAACTGTTCACAAGATTGACGCAGAGCTACCACTGCCTTTGAGTGACAATGACAACTCCCGCTCTGTTATAGAACCTGTTTCGAGCAGTGAACTAAATTACCTGTAGTATATCACGCATTTATGGCTCCTAATTTGGCGACTTGGAACATGTCGGAATGTAGCTAGTATTTAGTTAATTAAAGAAATAGAATTGGGGTTATATAACTTAGAATAAATGTCACGGCTACAATAGACATACAAGACTGGCTAATTAAAGAGAGGCATAGCGGATTATACCGTGCCGTGCGGTTCCGTGCGGTGACGGATTTAGAATACACAGTGTCACCAACCCATACTACTTATCCCGAGGGTGTCGTAAGAGGCGACTAAGGGAGCGGAAGAGGCAGATCACCTAGCCACAAGAGAAGGAAAACTTGATCCAACCCGTCTTGCCAGCGTGGCACAGTATGCTATTTCCCTCCATGAAATTGGAGGAGGCCCGACTCGGTAGTGGGTCACACATAGGCTGAAACAACATAGAGGATTATTCCGTGCGGTGACGGATTTTGAACACCCAGTGTCACCGTCCCGTTCCATCCTGGTGTCCTACGAGCTGGCAGAAAGAAATAACAAGACAAACTTGACACCCTGTGCCAATCTGGTCAGCGTGGGACAGTAGACTAATTACCCTCCGTGTAACTGGAGGAGAGTGAGTCAGTTGTGGGTAATTTCATCGGTCATTCCGGGGTCGGGCAAGTGTCTCGTGAACCGGAGGCACTTGCTCCGAGTCTGGATGTCATTGTGTTCGTCAGTTACATGTTTGTAAACTGTCCCCCTGATACGGGTTACAAATAGTGCAGTCATCGTGGGGCATATGCCCCGTGGTCCACTGCCAGATATAACCAACTCATCTGGCTGGACAACCGTCCCTTAGCGCCTAAAACCCGGTTATAATGGCGATGGCTGCCGCATGCGTCATTGCAGGGGGGTCGGTTGGCTCGGGCATTAGAAGCTTTGACTAGGTCTGGCTGATGTTTAGCCCTTTGCGACCATTGCGCGAGTTTGCTCTCACAAATCTGTCTTATCCCGGCCTTGTACACAAAAGAAAAGAGCAACTACAGAGTTTCTTGGCGGCTCTTCCCTGTAGAGCTGCATTACGAACCGGTGGCAAATGATTAATAATCAATTTTCAATTTTGAGTGGTAAATTTTAAATTCTATCTTGTTGTTTGACTTGTCAAAAGAGCTCTATTGAGCCAACTTGATTAAATGAGTTTTGATTGGGTATACCTGTCGCTTTGGTACAGTTCCACCGAGGAGTTAAGCTCCGCCAGCTGCTCCTTCAGCAGCTGCAGGTTGGAGTTGACGAAGCTCAGCTCCAAAGCGACCGTCTCTCGGAGTTTCCTGTTCGTCGTTGCCTGTAACCAAAACCATGTTAAATTTTAGTTCAAACTGTTGATGGGACTTCGTATCATGGTCTAGAGTTCGCAGGCATCGCTCGCCTTTGGATGACACTAGTTCGATTAGAGGGTCAGCCAATACAGCAGAAGGAGACGAGGGGTCGTAGCTGCCAAGTTGGTTAGACTGACCCCAATAAAATTGCGTCAATTCCTATTGTCGTCTCTTACGACACCTTCAGGATGGAATGGGGTGGTGACACAATGAATTCTAAACCTATAGTAGCTAGTGATGCTACCAGTATTTCCTTGAATTCATTGCCGTCGTGATCTATATTCCAAACTAGAAGGCGAACAAAAACATTAGATTTTTTATAAAAAAAATGCCATTCAAAGTTTAGTCACTTTCATTTTTGTTGTGGCAAAAAACAGTCTGTGGCTAATCGTGTGCGACATGAAATATTCATTGTGCGGTACTGGAATTATTTGGCGCCAATTAATATTCGCTACACAGACATTGTCGCGTGCTCATACAAGTATTCCGTGGACGGGCCACCAAATATTTGGTTTTTTGTTTTTCCAACGGAACCCTCGCACTGTTTATAGCCTGTATCAGGGCGGCAGTTTACAAACATGAACTTCACGAACACAAATGACACCCAGACTCAGTGCAAGTGGGAATCGAACCTGGGATCCATTGATCCAAAGGCGGCACATCTAACCCCTAGACCAATGAGCTTGTTCTCAGACAGTCACTGTAACAGCTGAAACTATTTTGATAAAACATAACTGATAAATTCCGTGTTTAAATGGAATTTGGAACAATTTTTGACTGCCTCGTTGGTCTAGTGGTCAGATGTGCCGCCTTTGGATCAACGGGTCCCGGGTTCGATTCCGGGGTCGGGCCAGTGTCTTTGTCTAAACCAGAGGCACTGGCTCGGAGTCTGGGTGTCATTTCTACGTATAATATGTATGTATTTACAAAAAAAAAAATGTATATAAGTAGTTTATCATCCATCTCGTTACCATAACACAAGCATTAAGTTGCTTAACTTGGGACGATATGGCGTTGTGTGAAATGTCCAAGGATATTTATTATTATTTATTATTATTATTTCAGCAACCCATATCATACTGAGGGTGTCCTAAGAGCCGACTAAAGGAGATCTATCTTGCATGGCAGATCATCTAGCCGCAAGAACTTATTTTTTCGCCCTGGGTAAAATCCTTTATGGACTTACTCGCCGGCCACGGGGATGGCCAGCGAGGGGAGTGTGGGACTCTCCCCCATAGTGGGGGCCTACCCACTAAACCTCCCCGAGGTGCTCCAACTCGCGTCCTGTTGCAGCATTGTGGGATCTGATGCAGAACCACTTGGCAACCCGTCTTGCCAGCGTGGCACGGTGGGCTAGATTCCCTTTATGAAATTGGAGGAGGCCCGACTCAGTAGTGGGTCGTTTCTGGACTGAAACGACGATCTTATAAAATTTACAATATAGCTTTCATATATAAACGCCACATCAAAATCGGCCTATTATTTCAGGACGTACGATATTGCAAACACACCCTCTGATAGTCGCTTGCACGTCGTCGGGCGTCACAGTGGAATGCGTTACGTGAACTTTTGGCGCCCCTAGCGTGGCGTCCGAGGGTATACCGCTGGGGTTTTAGTGGGTAGCCGACTAGTTTCTGAGTCCCACATAACCCCCGAGGGGCGGTGGTATACATGAAGAATTTCCCCAGCAACCAAAAAAAGGGTTGTCTATCAAGTCTTCTTTCCCGTGGCCAGATTTTCTTCTTATCTAGCCACAAAAAGAAATATCTTGATATGTGTTCACCTGCCGCCTTTGACGGAAGATCAGCGTTGGTTGCTTGCAACCAGCATCGTGCTGAGTTTGGGACGGTTTGTGGCTTTCGATAGAATTAGTTTAGTGTCTAGTTATATTACCTGTTGTATTTTCTTGCCACAATAAATATTATGTCTATGTCTATGTTTTAAACCCACACGGAAAAGATCCGTTGCAATAACATTGTGACCGCCTATTTGACCCTTAAGCCGAAGTGTCAAAGAACCTAGTTCCTTTATAGTACATTGACTTCTCCATTGTTTCATTCCTAAAGTTTATGACTGACCTCTAGTGGTGTGATTCGGTTCTGAGAATTTTTAATACAAAATGTCAGCCACCCATACCATCCTGAGGGTGTCGTGAGGAGCGATTAAAGGAAGTGGCTATGATACCCACTGCTGGGTCGCCTCTGAATTTATGGTATTTTAGCGGCCAGTCCCGGCTTAGCTCGTGTATTTAACAAAAATCTGTTAAAGTTAGACATATATGTTTATAAATTATAGCTAGACAAACATGTATAATGATAAGCTATATTATTGTAAAGTTCCATCAAAATCCATTCAGTAGTTTTCGCGTGAAAGAGCAACAAACATACATTCCGACGAACTTTCACGTATAAAATATTAGTAGGACGAGCCTCGCCTAACTGAACCGAAACACATCTTTATTCAAAATCAAACTTCACTTCGATTTAAATAAAATACTTTTGAACCGTTACCGTCAACGCCAAACGTTTAACGAATCTGTCTCATCGCGGGTCAAAAAGAACATCAGTAAATGACCACGTAAGGTGTGGTGCGTGTGCTTTGGCGCGAGACTCCCTTCTCACTGGGTCTGTGACTCTTGACCTTGGGAAAGAGAACCGGCAGGGCTGTCACATTATCACCATCTTACCCTATACGACGTGTTTCTATGCAATTACTCTAGGATAAAAATAGTACAAATAGTTCTAGAACTACTACTAGGTATTACTATTCAGCCCATAATGACCCACTGCTGAGGCAGGCCTTCAGGTGATACGCTGGCCAGACGGGTTGGCACAGGGTTTTGTATCAAGTTTCCCTTATCTTGTGGCTAGGTTATCGGCCTTGTCATTTCCTTTTGTCGGCTCTTACGACACCCTCAGGATGAAATGAGGTGGTGATATGTATTTTAAATTCGTCACCATAGGGACTAGTCCTAAACCAAAAGCGCTAAATATGGTCAAATAAAAAAAAAGGAGAGAAAATGATATTTTATTGGCTGCGGTATTCCTCTCTCATCCAATGACTGCCAAGGGAAGCAAAAAAATCTTGCCAATGAAGTTGGGACTGCCAAGTAAGTGTCAGCCCTAGTGGTTCCATTGTTTTGGTTATACTTCGTTCTCAGTCTCATCCGACAGGCCATTAAATTCTGACTATGTTAGACTTATTACTTTTGGCAAATGGTGAAAACAATGATTCCGATTCCCAGTGCAAACTTGGTTTTAGATACTGTTCCGTATTCCGGCGTGTTTTTGAATATGACGTGATGCGGCATAGGCTTGCTCCTTGACCAATGGGTGGCCAGTATTCAAAATCGCGTTGGTCATGAAAAAATCAATTGAAAGGCGATTGTCCGTTGTTTTAACATTGGCGTGTACGGCATACTGCTCTGTGCAGCAAAATTACATTTTAATAACTTTCTCAATATTCTCGTGCGAATTGTGTGCTGAAGTTAAGTGAACGTTGCTGACCGCCGTGCGATCTAAGACCGACACCACTAGCTGCAGATGTTGGCACACTCCAGAGGGAAGGTGAGTGAAGTTCTGTGTTGCTCGCGTTCTATTTCGTAATACGCCGGAGTATTCGAGACGTTCTCCAAGGATAACCGTGTTATCTTGTACCGCCGTACCAGCTTGCCAATCCATTTTCTATATACAGTCTACTGCGACCAGTGTGAGTCCGTGATTCACACACATTTTTTGGTCCTTCGAGCCGGATATCATTCCAGCACCTGATAGTTAGTCGTACTTTCTATCTAATATTTCATTTTCCTTCATTACTAACGTTAGAACCAGTTGCAAGGATATATTATTACGTAACTAAGTTAAACATTGTTATATTTTAAAACATAATATCATTCTAAAATGGCTACATCAACAGACTTACAGTTATCACGTAAAGCATTGATTTTCCGTAAAGAATATTTGTTCTCTAAATTACATAGGGTTTACGATTTTTCAAAGTCGATTAGTAAATCTAAGGACAATATTCCAGAGTATTTAGCGCAATTTGAGGAATTAGTAATTTCGTGTGGTGACGGATTTAGAATATCACCACCCCATCTCCTCCCGTGGGTGTCGTAAAAGGCGACTAAGGGAAAAATTACAGACGTTGGGCAGCAGCAACGTCTGGTCTTAGATCTTATATATGACTGCGATCCCCAACCCGCTTGCCCAGCGTGGGGATTATGGGCAATTCCCCCCTAATGGTGGACACAAAAAAAAGATGGCCCCCAGTTCCCGGCAGCCCCGCTATTCCTGGTCATCTAGGTAGCGGCCACGGTAACGGCGGGGCAAGGGGTGCAAAGAATCCCCGGGTTACATCTGGCTACCTAAAACACCTGACCCTGGCTACGTACAACGGACGTACTCTGAGGCTTGACGAACATCTAGCGCAGTTGGAAGTGGAGCTGGAGAACATCAGGTGGCATATTCTGGGTGTTTGCGAAGTCCGTAGAGAGGGAGAGGACACCATAACCCTAGAATCTGGCCACCTGATGTACTTCCGCGAAGGACAGCAGAAGTCGCAGGGTGGCATAGGGTTTCTTGTCAATAAAGCCCTCTCTAACAATGTTGAAGAAATCTCCAGTGTGTCGACGAGGGTAGCGTACCTGATTCTTCGGCTATCGAAACGATATAGCATGAAGATCATCCAGGTTTACGCACCGACCTCGGCACATTCGGATGATGAAGTTGAGGATATGTTTGAGGACATCTCAAAAGCCTTACACAATACCACCAAGGCTCACTTCAACATTGTTATGGGGGACTTTAACGGCAAGGTAGGTGCTCAGATTGGCGGTGAATCCCGAGTGGGACCCCATGGTTATGGTAGTAGGAATCACAGGGGGCAAATGCTTGTCGACTTCCTAGAGAAAGAGGGGCTCTATTTGATGAACTCTTTCTTCAAGAAGAAGCCCCACAGGAAGTGGACTTGGCAAAGCCCCGATACTGTGACCAAAAACGAGATCGACTTCATCATGACGGACAGGAAGCATATATTCAGAGACGTCTCGGTGATCAATAGGTTTAATACCGGTTCTGATCACCGACTTGTCCGAGGCTCTCTGAATATCGACTTAAAGCTCGAAAGAAACCGTCTGATGAAGTCCACGCTCCGACCGAACCCACTCCAAATCATGGCAGGAACCGAAGCGTTCCAGGATATACTGGGCGCTAGATTTGCTGCCATAGAGCCTACCGATGACGTTGACGAGACCCTGCAAAACATCTTGGATACACTGAGAGGCGAGGGCATCAAATTTTGTAGAACGCAGCGTAAAGGCACGAAGTCCAAACTCTCGGACGAGACTCTACGGCTTATGACAGAAAGACGGGAAACCACACATGCCACTTCGTCAGACATGGCAAATCTCAACCGGAAAATCGCTAAAATGACACGACGTGACCTTCGGAGCTCCAATACCCGCCTCATATTAGAGGCAATTGAGCGAAACCGAGGGTCCAAAGTGTTCACTAAGCAGCTTGGGAGGAGCCACCTGACGAAGCTCACAACACGCGATGGCAGAACCGTTTTGTCTAAGCCGGAGATTCTTGCCGAGATCGAAGACTTCTATGGCCGGCTTTATGCTGCACATGCAACTCGCCCCCAATGTTCAATCCAGGATGGAAGAGCCACCCTGGTCCGCCACTACACCGACGAACTGCCCGATATCAGCCAAGACGAAATCGTGCTGGCTCTTAAACAACTTAAAAATGGAAAGGCCCCCGGTGAAGACGGAGTTACTTCAGAACTTCTGAAGGCAGGAGGGATTCCTGTCATACAGGAACTACAAAAACTCTTTAACTCCGTCATTCACTGCGGGAGAACTCCTAAGGCGTGGAGCAAGAGTTTGGTGGTGCTGTTTTTTAAGAAGGGTGATACCACGCTTCTTAAAAATTACAGACCCATCTCACTCCTGAGCCACGTCTATAAGTTGTTTTCAAGAGTCATTGCGAACCGTCTCGCCATAAGGCTCGACGAATTTCAGCCTCCGGAACAGGCCGGGTTTCGTAGGGGTTATAGCACCATAGACCACATCCACACAGTGAGGCAAATTATACAGAAGTCCGAAGAGTATAATTGGCCCCTGTGTCTAGCTTTTGTGGACTATGAGAAAGCTTTTGACTCCGTCGAAGCCTGGGCTGTTCTTGAATCCCTTCAGCGATGCCAAGTGGACTATCGTTACATCCAAGTGTTGAGATGTCTGTACGATGAGGCCTCTATGTGTGTCCAAGTACAGGACCAGCGTACTAAACCCATCCAACTGAGCCGCGGAGTGAGACAGGGGGATGTAATATCTCCGAAACTGTTCGCAAGCGCTTTGGAGGATGTGTTTAAGACGCTGGACTGGAAAGATAAGGGCATTAACATAAATGGCCAATACATCTCTCACTTGAGATTTGCAGATGACATAGTCCTAATGGCGGAGTCGTTGGAGGAGCTGCAACAGATGCTGACCAGCTTAGCATCAGCCTCGCGACGGGTGGGTCTCGGCATGAATTTGGATAAAACCAAAATCATGATGAATGATCACATTCATCCGAGACCTATCGTTGTGAATGGCCGTCTTGTTGAAGCTGTATCAGAATATACATACCTCGGGCAAATTTTGCAATTAGGTAGAAACAGCTTCGACAGGGAGGCCAAGAGGAGGATCCAGCTGGGCTGGGCAGCATTTGGAAAACTTCGTCGGGTCTTCTCGTCGCCCATCCCGCAGAGTTTGAAAACGAAAGTTTTCGAACAGTGCGTCCTACCCGTCATGACCTACGGCGCCGAGACGTGGACACTCACGGTGAGACTAGTCCACCAATTTAAAGTCGCTCAGCGTGCTATGGAGCGAGCTATGCTTGGAGTTTCTCTGAAAGATAGGCTCCGTAACGAGACTATCCGACAGAGAACCAAGGTCACCGACATAGCTCAGAGAATTAGCAGACTGAAGTGGCAGTGGGCTGGTCATATCTGTAGAAGAACCGACAACCGCTGGGGTAGACGAGTTCTTGAGTGGAGACCGCGAATCGGCAAGCGTAGTGTGGGACGGCCCTCTGCTAGATGGAGCGACGATCTGCGAAAGGTTGCGGGCAGCAGCTGGATGCGTCAAGCTGAAGACAGGGCGCTATGGCGCTCTTTAGGGGAGGCCTATGTCCAGCAGTGGACTAATGTGGGCTGATGATGATGATGATGATGAGGAATTAGAAGATGTTCGTACTCGTTTTGAGGGCACTGTTTTAGAGTTAATGCAAATCGAGTCGCAAATAAAACCCGATGCGAAATGGTCCACCCAAGAGTTGGATTCTTTTGAAACTTTATACTCTGCCTGTAGGTTAATTGCGCTAAAATATATATCGGATAAATCTTCAACGCAAAAAGTCGATCTAGTTAGGCCATCTTTACCTAAACTACA
The DNA here is from genome assembly GCA_905475355.2 of Clostera curtula. Lineage (NCBI taxonomy): Eukaryota > Metazoa > Arthropoda > Insecta > Lepidoptera > Notodontidae > Clostera > Clostera curtula. Next base: position 790,444 of record FR997818.1, on the reverse strand, counting down.
ATTGTTTGAGTTTGACGGTCAGTTAGAGAATTGGACAACCTTTTATGATACCTTTTCGTCATTGGTACACGAACGTAATTTCGAAAATATTGACAAATTTCATTACCTATTGTCATGTATCAAAGGACCAGCTCTCAACATAATCAAAAAGTTTTCGATAACGTCAAAAAACTATTTACTAGCATGGCAAAGTCTGATTAATAAGTACCAAGACGACAGGGCGTTAGTCAGTAGGTATTTAGAGACAATGCTTAATTTTCCACAGCTAACAAAGAGTACCGCTAGCAATCTTAGTTCGTTTGTTGAGACTTTTGACAACTCTACGAAAGCGATAGAGGCGCTTAATATTGATAACTTAGGCGATTACTTAATTTGTCACATAGCATTGCGCGCGTTAGATACATCTACGAGAAAATTGTTTGAGGAAAGTCATGATCAAAAGTTGATACCTACTTTTTCAGAATTGATTTGTTTCGTAAACAATCAAATTAAAGTCCTCGAACATACGTTTCCTAACGCGAGTGGCAATACTATGCAGCCGGAACGCAGGCAAATAGTCGGTAAGACGCCAGGAATCTATACTCCAAATAAACCACGTTCATCGTTATCGAAAGGAGTACTAACCGCAACATCTGTTGTCTCAAACAATAAGTTTAAAAACTGTAATAATAGTTTTAACTGTGCTCATTGTGATGGTAAAAATCACATGATTTATAGGTGTGAATCGTTTCGTAAACTGTCACCTGAAGCCCGATTTGACCGTGTCAAGTCTCTTAAGCTATGTACTAATTGCTTAAAATCTAATCACGATTCCAGTGTTTGTAAAAGCGTGGTAAACTGTGGCGTCTGTGATTCGTATCACCACCATTTGTTGCATAGAGATGCGGTGACATCTGCGGCCGTGCCGTCTATTGTCGCTAATCCATCTCTTACCCGCTCGCAGCAGGCGCTGGTAACCGCTAGTTCCGTGAGCGAAGCGGCAGCTTGCGTACCGAAGACCGTGGGTTCGGTTTCAGACCCGCACTACAGTGTTGTCTTAGGTACCGCGCGAATGTATGTTACTGATGTTTACGGTCAGAGTCAGGACTGCCGTGCAGTAATTGACTCTGGAGCTCAAAGCTCGTTTATAACCATGGACTGTGCTCAAAGTTTGGGTCTTCCGCGTAAGCCGTGTCCATATTCTATTTATGGTCTAGGCGGTGAAGCCGTCAAAAACTACGGCATGGTAACATGTGCATTTAAATCTCGAAACCATAAAGAACCTTATTTCGTAGTAGATATGGTTATAAATAAATAAATAAATAAATAAATATCCTTGGACATTTCACACAACGCCATCTCGTCCCAAGCTAAGCAACTTAATGCTTGTGTTATGGTAACGAGATGGATGATAAACTACTTATATAATTTTTTTTTGTAAATACATACATATTATAGATAGAAATGACACCCAGACTCCGAGCCAGTGCCTCTGGTTTAGACAAAGACACTTGCCCGACCCCGGAATCGAACCCGGGACCCGTTGATCCAAAGGCGGCACATCTAACCACTAGACCAACGGGGCTACTAGTTATAGTTTCGAAGGTATCGTCCGAGATGCCTAATGTTTCTTTTTCGCCATCCGTGATTGACGAATATAGCAATTTCAGCCTAGCCGATCCTTTATTTCACAAACGTTCACGCTTAGATATATTATTAGGTAATGATATAGTTTGCGAATTAATTAGAGATAAACCTTTGACAGTCAGATCTGATATTCCTCAGGTAATCGACACAGTTCTTGGCTTTGTCGTAAGTGGCAAGTTGTTTCAGTCGTCTAGAGACAATATAAAAAACACTCATTTATCATTTTCAACTGAAGAGGATGAATCGTTAGATACAATTTTACGTAAATTTTGGGAGATAGAAGAGTTGCCGTGTCAGTCTCCTATGAACCCTTTAGACGAGTTAGCCGTAAGCATTTTCAATGAACATCACACTCGTGATGCGAACGGACGGTATGTGGTACCACTACCTTTCTTGCCAGAACATCCGCCTTTGGGTGATTCTCGTGTGATTGCAGAAAGACGTTTGCGTTACGTAGAACGTAAACTTATGCGTGTACCTTCTTTACAAAGCACTTATAACGATTTTATGCGTGAATATGAGGCTTTAGACCACATGGAACTTTACCGCGGTGACGCACCTAGCAGGTACGTTATTCCGCATCACAGTGTTTTGCGTCCTAGCAGCTCTTCAACTCCATTGAGAGTGGTGTTCGATGCGTCGGCTAAGACCAGTAACAACGTGTCTTTAAATGACATTTTGTTGACTGGGCCGAAACTCTATCGCGATATTTTAGCCATTATTCTTAATTTCAGACTGTTTCAATTTTGTCTAGTTAGTGACGTTTGTAAAATGTATCGAGCTATTTTGTTACGTGAATCAGATCGTTGTTATCAGCACATTTTATACCGTAATAATACAGATGAACCGATTCAAACGTACGAACTTAAAACGGTTACATACGGATTAAAGTCCTCGCCGTTTTTAGCCATTCAGACACTTTTGCGTGTGGCCGATGATGAAGGCGAACGTTTCCCTTTGGCCGCGCAGGTGGTTCGCGAAGGAATTTACATGGATGACATTTTATATTCATGTGATAGTTTAAGCTCAGCCTGTACGTTGCAGGACGAACTGATTGCTATGTTTAAGTGTGGTGGTTTCGACCTGAAAAAGTGGGCCAGTAATTCCTCGGACTTACTAGAACGTGTTCCCGTGGAACATAGAGAGTGTCCAGTCAACTTTATCAAGGACGACAATGAATATAGCATGAAAGTCTTAGGCCTTCGTTGGATTCCGTTGACTGATAGTTTCCATTTCTCAGTCAATCTGACTGACAACGTCCATACAAAACGTTCCGTACTGAAGCTACTAGCCTCGATATATGATCCCGTGGGTTTTATATCGCCATGTATATTTGTAGCTAAGGAAATCATGCAGGACTTATGGAAACAGGGGGTAGGTTGGGATGATCAATTACCGACAAATATCAGTAAGCGGTGGTGTGAGTTTGTAACAGAGTTACCAATTTTGTCGAACATGACGATCGAACGACATTTGTTACTGCCAGGCCTAACGAAATGTGAGTTAGTCGGCTTTTGCGATGCCTCTTCTCGAGGTTATGCTGCATGCCTATATGCGATTAGTCACAATGATAGTGGCGCGACAAAGGTACGCTTAATTACAGCTAAGTCAAAGCTAGGGCCCGTTCGACCCTTAAGTGTACCCCGGCTTGAACTTATGGGTGCGTTGCTATTAAGTAAGTTGTTGAAATATGTTCTTGATAATTTCACTAGAATAGAAATATCACGTATTACCGCACTTACAGACTCTACAATTGTCTTATCGTGGTTGCAGATAGCACCATATAAATTAAAAACATTTGTTTGTAACCGTGTTACAAAAATAACAGATGTCATCACTCCACACTGTTGGCGTCATGTTAATAGTGAAAATAACATGGCAGACATCGGTTCTCGTGGTGCAACTCCGTCCCAACTGGTAGCGTGTAGCGAAAAATGGTTGACAGGACCGAGTTGGTTGCAAGAGCGCTATGACAGTTGGCCGATTTCAAGTCTCGCCAATAGCGACTTTGCAGCTAATTCAGAGCTGAAAGAAGATCATCAGATAACATCTTTAATGTCTTGTTCGACAGAAGTCAAGCCGTCAATGGAGTTTTGCGAATATCTATTTGTTAAGTTTTCGTCTTATACTAAATTACTACGTTGCATAGCGCGCATATTAAGGCTAAACCAAAAGCAGTGCGACAAGTCAGCTGTGCTTTCTGCCTCTGAGTTAATTAGAACACAAGACGTTCTTGTGAAGCTAGTACAGTCTGCTTACTTTGAAGACGAGATTAACGACCTAGCTAAAGGCAAAGACTATATTCCTTCGTTACGGAAGTTATCACCTTTCCTTGACAACGAAGGATTCGTCAGGGTGGGGGGTCGTTTAACTCACGCGGAGTTACCCTATAACGTTAAACATCCGCGGCTTATACCGAAAAGTAGTCGTTTCACTGTTTTACTAATCGAATATTTTAATATAAAATATCTTCACGCCGGCCCTCGTACTTTGCAAAGCATATTGAGCCAGCAGTTTTGTATTCAAGCTGCGCGTCGTGTTATTCGTTCGGTACTTTCAAAATGTAAAGTTTGTTTTAGATGTAAGCCTAGTTTATTACAACCGAAAATGGCTTCCTTACCGGCATCACGTTTGTTGCCGAACAACATTTTCGAGCATGTTGGAGTAGACCTAGGCGAGCCATTCTTTGTTCGCGAGAGTTTGCGTCGTAATGCTAAGGTAGACCGTGCCTACCTCGCGTTATTTGTATGTTTCTCGACGAAAACCGTGCATTTGGAGGCACTGTCATCTTTGTCGGCAGATTGCTTTTTAGCCGCCTTGGACCGTTTCGTCTCTCGTAGAGGCCTCTGTTCTTTTATTTATTCTGATTGCGGTACCAATTTCATCGCTGCTAGTAAACACTTAAAGGAAGTCCAACGTTTTCTTTCTGATCGTCAAACGAAAGACAAGATTTTAGATGGTTGTAGTAGTAGACGGATTATTTGGAAATTTAATCCACCTAGTGCGCCACATATGGGTGGCCTCTGGGAAGCCGGTATAAAATCGGTAAAATACCATTTATCTAGAGCCGTTGGAGAAAAATCCTTGACGTTCGAGGAACTCTCTACGATATTTTGTCGGATCGAGTCTATTTATTTATTTTTTTTTATTTATTTATTTATGTACACACATAGAAAAAGTTTAGGAAACATTACATTTAGGAAACTTATGTACAAAGGTACTACTTATTTCTATAGAAATCTCTTCCAGTAGACCCGCAAAAGGAGATGGTGAAAAAGTATAATAGGCTTAGTGCGTAAAAAACTTAATATTAATAATATTACAAATGTTCAAAATAAGTATAATGCAAAATAAAAATAAGTTATAATAGATACTTAAATACGTAATATTAATACTGTACATACATACATAATAGATACAATAGATACTTAAATACGAAATATTAATACATACATATACATACTTAATAAATACATACAACAACTATGACTAACAGGAGGAGAGATAATGCTCTTTGACTCTTCGCTTAAAGGTAAGTAGGCAGTCAGAGCTCTGAATACCAGCGGGAAGTGAGTTCCATAAACGAACGGCGTGTACAGAAAAGGAGTAGGAGTAGAAATCGGTTGAATGAGAAGGAAATTGAAGGATGTATCGTAGGTGGGATCTGCAAGGAGCGTCAGTTGGATGAGCAAAGGAGAAACGTTCACGCAGATAGGAGGGAGAGGCAGAATTGTGAAGGATATTATATAGTACACACAATATTCGGGAGTTTCTGCGAAGACGGATTGGGAGCCACTTGAGACGTTTGCGAAATTGGGTGACGTGATCGTATTTTTTCAGAGAAAATATAAACCGGATACACAAATTTTGTAGACGCTCAAGTTTATTTAGAAGCTCCTCTGTGGCATCCAACAAGCAACAGTCAGCGTAGTCGATACAGGGCTGAATGAGAGTTTGAGCAAGCAGGATTTTAGTCTCGACAGGTAAGAAATTTTGGAGACATTTCAGCGAGTGGAAGGTAAAGAACACTTTATTGCTGACGCTACTAACGTGGTCGACCCAAGACAGATTGGAATCAATCAATACTCCCAAGTTATTCATCGTATTATCTATATTAAATTCGAGACCATTGTGCCCTCTACCGAGTAGCGAAAGCCCCGACGATTATAACGTTTTGACGGCGGGTCATTTTTTGATAGGCAGTAGTATAACCGCTGTTCCAGAGTATAATATTGAGGAAGTTCCCATTAATAGGTTGTCACGTTGGCAATACATGCAAAAATGTACTCAAATATTCTGGAATAGGTGGAAGGGAGAGTATTTGAATACTTTACAACAACGTGCTAAGTGGTTTAAGTCAGACAGCCAAATTAAAGTAGGAGATATTGTAATCGTAAAAACTGATAACCCTCCTCCTTGCAACTGGCCACTAGCTCGTATTGAAGCAGTTCATCCCGGTAGTGATGGCATCATCCGTTGTGTCACTATACGTACACAAAAGAATGTCTTGAAGCGACCAGTTAATAAACTGAGTCCTCTTCCTTATATCAATTAAACCCTCTTCTACCATATTTTCATACGTAACTTATAAGTTAATTTTCCTAGTTCCATTATATATTTCTTCTACTGCCTATCCTTTTATTTTCTGGAAACCATCAAGCTGGTTTCGGTGGGGGGAATGTTCCGTATTCCGGCGTGTTTTTGAATATGACGTGATGCGGCATAGGCTTGCTCCTTGACCAATGGGTGGCCAGTATTCAAAATCGCGTTGGTCATGAAAAAATCAATTGAAAGGCGATTGTCCGTTGTTTTAACATTGGCGTGTACGGCATACTGCTCTGTGCAGCAAAATTACATTTTAATAACTTTCTCAATATTCTCGTGCGAATTGTGTGCTGAAGTTAAGTGAACGTTGCTGACCGCCGTGCGATCTAAGACCGACACCACTAGCTGCAGATGTTGGCACACTCCAGAGGGAAGGTGAGTGAAGTTCTGTGTTGCTCGCGTTCTATTTCGTAATACGCCGGAGTATTCGAGACGTTCTCCAAGGATAACCGTGTTATCTTGTACCGCCGTACCAGCTTGCCAATCCATTTTCTATATACAGTCTACTGCGACCAGTGTGAGTCCGTGATTCACACACAGATACTTTTACTAAAGGTTGGTTCACGTAGCTACACAAATAGAATATTACAACCAAAACTAGAACATTCTAAATAGAGAGTTTTCGCAGTTCCTTATACTTCCTCCAGTTACATGGAGGGTAATTAGCGTACTACTTGGCACAGGATTTCGTATCAAGTTTTCCTTCTATTGCGGCTAGTTTTTCGGCCTTGTCGTTTCCTTTTGTCGGCTCTCACGACACCTTATAGATGGAATGGGGTACTGATACTGTGTATTCTTAATCCGCCACCACACGGGCAGAATTATTACACCATCCAACATACTCGTAGTTCATCGTAAGGATAAAATTTTGGGACAATGTCAAATTATTATTTTAACCTTTTGGCAGTAGCGATCAGGGAAACCTGTTTGTGGCATCACGACCCGAGAACAGAAGAACCGGTTGCATTTAATCCAGTTGTTTGAATGGTATCTTAAGTTTCCGCGATTAAAACACATTAAAAAATTAACACATTACAAGTGTTTTTGGGTATACCAGAGTCTGGGTGTCATTTGTGTTTGGAAACTGCCCCCAAACACAGGTTAACCCTTGCACTAGGGTGCAGGAGTTAAGTTTAAAAAGCCCACAGCAGAATAAAACCTCCTCATGTAAGAGGAGGGTCCGACTCAGTAGTGGGTATTTTTTTTGGAGGGTAATTGGCCTACTGTGCCCTTCTATTTAGACGGGTCGGCACAAGGTTTCATATCGTATTTTCTTTGTCTTGCATCTAGGTTTTCGGCCTTATCATTTCCTTTTGCCGGCAAACTGTCAGGTTTTGGGTACAAGGTGAGAAGATTCTAAATCTATCTACATTGTTAATGCTCTGTAATGGCATACATGGCTTCATAGAGCCACTGCGACGCGTAAATTGCAATTGCAAACACTTTCGCTGCTAATTTCTTCACGTTTCGACACAGACATAGCTCAGGTCGTGGAATTTGCTCGGTAACTGCCTGACGACACGATAGCTCTTTGATAAGTATTACGTGTACAACAACATATAAATCTACTAGCAGACCTGGCCACCCGTTGCTGTGGCTAAGGTTTTTGTTATATTACATACTAGCTCATAGCTCCGCAAACGTTGTTTTGCTAAATAAATAACCCCCCCGCAACCCCCTTTTCTTTGGAATTTCGTAAAATCCGTTCTTCGCTGACCTCTACTCGGTGAAAAGAATATTCCTACCAAATTTCAAGTCTCTAGGTCTTATGGTTCCGGAGATACCGACGCCAATAGTGACGTCTATTTAGAGACCGACGCCGATACCGACGTCAACAGTGACGTATATTTAGAGACCAACGCCGAGACCGACGCCAATAGAGATGTCTATTAAGAGACCGACGCCGAGACCGACGTCGAGGCCGACGACAATAGTGACGTCTATTTAGTGACCGACGCCGGTTGTGACGTCTATTTAGAGACCGACGCCGAGACCGACGACCATAGTGACATCTATTTAGAGACCGACGACAATAGTGACATCTATTTAGAGACCGACGCCGATACCGACGCCAATAGTGACGTATATTTAGAGACCGACGCCGATACCGACGTCAACAGTGACGTCTATTTAGAGACCAACGCCGAGACCGACGCCAATAGAGATCTCTATTAAGAGACCGGCGCCGAGGCCGACGTCGAGGCCGACGACAATAGTGACGTCTATTTAGAGATCGACGCCGGTTCGCGACCTCTATTAAGAGACGTCTATTTAGAGACCGACGCCGAGACCGACACAATGGTGAAGTATATTAAGAGACCAACGCCAATAGTGACGTCTATTTAGAGACAGACGCCGAGACTGACGCCTTTGGTGACTTCTATTTAGAGACCAACGCCAATAGTGATGTCTATTAAGAGACCGACGCCGAAACCGACGTCAATAGTGACATCTATTTAGAGACCGACGTCGAGGCCGACGACAATAGTAACGTCTATTTAGAGACCGACGCCGGTTGTGACGTCTATTAAGAGACGTCTATTTAGAGACCGACGCCGAGACCGACACAGTGGTGACGTATATTAAGAGACCGACGCCAATAGTCACGTCTATTTAGAGACCGACGCCGAGGCTGACGCATTTGGTGACGTCTATTTAGAGACCAACGCCAATAGAGATGTCTATTAAGAGACCGACGCCGAGACCAACGTCGAGGCCGACGACAGTAGTGACGTCTATTTAGAGACCGACGCCGAGACCGGGGACCATAGTGTCGTCTATTTAGAGACCGACACCGAGGCCGGAACAGTGGTGACGTATATTTAAAGAAACGACGCCAATAGTGACGTCTATTTGTAGATCGACGCCGAGATCGACGACCATAGTGACGTCTATTTAGAGACCGACGCCGAGACCGACGTCGGTTGTGACGTCTATTAAGAGACTGACGCCGAGACCGACGCCGGTTGTGACGTATATTTAGACCGACGCCAATAGTGACGTCTATTTAGAGACCGACGCTGAGACCGACGCCAATAGTGACGTATATTTAGAGCCCGACGCCAATAGTGACGTCTATTCAAAGACCGACTCCAAAACCGACGCCAATAGTGACGTCTATTTAGAGACCGACGCTGAGACCGACGCCAATAGTGACGTCTATTTAGAGAGCGTTGCCAGTAGTGCCAGTGGTTTTTGTAACCAAAACGATCTATAGACCAATGTTGTAAGATCAATCCGAAGTAAGTTAGACCCTAAAGTTAACGTAAATAGGAGTTATGTTACCTTGAAGAGGTTCTCGGCGCCGGCCCTGAGCCGCAGCTCCTTGTTGATCTCCTGGTTGAGCTGGCAGCGGCGAGTCTGCAGTCGTCCGCGGCATGTCGCCACGCGGGGATCCGAACCCTGGAAAGAACAAGAACATAAGAAAAACCTTCTTCTTCTTCATTATGATAATATGGTTATAAGTACACGTGTATTAATAATTTCATTGCCGAGTCAAGCTTCCTCCAATTACAGGAGATAATAAGCCTACTGTGCCACGCTGGCCAGACGAGATGGCGCAGGTTTCCTTTCAAGATTTCCCACTAGGTTTCTGCCGTGCAGTTTTCTTTGCAGAGACGTCGCTCACTATGTGCTCAATCAGAAGGCTCAAACTTCCCCAAAGCCAAAGAGCAATGAAGAGGGCTATGCTCTGTGTTTCCCAGCGAGATCGAATCGTAAATGAGAAGTTAAGCAGGAGAACCAGAGTTACCGACAAAGCCCACAGTATTGCCAAACTTAAGTGGCAATGGGCAGGGCACAAAGGTCGCAGGACTGACGCCCGATGGGCAGAAAAGTCCTCAAGTGGCGACCGCTTTCGGGAAAGGGCAGTGCTGGTAGGCTTCCCACACGGACCGACGACATGGTTAGGGTCGCCGGAAAGCGATGGATAGGGGGTCTTAGGACCGGCCTTCGTGGAAATCTTTGGGGGAGGCCTATGTCCAACAGTGGACATCTTTTGGCTGAAATGATGATGACGATGAGTTTTATTTGGCCGGCTCTTACGACACCAGCAGGATGTAATCTATATAAATCCATCTAACCAATCTATAAGTTGGGTGATTATTTATTAGTAAAATAATTGGCGTGTGACAGCGTACGTATACCTATCACCACGCTAGCAATTACGTCAAGATTGATCGCCGTCTGCTTTCACTGGACAGAAACATCCATCAAAATGATATAAACAAACAAAAAATAATAAAATTCTGTTTGTGTGAGTAGCTAACGGATAAACTGATGCTGAAAACTAGCTTTTACAAAAAAACAATATTCTTTTCATCCCCCCATCTCGGAAAGAGTATTTTTGCTCTTCGATATCTGAGTGCAAAAGCCGTTTTTATTCGCTAGAGAATAAAGTAAAGATTATTCTGTAATACTTACCTGTCATAATGTAGTAATTAATACCTAAACTGAAATAAAAGTGTACCTATCTTGTGATTGTAAACGTTTTTTTTTGCATTTAGTCATTTCCTCGCTGAGGTGGAATGAAAAGTTACGTGTTGCACTCGAGTGCAAAGATTTTTCACCTCGTGCTCTTTTGATTCCCTCGCTAACGTTCAGGATTCTAATTTTGAATCACTCGCTGCGCTCGTGATTCAATTTTAGAATCCTTAGCCTGCTCGGTCATCAAAATTGAACACGCGGTTAAAAAGCAACTTTGCACTCTTGTATAACAAATAACTATTGTTTGAATAGGTTTAATACACTACATATACACAATTCCAAGAGTATTCACCAATATGTCGTTAATATGAGAAAATATGAGTTAAAAGGAACCACGTGCAGCCAATAGCAGGCTTTGTTCCGACACTGCCGAAAAGATTGGACAAAAAGGGAATAGATGACAATTGTCTTCAAAAGTACACTTAAACAGTCAAATCTACCGTCAATAATTAATTAAATAAGAGCGGCCCGTCCCAGCTTCGAACGGGTGGACATTTACTTTTTAATTTTTTCTTGCAATTAAAATAACCTTTACTAATCAGTGTTATTGTAGCATTCAAATTTTTAAAATCGGTCCAGTAGTTTTAAGCCTATTTGTTACAAACATACAAATATTTCCTCTATATAATACTATAGTAGATCCTTGGGGGAGCCCTATGTCCAGCAGTGGAAGTCTTTTGGCTGAAATGATGATGATGATGACACATAGATAGGAATTTAATAATGTGTGTATTGTAAAAAGTGTTTAATTTCAAAGGTTGATAAATGGATATATGTCGTTTTAAATTTTTCAAATCGGTTTGTTTTTTCTGGACTTATGCGTACGTACGGATTTTAATTCGTGTGTACACACACGAATTATTAAAATCCTTATTATTTAATGTCGCTTTATAGAGAATGATTTTAGATACGCCCATGGACGTATAAAAAAAGTCGGACAGAGTCTCGCTAACTAAAAACTGTGACATCATAGTCGGCCAGATCAGCTATATGTACAGGCCAGCACGCACACTTTCACACACTAGTCGGCCATTACGCGCATGAACATCAATGCTTAAAGACGCAATATGCGGCGAAAAAATAAAAACTATAAATCATGTCTTGCGTGGTAAAATGGTGTAAAAACCGTAGTGACCGAAAGAAAACAAATCAGGAATCACGTTTCATACGTAAATGAATAATTCAATCACTTATTTCCAGATTATATACATTAAAATCAATTTGCATTTGCTAGAACAAAACAATTAATTTTAAGTTCAGTGTTGCCAATATTCACGTGTGCAAATTAACCGAAATGTGGGCAATTTTTCGTTTATTATAAAAATCAATATATTATTATGGTTAATTATCTAATAGTTACTACTGGGTATTTTATTTTATATTCCTTTTGCTAGATTTTCTAAGGAAAATTAAGTATGGAGAAATGATTGAATTAAAATTACCTAGTAGAAATTGTAATGGTGAAAACGATGGGATTCCAAACAAATACAGTGTCATTTGCAGTATACATTTTGATGCGGATGACTTATAAACAACTAAAGGAGGACTCCGGCGTGTTGTTACTTATGCAGTACCTTAAAAGGTAAATTAGCAATCTACCAAGACATGGTTAATACAAAAAAAATGAAAATATGCCGCTTATTTTTTCAAAATTTAAATGTACATTGTAGCTATTGTGTCGGTATATAATAATAATAAATATCCTTGGACATTTCACACAACGCCATCTCGTCCCAAGCTAAGCAACTTAATGCTTGTTTTATGGTAACGAGATGGATGATAAACTATAGACATATTATAGATAGAAAAACACCCAGACCCGTGACAAATACTTGTAGGTCGTACAAATATTTCTTCCGTGCGGGGATCCCGCGACATGCTGCGCAGCAGTCGATCGCTCAACCACTGCGCCAACCCTGTTGTGTTGTGCTGTTATTTTAATCCCCAGTGCTTTATTTTGTTTTAATATTTGTTTGAGTCAAGACACGTGGCAGAGGAATAAACTGTTACTGTACCATTTAATACCAGTGCTTCTCAAGTGGTGCGCAATAAATTATAGTTAGGCAACATAAATATATTATCACAAAAAATTTTTTGGTAATGAAAGCATTTCTTTTAATTTAGAATCGTTTTCAACACATCTCGAAATTAGAGGAAATTTCAAAAACCTCTCAAAGACATTATTATAAAAAAAAATACTCGGCATTTAGAATGTTAAAGTTAAACATAACAATTTCTTTTTATATTTTATCCATGTTTTTATTGCAAAATTTGGTGTATCTTGGCAACCCCAAAATTAACTCACACATACAGAGCTGCCGCCATTTTGGCGTCTCACTTTTGTCTTAGCCAGAGTTCCGTCCGCCTTTTTTTATACGTCTATGGATACGCCTAATTCAATTTTCCAAGCACGTAGGTCCATCCTCTAAGCGTGTCGGTGCAATTTAAAAGACTTCAGTTTTTCGATTCGAGTCTTGAACTTGAACAGATTTATTCGTGTGAACTGATTTTAAATAAGTTATTTAAAACAGACTTGGTTTTCAATAAGTACCTTTATCAGTAAATAATATGAAGGTGTATTTGTATACCAACAGGTTGGCGCATGTTAGTCGTGTGGTGAGAGATACATTGTGTCACCATCTTAAGCCATCCTGAGGGCAGCGTAAGCGCCGACAAAAGAAAATGACAAGGCCGATAACCTAACAAGAGAAGGAAATCTTGACACAAAAGTAGAAATTCCGGAAAGCGCAGTGTTTGTAGGCACGGTCTTTTAGCTGAAATGATGATGACGAATGGGAGAAGGTCTCGGGCCTTCTCCCATTCATAAATGGCCGGGAGGTGGGTCATTTATGATCTGGGTAGTAGTGACAATCAAGCAACACTGTTTAATGCAGATGTTGTTAGGAAACGATGCTACGCTTCGAAACAAGCGCAAATATGTCCGCGTTTGGAAATACACATTGCGAATTAACTGGATCATTGGTACAAGCGATTGCCACATTACTAGCAAATGTTTTTAGCGGCCTAAATCTACTACCCAGCCCATAAATAACCCACTACTGAGTCGGCCCTCCTCCAACTACATGGAGGGTTTAGCCTTTTGTGCCACGCTGGTCAGACGGGTAGGCACAGGGTTTAGTTTCAATTTTTTCTTCTCTTCTCTTTTATCCGCGGTATTTGGTCAGGTGGAGGTTCTTCCCCAATTAGGCAGCTCTCCATAAAGCGGTCGTTATCCACAGGGGAAATATATCCCTCACAGTCGTGTATTACTACGAAAATCTCGCCAAATACGCTAGTAAAATTATGCGTATTTGACGAGGTTTTGTTCAAAGCTGCTTTGTAAACCTGATATAGGTATCAGATAACCATGACATTTGTATGTTTATCCAAATATTTGACAATCCTTTCTAATACATAAAACATCTCGTTATTGACGGAATTTCTGATCACAATAAATGACTGATTTGAATTTTATAGGCCTCCCAGACCAAAGAGGCATTATTTGGAATCGAACCATATGCCATTTAGTGGATATCAGAGTATTTAAACACACGGTCGTCCGATCAATACGATGTGTTTAAACAATTTGGTCGCATCGCATGATCGCACGACCTTCAATAGGACATTCAGTAGAAATCAGTATGTTTGATCGCACGGTCACACGATCATTGTTGTCGGACGGACGCACCATCGCGCGAGCGATGGCAATAGGACGGCGCCGGACAGTTTGTGACGAAAGACATTATCGTGGCGTAGCAACGCGCGCAGGGTACAGCTAGTTAAAAATAAAAATGAATCAATAAAGTTGTTTAGAATAATGTGGTCTTTATACATGCTTGTCTTAATTAATTCAGTCTGTAGGACATTCTATTTTTGGTGGATATTTAATGACTTAATTAAAGTCGCCAGTCAATTGAAGGCCAAGGAATAAATTAAAACTAGATTTTTGGAAAATAATCTAAAATTGGTCCTTCACTATCACTACATAGTATAAAACAAAGTCGCATTATTCTGTCCGTCCCTATGTATGCATAAATCTTTAAAACTACGTAACGGATTTTGAAGCGGTTTTTTTTAATAGATAGAGTGATTCAAGGGGAAGGTTTGTCAGTTTACAAACATGAAATTCACGTACACAAATTACACCCAGACTCACAGCAAGTGCCTCTGGTTTACACAGTCACTTGGCCCCGGAATCAAACCTGGGACCCCGTTATCCCGAGGCGGCGCATCCAACCCCTAGGCCAACAAGGCAGGCAGGTATTATCTAGCTCTCACATTTTTTTCTCTTTTATGTCTAAGCCACTTTGTATCTTAAATGGGGATTTATTGTAGAGCAGTCTTCCGTATCGGTGGTAAAGCGTAAATGATAAATGTATATTAAGGTGAATGTTCCAGGGTAGCCCGCGAAATTCAAATTTTCTTACATTTTTTGCAATTTGCAGGGCAGTGCTAGGTTGTATGATGATGAACATTTGATTCGCGGCTGTAAGACGTATGTAGTTACAGAGTTATAATCATCAAACTCATCAATACAACCCTCCAAGCTCATAAAGGTACAAGAATGACTTTGAGCTTGAAAAAGTTTTTCTTGCGCCTTTATGAGCTTGGAGGGTTGTATTGATGATTTTGATGATTATAATTCTATAATTACACACGTCCTATAGCCGCGAATAACATTTTAATCAACATACAACCTAGCACTGAACTGCAAATTGCAAAAAACGTAAGAAAATTTGAATTTCGCGGGCTACCCTGGAACATTCACCTTAACGTGTCAAAATGGGCGCACACGAGGCAAGAAGACAGTTGAAGATTTCTGATTTTAATTTAACTGTCTTAAGCGTTCTTGGTAAAACTAAATAGACATTTAAAATCCGTCACCAACCGGACAAGCCAATTAAATAGTGACCACAAACAATGAGCCATCACGTCAACGTGTGACTCCCCACACGTCGTTAGGCGCTCCTTGACCCATATATTGGACAAAATGGTACTAATTGCCACATGCATTGCAAACTGTGCTCGCGAGTGTTTAATAATTATGCAATGGTATTTAATACAAGCATGGTTGCAACACCACAATGTCATATTGCATCTTGCGCAGTTCTACGCGTAGCAATTGGAATTCATGTCGCCTGATTAAGTTGCCTGGCTCGTTGTTCCGCCTTTGGATCAACGGGTCCCGGGTTCGATTCTGGGGTTGGGCAAGTGTCTTTGTCTAAACCAGAGGGACTCTGAACGGAACCAGAGGGATTTGTGTTCCTGAATTACATGTTTGTAAAATGGCCCCGCGATACAGGTTATACCTAGTAAAGGGGATCCGTATAAAAAAAAATTATAAACAAGCACATTTTTTGTTTACTTTAAACTTTGCAGAAATTTTGGAGTTATAAATTCACTCTCATATTTTAATTTGTATGCATGTTTGTTTGCATTGTGAGGAAACACACTTAAAGTGAAATGGAACGCACTCTTAATTAGTTTAAGTTTTATCCGCTTACTTTCGTGGCGCTAGGTACAAAGCTGCAACGTCATTACGCATTGTCTCCGATATTAGACAGTTCAGTTTATTAAAAACATTATTATTACAAAATTACAGATTTATTATTTGCTAAAAGCCTTCACCCCGGTTCGATTCCAGGGTCGGGCAAGTGTCTTTGTGTAAACCAGATGCATTGCACCGAGTCTGGGTGTCATTCAAATTCGTGAATTCCGTGTAAGTGTAAACTGCCCCCGCGATACAGTTTCTTGTTTAAGGTATTTTTAAAATATTTATTTATATAATATTATGCTTTTTTATTGTTTTTATGGTATCAAGCAATTTAGCTCAATTCAAACTCAAACTCAAAAGGAACTTTACGTAGGTTTTATCACAAATCTCTTATATATCGTCATATTTATAATTACCATTATCATCTCACGGCCTAACCACACTAGGTGGTAGTCTCCACACACACCTGTCAGACGTCATACCTACATTCACCTTTCATACACAATTTCTCGCTCCTACAATCATTCCATTTCTCTTGATCGGTCACAATCCCTGCGACCACCTACATTCATGCTGAAACTACCACCGGTTCGGAAGGCAACTCTACATAGAAGAGGCGGCAAGAAACTCTGTAGTTGCTTTTTTTCAAATTGTTGGTCTTGTTTAATCAAGTCATCAAGCCATAGCATGAAAAAATCTAGCTACTGCTAGTGGCTTATTCCGCATGGTTTTACGCTAACCGCGTTTTTAAATAACAGCCATCTAATTAAGGATAGTTTTTACATTTACATATAGTTAAATGGTAACGACATTCAAAGAGGTTAAAAAATTACCTCCGAATCTGCAATAGCACCAGAAACATTCTTCATATTTAAATACGATAAGAATAAATAAACAATACATTCTCCGATTGAGTCATTTCACCTCATTGATATTTAAATTAATTTCACATCACTATTTGTCGACTTAAAAGTGTGTGTTTTGGAGTTGCGATGTGTTTAACGCAATTCGTAAACATTTTTTATTTAGTTTTCTATCGTGTTGTGTTGGTGATAATAACTAGGCCGGGGCCGCCGCTCGTCCCTCGATTACTGTTGTCGGGGGTTTCTTATTTGTGCAAATTGGTCTGTAAACTTCGATATCGCGGTGTAGGATTTTTGGTAATTCTCGCGTTTCTAACCAAGTTTTCTTGAGGCCAATAGTTCAGATATTTGGTGTTTCCGTGCTTTACAAATCAAACACTTTTATTAGCTAAAATAAAAAAAACGATAAATAATCAATAGACGAACATTTAAAGTTAGTGCCAAATTTAATTGACACCGACATTATTAGTATGGGGGTAATACATCGCAACTCAAAATAAATACTTATGTCGACAAATAGTGATGTGTAACTCATTTAAATATTGATGAGGTGAAATGACTCAATCGGAGAATATATTGTTTATTTATTGGTTAGTTTTCGCTTTTTAGACCGTTTACCAGTCGTCTGGCCAGCGTGGCACAGTAGGCTTATTACTAGGGCTGCCATCCGTCCGGATTTTCCGGATTTGAAAAGTGTCCCTGACATTTTTGTTTGTCAGAGGAAATCCATTTTTTATAGATAAGCGATAAATTGAAATAAATCTTAGCCCAAAATACATCCACAATAAGCCGCCTTCAAGAAGTCTTTTCTTATTTTTGTTGTAAAGAGTGCTTTTTAGAGGTGTCCGGGGAAAAAAACATATTTTGCCCAAATGCCTGGGTTTTGCCGTGTTTATCCGACGTCTGCAATTTAGGTGATGGCAGCCCTACTTATTACCCTATAAGTAATTGAAGAACGCCCAACTCAGCAGTGGGCCATGTATGGATTGAGTAGTATTAGTCCGTTCACATTTGGATGTACCTGGGCATCTTTTATTGGAGGTAAAATTATTTTGGCGGACTACAGAATGGCTCAGAGAAAGCCGGTGGTGTGGAACTCAAAGTTCCCCCCTCGGTGATGCAATGGGCACCATCCCTGTCCACTAAACACTGATGTGCCACTACCCTCCAGCTCCATATAACGCCGCAGAATGGTTCTTTCACTTAATAAAATGTGGCAAGACAGCAAGCTGTCAAACAAAAGGCGCATATCTCGAGTTTGACGCGCAAGTTCAACAAAAAAATAGTTAGATTGCCGAGTGCATTGAACCTTTTCTCATACGAAATCGGTCACCGTGAAATTTTAATCACCGTGCGAAGTTACTGACGTATTCTTTTTTAAATTGTAATTGGAGCGCCTTTTTTGAAGTGTCAGTGGGAAATGTTTATGTCTATGAACGGATTTTCAAATAATATTTCGTTCGGAAACCGTCATTCAGTGCTGTCAATTTAAGTTCATAATTCGCGTAGTTGCCGTATTTGTCAAATAGCGCCATGTGCACATGAACTATTTGTCAAATACATCGCAACTTTATCAAATATTTTGCCTAATACTCGTACAAATATTTAAAGTGCCATCACGAAATCTAACACACAGAATATTTTATCTAATCAATTTAATTATTTTAAAGTATTGGTTTGTGTGTTTGTATTATTCAACTGCAATTATGCAGCTTTTTTTATTGCAATTTAACTATTTAAAAAGCAAAATTATTATTTAATTGGCTCTACTTTTTAAAGACCCATACCCTAAGGTACCTAAAATGTATCGCGAGGACAGTTAACAATCACATAATTCACGATCACAAATGACACCCAGACCCAGAGCAACTATTCTACACAAAGATACTTGTTCGACCCCAAAACCAAGAGATAATGACGTCGCAAAGTTAATTGGCATATTCGCGGTAGCTTGGCAAACTAGGCTAATTTCCCTCCATGAACTTAGAGGAGGCCCGACTCAGTAGCGGGTGATTTACGAGCTGAAATTATGACGACGGATTTAGAATACACAAGGTCACCAACCCATGCCATCCTGAGGGTGTCGTAAGAGGCGGCTAAAGGAACGCAAGTGGCAAATAAAAAACTTGATACAAACCCACTCCGTCTTGCCAGCATGGCACAGTAGGCTAATTTCCCACCATGAATTTGGAGGAAGCCCGATTCAATAGTGGGTAATTTAAAGGCTTAAACGACGACCAAACATGTGACAGCTGCAATTGTAAAATTACAGAGCTACACTTCGACCTAGTACCATAAATTGATAGCTTATTCGTTTATAGAGCCGTCTGTCCGAGTGCCTCTGGCCTCATAATAACTGTGATCACGTCTTTGCCAGCCGATGAACTTATTCTGACAGCTGATCCCATAATCATGATGCAGCTTTTAGTTTCGTTACGGTAGAACACGTAAAAATACGCGCCAGTTAATGCTAGCCTATTATGTGGTTTGGAGGATGAGTTTATACTGCGAAATGGCAGGGTAGCAGTGTACTATGTGGTGACGGATTGAGAATACATCCTGTCACTATACCATTCCATCCAGAGGGTGTGGTAAGAGAAAATTGCTGGTACTTTAGGATACTTTTAGTAGCAAAAAATGTTATGTGAAACACATCTTCATTGCTTTTCTACGTCTGTCGCAGTATCCACTTACCATAATTAGTCACAGTAGGCTTATTACCCTCCATGTAATTGGAGGAGGCCTGACTCGGCAGTGGGTCATGTATGGGGTGAGTGGTAGTTGTAGTATATATACATGAGCTAACCCGTCTTGCCAGCGTGGCACAGTAGGCTATTTTCCCTCCATCAATTTGGAGGAGGCCCGACTAAAAATGATGATGAACAATTATGACTGATGTTATAAACTATATAACATACTTGTAAATTAGTATTCATCATCATCATCAGCCCACATTGGTCCACTGCTGGACATAGGCCTCCCCTAAATAGCCCCATAGCGCCTTGTCTTTAGCTTGACGCATCCAGCTGCTGCCCGCAACCTTTCGCAGATCGTCGGTCCATCTAACAGAGGAGCCGTCCTACACTACGATTGCCGATTCGCGGTCTCCTCTCAAGAACTCGTCTACCCCAGCGGTTGTCGGTTCTTCTACGGATATGACCAGCCCACTGTCACTTCAGTCTACAATTAGTATTACACACGTCAAAAAACCTGTTTTTAAACTCGACATGTAATATTAACTATAATTTATCATAATTGGGATTTTAAAATTATTTTAATTGGCTTATGTGCCCTGTGACAAAATTCAATTCAATACTATCCAATAATTAATTAATTATTTATTATTCACATTTTTATTCATTTCAGCCTTATTATTAACAATCATTATTTAGTTATGTTAATTAATTATCATTATAATACTCAATGACTTATATTTTAATAATGTCAATTCCTGTATACTCTCTGTAACATACAGATTTGTTTAATCTCATCATCATCATCATCATCAGCCCACATTAGTCCACTGCTGGACATAGGCCTCCCCTAAAGAGCGCCATAGCGCCCTGTCTTCAGCTTGACGCATCCAGCTGCTGCCCGCAACCTTTCGCAGATCGTCGCTCCATCTAGCAGAGGGCCGTCCCACACTACGCTTGCCGATTCGCGGTCTCCACTCAAGAACTCGTCTACCCCAGCGGTTGTCGGTTCTTCTACAGATATGACCAGCCCACTGCCACTTCAGTCTGCTAATTCTCTGAGCTATGTCGGTGACTTTGGTTCTCTGCCGGATAATCTCATTACGGAGCCTATCCTTCAGAGAAACTCCAAGCATAGCTCGCTCCATAGCACGCTGAGCGACTTTAAACTGGTGGACTAGTCTCACCGTGAGTGTCCACGTCTCGGCGCCGTAGGTCATGACGGGTAGGACGCACTGGTCGAAAACTTTAGTTTTCAAACTCTGCGGGATGGGCGACGAGAAGACCCGACGAAGTTTTCCAAATGCTGCCCAGCCCAGCTGGATCCTCCTCTTGGCCTCCCTGTCAAAGCTGCTTCTACCTAATTGCAAAATGTGCCCGAGGTATGTGTATTCTGAAACAGCTTCAACAAGACGGCCATTCACAACGATAGGTCTCGGATGAATGTGATCATTCATCATGATTTTGGTTTTATCCAAATTCATGCCGAGACCCACCCGTCGCGAGGCTGATGCTAAGCTGGTCAGCATCTGTTGCAGCTCCTCCAGCGATTCCGCCATTAGGACTATGTCATCTGCAAATCTCAAGTGTGAGATGTACTGGCCATTTATGTTAATGCCCTTGTCTTTCCAGTCCAGCGTCTTAAACACATCCTCCAAAGCGCTTGCGAACAGTTTCGGGGATATGACATCCCCCTGTCTCACTCCTCGGCACAGTTGGATGGGTTTAGTACGCTGGTCCTGTACTTGGACACACATAGAGGCCTCATCGTACAGACATCTCAACACTTGGATGTAACGATAGTCCACTTGGCATCGCTGAAGGGATTCAAGAACAGCCCAGGCTTCGACGGAGTCAAAAGCTTTCTCATAGTCCACAAAAGCTAGACACAGGGGCCGATTATACTCTTCGGACTTCTGTATAATTTGCCTCACTGTGTGGATGTGGTCTATGGTGCTATAACCCCTACGAAACCCGGCCTGTTCCGGAGGCTGAAATTCATCGAGCCTTATGGCGAGACGGTTCGCAATGACTCTTGAAAACAACTTATAGACGTGGCTCAGGAGTGAGATGGGCCTGTAATTTTTAAGAAGGGTGGTATCACCCTTCTTAAAAAACAGTACCACCAAACTCCTGCTCCACGCCTTAGGAGTTCTCCCGCAGTGAATGACGGAGTTAAAGAGTTTTTGTAGTTCCTGTATGACAGGAATCCCTCCTGCCTTCAGAAGTTCTGAAGTAACTCCGTCTTCACCGGGGGCCTTTCCATTTTTAAGATGTTTAAGAGCCAGCACGATTTCGTCTTGGCTGATATCGGGCAGTTCGTCGGTGTAGTGGCGGACCAGGGTGGCTCTTCCATCCTGGATAGAACGTTGAGGGCGAGTAGCATGTGCAGCATAAAGCCGGCCATAGAAATCTTCGATCTCGGCAAGAATCTCCGGCTTAGACAAAACGGTTCTGCCATCGCGTGTTGTGAGCTTCGCCAGGTGGCTCCTCCCAAGCTGCTTAATGAACACCTTGGACCCTCGGTTTCGCTCAATTGCCTCTAATATGAGGCGGGTATTGGAGCTCCGAAGGTCACGTCGTGTCATTTTAGCTATAAGCCGGTTGAGATTTGCCTTGTCTGACTTGTTTGTTTAATCTGTTTTTATCAAATCATTACGCCTTCAATTGAGAAATGTTTTAATAATTTATAATTTGTAACTTAAACTTCATAAACTTAAAATCATAGTTTCTGGTTTCCGGGCTGGAGCTGAAAATCAGTGCTGCAGAAACCTGCAGTGTATGCTGAGCTCCTGCCTTTTAGACACTATATTGTGACCTAAATTGTTTTACTATCCTGTATGTGTGTGTCTAATAAAAGTTTTTTCTTTCTTTCTTTCTTTCAAAAAATGAAAGTGCTTAAAGAACAATTAGAATTCGTGTCCTTTGAATCCGATATTGGATCCAAATGAACAAGCATTACAAAATTGTGAAAGCGCATCATTGATTGGGTGTTAAATGGCAAATTACCAATACATGACAAGTGACCAGCGGAATATAGAGTACGCTGTGATACGCTAAATGCGTACCGATACGCAATGCGTGATTTTCTCCGCTTTCCACTTAGAAAACATGGTGGAACAAATTGAATAGTTAAATCACCGGACAGTTTTGGTCAAAATTAAAGCAGTTACAGCTTAATGTTTGTAATCTACATTAATATTATAAAGAGGAAAGATGTGTATGTATGTACGTTTGTAACGAATAAAGACAAAAACTACCGAACCGATTTCTAAAATTCTTTCAGTATTAAGATATATGTGGAGATCAAGGAAGCAAGAACAAATATTTTTCAAATGCCTTTGGGTTATGTCTTCGCCTATAACAAACTCGCTTTTAACTTAACTACGCACGATAATTATCTGTACATGATTGTATGAGTTAAAATACGACTAATGTAAGTTTTTGTTTAAATGTGTACTTTATATATTATTATTTACTTACTTATTATCAGTGTTGTGACGGATTTAGAATACATGGTATCACCACTCCATTCCATCCTGAGGGTGCCGTAAGTGCTGGCAAGGCCGATAATCAGCCGCAAGAAAAGGAAACGAAACCCTGTGCTAGCCTGTCTGGCCAGTATGGCAGGATATGTAGTGGGACTTACTGGCTTTAAGCTAAGTAGTAATAATAGGTTTCTTAGTTAATTATATTCTGATAACGTATATGTCTGCGCATCTAGTTAGAGTGGCAGAGAATATTTGAATAGTAATCTTAAATAAGATTAAATATTTGTATTATAAATGCAGCTAATTCCTCGTCAATTAAAAATACGTAGCTTACACGGCAGAGCAATCTAGAGCATTCCGGCGATATGGCCGGCAGATAGCCGGCGCATTAATTCCCATAGAAGGCACGGCACCGGGAAGCGATGTTCCGTTACGTTGCCCGAGGCGCAGGCGCAGCCGCATGTATTGCCACCATCGCGTTCCTAGTGATGGGACGATAACTAGTCTGGCTTCAATCGCCTTGTATTTGTCGACTTCGACAATATCATCATCTCGCATTTTTTATTACTTAATGTTGGTCAAAAAACCTTTGAATGAAATGAACATCTAAATTTATCAGTGTTTCTCTACAATACTATGCATGTAATATACATAAAAAACTTCCTCTTGAATCCGTCTATCTATTAAAAAGAACACTTCAAAATCAATTGCGTAGTTTTAAAGATTTAAGCATACATAGGGACGGACAGACGATAGCGCCTTTGTTTTATATTAAGTAAAGACAAAGATAAGCCAACTTCATTCAATAATTTTTCAATTTAATTTTTGTTGGGCAATATTATAGCCAAACTTTTTATTCTCACAATTCTACAAGTAATCGTTGTTTATAAATAAAATTATATCAGTTGAAAAACTACTACAAACATTCCGAAGATAGTTTCACTCAGCTATTTAAATCATTCCGTGTGGTGACGTATTTAGAATACGCAGTGACACCAACCCATACCATCTTGAGGGTGTCGTAAGAGGCGACTAAAAGAACGAAAGAGGCACATCACCTAGCACCAAGAGAAGGAAAACCAGATAGAAACCTAACCTAATCTACGAATCAGTGATCTCGCCAAAAAGCCATGTCCCATCACTAGGACACACTCGAATTGCGAATCAATTAAATGTTACGGCCAAAGAGCGCGGCGCTTCCCTATTATTCTATGTAATTTATAGACAGAACTCCACGACTAACGGAGCAGGCGATGTAACCATAATTATATCGCAATGTACATTGTTTTATTGTGTAGTGTTTAGATAATATATTACATTAGCAACACGCCCCACATTTGAAGAGGCAACACGGTTTTATCTATAGCCATTGCTGGTTCGATCATTATCGATGACTAGCTGACTAGCGAACTTTGTTTCGCAATATAGGTATATATTTAAAACAAAAAGAAAGTTGGACATAGGATACCTGAGATTTTTATCCCGACCGTATAAAACCTACTTTAACAAAACGCAACTGACAGCGAAACGTTATGTTGTCTATAGTTTAATATGGTCGAAAATTTGACAATTAGAAATTTTGAATTCGACTTGTATATATTGTTGTAATTCACATAATATCTTTATAACTTGTAGCATATGTGTTATTCTGATGTATAAGCTATATTATTGTAAAGTTTCATTAAAATCCATTCAGTAGTTTTTACGTGAAAGAGTAACAAACATCCATCCATCCATACTTACAAACTTTCACGTTTATAATATTAGTAAGACTATGTAAATATACACAGTGCTTTGTATAAGATTATGGATGGCCAAACCCTACACGATACAATACGAAAATACTTTATTTAAAAAACAAAAAACACTTTTATACAAAATAAACATCGGTTCAGTAGCTTTATTACGACAAACATGTCTACATGTAACGTCCGTCTTTTTAGGTTTCCGCCAAATAGCAACATTTTTCGGATACGAAATAAAAGGTCAAACGACTTCGCACACATTTTTCTCAGGTAAGTGGCGGAAATAACGTCTTATTGAATTGCCTCAGATGTATGACGTGGGACGTGGATTGTACATCGTGAATTTTTGTTTACCGAAAAGCTCAGTCCCTAAAGGTTTTCTCATTAAAGTATTGGACAAATAAGAAAGTTAAAAAATGTGTTCATTGACAAAATATTACCTAGTTTTCTTCTAATCATATTGACTCACTTCATACTTTCTATGAATTATGTTCGTATACTGTGGGGTGTTCATAAACGTGGTTAGTTGACCGAAGCGTAAAGAAGAGACTATCTAATTGGATCAGAGGAGGGATGTAGCTCACCGTCTGAAGGTTGCTCGGTGAGGAAAAAAGGTTTATAACAGTTGCTCGTTATTATCGTATAGGTAACACCTCAGTTTTATTTTCATTTTCACAGAGTTTCTGAGATGTAGAGAGCTGCATCCCAAGCCGATGGTAAATTTTTAATTTCATTTTTTTGTTTGACTAGTCAAAGGAGCTCTAATGAGCCAACTTGATTAAATTAGTTTTGATTTTAGTTGTTGCACTACAAAAAGTCACGTTGTATAGACGGTCGTGGAGTTAAAGCTTCGTGCTCTGGGGTCAATTAATAATTGCGACTATAATTAAAGAATTAAGAGTTTCCACGGTAATTAGTGTGGCATTTACTTGCGAGATTACTTTTCTAACGTCTGAAAAGTATGTTAGTGCACCTTATACTTTTCTACGTTGCATTATGGTTGTAATTCACTTAGCTATTTGTATTCGCGTATATTTGTCACATTCAACATTAGGCCCTGACGTGTGGATGGAATATCCTATCCGACTAATTTCACCTATCTATCTAAACTAGTGGTTGCTCAGTGGTTGTTGGCTCAATTTGTCCACATACTTCCACAATAAACAAAAGAACGCGTGTGTATTAAATATAATGGTAGTGTGTGTAATATTTTTTAAATTGATTTAATGTACATTTTATGCACATATTGGGGTACGAAGTTTTTGCTGCACTTATTAATCTAATATATAAAAAATATATGATACAGCATGCAAAAATACATACAACCAAACATTTGCTTTGCACCTCTCTACGATCAACCCCTATGTTTTAATAGCGATTTTTATATGGCAAAACAACGCTTGCCGGGTCACCTCTCAGCAACTTATATGGATCTATATGGAATATGGATGTCTTTGTTACTTATTCACGCAAAATCCACTGAATGTTTTTTTATGAAACTTCATAATTATATGGCTCACACATCAGGACGGCACATAATGCTATAATTTACACATAGACTAACTCGTACGCTGATGCTAATTTGTCAATAAATGCTTATAGAAAAAGCACATACGAATAGGCATGTGAAATGCCACTGACTTGTGGTGAATAAGGAGAATACATAGTGAACCCCGCCCATTCCTTCCGTTACGTAAAAAAAAAACTGCGCGTCGTATCAAAATCATTGAATCAAAGCTTACGTGTAGTGACCATAAGAGCAAAGACAAGGAAAACTTATAAGCAAACGCGGAGCCAACCCGTCTAGCCAGTGCGACAAAGTAGTCTCATACCCCTCCCTGAAATTGGAGGAGATCCCACTCAGCATTAGGTAATTTATGAGCTGAGATGATGAAAACCCTTACCGACAGATTACGCAAAGTTCAACGAAGTATCGATCTTTCATATTCAAATCGAATAATCGTTACCAAAGGTCAAACGATTCTCGGTTGTCAGACCCAATCGGAAATCGTCACGGGCCAGTACTCTCGTCAAATGGATTCGATTAACTTACGTAATTGTGATTATCGATTTATGTAATGACTTTTTGCGACGGATGTCGGGTAATTACTCATACTGGACTGGAGTCATTATTTATTTTTTACTAATGAAGCCTGAGGCGAGTTATTTAGAACACACTGTATCACCACCCCATTCAATTCCGAGGGTATTGTAAGAGTCAACGAAACGAAGTTACAAGCTACAAGTTCCCATCATGTAATTCTAGGAGGCTTCAACAGTGGGTCTAGGGGTTGGATGCGCCGCCTTTGGATCGATGAGTCGCGGGTTCGATTCCTGGGTCGAGAAATGACTTTGCTAACCAGAGGCACTTGCTCTAAGTCTGGGTGTCATTCCCGCTGCTCTAAGTGCAACCTGTATCGCGGGGGCAGTTTACAGACATGAAATTCACGAACAAAAATGATACCCAGACTCCAAGCAAGTGCCTCTGGTTTAGACAAAGACACTTGCCCGACCCCGGAATCGAAACCGGGACTCGTTGATCCCCCTCATCTAACCCCTTGTGTTCGTGAATTACATGTTTGTAAACTGCCCCGCGATACAGGTACAAGAATTTCGGTACAACCGTTTTCTGAACGTTTCATTAAAAAGAAGAAAAAAATAGCCTGGGATAATGATGATGATTTCTACAACGAAAGATATGTAAACCTGCGAATTGCTCAATGTAATTTCACATATGTGCTGCCTGCGCATCCAATATTGGCTGCGCCTGAAACGAGCAATTTGTCAAGAACAATAGACTACGGTTTACACAATGGAGAACAATACGAAGTAAGGCTTACTACGGCACTGTTAGCTAAACAAAATTAGGTTTAATCAATTACATTACTGGTCGAGTAACACAAGGCTATGTACTTAAGGTGGATGCTCCAGGGTAGCCCGCGAAATTCAAATTTTCTTACGTTTTTTGCAATTTGCAGGGCAGTGCTAGGTTGTATGATGATGAACATTTGATTCGCGGCTGTAAGACGTATGTAGTTACAGAGTTATAATCATCAAACTCATCAATACAACCCTCCAAGCTCATAAAGGTGCAAGAATGACTTTGATGTTGAAAAAGTTTTTCTTGCACCTTTATGAGCTTGGAGGGTTGTATTGATTATTTTGATGATTATAATTCTATAACTACATACGTCTTACAGCCGCGAATACCATTTTAATCAACATACAACCTGGCACTGACCTGCAAATTGCAAAAAATGTAAGAAAATTTGAATTTCGCGGGCTACCCTGGAGCATCCACCTTAATTAAGTGATTCTTTCTACTTGGGTTTTGAACAGTTTTTACATAATGATTGCTTTGATGACCCGGGTCTCGCTATTTAGGCCCATACGGATCCAGTGCATTGAGAATCAGTAATCAGTAGATGCATGAAATATTATTTATACATTTATTGTGCCTGTGTCAGCGCAGTGTTTTAGGAACAATATCCGTCGATGTCCACAATATTATAAGGACGAAACCGTATCGGCGCGGCTAAACTGACGTTAGCGCCATCTATATTAAAAAAACCCGCTATGCGTTTCCATCATATATTTTAGGTGATATGTGTGTATCTATTTTTTATGTGCACATGATATGGCAAATATTGAAGTATTATTTACTGACTGTAAAGAACTTAATACCGCAGGGTTTAAGACAAGTCTTCGATCCACGTGTGTTGCCAGACATGTGTGTATCATGCCCTATGGTACCTACTGAGACGTGCTCGCTCACTATGGGCTCCAAGGCGCTCAAAAGGCAATGGAAAGGGCTATGCTCGGAGATCGAATCAGAAATGAGGAGATACGAAGGAGAACCAGAGTTACCGGCTGCCAACTTAAGTGGCAGTAGGTCTGACGACTGGAACAGAAAATTCCTAGGCAAAAACAAAATCCAGCACACTTGGTGGTGGATCTA
Source organism: Clostera curtula (assembly GCA_905475355.2). Taxonomy (NCBI): domain Eukaryota; kingdom Metazoa; phylum Arthropoda; class Insecta; order Lepidoptera; family Notodontidae; genus Clostera; species Clostera curtula. The sequence goes on along the minus strand of FR997818.1, from coordinate 761,484 downwards.
ATGTTCCGCCCGGCTAGCTACCACCCTCACATCTAAGTCCGACGCCAAGCAGTTTCACTGTGTTCCGTCGAGTGTATGTGAGAGCCGGTGCCCGACAGGGCATTTCCTAGAAATGCCTGCTCCAACTCAGACGGTTATAAAAAAAAGCGCGGTGCTGGTAGATCTCCCAAGCGGTGGACCGACGACCTGGTTAAGGAGGTCGCCAGAAAACGATGGATGCAGGCGGCTCTGAACCGGCCTTCGTGAAATCTTTTAGCTCAAATGATGATGATAAAATAACTTAATCTATACTATACTTAATATTATAAAGCTGCAGAGTTTGTTTGTTTGTTTGTTTGTTTGAACGCGCTAATCTCAGGAACTACTGGACCGATTTCAAAAAATCTTTCAGTGTTAGATAGTCCATTTATCGATAAGGTTATAGGCTATATTTAATTTTCAAAAGAATTAGGGATCCGTATGAAAATTGCGATTATGTAAACCAAGGTGTAAAATCGAGAACCTATTTATGCGTGCGCTGCAGAAACTATTGACAATATAACAAAATGATGTACTACGGGTTTGTAGGTCTTATAAAAATCTACAAAAAAGTCCGCGAGAGCACATATCTAACTATCATAGTTTAGTCACAATAAACGATTTTATGTTCATAAAAAATATGCATAGAGATAAGCACGGATTCAAAGCCCACGCGGGCGAAGCCGCGCGCAAAAGCTAGTTGCGTAATATTATCTTTAGGAAAATCATTAATTTCATACATCATTAACCACGATTCTAACATACATTTTGCACAACATCCTCTCCACGATGTTTGGGGGCCTTGGGTGGGAGCTGGGCATCCACATCATTATATGCGTATAACGGATGTAAATCGTTGGGAAATCTAATAGACTCTAAATTGTGGAAATTAATGTATGCGTGTAATTGCTTTCACTAATCTGTCAGACTTGTTTGTACCACCATCATTGTAACCCTTTTATTTAAAAGAGCAACCATGGAGTTTCTTGTCGGCTCTTCTCTGTGGAATGGCATTCCGAACCGGTGGTAAAAACGAAATGATTAAAAATGTATAATTTTAAGTTTTGACTATTTGAAAGCATTCACAAGAATTTATTTGAATAAAAAAACATATTGATTTCGATTTAAGGCGGCAATGTAGTTTTAGTTTGCGTTTGAAAAAGGCGTGAAAGGGATGCCTAAACTCAAGTTAAATATTTTTGATTTAGCTTTTATCACACCACTCTTAAACATCATCATCTTTCGGCCCTTGTCCCACGCTAGGTGGTAGTCTCCAGACATTGCCATCGGCGTCATATCTACATTCATACCTTTCGCATGTCCTAATTCGCACAATCTGAACATCTCTTTGCCAACGACCCTTACGTTCATTACACATTCATACTGAAACTACTACCAGTAAGAAAGGCTGTTCTCCAGAGAAGAGCCGACAAGCAACTCTATAGTAGCTTTGTTTAATGAGTGTTTAATAACGATGTATAGAAAAGGACGTTATAATTAAAAGGAATAGCAGTAAATATTTTTATTCAGACTGGCTTCTGGCCAGTAGGCTGATCATTGTTTTCACTAATAATAAAATTATCCAAAGAATCTGTGTAGATTTGGTTTTAGGATACAATGGGTCTAACATAATCTCCAAGAGATTCAAAGACCCTAAAAGAGTAATAGTAAAAACCATGGAGTTTCTAGCCGGCTCCTCTCTGTGGAATGGCATTCCGAAAGTAAAAACTAAATGGATAATTACTTAAAAAAAATCTTTTCAAATTCAAATTTTTGGGTTATAGGATGTTTTGACAATATGAAAGTATTCGCAAGAATTTATTACAATAAAAAAACATTTTGATTTAACATCTTTACATTTCATACTTCAACGTCACAGCTAATTTGTATTGCCCACAAGTTAAAAGTTTGAACACTTTCTCCGCAATTGTCTCCGTAGTAGTTAATTTTAATGGTTTTAATGTTGGTATAAACCTAAATTTTGGTTGGGAACTTTTACACTTTGGAAAGCCTGAACAAAGACGCTTCACTACATAGTAGTGAAGTGTTTTGATGCGGATTTTTAATAGATAGAGTAATTCAAGAGGAAGGTTTATATGTATAATACATCCATCATATTGTAGAGAAACACTGATAAATTCAGAGGTTCATCATTGCACCCGTGCGAAGCCGGGGCGGGTCGCTAGTTTTGCTTAGATGACATTTGGGTTTTGTGAAAAAAGTACCTTATGTAACCGGTAGAGAGTTTAGTTTAGAATAACGGTAATCTATAGTTACTATTTCTCAGCCCTTCTCCAACTACATGGAGGGTTAGGGTTTCGTACCGCTGAACTGATTTAGATAAATCGCGGGTCCATTGGATAAAACATACTGCATCAACCAGTATTTTAAGACGGTGTCGTAAAAGATGTTTAGTGGGTACGCCTCTTCGGAGGAGAGTCCCACACGCCCCCCGTTGGCCATCCCCAGGCCGGCGGGGATAGTCCATAAAGGATTTTACCCCGGGCATAAAAAAAAAAAGGCTAATTACGCTCCATGTAATCGGAGGACGCCCGACACCAGTGGCTCATGTATGACCACAGATATAAATCTTTATGTATCTAAGTTAAAGTTATAACACCTCTATTTTGTAGTAAGAACGAGATTAATGTTATATTATATTTAGTTATACGGTGAGGCCAATTTTGGCGGGACTTTTAATTTTGATGAGCGCGACTTTGCGCCAAGTTTAGCACGTTAAAGCCCACGCCTGCGCAGCTGTGGGTAGAGCTACAGCAAAGAGGCCAAGCCAAATTTACTGTTAAGACCTTTCTGTGGTACAGATGTAAGGTGCGATTACAAACAAAGAAAGCGAAAATTACCCCATCATAACGAAAACTTTGCTTAATACATATTCATAATGAATTAAACTTGATTAGAGTGCATTAAATACTATTTACGTTTAACTCAGTCTGTTTGCCAATTGGATCGGGTTTATTATTCATAGTTATAACGAAAATATTATTGTATATTCACTCTATTTTAAAGTCGGTTTATATGTTTACGTAAATGTACCTTTAGCTTATATCTTTAAATGAGCAATTCTTGTATTTAGTATATAGGGGGTTTCGGGGGTGATAAATCGATCTAGCTAGGAATCCTGACATCTATTGGCGAATAATAATACTACTTTTTTGTGAGCACAACAGCAGATGGCGTTGTTAAGTAACACGAAGTCAATGAGTGTTTGCTTAATTCGTACTTATATATAACTAGCGACCCGCTCCGGCTTCGCACGGGTGCAATGGTGAACCTCTAAATTTATCACTGTTTCTTTACTATATTATGGATGTATTATACATATAAACCTTCCTATTTAATCACTCTATTTATTAAAAAAAAACCCGCTTCAAAATCTGTTGCGTAGTTTTAAAGATTGAAGCATACATAGGGACGGACAGACGACAGGGACTTTGTTTTATAATATGTAGTGATTTACAAAAAAACACAATTTATAAAAAAAAATACCGAGCAAGGCTCGGTTATCCAGATACTGAGTACAGAGGAGTCCCCGGAACCAAAACTCACCACGACACTTTCAAATTCAAATCATTAATTTTGTTGGTCACGAATCACGATGGACATTTAAAAACTGACAACTTTTTTACAAACAGGGGGGCAGTTTACAAACATGTAATTCACGAGCACAAATGAGACCCAGATTCAGAGCAAGTGCCTCTGGTTTAGACAAAGACACTTGCCCGACTCAGGAATTGAACCCGGGACCCGTTGATCCAAAGGCGGCACATCTAACAACGAGGCAGTCAAGTCAGAGCTGGCAAGAAACTCAGAGGGCTTGTCATTTTTTTTTGCACTGTGTGCTGCACCTCACGCGGGCCCTCTTCGTGCACGTTTTAAAAGCACCGCAGCTGGCAGCACAGTCGAGGGGCAAGATATGTCCTAACTCAATCTTGATTAACTCACGTAAATATGCAAGTGTGTGATGTTTATCAGAATATCCTGTTTTGAAAGAAACGCTGATTCACCGAGATGAATTTTGACGTCACAGTATTGGTAGACTCCATATCACGTGGCCTCACTTTCTCGCGGTGAGAGTTCCTCGTAATCTTTTGTTGACGCTTTGATTCTTCGCAATGTTTGACTAAAGTGTTATCCGATTATTTGCTTTTTACGACGAAATATTATTACGTGGTTTCCTTATTATTCGGAACTAACTTCAGCACGCGGCTTCGCACGTTCAGGCTAACGTGCTGGTCTTGCCTGTGTTTATTAATGTATTTATTAACAAACGCCAGCATCATACATGTTATGGCATTACACTTAAATACACATATGTTTAAGCCTGATGCTTGTCAGTTATAGGCATGCACAGCATTGGCAAATCTAGGTAACACTTGGTAGCACTTAATAAATTTACACAGAAATATAAACAACAACAGGAAAAAGTCACGAGTATTTTATGATTTTTGTGTTTAATATGTTATGTAAATGATTAAAGTATTATTATATTACATTTCTCTATAATGGCTTTTTAGGCGAACGTCCACCGCCAGCTAAAACAAGTTAGTTTTGTTTAGCTCGCATAGTTGAGCTGGTGTTTCATGCATAAGCGTGCACCGACCGTACTAACAAGTATGAAAAACTGGCTCAACTATGCGAGCTAAACTAACTTATTTTTGGGTAGAAGCGTGATAGCTGGTTGGCGTGATGTGGACAGCTTTAGACTTTCTCAAAAACAGGCCAATTGATCAAGATTTTTTGAGATCGGTGCAGTAGGTACTTAGTGCATGAGATTGACGGCTACAAACAAACTTCTATATTTGCAGATACCTTTTTTTTTTTTTTTTTTTGTTTTCGCTGGGGAAATGCTTTATGCATACCACCGCACCCCGGGGGAAAGGTCGGTGATTATGTGGGACTCCGACAAGGGTCGTCTACCCAAGCGTCGTTTACCCACTAAAACCCCAGCGGCATACCCTCACACGACGCGCTTGGGGCGCCACAAGTTCGCGTAAACGTATTCTACTGTGACGCCCCGGCGTGGTGCCCGCAACGCGGGCAAGCGACTATCAGAGAGGGCGCCCCGGTATACTGGGACGCCCTCAGTCATCGAGGCTTTCGTCGGTGGTGGCTCCCCCGAACCACCACCGGCCTCCTAGGCGAGGGCAGAAGGGGCCCGCATCGTCACGAACCCCCCTCCACCCCCGCCCCCGTCCGCGGCGCGGGTCACCCGGAGCTCCCTCCCTTGCGACCCGCCCCGCTGCCCCCTTCCGCGACATCGGCCCCGCAGAAGGAGGCCCGTCAGCCCTCGGGCCGGCGCCAACCAGAGGACACCGGCGCACCGCAGCCGTCCAGGGCCCGCAGGGAAACCCTTAGGACAGGGTCCACCGTCAACCCAGGTCCTCGGAGCCCCCGTCCAGGACTCGCAGCGAGACACTGGGGACAGGGTCCCCATCCACCCAAGTCCCCGCAGCCCCAATCTACCGCAGCGCACCAGCAATCCGTCCCGGAGCCCCCTTCTGCGACATACGGCCTCGCAGAGGAGGCCCGTCAGCCCTCGGCCGGCGCCAACCCGAGGACGTTTAGTGAGGACTCGGTTTGACGGCCAACCAAGTTGAGCGCCAACCCGAGGACCTCATGATGCGCCGCAGCGGTTTACGACTCGCAAGGCAGCTCTGAGAACAGAGGAGTCCCTGGAGCCGCAACCCGCCACGACGCTGGGTGCCGCTCTTCGTCTCACCTCTCCCCGTGGGCCCGCCCGGCATGGGAGGCCCTGGCCGGTATGGCCCCACGGATCATTGAGGCACTCAAGCCCCCTCACCACAGCAAGGTGGCAGCACAGTCGAGGGGGATATTTGCAGATACCTGCATGGATAGGCTTGGCTGCCTTGTTGATCTAGGGATTAGATGTGCTGCCTGTAGATTACAGGTTCGTTTCCGGGCCGGGCAGGTGTCTTTGTGTAAATCAGAGGCACTTGCTCTGAGTCTAGGTGTCATTTGTATACGTGTTTGTATGATATAAATATATTTTTTTTAAATATCCTTGGACATTTCACACAACACCATCTCGTCCCAAGCTAAGCAACTTAATGTATTTACTGTATGTGTTTATGTAACTTAACTTAATGTATTTGATTGGCCCTGACCCAAGGCCTAGTTGTCATTCATGCGTTAACGTGTTGTGTGTTTCTCTCATCTGGCGAACTTGCTCCCACTATGCTGTTAAGTGCTTTTTGTAAACAAACCCATTGATTTGAAAAAAGCAACTACAGAGTTTCTTGCCGGCTCTTCTCTGTAGAGCAGCATTCCGAACCGGTGGTAGTTTCAGCATGAATGTGGATGGACGTAAGGGTTGTGGAAGATGAAGAGAGATGGATGGATGGATTGTAAACATGAGAAATTGTGTATGAAAGGTGTGACTGTAGATATGACGACTGATAGGTGTGTATGGAGACTACCACCTAGCGTGGGACAGGGATCGTAAGATGATGATGATGATGATAATGGTAACTGTAAATATGACCATTTATAAGAGTTTTGTGATAAAACCTACGTAAATAAAGTTAATTTTGAGTTTGAGTTTGAGTTTGAATGCTTGTGTTATGGTAACGAGATGGTGATAAACTACTTATATACATTTTTTTTTGTAAATACATACATATTATAGATAGAAAAGACACCCAGACTCCGAGCCAGTGCCTCTGGTTTAAACAAAGACACTCGCCCGACCCCGGAATCGAATCCGGGACCCGTTGATCCAAAGGCGGCACATCTAACCACTAGACCAACGAGGCAGTCAAATATAGTATTATTACTAGTCATAATCATCAATTGCTTTCCGGCGACCTTAACCAGGTCGTCGGTCCACCGTGTGGGAGGCCTACCAACACTGCGCCTTCCGATCAATTGCGTTTATCCACACCGTTATGTCTGAAACTATAAGTAACAATAATTCTGCGCGTTGTAAGCTTCGAAATCATTAGAAGCAAAGTCATAGAAAGAGAAAGGTAGTAATTTCCCCCGGCGGCACTCGACCGAATTCCACGGCCAGTTAGCAGACCATGCGTCCCCCAAAAGGTCTCAAGCTGAATTTATTGCGTATTTAATTCCAACCTTAGTATATAGGAATTAAGGTCGAAATTCGCGAAGAGTAAAGTGTAAGTTGTAATAGATGTAATGAGAAGTTAAGTATTTCAGCGAAAAGGTCTTAAACCATTTTGATTATTTTTCGAATTTGGACGTTAATTCGAAGTGTTAAGGTCAAATATCACAGAGGATTTATCCTCTGTTCGTTAAATAAGGTAGGTCAATAAATTAAAAAGACTTCGATCTTTGCTATTGTCAGCCCATAAAATTGACCCACTACTGAGCTAACTTCTAAGTAAAACCAAACTATACCTCGGTAGTGGAAACTGGGGTTACCATTATTATGAATCTCGTAAGAGCAAAAAAAGAACTGACAAACTCAAACTCAAAAGGAACTTTATTTACGTAGGTTTTATCACAAAAATCTTATGAATATTTATATTTACAATTACCATTATCATCTTACGGCCCCCGTCCCACGCTAAGTAGGTAGTCTCCATACACACCTATCAGTCGTCAAAACTACATTCACATCTATCATACACAATTTCTCATTCTTACAATCCATCAAACTCTTTTGGTTACCCACATTCATTATGAAACTACCACCGATTCGGAATGCTGCTCTACAGAGAAGAGCCGGAAAGAAACTCGGCAGCTGCTTTTTTTTTTCAAATTATTGGTCTTGTTTACAAAAAGCACTAAACAGCATAGTGAGAGCAAGTTCACCGCAGATGAGAGAAACACGCTACACGTTTACGCAATTAATGACGAATCATCATCATTCAAATCATCATCAGCCAAAAGACGTCCACTGCTGGACATAGGCCTCCCCCAAAGATTTCCACAAAGGCCGGTCCTGGGCCGCCCGCATCCATCGTTTTCCGGCGACCTTAACCAGGTCATCCGTCCACCGTGTGGGAGGCCTACCAGCACTGCGCCTTCCGGAATGCGGTCGCCACTCGAGTACTTTTCTGCCCCATCGGGCATCGGTCCTGCGCGCTATGTGCCCTGCCCACTGCCACTTAAGTATGGCAATCTTGTGGGCTATGTCGGTGACCCTGGTTTGCCTGCGTATCTCCTCATTTCTGATTCGATCTCGCAGGGAAACTCCGAGCATAGCCCTCTCCTTTGACCTTTGGGTGGCTTTGAGCCTTCTGATGGAGCCCATAATGACGAATAATGACGAATAGGTCAATTGAATACAAATCCGCGAATAAATAGGTATAAAAAGCCGAGACCCTAGCCGCAAAAGAAGGAAAATTTGATGTGCCAACCCTTTATCAACCCGTCTGGCCAGCGTGGCTAAGCGTATTATAGGCGCGCGAGTTCATGTCCATCCCGAGGAATGCTGTAATGCTGTTACCTAATTAGTTAGGGTAATGTCGTTAATAGCTACCCATTTAGTCAACAGCTGTAAATTTGGTTTATTGTAACCTAAGGTAATTTTGCAAATTATGAAATAAAATAAATGTGATATGTCATTATTTATTCAGGCCCCGATGGACATGAACTCGCGCGCCTATATTAGTTTGAGTAGGCCCGCCTCAATAGTGGGCTACATCAACATTCGATCGATAAATTACTCAATAGGTTCGACCGAAGCGACTATCATTTGAATAAGCCGGGTTTTGAAATTAAAACGTAATCTTTATAGATTGCCCCGCTGACATAATATTACGCTACACTATGTCATTGGATGACAACTTATTTATGCATAATTAGTATCAAACAGTCCGTGTGGTGACGGATTTAAAATACAAAATGTCACCAGCCCATACCATCCTGAGGGTGTCGTAAGAGGCGACTAAAGGAACGCAAGAGACAGATCACCTAGCCTTTGCGGCTGAAGGAAAACTTGAAAAAAACCCTGGGCTAACCCGTATTGCCAGCCAGTAGGTTTCCCTCCTTGTACTTGGAGGAAACCCGACTCAGTAGTGGGCTCATTTATAGGCTCAACTGATGATGATGATGAATATCAAACTGAACTACTGTAATTTTTTTTATTATTCATTTTACACTATTAAACACTTTGGAGCAGCGTCGCTTGGAGAATTTTGGGGCCCAGGGTTGGCATACTAGACTCAGGAAGACTGAATTCCTGAGCCTGGAATTAGGCAGTCAAAATGCCCTGGGCTTTAGTGGGGCAATCATCTTCCCACGCTCCGCAGGCCCACATAACCAGGTTCTGCGTTAATATGTGATTTTTTACGCAAAAAAGTTATTAGCATCTAGTAAATAATTGTTTATTAATTTTATTCCTCATCGAGCTATCATTACAGGCACACTAACCTAATACGATAGCCTAATTTTATGAGTAGAAACTTACACACATGGCAACACTTGTGAATTCACTCGGAGTAAAACCAAATATGTCATGTGACATCTCATGGGTTAGTGTCAAAATGTAACAGTTAAGAGATTCGCATCTTTGAAAGAAAGAAAGAAATGTTTCAGGTTGATAATCTTATAGATCAATATATAGTCAAGAAAATTGTAATTAAACACTTACCGGATCCGAAATTGACGAGTGACCGATTAAGAATACATGGTGTCACCACCCCATTCCAACCTGAGGGTGTCGTAAGAGCCGACGAAAGGACAAGGCCGTAAACCTACCCACAAGAGAAAGAAAGCTGCCACTCGAGGACTTTCTGCCCCATCGGGCGTCTTTCCTGGTTAATTGTAACCTTTTATTATCCTATATTTATTATGCTGAATACAATACTAAAGAATTATCCATGTTCGGAATGCAGTTCCACAGAGAAGAGCCGGTAAGAAACTCTGTAGTTGCTCTTTTTAGATCGCCAATTTTAGGTACAAGGCCGTGATAAACATCAGCCAGATCTAGTCAACAATAGTTACCTTCTAATGCCCGAGCCAACCGACCCCCAGCAAGCATGACGCATGCGGCAGGCATCGCCCTCCTCAACCATGTTGCAGGGAAGAGAACGAACCGTCGCAAATGTTGGCAAGCAATAGTTTTGTTCCATTTCGGGCCTATTAGAGCCGGCACCTAGATCGTCTGCCGATTGCCAACCGGTCCCCAGGCCCAAATGACCCAGATCTGATATACCGTAACACACTTCCGCGAGACGCGCTTGTTTAAGTTTCTAAATGTATCGGTTACGAGTTTTGAGCGATATAAGATTTTTATTTGATAGTCGTATTTCATCAGCGTATTCTATCTATTCATATATTAACTACTAGCGGCCCGTCCCGGCTTCGCACAGATGGACATTTATTTATTAAATTTTTCTTGCAATTAAAATACCCTATTTTAATCAGTGATAATTTAGCATTCAAATAGCGAAATAACTTTTAAGTCTAGTACTTTTTGAGCCAATTCGTTACAAACATACTTACATACAAATCTCTCCTCTTTATAATGTTATAAAGATTCCGTGTGGTGACGGATTGTTTACAATACATAGTGTCACCACCCCATTCCATCCTGAGGGTGTCGTAAGAGCCGAAAAATGGAAATGACAAGGCCGAAAACCTAGCCGGAAGAGAAGGAAAACTTGAAACGAAACCCTTTGCCAACCCGTCTAGCCAGCGTGGCACAGTAGGCTAATTACCCTCCCTGTGATGGGAGGAGGCCTGACCCAGCAGTGGGTTATTTATTGGCTGAGTAGTAGTACTAGTAGTAATTACCCGACCGTGCCACGCTGGCCAGTAGGGTTGTTAAAAGGTTTCTTATCAAGTTCTCCATCCCTACCCTGGCAAGAAATATTAATCAATTAGGTACTTCTAATTTCGACACGGTTGGCGCAGTGGTTGAGTGATTCGGCGTCACGGGTTCGATTCCCACACAGGAAGAAATATTTGTACGGCCTACAAGTATTTGTTCCGGGTCTGGGTGTTCTCTATGTATAATATGTATGTATTTACAAAAAAAATGTATATACGTAGTTTAACATCCATCTCGTTACCATAACACAAGCATTAAGTTGCTTAGCTTGGGACGAGATGGCGTTGTGTGAAATGTCCAAGGATATTTATATTATACTAGCTGCGCCCCGCGGTTTCACCCGCGCTTACGTATTGTCGTACCGCGGGTGAAGCCGCGGGGCAAAGCTAGTCTTCTAAAAAAAAGTAGCCCAAGTTCCTCCTTATATAATCAGCTACATATCAGTGAAAGTCCCGTTTAAATCGGTCTAGCCGTTCCAGAGATTAGCCGGAACAAACAGACAGACAGACAGACAAAAATTAAAAAAAAGTTATTTCGGTCTATGTACTGTGTATACATAGTAACGAATTTAGTAAAAAGTGGTTATTTTATTATTACAAACAGACACTCCAATTTTATTTATTTGTATGTATGTATGTATGTACGTATAGATGTATAGATTAATTTGTTTTATATTCCTTTTGAATCATATAATCTTTGTGGCAAGCAAAGGCATTGGCGATTGAATAAATTATTTGCTCCTGTAGGAGTTTCATAACATAAAACGAGGCATGCATCGCAAATCTGTCACTTGTATCGGATAAGGTTGGCGGTCTAAGGTTCTGTATAAAAAAAAACTTAAATAAAAATGAATCGCAAAATGTGTTGGTAAGCGCGTAACTCAACAACGCCTGGACCAATTCTTACGCATAGACCAATTTGGACCAATTCTTTTTTTTTTAAATTCGTTGAAGTTCAAGGATGGTTTTACGGCGAGAAAAAAAATCGAATAATTGCCGGAAAGCCCCTAAAAACAGCGTTTTTCTTTTACCCGTACAAACGTTTTCTAACTAAAACGTAACTAAATCATTATTCTTTTAAACTAGCGGCCCGTCCCGGCTTCGCACGGGTGCGATGTTACCCGCGGTTATTGTCATACCGCGAGTGACGCCGCAGCCCGCAGGGTTAAGCTAGTCATTACATAGTTTAAAACAAAGTCGCTGTCGTCTGTCCGTCCCCATGTATGCTTAAATCTTTGAAACTACGCAACGGATTTTGAATTGGTTTTTTAATAGATGTTTTTAGTTTTATGAGAAACACTGATAAATTTACAGGTTCATCATTGCACCCCTGCGAAGCCGGGGCGGGTCGCTAGTATTTAATAAAACCTTGTCGTCGACCATATGTTATCCGAGCTAAGTATTACTTGTATACCAATTTTCCAATATCCGTGTAGTGATTAGAATACACCATGTCAACAACCCATTCTGTCCTGGGGGTGTCGTAAGAGGCGAAAATAATGCAAGAGGATCAAGATCTCATCAAGGATCAAGATCAAACTTTATACAAACCCTGTGCCAACCAGTCTTGTCAGCGTGGTGCAGTAGGCTAAGTTCCATCTACGGGTTCGGAGGCGGCTCGACTCCGTAGTGGGTCATTTGGATCAATACCAATTTTCATTCTCTATTTTTTGCCTTTACAATTACGTGTCAGAAAATCTAGAATACGTCATTTATAATCAGTCAAAATAAAAGGTTATTTTTGTACTTTTATTAGTTTACTTGCGCGACACATCTACTATTTTTTTAAATATAATGGGTTTGTTTACAAACATGTGTATCAGATTTTGTCTTTTTAGTATTATACTAATCTCGCAGCCAAAGCGTCTTGCCACGCCACTAACTAAATTCAATTTAAAGAAAATACATTACCGTCACTTTAATTTTTTTTTGTTTATAAACTTTCGTGGGATCAAGCACAGCTCATCATCATATGATAAAATTCATAGCTTACGATTTTATAAATGACATACAGACAAACTTTAATTTTTATATATGAGACGAACATAATAAAGTTTAAATTTTTGTGTATCCAAATTCAAAATTGAAAACTAACTTATATTCTAAACTAAACGAAAACAGTTTTTTTAAATATCAGCTTTTTTAAAATACTATTGCTTCTAAATTAAATGTCCAAGTACACTAATGCAACAGACACAATTATTTGAATTAAAAAATAAACATAGTTTAGTAACAACCATTAACACAATATATCCACACCATAGCCGTAAGAGAGGGAAAACTTGAGACGTCAAAACGTAATTAGCATATCGCGGCAAACATCATAAAACAAACATAATATTAAGTACTTTTTATGTTTAGCAACCCTGTCAGGAACAGCCCTACAAACTGGTCATCATTATGCAACTGGCGGCAGTGCGACGACCCTGTCAGGCCAGGATAGGAAATAAATGGAGACTCCATACGTTCCGTAATAGTCATATAATGGTATGGAGTTACATTGTGCCTGCAAATTGTAGTTGCAGTGTCATTGGTACATAGTTAATGGTATGTCTTGGTAGTCATCCATAAATCTTATACAATGGCTAATTAAAACTAAAATTTGCTTTTATAGGCTGGTAATAAACTCTATGATAACACTGCATGATGAATATTGTCAGTGTGGTAACGGATTTAGAAAACATTGTGTCACCCCCCTTTTCATCTCAAGGGTGTTGTATGTTTACTTCATTAAATCAATTTCAGAGTGAGAGGCTAATGCTAATGAAAATGTACTGTCAGGCAGTCTTATCGTTCCAGACTACCGGCCTAAGAGTCGACATCAGGAAATATTAAGGCCGAAAACTTAGCTGCAAGAGAAGGATAACTTGATACGAAACCCTGTGCGAACCTGAACATAAGATTGAACTTAAGACTTTCTTATTTTGTGTCTAAAAAATCGTAGACCAGTGCAGAACGCAGCCATCGACTTAAGGTGAATGTTCCAGAGTAGCCCGCGAAATTCAAATTTTCTTACGTTTTTTGCAATTTGCAGGTCAGTGCTAGGTTGTATGTTGATTAAAATGTTATTCGCGGCTGTAAGACGTATGTAGTTATAGAATTATAATCATCAAAATCATCATAAAGGTGCAAAAAGACCTGCAAATTGCAAAAATCGTAAGAAAATTTTAATTTCGCGGGCTACCCTGGAACATTCACCTTAAATGCTAAATTATACTATGATTATAGCTTAATATTACATATTACGCTTTTACTGTATAAAAAATATACAGTAAAAGCGTATCCATGCCGTTCTCTGTTCGAAATGCAGATTGCTATAATATTGGCAGGAAACGACCACATCGTTTAGTGTCGTCACAGGCTTTACTATGTGGGTTTGAATTTTTAATGGAGTTAGCAAGTTAAGCACTGCTTTTTTCAGCAAGCATCATCATCATCATCAGCCTAATAAACACCACATGCAGCAAATTCATATTCTAAAGTAAACTAGATATTTGTATAGGATTTTCTGTGAGGCCTGACTCACCAGTGGATAAATTTTGGGCTGAGTAGTAGTATTAGCACCATCTGAGCCTATAAATCCCATTGTTGAGTCAAGACGAGAAACAATAAACCTACTGTGTGAATCCATTTTCATCTTAAAATCACAAACTGGCGCATCGCTGGCTCATTGCGCAGCAGTCATTTTATTGCTGGCAACACGCGATGCCATTTGTATTTTATATATCCATCCCATATTTCACGTTTTATAGATTTTTTGACAGATTTACGATGTTGTAACTTTACCTTGGATAATAAAGAACTATACTCTCGATATAACTCTTCGTATATGAGGTACGTGTGGTGACGGATTTAGAATACACAATGTCACCAACCCATTCCATATCCGGGGTATCGTAAGAGATGACTAAAAGAACGCAAGAGGCAGATCACCTAGCCCCAAAAGAAGGAAAACCCGATAAAAACCCTGTGCCAACCCGTCTTGCCAGAGCGTGGTACAGTGGGCTAATTTCCCTCCATTCATTGGGGGGAGCCCCAACCCAGTAGTGGGTCATTTATGGGCTGGAAAGACGATATAAGGCACTATGTACTAGTACTCTACCCACTGTGCACACAGGCCTCATCCATTGGAGGGTAATTAGCCTACTGAGTCACACTGGCCAGACGGGTCGGCACATGGTGTCGTTCCCCGCTCGGCCGTGCCGACCTTGTTGTGAAGGGGCTTGCGTGCCTTTATGATCTGTTGGGGCCATACCAGCTTAGGGCAGACGAAGAGCGGCACACAGAGGCGTGGTGGGTTTTGGCTCCGTCGTCTCCTCTGTCCTCATAGTTGCCTCGAGAGCCTTAAACTGCCGCGACAAAGGCGGCTTGGCGGAGGCTCGGCTGGGCCGCCGGGCTTTCCCGCGCCTATTGTTTATTGTCTAAGTACGTCCCATATTTCCTCACCTTCATAATGATCAGTCATTATGAAGGTGTCGTAAGAATTCAGCAACTAGTTAAACAGAAAATATAGCAGAATCTGTCCATCATTTGGAATTTGGAGCCAGTAGTGGATGAATGGGTTGAGCGGATCTTAAAACCAGGTTGCGCATCGTAACCTCTTTCTACGATGATGGGGTAAAAAGCTCAGCCGTAAACGATATGGTTATTCGATATATAAGAATGCGCGCAGAGCTACGCTCGCGCCATTTTAGTTGACACTGTTCTACGTTGCTTCAGGATGTTAACTAGAGCTAAATGAAGCTAGTTGGAATTAGTGACATTTCCTAAAATACTAGTTCATACATGACCCACTACCCCTCCCATTACATGGAGGCTATTGGCTTATTGCCTACCGTCCGTGGTGACGGATTTAGAATACATAGTGTCACCGCCCCATCACATCCTGAGGGTGTCGTAAGCGAGGACTAAAGGAAATGACAAGGCAAAACAGCTAGGCACAAGGGAAGGAAAACTTGATACGAAACCCTGTGCCAACCCATCTGGCCAGCGTGGCACAGTAGCCTAATGAGTCTAATGACCCTCCATTAAGTTGGAGGAGGCCCGGCTCAGCAGTGGATCATATATGGGCTGAGTGGTAGTAGTAATTAGCCTACTGTGCCACACTGGCCAGACGGGTTGGCACAGGGTTTCGTATCAAGTTTTCCTTCTCTTGCGGCTAAGTTTTCGGCCGGCCTTGTGTCTTTTACGACACCCACAGGATGGAATGGGGTGGTGACACCACGTTTTGTTAATCCGTCACCATACGGACAAACCACCTTTAGGTTACTGTATGTGTGCCGTTGTGACAGAGCAAACTGCGTGACAAGTAAATAGAAGGCGAAAATTTAAAAAAAACACCTGTATTATTACGTCATCAAATATCGTCTACAATAATGATCATATCCTGGGAAGTTTCGCTTGTTGAGAATGTTATATACTTATTGTATAGAAATTACTCCCATAAAACATAAATTTATATTAGGATACAACAATAATTGTAATGTAACAACGTTCATGATGCCATAAATAGACGAGTCAAATTTATAACACTCCCATTATTAGCTGTGGTTTATTTAAGTGTTTATGGACTAAGATATTTATCTTGGACCTAATTTAATTGTTATAATAGAGCTTAGAATAAAATTAACTTCAATACGCTCATTTTATAATATCACTCAGTTACCCATAATCGGTGGGAGTAGTGAGGGGAAATTTTTAAGGACGAATACTCGGCCTACATTAAATCTGATTTAATCTTTTCGTACCTAACAAAACATAATAAATACTATATTTATTTGTTATGTGCTATTTCGGTATAACATTTGCTGATAGGTACAATATTTCTGATACAAGCAACTCCTTTCATAATTTCTTGAAAATTATCTTAACTTCAGCCCACAAAAATAACTACGCCTGAGTACAGGATAACATGTCTGGATTACTTCTCTTGCAACTGGATTTTAGCGTGACCCACTGCCGAGTCGAACTCCCTCCAATTTCATGGAGGGAAATTAGCCTAGTGTGGTAGAATTGTCGATTGTCGTCTCGAAGCTTGGGCTCCACTAAACGAGGCGGGCCAAGACCTAGGTATGGGTGCTCCCCCATCGGGAATGAAACTTATGGCCCATGGCAGTCGAGTATCGCCTTTGGTTTTGGTGGGTAGGTCGGGGCGCTAATTTGCATGTTTTGGCGCCCCGGAGTCCCCCATATTATGTATAAATGTTCCTTCTTTTGCGGCTACCTGTTGCGTTCCTTTAGTTTCCCCTTACGTCATTCTGAGGATGTTTTAACGAATCCCCTGCACTAGGTATAACCTGACACCTAACCGAACCCGGGCAGTCAATAATATGTGTGAAATATATAGAATGACACTTTGTATCCAAAATGCGTTACCACACGAACATAATATGTCCGGGTAAGTTTAATTCAGCCTCAAGTCTCAAGGCTAGCAATCCCTAGTAAGCAGGCAAATAGTCAGTCTATGCGGGCAAAAAGGACACCGCGGGCGATGTGGCAAGGGCATAATTACGGCAATTTCACAAAACTGTCAGCTCAAATGTGTACTATCTTATGAAATGGTGGTGAAGTCAGTTTTTATAGATATAAGTAATAAACTACAATGTATCTGCGTAGTTTTGAGTTAATAATTAAATTTATTGCTCATTTAAATTTTTGTCTGTGTGCGTTTTTTTTGAACATGCTTAGTGGGACGTATCGCTATCGTAACATCTTTAGACTAGAAAATCATATTCCAAAATATATCAAAGTCATCAACGTTTAAAAACGAAATAAAGTTAATTAAGGCGTCATGCGTGATTCTTCGATGGAAGAAACGAGACGTACTGACAGATATTATATCAATTACCTACTGTAATGGGTAGGTTTTCTGTCTAATGTGACAATAATTTATTTTATTTTTGTTAAATTGACTATTCGTAAGCGATTCTTATAATCCAATAATAAAAAATCTACTTTGATACACACAGGATCTGTTAGTGACACTATATACTCTAAATTAGTCACTGCAACGACTATTATCGTGTGTATTTATACAAAATAATGCCAACTTTAGCAACATGGTCTGGTCTCTGTCATAACGGATCTAGAATACATAAGGTCACCAACCCAATCCAACCTGAGAGTCTCGACAAACGGCGATAAAAGGAAGACAACGGCAGATAACCTACCTGTCTGGTCAGCATGGCAGATGGACAATTTCCCTCCATAAAATGGGAGAACGCCCGGCTGACATGATGGTGGCTTCAGCCAAAGAAGTCCACTGTTAGACATGACAGAGATTGAATTTTTAAGTATACTTATGCAACTATGGTAAATACCTTGTTTTAGTTTGAATACAGTTGCGAGGCAAAATTTGGAGGACCGGATTGATAATTACACACTTGCTCTTTCCAATTGAAAATTAAAATGAAAGCAGGTATGCAAAGATCGTTAGAAACTCGTCTTCTGAATTATAATATGTGCAGATTAATAGTGATGAAACGTTTTCGGCTTAAACTTGTGGAAGTCAAGTAAATAAACGTAAATAAAATCATAGTATGGCCACTGGGAGTTCTGAGGCTTATCTAATCTTTGAAGTAAAATTAGTTAGATAGAGCTGGAGTTGCATTTAGCAGGGTATAATTAAAGGAAACTATGAGACTATTGCACGGGCTTTCCATCACAAATCTGTCTATCTGTCTTTGTATACAAAAATGGTGATTTTCAATATACAAAAATGGCGATTTTCAATAAGCAACTACTGAGTTTCTTGCCGAATCGTCGTGGTGCCTGTTGTATTTTTAACCGTCACCTGTTGCCTGTTGTATTTTTAACCGTCACCTAAGCGGTAACCGTCACCAACTGACGTTAATATCACCAGAGATGCTACACAGGTACCACAGAACCTGTAAAAATGAGAGCATGACACTGACTGCTGAGAGCGAGTGGATTTATTCAGTTGCCGAAATCATTACTATAAGCATGGTAAGGGAGAATTTATTTTACTGCAGTGTTCCACAGAACTCAGTCGAGGTCCTTCCACAGCCAAGCTCCAGCCAGAGGATGGCAAGTAACAGCTCCGCGGCTGTATGAGGCAACTAAAGAACCTTATTGGTCTAGGGGCGTTTTCATATAAAAAAGATAATAAAACTCGTAAGATAAGGTATAATAAGGTCAGCCTGGTGTTATGCTTCGTTTCCTCCACGAAATCAGGAGGCCCTGTTCGACAATAGGTTTATGGCGATGATATTGAATGAAGCCTAAACATTTTAAAAATACGAATTGTTTTTATTTTGTTGCGAAAAATAATTTGCTATGGAAATCATCATGTGTTCAGCCAGCAGACGTTTCTTTTGTCAGTTTTAAATATTTTATCGATAAATGATACAATTTATGCAAAATAAAAATCAGTTCAAAATCATGTTCAAAATATTGTTCTTCTTCTTCTTTTCAAACATGAAGTATGATTATTATTTCAACAAGATTTCTCCAACTTAAGCATATACATAATAAATACAGAAATATTTTTTTTATCTTTACACGATGGTCCAGTACTTAACAGTATTTGGATATTAAATTAAGCGTTATTTATAACACCAATTACACTAATTATTATAACTGCAGTAGTGTAATTTATTATCATTTGCATAATGATTACCGATTAAAAACTCACCACCGTCCTTGTGTTAACAAAAACAACAGTTTCTAAACTGCAATATGCAACAATCATACCAATACTGCCTCGTTGGTCTAGTGGTTAGATGTGCCGCCTTTGGATCAACGGGTCCCGGGTTCGATTCCGGGGTCGGGCAAGTGTCTTTTTCTAAACCAGAAGCACTGGCTCGGAGTCTGGGTGTCATTTCTATCTATATTATGTATGTATTTACAAAAAAAATGTATATAAGTAGTTTGTCATCCATCTCGTTACCATAACACAAGCATTAAGTTGCTTAGCTTGGGGCGAGATGGCGTTGTGTGAAATGTCCAAGGATATTTATTTATTATTTATTTATAATAACCTAATTAACAAAACCGACGGACCGTTAAACAAAAAAAAATAACAATAATAAATACCTCAAGAATGTCGAATGTCTTCATAATGCAATCACTAATAATAGGCCGAGGTTTAAATCACATTTTTCGTCACAACACACTCACTTTTCACCTCACTAGTGATACTAAAACACGAACTATAACGAACTACCGAATATTTCGATATTCGAATTTTGAACATACGTACGCTCACCGCGGCGGGCAGTATCGCAATGCGCTCGATTTGACTCGGACCTGCGCAAACGCAAACGCATACCGCAAGTTCGACTCTTAAGGCCTAGTCAGTTGATGTAATCGATAAAATTGTGTAATTCGATTGGTTAATATTCGCAAAAAGCGATAATATTTCAGCAAAAATTGTTGCTTAAATCCTAGATTTAATTGGTTGTTAACGGTGAAAATAATTATTGGGGGCAGTCGGAATATTGCAAGACAATGCACGAATACTATTGAAATTTACTTAACAATTATTCGATTGTGCGCGCGCGTTAAAAGATTCAGTTATAATTCGATTAAACCACCTAAATCCTAGGGTTTACGATAGCACTTTATTCTCAGGAATTCCGACGTACGTTTTTTCGTGGGATACCGTCGTGGACTTTGAGGGCGAGCCGGGTTATGTGAAATTCGGGGGTGCGAGAAGATGGGCCATAAACCCACAACTTACTTTGCTTAATTGCTCGTTACAATGACTACTAAGTTCCTCCGTACTGGTGGTGTATGCTTCGTGATTCCGGGGGCCCTCGGCTCGCCTCTCTTAATAGAGTAGCCGCAAGACAAGGAAATCTTGATACAAACCCTGTGCCAACCCGTCTTGCCAGCGTGGTGCAATAGGCTAATTTCCCTCCCTGAATTTGGAAGAAACCCAGCTGGGTTATGGGCTGTAATGATAAAAAGCTAAAACCTTGTCGTTTGTTTAAATAGGTTTGTTGTTTCGTTTAGATCAAGTCTAAATTGTTGGCCATTTAAGCTGTTCTTTCACAAACCATTCGATCGCCTCGGGTATCTGTGATACAGCGACACTTACCTGAAAAGAAAAACATAAGTTTATTTTCATGTTGAAACGGAACTAAAAATGACATTATACAGCAGGAAATCTATATGTACTTAAAATATAGGAAATATTTTTAACAAATATACAAAAGCTGAATGCTATATTATCGCTGAGGCATCGTTTCAGCCTAGAAATGAGCCACTACTGATTAAGGCCTCCTCCGAATTCATGGAGGGGTTGCCACAGGGTTTGTATAAAGTTTTCTTTCTCTTGGGTCCCTCTAGTCGCTTCTTACGAAGCCCTCAGAACGGTATGGTGTTGACATTGACAGACTATCGTAGGCTATAATGAAAGCGATGTTTTCACAGGCCTAAAGCCCACGAGGGTGAAGCCGCGGGAATAAATAAACTCTTTGAAGTCGGTGCCGTAACAATTATATTCCAGTTACCGTCGGTGCTAATTTGGTTGGCACGTACCTATTAGTTTCACTTAATCAAAAGTTAGCTAGTTAAGTTAGTTAACCTTCAGCTGAAATAAGATCTATGTTCTTATGAATGATACGGGTTTTAACAGAAATTAGATACACATTCGAAAAAGGCAATAGAATCATCTAGATGTAGAAGTGTAACGTAACTTAGAAGTATAGAAGAATTTATTATATATTTTGTGAACCTGAGTTTGTTGATGAAATCCTAAAGTTACTAAACTAGCCATAATTTCCATATTTTTCTTCATGTGATATGTAGAAGAAGAATCTAGGAAAGGAAGATCTAGGAAGAATGTATCACCAACAAATACAAAAAAAGCAAAACTTGACACGAAACCCTGTGCCAACCCCGTGACATAATTACCCTATAGGCTATGTTGGTCTAGGGGTTTAGATGTTAAGCCGCCCCCCAAGAAAAAGAAGCCGCGCAGGCTCCAGGTACCCAAGGCAGCCGCGGTGGTCATCACCGTGCTGCCTGAGGGTAAGGAGAAGGGCCTGACGTATGAGGACGTCCTCAAACGCGCCCGGCGGGATATCGACCTCTCCGATGTCGGAGTCGTCGCCGCCAGAACCCGCCAAGCCCGGACGGGAGCTCGAATCTTTGAGTTCCCAGGGGGGGATGGTGCAAGGATGGCCGATGCGATGGCTGAGAGGTTGCTGGGCCTGTTCCCAGCTGAGAGTGGTGTCCGGGTCGCCAGGCCCGTGAAGTGCGCTGAATTGCGCATCTCCGGTTTGGATGATTCTGTGACGGCGGATGAGATCCGGGAGGCCATCGCCTCGAAAACCGGGTCTCCAATTAACGCCGTCCGGGTGGGCACCATTCGCTCAGGCCCAGGAGGTGTAGGTGCCGCTTGGGCATCGTGTCCTGTTGCGGCGGCCAAGTCCCTAGCCGCAGAGGGTAGACTTCTGGTGGGCTGGAACTCCGCGCGGGTGACCGTGCTGGAGTCTCGGCCCGCCAGGTGCTATAAGTGTATGGCGGTCGGACACACTCGGCCGCTGTGCACTAATTGCTTCGACTGCAGCGGGCTCTGTTTCCGCTGCGGTCAAGCAGGGCACCAGGCGGCAACCTGCACCGCTGCCCCGTTCTGCCCCGCGTGCGCGGCGGGAAATCGCCCCGCCAAGCACTGCATGGGGCGCAACGGGTGCAAACCTCCGGCGTCAGGCCCAAAGAAGGGGGTGAGTGGCAGCCAATCGATCCCGGCTGCCCCACCTAGCGCGGCTCAACCGCCGCAGCGGCAGGAGGTAATGGACACGGTCTGATTATGGACCGTGACGCCGTCCTCCTGCAAGGGAATCTCAACCACTCCGCCAGGGCACAGGACCTCTTCCTGCAGTCCTTGGCGGAGTGGTCGGTCAGTGTCGCCGTAGCTGCGGAGCCCTACTCCATCCCGGATCGCCCGAATTGGGCGGGAAGTCGGGATGGCTCCGTGGCGGTCGTCGGGTCAACGACACCACATTCCCCGCCCTTGTCGGTCAAAGACAAGGGCACGGGATTTGTGGCAGTCGACTGGGGAGGGGTCACGGTGTACGGCGTGTACTTCTCCCCCAATCGCAGCCTGGCGGCCTACGAGGTCTTCCTCCACAATTTGGAGACCTCGATACGGCGCGTACCGGGTCCTGTGCTCGTCCTGGGGGATTTTAACGCCAAATCCACGGCGTGGGGGTCCCCCAGGACGGATGCTCGCGGTACGGCGGTTGAAGAATGGGCGGCGGCGGCGGACCTCGTGTTGCTCAACAGGGGGTCCGTCCAAACGTGCGTGCGGCGCTGGGGTGGATCGATAGTGGACCTCTCGTTCGCTAGCCCCGGTGTCGCCGCACGGGTAAGGAGCTGGTGTGTCCTGGAGGAGGTCGAGACTCTATCCGATCACCGCTACATCCGGATAGAGGTCTCCCAGTCCCTCCGGGACCCCAGTAGGGGTCACGCGGCGGACAGAGCTCCCGCTTTTCCGCGATGGGCTGTGGGTAGACTCGATCGGGATTTACTGGTGGAGGCGGCCATTGTTCAGTCTTGGCTGTCTCCGCCCCCGATGGAGGACGTGGGCGCAGAGGCTGGTCGCATCCGCGGCATGCTCACACAGATTTGCGATGCGGCCATGCCCCGCGTGCGGCGCCCACCCCAACGGAAGGGGGTATACTGGTGGTCCCCGGAGTTGGCGGATCTCCGTGCGGCCTGTATTCGTGCCCGGAGGTCCTACACCCGCAGCCGACGTCGTCGAAACCGTGACGAAGAGCGGGAGGGCCAGCTGTATGCGGCGTACAATCAGGCGCGTGCTGCATTGAAGCTGGCCATCTGTCGCGCCAAAGACGCGAAGCGGCAGGAGATGCTGGAGGGTCTGGAGCGTGACCCTTGGGGACGCCCGTACCGTGCGGCGCTGAACAAGCTCCGCGCACAGGGCCCCCCCCTTACAGAGACCCTCCAGCCGGGCTTCCTCACTGAGGTGGTCGAGGGACTTTTCCCCACGCAGGCGGCGCACACGCCACCGGTCATGGCTCCGCCAGATGACGAGCGGGAGGCCGACGTGGAAAGTGTGCCGCCCGTGAGCGAAGTGGAAATGAGGGCGGCGGCGACGCGTATGCGGAGAAGCGCCGCCCCCGGGCCGGACGGAATACCCGCCCGAGTGCTGGCCCTGGTTCTCGACCATCTGGAACCTCGCCTCAGGGGACTGTTCGACGCTAGCCTGGCGTCCGGACGGTTCCCTGACTGCTGGAAAGAGGGGAAGCTCGTGCTCCTGCCAAAGCCGGGACGGCCTCCAGACTCAGTCGCGGCCTTCAGGCCCATCGTGCTGCTGGACGAGGCGGGCAAGCTGTTGGAGAGGGTAGTCGCTGCTCGCATCGTCCAGCACCTCACGCAGGTTGGTCCCGACTTGTCTGACGCCCAGTTCGGGTTTCGGGCGGGTCGGTCGACAATTGACGCCATCCTCCGTTTGAAGGCCGCGGCTTCGGAGGCCGTCGCCTCGAAGGCAGTGCTGTTGGCGGTGTCTCTCGACATCGCCAACGCATTCAATAGTCTGCCATTCAGCTGCATCACGGAGGCGCTCCGGTTTCATGGAGTGCCCCTCTACTTAAGGCGGCTGGTGGCAGACTACCTTGACGGCCGCGGCGTCCTCTTCGTAAACCGGGAAGGGGACGTCGTTGGGAGGCCCATGTCGTGCGGCGTCCCACAGGGTTCTGTTCTCGGACCGCTCCTGTGGGACATCGGGTACGACTGGGTGCTCCGCGGCCGGCTTCCCCCCGGGCTGGGCGTAATCTGTTACGCCGACGACACTCTCGTCACAGCCCGGGGCGGGACCTTCGGGGAGGCGGCAGCCCTGGCCACCTCGGGTACCGCAGAGGTGGTCAGGAGGATCGAGGCGCTGGGGCTTCGGGTGGCCCTTAACAAGTCTGAGGCCCTACTCTTCCATGGGCCTCGACGCGGCCCACCCGCCGGCGCCTCGATATCGGTTGTGAGTACTGTGGTCGGTATCCGGGCCCACATGAAATATCTGGGCCTGGTACTCGACGGAAGGTGGTGCTTCGACGAGCACTTTCGCCAACTCGCGCCAAGGCTCGTCGGCACGGCGTCCGCCCTCGGTCGCCTAATGCCGAATATGGGCGGACCGAGTCTAGCGTGCCGACGACTCTACGCCGGGGTGGTCCGGTCGATGGCGCTCTACGGTGCCCCCGTGTGGGCGGAGTCCCTAACCACCCATAATAGGACCCGTCTGTGGCGTCCGCAGAGGGTCGTGGCGGTCAGGGCCATACGCGGCTACCGCACGGTAGGTGTCGAGGCCGCGTGTGCGTTGGCCGGAACCCCCCCGTGGGATTTGGAGGCGGAAGTGCTCGCCGACGTTTATCGGCGGGTGTCGACGGCGCGGGCGGGGGGCTCCAACCCCCCGCCGAGCGCGATCACTGCGTGGCGGGATGATGCCCGCCACACCACCTTCACACGGTGGAAAGCTCGGCTGGAGACGCCTCGGGCTGGTCTGCGGACCGTAGGGGCGCTCCAGCCGATATTGGAAGAATGGGCGGTGCGGCAGCACGGAGTCCTCACCTTCCGACTCGTGCAGGTGTTGTCGGGGCACGGTTGCTTCGGCAAATATCTGCACGATGTCGCAAGAAGAGAGCCGACTCCGGGCTGTCACCACTGCGACTGCAGCGAGGACTCGGCGCAGCACACGCTCGAGTCGTGCCCGGCTTGGGCAGAGCAGCGCCGGGAACTCGCTGCAGTCATTGGAATGGACCTGTCGTTGCCGGCCGTTGCGCGAGTGATGGTCGGCGGAGACAGGGCCTGGACCGCGGTCGCTGCCTTCTGCGAGGACGTCATTTCGCAGAAGGAGGCGGCGGAGAGGGCCCGGGAGGATTCACCCCTTTCGGACCCGATTCGCCGCCGGCGCGCGGGGCGGCGCGGGCGCGCTCACCTGCGCCTGATGCCGCCCTAGCCGAGGCTGCGGACGGTTGGGTCGGGGATCGCCCACCGTCCGCCGGTATAGCCTACCGCGAAGGTGTGACGCCTAAGTGCGCGGGGCGTCGCACGGGAGAGGGTGCCCGATGGGGCTGCCGCCTGCGGACCACGGTAGAAACGTACGCGGTACCCGTGGTCCGCCGTGAGGGCGGGTGTCGGCGCACGGCGGGTTGTTTTAGTGGGTGAGGGCCCCACACTACCCCGTAGTCTCCCCGGACGCGGGATGTGCGGTCAGGCATTTTTTCCCGCCAAACCAAAAAAAAAAAAAAAAAAAAAAAGGGGTTTAGATGTGCCGCCTTTGGATCAACGGGTCCCGGGTTCGATTCCGGGGTCAGGCAAGTGTCTTTGTACAACCAGAGGCACTTGCTCGGAGTCTGGGTGTCATTTGTGCTCGTGAATTACATGTTTGTAAACTTCCCCCGCCATACAGGTTACACCCAGTGCAGGGGTTTCGTTTAAAAAAAATGGAGGAGGCCCGACTCAGCTGTGGGTCATGTATGGGCTGAGTAAATTAATAAATAATAAATAAATATCCTTGGACATTTCACACAACGCCATCTCGTCCCAAGCTAAGCAACTTAATGCTTGTGTTATGGTAACGAGATGGATGATAAACTACTTATATTTTTTTTTTGTAAAACATACATATTATAGATAGAAATGACACCCAGACTCCGAGCCAGTGCCTCTGGTTTAGACAAAAGACACTTGCCCGACCGCGGAATTGAAGAAACTAAATTGATTCAGCTCAGTTAGTTTTCCGAATTGCAATCATCAAAACTGGCTGAAATTAAGATTTATTTTTATTTCTAGCTCAATATAAGGCCCGAAAATACTTAGATACACATCTTCGCCTTAATGAGTGCAGGCACAACGCGGAAGCATGTACCTGCTGAAGTGATGACCGCGCCAGCCAACTGCTATATCGAACGTAACGGTGACTCGAAGGGATGTTATTGAGCTTTATAACTGTATCCGAAACTATTCAATATCCGAAATAGATTCGGATAGACGCGCCAGTCTGTGGTTTGTGCGAGACTAGATGACAGTTGTCTTTATGGTGGATGCTCCAGGGTAGCCCGCGAAATTAAAATTTTCTTTCGTTTTTTGCAATTTGCAGGTCAGTGCTAGGTTGTATGTTGATTAAAACGTTATTCGCGGCTATAAGACGTATGTAGTTATAGAATTATAATCATCAAAATCATCAATACAACCCTCCAAGCTCATAAAGGTGCAAGTAAAACTTTTTCAACGTCAAAGTCATTCTTGCACCTTTATTCGAGCTCGGAGCTTCGAGCTTGGAGGGTTGTATTGATGAGTTTGATGATTATAAGTATAACGCTGTAACTACATACGTCTTACAACCGCGAATCAAATGTTCATCATCATACAACCTAGCACTGGCCTGCAAATTGCAAAAAACGTAAGAAAATTTTAATTTCGCGGGCTACCCTGGAGCATCCACCTTAAAAGTACAAAAAAAGAAACCGTTAAATCTACCGCCTATATTTTTGTTTATTGATAACTTTAATAACTAGCTGCGCTACGCAGTTTCACTCCTGTGGTGACAAAAAAAATCCTACTTATTTAATACTTTTCGTGTATTTGAACAACTCACACTGTATCTTTACACATTCTATGAATATTTATATCCTGTTCCATTCAGTAGTATTTGCGTGAAATGTAATAAACATACATTCCTATAAATTTGCGCGTTTATAATATTAGCAGGACGTTCCCTGCAATGTTGTACTTGAGATTATTCCATTAAATAATGGAAAGCTATAAATCCGTTAAAAAGTGTTTAGTTTAATTGTTTAATAATCGCGAAAACCTAAGACATCAACAGAAAGAGATAATGTATTGCAAGGAATATTATAACACAAATGATATTTATTTTACAACAGATGTAAGTATAAGCACGTATAAGCACAATGCACACACTACATTAGCATAAGCCTCCGACTCTGTAATTGTTTCATGGTGTGCAATAAAGACAAATAATATACGACATTCCATACCTATATCATCTTTTGGATACTGCGCGGGTGAACCAGCTTCAATAATATCTAATGCTTAGTTATATTGAACCACCAATTGGAAGAAGGGAATAAACGCCACTTTTTGACAAATTCAGTTTTTGACACTTTGTATAATATGGACGTAGTGTTAAATGGTGAGTTCGAAGAAAGGAACAAAAACCATTCGCTTATTATAGATTCATACAGCCATAAAAACTGTTAGTTGGAAGAACGGAACAAATCCTGCATTTCTATCTATCAGCCACAGAAGTCCACTGCTGAACATAGGCCTCCCCCATAGATTTCCACAATGTGCGATCTCGTGCAGACCGCATCCACCGACTCCCAGCGACCTTTACAAGGTCGTCCGTCCACCTAGTTGGGGGTCTTCCCACGCTCGAATCGAATCCTGCCTTTATTCCCTTCCATTGGTGCTTCAAATGTGTATCCCTGCTTTCCACTTAAATTGTGATTAACTGTTGAAAAGAGTCAGTCCATAAATGACCCACTGCTGAGTCGGGCCTTCTCCGACTGCGTGGAGGGTAATTAGCCTTCTGTGCCACTCCGGCCAGACGGGTTAGCGCGTTTTGTATAAAATTTTCGGCCTTATCATTTCCTTTTATCGGCTCTGACGACACCCTCAGTATGAAATGGGGTGGCGATACTATGTATTCTAAATCTGTCACCACATGTAAGCTAACAACAAAATTATCAAAATCGACAGTCAATAGCTTGTTGATCGTGTTCGTATTCCAATACTACGAGCAGCTTCTTGTTTTGTGTAACTTGGTTGTACAGTTTTTCAATTGGCTACAGAATATATTATAGCAATGTAGAATGGTGTGTCGAGTGAAGTTGTATTATATTTTAGCTAGGCGCTACGCGGTCGGAACCATTTATAATACGCTTTTATTAGCTTCGCTTGTATGTATGTAACGGAATCTTTGAACATGATTTTGACCCAGTCAAAAACGTCGGATTAACACGAAATTTGGCATACTTACTAAGGACCTAAGACAATTCAATATACGCTCTTCGATGCAATAGCTAATAGAGATGTAAATATCATATTATTATTTATTTGCAATTTTTTAGTTCGATTTTCTATAAAAGCGTTTTTTTTTAGTTTTTTTTTAAACTATTATTTTTTCTATTCTAATCCATTCACAAGATTATGGAGATACTGTGTCTTAATAGAAATACTAAAGGTTTAAAAAGCTTCATCTTCTTTTCTACACTACTAATCAGATCAGACTACACTAGTAATCTGATTTGGCTCTCTACCACCAATAGGTATTTATACGAAGCGTAGCCTATCCGGACAACTGGTAATTATATCGCCTCGTCTCGCAAACTCAATGTGACTTTTAAATTGGAATTTTTTTGAGTAAATTCACTTTTCAAGTAGGGTTTTTAAAGAGAGACCTCATAGATACATCATAAAACCTATAGTTTAAGACCCGTCTTTACAATTTTATAAATTAGGTACTAGCCGACAGCGGCGGCTTCGCACGGGCATTTAACAAAAAGTACAGAAATCTGTTTTAATTAGACATTTATCTTTAAAAATTATAGCGTATGTGTTATTCCGATGTATATGCTATATTATTGTAAAGTATCATCAAAATACATTCGGTAGTTTTTGCGTGAAAGAGTAACAAACAAACATTCACACATTCTTACAAACTTTCACGTTTATAATATTAGAGAAGCTTTTCAGCCGAGTTAAAAAGGAAAAAAGGAATTTTGGCAATTTATATTATAACTACATATATAACGCAGCAAATGTATCACAATACACAGAAAATATACAAACCATTTACAACCCGTCTGGCCAGTGCGTACCATTGAATCCCCTCCATAAGATTGGTGGAGTCCCAGTGAGTCATTCACCAAGTGAGTGCATAAGATAATATCATAACCGGTTTAGTATTTGTATGCGCGTGAGTTATTGCGCCCACCGCTTTCTAGGTCACGGGTTCGACTCCCGGTCAACAGCGAGGTACCTACAGTTACTTTATTTTGTTGATTATTTTGTTGTCGCAGTGAAAGTAAGATGGGATTCTCTTTTATCTATTATAAGAAACGCGTTACAAAAAACAAATGTTGGACATAAATGACACCCTGACTCCGGAGCAAGTGCGTCTGAATTACACTAAGTCACTTCCCCGACCATATGGGGGGGTTATGCCATAATCGCCACGCTTGGCAGGCGGGTTGGCGATCGCAGTAACGGATGGTGTGTTTTTGGACAGGACGTCGCTGCTGCCCAACGTCTGTTGTCCCTTAGTCGCCTCTTACGACACCCACGGGAAGATATGGGGTGGTAGTATTCTTACTCCGCTACCACACGGATGGGCTGGCCACATCTGTCGTAGAACTGACGACCACTGGGGCAAACAGGTGCTACAGTGGAGACCACGTACTGGCAAACGTAGGGTGGGACGCCCCCCTGCTAGATGGAGCGACGATCTGCGACGGGCAGCCGGCAGCAACTGGATGCATAGAACCGAAGACCGGGTTCAGTGGCGAGCCTTGGGGGAGGCCTACGTCCAGCAGTGGACTGAGATAGGCTGATGATGATGATGACTTCCCCGACCTCGGAATACAACCGGGGACCAGCGATCAAAAGGCGGCACATCTAACCCCTAGGCCAACGAGACAGTTAGACTCGGCAGAAGCTCAGTTATGGGCTAAATTGATGATGATGATTACTAAGTGGTACTAGTATTATCTATCTATCTATCTATCGGCCACAGAATTCCACTTCTGAACATAAGCCTCCCACATAGATTTCCACAATGTACGATCTCGTGCAGACCGCATCCACCGACTGCCAGCGACCTTCAGTACTAGTAGGTATTATGCACCAGACGAGATGGTATGTCTGGGGGTCGCAGCGCCTAACCCCCCGATACTTGTAGTCGGGGTAATCTTAACTCTTCGAATTGCTTTTGATATTTCGCTATCGCGGTGTAGGACTTTTTGGTGATTGTCGCATTTTTAGGCGATATTTCTTGATGTAATTAGTTCAGATTTTTCCGGTAAAGTGCGTAAAGTATAATAAATATAATAAATAAATAAATATCCTTGGACATTTCACGCAACGCCATCTCGTCCCAAGCTAAACAACTTAACGTATGTAGCACGTTAGTCGCTCGCTACACACTAAACAACTAGCTGCTAGCTGTAAGCAAGCTTAGTCTTATTATGAACTAGTGGCCCGCCCCGGCTTCGCCCGTGCAAAGCGGGGGTGGGTTATACATATAAACCTTCCCCTTGAATCACTCTATCTATTAAAAAAACCGCTTCAAAATCCGTTGCGTAGTTTTAAAGATTTATGCATACATAGGGACGGACAGAAGAATGCGACTTTGATTTATACTATGTAGTGAAGTGAAGTTATACATACATTAAAGACGGAAACATACTAACGTATCGTGGCGTGTCTTGACGCGTCAGAAGCGTATCGGTTTCATACATTTTATTATGGTTATGGACTCATTATATGTGTCGTGTTGCGTCGTGACGCGACGTCGTAAATGTATGGAATAGATAAGCTTCTAACGCGTCACGACACGACACGTTAGTATGTTTCCGCCTTACAGTGAAAATCGCGTCGAAATTGATCCACCCGTTTCGGAGATTAGCCGCAACAAATAGGCAGACTGATTAAAAAAGGGAACATGGGTTGGATGAGTACGTGCTGCAGCCCGTTTTTATTCTTTTTTATTTATATCTACACCAATGACCCACGGTTGAGTCAGACCTCCCCCAGTTACATGAAGGGGTAATTAACCTACTGTGTCACGCCACGCGGGCCAGATGGGTAGACACAGGGTTTTGTATCAAGTTTTCCTTCTATTGTGGCTAGGTTATTGGCCTTTTCATTTTCTTTTATCGGCTCTTACAACACCTTCCAGATGGAATGGGGTTGTGACACTATGTATTCTAAATCCGTCACCACACGGACGTCTCGTATTTTTGTCTGTATGCGCATAACGCAGAAAGTACTGTATCAACTGAGATGTGACTCCAATGGTTGTATAGACTGTTTTGGTAGGTATAGCGTGATATAATCTATACTAATATATAAAGCTGCAGAGTTTGTTTGTTTGTTTGTTTGTTTGTTTGAACGCGCTAATCTCAGGACCTACTGGTCCGATTTCAAAAATTCTTTCAGTGTTAGATAGTCCATTTATCGAGGAAGGTTATAGGCTATATTTTATTTTCAAAGGAATTAGGGATCCTTATGAAAATTGCGATTTTGTAACCCAAGGTGTAAAATCGAAAACCTATTTACGCGTGCGCTGCAAAAACTATTGACAATAGAACAAAATGAAGTACTACGAGTTTGTAGGTCTTATTAAAATATACAAAAAAGTCCGCGAGAGCACATATCTAACTACATATCATAGTTTAGTCACAATAACCACTTTTATATTCATAAAAAAAATGCATCGAGATAAGCACGGGTTAGAAGCCCACGCGAGCGAAGCCGCGCCCAAAAGCTAGTATCCAATAATTACCACATAAATAGCTCAGAATTCATTCATCAATTCATTCAGAATAACTTAAATATGAGATCCGAAATATTTTCTTTAACTCGCTCACGCAAGCCTTAAACTGTTTAGTGTAATTTTAACCTTAAGTTTAACAAGATGAATTCCAAAATTGTTTAGCACATATTATGTCTAACGTTCCTGTGATACGTGTCAATGGTAATAGAATTGTAAGTACGTCAAAATAAGGTTTAAAATTAAACGAATCTTTCTCTGTATCACTGTGTGATTAATATACACGTGTATGTGGGTGGTCGAATTTGCATACAATTGATTTGGGCTATGAATCTGAATTTAATTAATTCTGAACTAAACTGTGGAGACAGATTTGGAATACATAGTGTCAGCACTTCATTCCATCTCAAGATAGTGTTAGCGTCTGTCTACTTATTCGCCTTTTTCCCAATTTCGTTAGATTGCCTCTTCAAGGAAATGCCCTGTCGGGCACCGGCTCTCACACACGACGGAACACAGCAAAACTGCTTGGCGCCGGACTTAGATGTGAGGGTGGTAGCTATCCGGGAAGATCCTACGACCAAGCGTGCTGGGTTTTGTTGACTTTTACAACACGCTTTATTTCGCGTGCAGTAGGGAAGTTTTATATTTTGATTAGACTAGCTCTCAGTTTTTATTCCATTACTATGTGTTTCTACTGCCATAGATGGTAGGATGGTAGAATGAAAGAGCAGAAATCTCTTTGTCTACCTTCTGGACTCCATGACATTGGAGGAAGCCCAACTTTTGAATAGACTCGGGTTTGAATAGACTTCAAACCCCCAGTGGACTTTTGTCTGAAATGATGATGATGATGATAGAATTAGGTAAGGTCTTGTATGGAAGTCTGGAAATGGAATTCGTCCTTAGAACGACATTCCCAGTGTACGATTAGGCAATGTGTTTGGAATTCTAGATAGCACGTCCTTAGTGTTGGGCTCTAAGGCCGAAACAAGACTAGGCCGAAAACGAAACTAATTTAATTTTTAATTTATCTGAACTGGTAAATCTACCCCACAGCTAGGGTTTAAATAGGGTGCAAATAAATATGTATTAAAAGGAATATTAATAATATCTACTTAATATTTTACGAATACAACATTTTTGTGTAGCGACCAGTGCTAATGAACTATCAATATGATGCAAAATGCGAGAATTACCAAAAAAACCTACACCGCGATAGCGAAGTTCACAGAGCTATTCGCAAGATTAAGATCCGACTAAGGCCTCCTGCCATACATACCGCCTCGTCTCTCTCGTCTGAAATAGTACGAACGTTTAGTGTAGTAAGTGCTTTAAACTAACAACAGGGCTTTAATTAAATGATGGCCACCCGTCAAACATCCAGCAGAGTCAGACATTTCTTGAGCAAATTATAGCTTATGATATTTTAGGGCACACATAACTCTAAACTCTCTAAACTCAAAAGAAACTTTATTTACGTAGGTTTTATCATAATGATGTCTTAGGTTTTCACGATCTTTACACATTGCAGGAAATGATGGCTTCACGGATATGATCGTTTTATTTTATTTTATTCCCAACGTTTCAGACACTTTGCAGTGTCCGTGGTCCTGCAAAGTGTCTGAAACGTTGGGAATAAAATAAAATAAAACGATCATATCCGTGAAGCCATCATTTCCTGCAAGGTTTTATCATCTTTCGAACCTTGTCCCACGCTAGGTGCGAGTCTTCATACAAACCTACTTCTTCTCTTCTCAGCCCATAAATGACCCACTGCTGAGTAGGGCCTCTTTCAACTACATGGAGGGTAATTAGCCTACTGTGCCACGCTGGCCAGACGTGTTGGCATAGGGGCCCGCCTCAGAGCATGAGGCTCCACTATGAGGCGGGCCGAGGCCCCCAGGGACACGGAGCATGCTCTCTGCAATGGGAGTGGATCCCGTGGCCCTGGCTTGGGCAGTTAAGGATCGCTGTCGGTTTTATTGGGTAGGTCGGGGCGCAATTTACCATCTATACGCGCCCCGGAGTCCCACATAACCCGGCTATTTCCCAACGGCCGGGTATCCATGAGGATCTCCGAGGTAAAAAAAATAAAGTGTTTTGTTCTTCTCTTGCGGCTAGGTTATCGATTATGTCATTTACGCTTGTCGTCTCTTACGACACCATCAGGACGAAGTGTGGTGCTGACCCTATGTTTTATAAATCCGATTGATCTTATCACCAGTATATTGGGAACTTCTTAAATATTCGGCCTGCCAAATATTCGGCTTGCCAAAAATTCGGCTTGCGAAACAATCATCACATAGCCCATCACTAGACTAAGCAGGTACGGAACGGTTAGCTAATTACAAGGTGCGGCGTCCTACACTAGTTATGTGATCGTATCTCCACAATTAACTTGTAGTACCTAACTGATTGCATCTAAGTTTGAGGTTTGGCTCAAGCATTGAGCAATATGTTAAAAGACAATGTCTCCGTGAACTTGCGCTAAGATATTTAAGCTTATTCTTGTCAGCTCATAAAAGACCCACTGCTGAGTCGGGCCTATTCCAATTACAGGAGGGAATTAAGCCTACTACGTCATGTTGGCGAGACTGGTTACTACAGCATTTGCATTCGTTTCGTTTTCCTTCTCTGTCGGCAAAGCATTCCAAGTGTCGGGAATTGAATAATGTAATAATATACATGCGATAAATCAGCTGAGTGTATAATTTCGAAGTTTTCGGTACTTATTATTTTATTTTGTCGGCTCTTACGACACCCTCAGGATGGAATGGGGTGTTGAAACTATTATTAGAAATCTGTCATCACACGTGCTTTAAATGGATCAGCCAATATTTAAAGTCATTTGAAAAATACGGGACCAATCTAAAATAACTACCATCGAATTGAGTGAAAAAAGGTTCCAAATCGATTTAATTGACGAGTTATGCGATAATAAACATGAAAACACACACAACAGAAACGTGCCTTCTCGCTTTTGAATTATGTTAAAAAGGTATTTTTTTCTTTAAAAAAAAACACTTCAGATCTATGTATCGTAAACCAAATATCGTGGGGGCAGTTTACAAACATGTCATTCACGAATACAAGGCGGTACGTCTAGCTCCGATGCCAACAAAGCCCTAGATCATCAAAATAAACACCTCCTCCGTTTTGTAGTCAGTTAATAATATCTCTATAATCGTAAGATGGGTAGAAATAATGTAATGACAATAACCGTTGGCTATTGAAATGCCACGCATCGATCATCGTTAGGAGATATTTTATAAGCTGTGGAACCGTTGTATGAAATAGATGATGAAGGTCGAAGTCCATTACAACGCCTCGACACTAAACCAGTACCGCCTTGCATGTTGTCTCAGGTTCCAAAAATGTTGAAATAGTTATTTTTCGATTTTAGTGCACCCAAATTTATCGGCAAGCGTAGTGTGGAATGGCTCTCTGCTAGATGGAGCGACGATCTGCGAAAGGTTGCGGGCAGCAGTTGAATGTGTCAAGCAGGAGATAGGACGCTATGGCGCTCTTTAGGGGAGGCTTATTTCCAGCAGTGGACTAGTGTGGGCTGATGATAATGATGACATATGTATTTTTTGTAAATGATTGAATTGGAATCGGCTAGATACTACTACTAATAAGCAGTCCATATAATGACCCACCACTGAGTCGGGTCCTTTCCATTTACATGGAGGGTAGTTGGACGACTGTGCCACGCTGGCCAGACGAGTCGGCACAGGGTTTAGTATCAAGGTTTCCTTCTCTTGTGGCTCTGTGGCCACACCCTCAGCAAACGCACAAGAGAAAGAGATTATAAATAAATAAATATCCTTGGACATTTCACACAACGCCATCTCGTCCCAAGCTAAGCAACTTAATGCTTGCGTTATGGTAACGAGATTAATGATAAACTACTTTTTTTTTGTAAATACATACATATTATAGATAGAAATGACACCCAGACTCCGAGCCAGTGCCTCTGGTTTAGACAAAGACACTTGCCCGACCCCGGAATCGAACCCGAGACCCGTTGATCCAAAGGCGGCACATCTAACCACTAGACCAACGAGGCTGTCAGTTAATAACAAAAGGTAAACTGACTTCATGACATGGGCACTAAACATTGATGAACACCCATCCAACATCCAGCAGAGGCACACGTTGCTTAACCTGGAGATCTATGGCGTTATGCACAATCTATCATATTTGATCAAAATTTGTTCAGGCGTTTCAAGGTATTTTTTTGTATAAAGTCTTAACGGCGCAGCTCACAGGAGTGAAATTCGCAATTAAGATAGCTAATACTCCCTTGAACCACTTTCTTTGACAATTACGGAAGACAGTTTAAATGCCTATTACAGTGTATTGTCCGTTTTTTAATTACACCTTTTTCGTAACACGTGGTATAGTTATTATGCATTGGGATGTTAAGCGCATAGAAAGCGCATGTGTTCTCATAGTTAACGCGCACAATGAGTTATTTGCAAATGCGCGTTTATTTACAAAACCTGTCGCTTTCTCTTGATGATATTATATTTTAATAAAGTTATTTTTAAAACCAAGAAAGAAAAAAGAAACAAGTACTTTTCGCGAGGGCAGTATACAAACATGTAATTCACGAACACATAATGACACCCAGACTCAGAGCAAGTGCCTCTGGTTTAGACAAAGACACTTGCCCGACCCCGGAATCGAACCCGAGACCCGTTGATCCAAAGGTTTTTTTCTTTTTTTTGATGTCGGAGATCCTCATGGTTACCCGGCCGTTGGGGACTGGCCGGGGTATGTGGGACTCCGGGGCGCGTGGAGATGGTCAGTGCGCCCCAACCCACTAAAACCGACAGCAATCCGCGACAGCCCAAACCAGGGCCACGGGATTCACTCCAATTGCGGGAGCATGCTCCGTGACCCTGGGGGCCTTGGCCCGCCTCTTAGTGGAGCCCCATGCTCCGAGGCGGGCCCCTCCGATTATGAGGAGAGGCTGTATTGGCCTCTCCCATTCCACCGCTGGGGGGCGCCCGCGAATCGCGACGTCCAGGTCATCCCCTAAGGCCGGCGGGCCGGCGGAGGTCAGCGCCCTCCGAGGCTCCAACCAACATTGATATAGCCATAGTTTTTTTGCCCGTGTTACCATCCCATTTTTCTCTCGTGGGTCACACTAGTTAGGTGTCAAGCTGATGGGATGTCGGTTGGGATATGGGGGACTCAAGAGGCGCGGAAAGCTGCCACGGAATGTTTAACTCGTGATTTTTTTTATGAAAGGTGTGAATGTAGATATGACGACCGATAGGTGTGTACGGAGACTACCTAGCGTGGGACAAGGGACGAGAGATGATGATGGTAGTTTTAAACGGCCAGACGGGTTAGCACATGGCTTCGTCTCCAAACCTGTGGCGCCCCAAGCGTGTCATGTGAGGGTATACCGCTGGTGTTTTAGTGGGTAGACGAGGAGTTTTCGGAGTCCCACATAATCGCTGACCGCACCCCCGGAGGGCGGCGGTATGCCTATAGCATTTCCCCAGCGTCATCAAAAAAAGTGTTTCGTATCATATATTTCCTTCTCTTGCCGCTAAGTTTTCGGCCTTGTCATCAACGACACCCTCTGGATGGAACGGGACGGTGACACAACACGGACTACACCGCCCAGAAAGAAGGTCCAACCCAGTAGTGGGTAATGTATGCAGTATGGACTGAGACCAAGATGATTTAGAGAAGGAGGAATCGCGATATAGTTTTTGCCTGTTACATCGCCAAGGTTAAAATAACAAGTTTTTGTTAACTTAATGGTTTGATGGGCGCGCGGTTTTTATTTGATCACGACTTATTAACGGCCCGCTGGCTGACGTAGTAAATTAGATCTGCATTTGTGAGGTCTTAGATTCAATTACCTTGACGGGTAAAACTGTGCTTTTTTTCAACTGACTTATAAATACCTAAAGATTATTACCGCACAACATTCGTGTTAAAGA
Source organism: Clostera curtula (assembly GCA_905475355.2). Classification (NCBI taxonomy): domain Eukaryota; kingdom Metazoa; phylum Arthropoda; class Insecta; order Lepidoptera; family Notodontidae; genus Clostera; species Clostera curtula. Next base: position 723,225 of record FR997818.1, on the reverse strand, counting down.
ATTCCTACGCAATGTCCTGTAACTAATGTGTTGGTTGCCTGGAAGAGATTACTTTTTAGTGATAAGGCCGCCAATTGTATGTTTTACATAATTTCTACTTTAAGCCGCAAATCACTACATAGTATAAAACAAAGTCGCTGTCGTCTGTCCGTCCCTAATCTTTAAAACTACGCAACCGATTTTGAAGCGGTTTTTTAATAGATAGTGGTTGAAGAAGAAGGTTTATATGTATAACTAGCTGCGCCCCGCGGTTTCACCCGCGCTAAATTATTGTCGTACCGCGAGTGACGCCGTGGGGCGAAGCAAGTCTAAAAAAGCCTAAGTTACTCCTTAAATCATCAGCTACCTATCAGTGAAAGTCCCGTTTAAATCGGTCTAGACGTTCCAGAGATTAGCCGGAACAAACAGACAGACAGACAGACAGACGGACAGACAGACAAAAATTAAAAAAAACGTCATTTCGGTATATGTACCTTGTTTAAATACTTACGGATTTAGTAAAAAGTGGTTATTTTATTATTACAAACAGACACTCCAATTTTATTTATTTGTATGTATGTATGTAGTATGTATATGTATGTATGTATGTATAGATGTATAGATATACGCATAATATTGTAGAGAAACACTAATAAATTTAGACGTTCATCATTGCACCCGTGCGAAGCCGGGGCGGGTCGCTAGTGTACAATAAAGTGTTATCTATCTATCAATGTCACCAACCTATACTATCCTGAGGATGCCGTAAGAGGCCTCTAAACGCAGATTTTTCTTGCATTTTGACCTACGACTGAGTCGGGCCTCCTCCAAATTATTGGAGGGAAATTAGCCTACACGCTGTCCCCAGACCGGTTGGCACACACACCCCCTCGACTGTGCTGCCATGCCGTAGTGACGGGGCTTGTGTGCCTTTATGATCGGTTGGGGCCGTCGGGACGCTTGCTCACGTAGCAGGCACCACGCCGGTCAAAGTGGAATGCGTTTACGCGAACCTGTGGCGCCCCAAGCGTCTCGTGTGAGGGTATACCGCTGGGGTTTTAGAGGGTAGACGAGTTTTTGGAGTCCCACATAATCGCCGAACCACACCTGAGGGGCGGGCGGTATGCATAAAGCAGCCCCAGAGAAACGGCCTTGCCATCTTTTGTCGACCCTTGAGATACCCTCAGGATGTAATGGGATGATGCCACTATGTATTCTAAATCCGTCACCACAAGGAAAACTACCTAACTGCACCCTGTTATCTTAGAATTACTCTCACTGCGCTAAACTATGTGGAAGTTAACACTTAACCATAACTTAAGACCAACTTTTTACTTAGTTTCGTTAACAACCTCCAGCTTGTTAGGTAACTTGAAATGTTACTTTGTAAGTAAATACGAGAGGACTGCTGAACAAATATAGCTAAGTAAAAGTGGTTTAGATAGCAGGCAAGGTAAAAAAGCTTGTTTGTGTTTTAATACCACTAAGATGTGGTGACAGATTTAGAATACTCTGTCAGCAACCCATACCATCCTGAGGGTGTCGTAAGAGGCAGACCACCTAGCAGCAAGAGAAGGAAAACCTGACACAAACCCGATACCGTTTTGCCAGTGTGGCACAAAAGGCTAATTTCTGTCCCTGAATTTGGAGGAGGGCCGATTGAGTAGTGGTTGGTTTATCCTCATGGTAAGCGGATACGGTTGCTCTTGCAACACCGGAGGTTATGCAAACAAATTGGCCTACTGTACCACGATGGCAAGACTTCTTACAAGGTTTGTATCAAGTAACCCGGGATGAGCACCGATAGTCGTAAACGGTTCGTTGGGCGCCTCAGTATGCGTCCTCAAGAGCCTGTGGGCCCCCAACCACCCGAGGTATACCGCTGGGGTTTTAGTGGGTAGTCGAGTGTTCCGGAGTCACACATGACCGCTGACCCGTATGAATTAAGCATTTCCCTAGCAAACAAAATATGGGTTCGTATCAACTGTTCCTTATATTGCGGCTAGGATATCTGCCTCTTGCGTTCTTAAAGTCGTCTCTTACGACACCCTCAGGTCGGTTTACGATGGTGACATTGTCTATTCTAAATCCGTCACCACACATGACTATAATAATAAATAATTGAAAGAAAGAAAGAAAGAAACGTATTTATTTTGTTCTCACATCTTTAGACACAAAAGACACAAAGAATTACAATTAAAATAAAATAAAAAAGGAATAATACAAAATAACAATAACAATTATTATTTTTACATATACTGTTTTGTGAGAACAAAAAAGGACCATAGCTCAGCATAATGCCACATCATAGCAGTATATGATGCAGCGCTGGTATTCTGCTAGGCCCTTGAGCGACTACACGGGTATCGGACAGCTAGGTGTCATTACAAGACTATATTATTCAACCAATATCATTACAAAATTCTTAATAGATTAGATACATACAATCAATACAGTAAATATAAAAAAGTAGATACAACACAGAACTATGTTGAAAATCTTAGCGTCTAAGCCATAAAAAATATAAAAGAAAAAAAAAAAAAAACCAAAGAGAAAGAAGTAAAGCTGAAAGATATTATGACATTGACAATGTGACAGTTGGCGTAAAATTAGGTTTCATACTATATTGGCGGAATCGTGTCAAAAGACGCATCAAGCCAGTCAACCAAGAAAGTCAAGTCAAGTCAAGGTTTCATACTTCAGTGCGTAAAATAAAATAAGCGCGGGTTTCTCACCAGTTTAAAATTCAAACAATGCATTTCTAGGAATTAGGAATTGTAGGTGAGATTAGATTCAGTTCAGTAGGTTTTAATATCTTGAGTTTATTTTGTGACTGTATGTACTGTTATTAATTATTGTTTGTCTGCTGTGTTAATGTGTTTGAATGAAGTAAACTCGTGCCGTGATACTATTTGTGTGCTATAACGTTTGATTTTGTATTTTTGTGATTTTTATTTCATTTTGGGACGCGACATAACTAATTTGATCTCTAGTGTATAGTAAGCGCTATATAAAAAACAGACACAAAATCGACCGCTAGAATGACAACCGCCTGGCTTTTAACTGCTTAACAATGGTAAGTTTATTTATCTTGTTTTTGTAAAGATAGTAGATGTTCTTTAAAACGCTTATTAAAGCTAGTAACTGATTTAAGGGTACGGAGTGGTGGCGGCAAGTCATTCCAGCATCTAGTGGCAGCAAATTTAAAACTGCCACGAAAAGCAGCGGTTCGATGTCTAGGAGTGATGAGAAGATGTGAAGAAGCCCTAGTTTTATGTTTATTATGGTCACTGAACCATGTAAGCTTTTTGTAGAGGTATTCTGGCCTTTCAGAAACAATGACACCAAAGAGAAGGGTGGCCAGATGCAGTTTTCTTCGTGCTGTCATTTTCATCATGTTCGCCTGATTAAGAAAGGACGTTATATGTGAATGTGGTGGTACATGGAAACAATAACGTGCGCATGCATTTTGAACCCGTTGCAAAATATAATTAAAGATAGTACTTTAGTTTTTTGACGTATGTCGCGATGTCATGGTTGGAGCTTTCTGAACTATGAAGTTAGGATCTAGGTCCACGCAAGCGAAGCCGCGGCTTGCAGCTAGTAGCATTCTAAATTTTATTCATCACCATAAGGACATTTAACATGTATTGAATTTAAATGACTTAGATTTTAACGTACGATATTGAACAGCATTTCTAAGACAAATTTATTCAAAGCAAGCTCCTGACAGTTTCCAGTACGGGAAGTGTGTCGCGACTGCTCACAAAAACCGGCAACATGTCACAGACAACGTGTTTAAGCAGTAAGCTAACTGTGAGACGAAACAGACGCGGCAGTCTCGATATGATCTTGTTCTAGGATAATAGGTATTTTATTATTTCAATCTTAGATTATAATAAGGTTTTTTTTAAGATTTCCTTCTCTTGCAGCTAGGTACCTATACAATAATAAAAAAAAATCATTTATTTTCTCACCACAATGTACATTCACATACATACAGGCTGAAAAGTAACAATCCTGGAGTCCCAGAGTCCACACACGCGACACCACTCTCCTAAAGCTAAAATTTTAAAAGAAAGTTCTGGAATCTTTTCCTAATATTAAGAAATCAAAGTCTTAAAATGCTCGTGCTTATAACTCGCGACATTTTCCTGTGCTGACTTTTTTTTTAATCTGTGTAAATTTATTAAGTGTTGCTAAGATTTTCCAATGCTGTATAATATATGCTATAACTGAAATGCTTAACAGGCGTATACTTGTGTAATTAATTTAATGGTAATGTCATAATATGGATGTTGATGGCGTGTGTTAATAAATAAATAAAAAAGCTACTGGACCTGCCACGTTTACTGTGTAACTATGCCAGTGAACCCGATTGCCTCATGTTGCAATCATTGAAGAAACACGGTGACTGTATTTGCAAGCATTCTGATATGACACGTACCGAGAGAAGACATTGTTTTACTTAGTTAAATTCCACAATGGGTTTAATAGAGGCGCTGAGATACAAAGTAGCATAATAAATATGCGCCAATCAAAATCTAAATGGTTTTTATTCGAATAAATTCTTGCGAACGATTTCAAATAGTCAAAAATTAAAATTAAACATAATTAATCAATCAAATTAATTAGTTTGTACCACCGGTTCGGAATGCCATTCCACAGAGAAGAGCCGGCAAGAAATGGAGTTTCTCCATTTTGGAGAATTTTGGGTTACAATGATGGTGTTACAAACAAGTCAACAATCGTCACCTAAGAGATTAAAAGTTTACTATTGCTTGTGATATTTTTCAACTACATTAGGAAATTATCTTATATTCTTCTTTTCTTCTTTTACAGTCCGCTGGATATCAGTTAATAATATAGACGTAAAGCTTACCCGCACAAACGGATTCTTCTTTGGTAACTCGTGGTCCACTTCATCCCTGGACTCGTCGTCTTCAGCGGAGTTCACCCTCACGCATGTCTTGTGTATGGGCTCAGGCTCACCCATACTCGCCACTCATCATACACACTTTCCAAATTGTACACCACACTTATGCACTACACACTTCGGTTACACATAATTCAAATTCTGCGTTCCAATTTTAAAGCACAAAACTTGCTATTTTTCTACAGATTTGAATTTAGAACACTTTGAATTAGAGTTTATTTTATCATGAAGACCTTATTTTAGTTTTGAGTTTGAAAAACTGCAATTCCTTTTAACACGTTTAAAATGTTTTAACACTTTACAACTGTTTTAACACTTCGCACATGCTTTGCCGTACCTGTAAATGAAAATATAAAATTAATTGCGACATGGTAAGTTGATAGTGAGTAATGCTTGACAAATATTGATGTCACTCGGTGGTTCAGTCTGTTTGTACGTTGATAGCGGAGTTATCTGATCTAGTAATCGCTTGAATGAGTACTTGAGGTAAATTGTGGTACATGTAACTATTTGTAGCAAATATGGAGATTGTTTGTTTAGTATTGACCTGAGTTAATGCCATTAATACAATGCCTGTGGATGGATGAACCAATATTACGCAAAAATTAAAAAAACAAAATGAAGCGATTTTAAAATAACACTGGCACTAAAAAGCGATAATTAAATTACTATTTGAGGTCGGTTTGAAATAAATGGTCAAGTCGCATTGACCCCAACAAAATTGAGGAAGATTATGATGATGAAGAAAAATGACGCGGACAAAGGTAGTACTGAATTATTCAAAAGTCAAAATGTCGACGACCTTAGGGTCCGGTGTTTAGGGCCCGCCCCACCTTGCAATGTTCCTGTGTGCCAATCAATATAAAGAAGTCAGAAGGTTAAATGAAAGTTCCTTATAATATGACCGCGAGAGGTTGTTTTTCTTAATTTCAATTATTTGATAGGACGGATTTAGAATACACAATGTCAACAACCCACACTATTCCGAGGGTGTGGGTTATGATTAAAAGAACTCGATTTAGCCAAAAGTAATTGTATTTAATGAATATAAATATCATCTAGTGAAAAAATTCTTTAAACATATTTATTTACCGACGTAAATTTTTTTCACATCTGAATTTTGTAAGAATTTAGTCAACTACGTAACTACTTTGGTATTTAGTTTGATTAGGTTTGGGGCCTGTTCTGTTTGTCGTCCAATTACTGGTATTCAATGAGACTTATGTCTTATCGTAGAAGAACCAAAGCGCCCTATGGTCGAAGTATGGGAAAGCAAAGCGTGGGAAGACCCCCGACTAGGTGGACGGACGACCTTGTGAAGGTTGCTGGGAGTCGGTGGATGCGGTCTGCACGAGATCGTGCGTTGTGGAGACATATAGATAGAATGAGAGTATAAATGTATCAGTTTCAACTAGTGCCAACTACAGCGAAATTTGGGCAAAATACAGTATTTTTCACCTATGTTGGTATTCTGAGTTTTACCTGTGTGTGTAACTTTGCAAGAATGTAATAATGACGTTATGAATCATGATTAAATATCTGTTGGGGTTTTTGAGTTGAAAGTCGATTCATCAATTAGTCACGTTTTTTTTTAAATTATGCGTATTGTTACATTGTAGGACCTCGGAAAATAAGCTTTCAAAAGCCCCGAATCCGAAATGAACCTGGGCCCATGAGCCTTGTTGTTTTACGACTCTTGGGTCATTTGACTTTGGTCATCATCATTTTTACGCTAGGATCAATATTTGTAGAGTTATACGTTATAGTATAACTCTAAAAAACATTAAAAATTTTTTTCGGCAAATTTTTGGCAGACTACAAATTGAAGACCTCCTTCACCGATCTACTTAAAACAGCCCTCGAGAAGTCCGATATCACAGTTCAGCAGGCACCAGCAAATGCGGATCCGTTGCATGATGCATCTTGCAAACTTGACAGTATAACTCTGCAAATATTTATCCTAGCGTAAAAATGATAATGACCAAACTTGTGGGAAATTAAATTTCCAACAACTTTGGATAACACAATATTTGCCCTAAAGTTGAAAATTAACGAGTTATTTCAGAAAAACGAAAAAAATAACTTTAAAACAAGATGGCGGCGAACCCTCTGTCGGGATTAGTTCGAAAATCGAGATTTACAGATCCAACCACCCCCGACGTTTAAAAAAATGAAAACGCTTCCCGGATTTTTTTCTATTTGAGGCTACTTTTATGTCTATTTCGACTGGACTACATGGTCGGAACGCTGCTTTACAAAGAAAAGCCAGCGAGAAGCCTTAAACGTCGAAAATATGCAGTTGATTTTTTCAACTAGCGCCAGAGTTTGAATGTGAAATCTTGTTTATAAAAATGAATGTTTGTCTCTATGTCCTATATGTATAGAATAGTACACGATGCATTTGATCATGTGACGATCTTCAGCAAAGTTGCTGATCATCAGCCCAAAAGGTATCTGTAAAAAAAAAGCTTTCCTCCAAATTTATTTTAGTTAGTGGCGTAGCAACGCGTAAGCCACAGATAAAACAATATTTTGAAAAAAATCTAGCCACCTTTTTAAACGTCTTTATTGTTAAAGTACTCGATACAAATGGTGTGCCAAACGCGGTGGCACACCAGCATGGCACAGTAGACTCATTTCCCTCCATGACACACAGTGTCACCACCCCATACCACCATGAGGGTGTCTTAAGAGCCGACTAAAGAAAATAACAAGGCAAGAAATCTAGCCGAAAGAGAAAGAAACATTGATAAGAAACCACGTGCCAACCCGGCTGGCCAGCGTGGCACAGTAGGCCAATTTCCTTTCGTGTAATTGGAGGAGGCCGACTCAGCAGTGGGTCATGGGTTGTAATGACGGCTGTTTCAGTGCGTTATTGTTTTTTTTCGTAAAAGATCTTACTTACTTACTTTACTTTTCAGCTCATACATGACCCACTACTGAGTCAGGCCTCCGCCAATATAATGGAGGGTAACTGGCCTACTGTGCCACGCTGGCCAGACGGGTTGGCACAGGGTTTGTGTCAAGATTTCCTTCTCTTGCGTCTAGGTTTTCGGCCTTATTATCTCATTTTGTCGGCTCTTACGACACCCTCAGGATGGAATAGGGTGGTGACACTATGTATTCTAAATCTATTCTGGTCTTCTTGCTAATACGTCCTAACCCAGCACTAAGGATCAATGATCGACTGATACTGTGCTTACCCTTGAACAACCTCTTTATGGTAATGTAATTGCAATGCAATGACGTCACGCCATAGACATAAGGACGCGGCGAGGTGAAGAGGCTGTCACGTGAGCGTAGTAGATCATTATCTATGGTACACCGTCAAGCGGGAGTTTGTTTTGTGCATTGTACTTTTACCATCTAAAAAGTGGTATAGGGGTTGATAGGGGTCTTCATCATTTTATTTTGTATCTTCATCATTTTATTTTGTATAATTGTTTAGAAGTTTGGAATTGTAAATGTGAGCACTATGTAGTCACCGTATTTATATAACTTATCATATAAACAAGCGGTTGAGAGTATGTCATGCTCGCTTAAAGTTCATGCTGGTGGTGTCGTGTGTGTCGGGTCCTTCGGTTCCCTAAAATATGGTTGAGCTGGGGGATGGCTGGCACATGCGTCATGCTCGTGATCGGGTGCCGCCAGTTGGGGCCGGTCATCCCTTAACTGCTATTGACATACCTACATAGCTTTATATTGATCTCCTGGACACTTCTGTTGTGCAATATGTTACATTGTCCTCACATCTTAGCTTACTATAAATAAACACGAAATCAATGTAACCCAATCAGATGCTTGTAACAGAAAATATGATAAAAAGAGTGTCCATGGAGTTTCTTGCCTGTTCTTCTCCATAGGATCTACTTTTTGGAACATGCAACTAGATTCCTAACTTCACTTTTGACTTTTCAAAAACACCAGTAAATAGGTTCAATTGAAATAAATGATTTGAGTTTGAGTTTGCTCTCATAGCCCTTCCATCCTGGGGGTGTCGTAGGAGCCGACGAATGGAAATGACAAGGTCGATAACCTAGCCGAAATGATGATGATGATGATGATGATTAGCCAACCCATCTGCCTGGCGTGGCACAGAAAGCTAATGCTCAGTGCTGTGCTGTGTAAACGCCGTCAAGAAAACATTTCCTGGAAAGTTTTTTTTACTTATGAACCAGGTCACATAAACTGCTAGACATAGTATAGCATGTTATTTGATTATATCTGCCATAGCAGTTCCATAGCCTTGAACTAGCAGCACGAGACGACCTCGCATAGAAATGCTTTGACAATCAGAGCATAGCAGTGTTGCTGATAAACACGCCATGTCGGCGTTCGGCATAGCTTCCAGGTTGGTCGTTTATAGTTTTGTCAGATCGCACTACATTATATTGAGTGTTTTATATAGTTTTTGTGCACTATTGTTTAGACAAATTTAGTTTCTTCAGAGCTTGAAGAGTTTGCAGGTTAAGCACGTGTCTCACTTCATGCATCGGAGGGTAAGTCAGAAGCTGCCGGACGCAGATGTTATTCAAACATATAAAACAGTCCAAGCACGTAGTCGGCCTTTTGGAAATTAAGCCGAAGGTCCACCGCCAGCTAAAATAAGTTAGTTTAGTTTAGCTTGCATAGTTGAGCCAGTTTTTCAAACATGTGCGTCCACCGAACGGTGAACTAGCATGTATGAAAAACTCAACTCACTTTTTTTTAGATAATGTCCGCGATGTAACGGATTTAGAATACATAGTGTCACCACCCTATTCCTTCCTGGGTGTCGTAAGAGTCGACAAAAGCAAATGACAGGGCCGAAAACCTAGCCACAAGAAATGGAATACTTGATAAGACACCCTGTGCCAAGCCATCTAGCCAGCGTGGCACAGTAGGATAATTACCCTGCATGTAAATGGAGGAGGTCCGACTCAGCAGTGGGTCGTCTATGGGCCGAGTAGAGAAACCAAATTGTTGCATCAGTAGATGGGTTGCGGCGGATAGCCACGATCACCCCACGTAAATACTGTCAGTTAGGCAAATCAGGTAAGACTGTTACCGAACTTAACGAAAGAGAAAAGGCGAGGAAGTAGAAGAAACTTAAAAAGCCGCCTTGGATCAACGGGTCCCCGGTTCGATTCCGGGGTCGGGCAAGTGTCTTTGTCTAAACCAGAGGCACTGGCTCGGAGTCTGGGTGTCATTTTCTATCTATAATATGTATGTATTTACAAAAAAAAAATGTATATTAGTAGTTTATCATCCATCTCCATGTTACCATAACACAAGCATTAAGTTGCTTAGCTTGGGACGAGATGGCGTTGTGTGAAATGTCCAAGGATATTTATTTATATATTATCTATTTATATTTATACTTTAACCATAACATACTGCGTCTTTCTCCTACATTTATGTACCGTGATTACACGTGTTAGTTAATTATGTATTATGACCAAGTATAAGGACTAGGCTTTCATTTTGGACCACAAACACGCCCTGCACATGGCGTCTTTGAATCCCCGATTCCATTCCGGGGTCGGGCAAGTGTCTGTGTAAACCAGAGATAATATTTAGTAATCTGTGTCATTTGTGGTCATGAATTTCATGTTAATAAACTGCACACGCGGTACAAGTGCTTAGCTTTGTCTTTCGAATCGCCTCGGGCTTCGGGCTCTTGTTCATATTGACAAATAAATTCATTGATAAAATGTTGTACTTAACAAAAAATTCATTGATTTTTAATTTTCCGCTTGGACATTTTTCATAGTACGTGACTGATTTATCTGTTATAGAATTTATAACGACTAGGGATCGCACAGCGCTCGAAATACGACCATAATTAATTTAAATTAAAGTTATATTTTTCCAATTTGAAAACAGACTTTATCAATAAACAAAAGAGTTTAAATGCGTGTGTATTAAATACATGGTAGTGTGTGTGATAAAAAAAAGAGCTTTCTGCACTCCTTCTCTAAATATACCATAAGTGTGTGAAATTTTGCTTCACGTTTTATATAATCTTAATATATACGCGTCACGTCGTTTATGTATATTTATATATTCAAGAGTTAATGCGTTCTGTTAACAAAAGTGTATTAGAAAGTGACTTATGTGTAACATTTGGGTGAGAAACTATATTAAAAAGCGATTTTTAATAGCTACGAGTATCTACGAGGCGCTTCAAAATCATCTTCAAGTGTTATGTTTTCGACAGACATGTTAAATATAAATTTTATAAGATTTTATAGGTCATACTTAAAGATGTAGTGAAACTGAAAGAAGATGTAGTGACAAAATTGAGAAAGGTATGCTGAGATGGTTTGGCCATGTCGAGAGAATGAATGAAGAACGATTGACGAAAAAAGTGTATAAGGCGAGTGTGAATGAAAGTGTTGGAAGGGGAAGACCTAGACGGACGTTTCAAGACCAAATCAGGGACGTCTTGAAAAAAGGCCAGGTCAAGAGTACCCTAAACCGAAGAGCATGTATGAAGGGAATAATGAAAGTGGACGGAGCGAAACAAGTATGTAAGGACCGTAGCAAGTGGAAAGAAGTGGTCTCTGCCTACCCCTACGGGAAAGAGGCGTGATTATATGTATGTATGTATGTATACTTAAAGATACATTTGTAACCAGTATATTCATGAGATGTTGGATTTAAAATACATAGTGTGACAACCCCATTTCAGCCTGAAGCTATCGTAGAGTTAACACAGGAAATGACAAGATATATATATCCTAGACGCACAAGAAGAAAAACTTGATACGTCAACCGCTATGACGTATTAGCCGCAAGACAAGGAAATCTTGGTACAGACCCTATACCAACCCGTCTTGCCAGCGTGGCACAGTAGGCTAATTTCTCTTCATTATTATTATTGGAGGCGGTCCTATTCAGTAGTGGGTCATTTATGGGCTGAAACGAAAATGGAAGAAAGCCCAGTCAGCGGTGGGTCTTTTATGAACGGTTTAATCAAAGAATTCCTGATTAGATCTGAGTTTCTTCCGCCACGTCTTCTCAGTTAAACGAATAAACACGTTAATACTTGTAAACGCTAGAATAGAATTAAACAATAAAACATTTTTTGTATTCTATTCTAAGTACAGTTTACACTACAGATTACGATAAATATATTAACTTGAGTTTAACAGTTATTTGGGTAACCGGGATAACAGCTAATTTACAAATCATCAATTAGTAACTACTTAATTACTCCAATGGCTGTCGCATCACAAGGCTTCTTAAGAGACGTACGAAGTTTATAAAAAATCAAAAATATATCGATATATTTTTTTTGTTGTAGTTTGCTTGAATACGCCAATCTCGGGAGCTCCTGCTCAGATCTATAATATTTTATAATATCATATTTTAATATTTTTGCAGTCAAGTTTGTCTAATAAACTTTAGGAACTAAGTTCTGGACATTACACTTGTTTTAAAAAAAGAATCATAAAACAAATAGGGTAGACAAGAAAACGAAGACGAGCGCGAGGCTCGCGCAGGTGTAGTTAATCAATATAAATGTAAAAACTTCGTACCCCCTTATAATACGCTTTTATTAGCTTCAGACCTATGTATGTATGTATGTAACGGAATCTTTGAAAATGATTTTGACCCCCTTCAAAACGTCTGATTAACTCGAAATTTTGTATACTTAGGTATTAAGGACCGATGACAATTCAATATTTTAAACATTTTGAACCGTTATCCTTACTAGGATAATAATAATAACGGTAATGAAGGAACAGCGCTCTTCGATGCAATAGCTAATAGAGAAGTAAATATCATAAAGCTATTGCTAAAATAATCACTAAAATAATCACTAAAAATGAAAAATAAATAATACTTTAAAAAAACTAAAAAAATACGCTTTTATGGAAAATCGAACTAAAAATAGAAAATAAATTTTAAATAATTTGTATTAAAAATAGTGACAGAAAAAAATATTTTATTGTAAAAAGCGTAGGGTGCTTTTCAGGATATTATAAAAAAACCCTTCTAGTCACATCTGTTCATAAAATATTTAGAACTATTGATACCATGCACCCCATGCTTTTTACAATAAAATCATCTTTTCTGACACTATGTTTAATTCAAATTTATTAAAATTTATATTCTATTTTTTAGTTGGATTTTCTATAAAAGCGTATTTTTTTAGTTTTTTAAACTATTATTTATTTTTTACGAAAGTTGCGCGGATGGCGGAGTATGAAATCTCCAACACGTAAAGTTTATAAAGAGAAGGAGAGCAGAAATCTATTTATTTTAACGCATAAAAATACATTAAATCAATATAAAAACCATTACACACACTACCATATATTCGATACACACATGCATAACAATAGAACATCAACATTTGGGCGATCACTAGCATCGATAAGTTCCCGACTAGCATTTCCCATCTCTATCTTTACCTTCAGGTAATTCCTTTAATGTGATTAAAGTGTATCACTTTAGTACAAACACGATAATAGGTTTGAAGGCTTACAAATGCAGGATGATTGCACATCCCACGGCTGCACCTGAGTGGATTTTACGCGGAAACCTGAATCATCATCATCTTAATACAATAATAGACCCACAGATGAGTCAGACCTCCTCCAATGAAATGGAGACAAATTAGATTACTGTGCCAAGCAGACCAGTCGGTGAGGTACAGAGATTTTTTTACAAAGTTTTCTTGCATCGAGGGTATAAGCCTTGTCATTTCCATTTGTCAGCTCTTACAACACTCTTAGGATGGAGTGGATTAGTGACTGTGGGTGGTGACTTCTAATATCAGAAAGATAAAACCTAAGATATCTGGAAAACCTGACACAAACCCTGTGGCGGGTTGCCTTGCCAGTGTGGTCTGAAACGGTGACAGTTTCTTGCCGAAATTACTCTGTGGAGATTTCTCGGCGATAACTTCACACTCGAACATTCAAAAGCAATCGAAATCAAACCTACTGAAACAAAGTGAATATTGATTTGATTCGATAAATGTAAGATTTTTAACATCTATTGTTTAACAGTGTCACTATCCCATTCCACTCTGAGAACGTTGTAAGAAGAGCGTAGCCAACAGAGAGGCACAGTAGGCTAATTTCCCTCTATTTGATTGGAGGAGGCCTCAGCAGTGGGTGTTTTACAGGCTGATATGATGATGATTCTTATCAGCCCTGACAGTCTGTAAGTCATAAGCATCGATCAGTTCGCCGTTGGTTTAACTGTATGCGGTCCACAGTTAGGTGCGACAAGGACGGAGATATGGAACTGCTAGAAGAAAGAAAGAGACGGATGACGCAGCACGATCAATTTGTGCACGCGCAAGTGGAGTGTGAAGTTATTACAGGGTTGTCAATTAATGGTAAGAGCGCTATTTAAGCTTGAAGTAATTTTGTGAATTAGAGGTATAATTATAATACAACTAAGTGTACCCTATGTGCGCTATGGCGCTCTTTAGGGGAGGCCTATGTCCAGCAGTGGACTAATGTGGGCTGATGATGATGATGATGAAGTGTACCACTCGCGCGTTGCTACGCCACTAACTATTCTTTAAAAGACATAAAGACAAACATTCATTTTTGTATATACATATATGTTTACTAGCTGACCCCGCAAACGTAGTTTTGCCATATAAATACCGCTATTAAAAATAGGGGTTGATCATAGAGGGGTGAAAATTTAGGGTTGTATGTATTTTTGTGTACTGTACCATAAAAATGAAAAGCTTTTTTTGTCTAAAAAATAAAGAAAAATGTTTAGGGTTGGACCACCCTTAAAATTTAGGGGGATGAAAAGTGTAAAAGTGTATAAAAAGTGTATAAGGCGAGTGTGAATGAAAGTGTTGGAAGGGGAAGACCTAGGCGGACGTTTCAAGACCAAATCACGGACGTCTTGAAAAAAGGCCAGGTCAAGAGTACCCTAAACCGAAGAGCATGTATGAAGGGAATAATGAAAGTGGACGAAGCGGAACAAGTATGTATGGATCGTAGCAAGTGGAAAGAAGTGGTCTCTGCCTACCCCTACGGGAAAGAGGCGTGATTATATGTATGTATGTATGAAAAATAGATGTTGTACGATACGCAGACCTAACCGATATGCACACATAATTAAACGAAAATCGGTCGAGCCATTTCGGAAGAGCTTAATTACTAACACCGTGACACGAGAATTTTATATATTGAGACTAGCTGCGCCCCGCGGTTTCACCCGCGCTTACTTTTTGTCGTACCGCGGATGACGCCGCGTGGCGAAGCTAGTCTAAAAAAAGTCATCTTTATGTCATCAGCTACCTATCAGTGAAAGTCCCGTCAAAATCGGTCCAGCCGTTCCAGAGATAAGCCGGAACAAACAGACTCTGCTGATGATGATGGCTCCAATTTTATTTATTTGTATAGATGTATAGAAGATTGTCTGTTTGTCAACCCAATTAGCCTAGCGCACAGTGTGGAACGCAATTGCAGGTTAAGCAACGCCTGGTTCTGCTGGATGTTGGATCCATCATGTGTAACCTCTAACCTCCTCTTTCCTTTGGAGGGCACGTGAAGCCGTCAGTCCCGGCTGCTATTCTACCATCTATGGAAATCGATGCATGAAGTCAGTCAGCATGAGAGCGGACAGCTGGTCTAACCAGTTATTTACCGGTTGGTGCAGTTGCTGCGAGTACACCACAATTATCATCTCAGCCTATCATTGACCCAGTGGTGGGTCGGGCCTCTTCCAATGGAAGGACGTTTGCCTACTGTGCCACGCTCGCCAGACGGGATGGCACATGGCTCAAGTTCAATCAAGTTTTCTTTCTCTTCAGATTTGATTGTTTGCCTCTTACGACACCCGCAGGATAGAATGGGGTGAGAATAGCCCCGTGTAATTAATGTTAATAAGCCAAATCAATGGCCAATGGCCAATGTTCTTATTGTTAATTTGCCAATGTTCTTCTCCATAGGATCTATGTTTTGGAATAAGCAACTAGATTCCTAACTTCACGTTCGACTTTTCAAAAACACCTGCTATTGGGTTCAATTGAAATAAATGATTTGAGTTTGAACTTAGATAATTTAATAGTATTTTACGGGGTGCAATGATAATGACCGTTATCTGTATGGTGACAGAATTACAATACATAGTGTCAGCACCCCATTCCATCCTGAGGGTGTCGTAAGTGCCGATATCAGTGAAATGACAACGCAGAAGCAAGATAAGTTATGGATAACGAAAGATATGGAAACTTTGGGCCAACCCATCTAGCCAGCTTGGCACAGTAGGCTAATCTCCCTCTATGTAATGAGTGGAGGGCCGACCCAGCAGTGGGTCTTGTATGGGCTGAGTAATAGTAGACACAAAAATCGACTTTGGCATTGCTCAAGGTAGTCTAGCTTTCGGTTAGCCATCCCTAGCATACAAGTTGATCGTGCATGACGCATCACGCACACACAAACGTTAGACACGACACACACACATACGACGACACACATAGACACGCTGTGTGTGTTACACGGATACTTCCTGCACGTTTATGGTGTCCCCTGCTGTTCTTGACCCTTGTTTTATGGGGATTGCCTTAGAATTAAAGACTGGCTTTAAAATGCGGTCTGATTTTGTTTTCGATCAAGGCACACACTCAACCTCAAACGGAACTTTATTTACGTAGGTTTATCACAAAACTCTTATAAAAACGTAATTTTTTTTAAAGCGCAACCCCTGCACTAGTATAACCTGTGTCGCGGGGGCAGTTTACAAACATGTAATTCACGAGCACAAATGACACCCAGACTCCGAGCAAGTGGCTCTGGCTTAGACAAAGACACTTGCCCGACCCCGAAATCGAACCCCGGACCCGTTGATCCAAAGGCGGCACATCTAACCCCTAGACCAACGAGTATTGGCTAAGTAGAACAGAATAGAAGAAGGCTTTATTGTTTATACCAATTACGGCGTTCACAATCGCCAACGGATATATCATTTTATAATGCTACTAGGTACCAGGTCGGAATGCGGCACCAACCGAGAAGACCTGGCGGAAGAAAATCAGTGGGCTTGTCTTTTTAAACACAGAATAGTCTTTTTCTTTTTATTAATCTCCGCCAGAGGCACTTGCTCTGAGTCTGGGTGTCATTTGTGTTCGTGAATTACACGTTTGTAAACTGCCCCCCGATACAGGTTATAAATACTGCAGGGGGTTCGCTTTAAAAAAAAATCGGTTAAATACTTTATTGAAACAGTTTAAGTTAAAATTATCACCAATATCTTTGTTTCATTGATAATGATAAAGTTCCTTGTGCACGCAGAAATGGGTTTTCAGGGATCTTACAGGTATATAACGGGTGCCAGGTTCGATTCCGGGTCAGGCAAGTGTCTGTGTGTAAACCAGAGGCTTTTGTTCTGAGTCTGGGTGTAACATAGGGCAGGGGCAAGACACGAATTCTGTTGTGTGTGTGTAAATGTAGATATGACAGCTGATGATATTGGTAATATTAAATATGACGATTTATAAGTTTTGGGATAAAATCTACGTAAATAAACCTCCGTTATGTATTTTTTTTTATTCCGGTGGCTTCAGTCACGGTTGGTTAGCGCCGCTGCGCAGCCTTGGCCCTCCTTCCGGCAGGTTGCATGATAGTCGTAAGTATTGTAAACTTGTCCATTATTGCTGACATAATTTCAAATTGACTGATGGGGTTTTCAGAGTGACATTTGTTGTGTACTTGTTACAAATATATGGGACAGCTTTTTCTAAACGTAATTTTTTTATAAACGGTTATAACCTGTATCGCGGAGGCTGTTTACAAATATGAAATTCACGAACACAAATGACACAAAGCTTACACAAAGACGATTGACCGGCCCCGGAAACAAACCCCACACCCCGTCATCCAAAGGCGGCACATCAAACCCCTAGAACAACGAGGTCACCTCTTACATCCACTTTCATAATGGTTCATAATGGTTATTGACATTGTGTATTGCGTTCTAAAGCCGTGGCAAACAATAATTTAATGCTGGTCCGGTAGATGGACACTGACCTCTAATTGACACCTGAGTCAAATATTTAACGTCGGTATTTCCGCAAGAAGGGTATTGAAGTCACGTCACGTCGGTCAAGTCAAGGAGATCTGTAGGAAAACCACATGACAAGCAAATGATATTTTTTAATACGTATTTGGGCATTAATCTATAGTTCGTTCGCGTTAAGGAATGCATTGAGTCATCAGTGCAACTGCAGACAGGATACACCGTTCGAAACTATGCTGCCAAATTGTCACTTTGAACTTGAATTTTAATTTAGGAACGAATTCATTGGTTCTGGGGCTGAGGGACAATAATAACTCACCGTATTCTTAACGCGAGAGACGTATTACGAGACGATTAGACGGTCATAGTAGACTAGTAGATTTAGAATACATAGCGTCACCAACCCATCACGTCCCGAGGGTGTCGTAAGAGGAGACTTTAGGAACGCAAGAGGCAGATCAGCTAGCCGCAAGAGAAGGAAAACTGGATGCAAACCCTGTGCCAACTCATCTTCCCAGCGTGGCGCAGTAGGCTAATATCCCTCCATGAATTTCGAGGAGGCCCGACTCAGTAGTGGGTCACTCATGGGCTGAAACGAGTAGACTAGTTGTTTTTCACGTCGGGTTTCCTCCATTTTCCTGCCTTTCAAGTTTTCCTTCTCTTACATTTCCTGCATGGAAAATTTCTTTAGTTGTAAGGGTAAGAACCTTGTTGCCAAGCCAAACCGTTTGGCCAGCGTGACACAGTAGGATGGTTTCTCTTCATCTAATTGGAAGCCCTTTATCGTGGTCCTGTTGGTGGACCTCCGACCGGCTCGGGGCTTCTCGGTTCACCCTTCAGGGATGCGAGGGGCGCCCCCTACCCAGTAAAAATCCTCCAGTGTATCCCCCCGTGTCTACTGCCTAGTGAGTCCCACGAGGATTTAGGACTGGCTCATCAGTGGGTGACAATGTTGATGAAGATATCGTCGTCATCGTTTCAGCCCGTAAATGACCCACTACTGAGTCGCGCCTCCTCCAAATTAATGAAGGCAATTTATCCTACTGTGCCACGCTGGCAAGACGGGTTGACACAGGGATTGTATCAAGTTTTCCTTCTCTTGGGGCTATGTGATCTGCCTCTTGCGTTCTTTAAGTCGCCACTTACGACATCCTAAAGATGGTATGGGTTGGTGACATTGTGTATTATCACTATCACTACATATTATACAACCAGAGAGTTATTATAATGACAACTTCTCTGTATAAAACAAAGTCGCTGTCGTCAGTCCGTCCTATGTATGCTTAAATCTTTCAAACTACGCAACTGATTTTGAAGCGGTTTTGTTTGTATATAGAGTGATTCAAGAGGAAGGTTTGTATGTATAACACATCCATAATATTGATAAATTTAGAGGTTCATCATTACACCCGTAAGAAGCCAGGGCGGGTCGCTAGTAAATTTATATAGGTAAATAGACACCTTAGTTGCCATGTGCAGTTTGTTTCCAGTGGAATTCGAACCCCGGGTTGTTTGTTAGTCTTCACAACACAAACGTTACGACTCAATGGTGCATAACACCAAGTGGCTCGTATTGTTCACCATTGTTCTTATATTCTCTATTTGGAATAGGCTTGGGTTTGCAGAAGCTATTAAAAGATCGGATTCTTACTTAATACGAATACAGTGAGCTACAAATATATTTTATACTAGCTGCGCCCCGCGGTTTCACCCGCGCTTACTTATTGTCGTACCACGGGTAACGCCGCGGGGCGAAGCTAGTCTAAAAAAGGTTGGTCTAAGTTACTCCTTGTATCATCAGCTTCCTATCAGTGAAACTCTCGTCTAAATCGGTCCAGCCGTTCCAGAGATTACCCGGAACAAACAGACAGACAGACGGACGGACAGACAGACAAAAATAAAAAAATGATATTTTGGTCTATGTACTGTGTATACAATACATACTTACGCATTTAGTAAAAAGTGGTTATTTTATTATTACAAACAGACACTCCAATTTTATTTATTTGTATAGATGTATAGATATTTTTTAAACTAATCCCCTGCATTAGTTATAACTTGTATCGCGGGGGCAGTTTACAAACATGTAATTCACGAACACAAATGACACCCAATCTCAGTGCAAGTGCCTATGATTTACACAGATACACTTGCCCGGCCGCGGAATTGAACCCGGGACCCGTTGATCCGAAGGTGGCACATCTAACCACTAGACCAACGAGGCAGTCAAAATGTCTTTAGGTCACATGGGCGGGGCTTAAATATTTTCACGCTTTATCCCTGTGGTAACGGATTTTAAATATATAGTGTCACCATACCATTCCATACCGAGGGCCTCGTATGAGCCTACAGAAGGAAAACTTGATACGCAACCCCGTCTGGCCATCGTGGCATAGTGGGCAAATTTCCGTCCATGAATTTGGAGGAGGCCCGACTCAGTAGTGGGCCATTAATGGGCTAAAATGGTAATGTATATTGTATGGTACGTTTGTATATATAATGTACGAGTATGTGCTTGGCTTTAGCATTTACGATTGTTTTATCTTAGTCATAGAAACATTGAAACATATTTTAATATAGATGGCGCTAATGTAAACTTAGCCGCCGATTTGGCTTCGCCCAAATATTATCGTGGGTTTCGAATGAATTACCTATGATTATGACAATGCTTGGAGTTTCCCTGCGAGGGCTATGCTCGGAGTTTCCCTGCGAGATCGAATCAGAAATGAGGAGATACGCAGGAAAACCAGGGTCACCGACAATCGACATAGCCCACCGGATTGCCAAACTTAAGTGGCAGTGGGCAGGGTACATAGCTCGCAGGACCGACGCCCGATGGGGCAGAAAAGTCCTCGAGTGGCGACCGCGTTCCGGAAGGCGCAGTGCTGGTAGGCCTCCCACACGGTGGACCGACGACCTGGTTAAGGTCGCCGGAACGCAGTGGATGCGGGGGGCCCAGGACCGGCCTTTGTGGAGATCCTTGGGGGAGGCATATGTCCAGCAGTGGACGTCTTTTGGCTGAAATGATGACCTATGGCAATAAAAGATCCTGGCGTTATTTATTCTCTTATGGGATGGGATAACTTTATGTTACGTATTCCAGTAAATTAAATTTTAGTACCTACAAAGACCTTACACGTCGCTTTTCGGTTTGGAAATCAAGCGTTTGACGAAAAAATTTATACATGTATATCGATCGTATGCGATATCTTACTAAACCCCTTGTGATAATTCGTGATCCCCCCCCCCCCTTCCGAACCTCACATGATTAATGGACAGCCTCCGAAAGAACCATCCCAAACACCCGTCGGCTTAGTCGTTTGGTTGTGGCATTAATTAGTCTTACCCAATCCGCCAGTTCCAGTAAGGGGGTGGCTGGATATCCACTATTCCCTAGTTCCCCACTCCTAAAGATCTGCGTTAGATTATACATACCCCATTAGTTATAGCATTAAAACTGATGTACTACTGTAATTTTCCCACCGGATGTATGTAATTTTGCTATATTACGTGTCAAGGTTATGTTAGGGTTAACCCTGACTGGAAACAATTGTGTTCGTAACCTGCCGCGGCCGCTGCCATATGGCATATGGATAGTGTAGCAGTTACCCGAATGGCTGACGGTACGTGACTGACCTTCCGACTACAGAGTGTGGATTTACAGGCTTTACAGGCTTTACCGCTTTGGAACACCACACATTCACTGCCTCGTTCGTCTATGGGTTACGATGTGCCGCCTTTGGATTTACGGGTCCCGGGTTGGATTTCAGGGTCGGGTAATTGTCTTTGTCTTAACCAGAGGCACTTGCTCTGAGTCTGCGTGTCGTTTGTGTTTGTGAATTATATGTCGGTGTAACGGGCTTAGAATACACAATGTTACCAACCCACACGATCATGAGGGTGTCGTACGAGGCAAGAAGTCGATCACCTAGCCGCCAGAGAAGGAAAACATGTTACAAACAGTGCCAAACAGTCTGGTCAGCGTGGCACAGAAGGCTAATTTCCCTCCATGTAACTGGAGGAGGCCAGACTCAGCAGTGGGTCATTTATTAACCAAAAAAATTTACCGACTTGAAACACTACATAAAAAAACCAATACCAACCAACTTCAAAATGTTGGCTAACTTGCCAGCGTCGTAATTTCAAACACAGTTCTATATCACTGCAGCCTTCAAGCCATAAACGACGAAAGCGCTGGCAACGAAACGGAAATGCTGGTTGATTTCTCTGCAACACCATGCCCTTATAGGGTTCTTACACGGCGTAAACACTTTATTCTAAGCGCTTATACACACGAGCGGCATGTTGTCAACGGCACAGACAACTGCCATTCATCATTTCATGTGTATGAGCGCTAAGCAAGAATACAATGTTTTAAACATACATACAGTCCGTCTCTTGGATTTAACCAGAGAACACGCATGTGAGCAAGTGCTTCTTAGACAAAGGCCAACTGCCTTCTGCCCGATCCCGGAATTGAAGCGGAGACCCTTCGATCCAAAGGCGGCACATCTAACCTCTAGACCAACAAGGCAGTCTAAATAAATGAAGATGTTAAAAGTTTGCGAATTTCCAAGACATTTATTTGACCAGTTAAACAAAAAATAATGTATCCGGGTTTTTGTGCTTGCGCATCCAACGCCATGGTTTTGTGTAGTCTGTTTTTCAGTTTTAGTTAATTAGTTTTTTATACGTAAAGTTTTCCACTTAACTCGGTTCAAGGATAAGGCAAGCAGACGACCAATCTAGGGTTGTCAAGTGTTGGAAAAACGGGAGATTTTTATTTAAAAAATATACAAGAATTCACGCCCCACAATATCGCTTATATACATGACAATTTTACAGTCACCTGTAGGGGGGTAACTTAAAATAGGAGAATAGACCTACACTACCCACTTAGTGTAGTCCGTGTGATGACGGATTTAGAATACACAATGTCACCAACCCATACCATCTTGCGGATGTCGTAAGAGGCGACTTAAAGAACGCAAGAGGCAGATCACATAGCCCCAAGAGAAGGAAAACTTGATACAAACCCTGTGCCAACCCGTCTTGCCAGCGTGGCACAGTAGGCTAATTTCCCTCCATGAATTTGGAGGAGGCCCGACTCAGTAGTGGGCCATTTATGGGCTGAAACGACCCACTCAGTAGAGAAATACAGAAAAGCCAACTGAGTATTCTCGGTTGGTGTCGCGTTCCGACCTGGTGTTATACAAATGTTGTATCCGTTGACGTGAACGCCATATCCGCATGTAATTTTATTATGGTCATTTTGGACGTCGAATCCCCTTGTTATCAGTCGGTGTGGCGACGGTTTTAGAATACACAGTGTCACCAACCCAACCCATCCTGAGGGTGTCGTAAGAGCCGACAAAAGGAAATGAAAAGGTCGAACACCTAACCGCAAGAGAAGGTAAACTTGCTAAGAAACCTTGTGCCAACACGTCTGTTGCCCTTCATGTAATTGGAGGAGGCCCGACTCAGCGGTGGGTGGTCATTTGTGAGCTGAGAAGTTATCTTGGGACACCCAGTCGTTGGGGGCTGATTGGGTTATGTCAGGTTGGGCCTCTTGGGCGCTAATCAGTGATGAGAAGGCGGGTTCTCTTCCCAGCTTGAGGAGTATGAGCATTGCGAGGCGATTCTGCCAACCCTGAGTATACTTTTGTTCAGCCATCACTGAACGACCGGTTATAAATAATTTGCGCGTATTATTTAACATAATAACTATTGTTTCTCGCTTCAGAATATTAATTTTTCACTTCAGACGAACGTATATTTAAAAGTAATGGCGTCCACTTTAGAACCATTAAAATACAGACAACCTATTGTTTTCTAACGTTATTTAATTCCACGTAATGTTTATATAGTAGCTTATAAACACACTACTGAGTGGGAACTCCTCCAGTATTGGGGAGGGAAATAAGCCAACTGTGATGGATTGGCAACTTTTACAACGGGTAGGGTTTAGACTTTTATAACGGGTAGGTGTAACGGATAGGGGTAGGGTTATCTAATACCTTCAAAAGTCTCTTCTTTGCAGTGGTTTAAATCCTTTATGGACTATTCAAACATATTTTCGTGTGGTGACGGTTTTAGAATACATCGTGTCACCACCCTATTCCATCCTGAGGGTGTCGTGAGAGCCGACAAAAGGAAATGAAAAGGCCAAAAACCATGTCGCAAGAGAAGGAAGGCTTAAAACGAAATAAAAAATTCTGTGCGCGATAAGTCCCGATAAGTTTTTAATTACGAAACCCTTTTTTTTTGTTCGCCCGGGGTAAAATCCTTTATGGACTATCCCCGTCGGCCACGGGGATGGCCGAGGGGGGGCGTGTGGGACTCTCCCCCAGAGTGGGGGCCTACCCACTAAACATCCGCGGGTTGCTCCAACTCGCGTCCTGTTGCGGCATTGTGGGATCTGATGCAGAACCACGAGGAGGCCCTCCTCCTCATCTCATGCTCCTACGAGCTCTCGACGTCCTGCCGTGAGCACCCGACAGGACGTCGCATCTCCTCAGAAGTGCCAACCCGTCTGGTTTGACTCAGTAGTGGGTCATTTATGGGCTGAATTTTAGTAGTACCGGACGGATGATGCTATTTATCACTTCACTATAACTACATAATATAAAACAAAGTCGCTGTCTTCTGTTCGTCCATATGTATGCTTAAATCTTTAAAACTACGCAACGGATTTTGAAGCGGTTTTTTTTTAATAGATAAAGTGATTCAAGAGGAAGGTTTTTAAATTATGTAGTTATAATACATTCATAAAATAGTCGAAAAACACTGATAAATTTAGAGGTTTCTCATTGCACCCGTGCGAAGCCGGGGCAGGTCGCTAGTTTATACATAATAAGTATTTCATTTAACTCAAGCTTGAGTTTTGGACTTTTGCACGACCTTGAAAGACGTCTGTTTGCCAAAATGAATAAACATTTGCGCAAAAACAACAATTTAACTCGACAATATTATTTAACTTGTTTAAATTTTATTTTTAAGTTTTATTCTTGATGGTGGAGCTAATTACCATTTTTAATTTTAATGAGAGAATTAATAATTAATTAATTAATTAATTTATTGAGAAGGCTGGTTATTACTTCGCTCAGCGAATTAGCATTGCCATTCAACGTGGCAATGCTACCAGCCTTCTTGGCACCGTACCCGATGACAGCGATCTGGCGCAAATCCCTTTGTTGTAATTTTAGTTATTTAATTTATTTTTGTTATTTAATTCAGTGTTTTTTTTTATGTATAAGTTATTGAAATTAAACAAATGAGATAATTTGAAAATAATATTAATTCACTAATTACTTTGTACATTACAACTATTTAAGTTCTGACAGAACTTTAAATATGGTCGAAATTCGACCGGTGGGCGATCAGTTATATTTTAATCTTCGAACGATTTTGTTTAATCCCGTGCGAAGCCGGGGCGGGTCGCTAGTATTATTCTATTTTGATTTACGCTGAAAAAACATAGGTATTTGCGATCCTACGTATACCTTTTGCAATTTTTTTTTATCACAAAATGCATGACGCATAGGACATAAGACATGTGTCACATGAGTTCAAATTGTTATCTTACAAGTTTCGTTACGTGTGTTTCATAATGATTCTCAGGAGTTCAGGGTCCATTTATCTAATTAGTCCGTATGATGACGTGTTTAGAATACACAGTGTCACCAACCCAATCCATCCTGAGGGTGTCGTAAGAGCCGTCAAAATGAAATGTTAAGGCCGGTGAATAAGTAAGTATTCCCTACTTTAAACAAAACCCTGTGCCAACCCGTCTGGCCAACGTGGCACAGTATGCTAATTACCATCCATGTGAGGAGGCTTGACCCGGCAGTGGGTCATTTATGGACTGAGTAGTAGTGGTTATCAAATTATGACACATTCGTCAAGTTGGTGACCGAACAGAAAAATTTTCTTGATTGATGTTTGGCCCTTTGTAATTTATAACATTTATTGCGTCTTAACTCAAACTCAAAAGGAACTTATTATACGTAGGTTTTATCACACGGTTGGCGCAGTGGTTGAGCGATCGACTGCTGCGCAGCATGTCGCGGGTTCGATCCCCGCACGGAAGAAATATTTGTACGACCTACAAGTATTTGTTCCGGGTCTGGGTGTTTTCTATCTATAATATGTATGTATTTACAAAAAAAAAATATATAAGTAGTTTATCATCCATCTGGTTACCATAACACAAGCATTAAGTTGCTTAGCTTGGGACGAGATGGCGTTGTGAGAAATGTCCAAGGATATCTAATTAAAAAAACAAAAAAAAAACTCTTATAAATCGTCTTAAATAAAATTACCATTATTATCTTACGGCATTTTCCCACGCTAGGTGGTATCAGTCGTCATACATACATTCACACACAATTCCTCATTCTTACAATCCATCTCTTTTGATCGCCTACAACCCTTGCAGTTTTTGTATACATAAATGGCGATTTAAAAGAAACCACCACAACTACAGAGTTTCATTACCGGCTCTTCTCTGCAGAGCAGTTTCCCAGAACTGGCAAATTGTGAATAGTTAATGTAAAATGTCTATTGACGTGCTTTATGAGCTGAGATGAACTTGAATAAATAGATTTTTGACGTTGATTTCGTTCATATTATTATTATTTTCCTTACATTTTGGACGCAGTATCTATATCAATATTCATATCTATCCTTCCTTTCCCTATCATCATCATATTCGTTGTCAGCCAAAAGACGTCCACTGCAGGATATATGCCTCCCCCAAGGACCTCTACAAAGATACTGCGGTCCTGGGCCGCCCGCCTCCATCGTTTTCCGGCTTCCCAGGTCGTCGGTCCACCGTGTGGGCCTACCAGCACTGCGCTTTCCGGAACGCGGTCGCCACTCGAGGACTTTTCTGCCCGGGTATAGTATTAGGGTTTTTGTTACACCCACTATGTGTCATTTTCAATTTCCTTTTTACTGTCGACGTTCGAAAACATGTATGAATGAAACATTTAACAATTTGTTAAATTTAACGCGTTCGTCGCCAAATATGTGTTTCAAATACCTATGGTGGATTAGTGATTACAATTCGCAGTACGATGTTGTATGCCAAGGCTAACTGGTCTGCACCTCTCGCTATCGGCCCATTGTTTTTGTACAATTAACTTCCAATACAGACTTAAGCACCACGGAGTACTTACTAAAAGCCGTAAAGTAATTGCTGATGTTACTAAGGAAATCAAGTCTAACCCAAGTTCTGATTGCCTTTAGCTGTTTGTCTACCATTCCTTTTGCTGCTACCGTCATGCTTTCACTTTCTACATGATGCGTGAGTGTCACTTCTGGGCACCAAACCCGCTTTGGTAATATGTATACTACTACACAGCTTATAAATGACCCACCGCTGAGTCGGGCCTCATCCCATTACATAGAGGGTAAAAGGCCAGACGGGTTTTCGAGAAGTTTCTTACTCTTGCAGATAGGGTATCGGCCTTGCCATTACCGTTTGTCGGTTCTTACGACACCCTCAGGATGAACCTGATATTATGTATCCCAATTCCGTTACCATGCGGACTTTTAACTACATAATTAGATTTTAAGCCAGTGTCCAACACCAAACACATTCAGTACATCACACATTTTTACCATCCGGCCTCCTTGTTTTGGAGGGCACGTAAGATTCTACCATCTCTAGCATGGGCTGCGTAGTAGTAGTAGATAAAAGTCTATCTCTTCAGTCAGGCTCTTCTCTGTAGCGCACGCTGTCCCCGTGGAGATACAGTCAGGGCCCACGGGGCAGCAAGCGCGGGACGGTACACCCCGGGGACGTTTAGTGGGTATGACTCCGTCTCCTGACAGAGGCGGGGGGGACTCCCACACACCCCCTGTTGGCCATCTCCAGGCTGGCAGGGATAGTCCATAAAGGATTTTACCCCGGGCAAAAAAAAAAAAAGGCTCTTCTCTGTAGAACTGCATTCCGAACCGGTGGTAGATGGTAAATTTTAAATTTTATTATATTGTTTTACTTTCCAAAGAGCTCTAATGAGTCAAATTGATTAAATGAGTTTTGAATATGAATGGGCGGTAGGCGCAACTTAGGCGATTGACATGCTGGTTTTCTACCTCCGCAGTGCATTGAGAACCGTATCTGTGTCAATCGTTCGATGGCGTGGTAAATAACAATAAGCCATTCTCATAACGCGGCCTCCAATAGCCATTTTCTGATAATAAAATGCGAAAATACAATTGGCAAGATGGCGGAACACTTCACTTTTTATTGCCTTGGAAAATTTATTCGGGTCGAAAACACTTGGTTCCTATGACTTGGTATTAGATGACATAAATAGAGTTGTCCGATAGTCGGTTGACCAGTTTTCTGTCCTTTTGGCTACGTTCTACCCAACAATTTCCTCTAAACGGCTCTCTGCGGTAATTTAGGTACCTACCTAGAATCTAGTAATGTACTGGGTACTAGATAATCCCGTTGGAGGTGATCCCTTGTGACATCTTCAAAGTTGTAAACTGCCCCGCGACAGGTTTTAAATACCCTACTGCAGGGGTAACGCTTTTTTTTATTACTGAAACAAATATCTAGTGTGGATTGGTGTAGCACCCACTAAACGACACGACTTAATGTTTGGAAAAATTATTGTATTTGATATTCAGAAAGTATGCGAAAAATCAATAACTAAAGTATAGGTATAATTATTGGTTAACTTGCGCCATGACCTTAGAGGATAAATTAATTCTAAGCAGATATCCATTATTATGCAGATCACTTACATAGTAAATACTTCGTATAGTATTTGTAGTATTCCAATGGAATAAGACTTAAAAAAAAACATTTACTAATTTAAAATCACTTTAAAAATATTAAATTGGTTCTAATCAATACAAGTTCTAACATATTAGATGCATAGATTTAAAAATATATATTAATCATTGTAAAAATGTGTCATTGAGTAACACATTAGTTATTAATGTGATATTCAACTGTGCACATATCTTTCTTCTAACAAATGAGGAAATAAGGCGAAAAACTACCTCCATATTCACCACAGCGTGAGGTAAAACAAATCGAAAGCATAATATTACAAAGAATGCAGGTTAAACGCGCAGTTTATCTTAACTACGTCAATGTTAACCGACATTAGGTAGTCAATAGTTAAAGCTATTAACAAACCTATGTTATCAGCATCACTTGCAGCAAAAAACACTAAGAACAATTGTATGACATGACGACAACACACACCGCACTGTTATTAAAAAATATGGACCAGAGATTAAAGTTTGTACTTTTTAATTCGAATTTGACAGTCGTGAAGTAGCACGCGTTTTGGCGGGAAAACACGCGACTCGCGTCAAAACCTTAGCGCGGCGAACGCTCAACTGATTTGAAAATTCCTAACAGGTACCAAGCCTTGCATGTTTTAGGTGATTAGATAGATTTACTGCATCCATTGCGCTTTACCATTTACCAGTTGTGTCACTTATCGAAGAAGAGAAGTAATGGGTATTGAATAATAGTAATATCTGTTAGTAATTTCAGTTACCTGAAATCGTAATACTTATTGTGACATGAGTGGGTTTGATTAATGTACTTAATGAAAATGTCAGGAATCCGAATAAAAATATTTACGTTTTATGATAAGTAAATACATATTATTAAGCATTTATTATAAATGCGAGGTAAATTTTATGTTCA
The DNA here is from genome assembly GCA_905475355.2 of Clostera curtula. Lineage (NCBI taxonomy): Eukaryota > Metazoa > Arthropoda > Insecta > Lepidoptera > Notodontidae > Clostera > Clostera curtula. The sequence goes on along the minus strand of FR997818.1, from coordinate 693,643 downwards.
TTTCGTGGCGAGTATTAGAATTGTAGTACCTACCTATCAATTTATACATTTTATTCGAAATGTAAATGGCAATGGAGCTTAATTCATTTAAGATATTCACGATTTGAGAAAAATATGACAAAAAAATTTCGAAGTTGATATCACAGCAGATATTACGTTATCAAGCAATGATCCTTTGTTGCCATACCGGTTCATGGCCTCGAGGAATGGCCAGACGAAGAGGGTAATATTCGGTATGGTGCGGTGCAGGATACAGATCCCCACCAACAGCGGGCGCGGAGAGGCGGCCAGGTGCGAGTTTCAGGGCTGACATAAGCTAAGCATGTGCTGAGGCTCTGCGGGTTTGGGAATCGGCCAGAACTCTCCATCAAAGCGTGGGGCCCACTAAAGAGCCTTGTCAAGGCCCTTGTCAGAGCTGGATTTTACGCTGGACGTGCCCTGATTATTAACACCAGGTTGATATTTTAGGGGCGGCAAAATTCAGCCAGTAAATTGGTTCGGATAAAAAAATAATTAAATACGCACCTTTAAAACATTCACTTTAAAAATACTTTCGTAAATTGCAAGCCTAATAATAATTAATAGCTAGATAAAAAAAAACTGCCACAATGTTGAAGGTATTTAATTTCTTTTTCTGACGAATAATAGGGATTAAGAGATGTTTGATTGTAATAATTTATTTTACAATTAACTTTTCATCAGTGAATCACGCTCAACTCAGGCTATTATATCTGCACAAATCTACAAAAACGTTTAAATTTACAATTTACAATACATTAAAATAACCTGAACCATGCGATACATTGCCATTTAGGCAACGTCTAGAAACACTGAACTCAACCATTTGAAATTCGCTCGTTCGGAAATAGTGAATTGAATGCCGAAGTTATTCGAATATTTCTCTGGAGCTTTTGGAAAGTATCAAAAATATGCGAAAGATCTATTTACATTTTCCATAAGTCAGGATAAATTAATTTACTGATCTTTATCTGAATGCATACCATACGACGGTGGACGATGGACATCAATTGGTTAATATCCTGCATGGAAAAATAAATCTAATTGTTTCTCAACGCGGCTTCAATTATTAAAATAATAATTAAATGTAAGCTATTTGTACAGCCAATGAAAGAACTACATTATCAAAACTAGTTGTCCGGTATTAATGGTAGTTCAGTATTTGTGCGTAATTCTTAAAATTACTCATAGTCAAGTCGTTTGAAAATACAAAAATGCAACGACTAAAGACTATTTCATAGATTAAACTCTAGATTTTTTTAAACTAGCTTACAGTCTGCGCCAAATAACTTGACCACAAAGTGTCGCAGTGGGGGAAAGTTTGCGTATCTCATCAAACAATCGAAAAACAAAAATCTCTTTGGTTTTTTTAATCTTTGGATGGAACCAAGGATTAAGAAAACCAAAGAGATTTTTGTGTCAAACTGTCTACTAATGAGCGAAGAAGGACCGCGTAACGCACGGGATTGGTTGATGAGATGCGCAAACTTTCCCCCACAGCGACACTTTGTGGTCAAGTTATTTGTCGCAGACAGCACATTTGATTCTGTGACTGAAAGAACATTGTGAATAACTAATAATTCTAGTTATAATTTTATAGTTTAACTTTCTGAATCTAGAATTTTAATTTAATTTAACGGTAACTCTATAATTGAGTTATGTAATCACTTATTATTTTTTATATCTACAATATTATTAATATATAAAGAATATCCTAAACTTCTTTGGCGAAGCGAACAATAATTAATATTTACAAAAAAGTGTAAATCTTACAAAAATAATAAATTTCAATAAACACTCAACTAATAAAATTTGGCAATTGTTTGCAACACCACTTATAATAACAGTCTTTAAAGAATAATAAATAAATAATGGTAATACAATAAAAAATTTAATTTTCCTAATAAATTATCAACTTTTCTGAGGAATCCTTAGGTTTTAATCAAATCCAAGTTTTACATGTTGAAAAATAAAAACCAAAGCTTTTTAACAAAAAAAGATAAATTTTCATGTATGATTTGTAAAGAACTTGAATATAAAATCAACTGAATTTACAACATTGTTAATTCATAGAAATGTTTTGATGACTTTTCAAGTTTAATATACCAGCTCACTGAACCAATTAAAATTAAAAACATAAAATTTTGAAACCTTGGAAAGTACATATATGTATATAAAAAAGTCTGTCGAATTGATTCCCTTTTCTGTGGGTCACTTCGAGAAAGGTTACCCCCGTTTTTTTAACGCCAAATTAAAAATGTCTTAATCATTTGTTGCACAAACCTTAAAACATCTGAACCGATTAACACATGATGTTAATCAATGTATAAATATCAATGTAATAATGTTATAATAGAATTACTCTGTAATTGCTAAAAATTAGCTCTTAGTAAAAAAATCTGATGCTGTCGTTAAGTACATAATTATATATTAATACTGAAGTGAATATAAAATATCTACTATACAACAAACTGACAAACTTGCTTGAATGAATTTATAAATAAAATCTGCAAGTGTTACTCAAATATATATTATACCTATAATCTTTCTTTTTTAAAACAAAAGTTAGGTTAGAAAAAACGCAAACTCATAATTAGTTTCATCTTTCAATTGTGTAGAAAAATCGTGAAATATACAGTATCGAGTGGTAAATTTTTAGGTCGATAATTTATCTATCAATTAATTTATCAAATGGTGTTATTGATATGCCTCGTTTACTTACTCGCTACTTATTATTGATGATATGATTTCTCAAAAATGCTTGGACGATATTTTTTTACCATTTTTCTAATGTTAATAGACCGTCATTGACCTCAACGTGAGGTTTATAATTTTTTACACTGACGCTTAGTTGTCATACGTAAATATCGTGTATCATGTGTTCTATCCAATGTTTTTGGAAATATGCTCAAAGATGGCACATGGGAACCGTGGCTTAAGTACGCTTGCATCACCAGATACACGATATTTACGCCCCTATTAATTTAACTATTCAACTGTATCTTCTTTATTAGAATCACAAGAAGATTCCATTTAGGACGATTAGTATTTCCCGTATTAGATAATTTCCGTCAATGACACTTCTAATAAAACGGTATATAATTTTTAACCTCAAACCACACTCAGCTCTTTACTATGACAACTCCATCAATACCTAAAATATCTCAAAAGCCACTCTCCCACTCTATACGACAACTATAAGATATGATCATACTTTACAGCATTATGACGTCACGAGCATTTACACTCACGGGTCCCACATCATCCACTCCAACGTCATAAAATGGCGTTTCGTCAAAGTATAACAAAAAATGTCCATAGTCATTTGAAGAGACATCTTTTAAATTATACAAGGGAACATCTATAATTCAGGAAATTATCTTTCAGTGTCTCTTCTCAGTAGCCTGTTCACCCTGTAGACTCTGTTCTTGTAGATTTCTAAGGGGCTTCTTCTTAGGAGCCGTGAGACAGCTGCTCTTGTGACGTCTGCTTTGTAGCTTTCAGGGGACAATAGGGCTGGTGTTTCTCGAGTTCGTAGAGCATCGTAAGGCATGTCTGAGAGCATCGCGTCAATATCCCCGTTTAGCATGGCGATGTTATCTGATGATGTATAATTTGTGGTAGGCGTGCAGAGTGGTATCGCATTGGACCATTTTCTGTTTCTGTAAGGTTTATAATTTATTAGTCAGTGTGGTGACGGATTTATGTCCACGCAATTCCATCCTGAGGGTGGCGTAAGAGCCGACAATGGGAAAAAAACTAGGCCGCAAACTAAGCTACAAGAGAAGGAAACCTTGTAACAAACACCTGTGCCAACCCGTCTGGCCAACGTGGCATAGTAGGCTCATTAAAGGCTGAATGTAGTAGTAGAGTCATCATCATCACCAGCATCTTTTAGGGACTATGTATAAACTTAACATATCGAACGCCTCATATTAACAATGGATGAGTTTTGTCCGAGAGAATATCTATGGTGCATTATTAGCCATGTAAAGTAAAAATGTAAAAAATAGACATTCCATTTTGAAAACAAGTGAATCACGACGTTTTTGTGCGATTATCGAACATCTAGAAGTCAAAGTCTTAAAGTAGTATCTTAGTCAAGCGACAAGTCATGTTTAAAAGGCTTTTTAGAAAGAATAATATTAGGCAGTACATACTTCAAGCATTTCAGCATGGGAGCTCCCTTTAGCCTGTATCCAGGTTCACACGTAAATGTGATAGATTCTCCAATCTTGTAGTAAAACTTTACAGAAGACATACGCCCCGAGATTGTAGTGCCAGGGTAAGTACAGGCTTGGGCACCTGCGGGAAAATTTAAATAATAAATCATCGTTTGACATTTTACGAAATACAAGCAAACACGACCCAGTAGTGAAATCTGGGGTAAAAAATATTATTACTATTACCCGAAAATATTTACTCGGGTTCAAGTTTATGAAAATATTGCTACAAGAAATAAGAAATATTAACAAAATCTTACTACGATATATTTAATATCTTGGATACTGCTACGTTTTGGTTAGACTAGGTAATTATAAATAAATAAAATAAAAATAAAAAAGCCTTTTATTCCTTACAAACAAACATAAAAAAGTGATAAGTAAAAAGTTGAGTACTATCTAACTAACCTAAGATTTATACATATCTGATACGTTCCTATATATAAGAAAAGCTTTTTACAGACTAGGTACTTAGGCTAATAAAATTACAGACAATACTGTGTCGCATGATTCCACAGCGCAAAGAATGTTCTAAGATTCCATTAAAAATCAACGATTCCATAAAATAAAAGAAAACAATGCTATGGTACTCACAAGTAGGCGGTTTGTCGCTCCATCGGCCACTGTCTTGGCAAACTAGGATGGGCCGGCCATGCAGCGTATGTTCTGGGTTGCAGTGGAACTGCAGCACGTCTCCGGCTCGGAAGGGGGCTCTTCCTAGCACGTACCCTGCTGCTGGAGGTGGTAAAGCCGCACACGATACCTCTGTCGACACAAGCTATTCGGTTATTTATAAGCGACCATTAGTGGAGGACATGGTAAATGTGTAGTAGATGTAGTGAAAATCGGCCAAAGGCTGTTAGCTGGATTTCTAAAGATAGAAGAACAGGAAGTAGTCACGGCAGGGGGTGCACACAAAGGGTACAGTGGACTTGAAGTAAGCTGATTAAACATACTTTCTTAAACCGTATAGGTAATCTGTCAAAAAAATATGAACGTGAAAATGTTTTCGTTGGAAAGTTCCAATAAAGCAATATTCTCACCTCGACAAACAGGAAAAGGTCGGGCCCAATCAGCAGCAGGGAGGCACACCGTCTCTGGGGCTCCACTGAGAGCCCACCCAGCAGGACAAGAGAAGGCGGCACGTCCTCCTACTCCACGAGATACTACTGAAACTCGAGGCCGGCGTTCTCCCTCACCCAGAGGAGTATCGTGCACCACGTCACCACATTCCACGCCTGAGCAAGGAGATTTAGTAGAAAATCTAAATTTACTATAAAGATCTGAGTGTGAATGTTATAGCAAAAGTAATTTTAAATATATTCGAGAGGCTGCGGACCCTCTACTTGGTGTCAGTACGCAAATAAGAAAATTAGCAACTTTACATTTAAAAACTTTTTTACAGATTTATCGCCGGGAAATAAAGTAAAATACACGCGATAAATCCGTTCAAAAGTGTCTAATTTCAATGTACTTAAGCTTAGGGCACATCCACAATTTTATTAAAGTCATTTAAAATATTTTCAATTTTAATCCATTTACATGTTTTTAGCAATCCTAAAAACATGTAAAGCTCCATACCTTCGTAAGCAGAAGTAAACCAATAGAAAAATATATTAATTCCTTACTCTCGCAAACTGGAAGAGGTGCACTCCAATTCCCGGATGCTCTGCAAACCAAGGTATGGGCGCCCAATAAAGCGTTCCCGTTGGCACACGAGAATCGTATCTCCGTTCCAAGTTTGGTGCCCAAACTGCTGGCCACCAATCCTCGGCGTATCGGGAGAGGAGGGCAGTGCACATCTGGAAAACCATTCTTGCCAACTATGAATTTCAAAACAGCCAGTTCAAGTTACACGGACTGTGCAATGGTTATTTGAGTAACCAATACAAGCTAAATGTGTTACAAGGTAGATGTTAGCATCAATTCTGTAGACATTGTAGCATCTTAAGTAGGCTATTTATGGGATAAGCCGCATCGGCTGCATGGGTTTATGTTGGTACGAGTCTCTTACCCTCGACAATTATCTCCACTTGATGACTCTGCCGAGCTGGCGTCTCACATTTGTAGATCCCAGAGTCATCTTTGACAGCGTCAATGATGCTCAGACGGTACTCCAGCTGACTGTCTCTGCCAGGGTCGGTGGTCCATCCCTCTTGGTACTTGCGCTCTGAGCTGAAATGGTATTTTCATTTTACGCAACGCCAATGAAGGAAGTATGTTTGTTTTTTGTGTTGTTTTGGTTAATTAATTGCCCGCGAACTAGCATAATGTATCAATACATAAATCGTGACTTATTTTGTGCAGCTGGTTACAAATTGCCTTACTTTTCAATCTGCTGCCTGTAAACACGATACAGCCAATATCCGTACTAGTATTTGATTAGTATTTAACAATAGAGCAGAAATCTCCATATGCCTTAAACACTATACATCGATGGCCAAGTTTAAGCGTACACTTGACTTTGGCGGTTCTACATGCCGGTTCTAGCTTTCTATTACGGGTTTTGTAACCAGTATAGTCAACCTTGTATGATAAAAGGTCAAACATCTTTGCACTTTTCCTATAGTATTGTCGATTGTAGTAAACGTATGAACTCCCTAGGGAAATCCGGAGATGATTTTTAATAGAACGTCACTTACTCTGGGTAGGTGTGTGTGACGTTCCACTTGGGATTGCCGAACCTCCTCATCCAGAGACACTCCATGTGTAATACCGCGCCTGGGTACACCAGTAGTTTGCCATCGTTGGTCTGCGCGATGGGGCCTTGAGAATGTCGGAAAAGGATTGTTGGCGGCTTTTCCACTGGAAGATAAATAGGAAAAGGAGTCATTGGAAGATTTGTTGCATTGATTCTGCTGGTCATTTTTATTTACAAAGAATTAATCCAACAAGAATTAAGTTTTTGGAAGTTATAATCTCTATAGTTGTCATTATCTTGGATTCAGTATTTTTTCAGGATCTTTTGTAATGAAGTAAAAAGTGATAAAATTGAGTCTGCTAAAATATTCCTTGGTTCTTAAAAATATGTTTCTTTGCGATGCGCTTAGATATTCTGTGAGTAAAGGCGTATGCATACTTACTAGCATAATCGTTCTGTTGGTTAAGGCCGAAGCAAGATGGCTTCACGCCATCCCATGATCCACCAATACATTTGCGTGTTTGTGATCCCGTCATTGCGTACTTGCCAATGTCAGTGCACCTACACAAATGTATTATTAATAAGCAACTAGCGACTAGTTAATGCAGCATTGAAGGCACACAGTCAGTTTATTGTCTTCTGCATACATTGTGCCAAGTTTAAAGAGGACAATAATAGTGTGGAACTAATCACTTTACTTTGTTGAATAAATTCCTACCTGGATACTATAACCGCACCGGCTGGGAAGTCGACAGTCTCCGTGATTTCCATATCGTTAAAGAAAGCCGCTACGTTTGGCTCATCGTTTCTGAAGGTACAAGTGTTGTTGCTCATAAATTCTTCACTTTGAGCCTCTAATTCTTCTAAAAAATACAAAATATACCGACTTAAAGTTGTCCGTTTAAAATTGGACTTTACACGTCTAAAGCGATAAATTTCCTGCCACTGTAAAGGAATGATCATTCTGTTAAATATTAACTATAGTTTGGGTTTTTTAACTAAAGTCAGAGTTTTAAAAGATCAAAGTATTGATATAGCTTACCACAATTAAAACTCTTCCCGATCCAACTTCCTTGTTCACAGATGAGTTTCCACGTAGTTTTCTCCCCCATGATAGATGCTATGCATCTGAAGGTAATCTCTGTTCCATGAGGATATCCCTCAACTCCCATAGTCCCGTTAACTTCAGCTCCATCGCGATAGACCAGCGTACCTTGAACCCTTCAATTAAGGAATTTAAGTAAATACTAGCTTTTAAGTATGTATCCAAATTGTAATTTGTAACAAACTAATAAAATATTTCATCTGTTGAAAATTCAACGGTATCAAGATATATCAAACAGGGTAATATTTCTTAAAAAACATCTAATAATTTACTAGCAAGGACAGAAATAGTGCCCGAAGGTAATAGAGGTATAAATAACATTAAAATAAAATAACATTAACATGCAAACATTGTAAGTACGACAATGTGCAACAGAATAGAAGCTTGGCCAAGACGTAAAAAGCTGAATGATGGCCATACAACAAGCGCTCATACGAAGGTATTTAGAAATCATATTCTCTTACATCAAGTTGGATAACTACGCCCTGCTGTCTGAGGATTTCATGATAAGAGTGCTTTAAAAGAACTCTGAGAAAAGAAGAAAGTGATGATTTTGAAGGAATGAGATCAACACCTAAAGCAGGGCTGATCCGTTTACATTTTAATGTTAATACTGTAAAATATTTTATGACCTATTAAGCGACAGATAACTTTCTCAAATCTACTTATGAAGTAATATTTCGACTTGAATATTCTTGGAAATAGGTTTCGATCTCAAACCATTAACAATTTTTGAAATTGTGAAGTATTTCTTCATGATGATATTTTTATAAACAGGTGATTTAGTGAGGATGATCGTAATGATGAAATATTAAAGAAGCAATATTCCGAACCTATGTGGCTCTCACCAGGGCTTCGCATCCCTGTACGCCTGGGTTCCCTTCAGTCTTCAGCCAGCAAATGGGAAAGGCAGATTCTTTGCAAATACATTACTTTTTATTGCGATTCTATGCCATCCGCTAATGGATGAGTGAGCTTGATTACAAGAGGACTAGGTTCAAGATTTAAAGTTTCACTTTGATGTTTCATTACGTCTCAGCTATTGTGGATAGTTGGCCTCCTTTAGTCGCCACATGTTCCATAAACACACTCAGACCCAAATCTATAACTACACACAATATTTCACAGTAAACAAACTTTAGGGCTAGAAACTTGAACACAATCCGCTTTTAATTTGCTTACACAACATCAATAAAACAGCAACATAATTAGTATAGAAAATAAAAATACAATTTGTTTCTAAAGCGCAAGGTAATTCGACATTGAGCAGGAATAAACGAAATCAGAGAGACATGACGATTTTTGTACTGTAAATTTCGATTCTGCTACAAATTCTGAAAGATCGCATGTAGAAATCGGAGCGTAAGCCAATTTCTGTACTGGATATAACTATAAGGATCGATGTTAAATAAAACTCATAAAAAGCTACAATGAAAGCGATTGACAAGAAAGTACATCATTAGACACACTTTCAGGATAATTATATACTGTAAAATAGTTTTGAAGTAAAGACATGCTTTATTTGATCGTTAGTTAGTTTTTGCAACACACATTTTTGGTACTATCACTCTTAAAATCAAGACTTATGCATGTATTTACTTAATACAGCTTTTGATGAGGAACCGAAAATTATTGGTTTTAAGTTACCTCGCCGGAGGGCCACATTCACTGTTAGTATTTCCATCCATATCTGGCTCTAGTTCTGATACATCTTCTCGGACGATATCAGAGCCGCTTTGAAACTCTGACGTTGGTCGAGGTCTACTGAGATTTGCTGTAAATTTACATACATATTTTAAATGCGATGTTCAGCTATATTTGAGGGTTGAGTGCCTTTCATCATAGCAGGTTCAGTTTCATTGGTATCATCAGCAAATGCTGCAAGCTTTTTGGATCATTTAGATTTCCCGCATTTTCAGCGTTTGTACGTGTTTTAATTGATCTAACCTAAACTCTTTCTACTTTACTTACCTAATGGCCGACAGAAATCGTGAACAGTTGGTTGAAGCCTTCCTAAGTGGCAATTGAGGGTAGCAGGAGGAGACCGACCAGGTTCACAAGCTATATTGACTGAGGACGCGTGAGCCACAGTCAAACCTGCTCGATATCCAGCCTCGTAGGTAGCACCATTGAGTAGAGGCAATTCACACGGGGCTAGATAAGAAAAATATTTGCGTGACGTAAATAAAAATATTTGACTGTGTTTACGAATTGACGTAAAGGTATGATAATAATAATCTTAGATGTAGGTGGTTCATATCTCACCAGCAACGCATTCTGGCATACTGGTGACAGCCCACTCTCCGAGCCAGCATCGAAGGTTAGTAGGTCCTTGCACATTGTATCTGTGAATATGAAAGACGCATTGAGCGTTTAACTTAACATTAAACCATTCACTACAATTATTTCAAACAATTATGTATACCAACTCATTTACAGCTTGCATTGAGTCACTGCTGGACCTACACTCCTTCTTTGTCCTCAGCTTTAGGGATGGAAGTAGTGCCCAATGGTTTTAGGTTTTAGTATACATTGGACTCGCCTACTGCCACTTCAGTTATTGGTATAGGATTAGATTATTTTGGATACTATATTTCAGACAAAGTCAAAAGTCACTAGTATTATAGCTATTGGAAACTCTACTTACCCATATTCGCAGGAGAAATGTACAACCTGTCCGTTTGGGACTGGGTCAGTTTCGTTAAGTTCCTTCTCGTCTGTAACACTAGACCCTAATAACTGACTGGCCGTCATCGGGTGGCTAGGTTCTGTTGACATCGTGTAGATGCCGTACTCTGTAGCTGGGACATGACATGGAACTAAAAATGCATTGGTTATATTAGTTCAAATATTTCATAGGAATATTTTATTTGATCAACGGATACAGAAGTGTTGTTAGTTGTTATCTAGCCAAAAGTGTGTCCACCTTACAGAGTACCGCAGCCAAATAACTAGTGTTAGGAGGTTACAGAGTACCCCTGAGTGCGGTTGTGTTACTGCACGTGGGTACTGTCAGAGCTCTATGAGGAGAAACATGGTGTTGGCAGCTGAAGTAATCCACTTTACCTCTGCTGCCACCAGCGCCATGCTTTCCCTATTTACAACGTAGGCGACAAGTGAGTGACTCCTACGGTGTTGTTACGTCGACAGGCGACGGGTACTGCTTACTTATCGAATAAAATCTTTTTTGCATTCACTACTACAATAATGTTCAGTGTGGTAACATTATTTCAGTAAATTTTTCACTTACGTATTTCGCATTTAGGTTTCTCAGGTTTCCATCTCCCTCGCACACATTTGGCAGTTGCATTTGTGTCCAAATTTAAACCATAACCTTTGCCACAAGCTACTCGTACGATTGTTCCTAAAAAAGTATTCATATTATACTAGTGAATGTCGATATAGTTTTCAAAGAGACGGAAATATTTGTACCTGAACTAAAACTATTATTTGGGTCTCGTCCGTACTTCACAATCTCAATATTGATAAAAGGTTCACTTTCGATGGGCTCACAAGGACTTTTGGGTCTGCCCTTCTTTCCCTTTTCTGTCGTATTGTCGGCTTTGCCACTTCCATCAATGACTTCCTTGTACTCCGAACCCTGGCCTTCTTCATCTCCGGAGTGTTGGGCCTGTTGACGCTTTCTGTCACCTTTACCCTCTCTGCCACTAAAATATTGTTAATAAGAAAGCATAATATTTCAAAATTGCAACCCAGCTTAGTATACTACTTCTCAGCCCATAAATGGCCCACTGCTGAGTCAGATTTTAGCCTACTGTGTCACGCTGGACAGAAGGATTGGCGAAGTGATTCGTATCACGTTTTCCTTCTCTTGCGGCTAGATTTTCGGGCTTATCATTTCCTTTTGTCGACTCTTACGACACCCCTTAGGATGAAGTTGGGTGGTGCACTATGTATTCTATATCCTAAATCCACGCGGAATGCTTGTTCTAACATTCTAGTTTGTACTCAATATGCTTACGTTTTAGGGATAGATGCGGTAGTCTGATTCAGTCTCTCTGTTTTTCTACTAGTTCGCTTCTCACGTTTATCCAAAATATTGTCCACTTCAGTAGAATTGGTTTTATTATTCTGTAGAGGTATCACTGCCATCTCTTTACTATGAATATCTACAGTTTCATTATTTATTTTGGTTTGTAATGGTATTACTTTTAGTAAATCTGCATTTATATCATTATTTCTATCGAATCCTTCTGACGTGGGTTTTATAGTCCAATTATTTGTATCAGTCTCTTCCATATGAATATCACGCTTTATCCTTGATTTCCTCGTAAATTCAAATGGTTGTTTAGTTGTAAGTTGATGTTGCGTTTCATCTTCTTGTAGATCTAAATCTATGTCTGTTTTTGAAACATCTTCTACATTGGACTCATTTTTACGCTCGACCGAATTTTTACTATTTAGAAATCTCTTTCTCCTGCTATCTACGTATTTTTCAAAATACTCATGTTTTAGTCTATTTATATTTTTAGCATTACTATCCATACTGCGATCTGCAAACATCCCTCCTTTCAGTATTGTTGCATGCGATAATTCATCATCACTCTCTCCAGAATCTTCGTATTCCGCTGTATCTTCACGTTCAACTAAATCTTCTTTTTCCGGCTCATAAACTGGTTGGTAGGAATACAGTCTGTGACCAATTGGTTCACCGTGTACATTGTAAATGGTATACACAGCTGTCGGAAAATTCTCTTTGTCATTATCAGTATTAGTATCAGGTAATATCTCCTCATCAATGTCAATTTTTTTCATAATTTTAAAATTTGCGTGCCTGAGGGTAGGTTTTGAGGTGCCATGGTTATATTTGTCATAGAGTTGGTCTAAATATTGTTGTGATGAATCGGCATGTCGCCGTAGACTGTTGTAATATTGGCGAAGGTACGTAGATCTTCGCTGGCGTATCTCACTGTCTGCAATAGACCGCCGACGACGACTCCATCGGATCCGAGGGTGTTGATAGAGAGTACACCTATGCATATTAAAAGCTTTACTTCGAATTCATATTAACTTAAGAACTTTATATCCTTATATACGGCGTTTGTTTTTTTCTCCTACATTCCTACATACTGCTGGATACTAAAACCTCCTGAATATTTGTGGTTGATTTAAAACAAAAAATACTACCTAGTAGAATAAATACATGTGAGACTTGTGAATATTGTTTTTGTTATTTACAAATTGAATTAAGTTAAATGCTTACTCACTTGGGTAGTTCCCTAGGGCTCCAGTGACCACCGATGCAAGTAGCTCCAGGAGCACCCTCAGACAATACATAGCCTTTGTCACATTCATACATTATTTGTTTATTATTCACAACCTGCAATTATTTATGGAGTAAAACACTTTATTAAAATTTCAGTTCACAATTTGAATAATATTTGGTGAGAAATAAATAAATTATTAAAGTGGAGTTTACCTTCTTGACATACGGTCTATAATCGTATAAGCCCATGTTTCCAACAAGAAGCACTTTTCCATTCGGGATATAGCCGGGGAACGGACAGAAAACTGAAATAGAGTTACACGTTACTCTATTCGGAGTCAAATAGTTCTGATAATATTTCGTTTATATTGTATTAAAGTTCATCACATCTAACATAAGGATTAACAGACTTACATCTACATTTTACATGCAAATTCAGTACTTGGATTCTGCGGTCGGGCAAGTGTCTTTGTGTAAGACAGAGATACTCTTTGGCATAATTCCACGTAGTTGGGCTAAATGTTACGAGTGGTTATGTCTTTAGAAAGAAGAACGAACATCAAATAGTAGTAGTCAGCATTCGTACCTTCTTCGCACTTGGGCATCTCACCACTCCAGTTCCCAAAGGAGCACACTACGATGGGGTTCCCCTTTAGCTCGTAGCCATCCTTGCATCGAAATCGAGCCTTCATCCCGTGTTCAGTCTTAGGAGCTATTACCATACCGTTTCGTGGGAACTTTGGTAGCTTTTTGCATCTGGAACGCATCACAATTTTTGACTAACCGCCTCTGATGCCTAACATAGCATTAGTTTGCATATAATAGATCCTTGTGTTTGAAGAAAGAAGTTGTCTATCGCTTTGGAAATCTGATTAACTTCTGAAATCGATTCAACTCTTCCGAATTTCTGAGCCCTTCATCATAGTTGAAACATTAAGTTGTTTTGAGTCATCTAAGCTTATTACTTTAAGATTTACCTGGCAGGCTGACATCTAGGGATTTGGGTCCATGTACCATTGTTGCAAGTAACCGCTGCATTACTAGATGGGAACTCGTAGTTCTTTTCACAGTCAACTAAAATTATTTCTCCTGGAAACATGTAATCGGTTTTAAGACTCACGTATTTATTTACGTTTTTTCAACCATATTGGGCACCACAAGTTTACCCTGAGACTGGATGAAACCTATGTCAATTCATTACAATATATTTAAACAACTCCGCGAAACCAATGCAATCGGTAAAGAAAATAGGAAGGAACCAAACCTACTTCCAAAAGACTCAAGATGGTGATTTGGTGAAGTTTTATTTAAATATTTCTTAGGCGGATCTTATGGATACTTACCATGTTGTACCATAGAAGAGCTACCCACAATTTGTGTGTTGGCTTCCTCAGTACTGTTGTCAGCTGTCTTATTATCGACAAGGACCACACGGCCCTGGGACACATGGGGAACCACGCAGGGGGCTGAAATTTCAATAAAATAGAAGTGGAGAAAAAATTGGCATTGTGATAACTGTCAGTCACGAATTCCTCTTATGTAGGACGCTATTGAAGGCCTTCATGCATGCTCTGCTCCAAATGTAATTCCAAGGCGGAAAAGAGAAGCTTACGAGCTGGGTGTGGCTCTTAAAGAGTTAAACAGGCAACTATGAAATAGGCATAGATATTATTTGGATAACTCTTTCTGAATCTCTCAATCTACGTTATACATGAGACATACCTAAGCACATGGGTAATGGATGGCTCCAAGTTCCATCGCTTTGGCATATGGCAGATCCGTTGCCTTCCATCTTCATGCCATCTTGGCATCGGAAGATGATTGATGCTCCAAGTCCTGTACCTGAAGAAATGTTTTCCAGCCATCCGTTCCAAAGCTGCCCTGGGTGGCCGCAATTGATTTCTGGAATATGGTATACATACATTACAATTTATTACATTACATTACAATTTGCAAGCGTTGCAGGGATATGAAACGAATAAGGCCGTTAAAAATATCATAAATCAACCTCATATGCAAAATATATGATTGCAGGAATCTTTTTCTTGTAAGTTGTTATTGGTCAGCACAATTAAGCATTATCAAGCAATGTAATTGTTCAGAGGCATAAGAAGCTGTTGAAAGTCTTACCTTTGCACGCCGGCTGAGTACCAGACCACTTCTTGTCCGCTCCACAGCGCCTCGTGGCATCTCCAACCAAGCGGTACCCATATTTGCACTCGTAAGAGACCACCGAATTGTAGGCACACGACGTATAGACAGCTTTCCCATGTCTCGGAGCTTCGGGAGCTGGACACTGCACCTGTGTCACCACTAGATGGCGACAGTAGCCGCTATAACTTAGTCCAGATACATTGCGATAGATGGCGTTCATAACAAAATTAAACATCGTAATTTAAAGCATGCAGACAAGAAACATGCAAAATGAAACAACGCCATTTTTGAGGTACATTTATTTCATCTCTACATTATTAAGATAAAAATTTACAACGTCGAAGTAACTACTAACATGTTTATATCATCTACATATAGCTGTTTAGATAAATAGGCAGTTGATATTATATCATGGCCACGGAAACGAAACGACTTTGTTAAAACAGTAGCGTCATAAAATTTGAAGGTGACAACGTTTCTATAATGTTACTCTTTGAAACACACTACGTATTAGATGCTCAAACTGTCCCGGTGTCTCCTTCTAAGCAGCATTAAAAGGAGAAAAACAATCAGGAAATTAAAACTTTGTTTCTCTCTAATAATTAAAGGAATTCCCACAACGGAACGAAACGGAAATTCAGATTAAACAAATTCTAAAGAATTATCTATTCTTTATTTTATAATTTATACTTGATTATTGATAAATAGGTAACATATGGAAATGCTATGGATGTAAGAGTCTATAACTACTTAAGAAATTTGGAGATGAAATAAAATAGGTTTTTTTTTTAATTTTGACCATCTATGCTTACCTCGATTAGAAATCGAATACCTACAATTAAATTTAGGTAATATGTAAAAGAATGTTCTCGAAGTGGGAATCCCGTAACTTATTTTGCATCATGACAATGACATTGCTCTATGACAGCCATGATAATTTATTCATTTTAAGCGTTTCATGCGATCTATAAAATCGATTACGCCAAAACTGAATCACTCTTAAATAATGACCAATTTAGTTCAGCCTATCATGTCATTAATTCACGTGTGACATACAAAAAGAGAATTTAAAACGAATAGCTTAAGTCAAATTAAATATAATCTCATCATTTACAACATGTTATTAAAATACTTCTTTCAATACGCTTTAACAAAATTTCAAATGATGATTCCTTCAATTGTGTCATTAAAGGTGAAATTAATGACATGGAGAAAACACAATTGATCATTACATTAAAAGATGATTGGATTTCGGCTGACTAGATCGATGTAAAAATGTCAATGTAAACTCGAATGTATTCAAAACTGTTTTTAATACTCCATGCAACATTCCAAAATGACAACACCGAACCGGCAACTACATTGTCACGAAGCAACGCAACACGCGATCCATTTTAAAATCATACATTTTAAAATTATGGTTGGTGATGACTCCAAAGACTTAACAAATTTCACTGAATTAAATATCGTTAAAAGAGAAGATATTTAATCCTTTGAAACCAAAGTAATTTATCAAATTAGAAACATTAGGCAAGCTTGAGACAAATTTGATGACGATAGTAACATTTAAATTATCCGTGATCCTTAAACTTATGTAGTCGTTAAAAATAAGAACGTTGACACAGTTAATGACGACAGTAAAGTTTCTTAAGTTCTTTATACACTTTTCCTAATATTTAGCGACGTTACTTGAGTTTAAGAGGACTTTACTTTGGGAATAAAAATCCATTCAACGAGAAATAATAATATCATAAAGAATGTTGAAATATCTCGCATCTGAAAGCTACGTATCCAGAGTTTGATTGGATAAATTTTATTTAACTGAAAATATGTTTTATTATTACTAACATAAATATGTACTATAGATGTCTGTAACTAAACTAAATAACTATTAAACTAAAATATACATAATTTATAAAAATGGATTAAAACAAACTTTGAGAGGTTTGATTAAAACAAAATTTAAATTAGAACTATTCTAACGTGCCAGTGTGGCACGTTTGAATAATTCTTCTCCATGAATTTGGAGGCGGAGGCAAGTTTCCTGGAGTCATCACCAAAGTAGACACAAAAATTGGGAATAACCCAGGACTACTTACGGACACATGTGGGGAGTTCCTTTGGGGTCCAAGCACCATCGGCTTGGCAGTAGCGTTCTGCCTTGCCGACCAGCTCGAACCCTTGGCCACACTGCACCACGGCACGGCAACCGAACGTGTGACAGTCGGCGGTCACCCATCCGTGAGGGACGTCGCCAGGCTCGCCGCATGACCGAGCTGTAAATTAACAGTTTGCTAACTATATCTGGTTTTTGTAGAGTACGAAGTAGAGTAAGGTCACATATTTATTTATTTATTAATAAGACAACAAAACGCGTAACAATGAAACTACAGTAATTCTAATCGTCGTTTCAGCCCATGAATGACCCACTACTGAGTCAGGCCTCCTCTAAATTCATGGAGGAAAATTAGCCCGACAAAAGGAAATAATAAGGCCGAAAACCTAGTCGCAAGAGAAGGAAAACTTGATTGTGCTAATCCGTCTGGCCAGTGTCGTAGGCTAGTTACCCTCCATGTAATTGGAGGAGGCCCGACTCAGCAATGGGTTATTTATAGGCTGAGTAGTAGTATTAGTAGTAGTAGAAACCTAAATTTGGATGACTACGAAATATTCTTCCCAAGAGATAATAGTAAGATTATATTCTTCTTAATTTGTTTTCGGCAAGTGTAAGTCTTGTACACACAATAATGATATCTGATTTTTTTTCTGTCTTTTACTAAAATATTAAATATAATATTCCTGTATTTTTGTTATCTATTGTCATCATCACTAACTACCTAATTTAGTTAAGTAATTGGTCAAGTTACTTAACCAAATTTACCTCAGAAAAAACGAGATGTAATCATTATTGAGCCAAGGTAACTCAAACTCCCATTAATATTCCAAATTGGTCCCAAATTGTCCCGGAATTAACGATCTTCCCCATAATGAATACTTAGAAAACTTAGTAACTTTGACAAAGATCGTGGCAAGAAGTCAAGAGCAGGAACGCACTCGATATTCAGGGTAAGTATACCTTAATTGTTATTTAAAATTCCAGTCTGAGGGTGTCGTAAGAGCTGATAAAAGGAAGGGAAATGTCGATAACCTAGCCGCAACGGAACACTTGATACGAAATGGCACAGTACGATAATACATTATCATCATCATCTCATCCAAAAGACGTCCACTGCTGGACATAGGCCTTTTGAGGATACTGAGTCTCAAGTCGAGACGTTCCGCAAAGCGCAGTGCTGGGAGGTCTCCCACACGGTGGACCGACGACTTGGTTAAGGTCGCCGGAATCGATGGCTGCGGGCGGCCCAGGACCGGCCTTTGTGGGAGGCCTATGTCCAACAGTGGACGTCTTTCGGCTGAAATGATGATGATGAGTCTCCGGCCGACTCAGACCTGCAGACTCTATTACGTAGTAACTAATTTTATGTAGTAGGTAAGATTTCTTTTGTCTACGAGGAATTTTATTGTCTGCAAGATACAAGAGGGTCGTATTGTAAGAAATGCGAACAAGTCCTTTGTTTCAAGAATTCCAGTGTCTCGCCGAATATTTGTAACAATTTACCAGCAGAAGAATTTCAAATTAAATTTGGAACGAAAAGCTTTGACATATACAAAGTTTATGTTATAATATGTTTTTTTAAACGAATCCCCTGCATCATGACCTGTATTGCGGAGACAGTTTAAAAACATGTAATTCAAAAACACAATTGACGTCCAGACTCAGAGCAAGTGCCTCTAGTTCAGACAATGACCCGACCCCGGAATCGAACCCGGGACCCTTTGATCCAAAGGCGGCACATGCAACCCCTAGCTAGACCAACAAGGCAGACTCGAAGATTTGGATGTGACTCTTTTTTCCACTATTGGTAGTGTAGCGACCAACATGCTAAGTACATATTTACACAATTTACCCGAAAAATCTGAACTAATTACATCAAGAAATATCGCCTACAGATGCGAGAATCACCAAAAATTCCTACCTATTAAGACAGACTACAACTATCGGGGGATAGGCGCTGCGACCCCTAGCCAGACATAACACCTCGTCTGGCTGGATGATCATCCCTTTGTGCCTAAAGTAGATAATAAAACACTCGACTATCAATTTCAGTGTCTCAGGACTGGAAAGGTCCTTAACGAACTACCCGCTACTCTTTTCTCGTCAGCAATATTTAATTTAGCAAGACTTGGCATATCGTTATTTACATAGTTAAATATCAGGTTGTGTTTGAGTTTCTGAGACCCACATATTCCGAGTAGGTATCTCATTTTTAACCTAATCCAAAGAAGATGAAGTTCTAATTTCGGTTGTATATCCAAACAAAGATCAAGTTCTAACTTGTAACTTGGTTATATTTCCGAACATAGCGAATCTAAATAAATCTAAATCTCTTTTGTAATTGGTTTTTTAATACAGTTGCTCAAAAAGTGGCGTATTGCAGGGACGTGCGTTCTCTTTCCCAACTGTCAAAATAATGTCTAATAAAAGGAAAAACCAACCATGAAGTTTTTACTAAAAAAATCATAGAAGTTTTTATTATTCATGCAAATACGTATAATATTTCTAAAAAGAAACTACTTACTAATTTGTTTCAATATCAGATTTAATGATTTGATTGAATGAGTTAGGTTAGGTTTCATTTCAATTCATCTCATTAAATTTCATTTTCATTTCATATTAATAAAAAAAAATCTACTGAAGACTTGGCTGTATGGTTTATAGTTGCTTTTGCCTACTAGAATGGGTGAAGAACAAAAAAATCTCTGCATTATATTCTACGGTTGGCGCCATTTTTTTATAAGTCATAAATGATTAGTTAGTTGAGTTTATTGTGTTTTTATTATTTTATTAAATTGCTTCATTTTTTCGCAACTGTATTAAAAATAGTCGTTTAGTACACGTGCGGAACCGTCATTGCAACTTGTTCCGACTGTCAACCATTTGTCGGAACTCGTTGCAATGACAGCCTTTCCGCACTTGTAATGAAATATACTATTGAAATTCTAATAAGTAACATTTTTTGGTTTTATTTCTATACTACTACTACCACTACTTATCTGCCCATAGCTGACCCACTGTTTAGTCGGGCGTCCTCCAGTTACGAGGAGGGCAATAAACCTACTCTGCCACGCTGGCCAAACGGGTTGGCACAGGTTTTCGTAACAAGTCTAGCTACCCTCCATATAATGGAAGGAGGCCGACTCTGCAGTGGGTCATTTACGGCATTTCTATAACAAACTGTAATACACTATATGGCTTCTGTCCGAGGTTCAAATACTCACGTTCACAGCTGATGTCAGGCCCGTACCAGGAAGCCTGGCCTTCGATGGCCAGGCACTTGGCGCGGGGGAATCCGTTGGTGACGTAGCCAGTGTGACAGTTGTACTGAACAGTGGCATCCAGGTCGAAGGTCGCTTGCTCGGGGAGCGCAGAGTGACGGGCGTGCTCGATGTTCGGTGGCTGCAGGCAGTAGACTGGGAAAAGAGGGTATATAGATTTTGGAGACTAGCTGAAA
The DNA here is from genome assembly GCA_905475355.2 of Clostera curtula. NCBI lineage: Eukaryota > Metazoa > Arthropoda > Insecta > Lepidoptera > Notodontidae > Clostera > Clostera curtula. Next base: position 672,702 of record FR997818.1, on the reverse strand, counting down.
TTAGAGTTCTTAGCATTGTGTTTAAAAATGTGTTTGTAGTTTGTATCTGGTTCTTGATTAGAAGGGTTTCGTGGGTTGCTCTTCATTATAGGTGGTTAATTAATCTATACATCTAGACAAATAAATAAAATTGGAGTGTCTGTTTGTAATAATAAAATAACCACTTTTGACTAAATGCGTAAGTATGTATACACAGTACATAGACCAAAACAAAATTTATTTAATTTTTTGTCTGTCTGTCTGTCTATCTGTCTGTCTGTCTGTTTGTTCCGGCTAATCTCTGGAACGACTGGACAGATTTTGACGGGACTTTCACTGATAGGTAGCTGATGATATAAGGAGTAACTTAGGCTAGCTTCACCCCGCGACGTCACCTGCGGGTAACATCGCACCCGTGCGAAGCCGGGACGGGCCGCTAGTTATATATAAAAAAAGTGAAGGCGTGGAGTCCGTCCGCGCAGAATAAATAAAACTTCATAATGTGGAAATGAAAATAGGAAGGCGAGGAAATCATATTGTTTTTAAAAGACAAACTTTTCTTATTAACATTGCTTACAATTCATCGCATCTTTTAATTATCATTTTCGAGTGAAGAAATATCCAAATCTATTACTCTGTTTGTCTTCCTCTCGCCTACTTTCTACTTTTAACGCAACGTTGTTGGAAGCCGCATTAGAAGTTTCATTTCAAAAAGTGATGATTTCTTAGGTTTTCGCGTTTGCGCCGGTACTAATGCATATTTACTACTATTACTACTGAACCCTTAGACGACCCACTGTTAGTGTACTGTAGTCGGGCCTCCTCCCAACACAGGGAGGGTAATTAGCCTACTGTGGCTTGGCCGTTTCAAAATATCCTTATTTGCGTCTTCATCATCATTTCAGCCAAAAGACGTCCACTGCTGGACATAAGCCCCCCCCAAGGATTTTCCTGGGCCGCCCGCATTGGCAATCCGGTGGGCTATGTCGGTGACCCTGATTTTCCTGCGTATCTCCTCATTTCTGATTCGATCTCGCAGGGAAACTCCGAGCATAGCCCTCTCCATTGCCCTTTGGGTGACTTTGAGCCTTCTGATGGAGCCCATAGTGAGCGACCACGTCTCTGTTCCATATGACGAGAAGATCTTTCGCAGCTTCCCGAATTTGCGTGTCAGTGTTTAATAACAGTTTGTGGGGTCAAATCCTTACTTAAACTTTTGATATGTCACAGTAGAGTATTGTATAATTGCTAAAGATTGGCATCGTCGTTCCAGCCCATACATGACCCACTACTGGATTGGGCCTTTTATGGGGGGAATTTAGTTAAAGAATCGCATGATATTACTAAATCAAGCTTTAGAGGTTTCTTACTGTTTTCTTTGCAAGCAGGAGGCTGCCCCGCCCAGTTACCATCGGCTTGGCAGTTCCTCACCTCTAGGCCTACCACGTGGAAGCCGTGGGGACAAGAGTACCGGGCCCTGATGAAAAAAAAAACAACATTTCATACCACTAGGATGGGACAGTAAGTGGTTGTTTGGGGTTTGTCGGCTCTCTGGACCAAGGACGTTATAATCAAGTTTATTTTGTACTAGCTTTTGCGCGCGGCTTCGCCCGCGTGGGCTTCGAACCCGTGCATATTTTTTATGAACATAAAATCGGTTATTGTGACTAAACTATGATAGTTAGATATGTGCTCTCACGGACTTTTTTGTAGATCTTTATAAGACCTACAAACCCGTAGTACATCATTTTGTTCTATTGTCAATAGTTTTTGCAGCGCACGCATAAATAGGTTTTCGATTTTACACCTTGGTTTACAAAATCGTAATTTTCATACGGATCTCTAATTCTTTTGAAAATAAAATATAGCCTATAACCTTCCTCGATAAATGGACTATCTAACACTGAAAGATTTTTTGAAATCGGACCAGTAGTTCTTGAGATTAGCGCGTTCAAACAAACAAACAAACAAACAAATAAACAAACAAACAAACTCTGCAGCTTTATACTCGTATATTAGTATAGATTGTACTAATATTCACGTTTCTGTTGACGCCTTCCGGATCCAATAGATCAGTTTTTATGTAGAATTTCTTGGGGAAAAAATATTTAATTATTAAAAGCAGTCCGCAAATTAATAAAAAATAAGAATGAAAAGCTCTCTGAGTTTCTTGCCAGTTTTTCTCAGCAACTGGTGGTATACTAAATTATATTACTTTGCTTTGTATTTTTTTTATTATTGTGTTGACAAATTGTATGTGTCATAAGCAAAATAAATGATTTGACTTTGACTAGGTCATCATCATCATCATCATCATCAGCCCACATTATCATCTTTGGTCTTTACGTGTTGCTGATCCCATGAACTGCTGGCAGAACAACATACACAATGGACTGTACCACTGTCATGATTTTGAAAAAAGTTATCATCCAGTCTTACTTTTGTCCGAACAGCCTTCCTTCCACGGTCACCGTCCCTATTTCTGGCTTCTCAGGCTCAGGACATTCACGGTCTGAAACAAACCAACAAAATATTAAAAATCGTACTAGAACTGCCTCGCTGGCCTACGGGGTCCCGGGTTCGATTCCGGGGCCGGGCAAGTGTCTTTGCGTAAACCAGAGGCACTTGCTCCGAGTCTGGGTGTAATTTGTGTTCGTGAATTTCATGTTTGTAAACTGCCCTCGCGACACGCGTTAACCTACGTCTTACGTTTAAAGGCCTTACGTTTAAAAAAAAATGTCATGAGGGTATCGAGAGAGTCTAACAAATTAAATGCCAAGGAAGAACTACTAAGCGTAGGATTGGATATAAAATCTTTAATTTGTGGGCTTTAGTGGTTTATGGAAGGGCAAATCGTGTATAAATCTCCAGCCGGGGAGCACATTTACAAAGGCCATTAGAGTGAAAGTGCAAACTGAAGTGGCTTAGCTTTTGTTTGACAAAAACTTGACGAAACCCTAATCTATTCTAGTACAGAAACTGACCGAAATCGCGTAGACTTTGTTAGATAAATTCATTCTAACATTGCAGCAACAAATACTATTCAATTTGATACCAATATGCAAATTGTATCTATCTGTATTTGATTGACAAAAAAAAGAAAAATAATTAACAAAATGAACCTTTATTAGGCACTACACACTTGTTGCGAGTACAAATAATAATAAAACTAAAATATTTTTTGGCGTAGGTACTGTAAAATACAAAACGCAGATAACTAATTATTTTTATCAAATTTAAACGTAGTAACAATCAGTCTTTGAGTGAACTCGACTAGGTTTTGTTAGTACGTAATGTTTGAAAATATCTCGATAAAAGCTTATCTATTTGAGTGAATATATATAATACAGAACTAGGTTTTGTCCGTGCATTTTCTTTGAAAATATCAAGGCAAAAAGCTAATCCATTTGAGTCAATTTTTTTATTGAGATCGATTAGGTATTGCCTATTAATATGCATAAACAAAAGCTCATCTATTAGAGTCTGACTCGTGACTCAAATAGTATAGCCTTTGTAAAATCGCAGCCGGGGACCAAGCTGGTATGAAAGATGGTGAATTGCGCCCGGATACCACTAAAACCTTACTACTTAGCCCTTAAACGTCCCACTGCTGAGTCTGCCTCCTCCCATCATAGGGCGGGTAATTAGCCTACTGTGCCACGCTGGCCAGACGGGTTGGCATAAGGTTTCGTTTCAAGTTTTCCTTCTATTGCGACTAGGTTTTCGGCTTTTTCATTTCCTTTTGCCGACTCTTACGACAGCCTCAGGATGGGATTGGGTGATGACTGCAAACAACCTGCGTGGAAGATCAGAACTCGACCCTCGTGGTTTTAGACTCAGTGCAAGTATCTCTGGTCCGTGATCCAAAGGCGGCGCATACAACCCCCACGCATGGCCCACCTTATTGGGCCTTTCAATGGGCTCAGAGCTAGCGACACCCTCACGATAGAAACGTTTGGTGACATCATCATCATCATCATCAGCCCACATTAGTCCACTGCTGGACATAGGCCTCCCCTAAAGAGCGCCATAGCGCCCTGTCTTCAGCTTGACGCATCCAGCTGCTGCCCGCAACCTTTCGCAGATCGTCGCTCCATCTAGCAGAGGGCCGTCCCACACTACGCTTGCCGATTCGCGGTCTCCACTCAAGAACTCGTCTACCCTAGCGGTTACATACATTGGTGACATCGTCTATCCTAAATTGGTCACGATATAAAGAAGAGTACTTATTACATCATCTATCTGCCAGTGAAAGTGTCGTCAAAATCGGTCCAGCCATTTCAGAGACTAGCCGAAACACCAGAAAGATAGACATAAAACATTTGTAAAAAAGCTCCTAAAGGAATTGGAGGCGGCCCAACTCAGCAATGGGTCATTAATGAGCTGAGAAAGTAAGTAAAACACTGCATATTTAATCCATTTTTCTAGTAGTTACTGAAAACGGTGACACTCTAGAACCTGTGGCATAAGGCACCTTACAATGAAGACAATTCAGCTTATTTGAAAGCCTCAAGGTCTATTCAAAGCCTCAAGCGCCCTCAAGCTCTCTTCAATGCTCTTGCTTTAGTTAAGACAAGGTTAAGGTTAGGTTGGTCCGTGTGGTGACGGATTTAGAATACATAGTGTTTTTTGTTTTTATTTTAATACTAGCAACCCGCCCCGGCTTCGCACGGGGGCAATAAACCTTCCACTTGAATCACTATCTATTAATAAAAACCGCTTTAAAATCCGTTGAGTAGTTTTAAAGATATAAGCATACATAGGGACGGACAGACGACAGCGACTTTGTTTTATAATATGTAGTGATAGTGATAATAAATTTTTAACCATTTTTATTTTTAATGAATTTGTTGAATAGGTTTTTTTTAAAGTCTATTTAATTAACTATCTACGACTCGTCACACGACTGTTCGAAGCACATGCACATACACCATATTTAGTTTTACTTTATGTCTCAAGTGCTTGCAGATTGGTATCCGTATACTGGCCACTACTGGGATTCAGCAGAATATCAGCTTCAGGCACTTGACATATGCTGAGCTGGACACCCTTTCGGTGCAGTTTCGAGACACCAAGCTCGTTCAGAAAATGTTTTTTATTTTGACTTTTATTATTTTCTTTGGTTTTATATTATGATTCTTGCTTAAATTGATTATTACTCTTATTATTCAATCTAATTGTTATGAATATATTAAATTGTACTTTTGTTTATTGTACTAACAATAAACAAAAGTACAATTTAATATATTCATATTTTATGTCTTGTTATTAGTACCGAATAAATGATTATCTTATCTTATCTTATCACCCTATTCCATCCTGTCGGTGTCGTAAGTGCCGACAATAGGAAATGGCGAGGCTGACAACCTAGCCATAAGAGAAGGAAAACTTGACACGAAACCCTGTGTAAACCCGTTTGGCCAGCGTAGCACTGTAGGCTAATTACCTCCCTGTGATGAGAGGAGGTCTGACTCAGCAGTGGGTCATTTATGGGCTGGATAGTAGTACTTGTCCGTGGATTATTATATACAAGCGACCCGCCCCGGCTTCGCACGAGTGCAATTATATTATGCCTATAAACCATCCTCTTGAATTACTCTATCTATTAAAAAAACGCTTCAAAATCCGTTGCGTAGTTTTAAAAATTTATGCATACATAGGGACGGACAGAAGAATGCGACTTTGTTTTATACTATGTAGTGAAAATTTACATTAAAAACAAACTACTTTAAACCAAATTTTAATCTAGAAGCCCCTTAAAGATTGTATCTTTAATCAAGCGACGCAAAGACAATTTTTATAAAGAGCCGTTTGATATTCGCTGACATCTTCCATCTTGACCTTTCGCCCGTAAGCGACGTATAGATATTTCTTCGTAATTTCATGCTGCGGAAAACGCGTGGGGTGAAGCATTTAGAATATAAAATATCACCAACCCATACCATTCTGAGGTGTCACACAGTAAACACAACAGGCAACGTATCCGAAAGAGAAAGAAAACTAGATGCAAGCCCTGTGCCAACCCGCCTTGCTAGCGTGGCACAGTGGCTGTGGGTTATATGGGCTCAAGTGATGGGACGAATAAACTATCATAAAATCAACAAACACTGCCACTTTTTAATAAGCTTTTATTAGCTATGTATGTATGTATGTTTCTATGTATGTAACGGAATCTTTAAACATGATTTTGACCCAGTTAAAAACGTCGGATTAACACGAAATTATTATTAAGGACCGATGACAATTCAATATTTTAAACATTTTGACCCGTTATCATTAATAAAATCTATACTAATCTATAAAGCTGCAGAGTTTGTTTGTTTGTTTATTTGTTTGTTTGTTTGTTTGAACGCGCTAATCTCAGGAACTACTGGTCCGATTTCAAAAATTCTTTCAGTGTTAGATAGTCCATTTATCGAGGAAGGTTATAGGCTATATTATTATTTTCAAAAGAATTAGGGATCCGTATGAAAATTGCGATTTTGTAACCCAAGGTGTAAAATCGAAAACCTATTTATGCGTGCGCTGCAAAAACTATTGACAATAGAACAAAATGAAGTACTACGAGTTTGTAGGTCTTATTAAAATCTACAAAAAAGTCCGCGAGAGCACATATCTAACTATCATAGTTTAGTCACAATAACCACTTTTATATTCATAAAAAAAAATGCATAGAGATAAGCACGGGTTCAAAGTCCACGCGAGCGAAGCCGCGCCCAAAAGCTAGTAATAATAATAACGGTGATCTTGGTGGAACACAGCTCTTCGATGCAATAGCTAATAGAGATGTAAATATCATAAAGCTATTGCAATATTTTTTAGTGATTATTTAGCAGTAGCTTTATGATATTTAAAAAAAAAATTAAAAAAAAAGGGCTTTTATTGTAAATCGAACTAAAAATAAAAATTTGAATTAAACATGCTGTCAGAAAAAATGATTTTATTGTAAAAAGCGTGGGGTGCTTTTCAGGATATTATCAAAATAACCCTTCTAGTCATATCTGTTCATAAAATATTTAGAACTATAGATACTATGCACCCCACGCTTTTACAATAAAATTATTTTTTCTGACGCTATTTTTAATTCAAATTTTTATTTTTAGTTCGATTTTCTATATAACGGTTTTTTTTTTAAGTTTTTTTACATGGTAGAACAGAAATCATAGATCCCGTGTGGGGACGGGTCAGAATATGAAACTTCCCCACCGCACGCTGAAAAAAAACGCATGTTGTAAAAGTAATCAAAACCCAGCATGCTTGGTAGTAGGATCTAATGGTCCGCCCGGCTAGCTACCACCCTTACATCTACGTCCGGTGCCAAGCAGTTTTACTGTGTTCCGTCGTGTGTATGTGAGAGCAGGTGCCCGACAGGGCATTTCCTTGAATTGCCTGCCCCATCTTAGACCCTAGCGTTGCTTTCCATTATGCAAGCATCAAGTAATTAGCAAAAAACAAAATAAAAAAATACGTGAAAATCAGAAATGAAAAATCAGCTCGAGCCAAATAAAGAGCAGTACTGACTATTATTATGTAATAATTGTTCTATTTTGATATCGTAATTTTTAAGAACCATTTTTTTAATCACAAAATGTTTGTTCTACTGTAATAAGCTTAAGGATAAGCTTTCTAATTTGTGTTTCACAATGCCTTTTACGTGTTACTTGCTCTTTCGCGGCGGTTTTTCTTCACCAAAACATTGAGAAATAGAAATTGCTAATATTTTGCTGAGACTTTGCACAAATTATCTACATAATGATAGTCCGTGTAGTAACTTAGAATACGTAGTCTGCTTAAAAAGTACCACCAACTTTGTATTTTTTCAAAAAGTATTTATTTATTCATGTATCTATCTTCTCTTTGAAAGTAATCCCCATCGGATACAACGCACTTGTGCCAACGTTTTTTCCATTCCTCGAAGCACTTAAAAAAAGCATTTTTCGTGATCTTGTTCGCTCATCCCCCTCAATCGTGGCTTAGCGTCGTCCTTTCATGGGCTTTTTCAGTTTTGGCAATAAGAAAAAGTCACATTGGGTCAGTTATGACCTCTGGAGCGCATTTGGGTCGTCCGATTCCAACATTATAACCGAGTCCAACATCTCCTGAGCAATGTTAACGCGATGCTGATTTTGGTCGAAATTGAGCAATTTTTGAACGAATTTCGCGGCGAATTTTCATGTCCCAATCATTAGTTACAATCGAATGGATCGAGCAAATCGATATGTTTAAGTCCTCAGCAATTTTTCTAACGGTAATTCGACCATTGGCCGATAATATTTTCTTCTAGATCTAATGAGATGGATGGATTGTAAGAATGAGGAATTGTGTATGAAAAGTGTGACTGTAGACTATGACGACTGATTGCTGTATATGGAGCGTGGGACAGGGGTCGTAAGATGATAATGGTAATTTTAACTAAGACGTTATAGAAGAGTTTTGTGATAAAACCTACGTAAATAAAGTTCCTTTTGAGTTTGAGTGCGATTAGATAAATATTAGTAATATTATCGATCCCTTCGTTACGGCTATATGGTTTTTGTTCACTCTGTATATTAACTATAGAGTTTACCTAAAGCCTTACGTGTCATGAATACATAATACATGTTTAAGCGATATATGTGTTGGCCTACTTTACTTGGCCCGGCGGGAATTGATTGAATTAAAAGTTCTGGAATGTACCGTGATTTGGTTCTACTGCAAATAAGATTAACACTGGAACTCTGTTATTGCTTTGAGTATAGACTAAGTTGGTTGGTTATACAGGGTCGGACAGGGTAGTCGTCGTTTCAGCCCATAAATTACCTACTACTGGGTCGGGCTACCTCCAAATTCATGGAGGGTAATTAGCCTCATGTGCCACACAGGGCTTGTATCAAGTTTATATTCTCTTGGGGCTAGGTGACCTGCCTCGTGCGTTCTTTTAGTCGCCTCTTACGACACCCTAAAGATGGTATGGGTTGGTGGCATTGTGTATTCTAAATCCTTCACCGCACGGACTGGGTACAGGGTATATAAAACACGGTTTTAAACATTCTAACACGCAAATCTGTGGGGATTGTTACTCACAATTTTACCGTAAAATCTTTACGAAGATTTTGTTTGCGAAGTAACTTGTCTCTTGCCTGGCCAATTCTGCCAAGTTGTTCAGAAAATTGGCAACAGTCCTTCCATCCTCTGGCCAACTTTTTAAATATTTCCTATAAAGTTGAGATAAGGTAACTTTGGGATAAAAAAAATGTTCAACCTTATTTTATAAATTTAATCACTGTTAGAACAAAAGTCTTTTGGACTTAAATCCCTTTTTAATGTTGTCAACGTCATATGGTTTTTGTACATTATTTGTTTTTGTTCGAAAGAGAAGAAAATAGACGAAAGAGAGGAGCGTTTGTTTGTTTAAATTCCCATGGTTAAAGGCTGAAGCGATTTTAACCAATTCGTAGGTTGAGAGGTGTTTTAATATAAATTATTAGAGGTAAAAGCTTTTATATAATATTATATGGATTGTGGATTATAGTAGCAGCATAATTTTGATGACGTTTTTTTAAACTGTACTAGCGACCCGCCCCGGCTTCGCACGGGTGCAATTATGACACATAAACCTTTCTCTTGAATCACTCTATCTATTAAAAAAAACCGCTTCAAAATCCGTTGTGTAGTTTTAAAGATTTAGGCATAGGTACATAGGGACGGACAGGCGACAGCGACTTTGTTTTTTAATATGTATTGAAGTAAAATCATCGTCTTTTTATCAAGGCAATTCGCTTGATCAATGTTTTGCTAACGTATTATCAACACAAGTGTTTTTTTTTAATTGAAACCCTCGCTTAATGTCCACAATGACACCCAGACTCAGAGCAAATGCCTCTGGTTTACACAAAGACACTTGCCCGACCCCGGAATCGAACCCGGAACCCGTTTAAGTTTAAGATAAATATGCTATTACTGAGTTATGAACTGTTTTCTAGTTGAGATTGTAAATAAAATTTTAGATCATTAGAAAATCTACTCAATCTGTACATGGAGTAGCTCTTTATTTTTAGGGTGGGTGAAGCGTAAATGACAGCTCTGGTGCTATAGCAATCCAAATCCAGGCTGGCCGACCTATGCTCACTGTTCTAACCCGGAAAATGAACCGGGTGTTGTCCTGGAATACAAAAAAAATAAAGTAAACAAGATGTTGGCTTACAAAACTCTGAATGCTATTATGGTATGATGTCGTGGGAATACTGTCTCCTGAAATCACCTTATTTTCGTTTCAATTGTGAATATTACCTCCTACGGCTTAGCCACAGTAGGCATAAGTTAAACAGTATATCAATTTTTGTTCGAAATTTAAATTTACTTTACGAATACTACTTATGTGGCCCACTACTGAGTCGGGCGTCCTCCTATTACATGGATGGTAATTAGCTTACTGTGCCACGATGACCAGACGGGTTGGCATTAGGTTACGATGCCGTCAGGTTGAACTGGGGTGGTGACACTATGTATTCTAAATCCGTCACCACGTGGACAAAATTTTATTTAAAACTCCCGACCCGCCCCGGCTTCTTACGCGTGGAATTATACATGTATTATACATATAAACTTTCCTCTTGAATTACTCTACCTATTAAAAAAACCGCTTCAAAATCCGTTGCATAGTTTTAAAGATTTATGCATACATAGGGACGGACAGACGACAGCGACTTTGTTTTAGACTGGTATATAGTGGTGATGAAGCAAAACCTCAAAATGACTGGTTGGTGTTGACTTACAATATTATCGTAAAAGTCGACTAAAGGAAATAACTTGGCAGAAGACTTAGCTGCCAGAAAAGGTCACTTTAAGCAAAACTTTGTTTAAACTCGTCTAACCCTCTCTGTAATTGGAGGTGGCTTGACACAACAATGTCTTTACGAGCCGAGATGATGACGATGATAATGTGAGCTCGAACGCCTATTTTAAACCGAATCGTAGTACTGCTATCGTTTAAAGATGTACTATGGTTTCATCCTCAGCGTGTTTTGCCTGATTGATTTTACATAACTGCGTGTACTCTCGAATAAATCTGAATACAATTTACTTGTATTTTTTATATACATTTAGAATTATTTTTGTGAAGTTCTAAATAAATATGGTTTCTGTTCTGACGTAATTTTTTTATGTTTCTTCATGTTACAAATTGGAATCATTTGATTGGGGTATTCAGGGAGTGATTTCCATCTATCCTCGTACATCTTATGGGACTACCGGTATTTATATGATAAGACCAGCTGTCAGTTCAGATGGATGGATTGTAAGAATGATGAATTGTGTACGAGGAGACTAACACCTAGGGTGGGACAAGGGCCGTAAGATGATATTGGTAATTTTAAATATGAGGATTTAAACGAGTTTTCTGATGAAACCTACTTAAATAAAGATCCTTTTGAGTTTAATGGCAGTCGGGACCAGCGGCTCAAAGTGACCTTTAAAGCACGGGGAATGTCAGATGGCAGAAATGATGGACATCAATCTAGCAAAACCACATAGCGTACTTAAACTCCTCATGATAACCTCAACTTGTTTTGTATTCTGAATCGTTAACGCGACAAGGACTTTGTAATCGTTGAAAATATTTTGTGCGCATGCCCGAACTTCCGTCATGTTTTTATTAGCCATAGTTATGAAAAGTGCCCGAAACTGTCATACTGCTGCGTTTTTGACATGGCGGACGCGCCTGCGCTATGCCAACTATAAAAACCCTATAACTATAACTATTCTGCCTATAACTTTTCTGTCGTTAAATATTTTGTCTAGGAAATGTCGATTAAGATGTCTTATGTTTTCTTAATTATTATACATTGATATTAAACACTTTTTATCGGATTAACCTCATGTATTTTTCATCTATACTTCTAATTATACAGTATGCCTACTAAAGTACACCCGAGTGCATAAAAAAATGTTTATTTTGAAAATGTGAATAAATATTTGGCTCTCCAGTTTGTATATCAGTTGGTGAGTTCAAACCTCTGTAATCCGGGATTAACCCGAAAATAGGGATTAAAGATGTCTATCTATGTAAATGATAGCTTATGCCGCCGATTATTTGACTAATCTATGGACTTAAAATGTTGTGCTTCATTGCGTCTATTTGGGCTTGCTCTAGATTATAGAATAGAACAATTGTATATTGTTTAAACCAATTTTGGCGTTCACAATCGTCAACGGCTACATCATTTTTACAACACGATTATCGAGAAGACCTGGCGAAAGAAAAACTCAGTGGGCTTGTCTTTTTTTTTAAAATTACCTACCAAATTTTTCGTGTGGCGACCGATTTAGAATACATAGTGTCACCACCTCATTTCCTCCTGAGGGTGTCGTAAGAGCCGACAAAAGGAAATGATAAGGCCGAAAACCTAGCCGCAAGAAAAGGAAAACTTACAGTACAGTAGGCTAATTTCCCTTCGTGAACTTGGAGGAGGCCCGACTCAGTAGTGGGTCATTTATAGGCTGAAATGATAATGATGATAAATTAAGACTGGTGTGGACGCCATTAAAAATGAGATAAGACGCCTTTGGATCAACGGGTCCCGGGTTCAATTCCGGGGACGGGCAAGTGTCATTGTCTAAGCCAGAGGCACTGGAGCCAGATTTCTAAATTACATGTTTGTAAACTGCCCCCGCGACACAGGTTACACCGAAGGCAGGGGTTTCGTATCGCAAAAAAAAGAAAAGGAAAAAAAAAGTAAAGAAAAAAAAAGAATCCCTGTGCCAATCCGTCTGGCCAGCGTGGTACAGTAAGCCAATTACCCTCTATGCAACTGGGACGCCCGACTCAACAGTGGGTCATCTATGGAGTGAGTTGATGATACCATTTCACCAGCAACAAACTTAAGGATAATGTCATCAAGCCTCCTCTATTCGCAGATAAAAATTAGACTACTATTCCTCGCTGGCCAGACGGGCGGCAAATAAAGAGAACAAAAAAATACATCGCGTTGGGGGACCGCTCCTACTTATTTATTACCTGACCCCTGATCCCCCAACGCCTGGGTCGGGGGTTTATTTAAATTTAATTTTTATTTTCTGCTTTTTATAGGTACACGCTTATTATGATGTAACTTTCACCCCCCATAACTTTTAAACGACTCAACCTGTATTGAAATCGCTTCATCCGTTCGCGAGCTACGGAGCCACAGACAGACCGACAGACAGACACGTCAAACTTATAACACCCCTCTTTTTGCGTCGGGGGTTAAAAATGGCAACTGAGGAGAGACATACAAGACAAAACCGCAGTAAAAAGTTTGCGTGCATTAGCACGAGCCCGTAATTCACCGTGGCGCACTTCCGGTGCTTCCTTCCTTCCGGATTCGGCGCGATTTATGAGGACAACTTGTACTGAAAATACAGCTAGAATTTTCTACATTAAAAAAAAACTTTTTTGTTAGACTTTGAGCATTATATTGACCTGGCATGAGCTATCTAAAAAGGGCAACTACAGAGATTTTTTGCCGGCTCTTCTCCGTAGAGGTGCATTCCGAACTGGTGGTAGATGGTACATTTTAAATTTTATTTTATTGTTTTACTTGTCATAAGAGCTCTAATGAGCCAACTTGACTATGGAAGTTTTGAATTTGAATCTTATTTTTTTCTAAATCCTTCACCATACGTCAATCATCACCTCACTCTAGTATAGAGCGGAATACGTCTCTCCTATTGACCTTGAACCTGTCCCAGATCGTCGCTCCATCTAGCAAAGCGCGCAAGCATGACACCCAATCCTTTGACTTGTAATTTGTCTCTGACTGTCGGATTAAGTTGCTGTTTTCGTCACCCCATTGCGAAGTACCCAGGTCGGGTCTTTTGCATATTGCATGCCCTTTCGGGACGCGTCATAAGCCGTGTAATGTCTGGGGGTAAAGGGTGCAAGTAAGGGTCGATGTCCATTGGCCACACGAAGTCATGCAATGACTAAAACTATTAATACTATTATTCAGCCCATAAATAAATCTCATCTGGCGAACTTGCTCTCACTATGCTGTTTAGTGCGTTTTGTAAACAAGACCAATGATTTAAAAAAAAAAACAACTACATAGTTTCTTGCCTGCTCTTCTCTGTAGAGCAGCATTCCGAACCGGTGGTAGTTTCAGCATGAATGTGGGTGGACGCAAGGGTTTTGGGAGATCAAAAGAGATGGATGGATTGTAAGAATGAGGAATTGTGTATGAAAGGTGTGACTGTAGATATGACGACTGACAGGTGTGTATGGAGACTACCACCTAGCGCGGGACAGGGGCCGTAAGATGCTAATGGTAATTTTAAATATGACGATTTAAAAGAGTTTTGTGATAAAACCTACGTAAATATAGTTCCTTTTGAGTTTGATTACCGAGTCGGGGGTCTTCCAGTTGGCGCTTACTGTGCCACACTGGCCGGGTTGGCACAGCCCCTCGACCGTGCCGCCACCTTGTTGTGGTTGGCTTGCGTGCCTTTAGGATCCGTTGGGGCCACACCGGCTCAGGGTCACCCATGCCGGGCGGGCCCACGGGGAGAGGCCAGACGAAGAGCGGCACACGGAGTCGTGGCGGGTTTTGGCTCTGGGGACTCCTCTGTCCTCAGAGTTGCCTCGGAAGCCTTAACCTGCCGCGACACACGGCGTGGTAATGCAGTAGAGGGAGCCAGGCGTTGCGGCCAGGGCTGCCACCACTAGCAGCGGAGGGGCGGCTAGGCAGGCGTGCCACGGCTGCCGCCGCAACCGCGAAGTTCGGGCGCCAATCCATCCGGCGCCTGACGGGGGCACGTGCACTGTCCCGCACGTGCCTTTCGGTGGGTCGGGGAGCGTTAACAGCTCCCATCAAAGCGAGGGATCCGCTTGTAGAAGCGGGCCAAGGCCCCATCAGGGTCGCGGAGCATGCTCCCCAATGGGGAGTGAAACCCGTGGCCCTGTTTTGGGCAGTTGAGGGACACCGTTGGTTTTAGTGGGTAGGTTGGGGCGCAACTACCATCTTTCCGCGCCCCGGAGTCCCACATAATATCATATACATAGTATCCATGAGGATTTCCAACGTATAAAAAAAGGGTATTTATATCTAGCGTCACAGTAGACTACATTTCCGTGAACCTGTGAGGGTATACCGCTGGGGTTTTAGTGGGTAGACGACTCTTGGGTAGACGACCCTTGTCGGAGTCCCACATAATAAACTCTCCCCCGAGGGGCAACAAAAAAAAGGTATTTATATCAAGCCACAGTAGAATGCGTCCTCGCGAACCTGTGGCGTCTCATATAAGACGTGTGAAGGTATACCGCTGGGGTTTTAGTGGGAAGTCGAATGGTTTCCGGAGTCTCAAATAATCATAACAAAGGTATGCTTATAGCATTTCCCCAGCGAAAAAAAAGGGTTTTGTGTCAAGTTTTAGTTTTCATGCGGCTAGTTTGTCAACTACTCGTATTACACATTCAGGATGGAATGGGGGTTTCACAATTGGGACATTGTAAACAGTACAATGTCACAATTGTCCGTCCGTCACGCGAAAAGAATTTAGTATAATGATTTCTGAGGTTTTCGCGATTTTTACACATTGTAATTAAACACTATTTAACGGATTTATCGCATATATATATATTAATTACATTATTCTGCGTGCACAGGGAACGTCATCAATAAAACAAAATTATAGGCGGTAGATTTTAACTGTTTCTTTGTACTTTTAAGACAACTGTCATCTAGTCTCTCAAGCGACCACGACTGGAAATTAAATAATGTTATTCTGCAGCGACCGCATGCTACATACTTTACCCGAAAAATCTGAACTATGTAATTGAATCAAGAAATATCGCCAACAAATGCGATAATTACCGAAAATTCCTACACCGCGTTAGCGAAATTTCAAGAGCAATTCGCAAGTTAAGAATTCCCCGAATACAACTATTGGGGGAATAGGCGCTGCGACCCCTAGCCAGACATCACACCTCGTCTGGCTGGATGATCATCCCTTTGTGCCTAAAATACGATAAATCCGTTAAAAAGTGTTTAATTTCAAGATTTTAGTATACCTGAAATCTTAGTCTCGTCTAGCCACTGGAAAACACCTTTAGCCCATCTTTTCACATACACCAGTGGTTGGCTTCTATATTATGATGGATAACCTACATTCGCGCTTTCATCCCGACCTCGTGTGGCGGAATATGTTAAACATTTAGTTTCACAGTGCGGTGTCTATGAATGGGGCTTGAAATAAGTGTGATGTAATACTACTACTATTCAACCCATACATGACCCACTGCTGAGTCGGGCCTCCTCCCATCACCGGGAGGGTCATTAGCCTACTGTGCCACGCTGGCCAGACGGGTTGGCACAGGATTTCGTATCAATTTTTGCTTCTCTTTCGGCGACCCACATTCATGCTGAACTACCACCGGTTCGGAATGCTTGACTACCTTGTTGGACTAGGGCTTGGATGTGCCACCTTTGGATCAACGGGTCCCGGGTTCGATTCCGTGGTCGGGCAAGCATCTTTGTCTAAACCAGAATCACTTGCTCCGAGTCTGGGTGTCATTTGTGTACGTGAATTACATGTTTGTAAACTGCCTCCGCGATACAGGTTGTACCTAGCTCAGGGTTTCCATTTAAGCGACTGTCGAATTATTGGTTTACGAAGTTTCCCAAACGACAGATGGCCCGCGCAGACAAACAGTGGTAGGTTTTAGTGGGTAAACCGTTCGCAATCACCATCAGGCCACATACCCCAGCCCCGGCTGGGGACCTATAAAAGGTTTTCCCCACTATATAAAAAAGGGGGTTCCGTTTAAAAAATATACTGCTCTACAGCGAATAGTAGAATAGAATAGGCCATAAACTCTGTAGTTGCTTTTTTATAAATTATCGGTCTCAATATCACAAGCTCTATCAGAGAATTACGATGTCAGCTGGATTCATTACACGGTCGACGTTACGTGAGTAACCCTAACCGGTTGCCATCGCGGGCCGCATTACAAATAGCGCTTGTGTCAATAACTATTCATAATTCTGCCAAATATTCAAATGTGGCTACTTATAAATATTCATAACTAATTATTTTATTCCAGAGGGTAAAGGCCCATTTAAGGCATATTTAGACGGGGATAGTTTCTCGCTCCATTCGGCTCGAAAATCGTACGCTACTATCGCAAGCAATAATCGCCATAACTTTATCGCATCAAAATGTTTACACACAGGCAAGAACTAAATTCTCGCCTACGATTATGTCATACGAGATTCGAATGTGACATATCGCTAGGCGATTATTTCTGATCGATTTGACAGACGGGATAGTGGCGGGAAACGGAAAATATCAAGTGGTCCAAAAAATAACGTTATAAAATACTTGTAACTGACAAGTAGGCAAAAAAAAGAAAATAATAATTGTAAAAGTGTTAAATTTCAATGTGCTAAAGCCAACGAATTTTATTTCAAAATGAAAATGTGTTTTATTCGAATATTGTCAAAGTAAAGAAAAAGTTGTAGCGACCGCCTGCTACATACTTTACACAATTTACCAGAAAAATCTGAACTAATTGCATCAAGAAATATCGCCTACAAATGCGAAAATTACGAAAAAGTCCTACACCGCGATAGCGAAATTTCAAGAGCAATTCGCAATTTTAAGATATCCCCGACTACAACTATTGGGGGTTAGGCGTAGCGACCCCTAGCCAGACATCACACCTCGTCTGGCTGGATGATCATCCCTTTGCGCATAAAAAGTGATAAAGAATTTCACACATAATACACCCCCACCATCTTGTCACAGTTGACTACTACATATTATCTGTTTCCCATCACTGTTCGTCATTGCAAAGTAAAGGTATGAATCCGAACTACGCTGTACGCAGAAGTGCTACCGCGGCACTACTGGTCCCCATTACCGCGACGTAGTTCGGAATCATACCTTTATGTCGATCAGAAAAATTAACATCTGTCAAATCGATCACGCTATCTTATATAGGGTATAAGTCTGTTTACACAGCGACATTTTATAGGAAAATTCTTGCTTACGAGAAACTCGACTCGATCTAGTATGACAGTTCTTCAAGTTCATACGAGTATCGTACAAATCAGTTTGAACCGTTTTGAGTGCGAGATTTGATCATTCGAGTTTAGTAATTAAACTTCTAAAAAATGACACAATAATCGTTTAAATATGGTGCTGCCGATAATATTAAGTTGTTTCTTTACTCCAAAATTGTTTCTTCTCGCTATCCAATTTTTAATCCAACATCTTTAATTCCGTTTCCGTTTAAGTAATTCTTGTCTTAGAAGATATGTCACATTCGAATGTCGTATGACATAATCGTAGGCGTGAATTTAGTTCTTGCCTGTGTGTAAACATTTTGATGCGATAATATTATGGCGATTATTGCTTGCGATAGTAGCGTACGATTTTCGAACCGAATGGTGCGAGAAACTATCCCCGTCTAAATGGGCCTTAATATTCTTAATTATAATATCATCCTCATTTCAGCACATAAAATACCACTGCTAATTGTGGGCTCCTCCAAATGTTTGCACAAATTATTGAATCGTAATCTATTTTAATAGAATTCTACTATTACTACCTAGCCCATAGATGAGACACTGCTTCAGTTAAATGGCGGTAAATTGTAAAACATTAGTAATGTATTGTAAATTGTAAAATGCCGTTAAAACCTCAGATAATTCTTCAGATTTTTTATTATGATTTTCATAGAGGGTAATTAGCCTATTGTGCGACGCTGTCCAGATCGCACAATCGGCCTTGTCATTTCCTTTTGTCGGCTCTTACGACACCCTCGGATTTGATGCATTCTTAGCCTGTCAATAGAAATTTGTACGGAGAAGAGCGTGGAAGAAACTTCGAATGAATGGCAGTTAGTCACCGTATTTATATAACTTATCATATAAACAAGCAGTTGAGAGTATGTCATGCTCGCTTAAAGGTCATGCTGGTGGTGTCGTGTGTGTCGGGTCCTTCGGTTCCCTAAAATATGGTTGAGCTGGGGGATGGCTGGCACATGCGTCATGCTCGTGATCGGGTGCCGCCAGTTGGGGCCGGTCATCCCTTAACTGCTATTGACATACCTACATAGCTTTATATTGATCTCCTGGACACTTCTGTTGTGCAATATGTTACATTGTCCTCACATCTTAGCTTACTATGGATAAACACGAAATCAATGTAACCCAATCAGATGCTTGTAACAGAAAATATGATAAAAAGAGTGTCCATGGAGTTTCTTGCCTGTTCTTCTCCATAGGATCTACTTTTTGGAACATGCAACTAGATTCCTAACTTCACTTTTGACTTTTCAAAAACACCAGTAAATAGGTTCAATTGAAATAAATGATTTGAGTTTTGAGTTTTGAGTTTGAGTTTTACATATAACTGAAAGTGGTTTACATTGAACACACATCGAATACACCTAGAATCGAAAACTATGCATTTGATCATGTGATGATCTTTAGCAGAGTGTTGTGCATGAAGGTTTCTAAGTTGGTACGAATGTAAATATCTTTTTAATAATCATAACTACCAATTAGAATTCAATATTCAACATCTGTCGGGTCAGCTGGTTTCACTATCACTACATATTATAAAACAAAGTCGCTGTCGTCTGTCCGTTCCTATGTATGCCTTTATCTTTAAAACTACGCAACGGATTTTAAAGCGGTTTATTTTAATAGATAGAGTGATTCATGAGGAAGGTTTATATGTATAATATTGTAGACAAACACTGATCAATTTCGAGGTTCATCATGCACCCGTGCGAAGCCGAGGCGGGTCGCTAGTGTGTAATAAAATTAAAACGAAATACTGTTTTTATTTTAGTTATTAGTATATTTAGTTAGTTATAATTTCATTAATTTGCGTTTCAGCAAATTTAATTACCATACAAAAAGCTATAATTTCATCACATACATACACTTCGATCATACAATTTTTTTATTTAATTCTGAAAGGTTTCCGTATTACTCATAGTTATGTTAAATTTGGAATCTTTCTAGAAGGATGCTGTTAAATATTGTTACCAGTTTGAAGACCTTCTGTGTTGATTGAAGTGCTTTGACTAAATCGTTTGTCCCAAGCCCTAGATAAGCTGGCCATGAATAATTCACAAAATCATATTCTTGGCGAGAGCGAAATCGGCGAGACCAAGCGGAGAATGAAAGATTTAATAACCGTCAGAATGTCTCATTTCAGAAACTCAACGGCTCATCAACATTTAAATTGCTCAAGCGTAGTATATTCATCATCATCGTCGATTCAGCAAGTTCCTCTAAGTACATGGCAGGGAATTTAATGCCTACGTATTCCCATCACTACATAGTATAAAACAAAGTCGCTGTCGTCTGCCCGTCCCTATGTATGCTTAAATCTTTAAAACTACGCAACGGATTTTGATGCGGTTTTTTTTAATAGATACATTGATTCAAGAGGAAGGTTTATATGCATAATTGCATCCGTGCGAAGCCGGGGCGGGTCGCTAGTTTTGTATAAAACTACTATTAATGATAATTACCGTACCACGCTTAGCAGCCGGCTCACACGGAGCATGCTTCCCCATCGGGAGGAGTGAAACCCGTGGCCCTGTCTCGGGCAGTTAAGGGACTCCGTTGGTTTTAGTGCGTAGGTTGGGGCGCACATAACCCGGCTGGCGTTTAGCGGCCGGGTATCCATGAGGATTTCCAACGTAAAAAAAAGGAATTCGTATCGAATTTTCGTTCTCTTATTGGCCTTGTCATTACGTATTGTCGGCTCTTGGAACACCCTCAAGCTGGAATGAGTTGGTGACATTCTTTTTTTTTCAAATAAACGAAACCCCTGCACTGGATATAACCTTTATTGCGGGAGCAGTTTACGAACATGTAATTCACGAACACAAATGACACCCAGACTCGGAGCAAGTGCCTCTGGTGTAGACAAAGATAGTTGCCCGACCCCGGAATTGAACCCGGGACCTCTTGATCCAAAAGCGACACATCACACAGACTATATATTATAACGTTGGGGTATAACAACACGATCAGATCCCATAGAACATCATTTACTGCAATGTGCTACGTCTCTAGAACACCTTTAAGGTTGGTCATCATTTCCACTCCCTAAAAACAAAGGCGTCATGCTTTCGTTTTTATTAATGGGCGCCCCGCGGTCGAAATTCGACCATAATTAATTTAAATTACAGTTCTATTCTCAATTTGAACACAGACTAAAAATAAAGAAAAGAGTATATATGCGCGTCTGTGATGTTCCTTTTATAAAATTGATTAAATGTATTTTTATGCATAATCTCTATAAATAAAAATGAATCGCTGTTCGTTAGTCTCGCTAAAAGGCTAATTGCCCCAATAAAGTTGGTAAAAGGCTTGGTAGAATATAAAAACTATACCTTTTAAGCATCAGCAAACTTAATTATTAGGAACAAAAGATCGTCTGTGTACAACGATGCTCACATTATTCTATTTCAACGGCAAATGCTGGCCTAAGGGAGTGTTCACATGATGCCTCTCAGGAATTTTTCAACTTTCATAGGCATCAAATATATCTACTACTACTACTCTATCCATACATGACCCACTGCTGAGTCGGGCCTCCTCCAGTTAAATGGAGGGCAGTAGCCTACTGTGCCACGCTGGCCAGACGGGTTGCCAAAGGTTTCCGTATCAACTTGTCCTTCTCTTGCAGCTAGGTTTTCGGCCTAGACATTTCCCTTTGTCAGCTCTTACGACTCCCTCATGATGGAATGGGATGGTGACACTATGTATTCCTATTCGGTCACCACACAGACCCAAGGTAATAAAGTAAAAAATGTTAGTAATGTTATGCAGTAACGAGTTATCTATGTATCTAACTTCCGTCATCAGATCTGAGGAGATATAACTCCGCATGGGGCCATTGGTTGAGCGATCGACTGCTGCGCAGCATGTCGCGGGTTCGATTCCCCGCACGGAGGAAATATTTGTACGACCTACAAGTATTTGTTCCGGGTCTGGGTGTTTTGTATCTATAATATGTATGTATTTACAAAAAAAAATGTATTTATGTAGTTTATCATCCATCTCGTTACCATAACACAAGCATTAAGTTGCTTAGCTTGGGACGAGATGGCGTTGTGTGAAATGTCCAAGGATATTTATTTATTATTTATTTATTTATCAGCTGAGAGTCTTTGTGTAAACCAGAGGCACTTGCTCTGAGACTAGGTGTCATTTGTGTTCGTGAATTTCATGTAAGCCTGCCCCCGTGACACAGGTTAACCTAATGCGGGGGTTACGTTTTAAAAAGGCATTTGCAATTATTTGTGGCTCCGTAGGCATTTTTTTTAATTTATAATAGTTGCACTGGCATCTTGTGAACACGCCACTAGGCAAAACAAATGTTCTTCGTTTATTGCTACATAAATCACGGGACGCTGCAGCGCTTTAAATTAACGCTGTCTACTCCACACAAGCGCTTCAGCTGCTTTTTAATTCATGCCGACAGACACTCCTGATCTTAAAGGATTTTCACAATGGATAAAAGGCACCTCCAAGCATTACATCTCCTCTCATTACATCTTTCATTATTCTCCTTCTCAGCCCATAAATGACCCACTGCTGAGTCGGGCCTCCTCTAACTACATGGAGGGTTTATAAGCCTAATGTGCCACACTGGCCAGAGGGGATGGCACAGGGTTTCATTTCTAGTTTTGCTTCTCTTTCGGTAAGTCCCATTATAAATAAATAAATAATAAATAAATATCCTTGGACATTTCACACAACGCCATCTCACCCCAAGCTAAGCAACTTAATGCTTGTGTTATGGTAACGAGATGGATGATAAACTACTTATATACATTTTTTTTTTGTATATACATACATATTATAGATAGAAATGACACCCAGACTCCGAGCCAGTGCCTCTGGTTTAGACAAAGACACTTGCCCGACCCCGGAATCGAACCCGGGACCCGTTGATCCAAAGGCGGCACATCTAACCACTAGACCAACGAGGCAGACATTACATGGAGTGTAATTAGCCTACTGTGTCACACTGGCCAGACGGGTGCAAAGGGTTTGTATAAACTAGTCCTTCACTGGCGACTAGGTGATGTACCTCTTGCGTTCCGTTAGTCGACTCTTGTGACACCCTCAGGATAGTGTGGATCGGTGTCATTATGTATTCGAACGTCAGTTTCGTTAATATAATATGTTAGCTAAAACTACGAACTTCGACATCTGTGAGTCTCTGTCCAAATATAAAAAGTGTTTATCTGAATAGAATAGAATAGAATTTATTTATTTGTGTGGATTTTGGGTACATTGGATTAGATGTTGCTTAAAATATATTGGAATTCCTTGCAAAATCTGCTTATAATAAGCGTACAAATATTATTTTTTTATTATCTTGTCATAAATGTCAAAAAATCATTTCATGCAATGTTAAATGTCAATTATTAGAAATGTATAATTATGTTTAATTGATTACAATATTTTATGTCAGCAATATAAAATTATGTTACTACATCACCAAGCCAGAACCATTAAACAGACCAGTCATTTTTGAGGGTTATCTGAAAAGTATTCCTTAATTGAGTAGTGACATTTTTCAACTAGCCATTTATGCAGTTTGTTCCTAAAGCAACCACCGGTCTGACTGCGGATTTCGTATGGGAGAGCATTATATATTTTGATAGCCATGTAATTTGAGTTTTTCTGTGTTAATGTGAGCTTTACCATCGGTATTATTTTTCTATGCGCCTGTATCTTACGCGTTGCTTTACTTAAGTTAGTATTTTTCTCTGCGAAGTATTCGGGGTGATCTCTGAAAAAGATGCACATTTGCTTAATATATAGATCCGTTATTGTTAGTAACTTATGTTTTATAAACAAGGGTCTGCAGGAGTCTGAAAAATCTGCACCAAACAATGATCTTATACACCGTTTTTGCATCACAAGGACATCATCGATATTTGTACAATTTCCCCACATAATTAGACCATATTGGAGAATTGAGGCCACATGTGCGTGATATGCCAGTAGTGCACTTTCGACCGAGGATATTTCACGAAGTCGCCGTAAAGCATAGCTATATCTGCTCAGCCTCTCGCATACTGATGCAACGTGACATTTCCAATTACAATTGTCGTCAATAATTAGGCCCAGGAATTTTATCTTTTGAACATCCTCTATCAGTTGCCCCTTGTAAGTTATATTTAGTTTTAGTTTATTAGATTTATATGTACCGAATTGCATTGTTTTAGTTTTGTTTATATTTACCGTTAAATTATTTAAAGTCATCCAGTTTATGATTTTCTCCACTGTCATATTTATTTCATGTTGATATGTTGTTACATCAATTGAAGAGATTGTATTACTTCCTTTTATTATTGTAGTGATGTCGTCAGCAAACAAAATAGATTCATGGTTAGTCACTTCTGGGAAATCATTAATATATAATATAAAAAGTATTGGACCTAATATGGTTCCTTGTGGAACGCCACAGTGATTTAGTTTATAGTCTGATTTGTATGTCATCCTTTTGAAGGTATTTTCGTGAGGCTTCGCTGTTTTATTGATCAGTACGCATTGATATCTGTCTCGAAGATAGCTTACAAACCAATCGTGAGCTACTCCTCTGATACCATACATATATAGTTTCTTTGCTAGACGATCATGATCTACAAAATCAAAAGCTTTACTCATGTCAAAAAACAGCGCTGTAATAGGCACTAGGCTGATTTAACGTAATTTAATTTAATTTGAGTACCTATATCTAAATGTTATATTCTCCCATTTTTTTTTTATTTTCCAAATTTTACTTAATATTAATATTAATGATATAACTTTTGGCTTAGTTTTTAAATTTAAAATTATTGTGGTCTCCTATAAGTGAAGGAGTACACTATTTAATACCTGATGTTGCCATATAACAATGAATCATGTATTGTGTATATCTTTTGTTGGAGATCCTTATTAATATAAATAATATAAAAGGTTTCCTTCTCTTGCAGCTAAATTTCGGCCTTGTCATTTCCTTTTGACGGCTCTTACGCGGTTTGAGTGGAGGTGGTGACGCTATGTATTCTAAACCTGTCATCACACGGAAGTCACCCATCTAGTGGGACAACCGGTCATTATTTGGTTAGACCAGATGTCAGTTAACGTTACTGACTACGTGTGGTAAAAATGGCATTCGGGAGCAAACGGCTTGACGTGCCCTCCGAAGCATGGAGGAGGCCACTCAGCCAACATTTCGCGTTGCTTAACCTTATGTTACACTATGGGGTCCATCAGAAGGCTCAAAGTCACCGAAAGGGCAATGGAGAGTCCTATGCGCGGAGTTTCCCTGCGAGATCGAAACAGAAATGAGGAGATACGCAGGCGAACCAGAGTTATCGACATAGTCCACAGGAATGCCAAACATAAGTGGCAGGAAAGACCCCCGATGGTGCAGAAAAGTCCTCGAGCGGCGTTCTGGCAAGCGCAGTGCTAGTAGGCCTCCCACACGGTGGACCGATGACCTGGTTAAGGTCGCCGGAAAATGGATGTGGGCGGCCCAAGATCGGCCTTTGTGGAGATTCTTGGAGAAGGCATATGTCCAGCAGTGGTCGTCTTTTGACTGAAATGATGATGATGCACTGCACTGCGTTCGATCTGCTAGTTGCCAAGCTCCTCACAAAGCCACGGTTAAATCTAATACTGAATTCAATTTGTTGCAAACGAAATTCAATTGCAAACGCCATTTGGAGCTCATTGCTACAAGTGATGTGCTACAAATTGCGTACTTCTGTCGTACTAGCTCTGCTGCTGACAAAGTGCTACTTTTATTGCATCTGCAGTGGCAATAGCGTAGCGGGGTGCTGCCACAGTGAAAATAATTGAAGAGCAGTAGCTGAAGTGTGCACAGTAGAAATTGAGGTGTGAAAATGTATTACTTTTTTATTTTATGCATATATCAGGTAGGGTGGGTATACAACATATTTAAAATTGATAGACCATACAAATGTTATAACTGATTATAAACTAGCTTATGCGCGCTGTTTCACTCGAGTGGGATAACCACGCCTTATTTACTCGGGGATACTATGGCATTCTAATGGTGTAAAAATATCTTTAAAATCACTCTAGTTGTTTTCTGTTTTATTCGTTACAAAAACACACAACGTTACTACTATTTTCTCAATATAGTGTTAGTATAGACATATATTGGACACAATCCCG
Organism: Clostera curtula; assembly: GCA_905475355.2. NCBI lineage: Eukaryota > Metazoa > Arthropoda > Insecta > Lepidoptera > Notodontidae > Clostera > Clostera curtula. The sequence continues at coordinate 646,534 of FR997818.1, read as the reverse complement.
TTGACGCGATTTTGCGTGCGTCAACGTCATAATTTAAAGAAATATAAAATATATATATATTTTTTACTATATCACCTATTTCTCGATTAGAAAAAATTAAAAATAAATAATAGTTTAAAAAAATACGCTTTTACTAAAAAATAGAAAATAAATCTCAATAAATTTGAATTAAAAATAGTGCCAGAAAAAAAGGATTTTATTGTAAAAAAGCGTGGGGTGCTTTTCAGGATATTATCAAAATAACCCTTCTAGTCATATCTGTTCATAAAATTTATTTCCTATTTTTTAGTAAAAGCGTATTTATTAGTTTTTTAAAACTATTATTTATTTTTCATTTTTTATAATCGAGAAATAGGTGATCTGCGCGCCTGGTAGATTCCTTTATTGGTCTTGACGCAGACACTCCGCGTCTCAGGAAAACAAAATTGTTGATCCTGATTATCCTAAATGGAAAACGGGTCAAAATGTTTAAAATATTGAATTGTGATCGGTTCTTAATAAGTATGCCAAATTTCGAGTTAATCCGACGTTTTAAAGGGGGTCAAAAACATGTTCAAAGATTCCGGTACATACGTCTGAAGCTAATAAAAGCGTATTAAAAAGGTTCAACTAACCGGTGTGGTTAGTTGACCTAGCCTTACTATCACGATAACGTGACCAAACAGTGAACATCTTAAGGCATCAGCTTCGCCTTCCATCAAGCGAGATTCAAGTAAATCGTAAGCAATTTAAAATAAAAAACAACGTCTATCAACCTAGATGTGTTTAAGAATATACTTAAGGCTAGAGAAGAATTAAGTTTCGTCACTTTCGGATTTACTATAGATAATGTTTTGTTTTTGCGAAATTGTCACTGTGTCACTATTAGCGGTGTTGTGTGATGTATGTTTGACTTGTTTATAGCTTACAAAATAGCATTATTTGTTCAAATTCGGAATACAATGTACATAGACGATTAAAAAAAGATCTATTTAAAGCTATGAACACTTTTTAAAAACAAAGATAGGGGTTTTATTTTTTGCAAGTATCTCAATATTTTTCAGGCAATTCTCTCTTTCATTGAAATTTTATTATACATACATTTATAAATTGAAAAATCAAACACATTGTAACGGATCAATCCTGTGTATTATAAATTACCGTGACCGTACGGTGACGGATTTAGAATACACAATGTCTGTAACTCACACTACCCAAAGGGTGTCGTAAGAGGCGACTACAGAAACGTAAGAGGCAGCCGGAGTAGGAAATCTTCACACAGCCATCTGCCAATATGCCTCGTTGGTCGTTGGTCTAGTGGTTAGATGTACCGCCTTTGGATCAACGGGTCCCGGGTTCGATTCCCGGGTCGGGCAAGTGTCTTTGTCTAAACCAGAGGCACTGGCTCGGAGTCTCGGTGTCATTTCTATCTACAATATGTATGTATTTATAAAAAAAAAATGTATATAAGTAGTTTATCATCCATCTCGTTACCATAACACAAGCATTAAGTTGCTTAACTTGGGACGAGATGGCGTTGTGTGAAATGTCCAAGGATATTTTATTCCAAGGATATTTACATGAATTTGGAGGAGGCCCGACTCAGTAGTGGGTCATATAAGGGCTGATATGATGAATGATGATATTACATTAATTAATTCCTACATTAATTAATTCCCGACGTTTCGAATGCATTTCATCAGTCGTGGTCACCTACTATAATTTCAATGTGTAATTATCGCCAAAACATTAATTACATTTATATATCTTAATTTCATACCAATACTTACTTGAGTTGACGAAAAGCCCAAACCTCCATTATTATTTTCAGTACATTAATTAAATTTAAATTGGATATGACTTTTCTATACCACCTTTCGATCACGGGGTCCCGGGTTCGATTCCGATGACCAAGCAAGTGTCTTTGTGTAAATCAGAGGCACTTCCTCTGTCATTTGTCTTCGTGAATTTCATATTTTTAAACTGCCCCCGCGTATAGCTTATAACGTTTCTTTTTTAAATAAAGTTTGGCACGCGGGTTTTTTTCATCATCTACATGTTATTCCGTATCGAATAACATTTCATGCAGTGGTTGAGCGATCGACTGCTGCGCAGCGTGTCGCGGGTTCGATCCCCGCACGGTAGAAATATTTGTACCTACAATTATTATTATTCCGGGTCTGGGTGTTTTCTATCTATAATATGTATGTATTTACAAAAAAAAAAAACATATATGTAGTTTATCATCCATCTCGTTACCATAACACAAGCATTAAGTTGCTTAGCTTGGGACGAGATGGCGTTACGTAAAAAAAAAAAACCCGAGCTGCTGTAAAATTTAAAAAAAGTTATGTTTATTTACCAGACTAATGAACTACTAAGAAACATACCAATAGAATCTAGGCTACTCACCAGGCTTGATGCACGACATGCCGCAAGCACCATCGCAGAGGCACTTCTTCTTTTTGCTTTTGCAGTCTTCATCCGAAGAGCACTTTCGTAGACACTTCTGACCCTGAATCAAGACATAGAACTAATGGTAAGAGGTCTAGGATAACCACCGCCTAAAGACTATAATCCTTTTTTAGTAATTTAGTAAAAACGAAGTTTTCGTTCCGTTCTCAGTCTCGCATAATGCCGTTTTATGGAAATAAACTAGTGTCTTTAAAGACGAAGGACCTCACAAAATAAAAAATCAACATTCATTAAATCATATTCGCTCATTAGAGGTAAAGTCAAACAATAAAATAATATTTAAATTTACCATTTTCCACCAGTTCGGCACGCAATACTTTAGAGAAGAGCCGGCAAGAAACAACATTCCATCCTGAAGGTGTCGTAAGATCCGAAAACAGGAAATGACAAGTCCGAAAACTTAGCCGCAAGAGAAGGAAATCTTGATACCAAACCTGCCTGGCTTAGGACCCACCTAGTCACTGATCCATCGGCTGCATTATAGGTCTTGAAATTCACGATGATTAAAATAAAAACGATAGTCACCAAAATGACTGTTTTAAAAACTAAAACAAATTCATTGTCGTTTCAGCCCGTAAATGACCCACTACTGATTCGGGCCTCCTCCAAATAAATGGAGGGAAATTAGCCTACTATGCTACGCTGGCAAGACGGGTTGGCACAGGGTTTGTATCAAGATTTCCTTCACTTTCGGCTAGGTGATCTGCATCTTGCGTTCTTTTAGTCGCCTCTTACGACACCCTCAAGACGGTATAGGTTGGTGACATTGTGTATTCTAAATCCGTCACCGCACGGATTAATTTAAATGATCTAAAACTAAAACAAATTCATTGATGAAAGTTAAAAAGGCGGCGCATATGAAATCATATTCCATCTATATCTGTAGCAAAATTAATTGAAAACGGCTTAGTGGTTTAAGTGTGAACTTGTAACAGCTGCTTTGACATTCGTAAGTTAATTTGGTTAACTAACCAGCATGGTGGCCTGCTCCTCATCCCTGGGACAGTCTGCAGATGGAGAGTTCCTCGGGTTCTTATACACCCGGCCGTCGTCGTCTGCGTCGGCACGACTCTTGGGTGTCGTGTCGTCTTCATCATCATCGTCGTCCACCACTGTAGGATTGGGCAGGGCTGAGGCTGTAACAAGTGTTACATTTGTTAATAACGGAAGGCAAACGTTACCGAAGCTTGAGACTATACATTTCTTATACTTTACTAGCTGACACGTCAAACGTAGTTTCGTCATAAAAATAACGCTATTTAAGATTGTATGTATTTTTTTATGCTGTATCCTAGCTGTATCATAAAAAAAAACAAAAAAAATCTAATATATAAAGAAATTTAATAATGGGATGGGTAACATGGAGGGGATGAAAAATAGATGTTGTCCGATTCGCAGACCCAATCGATATGCACACAAAACTTCACGAAAATCGGTTGAGATATTTCGGAGGAGTTCAATTACAAACACCGTAACACGAGAATTTTATAAGTTGGATTAACACTTACACTCATTTTCACTTACATTTGGCAACTGTATTACAATGATCAAAAAGGTTGCGGGTCGCCAACAACGCTTATAAATGAGAAGGATAGAGAAGAGTGCCCCCTATAGTCCACCTCAGGAGCTGTCCTCTGTCGGAGGCAAGTCAGCTTTAATCTGAGAGGGGGAAGGACTTAGCCTGTTCAGCAAATCACCGGATGCAGGTTTGTCAAGATGCAGGATCCAAAACTAAAGGCCTGTTCAAAAGCGTACTATCCAGTTAATGACTATCAATCTCTCTGTATCTATAGTCTTGAATATAGATACGGATAGATAATGGTAACAGGCTAGATAGATGGCAAACGTCCCAGAGGACGCAGTCCCACGAGATGGTCGGACCAAATACGATCTTACATCAACTACCACAATGCCCTTCATGAGGCTAAGGTTCGCAGCAGATGGAGAGAGGTACGGGAGAAACTGATGCAGCGGGGAGTCACGACCCTCAGTAATGAGGGAAACGACGCGAGGAGGATCTATAGTAGTCCGCGTGGTGACGGATTAAGAATACATATTGTCACCAACCCATTCCCCAGTTACGAGCCGACAAAAGTAAATGACAAGGCCAAAAACCTAGTCGCAAGAGAAGGAAGAAGACGATTAGATTGGAAACGGGGCGTGGCCGTCTGTTGGCTGATATGATGATGAACCTAAACAACTACTCAAACTAAACTAAACAACTCGATTATATTTGCAGACATTCGGTTATTCTTCCCCACTTTCACCCCTCATAACTTTTACACGGCTCACCCAATTTTAATCAAACATGTCTAAGAACACTCGCCCGTAACTCACCTTTCATACAAAAAAAACTTTATTGAAATCGCTTCATCCGTTCGCGAGCTACGGTGCCACAGACAGACAGACAGACAGACAGACAGACCGACAGACAGACACACAGACAGACAGACACGTGAAACTTATAACACCCCTCTTTTTGCGTCGGGGGTTAAAAAGAGAGTCATCATCATTTCAGCCAAAAGACGTCCACTGCTGGACATAGGCCACCCACAAGGATCTCCACAAAGGCCGCATCCACTGCTTTCCGGCGACCTTAACCAAGTCGTCGGTCCACCGTGTGGGTGGCCTACCAGCACTGCGCCTTCCGGAACGCGGTCGCCACTCGAGGACTTTTCTGCCCCATCGGGCGTCGGTCCTGCGAGCTATGTGCCCTGCCCACTGCCACTTAAGTTTGGCAATCCGGTGGGCTATGTCGGTGACCCTGGTTTTCCTGCGTATCTCCTCATTTCTGATTCGATCTCGCAGGGAAACTCCAAGCATAGCCCTCTCCATTGCCCTTTGAAAAAAGCCCCATTGCAAAACGAGAGTACATACTCATAAATTTCCTCTCCTCGCAAGCTCCTAGAAAATAAATGTTGGGCTAGCTTCTCGTAATTATCGGCCCTTTGATGTTTCCGAGCTCCTAATTACCGGCCTTTGTCATTATGCCGACGTAATTGAATTTATAGGATTGATACACATGGTTCTCGTTTATTAGGAGCCCTTTGTAGGGGAGGCTATATTGCTAGATTTACACTGATTGCCTTTTGCAGCCCTTTGCAGTATAGTGTATGGATCAGCTGTCAGTCATCACGTAACCACTATGTGCGTGTGGTGCCGGATTTAGAATACACAATGTCACCAACCCATACCGTTAGGGTAAATGAACGTGAAAGAGGCAGATCACCTGGCCCCAAGAGAAGGAAATCTTGATACAAACCTTGAGTCAACCAGTCTTGCCAGTGTGGCACAGTAGGCTAATTTCCCTTCATAAATTTGGAGGGAGCCCGACCCAGTAGTGGGTCATTTATGGGCTGGAACGAACGAACTATGTCAGAATGAGCCAAGAGCGACGAGTTTTTTTTTGTTTATCTGTGACTCTCCATTAACCCATTGCGTGATGGAAAGCAACGCCAGGGTCTAAGATGGAGCAGCCAATTCAAGAAAAAGCCCTGTCGGGCACCGGCTCTCGCATACACACGACGGAACACAGTCAAACTGCTTGGCGCCGGACTTAGATGTGAGGGTGGTAGCTAGCCGGACCATTAGGTCCTACCACCAACTGTGTTGGGTTTTGTTGACTTTTAAAACATGCGTTATTTCCCAGCAAAGAACTGCATGGTGGATCTTTTAAATATAAACGCTACATTGCTGGTAGTACAAGCAAGTCTGACAGATTAGTGAAAGCAATAACAGTAAATGTAGCATGTGGCATGCAATACGATGCGTGTTAAAAGTGCACTCACATATCTATTGTGTCTAAGACACAAAAACACTAACTTCGCAAACTGCCTACTTGGACTAGGGGTTAGATGAGCCACTTTTGGAGCACAGGTTCCCGGTTCTATTCCGGGGTCGGGCAAGTGTCTTTGTGTAAAGCAGAGGCAATTGTTTCGAGTCTGGGTGTAATTTGTATTCGTGAATTTCATGTTTGTAAACTGCCCTCGAGTGGCGACCACGTTCCGGAAGGCGCAGTACTGGTAGGTCTCCCACACGGTGGACCGACGACCTGGTTAAGGTCGCCGGAAAGCAGTGGATGCGGGCGGCCCAGGACCGGCCTTTGTGGAGATCCTTGGGGGAGGCCTTTGTCCAGCAGTGGACGTCTTTTGGCTGAAATGATGATGATGAAACTGCCCTCGCTATACCGGTTATACATAGTAAAAGGATTTCGTTTTTTTTAACCTCCATGTAATTGGAGGAGGCCCGACTCAGCAGTGGTTAATTTACGACACCCTCAGGATAGTATGGGTTGGTGAAATCGTATATTCTAAATGGTAATGTAATATTTAATATTTAATCACAGTTATAGTACTTTATTAACTCGTTAATAAGTCGTTTTAAAGTTAGTAATGAATTGGTTTACTGTTTACCGTGTTTACTGTGCCAAACCTAATTACTTATTAAGCGGTCAGTCCCAACTTTTGGGGATTCGGTATTAACATACGCTTAATTTACCAACTCTATCAAATGAAAATTCTGTCAAAGTTACTTTCGTAAGGTTCGTGAATACCATGTTTGTAAACAACCCCTGCAATACAGGTTATATAAGTATATCTATTAAAAGAGGTGTCGTGTAAAAAAAAAGTTATTTCTTATTCCTGACCAATGACCAAGAGATCTGAGAAAAAAGAGATCAAAATAATTTTCATCAGCAAAATCTAGACTCATTTAATCAAGTTGGCACAAGGCCGAAATCCTAGCCGCAAGAGGAGGAATACTTAACGCGAAACCTGTGCCAACCTTGTTTGGCCAGTGTGGCACAGTAGGCTAATTTCCCTCCATGAATTTGAAGGAGATCGTACTCAGTAGTGGGTCATTAATGGTCTGAAACGACGAACGAGTGGATATTTGAAACTGTGCATCTTTGGACCTCATATTCTAGGACTTTTTGTATTATTTTTACTTGTAGAACCCTAGAGTTGTTTGATTGGTGGAGGCCCGCCTCAGTAGTGGGTCATTTATGGGTTACGATGGTGAATAATCCTCAGTCATCAGTGAAAAGTTCAGTAGAGTTCTAATTGGACTGATTGGGTTCCAGAGTAATCTCTTGGGACGCCTTTGAAGTGACCGCTAAATAAACAATGAATTTCCACTTGGCCCGTCCGATAAAAATGTTAGAGGAACTTGAAAAGGGTATATGTTTGGTTACCTTTGGGATTTGAAAAGCTTCGGTATCTAAATATATAAGATTTTTAAGGTTAAACTGCCTGTACAATATAAATACATACATACATAAAGTCACGCCTTTTTCCCGCAGGGGTAGGCAGAGATCACATCCTTCCACTTGCTACGATCCTGGCTCACAACTTTCGCTTCTTCCACTTTCATTAACCTCTTCATGCATACTCGTCGGTTTAGGGTGCTTCTGACCTAACCTTTCTTTAGGACATCACCTATTTGGTCATGGAATGTCCTTCTTGGCCTGCCCCTTCCAACGTTCCCATTCACACTTCCGCTATATATTCCTTTCGTAAGTCTACTTTCACTCATCCTCTCAATATGACCAAACCATCTAAGCATACCTTTCTCAATTCTAGTCATATATAAACTCAAATAAAAGCTTTCTAACTCAAAATCTTCTGAACGATTAAGAAGACCACCCCATTTCATACGGAGGGTCTCGTAAGAGCCGACAAAAGGAAATGACAAGGCTGAGAACCTAGCCGCAACTTGATACGAAGCCCTGTGCCAACAACCCGTCTGGCCATCGTGGCAAAGTAGGATAATGACCCTCCCTGTGGCGGGAGGAGGCCCGACTCAGCAGTGGGCCATTTATGGGCTGAGATGAAGTAACTCAAAATATAAACAGAATTCAAAACACGTACTAAATAGCACCCATTTGAAGTCGTTTTTTTTCGATGGACTCAGATTCCAGATTCCACTACCGAGTAAAACCAATAGCGATTCTCTACTATTCCGAGAAGATAGACCGCGATCCTGTTCATATAAATAATATAATATCCTTGGACATTTCACACAACGCCATCTCGTCCCAAGTTAAGCAACTTAATGCTTGTGTTATGGTAACGAGATGGATGATAAACTACTTATATCCATTTTTTTTTTGTAAATACATACATATTACAGATAGAAATAACACCCAGACTCCGAGCCAGTGCCTCTGGTTTAGACAAAGACACTGGCCCGACCCCGGAATCGAACCCGGGACCCGTTGATCCAAAGGCGGCTAGACCAACGAGGCAGTCAAATATATGGACCTTTACTTTGTGAAGAAGTTTTATAACAAGAAAACCTTCGAAATATTTTGGACCACTGGTGGAAATAAACCCATAGCACGCTATCCTCAACACGTGGTTCCATGTATCAGGGGGCAACCTAATCTCCGCTCTCCGCTCTACTAAAGAACTCGAATACAGTTTAAGATGATGATGATGAAATAAAAGTAGCCACGTCCATTTCCTTTCCTCAATAAAGTGTCGAGTTCTATTCCGGTAAAAGTGTGTACGTAACGTTAGGTAGCGGGCTTAGAGTAGCGGAGCGGGAGAGATTAATTTGAGTCAATGCATGGTATTTCTAATCTATACTCTATACTAATATATAAAGCTGCAGAGTTTGTTTGTTTGTTTGTTTGAACGCGCTAATCTCAGGAACTACTGGTCCGATTTCAAAAATTCTTTCAGTGTTAGATAGTCCATTTATCGAGGAAGGCTATATTTTCTATTCAAAAGAATTAGGGATCCGTATGAAAATTGCGATTTTGTAACCCAAGGTGTAAAATCGAAAACCTATTTATGCGTGCGCTGCAAAAACGATTGACAATAGAACAAAATGAAGTACTACGAGTTTGTAGGTCTTATTAAAATCTACAAAAAAGTCCGCGAGAGCATATATCTAACTATCATAGTTTAGTCACAATAACCACTTTTATATTCATAAAAAAAATGCATAGAGATAAGCACGGGTTCGAAGTCCGTGCGAGCGAAGCCGCGCCCAAAAGCTAGTTTCATACTAATTTTAAAGTCAATAACAAAAATCCGTTAAATAAATCTTTACGAAGTTTCCTGTCGTTCCGTCTCTGTAGACAAGCCTACCAAATCAATAGTCTTATTTATGGTGAGTTTTAAGGAGAGTTTAATTTTAAAATATTTTTCTGGAAAAATTATTAATTCATTTGAAGGCTTATTTAATTATAAATAATAATAAATAAATATCCTTGGACATTTCACACAGCGCCATCTCGTCCCAAGCTAAGCAAATTAATGCGTGTGTTATGGTAACGAGATGGATGATAAACTACTTATATACATTTTGTTTGTAAATAAATACATATTATAGATAGAAAACACCCAAACCGGGAACAAATACTTGTAGGTCGTAGAAATATTTATTCCGTGCGGGGATCGAACCCGCGACATGCTGCACAGCTGTCGATCGCTCAACCACTGCCTAACCGTGTCATCATTTCAATTATTTCTGCCTTTGCAATTACTCACATTGATTGGTGAGCGGCAGCATACGCGGACTTATTTTAAACCAACTGCAAAAAGGACCGTTAAATTGAGAGCCGATTTTCACGAATCCTTCTTATTTATTGCGATTTCCCCAATACAACGTGTCTTGGAAATGAATAAATAAATTCCAATTTGAATTGGATTGGTGTTTATAATCACACGACACTTTCCGCTTTGTCAATATAGTCTCTATCTAAGCACTTCGACCATCGATAATTCTTAGCATAGGAATTAATTAGTATCGGCTCAGTGAGTGCCTACATTAATGAATATGTTCCCAACATGAACTTGAACTGGACAAATTAAATTAACTTATAACTATTAATACTCAGTCCTTACATGACCCACTGCTGAGACAAGCCTCCTCTCATCACAGGCAGAGTAATTAGCCTACTGTGCCACGCTGGCCAGGCGGGTTGGCACAGGGTTTCGTATCAATTTTTCCTTCTCTTGCGGCTAGGTTTTCAGCCGTATCATTTCCTTTTGTCGGCTCTCACGACACCCTCCGGATGGAATGGGGTGGAACATGTATCGCGGGTGCAGCTTAGAAACATGTAATTCACGAACACAAATGACACCCAGACTCAGAGCAAGTGATTATAGTTTAGACAATAAACTTGCCCAACCCCGAAATCAAACCCGGGACCCGTTGATCCAAAGGCGGCACATCTTAGCCCGAGACCAACGAGGGATTTATGTGCTGGACATCGATAACTCCCAAAAGGTTAGTTGCACAGTCTACACAAGGAAATTGTGAAGAAGGCTTTTAAAATGTATTCCCGGGTACAATAGTTACCGGGATAAGCAGGCCAAGGCTGCGCTATCCGGGTTGACGAGCGCTTACAGTGGGGGTCAATTATACTCGGACGAATTACAAGACGCACTTTTGGTTGGAATGGAATTCTTAGAGAACATTCTAATTAAATTTTTAAACGAATCAAAATTTAATATAAAGACCGTGCTGCAAATACATTGATCTTTTTGAAGACGATAAAATATGAAAAATAAATAATAGTATATACTTAAAACTAAAAAAAAACGAAAATAAATGTTATTAAATTTGAATTGAGAAAAGTTTAAAAAAATAATAAATCTCAATTAAGAATAGTGTTAATAACAAAAAAAGCGTGGGTTATAAATGCCACCCCAGCTTCGCACGGGTGCAAAGATGAAACTCAAAATTTATCAGTGTTTCTCTACTATATTATGGATGTATTTTACATAAAAACCTTCCTCTTGAATCTATCTATTAAAAAACATTCAACAACCGCATCAAAATCCGTTGCGTAGTTTTAAAGATATAAGCATTACTTAGGAACGGACAGACGACAGCGACTTATAAATAAATAAATATCCTTGGACATTTCACACAACGCCATCTCGTCCCAAGCTAAGCAACTTAATGCTTGTGTTATGGTAACGAGATGGATGATAAACTACTTATAGTTATACATTTTTTTTGTAAATACATACATATTATAGATAGAAATGACACCCAGACTCCGAGCCAGTGCCTCTGGTTTAGACTAAGACACTTGCCCGACCCCGGAATCGAACCCAGGACCTGTTGATAGTGAAGTGATAAAAAAACGAATTGAATGGTTGCATATTGGTTATGTTCCGCTGTTTAGCTTTTTTGAAGTCACTTTTAGTTTGAAAAAACTTTCGGCCGTAGTTTATTTTCTTTCGCATTTCCTTTAGTCAGCTCTTCCGACACCCTAAAGTAATAGGCTGGTGAAACTAGGGATTTTAAATCCATCAACACACAGACAAAGTAGCTACCAATAACTCTAGCTATAACTTAATATAAATGCGACTTTAATAGTATAGGTATTGAGTTAAAAATCCAATAAAACGGATCGCCGCCGTTCTTTACGCCTTATCTCCTGAGACTGTCAGAAATGATATGGAATCTGCTGAATTATGTGCTCCAAATGATAAATTGCTGTGTCAAAACCACTCACTACTGTGGTTCTTATTCCGTTCAGCTAAGGTTCAATTTCGTTTAGTTTGATTTTGACTATTAAGCGTTAGGAGCGCCTAGGGATTCCTTAATGGCCCTCTATTTAGAGGAGATACGTAGAGTGACTTTCAGTTTCTGCCTGAACAACATTCAACGGTCCTAAATCATGATCAAGCCACTACTGGACACAAGCCTCCCCTAATTGCCTCGTTGGTCAAGGGATTGGATATGCCGCCTTTGGTCACGGGGCCTCGGGTTCGATTCCGGGGCCGGGCTTTGTGTAATCCAGAGGCACTAGATCCGAGTCCGAGTCATTTGTGCCGCTGCATTACATATTTGTAAACATAATTTAGAATACACAATGTCACCATCCCACACTATACTAAGAGTGTCGTAAGAGACGACTAATGAAACGCACGATGCAGATCACCTAAGCCGCAATAGAAGGAAAACTTGATACAAACTCTGTACCAACCCCTCATGCCAGTGTGGCACAGTAGGCTAATTTATAGTACTTCCTCTTCTCTCTCCGTCTTACGAAATTTCGATCAGGTCACGTGTCCTGACGCCGTCTTATCAATTTTCGATCAGGTCACGCGAGTTTGAAATGTTATACCGATCCCAAGAAAATTGCTCAACGCGTAAAGAAGTTTTCACTTCAAAACAATTAGAAATCCTGAAGACAGTCACATGACATCACAGTAAAAACTGACAAATATTGCATCATTACGCCTTACAACGCCACAATGCAAGTGAACAGCAGAATTCCCACGCGCGGTTCGTAACAACATTACCTATTACGTTTTTTTACGCTACTTCCTCACGCTTGTGAAACAGATATCAATCAGGAAACCGAATTGTTTGCACGCCGTTAAAAAGGGTTTTAATCAGAAAGCGAGTAGGTTACACACGCGGCTTGGCTAGCGTAGATTTCGGTTCAAACTGTATTCAAAATTGATATTGAACAGTATAAACAACGTGTCAATAATTACATCGCGTTAAAAATTGACACTTAGGCAATTTAAGTAAATGCAAATAAAGTTATTTGTGTGGTGACGGGTTTAGAATACATTGTGTCACCACCCCATTTTATCCTGAGGGTGACGAAACGAAATAACAAGGCACAGTAGGCTAATTACCCTCCATTAATTGGGAGGAGGCCTGACCCAACTGTGGGTCATATAGGGCTGAGTACTAGTAGTAGTTGAAAAGCACAGATCCGTCTTCAGCAGATGGTATTTTCATGAACATCATCATCTCCCTCAGTCCGAAAGTTATTCTTTATGGCTACGACACCCTCACGACAGAAGTGGTTGGTGAAATAGTGTATATATCCGTCTTTCGTTTCAGCCCATAAATTACCCACTACTGGGTCAGGCCTCCTCCGAATTCATGGAGGGAAACTGTGCCACGCTGGCAAGACGGGTTGGCACAGGGTTTGTATCAAGTTGTCCTTCTCTTTCGGCTAGGTGATCTGCCTCTTGCGTTCTTTAAGTCGCCTCCTACGACACCCTCAAGACGGTATGGGTTGGTGACATTGTGTAATCTAAATCAGTCACCACACGGACAATTTAACTGCGCCACAAGTGCTCAAATGAAAAATCTCGGGTTAAAAAAGTTGAAAAATAACTTGGGTACGCAATTGAATTTCAATACTAGGTCGAGTGATGCTTTGGCAAACTGGATTCCGAACAAATTTAAAACAACTCCACTCTTGTCGACATTAATCGTTTATGCCAAAAATAAGCAGCGAAATGGCTGGCTCGAGAGCTTGAAGCTGAAGGTCCACCGCCAGCTACAATAAGTTAGTTTAGCTTGCATAGTTGAGGCAGTTTTTAACCCCCGACGCAAAACGAGGGCTGTCTGTCTGTCTGTGGCACCGTAGCTCGCGAACGGATGAAGCGATTTAAATACATTTTTTGTATGACAGGTGAGTTACGGGCGAGTGTTCTTAGATATGTTTGATGAAAATCGGTTCACTCGTTAAAAAGTTATGGGGGATGAAAGTGGGGAAGAATAACCGAATGTCTGCAAATATAATCGAGTGGGGTCTCAAATGAAAGCGCATCACGTGCACATTACAAACATCATAATAAGCGTGTATTACCTATAAAAAGCAGAAAATAAAAATTCAATTAAACATTTAAATAAACCCCCGACACAATGACCTAAGTAACCTATAAGAGTAAAAAATAAAAAAATACATCGCGTTGGGGGACCAGGGTTTCAGGTAATAAATAAATAGGAGCGGTCCCCCAACGCGAAGTATTTTTTACTTTTTATAGGTTCCTTAGGTCATTGTGTCGGGGATTTATTTTAATTTTTAATTTTTTTTTTCATACATGTGCTTCCACCGACGTTGAATTAACATGTATGAAAAACTGGCTCAACTATGCAAGCTAACCTAAACTAACTTATTTTAGTTGGCGGTGGACGTTCGGCTTGAAACTTGACGATTAATACAACATTATACAATGTTTACAGTGTGGCGACCGATTTCGAATACATAGAGTCACCAAACCCGTGTACGTGTGAAAATGATAAGGCCGATAACCTAGCCGTTAGAGAAGGAAAATTTGATTTGAAACCCTGTGCCAACCCGTCTGTGGCCAGAGTGGCAAAGTAGGCTAATTAAATGATGGGGGAGTCCCCACTTAGCAGTGGGTGAGTAGCAGAGGTTTCGTTCGGTTGCAATACTTCTTAGGTTTGAAGAACTTTATCACTCAAAAGGAAATTCATTTACGTAGGTTTTAATACAAAACTCTAATATATCGTTAAATTTAAAATTACCAATATCATCTTACGGCCCTTGTCCCACGCTAGTGGTTAGTATTATTATATCTGTGCTAGTGGTATACACACCTATCAGTCGTCATATCTGTATTCATACCAGCTATCATACACAATTCCTCATTCTTACAATTCTTTCATCTGGAGAGAATCATTCATCTCATTCATCTGGAGAGAGTCAATGAAAAAGCGGAGGAAGGTTTTAAAACTGTCACTAGATGGCTTGAGGAAAATCTATTGACACTTAATTCTCTGAAAACTAAAATAATGACATATTACATTAATAAAAAGTCCAAACCATTGCCAGAAAATATCAGAATAAAGGCTCACACATGCAACTATATTACAAATTGTGACTGCAACTATTTGGCTACTACACCGTCTATCAAATATTTGGGTATCGAAATAGATGAACAGCTGAATTGGAAAACCCATATATTTTCATTAACAAAGCGAGTTAGCGATAAAATTACTTTTCTCAATATTACTAGCCCACTCACACGCAAATCTTTATCGAAGTTATGTATAGGTCTATAGATCAAGATACTAAGTGCCCACTGTAATACAGTTTAAACTAGTACAGGGGTATTTGCGACTCTAAACTATAAATAAAATATGTATGATGATGATGAAGCATAAATTAGGTAACTTATTATGTTACTAATTTCTAATTGCGTTAATAGTTCTGGTTAAGTTATCTATGTTTAAGGAGAGGGTTCAGTTTTAGTTCACATTTGTACACAAATTTCGTTATTGTTTAAAAAGCTATCACTTCTCCAGTAAATAGTGTACACATTCATTTGGTTTATCTTAAGTTGAGTTTGTATTTAATATTAGTACTATACGTTTTATTTATTAGTACTATATGTTTTTCAAAAGTTTGTATTCTCATGTTATACATTGCTTATAGCGAGATCTATGTACAATGTTTTGAATGTCATTTAGAATAGTCATTTTAAGATAATTCGTAAGAATATGTTTATGATACATAAATGTACTATATAAAAATAAATAAATAAAAATACAAAAAAATAATAATTAGAAGTTGTTGACAAAATTCCATGATACAGGTCAAGGAAATCGAGATATTGCCCGATTTGCCTCTGCATTATTATTGTACGTATTAGACTGCTTTGCCCATCTTAGATAATATGATTATTCACCTTAGATAATTCGGTATTTGAAAGCCTTCAAGGCAGGGAGGGAGGGATTGTTCTGCTCATATATGCTCTGATCCATGGCGTAGACATTAATTTTATTATATTACCTACTAGTGGCCCGCCCCGGCTTCGCCCGTGCAAAGCGGGGGTGGGTTATACATATAAACCTTCCCATTTAATCACTCTATCTATAAAAAAAAACCGCTTCAAAATCCGTTGCGTAGTTTTAAAGATTTATGCATACATAGGGACGGACAGAAGAATGCGACTTTGTTTTATACTATGTAGTGATGTATCATTAATAAATTTATTATTTTTTGATATTATAAACGTGAATTTATCAATCAAGTGCAATATGAAACCGTTATGAAAAAATATATTTTGTAATGATCAAAACAAAAAAAAAAAAAATCTCTTTTGATCTACCACAAACCATGCGTCCACCCATATTCATGCTGAAACTACCACCGGTTCGGAATGCTGCTCTACAGAGAAGAGCCGAAAATAACCTTTGCAGTAGCTTTTTTAATTTATCGGTTTTGTTTACAAAATGCACTAAACAGCATAGTGAGAGCAAGTTATTATCTTTAGATATGTATGTATGTATCATCACCACCAATTAAGCCCATTAATAACCCACTGCTGAATCGGGCCTCCTCCAAATTCAGGGACGAAAAGTAGCCTACTGTGTCATGCTGGCAAGACAGGTTGGCACAGGGTTTGTATCAAGTTTTCCTCCTCTTGCGGCGGCGAGGTGATCTGCCATTTGCGTTCCTTTAGTCGCCTCTTACGACACCCTCAGGACGACATGGTTTGTTGACCTTGTGTAATCTAAATCGTCACCACACTAAATAATAATATCATTTGTTAATTTGTGTTCATTATCTGTTAATTTTACAATACGTATTTCTATTTATTCTGGGATGCGAAACCGCAAGCAACAATTAGTTTACAATACCTACAAATATGACGTTGAAATTCGGTCATGAATACCAAAATTGCCAGTTAAACACAGAAATCTCATTGGAACATTCTACAAACATAACATGGGGAAATTACTTGAAATAAAAGCCAAGAGACTTCTCGGTATATAAAACCTATTCTACACGGTTGGGTCCAACCACCAACAGAGGTCACCTTGGTTGTTCCAACCAAAGTTGGTTTTCAATCTACACGATGTGTAGTTGAGACAACTCGTCAGCAGTGTTGCCAACTTAGTGGTATTTTCCACTAAAACTCGTGGTTTCGACTCCCCTTTTAGTGGCGAAATATTGCTTTTAGTGGCTGGTGGATTTTTCTAGCGGTTTAGTAGATTCAGTTTCAATTATAATGAATAATAATTATATATGTTAAACTCACCCAAATCTAGAAATGTTCTCGCCATACTAAAATGCTCAAACTCAAACTCAAAAGGAACTTTATTTACGTAGGTTTCATCACAAAACTCTTATAAATCGTCATATTTATAAACACCATTATCATCTTACGGCCCCTGTCCCACACTAGGTGGTAGTCTCCACACACACCTATCAGTCGTCATACCTACATTCACATTTCCATAATACGGTTCAAAAGATGCTTTTCGGACAGATTTAGAACTTGAAGATAAATTTTAGACATTTTCAGATTCTATGATAAAGTATAATAATAGTTGCTTTGTACTATGTTTAATATGTAACTTTACGACATGATGTGTCAACATTATTAGGGGTTCCAACCTAGGATAGATTCGTTTATTAGATATTAAGTTTAGTTATTAACTGTTACCTGTTTTGTTGTCCAATAAAATAAAATAAATAATAATTACTAAAAATTCGATCATTCGACTCCTAAGCCACTTAAATATATAATTTTACTTCATTTTATTTTCAGGAGTATTATAATATTAATTTACAGTTATGCTTCTTAATAATGGTATACCTACGGGATTCCGTCCGCTGTTCTTTCTACGTTCATGATCAGTTGAATTATATTTATAAAGATACATATAAATCTGTTTATATGGCAACACTGGCCGCAACTACGCACGGTCGCAGGCCAACAAGCATCCACACGGTCGCTCTTCAACCCAATGTCCTCTATTGGTCCTTGGTAGTGAGGGATGCGCTCACGATCAAGGTGGTTGGAAGTCCACTCGGTTGGTCAACCAAATATTGACATCAACCAACTTCTACACGGTTGCTTTTTGCTCCAACTCAACCAAGGTGACCTCTGTTGGTGGTTGGACCCAACCGTGAAGAATAGGTTTTATTGTTTTGGACAGTAGCGCAAGAAAATATGCAGTATGACAAGTCATTTAGTCAAAATCAAAATATTTTTATTCGATTAAACTTCTGGGTGCTTTCATACAGGCAAATAAGTTATTTAGTCAATACCACTCGAAGGAGAAAAGCCGGCAAAAAAGATGTATAATATGTGTTAAGTAAGTAGAAAAATAAACTGACGGAAATATAAAGTACTTTCTATCATCATTATCACAATTTTCCATTACGACCGCGAGTCGCAGGTAGGTATATAAAAAAACTCGCCATTAAAATAACCTTTTCTAACTAGTCGCATAGTTTTTTCTGTCGGAAGTCAGCTGTAAACACGCTATAGACCCAAATGTATGCTGTGTCCGCCGAAATCTACGAAGGGTTTGTCCCGTATTATATTTATCCCTTAAAAGGGACAAAGGCTGTTTTCGTCTGGGAAGAGATAATAAAAATCCATGTTTGTGGCAACTACTGTACATGTGGGTCGGATAACATCGAAGGATAGATTAGGAGCGTCTCACACCGCAGCGTAACCGCAACTCGGGGGCCCGGTCGGTCACTTCCCTTTAATAGGGTTGAGGAGTTCGATGGCTGTTGCATGCGTTATATTTGTGAACATGTAATGCTATTTGGCTGTCTGGGGTTCGTCAGCTAGCACTAGCTGAGTCCCGCGATGTTACCCGCGGTTATTGTCGTACCGCGTGTGACGCCGCGGGGCAAAGCTAAGTTGCCTAAGTTACTCCTTATATCATCAGCTACCTACCAGTGAAAGTCGCGTAAAATAGGTCCAACCGTCTAGAGATTAGCCGGAACAAACAAACAGATAGACAAAAATTTAATAAATTGTTATTTTGTCTATGTACTGTGTATACATGTAAGCATTTAGTAAAAAGTGGTTATTTTATTATTACAAACAGACACTCCAATTTATTTTATTTGTATTTAAAGATTGTTTTCATGTTCACGTTCAGTTGACGCTTTCCGGTTTCAATAGAACAGTCTGTTTTAAGGAATTGATTGGGAAAATAAATATTTACGATATTAAACTATTAAATATGACTGCAATGTAATAAAAAAATATATATACAAAATACAAACCATCCGAGTTTCTTGCCAGTTCTTCTCCGCAGTGATCGCGTTCCGAACTGGTGGTAAATTATTATATTTGCATTGCATTGCATTGTAGTTATATATTTATCACAATTTGTAAAAGTGTCTATTGTGTTCTATACAAAATAAATGATTTGACTTTGACTTTAATTCTTAAATGTCCGACTTACGCGGTAACACACATAAAAAAACATTAAAATTAAACACTTTTTAACGGATTTATCGCGTGTATAAATACATTATTTAATTCCCGACGTTTCGAATGCTTTGAAGCAGTCGTGGTCACGGGAGAGACTAAATGACAGTTGTCTTCAAAAGTACAAAGAAAATCTAAATCTACCGCCTATAATTTTGTTTTAATGGTAACGTTTCCTGTGTACCCAGAAACGGTGTCCAGAAGTCTTGCAGATGAGTGTTGAGCTTGAGAATTTAATGACTGTATCCCAAGCAGGTGGTACATCCCAACCATCCTCTCTATTGATCATCCCCTCCATCTATTCTTATTATTGTTAAAAATATCAGTCAAATTGACATTCTGCTCAATTTTTGTACTTCAAAATTAATTCCATGTGGGTAAAGTAAATGACTATTATATTGTTACGCCTGCAAAATCAGTACGGTGTAAGTATCAGCCTATGTCGGTCATTTCCATAGAAATGTGCGGGCGGTCCACTGTTATCTTCCTAATGCAGTTAATATTGCCCAGGCGTGGGCGTGAGCGATCAATATACACATCCTCATCCATCATCATCATTTCAGCCAAGGCCAAGGATTTCCACAAAGATTCAGTCCTGAGCCTGATCTCCACGCGGTCACCCCCACTTTCTACCCCATCATCCATCTATCCTGCGGGCTGTGCACCCAGCCCACTGGCACGCAAGTTTGGGATTCTTGTGGACTATGTCGGTAGCACTGGTTTGCCTCCGTGTCCAGCTCACTGGAGCTTTCCACTGGTCCACCTTTTTTTCCACCTAGCTGAATGCCGTATCCAAATAACTTCACTTTCAGGGTTTTTGCGTGTAATTATGGTCTCCAGAGCTCTATCATCTATTCCTTCTGGTGACGGATCTAGAGTACTTAGTGTCACCACCCCATTTTATCCTGAGGGTGTCTTAAGTGCCAAAAAAGGAAATGACTTGGCCGATAACCTATCTGCAAGAGAAGAAAAACTTGATACCAAACCTTGTGCCAACCCGTCTGAATAGCGTGGCACAGTAGGGTTTCAATTCAATTCTTCAAAAATCAGTTTATTAAGTCACTTACTGAACACGCGTTAAGCTCATTGAAGAATACATCAAATAAACTTGACTCATTATTAAGATTTAATTACGTACGCTTTGAAAGTGCTCATGTAATTCTGTTAGTAAGTCTTGTATTTTCGCTCCGCCGCTCAAAGCCACGCCCTTATTTGTATATTTGTTACTAGATGCTGCCCGCGGCTTTGGTCACGTTAATTTTTCTATTACGTCGCGTTTTCAAATTAGCGCCTATCGATTGCGACCCATTTACGAGTCTTGCCGGCTCTTCTCTGTGGAATGGCATTCCGAACCGGTGGTTTTTTATATTGCTTTTAAATTTAGGTTTTGGGTTATATATTTTTTTGACTATTTGAAAGCATATGCAAGAATTTATTCGAATAAAAAACATTTTGATTTTGAGTAATACATAGGACTACTGGTAACAAAATGGTTAAATCAGTGATCCGTCTCTCTCTCTCTCTCTCTGCTACTGACTTCATGCATCAACTGTAAAAGATTACGGCTGTACATCTCCTCCGAAACACGGAGGAGGGCAGATGTTTACGGATTAACCTGCAGATAAATTTTATTAAACGCGCTTTTTTTATTCATTTGATATACTTAATATATCTTGAGTAAGAACCTCAATATAATGAGAAAAAAAATTGTTCCCCTTAATTGGAGTAAATTCATTAGTTCTTTCAATCCACTGCTTTCCTGTAGAAATTATGATGCACCGACTATATAGACAATTTCGTAGACACTCAGGTACAAAGCGCGTTTAATATCAAGCTAATCCGTTTCCGTGTGAAGACTGAATTAGTATACAAAATGTCACCATCTAATGGTTGGTGACATTTTGTCCTTACCCTGAGAGTGTTGTACGAGGCGACTAACGGAACGCAAAAGACAGATAACCACAAGACGATTAAAACTTGACACAAACCCTAAGTCAACGCGTGTTGCCAAAGTGGCACAGTTGGCTAATTTCCCTCCATCAAAATGGAGGAGGCCAGCCTTAGTCAAGGGGTGAAAGATGAGGACCAAGCAAATCCATTCGCAATATCCTCAAATACAAATAAACTCCGGGAAGCTACTAAAATTGAAAAATCTCCCGTAAGTCACAACTGTGAAGTTGTGTGGTCTTCGTTAAAGGAAACACGTGCGTTCAGACATGATTGCGTTTATTCAATGAAAATAAAAACGTTTCTCACGGCGGCATCGGCACCGAGCATACACAACAGTTTTACATTACATCATTGGTGTATATTACAACTCCCCCGAAAAGATGGGACTACAACCCCTCCCAACAAAAAAAATCAAAGACGTATACAGAAATCACGTTTTATCCTAGGCTAATTATACTAACTTATTATAGTGCTTATACTAAAAGGGATACAATCACAAATAAAACAATTTGGTATTATTCTTATGTACTATAGATATCCTATTGTTTTTTAAAATCTTTACGTTCGGTGACAAGTCTTCTATGACTTCATACGGGCCAGTATATAAACTTTCAAGCTTACCCCCAGTCTGGTTTTTTAATAAGACCCGGTCTCCTTTTTTGTAATGCATGGAATTAGTGGACTTGTCATAAGCAAGTTTTCTTGATATTTTACTTTGTATTAGGTTTTGTTTGGCTTCGGCTTGAGCCTTTGCTAGTCTGAACTTCAGTTCCTTAGGGTAATCATCATAGTTGTATAAAGGTTCGACATCTAAAAGTAAGTTACTGGGCAAATTACATGTTTTCCCGAACACCAATTCGAATGGAGTGTACTTCGTTTCGCTATGCACTGACGTATTATATGAGAAACACCAGAATGGTATCCAGTTACTCCAATCTGTTTTATTGCCTTCACACTGAATTCTGAGATAAGCACTCAAATGTTTATGACTATTTTCAAGTGAGCCTAAAGTTTCGTGATGGTAAGGGGTGGACAAAAGCTTTTCGACCTTCAAAATTTCACATATTTCCACTAAAATACACGAAATAAATTCCGTGCCTTTATCGGATAAAATTTGTTTTGGTATACCGTATCTTAATATAAAATTGTCGACAAATGCTTTAGCCACTGTTTGTGCATCTTTGCGTACCAATGGATACGCCTCTACAAACTTAGTCAGATTACACTGCAGGGTTAAGATATACCTGTTACTATAGTTATCTATCTCTAGAGGCCCCATTAAATCTAAACTGACGATCTCGAAAGCTGAGTTGGCAGTCGATGTTATAACCATAGGTTGTTTTACCTTTTTATTTGAATATTTATGTATTTGACAACTTTTACATTTACGTACATAATTAATGACATCACTAGTTATTCCAGGCCAGAAATACTTTTTCTTTATGTTACTAAGCATTCTGTTTATACCTGCATGCCCACTAGTTGGTAGGAGGTGATAATCGTTTAGAATTACTTTAATTTGTTCGCTATCAGTTACGCGTGTGATGCCCCTTGCTATAAGAATACGCGGAGAACTGGCCTGTGATTCTCTCAGAGCGCGCAACAACATTTTTATTTGTAAAGCATTACTTTTGCTTTTAATAATTAATATTTCCTTTATTTTTATATTACTGCACAAATTTTCTAGATCCCTCGCTAACACTGACGGAGTAGATAACGATTGGGTACGTAGATAAATTAATGACCGTGCAGGTAAAAATATGCAGTGATTATGTTCCGAAGTTGTTACGTTATTAATATGTGATAACTCCGATTGTACGGTTTTGTCACAAAAAATAAGTTCAATTACATCGTGAGGTCTTTTGAGAACCTCTACTGTTGCGGGCTGGTGTGGGTTACAAAAAGGCAATTGCGATGTACTTTCGTTAAGTTCACACTGTTGCAACTTTTTCTTTTGGGCTCGTGTCATTGCCATGATTGCTTTATCGTGCATATTCTTTAAATCGCAAGACGATATTGATATACGGCTTAATGCATCGGCGGCTGCATTATTACAACCTGGAACATATTCTACGTCAAAATCGTACTCTTCGAGATAAAGCCTAAATTTAGTCAGCCTACTAGACGGGTCATTTAAGCTAAAGAGATATACAAGTGGCTTATGATCTGTTAATATTTTAAACTTCACATGGCAGGGTCGCCATGTGAAGTTGTGTGGTCTTCGTTAAAGGAAACACGTGCGTTCAGACATGATTGCGTTTATTCAATGAAAATAAAAACGTTTCTCACGGCGGCATCGGCACCGAGCATACACAACAGTTTTACATTACATCATTGGTGTATATTACACAACTTTCAGTGTGAACCGGGCCCAATATCCGGATGACGATGACAGACACCCGGATATAACCCGGATGTACGTTGTGAATCGGATTTAACAGTTGAACCTATATAGGGTGTAACAAAAACCGGTTATAAATTATTTTATATAAATTTAAACTACATATTATTCTATTTTTAAGTACGAGAGAAACAGACGATCACAAAATGACTTTTGCATCTTAAATTAGCAACATGAATATCGTCAATACCATCCTACAAGTTAAGTAATGCATAGATGTTGCACAATTGTGCTTAGAGTTTATTTGCTTATTTCTGTAGTCATTTTCGTCAATATTAACACAATATAGCTTTTTTATGTATTATTTTATATACCAATTGAACTTTAGTCATGTAAATTTTATCACCAACCTCAAATTCGTCACGTTTACAACTATCATCATCATTCGGATCTGTTTTTCAAAAGCCACTTGGCTGCAGATCCTAATTACCTCTGTGTTTTGAAGGGGTGATAACTTGTATAGGCAACTTGGGGAGGGCAGACGGCATCACTTCGTGCAAAAAGCTAGACCAGCCAACCCAGAGGAAGACGAGAAACTCCCCAATAGAAATTGGGAATTAAAGCCTAAGAACAAGTATGTACCTCTAATTTAATAAAAATTAAAATTCAAATAATTTATTTTGCTTAGGTCATAATGCCATAGCCCACGGGATTGCCAAACTCAAGTGGCACTGGGCAGGGCACATAGCGCGCAAGACCGAGGCCCGATGGGGCAGAAAAGTCTTCGAGTAGCGACCACGTTCCGGAAAGCGAAGTGCTGGTAGGCCTCCCACACGGTAGACCGATGACCTGGTTAAGGCGCCGGAAAACGATGGATGCGGGTGGCCCAGGACAGGCATTTATGGAAATCCTTGGGGGAGGCCTATGTCCATCAGTGGACGTCTTTTGGCTGAAATGATGATGATGATGAGGTCACAATAAACACCTTCAAATTGTCAACGTATTATTCATAACATTTATACAGGGTGGTCATAAAGTCGTGGATCAAACGAAACCAGCGGTTAGATGGGGCCATCAGCAGCAAAAAATTGTTCTACGGGAGGTCCTTAGGATCAACCCCTGCAGAGTTACAATAGATTTTGTGTTTTTATGAGAAATTGTCTTTTTATTACTAAAATTTGATAAAATTCGAAAAAATCTACACCCTATATCTTTTTTATAATTTTCACTAGATTGGTACTGATGAGTCCTTTCGTTAGACATGCTATTTATGGTAGTTTATTGGGTGTGTTGAAGATAATATTAAGTTTTACGAAAGCAATAATTCTTAAATCAAAACTTGTTACTTACTTCGGACCCCACTGTGAAAAAAAAATACTCTACAGAAAAGTGCCACTGTATCACAATTTTTGGCGCATTTAATAGGGATTCTAAAAAGGTATTACACATGGCTATGCGTGGCTTCGATATCTTTCAAGGACGATCTTTTGTAGCAAGGCCAGAGTTAATTCATACATAAAACTCGGTTAGGCCTACTAACCTAACCTTACCTAAGCGTGATCGTTTTCCGGACTACAGGGTCTTTATCGTCGTTTCAGCCCATAAATTACCCACTACTGAGTCGGGCCTCCTCTAAGTTCATGTTGGGAGATTAGCCTACTGTGCCACGCAGCCAAGACGGGTTGACACAGGGTTTGCTTCAAGTTTTCCTTCTGTTGCGGCTAAGTGATCTGCCTAATGCGTTCTTTTAGTCGCTTCTTACGACACCCTCAATATGGTATGGGCTGGTGACACCACACGGACAATTTATTAGAATTGTATTCTTTATGTGCGTACTAATTCGTACATGGAGGGAGTCTTACCGGGTCAGCAAACCCTGTGCCAACCCGTTTTGCCAGCGTGGCACAGTAGGCTAATGTCCTTCCATGGATTGTGAGTAGGCCCGGCACAGTAGTGGGTAATTTATTTGTGGAAACGAAGACGATAAAGAATAAACAATGTCACCAACCCGTACCATATTGAAGGTGTCGTAAGAAGCGACTAAAAGAACGCATTAGGCAGATCACCTAGCCGCAACAGAAGGAAAACTTGAAGCAAACCCTGTGTCAACCCGTCTTGGCTGCGTGGCACAGTAGGCTAATCTCCCAACATGAACTTAGAGGAGGCCCGACTCAGTAGTGGGTTATTTTAGGCGCTGAAACGACGATAAAGACCCTGTAGTCCGGAAAACGATCACGCTTAGGTAAGGTTAGGTTAGTAGGCCTAACCGAGTTTTATGTATGAATTAACTCTGGCCTTGCTACAAAAGATCGTCCTTGAAAGATATTGAAGCCACGCATAGCCATGTGTAATACCTTTTTAGAATCCCTATTAAATGCGCCAAAAATTGTGATACAGTGGCACTTTTCTGTAGAGTATTTTTTTTTCACAGTGGGGTCCGAAGTAAGTAACAAGTTTTGATTTAAGAATTATTGCTTTCGTAAAACTTAATATTATCTTCAACACACCCAATAAACTACCATAAATAGCATGTCTAACGAAAGGACTCATCAGTACCAATCTAGTGAAAATTATAAAAAAGATACAGGGTGTAGATTTTTTCGAATTTTATCAAGTTTTAGTAAAAAAAAGACAATTTCTCATAAAAACACAAAATCTATTGTAACTCTGCAGGGGTTGACCCTAAGGACCTCCCGTAGAACAATTTTTTGCTGCTGATGGCCCCATCTAACCGCTGGTTTCGTTTGATCCACGACTTTATGACCACCCTGTATACAATTCAATATTTGACTGTCTACCACGAGTTCAGAACGCAACCCCTGCTGTGAAGAACTGCCAACAAACACAAAGGACTTTATTTTCTTGCGGTCCTATTTCGTATAGTTACAATAACCTAAACAATATAAGTAAACGATGACGATAAAATATGCGGATGTTGTTTTAGTACAAAATTTGTAGACCAATTGATGAAGTTATTTTGGATTATACTACTAGTACGACTGGTCAGCCCATAAATGACACAGTGCTGAGTCACTCAAATTACCTACATGGAGGGTAATTATTAAAGAATTAGGTAATTTTGGATTATAATAGATTGTTGTTGTAGTACGTTCGTACTGGCCGTTACGTTGGACGACGATTTTAAACGATTTTAAGTTGTCAAATAATTAAGTATTATTCAAAAAGTAGAACTTTTTTGCGTCGTCCAAAAATTGCCTAAGACTTCGGTAGATAGTTAGTCATAGAAAAAAAATAGAACGTGTTTTCTATAATTCTTGATTCTATCAACCGATATATAATTTTTAATAAAAAATACGCATACATGGTTTTCAAATAACTCTTATGTCAGCTAACAGTAAATCCAGTTAGTGCAACACAAATTGTGTCTGAAGCAATAAAGCGATTTCAGTGTTCATTCCGCGCGGTAAACTCGATACGAACTGATTCCATTTAACTAAAGCTTTGGATACACTGAACTTCACTGCATGAAGGATTTAGAATATGTCAGTAACCCGTTCCATGTTGAGAATGTCGTAAGATACACCTTTTTTCGTCGGAAATCCTGATGGATAGCTGTCCGTTGCCGATTGCCTGAAAAAGGGCCACGGGTTTCACTCCCCAATGGGGACAATGCTCCGCGACTCTGGTGGGGCCTTGGCCCGCTTTTAGTAACAAGCGGGCCTCACGATTTAAGGGGAGCTATGGACGCTCCCCAGCCCATCGAGGGGCACGTGCGGAAAATTGCACGTGCCCGCCCCTCCGTAGCTATCGGCGGCAGCCCCGGCCCGCCTTGTTCGCGGCAGTTTAAGGCTCGAGGCAATTCTGAGGACAGAGGAGTACCCGGAGCCAAAAACCAGGGCTTCTGTGTGCCGCCTTGCGTCTGGCCTCTCACCCTGGGTCCGCTTGGCATGGGTGGCCCTAAGCCGGTATGGCGCCCAACGGATTCTAAAGGCACGCAAGCCCCCTTCCCACAACAAGGTGGCAGCACGGAAGAGGGGGATGAAGCACATCATCATCATAATCATCATTTCAGCCAAAAGACGTCCACTGCTGGACATAGGCCTCCCCCAAGGATCTCCACAAAGGCCGGTCCTGGGCCGATCTCGCAGGGAAACTCCGAGCATAGCCCTCTCCATTGCCCTTTGGGTGACTTTGAGCCTTCTGATGGAGCCCATAGTGAGCGACCACGTCTACTACCATGACCCAAATAATTTTTCATGAGACTATTCGAATTTCGAAAATTGCTTCAAAATTCCTTCATTACTATTTACATTAATTAAATTACGACTGATAGGTGTGTGTGGAGACTATCACCTAGTGTGGGTATGGTGTGATAATGGTATTTATAAATATGACGATTTATAAGAGTTTTGTGATGAAACCTACGTAAATAAAGTTCCTTTTGTGTTTGAATCAAAATAGCTAAAACACTTGTCTAATCTTGTTGCATTTATTATTATTACTTAGTTCGTGAATTAGGTACATGTTTTTATACAGACCCTGGGATACCTAGTGCAAGGGTTCTTTCAAAACAACTCACAGTCCTATGAAATTATGTGTCAATAAAATTAAGGGTGCAAACCGTGATCTGAGCTGTGTAATTAAATTTGATTTGCTACTACATATATAAATTTATTGAGGTAATAATTAACTTTATGTTTCCTTAGGTTTTCGCGATTATTACACATTGAAATTAAACACTTTTTAACGGATTTATCGCGTGTAATATTACATTAATTAATTCCCGACGTTTCGAATGCTTTGCAGGAGTCGTGGTCGCGGGAGAGACTAGATGACAGTTGTCTTCAAAAGTAGGTACAAAGAAACAGTTAAAATCTAACGCCTATAATTTTGTTTTATTGATAACGTTCGCTGTGCACGCAGAAATCGCTTACGGTGTCCAGAGGTCTTGCAGATGAGTGTTTTGCTTGCGATTCGATCAATTTTAACTGTTTCTTTGGACTTTAGAAGACAACTGTCATCTAGTCTCTCCCGCGACCACGACTGCTGCAAAGCATTCGAAAGGTCGGGCATTAATCAATGTAATATACACGCGATAAATCCGTTAAAAAATGTTTAATTTCAATGAACAATTAACTTGTTACCTGTTTTGGATCCGCTAGGAAACGACCTCTGCCAGTTTATCCAAAAATATAAAACTTTACAATGGTCATAGTACGATCAAGTAACTGACATAATAACTATCTTGGATTCGGTCCAAATGTATGACCGGCTCTGTCCGGTAATCCGATGCACCTCGGAGCTTATTATCCGGGTCACGGCATCCGAATATCCGGCTTTGCTAGAGATGCACATGCCATCGATTCGAAGACATTGATATCTATAAAAAAATATGTATTTCCTCTAATGGCTATTGGATATCTAGAGATGCACATAAATTGGTTTCCTATTTTTTTTCCTCATTGGGGACACTTGGTTTGTTCATGAGTACAAGGATGTGGTGTTGTTTTTGCTTTTCACATTTCCCGGTTCCACTCCTGGCTCGGAATAATGATTTTAAAAAACATGTAAAAAACATATTTTTTCTGATAGTCGTCAAAATGTCATTTTTTATATAAGTATGAGCAGGCAGATGACTGCATTCCGCCTGATGTTAAGTGGAAATGCAGTCCAGAAGTGGAGATACCTAGTGCTAAACTATATGTATAGCACTAGCCATCCTCACCCTGCCGGCCCGTAAGTCTTGCTTGACGCTTCGTCTGAAAGACCCCATGTTATAGGTGGGTGGAAATACGCGTGCAGGGAGGGAGGGAGTTCCATGCTTGTGAGGTGCGACAAAGGTACGAGTTGTCAAAGTTCTTCGTTCGCGATGGAATGGCGGCTACTGTGAATCGTTGGCATCGAAGGGATATTGTTAGGAAATCTGATAGTTTTCTTGTAATGTTTTGTATGTTATATTTGTGATTTGTTATACATTTTCTTTTCAAAATTATATAATAAACAGGTATATTTCCAGCAGCTTCAAGTGCGGTGAGCACGATCAATAGTAAATCTATCTATCTTTTTAAGCAAGAAACATCGATAGAAAGTTTCCACCCCTATCCTAGATACGTGGATCCACATCGAAAATGATTGGAATTGTCGCAGAAATGAAATAACGGAAAATAAAAGTCGGAACTGTTTTATCAATTTCTATAGAAATCCATTTTACTTTGCCTCTTTGTCTTAGAACTGGCATAACGCCAGACTGTATTTGCCAAATGGGGTCGGAAAAGGGTCGTGTTAGCCAAAGACCTTTTTAAACTGAAAATACATTTGGATTGTAATGTAATTCGCTTTTGAAACACAATGTACCAATTTCTGAAGGATTTGACTGACCCAAAAAAGGGTAAGAGAAAAGAATATAATGATTTCTTAAGTTTTCGCGATTATTACATATTGAAATTAAACACTTTTTAACGGATTTACACTTTATAACAGAGGCTCGACCAAGTCTGCAGTATGTGAACACACTTTCAATAAAACCAGCCGGTACATTCATTTTGATAGATCTCAAATCTTTGCCAAAGAAAATCATTACATTCCAATAATGATCCGCGAGGCTATTGAGATTAAAAAAACATCCAAATTTCAATAGAGAGGATAGTTGGCGAGTACCACCTCCTGGGATCCAGTCATTAAATTTATCAAATCACTCATCTGCAAGACCTCTGGACACCGTGAGCGATTTCTGCGTGCACAGGGAACGTTATCAATAAAACAAAATTATAGGCGGTAGATTTTAACTGTTTCTTTGTACTTTTGAAGACAACTGTCATCTAGTCTCTCCCGTGCCCACGACTGCTGCAAAGCATTCGAAACGTCGGGAATTAAAAAATGTAATATACACGCGATGAATTCGTTAAAAAGTGTTTAATTTCCACGAATATTATAAGTTATGGCCGAGAAAAGACTTCTTTTGCAAGGGAAATTTTATCAACTTCTACTACTACTCAACCCATAAATGACCCACTGCTGAGCCTCCTCCCAACATAAGGAGGGTAATAAGCTTACTGTGCCACGCTCGCTGGCCAGACGGGTTGGCACAGGATTTCGTTTCACGTCCTTCTCCTGCGCCTAGGTTAACGGCCTTGACATATCATTTGTTCCTTACGTCCCCCCAGGATGGAAGGGGGTGGTGACACAATGTATGCTAAATCCGTCACCAGACGGACAGTTTACAAACAGTTCTGATATTTCGATTATTTGGTTACGTCTGCCCTCACTAAATAGAGGGAGAGAAATTATTTTAATTGCCACGCTCAAAACGACATACAGCAAACCACAACAAACAGTTCATAACATTTACACGAAGAAGAAGAAGAACAAACAGTTACATACAAGCACAATTTAACTTAAGTAAATTTGCATACCGCTGTGTATATTTTTAACTTAAAAATATTAATATGGGGTTTTTCAACAAGAACTTTGTTTTTCAATGGGAAGAAACACCAGTCACATGACAGTTTTGACATTTCGTTTTTTGACGTATTCGTAGTAGATGCTGTGGCAATTGTTACAATGAATTGAATTTTGCTTGAAAATCTAAGTAAAATAAATAAAAACCACTATGAAACACGGTGGACCAATGACCTGGTTAAGGTCGCCGGATGCGATAAACGACGAATGGGGTGGCCCAGGACTGGCCTTTGTGGAAAACCTTGGGAGAGGCCTATGTTCAGCAGTGAACGTCTTTCGGCTGAAACGATGATTATGATGATGATGAAATTGGTGTTAAAGTTACATTTCGTAAAAATCTTGATATTCATTCGGACAACATAATCGTCATTGTCGAACAAATGACTAAGTAAGAAAAAATACAAATAACTTTTAATGCTCCAATTGCTCTGTTATATGTTTAACTGATGACTTACTTACTTCTCAGCCCATAAATGACCCACTGCTGAGTCGGGCCTCCTCTCATCACAGGAAGGGTAATTAGCCTACTGTGCCACGCTGGCCAGACGGGTTGGCAAAGGGCAAAGGGTTTTGTTTCAAGTTTTCCTTCTCCTGCGGCTAGCTTTTCAGCCTTGTCATTTTCTTTTGTCGGCTCTTACGACACCCTCGGGATGGAATGGGGTGGTGACACTATGTATTCTAAATTCGTCACCACACCGACCTATATAAACCTACGAACAAATGAAAATTACAAAATTACAAATAACTTAGAATGCTCTAATTGCTCTGTTTTATGTCTAACTGATGACAAAATTACATAAAAATTTCCTCTACACGGAATGCGGAACAGTCTAATACGGAATGTTACTACATTCCGTATTCGTGTGGTGACGGATTTAGAATACATAGTGTCACCACGACTCACCACCATAATCAATATTGAAGGTGTCATAATGACAAGCCCCTAGCCGAAGGAAAACTTGAAACGAAACCCTGTGCCCGTCTGGCCGGCGTGGCACAGTAGGCTACGCCCCCCCCCCTGTGATGGTAGGAGGCCCGACTCAGCCGTGGGTCATTTATAGGCGGAGAAGTAATAGCAGTAACAATCACATGTAAAAGGCAGGTCGTCGGGTCCAAAACTTTTGAAACTACGTTAAAATCAAAGTTACAATGGTCAAGCGCTTTCAGTTAATGTAAGGCCGAGGTGCCAATAATAGCGTTTTCAGCCGCCTTATCCTCTCAGCTGATAAATTGCACCATACGAAGTCATATCTCCTCAGATCTGATTGGAGGAAGTTATAAGTATATATCGTCTCAAGCTAAGCAACTTAATGCTTTTGTTATGGTAACGAGATGGATGATAAACTACTTAAATACATTTTTTTTTGTAAATACATGTACATAATATTATAGATAGAAAACACCCAGACCCGGAACAAATACTTGTAGGTCGTACAAATATTTCTTCCGTGCGGGAATCGAACCCGCGACATGCTGCGAAGCAGTCGATCGCTCAACCACTGCACCAACTTTATTTACATTTATTCGGTGACCGACTATTTTAAGAGCCGTAGAGGAAATTCTTTAGCCGAAAACCTAGCTGCGAGGGAAGCAACAGAATATTCATCATCATCATTTCAGCCAAAAAACGTCCATTCACGTTCTAATTCATTCACAGAATATTACACTTCCCCTAAATATCCTTCGTAAAGATAGAGACAGGCCACAGTTGGGTAATTGCTCTCCGTGAATTTGGAGGAGGTCCGTAGTGGGTAATTTGTCTGAAATGATGATGATAGCGGTATGGGGCTACCAGTGAGACCTAGCCTTACCTCCGCACAATCATTTGCAAGTCGAAATGTAACGATCACTCGGCGTTCGTATAGCTGCAGCTTCCTATTCAATTTGCAAATTGTTCGCCACTACGTAAAGACATACAGACCAGTAAAATTGGTGCTGGATTGTTCCTATATAGGCAGTTGATATATACCACTCTTAGGTAGTTTCAACTCAGCATATGAATTACCACCGCCGCCTTTGAATCACGAGGTCCTGGGTTCGATTCCGGGGCCGGGCAAGTGTCTTTGTGGAAACCAGAGGCAGTTGTTCTGAATCTGGGTGTCTTTCTGCTCGAGAATTTCATGTTTGTAAACTACCTCCGCGATACAGGTAACGTTTTTATAAAAAAAAAAACTACTTATTCGACTTGCCTCATCTGAGCTTTTTTGACACGTCTTATACACGATATTTTCACACCGTTTCACCCCCACCGCACGCTGGGAAAAAGCGCGTGTTGTAAAAGTCAACAAAACCCAGCACGCTTGGTGGTCGTGTGTTTGTGAGAGCCATTTCCTTAAATTTCCTGCTCCATCTTAGACCCTGGCGTTGCTTACCATCACGCAAGCCTAGGATCAAAGGCATTCTAGTACCTCATCATCATCATCATTTCAGCCAAAAGACGTCCACTGCTGGACACAGGCCTCCCCCAAGGATCTCCACAAAGGCCGGTCATGGGCCGCCCGCATCCACTGCTTTCCGGCTACCTTAACCAGGTCGTCGGTCCACCGTGTGGGAGGCCTACCAGCACTGCGCCTTCCGGAACGCGGTCGACACTCGAGGACTTTTCTGCCCCATCGGGCGTCGGTCCTGCGAGCTATGTGCCCTGGCCACTGCCACTAGTACCTAATAGGTAAAAAAATATATACATTTTCAATTTACCATTTACTACCGGCTCGGAAGCTCGGAGTTATGAAGCAGTTACATAGAAGAGCCGACAAGAAAAACTGTAGTTACTTTTTCAAATCGCGATTTTTGTATAGTAAATATAATAGTATACTAGCGACCCGCCCCGGCTTCGCACGGGTGCAATTATGACATATAAACCTTCCTTTTGAATCACTCTATATATTAAAAAAACCGCTTCAAAATCCGTTGAAGATTTAAGCATACATAGGGACGGACAGACGACAGCGACTCTGTTTTATACTATGTAGTGATAGTGATAGTGACTTAGTAGTGGCTATTATAAAGGTTTGTTATAAATGTCACGAAATTCGACATGAACATAGTTTCAGACGCCGCAGGTAATAAACAAACACGGAATTTCGTGTATTCGTGTATGTGGAAAAGTTTTTTTCGGATTTTCATATTGAATTTAATATAAACGGGTTCATCGCGTGTATTAAACATTTTTTAAACCCCACAGTTTTTCTCGTGCGTTGATTTCAGCGACGCGTTCGGAACAATGCGAATTGAAAAAAGGGAAAATGAAAATTGTTTAATTTCATTTTCCGAGTGACAGTGTTCAGTCGTGCGGATTTATAATACATTATGTCACCACCCCATTTCACCCTGAGGGTGTCTTGATTTGAAACCCTATGCCAACTGGCCGGCGTGACAAAGTAGGCTAAATTCCCTCCAGTAATTGGAGGAAGCCCGACTCAGCAGTGGGTCTTTTACTACTTGAGTAGTGAGTTAGTATGTGAGTGACTGTCTGGTCTAGAATATCAAATTAAATAAAAACTAAATCATTTAATTAAGTTTACGAGATTATTCTCTCCATGTGATTGGAGGAGGCCCAACTCGGCAGTGGGGAAAGACCCGCAATAATGATGTCGATGATGAAATATTAAAAAAAGAATTAGAAATTTTTAAGTCGATTGAAAAGAATATACTATTACCAGTACTCAGCCCATAAATGACCCACTGCTGAGACGGGCCTCCTCCCATCACAAGGGGGTAAATTAGCCTACTGTGCCACACTGGCTAGATGGGTTGGCACAGGTTGTCAAACTCAATAAAAAAAAAGGAACTTTATTTACGTAGGTTTCATCACGAAACTCTTTTAATCGTCATATTTATAAACACCATTATCATCTTACGGCCCCTGTCCCACACTAGGTGGTAGTCTCCACACACACCTCTCAGTCGTCATACCTACATTCACACCTTTCACACACAACTCTTCTCAACTCCTACAATCTCTCCATCTCCCCTGATCGCTCACAATCCCTGCGTTCACTCACATTCATGCCGAAACTACCACCGGTTCGGAAGGCTGCTCTACAGAGAAGAGCCGACAAGAAACTCTGTAGTTGCTTTTTTAAAATTATTGGTCTTGTTCACATGTTTGTCGTATCAAGTTGTCCTTCTCTTCCGGCTAGGTTTTCAGCCTTGTCATTTTCTTTTGTCGGCTCTTACGACACCCTCAGGATGTAATGGGGTGGTGACACTATGTATTCTAAATTTGTCACCAAACGGATCTATTTAAACCTACGTACAAATGAAAATTATTCCTTCTCTTGCGGCTAGGTTATTGGCCTTATCATGTCTTTCGTGGGCTCTGACGAGACCCTCCGGACGGAATGGGATGGTGACACTATGTATTCTAAATACGAATATAATATAACACATATTTTTATCCATTAAATCACTACATAGTATAAAACAAAGTCGCATTTTTTGTCCGTCCCTATGTATGCATAAATCTTTAAAACTACGCAACGGATTTTGAAGCGGTTTTTTTTAATAGATAGAGTAATTCAAGAGGAAGGTTTATAGGTATAATAAAACCCGTGCAAAGCCGGGGCGGGTCGCTAGTTAGATATATAGATAAGTCTTTAATAAACAAAGTAATAAGATAACAAACCACAGAACATGTAGGTACAATTCTAGTTTTTTTTTTGGGTTTCGGCCAAACTCGATCCAAAGCCGAATTGGTCTCGGCCTAACCCAAAAAGCGTCCATCCCTAGTAGTCAGTGGGCCGGCAAACGAATCGGTCACTGAATAAAATCCCATTTCCAAGTTTTATCGCTTCGGTGAAACGCGAAGTTAAAAGTATTACTACATAAAGTCTTTACTGCAAAAGGAATATGTAACGCTAGTTAGGTAATTATCTATGTTCTATTAACCACCGAGTTTGGTAACGATAACGGTTATACTACAACTGCTACTTTCCGTGTAGTGACGGATTAAGAATACACAGTGTCGCCACCCCATTTCATCCTGAGGGTGTCGTAGGAGCCCACATAACTATGTGATAAGGCTAATAACCTAGCCGCAAGAGAAGGAAAACTTTATATATTAAGGTGAATGTTCCAGGGTAGCCCGCGAAATTCAAATTTTCTTACGTTTTTTGCAATTTGCAGGGCAGTGCTAGGTTGTATGATGATGAACATTGGATTAGCGACTGTAAGACGTATGTAGTTACAGAGTTATAATCATCAAACTCATCAATACAACCCTCGAAGCTCTTAAAGGTGCAAGAATGACTTTGACGTTGAAAAAGTTTTTCTTGCACCTTTATGAGCTTGGTATTGATGATTTTGATGTTTATAATTCTATAACTACATACGTCTTACAGCCGCGAATAACATTTTAATCAACATACAACCTAGCACTGACGTGCAAATTCCAAAAAACGTAAGAAAATTAGAATTTCGCGGGCTACCCTGGAGCATTCACCTTAAACTTGTGCCAACCCGTCTGGTCAGCGTGGCACAGTAGGCTAATTACCGTCCATGTCGTTGGAGGAGGCCCGACTCAGCAGTGGGTCGCCTCCGCTAATTGGCTGGGGGGGGGGGGCAATTAGCATACTGTGTTTCGTAACAAGTTTTTTGTTGCGGCTAGGATTCCTGCCTTACAATTTACTGGAGTCGGCTCTTACGATAATCTCAGAATGGAATGGGGTTGTGACACAAAGTATTCTAAATCCGTAACCACACGGAATAAACAATAATACCATCACATTCAACCCATTTATTTGCATCGCGACGCCATTAGCGAAGCACCCACAAAATTTACCGCCCATAAAAATCGCGGGCACATATTAATTAAAAGCAATTAATAAACCGGGTATACCGGTACGCTGGAACCGGGTATGCCGGCATCCGGATATCGGGTAATCCGGCCTCCCTGATCGATGTTGCTGGATGCGAGCCAAATTCCACAAGAACTTTGAACTAGCTAGACATTCCATTTATGTTTAGTTCGTCGGAGTATGAGGTTAGCTCAACGGGCGTTGTCCTAATTTTTAGGCCTTATGCCAACAACGGAATTGTTGATGTCTTAGGGTGATCAAAAGAGATCGTGGTTTTTAGCCCATAAATGACCCACTACTGAGTCGGGCCTCCTCCAACTACATGGAGGGTAATTAGCTAGGTGATCTGCCTCTTTCGCTCCTTTAGTTTAGTAGGTCTTACGACACCCTCAGGATAATGTGGGTTGGTGACATTGGGTATTCTAAATCCGTCACCACAGGGACACAAGAGAGATTGTAAGAATGAGGAATTGTGTATGAAAGGTGAAAGACGACTGATAGGTGTGTATAGAGCTTAATAGCTGATATGGGTTATTTTAATTATTATAAGATTTTTGTGATAAAACCTGCGTAAATAAAGTTCCTTTTGAGTTTGAGGTTGTGAGTTTGAGTTCGTGAATATTTGATGAATATTTGATCTGAATATTTGAGAGGATGTTTGTGACGTCAGTCCTGCGAGATAGCTTAAGATGCCCATTGCCATTTAAGTTTAGCAATCCTGTGGGCTATGTCGGTAACCCTGGTTCGCCTGCGTATCTCCTCATAGCTGATTCGATCTTGCAGGGAAACTCCGAGCACAGCCCCCTCCATTGCCTTTGGGTGATTTTGATCCTTTTGGTCTAATGAAATGGGCATTACCCATTGAACCGCATTCAAAATTTCAGGAACCACTTCAGGCTGACATAACGATAACAACCAAAACACTGAATTTCCCTGTCCTGGCTATTTCGCTTCAGCCTTGTTTCGAATACGCAAAGATTAATATTTGGAAAGACAATACAGGTTTGTGATTTACGAAGACACGCCTGTATTTATGTGATTTTTAACAGACGTCAAAAAAATAACTTCTTTCTTTGTCGCTTCTAGTTTGTTCTATTAATATGTGAATCGCTTCGTGACATCACAGTTTCTAGTCAGATGAAATAGTTTGATGTAGTTTTTATTGTTACTTGAAACGTAGTTTAATCAGGAGTACGATCACCTAGTTAAAGTGTCAAAAAAATCGCTTCATTTGAAGATTGGTGGCGCTAAAGTATTCATCTTATCGTAGTAAGTGTAATAGATAAAATTTAAGGATCTATGTTTTGCGGTGTCGTTTTATTTGGGAGGGTGTGTTGGTTCATTACGCAAAATCACACAGACACCGGAGCGGAAGCGAGACGAAATCAGATTATGTATTGTTTGAATTAGTATGAAAGACTACATACACAATTCAGAGCCTATTTCATACAATTTCGAACAAATTTCCATCTCCAGCTCCCCTCCGCATCGGTGTCTATTGTTGTTTTTTCAAATTTGGTTGGAAATTTTTGCGGAGATTATTTTTTTATTATCTTTGTCGGTTACAGCGATTCTTCATTAAGTGAAATGAATACAAACAGAACATTTTTCTTCATTTCGCAAGGAGGGCAATTTATCAAACGTTTATATTTCAGCAGTTATGTTTCATTGATATTGTGGAATAGGGATGTGACACAACAAAATGTCAAAATCCGCCATTATATTAGCTTGTAGTGGATTTACAGAGCAGTTTTAACACATGGCGACCAGGTCCATGAACAGTCCCCGTGGAGGTACAGTCAGGGCCCACGGGGCAGCAAGCACGGGACGGTACATCCCGGGGACGTTTAGTGGGTATGCCTCCGTCCGTCCTGCTGCTGGCCATCCCCAGGCTGGTTGGTTGGCCATAAAGGAGTTTACCCCGGGTCAATAAATAAATAATAATAAAAAAAGTCCACAATGTAACATATTGCACAACACATAAAAAAAGTGTTGTGCAATAATATGTTACATTGTCCTCACATCTTAGCTTACTATAAATAAACACGAAATCAATGTAACCCAATCAGATGCTTGTAACAGAAAATATGATAAAAAGAGTGTCCATGGAGTTTCTTGTCTGTTCCTCTCCATAGGATCTACTTTTTGGAACATGCAACTAGATTCCTAACTTCACTTTTGACTTTTCAAAAACACCAGTAAATAGGTGTAAATATATAATAAATTGAAATAAATGATTTGAGTTTGAGTTTGAGTCCAATGAACAGTATTTTAATTTCGTTCTACCATATTGGAGGAGACCCGATGCAGTAGTTGGACATTAAGAGACTTAGAGAGAGAGAGAAGGAGAGGGAAAGAGAGAGAGAAATCAGATACTTAAAAAAATCAGACAACCTTTTGAGCAAACATACCTTGCGAAGTGTGCAGTAACAATATTGTACCGAAACTATCGCAAAACTAACGCAAGAGGCAGATCACCTAGCCCCGAGAGCAAATAAACTTAAAACAAAGCCTGTGCCAACCCGTCTGGCCAGCGTGGCACAGTGGGCTAATTACCCTCCCTGTTATGAGAGGAGGCCTGACTCAGCAGTGGGTCATTTATGGGCTGAGTAGTAGTAGTATCCATAATGCCTCAGTCAGAAGCTTGAGCGCCAGCTGAGTAATCACTACATACTATGAAACAAAGTCACTGTCGTCTGTCCGTCCCTATGTATGCTTAAATATTTAAAACTACGCAACGGATTTTGACGTGGCTTTTTTTAATGGATAGAGTGATTCAAGAGGAAAGTTCTTAATGTACTAGTGACCCGCCCCGGCTTCGCACGGGTGCAATGAACATCTAAATTTATCAGTGTTTCTCAACAATATTATGCATGTATTTATTATTCATATAAACCTTCTTCTTGAATCACTCTATCGATTACAAAAAACCGCGTCAAAATCGGTTGCGTAGTTTTAAAGATTTAAGCATACATAAGGACGGCCAGACGACGGCGAATTTTGTTTTAGACTATGTAGTGACAATACATCCATAATATTGTAGAGAAACACTGATAAATTTAGAGGTTCATCATTGCACCCGTGCGACGCCGGGGCGGGTCGCTAGTACACAACATAATTGAAAGGTTTCAAGTTGCCCCAGATACGATCTCAAGCTCTAACCAAAGCTCCACGCTTATAGCGATGTCCGCAAGACAGGGTCGGCAGTAAAGTGGCGAGGCAGCGACATCGGCTTTTATTGCAAGTTGTCACCCAACATGAGTGTTACTTAAATAAGGGCCGCTCCAGACTGCTCATCAAATATCCTCAAAAACCGTATTTGATTTGACATAATAAAATAGTATTAATAACATATTAAAACTGTCAAAATCGGCAATCAAAAACAGCCGGACGTACTGACGTGCATTTCGAGGCACGGAGGAGATAAGCCAGACATTGCTTCAGCAGCAGACCGAACCACAAGCACGCTACGATCATCATCATCATTTCAGCCAAAAGATGTCCACTGCTGGACAGGCCTCTCCCAAGGATCTCTATAAACGCCGGTCCTGGGCCGCCCGCATCCATTGATTTCCAGCGACCAGGTCGTCGTTTCTGCCCCATCAGGCGTCGGTCCTGCGAGCTACGATACTGGCTACTAATTAGACAAGTACATATTTAAAAAAAGGCGTAGCCGCGTTCTGAATTTCGCCAAACAAGAACATTTCTATAAATAGGAAGCAGTACAACGTATTAATTTGAATATAAATGACGCGTTTGTCTGAATAGGCCTTTAGAGGAAAACCATTTACAGCTTTCCTTTGGGTTTATGACATAATTTAACTGATATTGGTGTTTTATTACCGTGGAGCTTTTGATCGTGTAAAACCGAGCTACAGTCCTCGCCAATCTTTATGGCCACTCTGAATGTAGCCGCATTACGCTGTGCACAACACAAAATCTGGTATCAGCGGGACGTACGCGGGGCGGGGAGGCAGGGCACGCCCGCAAGCGTCCTCGCCACCTGCGTGTTTGTGTGAGTGACCTACGTTCGTATGAATTGTACGTTGCGCAACTTCGTACCCGCGGCTACATTCAGAGCGGCCATAAAGATTGGCGAGGACTGTACATACTGAAGACCGAAACCATCGGCACTACCGCAGCCCATAAATGACCCATTGCTAAGTTGAGCCTTCTCCAATCGCTTGCTGGGACTTTCCGAGAGGGGAATGACGATACATGTCATGCTAACTAAAATGCTCTTAGCAGCGGAAACTGGGGAGTTTCCCGGGGCGCCCTGTGATAGTTCCAAGCTTGTCGTGTGGGGGTATACCGCTGGGGTTTTAGTGGGTAGACGAGTTGGTTCCGCAGTTCCAAATAATCGCTGACCCTAACCCCGGGGGGCGGCGGTATGCATAAAGCATTTTTCCAGCGTAACCAAAAAAGGTGACCATCTTTTCTAATTACTATTTACTTTTATTTTAAAAAACCAATCCCCTGCACGAATTATAACCTGTATCGCGGGGGCAGTTTACAAACATGAAATTTACGAACACCAATGAAACCCAGGCTCGCAGCACATGCCTCTGGTTTACACAAAGACAATTGCGCGACCCAAGAATCGAAACGGGGACATCCAACCCGTAGGCCAACAAGGCCACTACCTCGAAGCGCACTGCTCTTACAAGGTTCGTGAAAATTCCACCCGATAATATGTATTTCAATAGCGACAGGCACTTGAGTTTATTTTTATTTATTTGTAAAGCACGCAGTACTGATGTATTTGGGCCGCAGACTCTCGGGGTCTCTTGAAAGGTTTCCCGAACAAAGGGCTGACCTTCCACCGCGCCGCGGTAAACGGGCGTCATTCATTTTGTCGGCAAACGGAAGATTTTTCGTGGTGACGTGAGATGAAAGATCGCGTTTGTCGCGAACAGTACAATAAGCAGCTTGAATATGCTTTGCCATATACTACTTCCATTATTCGGCCCATGAATGCTGAGGCCTCCCCCATTTACATGGGGGGTAATTAAGCTTTGGCACAGGGTTTCACATCAAGATTTCCTTCTCTTGCGGGTAGATTCTTGGCCTTTTCATTTCCTTTTTGTTTTACATTATTTTTTAAATAATTTATATAATATAACACTTAACATTTTATGTATCATATATATGTATTATGTAGTATAATAGCGGCGCGCCCCGGCGTCGCACGGGTATTTAACAAAAAACACTAAAACCTGATATAGATAGACATATATCTTTATAAATGATAGCCTATGTGTTATGACAAGCTCTATAAGTTTCTTCCGAGTTCTTCTCAGCAGTGGTCGCGTTCCGAACTGGTGGAAACCAGGTATGTTATGGAAATATAATTTCGGATCCGGATATGGATACAGAAATGTTAAAAATATTATAAAAGTTTCGTTTACGGTTAAATTAAATTAATTAATTAAATTATTTCGGATTATCCGGTAGTTTCGGATAGTTTCGGTTACGGATATAAGATTTTTATTAAAGTGTTCAGTGGAAACTAAAATATACTACTTTGCCTTGTTTAATTTTTAATATGGTGTTGACAATTTGTAACTGTCCATAATGTCCTATGCAAAATATATGATTTTACTTTAACTTAACCTGGTGTTTAAGCTATACTATTGTAAAGTATCATAAAAATCATTTAGTAGTTTTTGCGTGGAAGAGTAACTAACATTCTTACAGACTTTCACGTTTATAATATTAATATGATACTAGATAAAATGTTTGCTTCAATTTTTATTCACAAATTGTTGTTATTAAATAGTTGAGTCGCTTTCCATACGGTGACGGTGTTCGTATAGTGATGAATTTAGAATATACAGTGTCATATCATGACCCCATTCCGTCCTGAGGGTGTCGTAAAAGCTGACATAAGGAAATTATTAGGCTGAAAGCCGTAAAGAGAAGGAAATCTTGATATCAAAACCTATGCCCGTCTGGCCAGTGTAGGCAAGTAGCCCTCCATGAAATTGGAGGAGGCCCAATTCAGCAGTGGGTCATTTATGGGTTGAGTAGTAGTAGTAGATAGTAGTAGGTAGTAGTAGATCATTTACTATCAAAACGTTATCACAGTACGGACTTTGTTAAAATCATTCATAAGCAGCTTCCTTCCTGTATTTAATAATTATTTTAAAACTTATCACAATGTAAATTAAAACACTAAAAGTTACACGCAAAAAATGCAAATTAAAAAATAACATCACCCAAACTACACAGATAATAAAATCCGAGCGACATTAAAAAACAAACAGCACCCCGATAGTGACGTTCCAAATTCAAAATACTTTGTGGTCGCCAAATTAAAACTAATAAAAAATAATATTCTTACCCAAAGCTAGAGATGTGGCGAAAATCGCAGCGAAGAATATTTTGTGTTTAACCATTGTTGCCACTTTACACTGGAAAATCGTCCGATTTTATTGGCACATAGCTGGCGCGGCGCGTGCGGACTGTACGCGCGTCTGACGCGGTCTGAGGGACAGCGGGGTACCCCACCCTGAGCTACCCTGGGACACCTTTCAAACATACGGCTGTGAAAGTTGGGCGAGGAAAATGCTCGGGAAATTCGGAACGAACAAGCACTGTTACCACTATTAACTGCAAGTGAAAAATCTGTGAAAAGTATTTTGAAGTGGAAACTTCTTTAGCCTTGTCACTTATGCCTATATTGTACCTATACATCCAATAAATAAATAGTCTAATAAAAAAATATATACTTAGTTCCAAAATACACAAAATATTTCCGAACACTCCAGTTTTTTTTGTCAAGATAAGAAACGTTAATTTCTAACTGCACGCCTTTGGTATGTTGGTAATTACTAATAAATAAAGCCGTAGATATTTTTTTTATGTAAGAGCTGGCAGATTTCTGCATTCTGCCTGATGTTAAGTGGATATGCAGCCCAGAGGTGGGGATACCTAGTGCTAAACTTTACGTATAACATTAGCCATCCTCACCCTGCCGGCCCGCAAGACGCCTCTTCACGCTTCGTTTGAAATACCCCATGTTGTAGGTGGGTGGGAATACGTAATCTATTAGATTACAAAGCTTGTAAGTTTAGCAAGAGATTGGTATTAAATACAATTCAAGCGGCTGTGATTTAATGTAGCCTCCTCTTTCATCATCATCTTCATCATTTCAGCCAAAAGACGTCCACTGCTGGACATAGGCCTCCCCCAAGGATCTCAACAAAGGCCGGTCCTGGGCCGCCCGCATCCACTGCTTTCCGGCGACCTTGACCAGGTCGTCGGTCCACCGTGTGTGAGGCCTACCAGCACTGCGCCTTCCGGAACGCGGTCGCCACTCGAGGACTTTTCTGCCCCATCGGGCGTCGGTCCTGCGAGCTATGTGCCCTGCCCACTGCCACTTAAGTTTGGCAATCCGGTGGGCTATGTCGGTGACCCTGGTTTTCCTGCGTATCTCCTCATTTCTGATTCGATCTCGCAGGGAAACTCCGAGCATAGCCCTCTCCATTGCCCTTTGGGTGACTTTGAGCCTTCTGATGGAACCCTCTTTCATGTATTCTCCTAATCATGATATTCATACGCAAAATCAGCAATGTGGGAACCTGTTTAAGATACAAACAGTCCATCATGAGCGTGTCCTAAAAGCCGAAAAAAGGAAATGAAAAGGGCGAAAACCTAGTCGCAAAAGAAGGAAAACTTGAAAGTCAACCTTGTGACAACCCATAGACTAGCAACTCTTGATCCAAAGGCGGCTCATCCAACTCCAGGACCAGGTTGGCAGTCGTCGTTAGTTTGGTAGGTCGAGGCGCTAATAGAAGAGACGTCAGACTTAAGGTGATTGCTCCAGGGTAGCCCGCGAAATTCAAATTTTCTTACGTTTTTTTGCAATTTGCAGGCCAGTGCTAGATTGTATGATGATGAACATTTGATTCGCGGCTGTAAGACGTATGT
Organism: Clostera curtula; assembly: GCA_905475355.2. Classification (NCBI taxonomy): domain Eukaryota; kingdom Metazoa; phylum Arthropoda; class Insecta; order Lepidoptera; family Notodontidae; genus Clostera; species Clostera curtula. The sequence continues at coordinate 601,652 of FR997818.1, read as the reverse complement.
AGTTACAGAGTTATAATCATCAAACTCATCAATACAACCCTCCAAGCTCATAAAGGTGCAAGAATGACTTTGACGTTGAAAAAGTTTTTCTTGCACCTTTATGAGCTTAGAGGGTTGTATTGATGATTTTGATGATTATAATTCTATAACTACATACGTCTTACAGCTGCGAATAACATTATAATCAACATACAACCTAACACTGACCTGCAAATTGCAAAAAACATAAGAAAATTTGAATTTCGCGGACTACTCTGGAGCAATCACCTTAAGACCGCTCCTTTTCACGGAACTCAATAATGATCAGAGAGAGATCAACAGAGATGGATGGATTGTAAGAATGAGAAATTGTGTATGAAAGGTGTGACTGTAGATATGACGACTGATAGGTGTGTATGGAGACTACCACCTAGCGTGAGATAGGGGTCGTAAGATGATGATAATGGTAACTGTAAATATGACGATTTATAAGAGTTTTGTGATAAAACCGACGTAAATAAAGTTCATTTTGAGTTTGATCGGCAGGCGCAGTAGCGGTATGTCACAGCGCCCGCCTCTTGGGATCACAACTAGGTTCTAAATGGTTCGGTAAAACTTTTGTCAGAGCCCACACCAATGGTAGACGACAACGGAGCGTGTAGTCTATAAAAGTTTTAATTAATCGACATAAGACTTGTACACACAGAGGTACAGTTTCGTAAACCTGCTGTTTTTTTTTAAGACTGAAAGTCGATCACTTAGAAGCTTAGAGCTTGAAAGCTTAGAGATGACCCACTGCTGAGTTGGACCTCCTCAATTATATAGAGGGTAATTAGCCTAGTGTGCCACGCTGGCCAGACGGGTTGGCACAGGGTTTCGTATCAAGTTTTCCTTCTCTTGCGGCTAAGTTTTTTGGCCTTATCATTCCTACTGTCGGACACCCTCCGTATGGAATGGGGTGTTGACTGTATGTATTCTAAACCTGTTACTGAATGTTATGATTAGGAGAATACCTGAAATTAAAACTGCAGACCTGGCTGGGTGAAAGACGGGGTAACTATGCTTAAATCCCAGTCGCTTAAAGTTGTATTTTAAACACTTCTCCTGATAGTCTTACAAGCTTAACAATCTACGTTTTTATATAGTAGATAGTAATTGCCTTACCAAAGGCGTGCAGTTAGAAATGACACACGGACGGTTTAAAGTAGGAGAATTTTAAATTTACAACAAATCTGTAATCTAATTTTTTTTATATTATACGAGAATAATATTTATCTCCAGATAACGGCCTCCTCCAAGCAATTCCATTTACTCCTGTCCAAATTCGGCCTATTGCCACCTCGATCTCGTCTTTCCACCTTCAATTGGCCGGCCGGTCTATGACCATATCCATGATAAGCGATTGTAAATCTTACTAGCATTCACACAACACACGCAAATTGATTTATTTACTTAGACGTGAGAGTTTCTATCTATTGAATCGCGTTTACGTCAATTGACATTTGTATTGTATTTACAAGAACGCCATCTACTTAGTCTCATAGCACTTGCTTTCACTTGTCATAATTTGTATAGAGTAGGTGCCCGACAAGTCATTTCCTTGAATTGCCTGCTCCATCTTAGACCCTGGCGTTGCTTTCCATCACGCAACTCTAGGGTCAACGGCATTCAAGTAACTAATAAAAAAATTAGGCCCCGACAAAAAGAGGCGTATTGTAAGTTCTGGGCGTCTGTGTACAGTTCTCGCCAAACTTTATGGTCGCTCTGAACGTAGCCGCATTAGGTACGCTGCACAGAACTCAAAATAAAGTCTCAGGGGAGTAGACGCTGGGCACGCCCGCGCGTTAGTGTGAGTGTGCTGCGTTCGTATTGGTTATGAAATGTACAATGCGCAAGTTTGTACCGACGGCTATATTCAGACCGGCCATAAAGTTTGGCGAGGACCATAACTGTGTGTCAGTTCCTGGCATTCTCCTAAACGAATGGTGCAACTATGAACAGTGAAGGAGGTATTCTATAGTTCGCAGTGGAGATACAGTCAGGATCCACGGGGCAGTTAGCGCGGGACTGTGCATCGGGGGATGTTTAGTGGGTAGGGGGCGCCCCTCACGGCGCATGGGTGAACCCAAGTCCCACCAGCCGCACATCAGCCTGGGTTGGGATAGTCCAACAAGGATTTTACCCCCCACAAATACAAAAACGTATTCTAGCCGCTTCATCACAAAACTCTTATAAATTGTCATGTCCAAAACTACTATCAATACTCCCATCAGCGTCATATGTACATTCCTACCTCATCATACGCTTATTCTCATTCACACAATCCATATAATCTCTTTACCCTCAACCCTATTGCTGCCATGCTGCTTCAGAGAAGAGCCGGAAAGAAAGAAGTTTTCCTTCTCTTGTGGTAATCGGCATTGTCATTTCCTTTTATCACTCCTTTTTCTAGATGTATCGGAAGAAATTCAAATTGGTTATTATTGCCGACCCTTTAAAATGGGATAACATGACGGAGATGCTAGCCCTGATAGAGCTGACGACGAGCTGACTCGCAGGAACCAAAACACCACCTCAGGTGGTATTAGGAATGGGATTCCAATTGATGGGTACGAAGAGGCAAGCAGTTTATCTATACGAATAAATAAAATTGGAGTGTCTGTTTGTAATAATAAATTAACCACTTTTTACTAAATGCGTAGTACAGTACATAGACCAAAATATCCTTTTTTTAGTATTTTTGTCTGTCTGTTTGTTCCGGCTAATCTCTGGAATGGCTGAACCGATTTAGACGGGACTTTCACTAGATAGCTGATGATATATTAGGAAAAACTTAGGCTACTTTTTTTAACTAGCTTCGCCCCGCGGCCTCTCCCGCGGGTAAATCGCACCCGTGCGAAGCCGGGACGGGCCGCTAGTTAGTCATGAAACCACAAATATAAAATATAGATTTAATGTAGTTATTTGCGCTCTTTAGGGGCTGACGATGATGATGATTTGTGTATTGGCAAAAGCGTCCTCGTGTCGGTAATTGCTCGCAAATAACGGGCAGAGTCGCGCGGTGAACGAGTGCGTAATGGCGATGAAAAGTCCACGGCATACAGACCAAATTTGGCCCTGAAACAATCAAATAATAGGTACAGCTAGTTTTTTTTTATCAGTGAATTGAATGCCTTTGACCCTAGGCTTGCGTGATGGAAAGCAACGCCAGGGTCTAAGACGGAGCAGGCAATTCAAGGAAATGCCCTTTAAGGTACCGGCTCTCACATACACACGACGAAACACAATAAAACTGCTTGGCGTCGGACTTCCTGAGGGCCATAGCTAGCCGGGAGGACCATTCGATCCTACCACCAAGCAGTAATAAAAATAATATTTTATAATTTAACCAGCTAACTCGGCATCGCTATTAAAAAAGGGGTTAATCGTAGAGGAGTGAAAATGTAGGGTTTTATGTATTTATGTAAGTATGAATAGAATAGAATATATTAGAATACTCTTTATTGTACACCAAAAGTATTAAAAGTTAACATGGCAACAGAGAAATGCAACAAAGAAATGTACAATGGGCGGTCTTATGGCACTAGGCGATTTCTTCCAGACAACCTTTGGATGGTTAAAAAAATAATGTCTAAATTTTGGTCTAGACCCCGTTAACATTTAGGGGTATGAAAAATAGATGTTGTGATTCGCAGACCTACCAAATGTGAATATAAATTTTCATGAAAATCGGTCGAGCCATTTCGGAGGAGTTCAATAACAAACACCGTGACACGAGAATTTTATTGACTATATTAACTATATTTTATTATTTTTACACTGAACTGCTTCGTTCTGTAGGCACGATACTCTCATTTCGGAAGGCTATGGGGTTTTTGTTTAACCCTATATTAAAGAAATACTTTTTCACAATACTTTATAGCGTTTAGTTTAAAACTACCATTATCATCCTACTATTCTTGTCCCACGCTTGGCGGTGTTCGCCAAACATTCATATCGGCCGTCATATCTATATTCACACATTTTATACGCATGTTTTTAAGCCATCGAACTCTTGTTGGGTTTCCCATGACCCTTACGCCCTCCTGTTCAACTACTCTTAGTTCTCTTACTGGTTCAAAAATACTCACCCATATCCGCCAAACCACTCAAAGTTGTCCATCATTGTCCAAACCACATAGCCAGTCACATTAATGCCATCTGTTAGAGCTAGCAATACCTAAAAACAAAGTTTGCAATAAAATAAACATTTAATCAAGTTCGCTCATGTTAGCTGTACGCTATTGACAGGCCAAAATAGGTGGTAGGTAACATAATCGTCTACCACCAAACAGAGAATACTGCTATACAGAGAAGAGCCGGCAAGAAACTTTTTATTGTTATTACTATATCTTCATTTTTCACCCCTAAAAGGACCCCCTGCATTAGGTTCGTCAAGTTTAGAAGTGGGATTATCCTTATGTGCAACACTTCTTTTGCAACTTGAATTTTTGTGCCATAAACACACTGAGACTGGATGAAACCGATTAATGCGGTATTTTTTATATGAAACCAGGTTTGGTAAGCAGTATGTTTTATCAAAAACAATTTAGTTATTTAATCAACTTCTAGTTTTTAAAGAATGGTTAACTTAAGGTGGATGCTCCAGGGTAGCCCGCGAAATTCAAATTTTCTTACGTTTTTTGCAATTTGCAGGGCAGTGCTAGTTTGTATGATGATGAACATTTCATTCGCGGCTGTAAGACGTATGTAGTTACAAAGTTATAATCATCAAACTCATCAATACAACCGTCCAAGCTCATAAAGGTGCAAGAATGACTTTGACGTTGAAAAAGTTTTACTTGCACCTGTATGAGCTTGGAAGGTTGTATTGATGATTTTGATGATTATAATTCTATAACTACATACGTCTTACAGCCGCGAATAACATTTTAATCAACATACAACCTAGCACTGACCTGCAAATTGCAAAAAACGTAAGAAAATTTGAATTTCGCGGGCTACACTGGAACATTCACCTTAAGCGGAAATCTTTTTAGTGTATTTACATGGTTTGTACTTATCAATAAATCACTGTGTATACAATTTTAACCTACTTTTCAGTCCTTATACTACCCACTGCTGAGTCGGGCCTCCTCCAACTACAAGGATGGTAATTAAACTACTGTGCCACGCTGGCCAGACGGGTTGGCACTGAGTTTAGTATCAAGTTTTCCTTTTCTTGCGGCTAGGTTTTCGGCCTAGTCGTTTCCCATTGTCGACTTTTGCGACACCCTCAGGATGAAATGGGGTGGTGGCACAATGTATTATGCTTCACCACGCGGAGAAAATATATCCTACCGACGCCAAATGCTCGTTGATGTAGCTGGATCGCCTGTCGTCATCCAATCTGCCACTGAAGCTGGGGTAGCCGTTCTCTGTGATCATCACCTCATTAATGTCATAAGTCTTCTTTAACCAATGCAACTGACGGTACAAGCCTTGAGGGTATACCTAGAACAACATTTTTTTTATCAGTTACTTGAATGCCTTTGCCCCTAAGCTTGCGTGGGGAAAGCAACGCCAGGGTCTAAGATGCAGCAGGCATTTCAAGGAAATGCCCTGTCGGGCACCGGCTCTCACATACATACGACGGAACACAGTAAAACTGCTTGGCGCCGAACTTAGATGTGAGGGTGGACCATTGGATCCTCCCGCCAAGCGTGCTGGGTTTTTTTTTATTTTTTACAACACGCGATTTTTCCCAGCCTGCGGTGGAGATGTGTAATATTCTGGAATACCCCAACCTTTATTTCAGCCAAAAGAAATGATGATTTAGGGATATAAGCATTGACATGAGAATCTTAGTTTCCCTGACAGATAGGCTCCGTAATGAGATTATCCGACAGTGAACCAAAGTCACCGACATAGCTGAGAGAATTAGCAGACTGAAGTGGCAGTGGGCTGGACATATCTGTAGAAGAACCGACAACCGCTGGGGTAGACGAGTTCTTGAGTGGAGACCGCGAATCGGCAAGCGTAGTGTGGGACGGCCCTCTGCTAGATGGAGCGACGATCTACGAAAGGTTGCAGGCAGCAGCTGGATGCGTCAAGCTGAAGACAGGGCGCTATGGCGCTCTTTAGGGGAGGCCTATGTCCAGCAGTGGACTAATGTGGGCCGATGATGATGATGATGAGAATGCTGATGTTTGGCCCATTGACACTATTGCGCAAGTTTACTCTCACAAATCTCTCTTGTAACACAGTCTCACAGTGAAACTCACGGTGAACCAGTCGATGTCTGTGTTCTCCCAAGCTGGATCTTTCTCCAAGTGGAACTTCAGGTCCTCGGAGCCGTAAAATGGCCACGGGCCTACCTTGTCACCCGGTTTCGCCTGCCTGACTAGGCGTGTCGTGTAGTGGTTTAGACCGTAGAAATCATAGGTACCTGTAAAAATGCATGATTGTATTATGTAGGAGTTTTAAAAATGAGGTTAGTAATACTTTTATAGGACTTAATATACAGAGTTTCATTCCGTTCCGTCCTGAGGGTGTCGTAAAAGCCGACAAAAGGAAATGATAAGGCCGAAAGCCTGGCCGCAAGAGAAGGAAAACTTGACAACCCGTCTGACCAGCGTGGCATGGTAGGCTAATTACCCTCCATGTAGTTGGAGGTGGCCCGACTCAGCAGTGGGTCAGTCATGGGCTGAAAAGAATTAAGTAAAAGTAAGTATGTAAAACTTTTGTAGCGACCAGAATGCTTCATACTTTACACAATTTACCCGAAAAATCTGAACTAAAATCATCAAGAAATGTCGCCTACAATTAATGCGAGAATTATCAAAAAAACTGGTCACGAAACGCTATTCGCTATGGCGGTGTAGGACACACCGCGATAGCGGAGTTTCGACAGCAATTCGGACTGTTAAGAAGCAAAACCCGGGTTCTGGTAAAAACCAACCAACCAATATGGTTATTAGATATTATCCTTCAGGCTTAGTAACTCAGAGTTCCACGATATTCTTTGGCATTTCTGTCGTCTTTTGCAATTTACTGTCTGTCTGTCTGTCAGCCGCTGGTGACCCAAATTTCAAGAAAGTGTTCCTTCTTAACATTAGAGGTAACTTCTTGACGGTTCTCGTTTTATTTAATTTAATTCAATATATAAAATAAAACGATTAAACCTGGTGGTACTTTTAAAAAAGACTGAAAATTGTGAACGCTGTACCCTGCGCGCGTTCCTAGGCCACTAACTAAGAAAAGTTGAAGGAAAGACATTACACAAACTTTTCATTTTTTTTGGTCATAATTCTGAACAAAAAAAATTATATATGTATGTGCTATATACATACATATATATAGCACATACCGAAAACATTCATTCATATAATATTTAGATACTTTGCCGCGATGTTACCCGCGGTTATTGTCGTACCGTGGATGACACCGCGGGGCGAAGCTAGTCTAAAAAATAGCCTAAGCTACTCCTTATATCATCAGCTACCTATCAGCGTCAAAATCGGTCAAGCCGTTCCAGGGATTAGCCGGAAAAGACAGACATACAAAAATTTAAAAAAAAAGTTTTTTGGTTTATGTACTGTGTACTTACACATTTAGTAAAATGTGATGATTTTATTATTACAAACAGACACTCCAATTTTATTTATTTGTATGTATAGATATAATTTAAAGATATAAGAGCTACGTAATTGCCATCAACAATAGAGCACACACATACCGAATACTAATGGTCATGTAAAGAGCAATAGGCCTTATTTAATATCTCACCTACCTCACCTTTGACTAGTTCAATTTCTTCTTTGGAGAAAGGCGGTAACCTTGACCTGGAATAGCCCTGCTGCTGGCTTAGGTCATCGAAGGTTGCCTGCAGTAACGGGGGCCAGCCTCCTTCCTTGGAGAAGATGGCATGGCAGAAGCGACCTTCCTATGTCAAAGACGACACAAATACAACGTCATCATTATCTTTTCTCGGCAGCATCAGGTGCGGCATCAGTGGCACCTATTTTAGCCATCTACCAGCATTATACTCAGCCCATAGACCCACTATTGAGTCAGGCCTCCTCCAGTTACATGGAGGATAATTAGCCTACTGTGCCACGCTGGCCAGACGGGTAGGCACAGAGTTTCGTTTCAAGTTTTCCTTCTTTTGTGACCAGATTATCAGCCTTGCCATTTCCCTTTGTCGGCTCTTACAACACCCTCAGGATAGAATGGATATAACAACTTGTATAGACAGGTCGATCGTATATGTTTTCTACTGGAATTCCTGGTAGTTAAAACAGCCATCGGTTTCCACGTTACTCTGTCTGCCGACTGGTATAGATGCAAGAATTACCGACGGGACCTTAGCCTTCCGGAGCACGGAGGTGGACAGAAGCCACACTAGCACAAAAGCTGAAAAGCTAGCCGCAAGAGAAGGAAAACTTGATACGAAACCCTGTTCTTTCCCGTCCGCTCATCGTGCTAATTACCCTCCATGCAATGGAAGGCTCCACAGTGGGTCATTTATGGGCTTAGTATTAGTAAGTAGACTCTATAATGTTTACCCAGTATGCAAAAGCCATGTCTGTGATCTCTTCGTCTTCGGAAGAAGCTGGCTCAAACCACATGAATACAGTACTAATAGAAACTTTACCTGAAATAATTAAGAAGCTTTATTTAAAACTTCCTGACTTCTAGAAGGAGAAGGAGGAACTCAAAAGCAACTTTAATTACGTAGGATTTAGAAACATGTTGTCGCCGCCCCATTTCATCCTGAGGGTGTCGTAGGAGGCGACTAATGCAACGTAAGAGGCAGGTCACCTCGTCCCAAGAGAAGGAAAACTTGATACGAAACCCCGTACCCCCCTATCTGGCCAGCGTGGCACAGTAGGTATAACCCTCCATGTAACTGGAGGAGGCCCGACTCATCAGTGGGTCATCTACTTTATCTATGAGTAACATTATTTGTTAAAAAGTTTTAATGTAAGCAGCAGGGGCGTAGCGTGCCTTGGTGGGGCCCCGTATAAAAATAGTATATTTCATTACAAGTGCGGAAAGGCTGTCATTGCAAAGAGTTCCGACAAATGTCTACCCGAGCCGAAGCGCAGCCGAAGGCGAGGGTTGACAGTCGGAACAAGTTGCAATGACGGTTCCGCACGTGTACTAAACGACTATTTTTAATACAGTTGCGAAAAAATGAAGCAATTTAATAAAATAATAAAAACACAATAAACTCAACTAACTAATCATGTATGACTTATAAAAAAATGGCGCCAACCGTAGAATATAAGCACAGATTTTTTTTTCTTCATCCATTCTAATAGGCAAAAAAGCAACTATGCCCATACAGCCAAGTCTTCAGTAGACATTCTTTATTGATATGAAATGAAAATGAAATTAAACCTAACCTAACTCATTCAATCAAATCATTATATCTGATATTAAAACAAATTAGTAAGTAGTATCTTTTTAACCCCCGACGCAAAAAGAGGGGTGTTATAAGTTTCACGTGTCTGTCTGTCTGTCTGTGGCACCGTAGCTCGCGAACGGATGAAGCGATTTCAATAAAGTTTTTTTTGTATGAAAGGTGAGTTACGGCCGAGTTTGATGAAAATTGGGTGAGCCGTTTAAAAGTTATGAGGGGTGAAAGTGGGGAAGAATAACCGAATGTCTGCAAATATAATCGAGTGGGGTCTCAAATGAAAGCGCATCACGTGAAATTTAACAAAATCTACATTATAATAAGAATGTACCTATAAAAAGTATAAAATGAAAATTAAATTAAAATTTAAATAAACCCCCGACACAATAACCCATAAAAAGTAAAAAATAAAAATAAATACTTCGCGTTGGGGGACCAGGGGTCAGGTAATAAATAAGTGGGAGTGGTCCCCCAACGCGAAGTATTTATTTTTATTTTTTACTTTTTAAGGGTTATTGTGTCGGGGGTTTATTTAAATTTTTAATTTAATTTTTATTTTTAGAAATATACGTATTTGCCTGAATCATAAAAACTTCTATGTTTTTTTTAGTAAAAACTTCGTGGTTGGTTTTCCTTTTATTAGACACTAGTGACCCGCCCCGGCTTCGCACGGGTGAAATTATGCATGTAATATACATATAAACCTTCCTCTTGACTCACTCTATCTATTAAAGAAAACCGCTTCAAAATCCGTTGCGTAGTTTTAAAGATTTAAGCATACATAGGGACGGACAGACGACAGCGACTTTGTTTTATACTATGTAGTGATAGTGATTATTTTTACAGTTGGGAAAGAGAACGCACTAGTGCGGGAATGGTTAAAAAAAGCTCGCGTGTGTAATAGCCCACTTCCCGAACGCTATACGGCCCTGCAATATGCCACTTTTTGAGCAACTAATACTTTTGTCATTTCCGAAATAATAAAAAAATTTGGAAGATTTTATTAATTTCTGTTTACGCACGTTGGGCGCCCCGTGGCCCGGGGGCCCCGTATAATTGATACGGCAGATGCCGTATCTGCCGTATCAGTAGCTACGGTCCTGAATGTAAGTCATTTTAAAAATGGGCGAGGTGTTACTTACCATGATATTTTGGCTTAAACTCATTATCATATATCCTGTAAGCTTTAGCGTGAGCCAGCAAGGTGTGTTTTGTGCACAAGAAGACCCCGATTTCCATGTCATCTATGTATGGAGCTGCGTTTTTGTTGTACCTAGATATTGTATCAATAATTAATATAACACTTCTGTACTTAGGTTTTTTATATTTAAACGAAACCGCTGCTATAAACATAATCTGTATCGCGGGACAGTTTACAAACACGAAATTCACGAACACCCACACAGGTTTGTAAACTGCCCCCGCGGTTACAGGTTATACCTAGTGCAGGGGTATCGTTTTATAATATAAAAGTGGCAGCTAGTGGGACAAGGCTGGTGTATGTAGGAGGCTACAGGCGTGAAGAGATGGTAAAGTGCACCCGGGTTATCCACTAAAACCTTGTAGCGTGAAGACGGGTGTCCTAGGCTGTTGGTAGAGAACAAGATGTATGGACCTGGTTTCCATCTACGCGATGTGGAACCCGCATAAGGTTAAACCGGTAGTTGGTCTCCGGACCTAGGTTTTATCAGTTGATTCTCCGGTATACCGTCCGATAGACGGTAGACGCCGATAGACGTGCGTCACAGTGGAATGCGTTTACGCGAATCTGTAGCGCCCCAAGTGTGACGTGTGAGCGTATACCGCTAGGGTTTAAGTGGGTAGACGAGAGGTTTCCGGAGTCCCACATAATCACTGACCCCACCCCCAAGGGGCGCCGGTATGCTTAAAGCATTTTCCCAAGCGAAACCATTAAAACAAGGCTTCATCAGTTCTTGCTACAAACCCTTTGCCAACCCAAAATGCCAGAACATTACGCTAAATTTCTTTCAAGAAATTGGAGGAGCCGTGGTACCACTCGGTAGTGGGTTATTTATGGGTGGAATGATGATGATGATCGCCGACTTTGGTCCCGGGTTCGATTCCGGGGTCGGGCGAGTGTCTTTGTCTAAACCAGAGGCACTGGCTCGGAGTCTGGGTGTCATTTCTATCTATAATATGTATGTATTTACAAAAAATATATACAGGGTGGTCAAAAAGTCGTGGATCAAACGAAACCAGCGGTTAGATGGGCCCATCAGCAGCAAAAAATTTTTCTACGGGAGGTCCCTAAGGTCAACCCCTACAGAGTTATAATTGATTTTGTGTTTTTATGAGAAATTGTCCTTTTTTTACTAAAACTTGATAAAATTCCACAAAATCTACACCCTGTATCTTTTTAAAACTTTTCAATAGATTGGTACTGATGAGCCCTTTCGTTAGACATGCTATTTATGGTAGTTTATTGGGTGTGTTAAAGATAACATTAAGTTTTCCGAAAGACATAATTCTTAAATCAAAATTTGTTACTTACTTCGGACCCCACTGTGAAAAAAAAATACTCTACAGAAAAGTGCCACTGTATCACAATTTTTGGCGCATTTAATAGGGATTCTAAAAAGGTATTACACATGGCTATGCGTGGCTTCGATATCTTTCAAGGACGATCTTTCGTAGCAAGGCCAGAGTTAAATGACCCTAAATATGACGACCCACCACTGAGTCGGGCCTCCTCTAAGTTCATGTTGGGAGATTAGCCTACTTTACCACGCAGCCAAGACGGGTTGACACAGGGTTTGCTTCAAGTTTTCCTTCTGTTGCGGCTAGGTGATCTGCCTAATGCGTTCTTTTAGTCGCCTCTTACGACACCTTTAATATGGTATGGGTTGGTGACATTGTTTATTCTTTATCGTCTTCGTTTCCGCCCATAAATGACCCACTACTGTGTCGGGCCTACTCACAATTCATGGAAGGACATTAGCCTACTGTGCCACGCTGGCAAAACGGGTTGGCGCAGGGTTTGCTGACCCGGTAAGACTCCCTCCATGTACGAATTATGTACGCACATAAAGAATACAATTCTAATAAATTTTCCGTGTGGTGTCACCAGCCCATACCATATTGAGGGTGTCTTAAGAAGCTACTAAAAGAACGCATTAGGCAGATCACCTAGCCGCAACAGAAGGAAAACTTGAAGCAAACCCTGTGTCAACCCGTCTTGGCTGCGTGGTACAGTAGGCTAATCTCCCAACATGAACTTAGAGGAGGCCCGACTCAGTGGTGGGTCATTTATGGGCTGAAACGACGATAAAGACCCTGTAGTCCGGAAAACGATCACGCTTAGGTAAGGTTAGGTTAGTAGGCCTAACCGAGTTTTATGTATTTAACTCTGGCCTTGCTACGAAAGATCGTCCTTGAAAGATATCGAAGCCACGCATAGCCATGTGTAATACCTTTTTAGAATCCCTATTAAATGCGCCAAAAATTGTGATACAGTGGCAATTTTCTGTAGAGTATTTTTTTTTCACAGTAGGGTCCGAAGTAAGTAACAAATTTTGATTTAAGAATTATGTCTTTCGGAAAACTTAATGTTATCTTTAACACATCCAATAAACTACCATAAATAGCATGTCTAACGAAAGGGCTCATCAGTACCAATCCATTGAAAAGTTTTAAAAAGATACAGGGTGTAGATTTTGTGGAATTTTATCAAGTTTTATTAAAAAAAGGACAATTCCTCATAAAAACACAAAATCAATTATAACTCTGCAGGGGTTGACCTTAGGGACCTCCCGTAGAACAATTTTTTGCTGCTGATGGCCCCATCTAACCGCTGGTTGCGTTTGATCCACGACTTTTTGACCACCCTGTATATATAAGTAGTACTCGTATATCATCCATCTCGTTACCATAACACAAGCATTAAGTTGCTTAGCTTGGGACGAGATGGCGTTGTGTGAAATGTCCAAGGATATTAAAAAAAAAAAATATTTAAGAAGCAATAAATCAAAATTCAATATCACTATATATTTTGAATTTGTCAACAGAGAGAAGAATGTAACTATGTATGTATGCATAAATCTTTAAAACTACGCAACGGATTTTGAAGCAGTTTTTTTTAATAGATAGAGTGATTCAAGAGCAAGGTTTATATGTATATACATGCATAATTGCCGGGGCGGGTCGCTAGTTAAAGATAAAAGACTTTGAGTTTAAAGAGTGAAATTAAGTTACCCATTATCACAGATGCCTATAGGCTCGTTCATGGTCAACCAGATGGGCACACGGTCAGCGAACAGGGAGAAAACGACCCTAGCATAGTCGGCGAACCAGTCGGCAACCAAAGGATTCGCCCAGCCACCTGGGAACACCAAAAGATATTGTCAAGACTCTTGGCAAACTCAACCCTCGTAAAGGTGGAAACGAGCATTGTCTAACTCTGACCCTTGGATTCGCTCCAGTTGATTTCCATATTCAAACACAAAAATAACTTTTCATCCCCCCATCTCGGAAAGAGTATTTTTGCTCTTCGATATCTGAGTGCAAAAGCCGTTTTTATTCACTAGAGAATAAAGTATTTTTGCTCTTCGATATCTGAGTGCAAAAGCCGTTTTTATTCGCTAGAGAATAAAGTAAAGATTATTCTGTAATACTTACATGTCATAATGTAGTAATTAATACCTAAACTGAAATAAAAGTGTACCTATCTTGTGATTGTAAACGTTTTTTTTTTGCATTTAGTCATTTCCTCGCTGAGGTGGAATGAAAAGTTACGTGTTGCACTCGAGTGCAAAGATTTTTCACCTCGTGCTCTTTTGATTCCCTCGCTAACGTTCAGGATTCTAATTTTGAATCCTTCGCTTGCTCGGTCATCAAAATTGAACACGCGGTTAAAAAGCAACTTTGCACTCTTGTATAACAAATAACTATTATTCATGTAGGTTTTATCAGGTAACTCTATAAACCGTCCTGATTAAAATTACCATCTGGAATTTACGGCTTGTCCCATGGTAGGTGGTAGTCTACATACACACCCATCAGTCGCCATACCTACATTCACATCTTTCATGCACAATTCCTCATTCTTACAATCCATCCATATCTTTTAAACTCAAACTCAAAAAGAACTTTATTTACGTAGGTTTTATCACAAAACTCTTATAAATCGCCATATTTACAGTTACCATTATCATCATCTTACGACCCATGTCCCACGCCCGGTGGCAGTATCCATACACACCTATCAGTCGTCATATCTACAGTCACACCTTTCATATACAATTTCTCATTCCTACAATCCATCCATCTCTCTTGATCTTCCACAACCCTTACGACCACCCACATTTATGCCGAAACTACCACCGGTTCGGAATGCTGCTCTACAGAGAAGAGCCGGCAGGAAACTCTGTAGTTGCTTTTTTCAAATCAATGGGTTTGTTTACAAAAAGCACTAAACAGCAAGTTCGCCAGATGAGAGATCGATCGAGCCTACCACCCATTCGGAATGCTGATTTACAAAGAAGAGCCGGCAAGAAACTCTGTTGTAGCTTTTATTTTCAGATTATTGGTCTTGTTTACAAAAAGCAATAAACAGCATGGTGAGGGCAATGAGTCTTACCTAGATCCTGTAATGACTGCGGAAGGTCGAAATGGTAGATGGTGACCACCGGAGCTATCCCTTTGGAGAGAAGACCGTTGATGAGGTTATTGTAATAGTTCTTCCCGTCTTCGCTGATGTAATTCGAGAAGCCGGTAGGGAGTAGACGAGTCCAAGAAATGGAAAATCTGAAAATAAACAGAAAGTACCCGTGAATCTACTACAACTACTATTTAGCCCATAATTTCGTATCAAGTTTTCCAACCCTCATGATGGAATGGGGTGGTGACACAATGTATACTAAATCCGTCACCAGGCTGACGAGTGCAGTAGAGTGAATCATACTATCTAATAGTTACGGAATAATAAATGAGATATTTTTATTTAAGCTTAGCGCACAGTCCGGAATGCAACCGATCTGCAGGTTAAACACTCTCGCTCTGCTGACTGTTGGCTCTGCTCTTTCTTCTTCTTCTTCTTCGTCTTCTCAGCCCATAAATGACCTATATTTTAGTCGGGCCTCCTCCAACTACAAGGAGGGTAATTAGTCTACAGTACCACGCTGACTAGACGGGTTGGCACAAGGTTTCGTATTAAGTTTTCCTTCTCTTGCTAGGTTATCGCCTTCATCATGTCCTTGTTTCGGCTCCTGCGACACCCTTAGGATAGATAGATAAGATAGATCGTTTACGTCACGAATCCGATCAGTGTGCTTTGCAGTAGGGAGTTTCATACAAATAATACTGAACGCCTCGAGTTGATACGGTGCCGATCCTTTTCCGAGTTGATATGTGTGCTATGTCCTATAAGCGCCTTGCATGTCATGGTCAAACTCAAACTCAAATCATTTATTTCAATTGAACCTATTTACTGGTGTTTTTGAAAAGTCAAAAGTGAAGTTAGGAATCTAGTTGCATGTTCCAAAAAGTAGATCCTATGGAGAAGAACAGGCAAGAAACTCCATGGACACTCTTTTTATCATATTTTCTGTTACAAGCATCTGATTGGGTTACATTGATTTCGTGTTTATTTATAGTAAGCTAAGATGTGAGGACAATGTAACATATTGCACAACAGAAGTGTCCAGGAGATCAATATAAAGCTATGTAGGTATGTCAATAGCAGTTAAGGGATGACCGGCCCCAACTGGCGGCACCCGATCACGAGCATGACGCATGTGCCAGCCATCCCCCAGCTCAACCATATTTTAGGGAACCGAAGGACCCGACACACACGACACCACCAGCATGACATTTAAGCGAGCATGACATACTCTCAACTGCTTGTTTATATGATAAGTTATATAAATACGGTGACTACATAGTGCTCACATTTACAATTCCAAACTTCTAAACAATTATACAAAATAAAATGATAAAGGTCCTGTATAATACGAAGGTTCTGTATACTCGATATAAAAAAAAACAAAGACAAATTAGTCCTACTCAGTGGTAAAAAAAACAAGGAACATGAATATTTAATAAATCCATGATGTCAAAAATAATATTATGAGATAGGTACATGTCAATAAAAGACCTAGTGAAAGTCCGGAATTAAATAATTATTACAAAAAAAGGAGTAACAATATATGAAGACCACATAAGACTATTTCAGTGTGGCTGCGGAGCTGGACCAGCATTTCGCCAAGCATTTTTATCATCTACATATTCATCTAATTTATAATAAGCCTGCCTACATAGTGTGCGTTTTACACATATTTTAAACTTCTTCTCGTTTAATTGAAGGATGTTGGAAGGTATTTTATTGTAAAATTTAATGCAGTTCTCCATAAATATAAAGGTCATAATGTGCAGGCAATAAATTTATTCTTAGTATTATTGCTTGCAAATTAAACTGCTGTCCAACCACTTGAACCAATTTAAATTTGCAGCTTGCGCCAATTTACTTCAATCTACTATCTCTGGAAGTACTTGACTCATTTTCTCGCCGTACAGAACGCGATCTCTCTCCAGATTAAGTGACGTCTGGCTCGGTTGAACATTGGATTGGTATCCATCATTTTAAACGTCCGACCTCCTCCGGGGATTACATGAGACTGCCATTCTACCATCTACCTATAGCAGTCGTAAGACGTCGTCAGTAATAATTTACAGCTGGTCTAACTATACTATACAGGGTGTCCCAAAAATATAATGTCAAGTGGAAGTCCAGAGATAGAGCTCCCATTGAGGTACCCGAATCACCCGCATGTATGTTCTGCGAATTTTCATAGATTTCGTGTTATGATTTTTTTTTCTGAATTTTGGACCTAATAATCTTAATATCATGTTTTTGTTAAAGTAGAAGACATACTAATTTTTTTTCTTACTCTAACTGTGTCATCTTGAATTTTAATCATCAGTTTAGTAACTTTGACCAAAATTATGAAAATATTGGTGTAAAGCCAAACATTTAAAATTCAGAACTTTATGTTCTGAATTTTAAATGTTTGGCTTTACAATTCATAACACGAAAACTATGAAAAATCGCAGAACATACATGGGGATGATTCGGACTCTATCTCTGGACTTCCACTTGACACTATTTTTTGGGACACCCTGTATGTGACTGGTTGTGCCGCTAAATGAAAATGGAAAAGAGCGAGTAACAAGAATTTCTTAGGATCCTGCCTCGGCAATGAAGCATCTATGAGCTAAGAGGAGAATGAACATTGTGTGACTATTTAATTGACCCCACCTGTAGTAATCTAAGCCTAATTCCTCCGCCATCTCTATGTCTCTCTTCCACAGGTGGTAGGAGTCGCAGGCCACGTCTCCTGAGCTCCCATCGTACACCAGCTCAGGGCGAGAATGCAGCAAGTGGTCCCATATGTTTTCCCCCTTATCTGTAAATAACCTATATACTTATCTGTATCTTTAAGCAGACTATCCGTGTAATGACGGATTTAGAATACATAGGAGTCACCACCCTATTCAATCGTGAGGGTGTCGTGTCGAGAACCTAAACGAAACCCTGCGCCAACCCGTCTGGGCAGCGTCGCACAGTACGCTAATAACATTGCCTGTGATGGGAGGAAGCCCGGCGCAGGGGGCCAGGGGTTGGCCCAGGGTCTTTTGTCAAAAAAAAATCCTTTCCTTCTCATGTGGCTAGGTCGGCCTCATAATTTCCTTCTATCGGCTCTACAACACCCATACATATGCTAGGTATGTATCTTAAATCCGTCAGCGATTACACATGATATACCAATGAAGTCGCAAATGATTAAACTACACTGGGCTGCAAAATAAGTATCACACTTTTAAAATTGCAATAACTTTTTAAATACACAAGATATACTTTCGAAATAAAAAGGACTCGAAAAATGTTTGGAGGGGTTTGTTAAAGTCACATAAAAAGCTGATACATTTGCTTTATAAGGATTTTTATTTTAAATCTCTAACTTCTATAGTTTAGAAAAAAATGATATATTAAATGTGTTGTACTTATTAATGCAGGTCTGTATATATAGTTTTATAAAAAATGCTAAGAGCCGTACCGCTAACATTCCATCCGCCTTCCACCTGATACGACGCGGATGCTGCGCCGAATTTGAACCAGGGGGGGAACACCTGGCTGTCTTCACCCCACGTTCCAGTGACCACTAAACTAATAATAAGATACACATAATATCTTACATCCAAAATATTCGCGAACTAAGGTATCTCTCAGCTCTTTTAAGACCCACCGCTGAGTCAGCCTCCTCTCATCACAGGGAGGGCCTAGTGTGCCACGCTGGCCAGACGGATTGGTTTCGTAGTAAGTTTTCCTTCTCTTACAACTAGGTTTTCAGCCGTGTCATTTCCTTTTGTCGGCTCTTAGAACGCCCTCAGGATGGAATGAGGTGGTGATACTATGTATTCTAAATCCGTCACCACACGGAATGTATCTCACTCACTCAATTGTATCTCTCACAAAACAGTTTTAGTCATAGAGGCGATTAAAAAAAATGGCAAATATAAATTTTTTGTTAAAGATGTAATCGATGTCTAATTGGGTTATAAATAAAAGAAATGTCATTTGTATTCGTGATTTTCTTGTTTGCAAACTACTACTACCGCGATACAGGTTATACCGAGAACCGCTAAGACATCATTTACCGCAACGTATGTAATCGGTTTAATAATGTATCAAATGGATATACATTACCGAACAAAAGTCCTAACGGCCTTTTGTTCAGCTTTGACTGCCCTGTCACTGGAACAAAATACATACAAGCATAGAGTGCCTGTAATTTGTCAATATAAGTTAATATTAACACAATGTATGGATGTATGTATAACTGATTTATAATAAGTATTAACAATAATAAATATTTAAGCGCAAAGTGATGATTATCCAGCCAGACGAGGAGTTATGTCTGGCTAGGGGTCGCAGCGCCTATCTCCCCGATAGTAGTCGGGGAAATCTTAACTGTTCGAATTGCTCTTGAAATTTCGCTATCGCGATGAAGGACTTTGTGGTAATTTCTAAATGAATAAAAATTTCTTGATGTAATTAGTTCAGATTTTTCGGTTAACTTGAAAAGTATGAAGCATGTTGGTCGCTACAGTTTAAACCAGCATAAGGTCTCGATTCCGATTGAAGTTAAAATAATGGTTCATTTGTGGGCCGAGATAACTTTGTACTTATACATTTATGACCCTTATCAGATAGTTTGCTCTATAACAAACACGTGATTTTACGTACCACTTTGCTTATTTATGGATTTAGCCTCGAAAGGCCTACGGTGTATTATAAAACCTTTGTATGTTTTGTAATAATTAAAAAAACGTATATTACATTAGGGGTACTCTGTCTATCTATCTACTCGTATATCTCCCTCGCCTCGATTTTTTAGTGGGACCATAGGTAATTATATGGTTAAACCAGCTGGCAGTTTTAACTACAAACGTATTTGACTGCCTCGTTGGTCTAGTGGTCAGATGTGCCGCCTTTGGATCAACGGGTCCCGGGTTCGATTCCGGGGTCGGGCCAGTGTCTTTGTCTAAACCAGAGGCACTGGCTCGAAGTCTGGGTGTCATTTCTATCTATAATATGTATGTATTTACAAAAAAAAAATGTATATAAGTAGTTTATCATCCATCTCGTTACCATAACACAAGCATTAAGTTGCTTAACTTGGGACGAGATGGCGTTGTGTGAAGTGTCCAAGGATATTTATTTTATTTATTTATTTATTTAATCATATGTTCCGTGTGGTCACACACCGTCTGAAACACTTCCAATCACGAGGGAATGTATTTAGTTTTAAAAAAAATTAGGATAGCTTGTTAAGAAACCCTGTGCCAACCAGTCTGCCAGCGAGTAACTGCGTGTAATTACCCTCCATGTAACTGGAGGAGGCCCGACTCAGCAGTGGGCCCGAAGGTTTGGTTCTGCTGGAGGTTGGAGGTTGGATCATTTGTGGTTAATATCTGATTCCTCAGTGCTGCACGGCACTTGAAACTGATAGCTGATCTAACGAAATGACCACCGGTTGTCCTACTAAGACAACGAGGACACATGGTACCGGTTTAAAACGGTTGGTTTTGATGACTTTGTTTTTATTAATTACTAGCGACCCGCCCCAGCTTCGCACGGGTGCAATTATACAAGTATAAAACAAAGTCGATGTTTTCTGTCCGTCCCTATGTATGCTTAAATCTTTAAAACTACGCAACGGATTTTGAAGCGGTTTTTTTTATTAGATAGAGTGGTTTTATTAGATAGAGGAATGTTTATATGTATAACACACCCCCGCTTTGCACGGGCGAAGCCGGGGCGGGCCACTAGTTATACATATAAACCTTCCTCTTGAATCACTCTATCTAATAAAACAAACCGCGTCGAAATCTGTTGCGTAGTTTTAAAGATTTAAGCATACATAGGGACGGACAGACGACAGCGACTTTGTTTTATACTATGTTGTGATAGTTCTTAATTTTATCGAGGTTTAAACTGTTTTTGTTTTTTTTTGCAACCTTATACAGGTTGCAACAAAAACTCTAAATACGTAATTAAAACTCACAACTCATTCTCACACAACCGGATCGAACTTAATTCATGTCGTCGAATTAAGCGTTAAGTAGATATATTATAATTACAATCAAATCAAATCAAAAAACATCAGTTTATTGAATGCTTTAGAATAGAAAACGTCAGCAAACCCTTTCCTCCTGGAGTGTCAGCTACACGCAGATAGCCGAGCCGCAAGGGAAGGAAAACTTGATACAAACCTAGTGCTAATTCGTCTGGCGGGTGTGGGAGCCTTGTAATTTCCTTTTGTCGGATCTTTCGACACCCGTAGGATGGATTGGAGTGGTGACTTAACTATTATAAATCCGTTTCCACATGGACAAAAATCCCTTAAGAGAATCTAAATATCGTCGAACTCATTCACTTAACGTCATTGTATATTTCGAAATAGTTTTTTTTTTAAATAACTCACCAAAACACAGATACTACACAGAACATGGTCACGCGGCAACTGGCTTCAAATCTTGAAATGAGTTGGTTCTTACCTATTATCTTACCGTGTCATAGATGAAGTATCTAGCACGCAGAAGCATTACAACCTACCAACAAACTACTACTCAGCCAGTTACAGTCCTCGCCAATCTTTATGGCCGCTCTGAATGTAGCCGCATTACGCTGTTCACAACACAAAATCAGGTATCAGCAGGACGGACGTACCGGGGTGGCAGGGCACGCCCGCAAGCGTCCTAGCCACACGCGTGTTTGTTTGAGTGAGCTACGTTCGTATTTGTTATGAAATGTACGATGCGCAAGTTCGTGCCCACGGCTACATTCAGAGCGGCCATAAAGATTGGCGAGTACAGTACATACTGTGTGCTTATTGCTTACCGTAGGACTAATGCTGGTATTCGGGCACCGCTTCGACGTGCCCTAATTGATATTTAAAATTCAGATTTTTCAGATGTTGACTTGTTTTCTAATAAAATTCTACTGCACAATTTATAAAGCAGATTAATAATATATGATTTCAGATTAAATTAAATTAGCTTAAGAAATATGTAACCCTCTACACTGTTTTCATTTCATTGTTTATTGTAAGTAGTATATGTAATCCTTACTTCTAGGTAATGCAACTAATGCAGCAATTACATGTCGTCGTTATCATTTAAAATGTGGATAATCTTGTTCGCCATACGATAACATAATTTTAAGACTTGTTCTCGTTAATTGTACGTTGGTGTTTTTATCCCAAATAAAGTAAAAAATAAGAGGAGGAAAACATGAAACGAATGCCTGTGCCAACCCGTCTGGCCAGCATGGCACAGTAGGCTTTTTCCCCTCCATGTGAAGGGAGGAGGGCCGATTTGGTAGTGGATCTTTATGGATTAGTAGTACCAGGAAGCTGGTAGACGGAAAGTGGCGGTTTCTGCCAACACCATCCTTACCTGGATAAGGCTGACGAAGTTTAGATGGATCGATGTTTATTGGCTAACGGGATCTTGATGAAATTTACACAGCTTCCTAGTATGGAATAATATATTTTTCATCCCCCCATCTCGGAAAGAGTATTTTTGCTCTTCGATATCTGAGTGCAAAAGCCGTTTTTATTCGCTAGAGAATAAAGTAAAGATTATTCTGTAATACTTAGCTGTCATAATGTAGTAATTAATACCTAAACTGAAATAAAAGTGTACCTATCTTGTGATTGTAAACGTTTTTTTTTTGCATTTAGTCATTTCCTCGCTGAGGTGGAATGAAAAGTTACGTGTTGCACTCGAGTGCAAAGATTTTTCACCTCGTGCTCTTTTGATTCCCTCGCTAACGTTCAGGATTCTAATTTTGAATCACTCGCTGCGCTCGTGATTCAATTTTAGAATCCTTCGCTTGCTCGGTCACCAAAATTGAACACGCGGTTAAAAAGCAACTTTGCACTCTTGTATAACAAATAACTATTAACCTGGTATTTTTTCTGCCTTGTCGGTCCAGGGGTTCGATTCTAGGGTCGGGCAAGTGTCTTTGTTTACACAAAGGCACTTTTGCTTTATGTCCGAGTGTCATTTGTGTTCGTGAATATCATCAGGAGATTTGATGCCACAGATATACAGACATGTCAAACTTATAAGAACTTGTCGAGAGAGAGGGGTGACTTTACCCATATCAAGAAAAGAGAGGCCTTTTCTTGATGTGGGTAAAGTTACCCCTCTGAGTTTTTTGCCAGTTCTTTTCAGCAGTAAGTAGTCGCGTTCCGAACAGGTGGTAGACGGTAGATCTTTTTTATTATATATTATCATTATGAACAATGTGTTGACTTTTTTGAAGTGTTCATCGTGACCTAAACAAAATAAATGATTTGAATTTGAATTTAAAATACACGCAATTTAAATTTGCGCTCCATCTTAGGTCGCAGTGTCGCTTAACATCAGGTGAACTGGCGATCAAGCGTAAGACTATCAAGAATAATAAAAAAAAAAAAACACTTCCACGAAGCGTAAACCGTTCTCTTCTTTTGTTGTTAGTCCTTTTTTGTGGAATTGTTGTATCATGATTACTTAACAGACTTATTTATCTATAGAGTCAAATCCGTAATCTCATCCAGGATAATGTTCAAGCATTTGTTTCAATGCTTGCGGATAAAAACTGATGGATTTGGTTAGCTGAGGTCTTTGAACGCGGCCATAATTTCATGATGACATATTGTGACAGACATGACAGTGACATTAGCTGTCTTAGGTCTGGTTTGGGTGTGTATGTGTGTGTGTGCATGTGTTGGAAGTTTTGCATTAATTTGTTACACTTTTCGTCATTCAACAAAATAAATAAACCCATATGTTTACGACTAAACCATCATATCTTAAACTAAACGAGTTTCTAACTACATAATAACTTTGCATGTGTTTATGAAAATGGCGAAAATTAAGAAGTTATCTGGCTCTTTCCGCTATACACAATGGGATCCGTGTCTGATCATCTCACAGATAGTGGCTATGCAGTCCGTGCTCTACCTGACCTTGTCCCTTATTATGGCTCTGATGCAGGACCTTACTGGATCAACAAGAACTTTGGATCATATTTTTGAATACCATGTAAGTTTAGTAATTTTATGTTAAAACTGCATTTTATGTTCCAAAATTTAATTTAATCCCATAGAAAACCTATAATTCCAATATTACTTGCTGTAACTCTTCCAAAGTTGTGGTGGGAAAGTCAACTGTAACATGTTTTTGAGATGGGTTAGTAGTCTGTTAGACCTTCCGTCTATGGGATCAAAACATGCCCAGGTTGGGATAGGTGACCGACACTGTGTTCTGTCACTACATAAACAACTTTCTCTTAATTTTAGTTAAATCACTAATAATCTAATATTCAATTTAACAAGTTATTATACTTAGCCAAGTTATGTTGATGTTTCCTTCTGATTCAATATGGATTTGGAGTGTTTGTTCCACATTCAACAACACCTGCTTTAAATAGTATTGCAACTAGATTGTAGCGTTGTAATATTAATCTGTAAATTACTGTTCATTTTGGCTTACTTTTCTCAACCCATGCACATTGCGGGATTGTATTGTATTTATTTAATACTTTGAATGCCACACAACAATTAATTAACATTGAATACATGTGTTCTGGAACAGAAGAAAGAAGTCTATGTCTGGTAGAGACATTTTTTCTGCCTCTACCTACAAACAACTCAATTATTTTGTATTAAAATCAAATTGACAATAGTTTAAAGATTTACTTGTCAACCTTTTAAATCAAAGGCAATGTAAATTTTTTTTTTACTCTACAAAATCCTTGTATGAGTCTAAATTTAAGTTTGTTTAGTTACATGCATACCGTGATATACATATAATTGAAGGAGTTCACTCCCGACAGAACTGTATCCCTTTTAATATTAATGTTTGTTGTATATACATGGCTGGAAGTCATTATAGTAAATAAAAAAGAAATTATATCTACCATTACTTATTTCTTGTTTTTCAGGAGCTACATGTAAGAGATTATGAGGGCCGATCAGTTATAGCAGCATTTGTGCTCAATGCTATTGTTGGTGCATTAGCTCTGTGGAATATTGTCGGCAGGACTAAGCTGTGCTTAGACTTCAGGTGAGTTGGAAACCTAAACTCTTAACTTGCATTTAAATTGCGCTTATAATTTTTTTACAGTTTGCAGCTTGACACTAGACTTCAGTCCTTGTCATGGGAATTTATGTCCAACCTTTATTTCATGGAAGTGTGATAGCAAATTTGATGGGATGTAATTCATTTGTAGGTGAATAACTGGCTACATTGGATGTTGGAGTGCTGTCAATATTTGACTTGAAAAGGTTCTGGCTGCTGTTCTACCATCTATGGCCGTCTTATCAAATCATTACCGGCTGTTAGGTCCCTAGGAGAAAATGTTAATTGTTAATTCTGTGCATAGTAGTTAATCAACTTAGGTTAGACGGGTTCCAATCCCACTGAAACAGGGAAATCTATTACCAAAAATTGTAAACAGGCTTGAAAATAGGCATTAAAATTAATAAAATTTTACAACCATTTGAAGTTGGGGTATTACGCATATACTATTTGTCATAGGTGTCCATTTGTTTAATTTTCGTTTTTTTAATGCCTATTTCAAATGGCGTAAATTATTTTTTGTAAACTGTTTTTATTTTTAGTTCAAATCCTGAATCGGTTTCGATAAAATTGATATGGGACGAGTCTGACTTTTTTAACGGGTTTTCAAATGACGGATATGTTTAGTAACAGATAAAAGAAAATAAAAAGATACATTTGTTTCGGGAACCCCTCATTTAATTTCGGTTGAAGGGTAGGATAGCTCCTTCAAGATAAATAAATTAGTTTTCTTCCTTTTCAGTTGCACATATCACGGAATTCACTTATTAGCGTGCTGGCTGTACAATGGCGCGTTCCCCACCACCTTCTCCTGGTGGACCCTCAACATCGCCTGCGCAGCCATCACCTGTGTCACGGGAGAGTTCCTTTGTCTCCGAACAGAGCTCCAAGCAATACCTCTCGCTAACATCGGTGCCAAAGTGGATTTATGAAAGTTATCGGAGTCATTTAACTTTTTGAACTTAGTGAGATATCTGGTTAGTAATGAGGGAATCGAGTATGACTAATGTTAGTCACTAAAATAGTGTGTAATTAAAAAAAACCCTGTCTGGTAATATTAGGGGGTACCCATTAATTATGTGAGTGTTTAGGGGAGTCTGTCGAGGAAAGTGTTGTGTCTTACCTAAACTTATAAATTTGATACTGCATTCACTGAGGGCGTTTAGCCTATTGTGCTATACTGTCCAGACGGGTTCGCATAACATTACTTTGCCTCATTTGGTCGCCTTTTACGACACCCTTAGAGCAGAAAGGTGTAATGATATATGACGCACAGACCTTTAAAAATGTCAATACAAGGAATAGTGTCAATAATAAGATCTCGCCTCGAACTACCACTTACGAAATACGCCTAGAATAAAGCCGACAGGAAACTAGATAGTAGTTGCAAACTTTCTTTTTAATGATTATGTTTAAACCCCTGCACTCGTTATTACCTGTATTGGGGCTGTTCACAAAATGTAATTCACGCGCCTCTGGTTTACACAATGATCCGACCCCGCGACCCATGTTTACAAGAAGGCACTTGGATTTGCCTCTAGAAGAAAGTTGGCCTCTAGAATGTCAAACTGAAATATCTTAGTAAATGTAAAACACTCCAACTTTACATAATTAATGGATGCTCCCTATGAGGCTATTCATAAAGCTAGTTGTTTATTGAACCCACTGTCTGGGAAAAGACTATTGAAGTTTTAGACCTATTGTGTACTAGTGGTCTTATCATGATCAAATAATTTATTTTGTAATAGAGTATTTTGAGTTATTATACATAATATATTTCGAGTATCCATTTTGTTTCACCTTGTGGATGAGTCTTAACCAAAGGTATTGCTAAGCTAAATGATGTTCTGAAAAACGTATTTTATGACTACATAATATCGATTAGAAAAACGATGCTTCCTATTAAATTTATTGATGTCAATTACATCACACAACCATCCCACTGCTGAATAGAAACTCCTCAATTTCGTTAGGGGGACAATTGCCTAATCTGCCACCCAGACTCGATATGTTTCATATCACTGTGTCGTCTGGAGGGGCTAGATCCGCTTACCTGGTTCCTTGCGATACCCTAAGGAGTGCTGAGGTTAATAACAGTTACAACATTTTAAACCAACAAATATTTAATATCCTACTAATATTATAAACGCGAAAGTTTATTAATCTTTCACGCAAAAACTACTGAATGGATTTTGGTGAACCTTTACAATAATATAGCTAATACATCAGAATCACATAGGCTTTATTTTATAACGATATAGTGTGAATTATTATATTAGAAAGGAAGTGCGATACCATATGTCTAACTATATCAGAGTTTTGTATTTTTTATTAAATACCAATGCGAAGCCGGTGCGCGCCGCTAGACTTTAACAACCGTATTGGCCATCTAACTTGTAATCCAGAACAGTTGTTCATTTGTTAGCTAGGCTGTAAACCGCAGCGTTGATTTTTAAATGAGTTAGTTTTTTTTTGCAAATATGTATCGCTGTTTCAATTATTAACTATTAAAATATTAGTTTTAATAGTTGTTCAGCCCATTTCTTTTTCAACTTTCACATCAGGTATGATGCGCCTGGCTTTATTCCTGATCTACATTGAAGAACTGGTAGGAAAGTTGACTTTTCTGTTTTAACTTTCATTTCAGATCTTTCACATAATACCTCAGAAGTTTCACTCGCAATTTCAAGTGTTTTTGTTTCTTTTACCATAATGCAGTCAGTCCGGCTTGTGTGATGATTTGTATTCCTACAACCAAGCTATTCTAGTAAACGTGTTAACTGCAATGCAACTGCCCACTCCTTAAAGGATATAGGGCGTGAATATGATAACGATTAAAATATTTGATTTATTGTCGATTTGTAAATTACGAAGTAAGCTATTTTTATGAATGTTTGTAAAATATTGTAAATAAATTATTAAAATTAATATGTTTATTAAAATAATTAATAGCAATGTCTTTTTCTGTTTTTGTGCAGGCATTATGCTAGGTAGGTGACTGCACTGAACTTTTGTACTGTAGCGAGCAGCCAACTTTACACAATTTACGCAAAAAATGTAACCTGCAAATGCGAGTTACCAAAAAGTCCTACACCTCGATGCTAAGTTTACATGACAATTCGCACGGTTAAGAAATTGTCTACACTTTTCGGGGGATTACGCGCCGCGGCCCCCTACCAGTCATACCACCTCGTCTGGCTGGATGATCATCGCTTTGTACATAAAGTACTGTCACAAATCTAGTTCTAAATATGTCCATATGCTCTTCATCTCGGCCCTCCCCCCACTTACATGCTGAGAAACTGTCCTGAGCCAAACCTCTGTGTAGGTATAGCGATTGGTAGAAAATGACAATTTTGCGGTCTAGATATTTTCTTTAGTCGGCTCTTACAACACACGATGGAAGGGGCGGTGAGAATTGTATTCTAAATGCGTCACCACACAAAACTGGGCTGTGTATTGTTTTTGCAGCTAACCCCACTTTTACACTGCAGCGCGGGTCATAATTTCCCTATAATATAAGGTGTGATACTCGCTAATACCTGGAGTGTGCCCAACGTTCATAGGCAGTGAACCCTGCCAGGTGCTATAAAAACGGGCAATATTAAATAATACATATCTGTAGTTACATTCGATTTAATTAGATCGTAAAACAACATTACAAAATAATGTAAGCAACAAAAATGTCAAATGTATATATCACAACATTTCATAATAACCTTATAACTATTTACGCGTAGATTCATTCAATCACAATAAAATTGCATTTAAAACTGATACAAAGTAATATTGACAGTGTTATCAGAGGCGTTACCGTGTTTGTGCGCTGTACTATCGGACATGAGTTGTTACTTATATGTCGGACCGACTCATTGATTTTATCGCTGGCAATACGTTGCACGTGGAATTTAAATAGATCCGCGTATTATATTGTTAGAAGTATCAGGAAATAGGAACGCCTGAATATAAAAAGAGCCTGCATCGCAGTAACGAAGTTTGCAAAACAATTCACATAATAGGGTCCTGACAACACTCTTCAAGGGACTGGCACATCTAGCCTGGATAGACATGGTTTAGCGCTTACGATTTCTAAAGTAAACTGGAGAATTTGCATATGTCCACCATAATTTTTCATCAAATCCTGATATAACACGAGTATGATTACCGAAATAATCATAAAAAATACTCCAAGGTAAGATAATCCTCCAACGGTCGAGAAGATTTTCGTTCAACCTTGGTAAGAGAACTGTCGTGTAACAAAGAAAAAAAACCAAATTCGGTTCATCCGTTCAGGAGCTATTATGCCACAGATACACTTTATATAACTAACGTCCCTCTTTTGACTCGGTCCGCAATTCCTCATGTCCATGTTTGATTACGTGCACAAACACTCACTATTTGTTAGAAGACTAATATATTGTGCACTGTGCATGTCTTTATTTATTACATTAAAATATAATCACAACACTTATTATGCATTTAAACAAGTTGTGTGGTAAGCTCTGAAGCTTCTTAGCCTTATGCATGTGAAATATTTTGCTTGTATCCAAAAAACATAATTATAAAAGATAAATAAATATTTCTTAAATAAAAATATGACAATGTTTTTGAGATTGAGTGATTAAGATTTTTATGGTAACCTTTGTTAATAATCATATTCAACCGAACATTTTAAAAAAAGATAACTGTTCTCAGTTTATCCAACGAACGATATTCACAGTTATACGGTGAGATGTAATAATATTGATTTATTTTAAATACAAGAGACAACAAGAAAACAAAACAATGATAAAATATTGAAAAAATAAAACCTCACTTATTTATCACAAAAGACGAGCGAAAAGCAATTCTATTGCTTAATTAACTAGGCTTATAACTGGTATAATTTACTACAAAGCAGCGTTAAAAATGTACAGCATGTATTGCGTCTCTTTCTAAAGCTTCCTAACCAAAAAGGACAGACCTTTTTGTAGTCACTATCAAAGTATGTATAGTCAACAATAAGAATTGATCAGTAGCTATTCTGACAGCATTGCGAGTCGTTACACGGAGTAAAAAAACTGGTTAAATAGATTTTACCAGTAGACTCAGGCCAGAAGGTATTTACCGGTAGTTTTCTAAGTAAAATTACACGTGTGATAAACTCCAACAAATTGGGACATTTGAAAGAGACGCAAATATCTAAAAAAATCATTCCACAACATTGATAAAAAAGTCCTATAAAATCGACCTTATCGCTTACAAAATAAATCTTAGTTTTAAGCACAACATATTTTCACTGTACTCAAGAAATGACGTAGTTTGCGAAAGGCACTGAATACATTATAATTGCCTTATTTTATCGAAGCTTTATTAAATATATCCTTATTAATTACTTGACAAACAAAAGAGATAGCGCATTCATTGTGCCCTAGAAAGAGACAATCGGCCATTATCGGCCGTCATCGGTTTAGTCTCGGGTTTGTAGAGATCCATCTTAGGATTATAAAGAGTTATCTTAGTCTTCACGTCCCATAAAAATAAAGTATTGACGCAAACAGACAGCCTAGCCAGACGGTAACTTCATGCCAATTTGTCTGGTCAACATAGCAGAGTATCCACGAAAGTGGAGAAGGCTGCCTAAGTGATTAGTAAGTCCAATGTCAGCTTATCGTTTTACGATACCGTAGCGATAGCATTTGAATAAGGCTGATGTTCTATCAATGCAGATTTTATACAACATGGTTAATTACTAAAATTAAAACTAGTAAGTTAGCCTTGATACTCTTGTGCAGTTGATAAGAGCTCACTACAACACTGCTGTAACGATTTTGATATAACATAACTAAGAATAATGACCAGAACAGGATAACTATGTGATCTCTCGTCCAATTTACAAACACTTCTCTTTTTTGTCGAGGATCAAAATACAGAACGATGTGTGACCGAGACGGCACTCTACAAACTCGAAGATAGCAAACATAAAAATATAAAGAATGTTACAACACAAAACGGAAGATTTTTTCGTACATATAATCCTATACATACATAACGAAATGATCAGTCAGTCGGAGCAGGACTATCTGGTACCGCATTAGTAGCAAATCTAGACACTTTCTTCCCATAATATTGATACCATTTTTTTTTGTCCATACAAAAAATCCATAAACATGTTAGTTTTTGATTTAGAATACACGGTGGCACTACCCCATTCCATCCCGAAGGTGTCGTAAGAGCCAACAGAAGGAAATGACAAGGCCAAAAACCTAGAAGCGAGAGGTCAACCCGTCTGGCCAGCGTGGCACAGTACCAATAATAATTACCCTTGAAAATGGAGGAGTCCCTCTCGACAGTGGGTGTGGGCTTAGTACTGGCAATACTTGCCACGACCCCACAGCCTTATACGCCCCGTCTCTCCCAGTGCTGACTTTGACGAGACTTTTTTTTTTAAAACGAAACCCCTTCACTAGGTATACCCTGTGTCGCGGGGGCAGTTTACAAACATGTAATTCACGAGCACAAATGACACCCAGACTCCGAGCCAGTGCCTCTGGTTTAGACTTGCTCGACCCCGGAATCGAACCCGGGACCCGTTATCTAAAGGCGGCACATCTAACCACTAGACCAACGAGGCAGTCAGGGCTGTTATATGACGCCAGGGCTGTTTCTGCTCAGTTTAACTAGCTATCATGCGTAGGTTCATGAAACCTTTTAGGGTGATTTTGTCAATATTTTCAATGAGTATGTCGAATAAAAAAAAATATATAGGTTTTTTTTTATCAGTGACTTGAATGCCTTTGACCCTAGGATTGCGTGATGGTAAGCAACGCCAGGGACTAAAATGGAGCAGGCAATTCAAGGAAATGCCCTGTCGGGCACCGGCTCTTGCATACACACGACGGAACACAGTCAAACTGCTTGGCGCCGGACTTGGATGTGAGGCAGGTAGCTAGCCTGGCGGACCATTCGATCCACCAACAAGCGTGCTGGGTTTTGTTGACTTTTAAACACGCGTTATTTCCCAGCGTGCGGTGGGGAAGTTTTATACTGTATGATCTTTTCGTTATGTATATCGGGTTAATGTTACAACCTGTATATGGATAATTATTTCAGGATTTAATTAGGTAAATATTGTCTACCTACTCTGTACGCCTAAAAGATGACTCGACATTATACACTATCTATGATTTAATATCTAATATTACGATAAGAAATCTAAAGTGCGATTATAATTTCATTGTTTAATGTAAATAACCGTTTATAATGTTATCGGTACGATAAAAATAACGGTATGTCAGGTGACTTGCTTGTAAATAATACTTTTTAATGATATGTGATTAGTTAACTTATAGACGGTGCAACAAAATAACGTTATTAAAAATCAATAAAAGGCTAAAAAAATCTTACAAAATGCCAAAATACATTTTTTATTGCTCTTCAAAGAAGAGATACAAAAAACTAAATAGTTTCTTTTTTGAAAATGCCATTGACACAACTGTTATTAAAACATTTTATCCAAATGGATTCCTTAACAAAGCGCTTTAAGCTGTCGACAAAGAAACTCATGATTAAGGTATCTACCGAGAAACCACATGAAATTCCATATTTTTCCGACTGATATTAATTTGACATGTATACAGTAATTCTGTTGACCCTCTATAAGTAAATGAATGCGACTGTGATGAGGTAGTCATTTCTCTATAAATTAACTTCATAAAAATCATACATTTTCCATAAATACAGATCAATTTTGTATAATATAGTATATTTATGCTACGGCAGCGTGATTCTTGTGAAATAAAAAATATCTCCTTTATTTACTACTGTGTAAAATACTTGTGACGGATTAAAAACCGCGCCACCCCATTCCAGACTGAGGGTGACGCACGGCGTGTAAAGCATGAAATATTATCGCCGCAATATAAATTAGAGATTGCTTCTGATAACGAAGCTCATATTCGACTGTGTTTGCTTCATTGGTAATCACCAGTCCGTTGGAAACTGAGTGTGTCGTAAGAGACTAAAGAGGCCAGGATAAGAAATCTTGAAACTCAACTCTGTGCCAACTCGTCTGGCCAACGTGGCACAGTGTATGTAAGGTCGCCAGAGCTGATTGACACCTGTTTGGTGTCGGATTTAGAATACATAGTGCCACCACCCAGTTCCATCCTGAGGGTGTCGTAAGAGAAGGAAGACTTGAAACGATAACCAGTGCCATCCCGTCTGGCCAGCGTGGCACAGTAGGCCAATTACCCTCCAAGTAATGGAGTCCCGACTCAGCAGTGGGTCATTTATGGGTAGGATAGATCCTGGTAGTAAAAAAAAAATGGTGTCCATCAAGTTCTTCGGAGGTGGTGATACCAAATGAAGCAGCCGAACATGGAGTTAAGCGCATCTTAGGGCGAGTACTCGTCTTCCACCTCTTTGATGACTGAATCCGCCTCCCACCGGGTTCGGTCCGCCAGCAAGGCTTGCAGTTTCTATAACAGACAAATACACATAAGCCAGCATCATTTAGAATACACGGTGTCACCACCCCATTCCATCCCGAAGGAGTCCTAAAAGCCGACTAAAGGAAATGGCAAGGCCGATAACCTAGCCAGAAGAGACGGAAAACTTGATACATACAAAACCCTGTGCCAACCCGTCTGGCCAGCGTGGCACAGTACGCTAATTACCCTCCACGTAATTGGAGGAGGCCCGACTCAGCAGTTATGGGCCGATGTGTAAGTAAGTGAGCATAAACAGACATGACAGCTTACAAACATTTTGTCATTGCTGAAATTAATTTGATTTTGTGAAATCTTGAACACTACAATTATCTAGAAACCTTTGGAAATGAAAGAACTATGAAAAGTTTCAATTCGGTAGATCGACACTATTTCTCAAGCCAAAAATTATCCATTGCCGAGTCTGGCTTCCTTTAAGTACATGGAGGATAATTTTCCTACTGTGCCATGCTGGCCAGACGGGTTGGCACAGGGTTTCTTATCAAGTTTTCCTTCTCTTGCAGGTAGGTTTCCGGCCTTGTCATTTCCTTTAGTCGGCTCTTACGACACCCTCAAGGTGGAATGGGGTGGTGACATTATGTATTCTACATCCGCCACCATACGGAACACGGCATGCACATCAATACAAACAGAATATCCCGATATCGCCAACTGAGGAGAGTCCCAGCTCTGTTTGCTGCGGTAGTTATCCCCCATTTCCTGAAGAACACTAGGCGTTGACACTCCTGACATATTGATAGTAACTCCTCACCTCTGGCTTGTCCAAGACCACGATCCTGTTGTCCACTTTGGGAGCCAGCTCACACGACTGCTGTTCCAAGTCGTCCAGCGAAGCACGCCTCGTTAACCTGGAGGAAAATGTTATCTTGCACTAAAACCGAAATCCACAAGACTAAATATAACAATATTAACAAATACATGTTTTTACTATTTAATACTAGCAGACCCGGCCACGCGGCCATGTTTTTGTTACATTACATTTACCATAAATGTTCCACTTGTAATTTAATATAGTATTTGCCATAAAATATAAAATGCCATCACCGGTGGTGCGAGGCGGGGGCGGGCTCGTGGGCCGCGCTGGAGGCCCTGCGTAGCGGAGGGGGTCCGTCCAGCTCGCTGCCCTCCAGCATCTTCACCAGGCTGTGCCTGTCCATGGACAACTACGTTATCCTGGCTGTTTTATATCTCTGGCTCCAACATCAGCCCAGTAAATGGTAACAGGCATTAGGGGCATTAGTCTCATTAGTGAACGTCATTAGTTGTAACCATGATCAATTAGGAATTTATAAAAAAAATTTTTTAATAGGACATATAAGATGGGTTACCATACTTGTGACGTCATAATGTTATAGCTATTTAATGACGGACTACGTGACTAGGCAATAAATATTGAAAATGTTTTGCTCTTTACATATATGTGTTAAAGGATTTATTAAGAGCCCTTTCACAAAAAAACACGAAATTGCAAGTTTTCGACGTTGAAATTGTATATTTTACGTTCGTTGTATTAAATATCAATTACTTGGTAAAAATAGTTCGTTTTCTCTACTGCAATAACCTCAGAACCGATTTTAGATAACTTATTTCATTATATAGTTATAAGCTTTCTCCCGTTGCATGTTTAGGCAAAAACCCACGAAGACATGATTTCGGAGCTCTAATTTGGAGATTCTTCTGAATATCTCCCATGAAAAAAAATATAATTAGCTCTCAAATATCCTATACCTCAATAATAATAGAATACATTTTGGTTATATGCCTATTATGCTAAGAAAAAAAATATCTACGTATTTCAATTATCGACCGAAAAGGCTTCGAAACAAGCGGCAATATCTCCAAAGCCCACCATTATTTAGGCGTAAAATTTATACAAAAATAATCATCAACATTTGCTTAATATATGGTATTATTTTCATTTTTTAAATCGCTACTATTATTTTCTAATTAAATAAATAAAAATACTATATATTTCACTGCGCCGGCCGTCTGCGATTAGTATCGCGCGAGCGCTTGTTGAGGTTGGACCTATGTCAGTTTCTTTCCCGCGCGCCTTCGTTCCGATACTACTGTCGTGTGCGCCGATTGTCGTGTAGACACTGCAGCATTGCTTTTGTGTGCGTGTTAACTACGACCGCAGTTTTTGATCTTTGTAAGTATTTATTTTCTAACGGTATATTTCAATTAGTATAAAGTTCACACTTTATTATTAAAGTTATTTATAGTTTATTAAAATTTATTTATTATTTATTTATTTTTATCATTATATGTATTTAAGTTTATTAAAGTTATTTTGATTGTAGCTACTTCGAGTTTTATTACCAGTCGAAATGGGGAAAAATAAATACAAGTATAATTGCGATACGTAAAAGAAGAAATATTGTTTCTCTGCTCAGGAAGGAAAAAATGTCTGCATACTTGCCATATGGACTGGACTTTTATTTAATAGAATAAGTTGCAACCATACTACTACATACATCTCATTTCGCTCATGTAGCTAAGTCCAACCGTACACTGCATAACAAACTAACAGAGGAATTTCAACCTTATTTATTTGCAATACCTAAAGCGTGTGACACAGATTGTTAAGCTCATTGTATTCATTAAAATGTGTCATGCTGGTGCATGCTGGTCCAATGGCTGACGGTCGAGGGTGGTCTGAAAAGTTTCCGACCTAACATAGCTACAAGTTTTTTTTTATTTTGTTTTTTTTATACACAGTCTCCTTGTGACTCTATACACTTCGCCCAGCGATGCTCCCATCTCTTTAATCCTTCCAAATAGTACTCAGCGTTCTTCTCTGCTAAATAATTGTTCACGAAGGTGATTACCTCCTCATTTGACAAAAATCTTTGTCCTCCGAGTGCAGCTTTTAGTTGAAGGAACAGAAAGAAGTCGCTTGGGGCTAAATCTGGTGAATATGGTTCAAACCGTAATTCATGGATTTTCGCCATGGCAACTGTTGAGGTGTGAGACGGGGCGTTGTCTTGGTGAAACAGGACGGCCACAATAACGGACAGCATTTCATTTTTATATATAGAGATTGCTGACATCTTCACGTTGAGGTCGGAAACTTTTCAGACCGCCTACGTATTTATAATACAATTTATACAACTATGCTATCGACTGTACATATAATAATCGATTAGTGCATAACAATTAAAATATTTGTGAACATATTTCAACAGTAAAGTTCATAAACAATGAAAAATATAACAAAATAAATTCATAATACAATTGAAATGACACGTCAAAAAATTTCCACCCACTATTTTTTTTTTTTTTTTTTTTATTAACAACTGTCCGGCGGTTGACCTCTATCTCACCTGATGGTAAGTGACGATGAGGCCGACGGTGTAACCCGCTGGGACAGTAAAAGCCTATTCACTCCAGACTTGAAGGCATCCAAGTCATATTTACTTGGAAATACAGACGTAGGAAGCGAGTTCCACTCCTTAGCGGTCCGCATCAAGAAAGAGGAAGCGAAACGCTTAGTGCGAATATGTGGAATTTCAACCACATAAGGATGAAGTCGCTCCCCACGCCTGGATGTCCGATGATGGAAAGGGGATGGTGGAATTAATTCGTGCAATTCCTGCGCACACTCACCGAAATGTATCCTATAAAACACGCAGAGGCAAGCAACTCGTCGTCGGTGCTCGAGGCTCTGCAATTTTGCCTGTACCAACCGCGTATCACCAATGAGCTTGTAGGCCCGGCGCTCCACAGAATCCAAGGCGGCTAACTGATACTTGGCTGAGCCATCCCAAAGGTGGGAACAGTACTCCATACCTGAGCGGACCTGAGCTTGGTAAAGAGTGAGAAGCTGTCCAGGTGTGAAGTACCGACGCACCTTAAATAGGATACCAAGTTTCTTTGCTGCAGTTTTCGCTTTGGACTCTATGGAACTCCCGAAGTTAAGGTCTGAACATAACCTCATGCCCAAAAGCTCGAGTCGACCCGCAATTGGTACGGACACATTTCGGAAAGTGGGAGTCAAGTTGAACGGACTCCGCTTTGCGGTGAATAGACACGCCTGTGTTTTGGTCGCATTGAACCCGACTAGATTGTCATCGCCCCAGTTGGACACTGACTTTAAAGTCAGGTTCAGACGTTCCACCATGGCCTCCCTAAGCGACTGAATCTCATTACTGGTGGTCCGGGCATCAGATACGTATCTCTCCGTGACCGTGCTGTCATCTGCATACCCAAAAATACCGGGTTTAAGCAGGTCGTTAATATGCAGCAAAAAGAGAGTCGCGGAGAGAACGGACCCTTGAGGTACACCGGCATTAATTGCCACTTGATCCGATGAGTAGCCATCAATGACTACTCGGATGTAACGGTTCCTCAGGAAGTCAGAGATCCAGAAGCACAGACTAGCGGGGATTCCGTAAGCTGGAAGTTTGCCCAAAAGACTTTCATGCCAGACCCTGTCGAAAGCCTTTGTAATATCAAGAGACACAGCAAGAGCTTCACCGTGTCTCTCGATGGCTTCACCCCAAAAGTGTGTTGCATACACAAGAAGGTCCCCAGTGGACCGGTTTCGGCGGAAACCGTACTGTCGGTCGCTGAGGAGATCGTTACCTTCAAGGTATGCAAGGAGTTTGGTGTTCAATACACGTTCCATAGTTTTACAAAGTATGGAGGTGATCGAAATGGGTCTAAAATTCGACGGGTCGGCACGATTGCCTTTTTTTGGGATTGGTTGGACGTTGGCAACCTTCCAGGACTTGGGAACATGCCCCGTCTGCATGGAGAGGCGGAACAGGCGTGTAAGAATAGGAGACAACTCCGGGGCACAGGTCTTTAACACAATTGCTGGTATACCATCGGGGCCGCTAGATTTATTCACATCCAGACAACGTAGTGTTTTAAGCACCTCTTTCTGACGGATGCGTATCTCTGGCATCGACGTGTCGCAGCGAGGCATTGAAGGAGGTGCAGCGTCACCAGCATCTAGACGCGAATTTTCAGCAAAGAGGGAGACAAATAGATTTGCCTTCTCCTTCGCAGTGTGAGCTAGCGACCCATCAGGTTTCAGCAATGGTGGTAGTGATGACTGACAGAAGTTCGTCTCCACCGATTTGGCGAGGGACCAGAATGCTTTACTCCCAACTGGGTACGAAGCAAGCTTAGTCCCGATGCGACCAACATGGAGGAAACGAGCTTTCCGTAAAACCTTCTTGCAGGACTTGGCAATTTTGTTAAAAGCCTGCTTTTTAAGGTGTACATCCGGAGCTTTGCGGCTACGAGCATCCGCCCAAGATAGGTATGCCGAATGTTTATGTGCCTCAGCACTGGCACACTCAGCATTAAACCAAGGGCGTGCTTTGCCACCGAGTGCGATATCAGAGTAAGGAATAAAATATTCCATACTCTGACGCAAGACATCGGTAATGGCTTCCGCGCAGCTCGACGGATCATCACAGGAAAAGCAGGCTTGTTGCCAGGGATAAGACGCAAGGAAATGCCGCATCTCGTCCCAATCTGCTGACTTGTATCGCCACACCCGCCGTAAGCCTCTTGGGCTGGGATCGGGCGGTGAGTAGTGCGATACAGATTTCACCAGACAGTGGTCAGAGGTTCCCAAAGGGGCTGACACTGACACATTATACCTGTCCGGGTCGGTTGTCAGCAGAAGGTCCAAGCAATTAGGTGTGTGGCCAGCAACATCCGGAATGCGTGTCGGTTCGACGACCAGCTGAGTGAGATCTAGCGATAGTGCAAACTTGCGCGCCTCCCTCCCAGCATGGTCCGTAAACTGGTATGGGCACAACCACTCTTTATGATGAGCGTTAAAGTCCCCCAGAAAGACCAACTGCGCACGCGGGTACCGCTGCTGAGCCTCACCAGTCATATCACTGAGCCGTTCGAAGAGTCTCGTTGTCTCCTGATCACCGCTGTGCGACCGGTAGACCAAGGCGTAAACAATCTGTTCAACGCCTGTGTCCACCAGTAACCATAAGTTAGAAAAACTAGGATCCTCAAAGTTACGGAGACGCTTACAACAGATGTCATCGCGAACATACAAGCAAACACCAGCGTGTGGTATAAAAGAGTGCTCCAGGGTATACCCTGGGTATTGCAAGTATGACGCGTCTAATGGACGTCTGATTTGCGTCTCAGTGAGGCAGAGCAAGTGTGGCTTCTCAGTCTCAAGGTGGTGATGGACTGCTACGAGATTTGAGTGCAAACCTCGGATGTTTGAGAGGTGCACTTTAAGTGAGAGGACGTGCTTCCGCTGTAAACACTTGCTCTTTATCCTTTGTCTAACCATTAAATTTTGTGAGTGTGAATAGGCGGAGAAGACGGAAGTTAAACAAGCGCCGAGTTGGTCACCCAGCAATGCACAGAGGTCAACCACACGTGTGGGAGCCTGGGCTGGAGACTGCGGGGACGCCCGAACCCCCCCAAAGATGTCTATCGGGTCCTCTCATCCGGTCGCCAACCGGCACGATAGCGCATCTTCGGGATTTTTCGCGAGTTGGCGGGGCAGCCTTTCACGATTGGCGAGACCATTACTTGGGCCCCCAACTACCTGCGGTCGGCCAGCGGAGCACCGTGCTTCGGATCCCGCTACCCTCCCGACCAGGCACCCGGCGTGGCAAACCAATGGCACTGAGACCGGTTCCCAACTCGGCGTATTTGTTTAGACCCGTCCTCTCAAATAGCTTCTCCTGTCTTCATACCGGAACACGACCAAAATCGTTTGGCGGTATGGCTTAGGCAGGAGGGTGGTGACTAGCTGCGGCCGAAACCTACCACCAGGATTGGCTGCTCATTTAGCACTACCCAAGGGGCACGTGTAGGGTAACTAGAGTAACAAACTTCAGCTAAGGAAGATCAAGATCGTTTAGTCGCCGTATTCACAGTATCATAGTGCGAGCGAGAAGCATGAAAGAAAGTATCGCTGGCGTAGTTTGCCGCGGTCGGTGCGTAAAATACCTAAATTTGCGTAACGCCGAAATGTGAGAGGGCTCTTAAGGCAAAGTCTGATAATATGCCTTACGTTGATATTATGTTCCAACCGACCTTTAAAAAACATTTTGTCAAGAGTTGTTTTTGTAGTATTCGTAAAAAATAAAACGATAACGTTTGAGGTTCGACGTTTTCAATATTTGTATATTTAACAATGAGAACAAAATTAAATAGATCAAAACACAGTATTTATTATTTCTATAATAACTGCAATGAGTGAAAACTAACATTGTGACGTCACACGCGCTCAAGTTTGTTCGGGAGCTGTAGGCGTGCCTTCGTTACAGGATTCAGAAATTATTTTTGATTACGAAATAACCGTTGAATTTTTGCAAAAAGTTTTGTTTAGTTATAAAACTTATAGATGATCTTTCCATTTACCACAAAAATATATTATTCAAACATCCAATTATTAGTGGTATTTACTTTTAGAGAGTAAATAATGGCACCTGCGACTCAATGTGACGAGTGACTGCCTGTGCTTGCTGGGCTTGGCCCGGCCGGTCCGCACGTTGATGGCTGCGAAGTGGTTCTGGACCGCCATTCCCACCTCTGGGCACATGTCTTCTGGGACCTGGGGGCAGAAGAGAAAAGTAAAACACCAGAGCGGTAATTCAAACTCATATTCTTTTATCTTTTCGCAAAATATAATGTATCGGATATAATTATGCTAATGACTGTATCCTGTGAAAGGTGCGAAGGCAGTTACAGAATGCGCCTGTAGATCGACAAGCGTACTCACTAATACTTTGCAGTTGGGCAGCATGGTGAACCCGTCGTTGCCCTTGTACAGGTACTCCTTGACCGCCAGCCTGTAGCTCTGCCCCCGGACCAGGTACTCGTCGCCCACCTTCACCACCTGCTCCGCCACCCTGTG
This sequence comes from Clostera curtula, assembly GCA_905475355.2. Lineage (NCBI taxonomy): Eukaryota > Metazoa > Arthropoda > Insecta > Lepidoptera > Notodontidae > Clostera > Clostera curtula. The sequence goes on along the minus strand of FR997818.1, from coordinate 560,272 downwards.
CCCGGCCGGCTTGGACGGGTCGAAGGCGAACGAGACTCCCGCCACCTGCGGAGTGGGAGTGGGAGTGAGGGACTGCCACTCACAGCACAGAAACAACGATATCACCTGACTGAATCAAGTCATAATCAAAACTCTATTTATTCAATTGAGCTCTTTGTTCACAAGTCATTTACCAGGTTCGGAAGGCTGCTTTACAGACAAGAGAAAGAAAGTAACTCTGTAGTTACGTTTTAAACTTCCGTTTTTGTATACAATTAGAAATAAAAATATTAAAATTTTAATTGTTTTTTTTTGTTTTACTTTTGCTAAAATGATCAAATGCATAGTTTACGATTCTATAAAGGACAGAGAGACAAATATTTATTTTATAAACAAGGGGTGGTGGCTTTCTGCTACCAGGGAGAAGTAACGTCTTCGTTAAAAGAAACGATGTCCAAATCTCAACTGAATGCTAGCAGCAAATACAATGCACACACGTACCTGGACTGCTACAGCACCGATGAGCCTTCCACCTGCGATGGTTCCGCAACAGGCATTCTTGATGGCGCGGTGTCTTGGTGAATTTTCAAAAACGAATCGCGTCACAACCGAGGTTATGATCGTGAAGTTTTTACTTCCGTCGCGTAGTTCGCTCCGTGCAATGCCACGAGATCCGGTGTGCATTGCAAACGTCAAAATCGACATTTACGTTTCGCTACACGCATTGGTTGAGAATTGAACATCGATACTAAATTGGTTATTCCGTTTAGTTTTGCCATAACGAACCAGGGTGCAATATCTCTGGACTTCCGCCGTCCCAAAAATAGTGTCATTTTTGGGACACACACCCTTATACACACCCTTATAAGTAGACTGATAAGACAGATTTGTGAGAGCAATCCCGCGCAAGAGTCACAAGGGGCTAACCAACCAACTGCTAGTCTGAGCTGACTGACCAGCAACGGCAGCTGTCCACAAGACTGACGTTTACGAAAGCCAGAGCCCTCCTGAACCATGTCAGCCGAGATCTATCAGGGGAAGAATGGTATTAGCGGCTAATGGAACCCACTCCTTCTGCTTCCATCATGCTTTCACCATCTATAGGGCCGGCGACACATTAGTGCCCACTGCGGTGCCGGTAGCTGCTTACCATCAGTTAGGCAGTCACAAGTCTACACAAATCCTGACCTGTGGAAACCTCCCCTCCAGGCTGGGGTACTTGGAGACGGCGTTCTCCAACGCCTGAAGAATCACTTCCCCAGTCGCCTCCACCACCACCAGGGGGTCTCGCATCGGGATTATGGTGGACAGGTCGCGCAGGGTGAACTCCCCTGCAGGGTGGACCTTCCGAAGAACAGACCAACGTTGTGACAGAATATAGCATCACTAACCCTTTCCACTCCGAGGGTGTTATACGAGTAAAGGAATGAATTAGGCAGAAATTCTGGTTAGGTTCGGGAGGAAAAAAGAATCCATAATAAAAACTCTATGTATATTAGATACATTCCTCTCCTTCCAGAGTTTAAAACTATGTAGTTCATTCATCACTTCATTCATTATATCAGAACAAAAATAACCCACTACTGAGCCGCTCCACCTTCAATTTCATCATCATCATCATTTCAGCCAAATTTAGATGCCCACTGAACATAGGCCTCCCCAAGGATCTCCACAAGAGACGGTCCTAGGCCACCCGCATCTTTCGCTTTCCGGCGACCTTGACCAGGTCTTCGGTCCACCGTCTACCAGCACTGCGCTTTCCAGAACGCGGTCGCCTTTCGAGGACTTTTCTGCCCCATCGGGTGTCGTTCCTGCGTCTAATAAAGGTACATTAGCCTACTGTCCCATGATGACCAGATGTCTTACGAACCTGGTCAGATCTGAAGGTCCCAGAGTTGATCAGCACCAGGTCAGCTCCCGTAGCTGCGAGGAGCACATCGCATACCCAGTTGCCAAGGTTGCACTCCTGCCTCCTGATGCAGGCGAATCTCCCCTCCAGAGGCACGCAGAACTTACCCAGAACCTCTTCCATCTTACCCTCAATCATTGCTGAAAAGAATATTCAATCAGTCAAGTATCTATTGTTTATGCAAACAATAAATACTGGCAGCCAAGAAAAGCGCGCTACAGGCTTCTTTCAGCGTTTCTTTCAATTATAATATAGACGACGTGTCAGAATAAAAATTTTGTGTTTTGTCATATAATAAACTAGCGGCCCGCCCGGCTTCGCACGGGTGTGATGGTACCCGCGGGTGACGCCGCAGGGCGAAATAGTAAAAAAAGTAAGTCTAAGTCACTCCTTATATCATCAGCTACCTATCAATGAAAGTCCCGTCAAAATCCGTCCAGCCGTTCCAGAGATTAGCCGGAACAAACAGACAGACAGACCAGCAAAAATTAAAAAAAAAGTTTTTTTTAATCTATGTACCGTGTATACTTACTTAGACATTTAGTAAAAAGTGGTTATTCTATTATTACAACCAGACACAATTTTATTGATTTGTATACTACCTTTGTATACTCACCAGAATATTTCTCCACTTTGGCCTTCAAGACCTGGTCTTCGGCATAGGAGCTGCCCACAGGCACCTCCGTGATGTCCACAGTGGGCTTCTCTGCTGAGAAGTTGATGGTGATCTTGCTGAACTGCCTGAAGTCTGTCCCACTCTTCACAACGTATTTATTGTTTACCTGTAAATAAAGGTCTTTTTAGGCAACTTGCTTCAATGACACGAGCGTCATGCTTGTGAACAGGTGCCGTTGCTGGGGGTCGGTTGGCTCGGGCATTAGAAGGTCACTATTGTTGACTAGATCTGGCTGATGTTTTGCCCTTTGCGACTATTGCGCGAGTTTGCTCTCACAGGTATTTCTTATATTCAGTCTTGTACCCAAAAATGGCGATCTAAATAGAAAAACCACAGAGTTTCTCGACGGCTCTTCTCGGTAGAGTTGTATTCCAAACCGGTGGTAGATGGTAAAAAATCTATTATACATATACAATAATAATATTATTTTGAGCCAATTTCATTAAATGAGATATGATATTATCTCTTTGTATCAAAAAATGGCGATTAAAAAAGCACACTGTAGAAACTACAACTTCCAAGATTTTCTCTGCATCTTCACTTAACATCAGGTGGATTGTGGTCATTTTTTTACTGCTGTTTGAACTCCTAAGTAGACCATCCTCATCGACCCGGCGGAGTTTGGTGCGACTCAGCATTGGGCCCCTTACGGGCTGACAAGTAACTCTTCCGTAAAGTCCTTCCGCGACCTCCATAGTACCATCCAGTATGCCCTGTCTCTATTGTCGTACCTGGAGAACTTCATAGACGTGGTCGTGCCCACCCAGGATGAGGTCTATCTCGGAGCATCCCTCAGCTAGCTTCACGTCATTGGGAGTCCGCATGTGGGTTAATGCTATCACATATTCGCAACCCTGGGAGAAAAGAGACTTGATGATAAGAACAAAATAATCAGTGTACAGAAATCAAGCAAGCATTCAGTTTGAGTCGATTTTGAAGGCGGCTCGGTCAAAGTTTATGGGTATAAAAAATAAATATAGTAGAATAGAGCTGGATGTACCTGTAATACACTGTAATATCTTATATAATGTTAAAAAGGTACATTATAATATAAGATATTACAGTGTATTACAGGTACATTTTAGGTTTAATACAGTTGCTCAAAAAGTGGCGTATTGCAGGGACGTATAGCGTTCGGGAAGTGGGCTATTGCACACGCGTGCTTTTTTTGCCCTTCCCGCACTAGTGCGTTCTCTTTCCCAACTGTCAAAATAATGTCTAATAAAAGGAAAAACCAACCATTAAGTTTTTACTACTTTTACTAAAGTTTTTATGATTCATGCAAATACGTATATTTCTAAAAAGAAACTACGTACTAATTTGTTTCAATATCAGATTTAATGATTTGATTGAATGAGTTAGGTTAGGTTACATTTCATTTCATCGCATTATATTTCATTTCATATCAATAAAAAATGTCTACTGAAGACTTGGCTGTATGGGCATAGTTGCTTTTGCCTACTAGAATGGGTGAAGAAAAAAAAACTGTGCTTATATTCTACGGTTGGCGCCATTTTTTTATAAGTCGTAAATGATTAGTTAGTTGAGTTTATTGTGTTTTTATTATTTTATTGAATTGCTTCATTTTTTCGCAACTGTATTAAAAATAGTCGTTCAGTACACGCGCGGAACCGTCATTGCAACTTGTTCCGACTGTCAACCGGTAGTAAGTCTAAACCGATTTTGATCAAATAGAAGGAGCAAGACAGTATAAATCAAATAAAAAAAAAAACAAAATCCCGGAGATATGCCGTAGCACACATAATAAAGAATCGCAGGCATCATGCAGACCAAAGAGTACCACCTCGTTTTTTGAAGTCGGTTAAAAATAGAACTAAGCTATAGACAATAAGTGGGTGTCGTACCTAGCTGCAAGAGAAGGAAAAATTAATACGAACCCCTGTGCCAACCCGTGTGGCCATCATGGCACAGTAGGCTAATTACCCTCCATGTATTAGGTGGAGGCATGAACCAGCAGTGGGTTAGTTATGGGCTGAGTAGTAGTATAGACAATAGGCCCTTGTCACTCACTTCTTGCTTCAGTTGCGTCGCCAGCTTGGTCCCAGCCTGGACAAAGTCTATGAAGGTCACTTCTTCAGGGTTGATGGTCGCCAGCGTATCCAACCATTCCTGGAACAAAATAAATCCTTAAATTCGGCATTAAAAACCTAAAAATTAAGAAAAAAATCTGAATTCATATAGATGACCCACTGCTGAGTCGGGCTTCCCCCAGTTACGTGGAGCATAATTAGCCTTTTGACTGCCTTGTTGGTCTAGGGGTTGGATGAGCCGCCTTTCGATCACGGGGTCCCGGGTTCGATTCCGGGGCCGGGCAACAGTCTTTGTGTAAGCCAGAGGCACTTGCTCTGCGTGTGGGTGTCATTTGTGTTCGTGATTTACATGTCTGTAAACTGACCCCGCGATTCATGTTATACTAGATAGATAGATAGATAGATTTAGTTTTTTTTTTTAAAAAAGCCTACCGTGCTGTCCATCGGTATGGCCCAGCGTTTAGTATCAAGTTTTCCTTCTATTGTGGCTATATATCGGCCTTGTCATTTTCGTTTGTCGTCACTTACGACACCCTCGGTATGAAATCCCCACCACTAAGACTAAATTACCCACTGTTGTGTCAGGCCTCCGCCAAGTTCCTGGAGGGAAATTACTGAAACGCCCTAAGTATATAGACGTGTTTGCTCCATGTTTCTTTCTCTCGTAGCCCAGTTTGTCGGCTTCTTGTGTTCTTTACGATACCCTCAGTATGGAATGGGTGTTGTAACATTATATGATCTAATACCTGTTCCACCAGCCCAATTAGGCCAATCTTATGGCCATTGCACATAAGGGCGTGGGTTATCTTGCCATCGCCCAGGGGTCTGCCAGTCTCGTTGTCTATCACGTTGGACATCAGCCAGGGGAAGCTACACTGCGCGACCAGACCCTGGAGGACTTCTAGGCCGAAATCTGGAAAAAAAATGCATATTGTAAATAGTGATAATATTGAGACAGTGACACCTAGTTGCAAAAATTGAACTAAACCGATTTAAAGTAGATAGCTAGCCATATCACGTGGCACAAAATGAGCAGTGCTGGAAGGCCTGCACACGGTGTGCCAAGACCTGGTTAAGGTCGCCGAAATCTGATGGATGCTGGCCCCTAATCGGTGGCCTATGTCCAGCTGTGGACTTCTTCAGGCTGGATAGTGATGACTTTTAGAGAGAAATAGGTGACGACTAAAGGTACCAAAAATACTTATATACTTGAAAACCCTTTTTACTTTCTTGTAGACTTCTTACATATTGAGTTTCTTGTTATTGAGATTGCCCAGATGTTGAATTTCCATAAACAACTGCATTGTTTTTCTCTAAGAAAATGTCTTGGTACGACATTCACCATAAACATGCAATTTTTATGTGTGTTGAGTGACAAAAATCTGTACTACGTATAATGTTTTCTTTTATTTCTTTTATCCTAATAAATAGGGGTTAATATTTCTCTTGACGTACTCGTATTAATGTTTACTTACCAAAATCATGGTTGCCAAAAACGGCGCAATGGGTCCCAATTTCATTCAAAACGGGAACCATCTGTTCGCCCTTTGTGAATGTGCTCACTGAAATAATAAAACAACCAAAATATTAAAATAGCAATCCAAAAATAACAGAATGCACAGGACTTCGACAACATTCATCGTGCATTTGAATCAAAGGTATAGTGCTCCTCATCATAAATGACCCACTCTTACAGTTACATGCAGGGTAATGAGCCTACTGTGCCACGCTATCCAGATGGGTTGGCACAGGGTTTTGTATTTCCTTTTGTCGGCTCATACGACACCCTCAGTATGGTATAGGGTAGTGACACTATGTATTCTAAATTTGTTATAAGCCGAAGTACCCCTTGGTGTTTAAAAAAATAATCGAGCATTATCAATTAAAGTTTTTAGACTAACGCGATTTTCACACATTTTAAATAATTATGACACGGGTCTTAATCGCGGAAATATTTTGAAGGTAAATACCTTATACTTATAAGAAGTAGCCACCGTGAAGCTATGGAAGCGATATGTTGATGACATATTCTGCATCATGAAGGGCGACAAGGAAGAAGTAGAACGATTCATCACCTACTTGAACGGTGTACACCCCAAAGTTCAATTTACCTTCGAAATAGAGACAGAACGATCGCTGGCGTTTCTGGACCTAAAAGTGACAGTGAGAACCAATGGTACGCTCGCGCACACAGCTTATAGAAAACCGACCCACACAGACAGGTACCTGCACGGTGATTCGCATCACCATCCACAACATCTCCGCTCCGTAGCCGCTTCCCTACAGTCTAGGGCTTATGATCTATGCGATCCTGAATACTTAGAGACCGAACTGGCACATATTCAGAAGGTACTAAAATGGAACGGCTACCAGGAGAATTTCCCATATACGTGCAGGAAGAGGGTAAAATATCCAGAGGTAAGCAGAGCACCCGCATACCTGCCCTACGTAAAAGGCGTGACAGATAAGGTGGGAAACGCCCTGAGAAAATTATCCATTAAAACAATTTACGTTCCACAATCTCTTGTTTCTCGTCACCTACGGACACCAAAGGACGTTATACCCTTTCAGACCCCAGGCGTCTACAAAGTCGACTGCAGCTGCGGTAGCTCCTATATCGGGCAAACAAAGCGAACTGTCGCAGAGAGAATTAAGGAGCATATTGCAGCTGTCAAAAACAGACAGGTCAATAAGTCGGCGATTGCGGAGCATCTACTGGAATCAGGACCAAACCATTGGATTGAGCTACATAAGCCAACCATCCTCTCCACAGACCGTCACTATTATTCAAGAATTGCGCGGGAAGCGATTGAAATTAAAAAACATACCAGCTTTAATAGAGAGGATGGTTACCGTTTATCATCATCGTGGAATCCAGTTTTTAGTGAATGTCATCTCCGTAATAAAAAACCAATCCGCTCGTGTGTAGACGTCGTTAGTGTGGTGTGTCGGAATACCGACAATTTACAAAAGCTAACAAATTGTGAAGAGCAAGCGAGGGTAGGCATGGAGACCCGAGCTTCACGAAGACGGCGCTGAGCTACATCCATCAGTCAGCCTGTGACCACGGCTGGTGTAACCCACGCCGAAACGTCAGGCAGTATAAGGTATTTACCTTCAAAATATTTCCGCGATTAAGACCCGTGTCATAATTATTTAAAAAGAGCATTATCAAGTTTAATTTTTTTGTTACTTTTTGTAAATGTTTATTAAAGAATATGTATCTATTATCTATGAGCAAATCCGTGGTCAGCAGCTAGTTACTAATAAACATACTCACACATGCTAGGAGAAAATGCGTCTCCACTGAAGAGTATGAGTGGGTTCTGATGCTGTATAGCCTTCACCGCAGTACTAAACCTAAGCGCCCCTCCCACGGGCTCTGTGTCTGCAATATCAAAATGAAATGTTTAGGTAATTCAATCGAGTCGAAATAGTTGATCAATCCCGTGATCATCTATACTTCTATACTAATATATAAAGCTGCAGAGTTTGTTTGTTTGAACGCGCTAATCTCAGGAACTACTGGACCGATTTCAAAAAATCTTTCAGTGTTAGATAGTCCATTTATCGAGGAAGGTTATAGGCTATATTTTATTTTCAAAATAATTAGGGATCCGTATGAAAATTGCTATCTTGTAAACCTATTTATGCGTGCGCTGCAAAAACTATTGACAATAGAACAAAATGATGTACTACGGGTTTGTAGGTCTTTTATAGATCTACAAAAAAGTACCGGGAGAGCACATATCTAACTATCATAGTTTAGTCACAATAACCGATTTTATGTTCATAAAAAATATGCATAGCATAGAGATAAGCACGGGTTCGACTTCGAAGCCCACGCGGGCGTGTTTTCCTTCTCTTGCGGCTATGTCATCTGCCTTACATGTGGCCACCCCCAGGATGGAATGGAGTGCTGGCACTATGTATTGTAAGGGGCTAAGATAAGCCGCCTGTTCCAAAGAATAAAGAGCTATCTGCAATACTGTTTTGAAACCATTTTATACTCTATTAGTTCCAAAGAATAAAGACCTATCTGTAATACTGCTTTGAAACCATTTGGGACTCTATTCTTCGGAACAAGCGATGTAGTTTGGACTTACTGGTGGTCTGCTCGATGTTGTAGACATCATTGTAGTGTACTATAAGGACGTCGTCCGCCATCCCGCGGCCGGCCAGCTGGCTCACCGCTCGCCTGCCCACTTGGCGGACTTCCAGAGACGCCTAGCCAAATACAACCTTATTTAGTCGAAACAGACAAAGCATAATCGTGTAACATCGGTCAGAAAACGATGAAAGAAAACATATTGTAGTTAAAGTTGGTGGAGTTAGCGGGAAGAGAGACTGATATTAACTTAATTTCGGTATTATTATGTGTGTGTGAGTGTCGTGTGCGAGCGTGCGTATGTGTTTGTTACAGTACCAGTAACAGAACCAGATTTAATTGTAGCTTATGTTAACGTACTTCTAATCGAGCAATGTACAAAAACATAAAATAGGTTGGTTTGAGGTCCACGGTTGGATTCCGGGGTCGGTTAAGAGCCTATGTAAGCCATAGTCATTTCCATTATCATTATCACTATCCACCAGTATCATAGTAGACACTACTACTACTAGTGGCTCATTTATGGGCTGACCATAAATGAGCCACTGTTGAGTCGGGCCTCCTCTCGTCACAGGGAGGGTAATTAGCCTACTGTGCCACGCTGGCCAGACAGGTTGGCACAAGGTTTCGTATCAAGTTTTCTTTCTCTTACGGCTAGGTTATCGGTCTTGACATTTCCTTTGTCGGCTCCTACGACACCCTTAGGGTGGAATGGGGTGGTGACACTTTGTATTCTAAATCAGACTCCACCTAGTGGCAGCGGATAACCAAGAGGCGGGCATTAGGCAACAACAGAGACCGTGTTAAATAACACCATGATGGTCTTGATACAGTTATGCCAGTATTTATAAAGAAATACACTTACAAAAACTTGGCCGACCCCGAATCCAAACCCAGCACCCGTGACCTACAGCACTTCCACTAGACTAATAAAACGCAAGGGGAGAGAGTTTTAAACCGGGATGCGCTAAATTGACAATCTCCTCACATACGTTCGTTCTATACATAGATACCACCGAGAACGAGCCGCCAAAAGTAACTGGCGACACAGTACTCGGTACATCAAAAGCAGTACTTTATATTGACAAAAGTTTTATGCCGTTGTCTAACTACCATGCAAATATTGTACTACTTCATCAACTGAAACGACTGCATCTATAATAGAAACAAATAAAAAAAAACATGCACCCTTAAAACTCTGCAAACATTGATCCTAGCGTAAAAATGATAATGACCAAAGTTGTGAGAAATTAAATTTCCAACAACTTTGGATATTGTCATTTTGCTCTAAAGTTGTAAATTAACGAGTTTTTCAGAAAAACGAAATAAAATCGAACTTTAAAAGAAGATGGCGGCGAACCCGCAACCGGGATTAATTCGAAAATCGAGATTTACGAGTATACTTCGAACAACGCCCCGACGTTTAAAATGTCTGTTTTCTATTTAAATGTCTACCCCGACTGGACTATATTAGAAAGAAAGAAAATAATTTTATTGCAGCTCACAAAACACAATATTCACAATATCTCAATGTTGTAAAAAAAATAATGCTTACTTACTAACATACAAAAAACGACTACAGAACTTTAACATCGATTAACTTCTATTAGTAGAAATAGTTTTGTTATCTACGTAGAAACAATTGACTGACAGTCCTGCTTTCTATCTTGAAGCCATATCGTATGAGACGACTACAGGAAAGAAAGAAGCAGCAAACTTAGACGCAAGACTGTGATGAAGTGTTTTGAGTTGACAATACTGCTTTTGATTTATGTTTACTGTGCTATGTGACACTAACCAACAGTGCTCTTAAATAAACGACCGTCACCTTGGATGCGCATACGCTTCCTAGTTCACTTTGGTATAGAGTAAGGACAATGGGCTTCGATTACATTGTCCAAGCGTTTCAATTCCAATGAACATTTTGTATCGCGTGAATTAGAGGCGGTTGTTTCAGCATATCTTTCCGCACGCGTAATCGTCAAAAGGACGATATGTATTTTAGTAGCCGGAACATCGCGCATATCATTGACTAATTGCGTGGGGGTTCGCTTCCCTGGCCCGACATTTGCATACCAAATTTTCGGGAAGACCCCCAGCTAGGTGGATGGACAACCTTGTTAAAGTCGCTGGGAGTCCGTGGTCTGCACGAGATCGTGCGTTGTGGAAATCTATGGGGGAGGCCTATGTTCAGCATTGGACCTCTGTGGCTGATAAATAGATAGATAGTAGATACATAATTTTAACTTGTAAAGGATAGTGATCGCAACTGCAATAAGCGAATTTTAATCAAGAATACACGTTGAAGGGTAAACTTTTAAATGTGTGTGAAATACGAGCTTTTTTTAATTATTGGGCATTGAATATTGACATTACTTTCCAGAAATTGTTCCTTATTATGAACACTATCGAATGGTGGAATAACAGAAGGTTAAATTTATATTTTGTCTGTGATTGGTTAACTAGGTTATGTACTAGCCGGCTAACAACTTGAAAGATGACCTAACTGATTGCACACTAGTCGATTTTTATCTCTTTGGCGTATAATACCCACGCAATACTTGTACTTTCCCCATCATAAGGCTGTGATATGCGAAAATAGGATCACAGATGTGATTCGTTTTTAGGTGCAGCTCTATACCTAGTGTATTTTTTATTCAAACAACTACACAGACACGACAATTTAACTACACAGACACTGACGTACACTCAGACTCAACTTCTATTATACGTTTAATTCCGTAGAATATCCTAGTGATTATACTGAATGTTCGGTCCCACATCATGTTTATATAAACACTGGCGTATGTCTACAGTTACATTTTTTACTAGAATTTTGAGATAATTTATATGTTGGCCACATTAATATGAATATTTGTAGGTGGAAAGTAAAAAAAAAACTAGATTGATTAAGGTGCCTTCACATTGAATATATCGTCCATAAATCACAAATTACGTTCACTGCTTCTAGCGACCTTTATAGGTCACCTAGTCGGGGATCAACTTTACAGCACATGAACGACCCACTGTTGAGTCGGGCCTCCTCCGACGACAATGAGGGTAATTAGCCTACTCTGCCACGCCATCAAGCGGATTGATTGATTTTTCGTCTCTTTTAGCTAGGTTTTCGGCCTTATCATTTCCTTTTATCAGCTCTACGACTACCTCAAGATTAAATGGGGTACAACTTAGTTGTAGATTTTGACAGTTTTGGTAGCTTAATAATACTATAGAGTCATTGAAATTAAACACTTTTATAACGGATTTATCGCGTGTATATTACATTATTTAATTCCCGACGTTTCGAATGCTTTGCAGCAGTCGTAGTCGCGGGAGAGACTAGATGACAGTTGTCTTCAAAAGTACAAAGAAACGTTAAAATCTACCGCCTATAATTTTGTTTTATTGATAACGTTCCCTGTGCACGCAGACCTTAGTACTGCGCCATAGGTTTTAAATACTGCCAGTCGCACGCGGCTCGTGACAGCCAATGTGAGTTTGAGCATGTGCGGCGGGGCTAAACCAGAGGCAATTGCTCAGAGTCTGGGTCTCATTTGTGTTCGTGAATTTCATGTTTGTAAACTGCCCTCGCGAGACTAACAGCAGGGGAACTTACGTTTATTAAAAAAGTATAATTTGTAGGACTAAACTAAATTTGTAGGAAAAAGCCTAGCTTCGTAGCTTATTAATTTTTTTGTATACGAGGGTGAATCAAAAAATTCTTGGAATCAATATTAAAAAATGCAAAGATTTAAATAATAATATTTTATTTTTCTACATAATCTCCCTCCAATGCAATGCATTTAGAATAACGCGTTTCTAACTTCCTTATTCCTTGTGAAAAAAAATTATTTTCTTGACTCTCGAAAAAGTCCTCTACGGCAGCTATAACCGCGTCATTATCGTGAAATTTTGTTCCAAGAATTTCCTCTTTTAATTTTGGAAATAAGTGAAAATCACTTGGGGCTAAGTCCGGAGAATATGGTGGGTGGTCAAGGAGATTGAAGCCAGCACAGCGGATTGCGTTGAGCGCAACTTCCGATCGATGAGCAGGAGCGTTATCTTGAAGGAACAACACGCCCAACGACAGTTTTCCACGACGTTTTTCTTTAATCGCTTCACGCACTTTCGGGATTAAATTTGCATAATAGGGTCCAGTTATCGTCTGGCCTTTTGGCATGTAATCAATAAAAAGGATTCCTTCACTATCCCAGAACACAGAGGCCATAACTTTGCCAGCGGAAGGAGCAACTCGAAATTTCTTAATGGATGGAGAGGATGGTCGTTTCCAAGACATGCTTTGTCTTTTAGTTTCAGGATCAAAATGGTGGACCCACGTTTCATCCATGGTGACAAGACGACGGCAAAAATTATCCATATCACGCTGGAACATTTCGAGATTACGCTTGGAAATTTCCAAACGTCGCTTTTTGTTTTCGTCGGTTAACATTCGTGGCACCCATCTTGCAGACACTTTTTTGAACCCCAGTGAATCAATTAAAATGGATTGAACGCTACCAAAAGATATCTTTAGGATCTCAGCTATATGTTTTATAGTCATTCTTCTGTCTTCCAAAACCAGATTCTCAACCTTTTTGACATTTTCTTCTGTAACGGAGGTTGAAGGCCGCCCAGAACGCGGGTCATCTTTACAGCTTGATCTACCTCTTTTAAATTCAGCCACCCAGTACGCAACCGTAGAATGTCTGCTGAATGTCCAAAAAAATTTCCTTCGTAGAAATTTTTTTCAAACTGAGATATTTTATCACCGCACGTAACTCACTTTTATCCATAATTTTGACTTTTTAGCAACTCGTTGCACAAAAAAATTTATTACATGCGAACGAACTGACAAAAACAAGTGACAGTCTGCATAAATATAGTGTGATAGACACTCTTTAATTTGAATATCGAACTTGATCCAAAAAGGTTTCATATATATGCACTTCTAAGAACTTTTTGATTCACCCTCGTAGTATAGAATAGAATAAATTTTGCTCACTAGTCGCAATAGAAGTAAAACTTGATTTCTTATTGATTTTATTTAATTATTCTATTATTCTTGATAAGTCTTGAGGCTAGATTCTTATTTCCCTTAATCGGCTCAGGATTGTGACACAATATAAGATTTATCTAGTAACACAGAAAATACACGTGCCATATTTATAATACTAATGCTATTTCTACTGTTACCTACTACCAAACTACAAGCATGCTAACAACAAGCACCATGCTTTTACCTCCCTACTAAAGGTGACCGCACATTTCTATGCGCCGAACGAAACGAATTTAAGTCTGCTTCAAATCGTGTGCCTTCTAAACATCAATTCGTTTGGAACGTACAAATGTGCGATCACTTTAAGAGCCTCTGTATTTTTTTTCGCGTGTTCGGTTAATTGCCTGTGACGTCACAACGCTCCTCAGCGGAAGAACCGAATTAGATTCATTTATTTTTTTGCTAGAAAGGTTTTCATTACGTGTAAAGAAAAAATGTGCAGCCACATGTAAAATTGTTTTTTTTTTTTTAAATTAGCAACTTTGTATACTATCATATAACTCTGCTGTTATGTGAAATATTATATTGTGCTAAACTTCACGTTAAATAAATTAGAATGCAACTGTAGAATCGCACCGTGTTTTATGCTCCGGTTCTAATGTAATTTGCATCTTTAAACAAACGAAACAGAGTTTGTTTGTCCGTATCAGCTCATACGATAATAAATAAATAAATATCCTTGGACATTTCACACAACGCCATCTCGTCCCAAGCTAAGCAACTTAATGCTTGTGTTATGGTAACGAGATGGATGATAAACTACTTATAAACATTTTTTTTTTGTAAATACATACATATTATAGATAGAAAACACCCAGACCCGGAACAAATACTTGTAGGTCGTAAAAATATTTCTTTCGTGCGGGGATCGACAATTCGGGTAGATCACAAGCACGCGGGTGAAACCGGAAGCGGCAGTTAGTAAAACATGAGAGGTTGGCGCAGTGGTTGAGCGATCGACTGCTGCGCAGCATGCCGCGGGTTCGATCCCCACACGGATAAAATATTTGTACGCACTACAAGTATTTGTTCCGGGTCTGGGTGTTTTCTATCTATAATATGTATGTATTTACAAAAAAAAAAGTATATAAGTAGTTTATCATCCATCCCGTTACCATAACACAAGCATTAAGTTGCTAAGCTTGGGACGAGATAGCGTTGTGTGAAAATATTAAGTGCAAAATTCAGTAACGGTAATTTCCGATTTTAATTAAATGCTCCGCTAATTAAGATTATTGTAATTATCTTTTTGAAACCGACGAGAGACTGTCCAGGTAAACTTTTAACAATGTGCATAGATGTCAGGGCCGGATTAACTATCATGGAAATTAGGCAAGTGCCTTTTTTCCGTTGGAAGTCCGCATAGTTCCCCTGCCGTTCAAGACTAGCGAGGTATGTTGGACTTCGCGGCCCGGAATTATGGTAATTAGCGGCCCGACCTACCCACTAAAACCAACGGCGTTCCTCAACTGCCCGGTTCAGAGCCGCGGGTTGCCTAAAAGCCCCGGGTTAAAGGCCTAGTGTGGGTAGAAAATATATAATAGTAAAATTATTGTATTTTTCTAGTCTGTAATAGAGTAATCAGCGCATTTTTATCAAATTTTTGATTACAAATCCAATACTAATCGAGATCCATGCAAGCGAAGCCGCGGGTAGCAGCTACGGTCGCATTTACTTGGCCGACTCTAATCCGACACTGCGTAAGCTCCCGTGGAGTGAAGTATCAAGTCAGGTGGTGAATTATGAACGACTAAAAAGGTACCCCGAAATATCCATGGCCTGGGGCTTAATCCGGCCCTGATTTGTGCTATCTTAGATGCCATTCGTCTATTCGCGTTTCGGAGTTCAATGGCCAAGCAAGGCCAGCCATCGGAACATGCAAACAAGTCTACGTTACATCATCATGCGACTTTTTTAAAACAAATTTTAATATGCTGTCTCGTCCATGCGTAAACAACCAATACGCATAGAAGAAAAGTGAGTTCCTTTATCTGCATCACCACGCTTCATGAGCTAAGCCAAACTTTCGCGCAGAAATACGACACCACTTAAACGTGGTATTACTTCGCTAGGCTCACAATCAACTTAATAGGTACTATTAACGTGTTATCGTCAAGTCTGGACGACCAATGATCCTCCACCGATCACTGCCCTTATCGAATACCAATTACTATATTGTTTCATTTGCTATTTTCGTATTAAAATTGTACATTCTCATCAATGACCCACGTAGTTATTGTAAATAAATTATAACAAAATGTAAAACAATAAAGACTTCTACAAAAAATGCCAAGGCGTGTATCCATTGATTTACTGGTCTATCTACTAGCATCTAGCTGCAACCAAAAAGGACTTTACAACAGTAATATGCACTATTTAACATATCCGTGCCTGTTTGAGCCATCCGACGACAGAACGGACGCCGTCCGTCACCTCACCCGGAACATCCACGCTCGTAGACTCGATGAGGGAGCTCCATTTCGACCGGAGCGCAGCTTGCGCCGCGAACGACGCCATAACACGGACAGACCGCACTAGAACCATTGTTACCAGTCCATACTGTTACGTAGTCCGCGATCTTAGGAGATCGTTACTTGGTTTCACTAATTTTGTGCCATTATAAATAAACCGAGATTGTTTTGCTAGTGTTGGATAACAGTAACGTCGTAGAAATGTCTTAGTCTTTTAATATTTTTGAGATATATCATTCACATGATTTGCTGATAAGGTTTTAAATGTCAAATGTACTAAATAAATTTACTCCAAACAACTACAGAGATTCTTGCCGGCTCTTTTTTGTACAGCAGCATCGCAACATGGTGGTATATGCGTTTCAATATGAATGGGAATAGGCGTAAGTGTCGTGGAAGACCCGAAAAGAGATGGTTGGATTGTTTCAATCAGGGGCATGCTCATTGACACAATCATGTACAAATTCACACAAATTTATGTGGTGTGAAAATAGATGCAAAGGCCGATGTATGGAGACTACCAACTAGTGTGGGACAAGGACTGGAAGATTAAGATGGTATTTTTAAATATAACAATGTCGTGAAAAAAACTAGACAATTTCAGTTATTTTTGAGTTCATAATAAGCTTTGGGATTTAAGTTAATATGGTCCTTTGATTCCTGATTCCTTTTATGTACAATTGAGTAAATAAATAAATGTATTTTTTTTTCTATTAGGTGTTCTGTTGGTTTTGGTTTTTGCATATTTATGACATGTTTATGATACAATCATCATAAACACCAGGTGATCAGGACATTGTAAGTTCTCTCAAGCTGAGATGCCATTAAAGTATCATCAGAGATTTGTTTGTTTCAGTTTTACTAACTTGACAGTTAAGTGATGGATTTAGAAAAATATAACCAGCTCAAGCTATCCTCAGGATGGTATAATAGCAAGGCAATGAATGACCTTAAATCATATTATTTGTTCAAATACAGTTACGTAATTATTGGTAGTTAACCCAAATGTTTGGTTACAATTCAATTTTAGAACAGCCTGTAGCTGCATGTAATAAGAAAACCAAAATTTCTTTTTGACTGGCAGTTTTTGTAATTCAGACTATAATGCTAAAACATAAAGACTATTTTGCTATGTGTTGCTTGACAAATTTCTATGACCTACATACACTTTTAGGATGGTATGTTGTCCAACATCTATATGGTGTAGCAAAAACTCTACATACATTTAAAATAAGGATACATAACCTACCAAAATCTTTTTTTTTTCGATGTTATAAGGTTTATTTCTAAGAAACATAAAAAACACTGAATTAAATTACTAAAATAAATTAAATAACTAAAATTATAACAAAGTAATTTGCGCCAGATCCCTGTCATCAGGTACGGTGCCAAAATCATTTGTATCTAAACAAACAAATATTTTAGTTTCAAATATGAAACAAAACTTCTTACATCTGCCTATGCCTAGGCACAGAGTGACACTGGACAGAACCCAGCGGAGGAGGTTGAATGAGGCCTATGCCAAAAGGTAAGAAATCATATAAAAATATCTTAAATATCACAGACTCAGATTCAAAGGCAAAAATATGCATAAATCTGATTAAATAAAATAAGGAGATGAGAAATAATGTTTTTAATTTTCAAAATGTTTGTTCCATCAGATATAAGCCACCTATATTGTTAAATGTATTACTTTATAGGCTTTGTAGTCTGTTTTAGAGATATTTCTTGGTTTCCTTTAGTTATCACAAAAATTTCTATAGCTGTTTGTGCTTATAAATTAACTGTTCTTGGTTTTAATTAAAATTTTGCATACAGTAGTATAAATCCTTTAATAATGTATACAGCCTTTTTGTTACACACTGTATAAATTCAATTTCCTTGTTGATAACATTGTTTCAATTACCTACCTTATGTTGAATGAAAATATCTTTACTTTTTGAAGCATTAATGGCGAGTCCATTTTCTATTTTGATTTATATCCACAGTTCCATAACAAGAGTTTGTACTTTTTATTCAGATATTTTAATGAATATGGGACAAAAAAATAATTTATTCTTAATCCATTATCTTTGATTGATTACCATACCTGATTACCTCACAGTTTGAATACATTATCACCCACTCAAGGCTAATTAGACATATATTTTTTTATAACACACAGAGAAGAATAAATACAATTATTACATAGCTTTTGTTAGTATCTTACTGACATAAAACCTCATTAGTAACATCTCAATGACACAAAAAAACAAGACGTTTATTATGTGTTCCATTATTTAAATTAGCATCAAAATGTTCTATTTATTGTTGCGGCACTCTCTTAAAATTTGGCACGAATATTTTTAGCAGTGGGACACGAAATTCACTGAAGAAACTGACAAACTGGGTATCTAACACTGTACTAGGAACGGTAATGGTATTTTGCTAGGTCAAGGCGTCGTAATCTATTTCAGTACAGTGCCATCGGCCTTAACTATCGCGTTAAATTATTAGTGACAAACTTTTTTGTCATATCCGTTAGTGCAAATGTGAAATGACGTTATTATGTCATAACGTGTGTGCATTCCATTTCAAATTCAGAACCAATAAAATAATATGAAATCTATACAGATTAATTTTGTCGCAACTTACCGATTAGAATGGAAACCCGTAAATGGAACGTGGGTTACTTTCGATGGAAATAATTTTCTAAATAACCTTAACTGGAATTTACACTGTAGTTAACGTGGATTTCATTTATTAAAGAGTTATTTGATCAAATACTATCGCACTTCACACCCACAAACGGAATTCCGCGGTCGAATTGCGGTTTGTCAGTTTGACAATTTTGACTTACGTCAAAATCGATTTGATCAGCTGTTACAATACAAACGTTCGGATCTATGCAGTATTTTCACGGTTTTAGATATTTACGGTTTTAGTTATTTTCTCAAAAGATTTACACAATCACCTATTTATATTTAGTTTTATAGCGTTAGGCCATTTTTAAGACAAAACTTTTTTTTGACAACTAGAGAAATAAGCATAGGGCCCATAAAAAGCTTGTGGAAAATACCTTGTGTTGGTAGTTTGATCGTATAGGCTATTTAAATAAATACATGGCTATGTGTTTTAAAATTGGATCAATCTAACTGTTTTTCAAAGTAAAAAATATTGTCAAACACATAACTATTTTGTCAGTAGGCTCACTACGGTAAATATACGGGTTTTGTTACTCCTTAGGGGCTTAAATTGTTAAATTAGACACAAATATAATTACTGCTTCTACCTATTTTGACAAATATGCTTAACCATTAATTATAAAAACTTTCATTATCATTCATAAAAATGGGTGTAATGTATTTTATCTAATAAATTGGAAATGCTCCTTATATATTTAGCTGAGCAAAACTCATTTCAGTTTCGAAATATTTTGCTCACATTATAGTTTCATATTGTTTAAGTAATTTATTATCAAAATTTAAAGTCTTATAATGCGGGAATATTAACGGCTATATCTAATCGAATTGGGGATGTTATAATTTTAATAGTTATTTCTTGAAAAGATTTTAGCAATATTATTTTTGAGTGTTGAAGCCAAGCTGATAGCCAAGTACTGGCTAGATATAATCTGTCACATGATAAGAGTGTCTAATTCAAACAGTTCGAACTATGTCCAGCTCCAGGTCCAGGTGTTCCAAAGATTAGCCGGAACAAACAGACAAAAATAAAAAAAATGTTATTGTACTGTGTAAACATACATGTATACGCATCTAGTAAAGTGTTTTTTTTTTATTATTACAAACAGACACTCCAATTTTATTTAGTTGTATGTATAGATATGGAGGAAAATAGGTTAGCGCTTTGCGGCTATCCCTGAGGACTACTATTATTACTCAGCCCATACTTGACCCATGTCTGGGCTTCCTCCACTTACATAGAAGGTTCTCGTCTTTCTTCTCTTGCAGCTAAGTTACTGGCCTTGTAATTTCCTTTTGTCGGCTCTTACGACACCCTCCGGATGGAATAGGCGACTCGGGCAGAATCACAGGACTGCCAATGTAAAAAAAAAATTAGTGACATTGTATCATATCATTCTGAGGATGTTATCGAACAAGCTTGACTCACCTATTCTGCAACATTTTATGCGAATACTGGTGAGGCAAGAATAGTTTTGTTTTTTTATTTATTATATTTCACTTATGTTTTACTAACCTATGGACCTCTGTTGTCTGCCAAATAAATAAATTATTAAATTATTATTATTATTATTGTGTAGGTACTCCAAATCGGTCTGCATTCGGTAGTGAGACAATCAGTCGCTCGTGGGCTGATAATTCCTGTGAATACCACTACCACTACTCAGCCCATAAAGCCCACAGCTAAGTCGGGCCTCCTCCCAACAGATGGAGGGTAATTAGCCTAAGCCACGCTGGCCAGACGGGTTGGCACAGGGTTTTGTTTCAAGTTTTCCTTGCGGCTAGTTATTCCGCCTTGTCATTTTCTTTAATAGGCTCTTACGACACCCTCAGGATGAAATGCGGTGGTGACACAGTATAATGTAAATCCGTCTTCACATGCCTCGTTGGTCTAGTGGTTAGATGTGCCGCCTTTGGATCAACGGGTCCCGGGTTCGATTCCGGGGTCGGGCGAGTGTCTTTGTCTTAACCAGAGGCACTGGCTCGGAGTCTGGGTGTCATTTCTATCTATAATATGTATGTATTTACAAAAAAAAATGTATAAAAGTAGTATAACATCCATCTCGTTACCGTAACACAAGCATTAAGTTGCTTAGCTTGGGACGAGATGGCGTTGTGTGAAATGTCCAAGGATATATTTTATTTATAACTGTCTGCTATCTGTCTGCTATTCCAATTTCATACTTAAGCTGCCTACCAATGCCTTTTCATAAAGAGCGATTGCCTGCTTTCCATAATGACCCTGGGACTGCCGTGTAATCTGGTAAGACCAGCGCCAGTCAGAATTCCACGAAGTGGTAGGTAGCCATAATTAACTCAAGCACGCGGAAGCCATGTACAGTGATGTCAAATAACATAACATAATCTTAAGCGTGCATTATTGTTCGTTGTTGGAATAACAAATGCACATAAACAGCACACTCTAGTACACCCAAAGTCTATGTTGCGGTAATATAAAGATTTTATGATTGGGCTTAAAAATAAAAAGTCGTACAACTTAAATGTTTATGGTATCAACTGTATAATTAAGAACGTGTGCAAATTTACGTAAAAATAATTTTAAAGAAATTCAGGGTATTTTTCACGGTTAAAATGCTAAATTTAATAATATGTGTCGGACTGGTGGTAGACGGTAGACCTTTTTTATTATATAATATCATTATGAATAACGTGTTGACTTTTTGTAAGTGTCCATCGGGACCTAGACAAAATAAATGATTTGAATTTGAATACGACTTATAAGAAAATATATTAAATATCAATATAGTTTGAAAGTGTGCATTTCTCCTGACCTGCATCCAGACTTAACTAAATTAAAGTATGCCAGACAAGTCATCATCGGGATTCCGGCCTTGTCATTTCTTTCTTTCGACTCTTCCGACAGGATGAAATAGGGTAGTGACGTCATCACGTGTTCCTAATCCATCACCACACAGAGTTAATCCGTCACCGCACGGACGTAACACCTGGACGTTTTATTTAAAGAAGTTGTTTGTCAGAAAGTCTAAAAAGTTTACACATGATAAACAATATTATTAGGTAGGTATATTAAGCCATAATTTTAATTACAGAACGGATTTAAAGTTTAAATTTAGTAAGTTTTGATTTTTAGGCAATCAATGAGCACTCACGTTTTATGTTATATGGTAATTTGTTATGAAGTTCTTCGTCATCATCATTTTCTTGGCGTAATTTGTTCATAAATTGGGTAGAACTAAAAAATAAGTTGGAAACTTATTCTTGCTTTACGAATTACACATTATTAAGGAGTGAGCTATTCAATAGATAAAAATGCAGATGTTTTAAAATGTAAATAAAATTACATTTATAGAATATGTTTATGGTAGACCAGTTTATGGGGGTAAAATAACGGCATAGACTTTGGTATCACGTCAAAAAGATTTAAGGCATTTTATATTCCGTTTATTTCTGTAGCCTTATCCCCATTGGATCTCCAAGGCTACAATGACCATTGTGTATTGACGTCATTCCGGATAGTATAGTTTGGTAACATAGTAACCCAATAGCAATCAGTTAAGTTAATGCTACACACAAGAATATCGGGATTAGTATGCTGTAGTTATATGTAGTTTACTGCTTTCATTTATCTACTGTAATTTTATTTAAGTCTATGTGACGCATTTCGTCTTCAGGGTGTAGCAGGTGTGACTACATGAACTAGATAGGCTGAAGACCTAACCTAACCAAAACGAGCCCCGGAGTCCTTCACATGCCGTTGCCTACCCGCAGTACGCTACGGCATCCCGCCGCGGGAGCCCGTGGCGCGTCTTTCAATGTCGTGCATGAAATCCCTTTCGATGACATTGGCATCATTTTAAAGCATAGCAATTTAAGTAGTATTTCTAAATCGATACGTTTGAATGTCCATTAGTAAAAAAAATAATTCTTTGCCATGCCGTCCCGGTCTACGCAGGCCCTAAATCGATCTTCTATAATATTCTAACCGCAGTAACCGCTAGTCAAGCTGGTCTGAAAATATAAAAGTACATGAACCTATGCGCCAACAAAACTTTGGGTTACATAGCAAATGACAATCCACCATTCCTGACCAGAGTTCGGATAACCAAGTCATCTGACGAGTTAACTTCTTTTGTAACCATACCATAGATAATATCAGCAACCTATGGCGCCCCAAGCGTGTCGTGTGAGAGTACACCGCTGGGGTTTTGGTGGGTAGACGAGTAGTTTCCGGAGTCCCACATAATCTCCGACCCCACCCGCGACGGGCTGCTGTATGCTTATAGCAGCGATATAGATTCCCCAGCGAAACCAAAAAAAAAAAAAAAAAAATGGCAAGGCACCAGGTAAGAACAAACATCTCTCCCCACCGTGCGGCTACCTGTCTGTACTACTACAACATTGCCCACTGCTGTATCGGCCACCTCCAGTTACATGGAGTGTAATCAGCCTACTGTGACACTCTGGCCATACGGCTTGGCAAAGGGTTTTCCTCTCTTGTGGCTAAGTTATTGGCCTTATCATTTCATTTTGTCCCATGTCCAACGAAAAAATAGACGGTAGGAACAAACATCCGACATATCCGACATAGACGACACGGTTGGCGCAGTGGTTGAGCGATCGACTGCTGCGCAGCATGTAGCGGGTTCGATCCCCGCGCGGTAGAAATATTTGTACGACCTACAAGTATTTGTTCCGGGTCTGGGTGTTATTCTATCTATATAATGTATGTATTTACAAAAAAAAATGTTTATAAGTAGTTTATCATCCACCTCGTTACCATTCAAGCATTCAGTTTCTTAGCTTGGGACGAGATGGCGTTGTGTGAAATGTCCAGCGATATTTATTTATCCAAACTTTTAAATTTATACTCTACGTACTTAATATGGAGATAAAAGGACACAATGTCAATGTTTTTTTGATTCACATAAATATGCGAGGAAGAAATAAACTATTGACATTATATTGTGGCTTCGTCTAGAGAACATAACTTTCATCAATGAAAGCTATTCTCACATAATAACTACACCGTTCAAACCGAAACAACTTTATCTTCAAATTCTAAGATGTTTGTATAATTATAAGGTACTGAACGAAAAAAAAACAAATAAAAATTATACTCATCTCTTTATATCTAACCTCTTTTGAAACGAATTAAAATATACATTAAATTTAAAAAAAAACATAAACCAAAAATACCCTACCCATGGCGGAACCGAAGGCCCAAACCATCGGTGGTCAGGGATTCAGAGTGAGGAACCTCCTAATAATACGTACCGTAGCCAAAGTACTGACTTTTGTATCGGGTTCTTCAGCCAGGAGCCTAACGGGAGCTTCTGTAGATGTTGGTCGAAGCTCTTCGCAATAAGTCCGTGCACATATATAACTATCGGCACAATGATTGTCGAATCCATATGCCACATGGCACCAACCTCGTGAGACAGATATAAGTACTTGCTGATCTTCTCATGTCCAGCCTTCACGAGGTTGACATCATGGGGAACAGCAGTCCTGGATTTATAAATAGGCCGTATAGGCCACGACCTAGGGGCGGCAGCGTCCTAGGGGCGGCAGATTTCAGAGGAGCAGTGGCGGATGTTTGAAGGGGCGGCAGATTTAGGACGTTTAAAAAAAGGTCGCCAAAAAGAGTGGACGTCTAGCGCGTCTAATAAAAGGTCGTCTCAAGAACTGTAGAGGCGGCATAAAAAGGCTACGGGCGGCAAATCTGTAAATCCGCCACTGGGGAACAGTGATATTGATAAGCATTGCAGTTGCACTGGTTCAGGTTTATATTGGTAATATGGTACTTCTGTTTCCACAATACCATATCGAATGACAAGTTGCTGATGCATTATCCCAGCTAAGTGCCTGCGCAAGTTTTCCCCGTTGGCAAGACGAGAAAAACCAGTAATAACTTGTCTGATTGATTTACCGAGACAGTGGCATGCCCCACAAATGTCGACTTTTCCGTCCTTAATGGTGTATTTTCTACGCCGATTTTCAGACGAGGCATTTTTGTATAACCGATTGCGAATACTTGGCGAATGGGAACGTTGAAAGGGGCAGGCTAGGCCTAGAAGGACATTCAATGCCCAAATAGGTGATGTCTTATAGAAAGGTCAGGTCAAAAGCACCCTAAGTCGACGAGCATGCATGAAGAGGTTGATGAAAGTGGAAGAAGCGAAAGTTGTGAGCCAGGATCGTAGCAAGTGGAGGTAAAATGCGTATGAGTATTTGACAGGCCCGTAATTGCAGTCACGGATAGGCACATCAATAGAAACACAGACAAAAAAGGAGTCTTCAATTGAAAAGTATGTTACAAATATACATTTGTATTTATTAGAATTTTGAATAAATTAGAATAATTACAATTGTATTT
The DNA here is from genome assembly GCA_905475355.2 of Clostera curtula. Taxonomy (NCBI): domain Eukaryota; kingdom Metazoa; phylum Arthropoda; class Insecta; order Lepidoptera; family Notodontidae; genus Clostera; species Clostera curtula. The sequence goes on along the minus strand of FR997818.1, from coordinate 534,983 downwards.
ATTTGTATGTATCATTAAACTATTATTAGATACCTAAAGGACGGTCTGAACTTGAATAGAAATTATACCTAACATTATACAGTTTTAGAAGGTCATGTCTGAAATAGTCTTACTGCTGAGAGGGCCTAATCCAGTATGATGGAAGGAAAATAGCCTACTGTGCGGCAGATGAGTTGGCAGAGTTTTCCCACTAGAAATTTTTCAGGTATAGTCTTTACCACCGATACGGAATGCTATTCCACAGAGAAGAGAAGAACCTGTAACGCGGCGGAAGTTTACAAACATGTAATTCACGAATACAAATGACACCCAGACTCAGAGCTAGTGCCTCTGGTTTACACAAAGACACTTGCCCGACCCGGAATCGATCCATGTACCCGTGATCTAAAGGCGGCACATGCAACCTATAAACGCTATTACGCTGCTTCGGTATCCAAAAGAATAAAATGCACGAGGATGACAAACTTTACGTCCCGAGCCGTCGAATTTTCTGCAGAAGACTGTGAGTGTTGTAATTTTGGCCTACAAATAAGTAATTATAAATCGAGTCGAGAAATAGGGTAGAAATAGACGTATATGTTACGTTCATGGCCTAAAAACGTGCAATGCAATGCTAACGTTAGCTTTGCCAAGGCAAGCCTGATAGACTGCATTAATTATTGCAATTGTATTTATTAAACGTCATTATCCGCGGGTTTATACAGAAAAACCGTCTGGTTTGATCTTGGTTTATTTGTTTTACAACAAGCTACCCCACCAGGCTTTGCTGTCAATAACGCGTTGATGTAATATAAATAATTTCCGTGCTCATTTAAACGTTCACTTTTATTCCCCAAAGTTACACTCCAACTTCCAATTTCTTAACACTTCTACTCAACCCATACGTAACCCACCACTGAGTCGGGCCTCCTCCAATTACATGGAGGGTAAGCCTAATGTGCCACGCTGACCTGACGGGTTGGCACAGGGCTTTGTGTCAAGTTATCCTTCTCTTGCGGCTAGCTCTTCGGCGTTGCTATTTCCTTTTTTCGGCTCTTACTACACACTCCGGCTGGAATGGGGTGATGCCAATATGTATTCTAAATCCGCCACTATTTCTTAACACATAAATAACATATTAAGGGATGTGCCCATCCGTGACCATAGACTACTAAGAGAACGTCCATGACATTAAAAGTGAGTAAGTATAATGAGACATGCATGTATTAACAACAAGTCACACAAGTACTCCTGGCGGGGAGAGGTCAAATTATTCGCTAATTCAATTGTTGAGTTTGACAGTTTCGGTAACCTACTAATATTATAGTGTCTTTGAGTGAGTTATTGAGGCAAGAATTGTCTCATTCACTCACTCACTTTTCATAATGTAATCTATTCTCAGCCCATAAAGACCCACTGCTGAGTCGGGCCTCCTCCAACTATATGGAGGGTAATTATCCAGTGCCATGCTGGCCAGACCGGTTGGCACAGGGTTTCAGCCTTGTCATTTCCTTTTACGACACCCTCAGGATACAATGGGGTGGTGACACCATGTATTCTAAATCCAATGACTAAAAAAATAAAAGAATTATCCAAGTTGAAGCATTTTATTGTACACAACACAATATTTTTACTTCCTCGTCTTGCAGTGATGGAGTATGCCCTCTGCGTTCTGCGCATCAAAATACAATTCGAAATATTACACATAAACATGAACAAATTAAATATACAATCGACCTTATCGATCATGGCAATCTATTACAGGCAACCTTAAGATGGACAGGATATTAGTCGGCTGTCTTGTCTATTCGAAGGTAATAATGGCGATTATAAAATAGTCTAATCTTATAAAAAAAACTGCTTCATGCACATTCATAAATAAACACATTTTTATTAGAATGTTATTAGAATTAGAATGTATGTTAAAATGTACAAATGGCTATAATGTGTGCAGAAAAAAAAAATGTTTAGTCATTCTCAAAATTATTTTATTAAAATAAAAAATGTAAAAAATCAATTTATTCATAATTTATTCAAGTTGGCTCATCGGAGCTCTTTTGACAAGTCTATAAAAAATTCACATTTACTATTTACCTTTTACCACCGGTTCGGAAGGCAACTGGAAATCTACATAAAAGAGCTGACAAGAAACTCTGTAGCTGTTTTTTTAATTCGCATTTTGTATACGAAGACTGTTAAAGCATATTTGTGGCAATAGCCACAAAGGGCGAAACCTAAGCAGTATTTTGTCAGCATTGGGAACTGCACGCCTGAGATGACCCACCCCCAGAAAGGCACAAGATTGACGCATGTGATAGCCATCGCCCATTATACAGACTTTACTTTACTTAAATTATGTCAATTAACAATGAATGAAAATGATGCTGTTTGTAGTTGAGCAGTATGCATTCCTTGAAAATAATATTTACTAATTGTTAAATAGTTACGGCATGCGATTATTATAGGAGCCATTAAAATATTTCCAGTAACAATTTTAAATTTACTTACCTCCTAAATACATACTTACTAGGAAAAGTCTTCATTAATATAAAAAGCAACTCGTTAGTTGAGTATCATTTGAGCTCGGCTAGTTTGCCTCAGTCATATACAAATTAGCACATTACAAAGCCGCCAAGTAGTATAGCAAGATGCTTAGAGTGCTATACTTAGCTCTACTATGTCCTTAAACTTGGTCGTATTCAGGTGTGTGGCGCATCCGAGCGCGTACGTCTTCCTAGCAATACAAATAAAAAAAAAGAATGTCACTTTAGCGATGCGCCGAAATCAAGTTCGCGCGAAATCAAACTTCCTTAGTGTCATTCATATTTTTAATTTATTTTTGCGTTAAAATAAGAAGAAGAACGATAAGTTGTATGGTAATAGTTAGATTTTGTGTCAATTAATTGTTCACTGGCGTGTTAGGTTGGATTACAAAATTTTAGGAGTTCAGGTAAGCTTTGTTTATTTATTTTGATGTTGTTTTTGTTTCATCCAATGGACAATTTAATATGATACGTACAAAGTGAATATGAACAAAAAACAAGTTTAAATATACATATACCTACAGAGAAAAGAAAAAGTGAGACCAAAAATAAAAATATTTTAAAACAGGCCACGCTTCCATGTTTATTAATTACCCAGTATGCCCATTACCTATTTTTTTATTGAATTATAATGTTTCTTTTGTAAGCATAACCATGATGGACGTATAAAAAGTATCATGAAAAAATGCTGATTAAAGAAAAGGCGTTTAAAAATAAATGTCTCTATTATGAAGACAGATGCGGTGCATTGATATTTTAAAAATATACACGAAATCACGGTTTTGCATGTTACAATTTTGTATTGGACTTCGACACCAACTAGGTGACCTTGAGTGTAACCGTTTTTAGTAAGCGGAATTATTTCGACCTCGTTACTTAGTTTCAGACTTTGTTTTAATTATCTAATCTCACTTTGAACAATAGGTAATGAATGAATAAAGATTGAAGATATATTATGTATAATTAACGCGTTTGTGTGTGTAAAATAATTGTGTGACACTCACTTGCACATGAATAGATTTTCAATACAAAAATGTATGAGACTATCTCTTTAAAGTGCTGGCACTTTACGACACTCCATTTCCCTTGAATTTGCTGCTTTTTATATTCCTTCCACACATGACGCCTAATATCAAATACTCGAATACAAATAGCAAAGTGAAGAGCAACCGTAGGAATTATAATAAACTAGCTGACCCGGCAAACTTCGTACCGCCTTAAAATCAATAAATAAAGTACCTGAATGATAATTCTGGAATTATCATTCAGGTACTTTATGTTTCAACTTTATTAAAATGTGTGCAAACCTTAACTGGACTGGACTTGCACGAATATTTCAAGACAAAAATTAGCCAAATCGGTCCAGCCGTTCTCGAGTTTTAACGAGACTGACGAACAGCAATTCATTTTTATAGATTATACATATTTGTATAGATTTCAAGTACCGGTCTCCCAGTGGTCAAAATTCGATCATAATTAATTTAAATTAAATTCTATTCTCAATGTGACCACATCCTGTAACAATAAACAAAAGACTTAAATGTCCCACGCAAATTGTCAAATACAAGGTAGTGTGTGTAATGGGTTTTTGTAATGTATTGTATTTATTATGCATAACTTAAAAAAATATTTGCATTCTGCACTCCTGCTCTTTAAAAACTATAAATGTATATACAATTTCATACTAATCCGCGCAATTTTCGTACTAAGGGATACAAAGTTTTTGCTTCACGTACACATTACGTAGATAAAGCCACGAAGCAGTTTCATAAAGAATCACGGCAAGATGCATATTTTGAGGTGCACAAATAAAGAATTTAACAATGTAATATTTTCACCCGCAACCGAAATTATATTGATAAAAATTAATAAAAAAAAGTTTTTTTTTGTACATATACCTATTAGTTACCCTGTTTTTGTCGTACATGTAATAATTATAATGCCATCGTGATACGCGTTGAGAAGAATATTGTAGATTTTGTTACTACTATCACTCAGCCCATACATGACCCACTGCTGGGGCGGGCTTACTCCCATTATATGGAGGGTAGTTAGCCTACTATGTCATGCTGGCCAGAGCGCTACGCCACGGGCACATTTTGTTAACGTTTGATTAATTTGTTAACATGGTGTTTTAAAAACACATAAAAATATTTAGATGTGCCGCCTTTGGATCAACGGGTCCCGGGTTCGATTCTGGGGTCGGGCAAGAGTCTTTGTTTAAACCAGAGGCACTTGCTCTGAGTCTGGGTGTCAGTTGTGTATGTGAAATTCATGTTTGTAAACTGCCCCCGCTATATTATTAAAAAAAAAAAAACTAGTGACGTGAAAACCATGTTCTTTATTGTCGGTGTCGGCCACAATTCCGAGAGTAATGTACCATTAATCGAGGTCTTTAGATACTTTAACATATAAGTAGTCTCCTTCTTTAAAAAAAAAAACACGGAAAAGACAAAGGTTACAACGATGATTAATAATGAGATAAATATATGTATAAACTAAGAAACTTAATTCAATGTTAAATAAAATAACCTTCTTTAAGATAATAAATTTAACATGCTTAAATATTTCTTGCGGCTCAGAAAATCAAAGGTTACGCTTAAAGCTATGATTAGTATTTAGGCCTAACCTTAAACTGTTCCGAGTGTGATTGGCTGTCAGTATTTTCAACCGAATTCAAAAAGGGGTTCTTAATTCGGCTGTATCAATTTCTATCTATAATATGTATGTATTTACAAAAAAAAAATTATATAAGTAGTTTATCATCCATCTCGTTACCATAACACAAGCATTAAGTTGCTTAACTTGGGACGAGATGGCGTTGTGTGAAATGTCCAAGGATATTTATTTATTTATTTATATATTTAAGTTTATATTAACCGCGTAACTTAACTGTGATTTTTAAATCGTTTAATCTAAATCAGTTTTCGTCGAAACAAGTGAAGAACACAGATTAAGGGTAAATTGGTTTATATTTCAACTAGTGGCCCGCCCCGGCTTCGCCCGTGCAAAGCGGGGGTGAGTTATACTTAAAAACCTTCCCCTTGAATCACTCTATCTATTAAAAAAAACCGCTTCAAAATCCGTTGCGTAGTTTTAAAGATTTATGCATACATAGGGACGGACAGAAGAATGCGACTTTGTTTTATACTATGTAGTGATAGTGATGGAATTGTCACAATTTGACCAATTTACAAAGCATACGTTAATTTTACGTATTATTTTAGCCAGAGTAAACCTGTGGTAATTTCCAAACGTACATTTATCGCCACAGAAAATCGAATGGTATAAACTTTATAAAAAAACATCAAAAAGCACGTTAATTTTTTTATTATCCACGCACCACTATGATCAGACAAAGATACATCAAGTTCAATGGCTGACTGTGTGAACGATGGTAGTATGCAATCAAAAGAATTAAAAAATAACAATGTTAATACGAATACAGGTTGTGTAAAAAGGAAATATACCTATATTTATTGCAAGCAACGTAATTTTGCGAACATTGCCTTTTCAATTCTATTTAAATTAACCTGATTATGTTAAAGCACCCTCAAGCCTGTTCTTTTCTATCCAAAGGCTCTATGCGACACGATACAACTACTAAGGTGAAAATGCAATTTTTTTAAATTTATAAGTCTTACGATCTGTAGTACGAGTTACCAAAACAGTCAACATCGAAAACCGCACATTGATTGACGAATTTGACTCTATTGAATTAGTAGGTTTCATCATCATTATTAGCCCACATTACTCCACTACTGGGCATATGCCTCCCATAAAGAGCGCCATAGCGTCCTGTCTTCAGCTTGACGCAACCAGCTGCTACCCACAACGTTTCGCAGATCGTCGCTAGGTTTGGGGGTCCATTTACGCAGATAATCTTGCTCTGGGCTTGAGTGACTTTCGTGACCGTATAGTATATCATTAAGATTTAGTAATAGAGTCTTGATTTCAACGTACACACGTCTATAGTTAAAAAAGAGAGTAAAGTACGGAGTAATTCTCTTAAAGTAAATATGTCATCGATGTAGTATTTGATTTAAAATGAGCAGTAACTGCCGAATGTCACTTACCTTTGTGTCAATGTCCTCAGTTGATCCCAAAATAAATAAACATATCTTTTGCTTTATACCGTTTTGTATTACTCATTGTTTATTTATATCTCCAAGTTTGCATAACTTTAACTTAGCGGATCTTTGTTAGTATTAGCTTAATTAAAATGGAACATCTTTAATGTGCGATAAATTGATTTTGGTGGGGTATCCTCGTCGATACCAGGCCGCCAGAAGACCTAACCTCTAAACCTTTAGGGATCCTCAACTGCCCAATCTCGGGGCCCCATAGATTTTAAATTTAATTTTACTTTTTGCACAAATCCTAATGTACCACTTAAATAAAAACAAACTACGCACTTATTAAATCCGGAAGAAACCGGTTATAACCACGACCCGGAAAACCCTGTAGCTCTTGGCCCACAGCGAGCGAACTGCAGAGCATTTTGCTAACTAATTTAGTAGACCAGCAGCTAAAGTAATAGCTTCAAAATCGTCTATTCAAATAGTATTTGGTATCAAAGTATTTTTATTTTTGGGGCTTTTTTATACTTTAATTCGGGTAAATATCCATTGGATTCTGGCGACCTTAACCTTAACGCCTGCGTAACTTCTCATTTCTGATTCGCTGTAGCAAGAAAACTCCAAGCATTGCCCTCTGGGTGACATTGAGCCTTTTAGTTGAGCCTATGGGGCATGGAGCTTATATTACGTAGGTAGATTATGATTGTCCATCGCTTAACGTAAGGTAGGCTGTAAACAGATAGATAGCATTGTTGAAATTTGTTGATTTAATCTAGTCCTTACCACGATAGAGCTGAAGGTTAGGTATATAATACGGAAGATACGTGTACGAAGTGAACCTGATAATTTTATTTGAATGTTAATATCAATGACCTAGGAATGCACACACACACAAACACACACAACACACGCATACATACAATGTTATATCACAAAATAATTAGGTACAGAAGCCTAGCTCATGTTTTTACCTCACTTTTCACACTCACGCTTGGCGGTCCCGCTAGCTCACCTCTGACTTAAGTTAAAAATCTATCGTATCTAGTTGTTGATTGATTTTTGATACTAAAACATCCATGAACTGAACAGTTTATTAACTCTTTTTCTGTTGCAGTATCTTTTTATAAAGCGGATGCGAATCGCGCTCGCACTGTTCCTAAACGTACCAAAGTGTCGTGTCCGTGAACCTTGTCTATGTGTGCATTTCTCAAGCGCTCATTGTTTGTAGCTTGAGCTCTGTACCTAATTATATTGTGGTCATGTTCTTACAGTCTTAATCTTTGTAACTGTAATTACTAAAACAGTTATTATAGGCTTATTCAACTTTATTTAATATCACGGTGACATGATATTATTATTTATTTTATTTGACTGCCTTGTTGGTCTAGTGTAGTTATTATATTTGACCGCCTTTGAATCGACTGGTCCCCAGTTCAGTTCCGGGGTCGGGCAAGTGTCTTTGTGTAAACCGGAGGCACTTGCTCTGAGTCTGCGATACAACTTATTCCTAGATTAGGCTGGTAAAAAATATGTTTCAATATGTTGTTAATGTAAACTCCTGATCAGAGTGTTTATTTAAATGTTATTATTATTTGTCGCAGGGAAATGTTGGCAGTGCTGATAGTGGCAGTGATATGTCTGGCAGTGATCCCCACTCAGATCACTGCAGGAAGCTCTGCTGCAAAACCAGACATCGGCCGTCCTGCTGGTCTCATCCCGGATTGTAAGTTTCTTATTCACATCACTTTCTAATTAAAGTTTTTGGTTCTCTTTTTGGTCTCCTACGACTCTTACGTCAATCGACATGTGAGAGCATTCTAACGCGTTATGGTTGTAATTGCCCTGGATTTGATACCGGAGTTCTCATGCTCACTCAAAGACTCATGGCTCTGGTGGCGTCACTCTCGTTCCTGCAATGTGGTGGAGGAGTGCGATGGCTGTCATATGCTCTGGCATGCAGATTGTGCCTATTGCGCGGGCTTGCTCTTAAATATCTGTCTTGGTATACAAAAATGGCGATTTAACAAAAAGCAACCACAGAGTTTCTTTCCGGCTCTTCTCTGTAGAGCTGCGTTCCGGTGCTAAAAAGTAAATGTAAAATATGTCGTGGATTGATGAAGTTATGGCGCGAGAGACAGCGCCATCTAAGGATTATTTTAGTGAACCAATAAATTGTTATCGGAAACGCAAGCGGCGCAGTACCTTCCGCTTGGACACGATCGTCGATAGAGCGGATGTAGCGAGACTGCGGCTAGATGGCGCTAGTAGAACGTGAACCGGATGCACCATTGACAGCGATAGTCTTTATAAGGAGCTGCGCTGTTGAATCGAGAGGCATTAATATCTGAGACGTCTCGGGGTACGGACCACTGCCTCAGACAATCAGTACTGTCTTTATTGTGGTGCGCTGTCTACGTCGGACGGTCTTGCATTACGCTCGGTGTCGACGCACGTGTTTGTTTCCATAATGTAGGAAGTCGTTAGTAAAAGAAAAATAAAGTTACTTTGATTTAAATTATCTTTCGTTCAAGTACCCAAGTCAGTGCCCACATCCATCTTAAACTATGTCAGATCATGATGAAGACCGGATACTTCACATCTCGGCCACCCATCCATGATCTCTAGAGGGTATCTGCGACAAATATATATTGACGTGTCAAAAGAGCTCAGATGCGTCAACTTGAATAAAAATGTTTTTTTTATTCGTGTTGCTAACACTTATAAAAGACGAGCTGGGTCCCGCGATGTTACCCGCGGTTAATGTCGTAGTGACGCTGCGGGGCGAAGCTAGTTTAAGGTACTCCGTAAATCATCAGCTACCTATCAGTGAAAGTCCCGTCAAAATCAATCCAGCCGATCCATAGATTAGCCGGAACAAACAGACACAGACACAAAAAAAGTGTTATTACAAACAGACACTACAATTTTATTATTTTTATAGATAATCAGAACCTCCCAATCACGGCTACCAGTGGCGCCACCGAAAACTCTCATATTGAATAGGAATGCTGACCATTATTCTAAGTGCATCACCGCATTAATCAATTAAAACTGATGCAGTCACAATAGGCTTCGATAATGCATGGGGCTAAACAATTGTTGACTATCCGGTGTTAATGAACTTTACTCATAGCAGGCCCATATACAGGGTGTAACAGAAACCCTATGGCCATAATGAAATGATCGAGCAGCTGATTATACAGTCCTCGCCAGTCTTTATGGCCGGTCTGAATGTAGCCGTGGGTAGGAAATTGCGCATGGTACATTTCATACGAACGTAGGTCACTCACACAAACACGCGGGTGGCGAGGGCGCTTGCGGGTGAAAACCCCACGTACTTCCCGCTGATACCTTATTTTGTTGTTGTGCGCAGCGTAACGCGACTACATTCAGAGCGGCCATAAAGACTGGCGAGGCAGACCTGGCCAATCTTTAGTGAAGTCTCTTTAGTAAAGTAATGCACACGGCACTGTGTTGTACAGATACAACACAGTGCCATGTGCATTACCTACTTTAAGAAATAAATGGAATGTTGGTCGCCAACTGATGACTACTTCTCAGCCCATAAATGACCCACTGCTAAGTCCTCCTACTACATGGAAGATAACAAGCCTACTGTGCCACGCAAGCCAGACGGGTTGGCACAGGGTTTTGTACCGAGTTTTTCCTTCTCTTGCGGCTAGGTTTACGGCCATGTTATTTCCTTTTGTCGGCTCTTACGACACCCTCAGGGTGAAATGGGGTGGTGACACTATGTATTCTAAATCCGTTACCACACGGAACAACTGATGACTAAAGTGTCATAACTACACCAAAAACATCATGGGACACTCATAACTAAAGTATCGTGTATAATAATTAGTTAATAACTAATAGATAGTATCAAGATTTTCTTCTCGTGTTCTGCTTCCTTCTCAGGATGAAATGGTTTGGCAACACTGCGTATTACAAATCCTCGCCACACGGAACGTATTTATATACCAATACTAGCTTTTGCGCGCGGCTTCGCCCGCGTGGGCTTCGGACCCGTGCTTGTCTCCGCTTCGCGTGTAGCCTATGTTGCTAAAAGATTGTTATGGATTAATATTACGCTACACATGTAACGTAGTTTCTTTCTTCAGACGATGTAATACTTTTAATGAACATTAAAGCGGTTATTGTGACTAAACTATGATAGTTAGATATGTGCTCTACCGGACTTTTTTTTAGATCTTAATAAGACGTACAAAAACTCGTAGTACGTGGTTTTGTTCTAATGTCAATAGTTTTTGAAATCGGACCAGTAGTTCCTGAGATTAGCGCGTTCAAACAAACAAACGAACTCTGCAGCTTTAAATATTAGTACAGAGTACAGATATAGTAAAAACAGACTAGGTCAAAGTAACCTTGCATAAATATATTTATTGATTACCGAGTTATGTAATGTAAATGTTGCTATTTTGTTATGTAACGGTATATGCGCGGTTGCCTAGAAGGTTTCTATCAATGTCATTGCCAACTGCTATTGCTACTCGTTGTTTAATGAAAACAACATCTGTCATTTAATTTCTATAAGACTAACTGATGCCCGGGGCTTCGCTCGCCAGAATTCAGAATAAGGCGCAAATTAATTTGAGAATATGTTGCGTTACCTTCATTAATAATAGATGTAACTGTTATGAAATTCTTCCATGTGGTGGTGGATTTAGAATACACATTTTCACCACCCCATTCTATCCTGAGGGTATCGTAAGAGCCTACAAAAGGAAATGACCAGGCCGAAGAGCTAGCCGCAAGAGAAGGATAACTTGAAACGAAACCCTGTGCCAATCAAGCTGTATGGCCTGCGTGGCAAAGTAGGCCTCTCGTCGGGCCTCCTCCAATCACACGGAGGGTAATTAGCCGACAGTGCCACGCTGGCCAGACGAGTTGGCACCGGGTTTGTGTCAAGTTTTCCTTCTCTTGGGGCGGTGATCTGCCTCTTGCGTTCTTTCAGTCGCCTCTTACGACACCAACCCGTCTTGCCAGCGTGGTACAGTAGGCAAATATTTCCTCTATGAATTTGAGGAAATATTTTGTATAGTCACTGAATCTAATTTAACTTCGACTAGAACTTGTTGATCAAATTCAAATTCAAAACTCATTTAATCAAGTTGGCTCATTAGAGCTCTTTTGACAAGTCAAACAATAAAATAAAATTTACCATATACCACCGGCTTGGAATGCAGCTCTACAGAGAAGAGCCGGCAAGAAACTCTGTAGTTGCTCTTTTTAGATCGCCATTTTTAGGTAGGTACTAGGCCGTGATAAGACAGTTTGTGAGAGCAAACGCGCGCAATAGTCGCAAAGGGCCAAACATCAGCCAGATCTAATCAACAATACTAACCTTCTAACGCCCGAGCCAACCGACCCCCAGCAACGGCACCTGTTCACAAGCATGACGCATCACCCTCCTCAACCATATTGCAGGGCAGAGAACGACCCGCCGCATGACGCCACCACTGCCATGAGTCTTATACATGATCTACAACCCAATTCCAAATTACAAGTTATCACCATTTCTCTGCCTCAGGCCCGGGAGTTCTGAAGAATGCTACCATCGGCCCCAGACACTTGGATAGCCTCATGGTCGTTCACCATCGAGTGACCAGCTCAGGTGTCACCAGACGCCTAATGCCGATAGCATCCGCCGCCAAGATGGTTGCCAAGGATAAAACGATAGGTAGGTAATGGCATATTACAATGTTACCACCACTTCTACCCTCAGGGCGTCTGAGGGAGCGGGTTAAGGAGATAGTAAAATTGATACCCCTGTGCCAACCTGTCCAGCAGCTGGCAACCTGGCACAACAAACGAATTTTCACTTTGCTCCCTGGAACCTGTGGCGTCCCAGACGTGTCGAGTAAAGGTATGGTGATGGATTTAGAATACATAGTGTCACCATCCCATTCCATCCTGCGGGCCATTCCAACCCGTCGGGCCAGCGTGTCACTGTAGGCTAATTAACCTCTATGTAATTGGAGGAAGCACTTCTCAGCAGTGGGTCGTTTATGAGCTGTTGCACAGGAGGGAATTAATAGTAGCTCACTCACTTATTTTTTCACTATGTTAATATTTTAGTCAGGATAAATATTATCTTTATTTAAATAATTCTACTGTACGTGCGTATGTCACTGAACTCCTCCTAAACGGATGGACTGATTTGAATGAAATTTTTCGTATGCATTTGGGTGGCATCGAGGATAGTTTAGATTCACAAACCAGCCCGACAGATGGCGCTGCAGTAAGTAATATCATGCAGGACAATGTCTGCCCGGCCAGCTAGTATTATTATAATATATTTTTTATAGATCTAAAACGCAAGAAGACGGTATTCTATGCCACTGGCTACTTTGAAAATCCTTTCAACTTGGTGACTCCAGCGACAGGCACCGTTTACTCCAGGAGAGGGTACAACGTGTTCATCATAGAGGCCACGCCCTTCCTCATGAGAATTTATCCCATGTAAGTTTTCCGCCGCCTTAAGATCCCGCGCCCCGGTTCGATTTCGAAGTCGGGCAAGTGTCTTTGGGTAAACCGATGGTACTTGCTTTAAACAATATGCGTCAAGCTGTTTGTCCGCGATGGACTCCTGAAAATACTTAACCGATTTTAATTAAATTAGCACACCGTGTGCAGTTTGATCCAACTTGAAAGATAAGATAGCTTACATCTGATTTATAGCCGCAATATTATTTTATTGCAAATTATTTGACAGTCACAATTATATGTTGGAGCTAAAACGATTCTAACAGATGGCAATATCTGTTGACTGGATTGAGTAAGTGTAAGTCTTCAATAGATGGCGCTGTGTTAAAAATTAAATTATTGTAAATTATGTTAATGTTAACTGTAATATAACAAAAACCTTAGCCACAATAACAACAATAATAACACAATAACAGTAGTATATATAAAATTATTGTGTCACAGTTTTAGTGTTTATACTCCTCCGAAACGGCTTGATCGATTTTGATGAAATTTCATATGTGTATTCAGTAGGTATGAGAATCGGTTTTAAAGTTATTAACATAGGTATTTTTTTTACACCCCCAAGTGTTAAGGGTGGTACACCCCAAATTTTATTTTTTATTTTTTGGACATATTTATGTTATTTTTTATAATAAGTACAACATACAAAAATACATACAACCCTAAATTGTCACCCCCCCTACGATCAAGCCCTATTTAATTACATGGCCACGTTTGCAGGCTCAGCTAGTAACTATATCAATATTACATGTTGTGCCAATCTAGTGGGATGAGGTCAGGAACATGATATAAACATTGAGGCCTATTCTAGTTTTCCGAGACTACAGCAATGGCAATAATTATTAGTCACAATCCATTAAGCCTCTGATAGCAATCATATCTGGGTCCGTACTTTGGGTTCAATTTACGACTTATCCGTAATCTTGAGGCCTTTCGCCCATAAATTTCCTGTAACATACTTATCAATTGTTCTCTATATGGGAAACGAACTTTGTCGCCTAGAATGAGTATGAGTCGTCTCTGGATATATAGTTTTCTTCTCAAAGAATGTTTTCATGTTTCTAAAACGCCCTGTCACTGAAGTACACCTACCTACTTGAGTGACAGGGCCTTTTAGAAACATGTAGTTTTTTTTTTATTGACACCCCTGCACTTGGTATTTCCTGTACCGCGGGAGCGGTTTACAAACACACATTACACCCAGACTCCGAGTTCCTCTGGTTTAGACAAAGACACATGCCCGACCCCGGAATCGAGCCCGGGACCCATTGATCCAAAGGCGGCTTATCTAAACCAATGCAGACTACATGTCTACAACTACTACTCAGCAGATTCATGACTCACTGCTGAGTCGGCTGAATTAGACTACTGTGCCACCCTGGTCAGACGTGTTGGCAAGGGGTTTGTATCAAATTTTCCTTCTTCCAAGAGAAGGAACCTAGCCTGCCACGTTTTCGACCTTGTCTTTTCCTTTTGTCGGTTCATATGGCAACCTCAGGATCGATTGGGGTGGAGACATGTATTCTAAACCTGTTACAGATTTTATTATCCCTGGTATATCCAAAGACTCTTGATAGACCCTCATTCATTCGGATCCAGATTCCAGAACAGCTCTAGTAACTCCAAGTCGTGTCAGGCAAAAAAAACTATTATTACTCTCAAATTCTCAAATTTAGCTTCGTTTTACTTCTATCCCCAGATCAGCCCGCATAATTAAGTTCATTGGCTTAAAGATAGGTGAGTTTTTGGTCAACCTAACACATCAAGGCCTGGAGGCCGAAAATCTGGAGTTGGTCGGCATGAGTCTTGGCGCTCACGTCGCCGCCCACGCTGCCAAATACTTCTACAAAATGACTCGTCGGAAGCCTCACAGGATTACCGGCTTGGATCCTGCCGGCCCTTGCTTCAGGAACTTGGACTACGAGCACAAGCTGTGGAAGACTGACGCCACACACGTAGATGTTGTTCATACGAACATAGACGGCTTCGGAACTGCTGAACCATTAGGGCATGTCGATTTTTACCTCAATGGCGGAGAATTTCAGCCTGGAGATATCCCCGCTATTCCATGTTTGGTTGTTTGTAGCCATGTAAGGGCTATGATTTACTGGTGGCTAGCTGTGGAGCATCCAAAACAGTTTGTCAGCGTCCAATGCGAATCCGTCCAGGACGCCAGGAATGGGGACTGTCTCAACTACAGCCTGACCAACTATATGGGCCTGGAAACCAAGTTCGATAGACCAGGTATTTACTATTTGCCCACAAATAATGAATATCCGTATTACTTGGGACGCAACGGGACGCAACCGGGTGACAACATTTATGTTAAGATTACGAAAATGATTAACGCTGAGGATGATTTAGTGTTGTAAGGCCCGGTTTGCTAACGGTTGGTCACCGTTAAATACTTACATACGTTCATCGATAATTACGACGACTTTAACCGGCGTTTTGCTGGTATACCATGCCATTTTTAAACGGCTGTGAGTTAAGCTAAATACAAGAAGGTGGATCCGCTTCATGTGCCATCCACTTAACGGGTCGTTTAACTTATGGGACTTGTTTATCTATACTAATATATAAAGCTGCAGAGTTTGTTTGTTTGTTTGTTTGAACGCGCTAATCTCAGGAACTACTGGTCCGATTTGAAAAATCTTTCAGTGTTAGATAGTTCATTTATCGAGGAAGGTTATAGGCTATATTTTATTTTCAAAAGAATTCGGGATCGGTATGAAAATTGCGATTTTGTAAACCAAGGTGTAAACCTATTTATGCGTGCGCTGCAAAAACTATTGACAATAGAACAAAATGATGTACTACGGGTTTGTAGGTCTTATAAAGATCTACAAAAAAGTCCGCGAGAGCACATATCTAACTATCATAGTTTAGTCACAATAACCGATTTTATGTTCATAAAAAATATACACGGGTTCGTAGCCCACGCGGGCGAAGCCGCGCGCAAAAGCTAGTCATTATGTAATGCGGTTTGACGGTAGTTATCACCATTTTTGATAATTACGCTTGCGTGCAGATAAGCTGAAACATCGGCTTTAAACCATCTTTAAACTGATGTATTCTTTGGTAATGTCAATACCAAAAATGTTAGGTTAGGTTTTTTTTTTTAGTTTTTTTTGTGACAACACCACAGACTTGTAGTCCGTGTCTTTTTTAGCAATGAATGGTAATTATTTGCTCTTCTTTTTTTCCTTTCGTCTGTCGTACCCAGCGCCTTATATACACTCGGTTCCAAAAATAACGGGTCAGTCACATAAACCCAATATCTCCCGAACTACGTATGCCATCCTAATGAAACGAAGACTGTTCAATTGAGAATTTAATTATACAGATAAAAAATAAAATAAAACTTAGTTGCACCCACAATATTAATCTCTAAATTAAAAAAAAACTAAAGTAGTCATATTTCTCTTAAGATTACATTTTTTTTATGATTGGTTTTTTTTGCTGTTTTTCATCACTTTCTTCATTTAATACTTTGTATTGCCTCCACGAGCTCTTCTGACAGCTTCCAGGCGATTAGGCATGCTGTACACCAAATTTCGGAGCCGGTGCTGAGGAATACCTTCCCATTCCTCCACCAGTGTTTGTATGAGCTCGGGAAGCGTGTTTGGTGGGGGGTTTCGACCTTTCACGCATCTCTGAAGCTCGTCCCAGGCGTGGTCGATGGGGTTTAAGTCCGGGCTTCGTGCTGGCCACTGCATGAGTTCGATACCGACCTCTTCAAGGTTTATCATGCATTATCATGCCATGCCGGTCCATCCTGGACATGAAAGGACCTACATGTTAATTGAGGATATCTTCCACGTACCTCTCTGCATTTAGAGTTCCATTTTGAATGAGTACCAGCTCGGTGCGGGCCTCAGCAGAAATCCCAGCCCAAACTTGTACGGAGCCTCCACCGTACGCCACTTTTTTCTCCAAACACGCTTGATGGAAGCGCTCCCCTGGTCTTCTGTACACCAACTGCCTACCATCATGCTTATAAAGCATGAATTTAGACTCGTCCGTGAACATTACCCTAGACCAATCGTCTAGTGTCCAGTTTAGGTGCTCAGGCACGTATCCCTCTCTTGCAATTCGATGTCCCCGTTCCAGTTTGGGGCCATTTGCGAGCCTCAATGGTTTCAAATTTGCAGCTTCAGCAAGACGTCTTCTTACTATTTGAGCGCTTAAATAGCCACCTCCAAAGCGAATAAAGTGAGTTTTTAGACCAACAGCAGTTTGAAAACGATGTCGAAGCATTGTAGCCACCAGTTGTCTGTCTTCCCTGGCCGTTGTGCATCTTGGTCTGCCATTTCCTGGTCTTATAAGGTGTGATCCGGTCTCTTGGTACCGCTGGACTACTCGCTGAACAGTCGACAAAGATACACCAATGTTTCTGGCTGTTTCACGCTGGCTCCGCTCCAAGTTCCAAAAAAGTTAGGATTCTGGTACATTCCTCTAGCGTGACTGCCATGCTTTACCTCACAGAATAATAATTATGCACGTGGAAGACGTTCACGATATTTTTTTTATGACAGAATAGATATGGAAAGCATCCATGACATGAAACAAAAATTTTGTTTTTAAAAATAGTCATTTTTTTAATTTTGTTTATCTAATGAAGTTTTTTTCATCAACCAGTTTCAATAATATGCTATTAGAAGCGCAACTAAAAAGTCTTTCAAGATCAAACTTTTACAGCTCTGGAGATATTTCAATTTTTGTGACTGACTCGTAATTTTTGGAACCGAGTCATTTGGGCTCGTGATTTACGTGTCTGTTTATACTACTAGAGCTAGGATATTCATAGGGCAGGAGTTTGTATTATTTACAAGAAAGAATACGTGTCTTTATTTCCCAAAACGATATTATAGAATATTATAGAAATAACCTATTCTTTAAGGACCTATTTTTCCATCCTCAGGTAATATCCGATTAGCTTTTAATCCATTTACAGCATGAAGTTTCTAAGAGTCAGATAATTCTATTCGAGGATTTAACCGCTTATCAATGGAATTAATATATCTGGCACCAAACTCACAAATATGTTATAATAATTTTATTCCACAGAAAAGCATTAGTATCAATTATATAGTTCATATTATATAACAAATACCAACTAAGTCTAACATATCGGCTAACAATACATGTTTCGCTTTTGAAGTTAGTGATGACAGATTCTACTTAATATGGCCAGGTATTTTTAATGCAACTGATTATCAAATTTAAAAGCAGTCTATATAGACTAATGACCCTCCATGTAACTGGAAGTTTTTTTTGTTACCCGGGGTAAATGTCGTTTATGGATGATCCCCGCCTGATGGATGTGTGGGTCCCACTGTGTAATTGAAAATGGTGATTATAAATTCTCAATGATTGGACACAATAGATTTACATGAGAGTCTGTATAATCTTCTAAGATGATTCCAATTTTCCTCAATGGTTTTTAGAAAGAGGTTTGAGTCTACAGAGAATTAATTAAAACCTGTAATCGTTAAAAATATTTATTTATTTATTTAGGATTTCCAACAGGGAATACACATTCACAAATAATAGATTAACAATACAAATTATTTTGTTTCCCTAATTAAAGGAAACCACATCATTGACATAAAACATAATACAATTAAACTGAAATGAAATAAAGAGATATTCGAACATAAATAAAATTATGAAATAGAGATAATTTGAACAAAAATATTAATAATGTTACAAAACAAATTGACAGATTGGAATAATATATATGGTCTTGGGTATCATGCACTCTAATTCCTTCAGCGAATAACATTGTTTAAGTGTGTTCGGATTAAGTTTTTATACCTGCCTAAGGAATTGGAAAAAATATCTAAGTCTCTCGAAGAACTGGAAAATGCGTTGTATTGGTGGTTCATTCGGGAAAGAGGGGAATGCATGACTAGATTTGTGCGGTATCGCGGTTTTGAGGAGGGGTTGGGGCTGGCGTGGGATTCGAGAAGGGACGTTAATACAGAACCTGCTAAGGGTCCCCGCGCATTTAGGCAGCCAGGCCGCGCGGCCAGTCGCGCGGCCTGGCCGCATAATGTGCGGTTTGGTCGCGGCGGCCAATAGGCCGCGTATGTGACGCGATGTTTTTCGTTGGCCGCGCGACCAAAACTTGGCCGCGCGGCCTGGCCGCGTAATGCGCGCAGCTATATACATCGTAGAAGAATTAGTTGGCCGCAGCGACTTGGCCGCGCGGCCTGGCCGCATAATGCGCGGAGGCCCTAAGTAGATCTGGACAATCTAAGCCATAATTGAGAGTCTTAAATAAGAACGTGCCACTACAGTGCCATTTCATACAGTATCAATCTTCTTTATAAGCGCATAATAAAACCAATTAACGAATATAAACCAAATACGACATAATTAAAATAAAATAACAATTCTTTATATAAAAAAAAAAACTTTAATGACTTGTGTGAATATATCTCGGACATAGGTGCCATATTAGAATCCGCTAAATTACGTTCCGTATTTTATTTAAATTTCGTATTTATTATCTTGTATACATTTCGTAATTGGTACCTAATTGATTGTAATCTTTAGTTAAAATTCCAAAATATCTTATAAATAGTTAAGTTTGAAGCTACCACCGGTGCGGTTCGGAATACTGCTCTACATAGAAGAACCGACAAGAGACTCCGAAACGTAGTTCCTTTAGTTTAAAATACAAGTATATTTTTAAAGATACTAGTGTATTCATTTATTACCCAAACCCTTTAAGTTAATCCATATCTTATCCTCAGTACATAACTTAGATCTATTTTGTATCTCAGAATGGACAAACACATTGATTAGGTAATTAGTAGACAAATTGATTAGGTATAAAAAAGCATGTAAAAACCGCAACTGAATGTTACAAAAACCTTTTAATCAAGTGTTAAGGTTATCCGCGTGGATGAAGAATATATAGTGTCACCTCCCCATTCCATCCTGAGAGTGGCGTACGAGCCGATAAAAGGAAATGACAAGTCCCAAAAGCAGCTGGCTTTTTTGTCATTTCCTTTCCTGAGAAGGAAAACTTGTAACGAACCCGTAATGGGGGAGGCCTGACTCATCAGTGGCTGAGTGGTAGTAGTCAGGTATAGAAATAACGGGTTTTAATGTACCTATTCTTTTTATTTAGCTTTTTATAGATGTTGTCAAACGTTGTCAATTCCATGGAGTTCCCAGCGGAAATCGAACAGTGTAAAAGGACTTTATCTGTCCGCCACAAAACAAGACTGTCTCGTTGAAACATCCCAAATTCATTACTTCGCCGTGTTTTAATTTCAAAAGCTGACATTCAGGGAATAACTTTACAGTCTGCAACAGATTACTGACAGAATTGGATGGTCTAAGAGCGCGGTACATCGAGATTTGCGTTACATTAGAGAGCCACTTCATTCTGGTGTGATGACGGATATAGAATACACAGTGTCACCACTGTATTCCATCCTGAGGGTGTCGTAAGAGCCGATTAAAGTAAAATGGCAAGGCTGAAAACCTATCCGCGAGAGAAGGAAATCTTGATACGTAACACCGCTGGCTAGCAACCCGTCTAGGGGTTGCTAGCCAGCGTGGGACAGTAGGCTAATTGCCCTCCCTGTGATGGGAGAGGCCCGGCTCAGCAGTGGGTTATTTATGGTGTGAGTGGTAGTAGTGGTAACAGGTTTGGGGCCTTAGTAATTAATTCAAATTCAAAACTCATTTAATCAAGTTGGCTCATTAGAGCTCTTTTGACAAGTCAAACAACAATATAATATTTAATTTAAAATTTACCATCTACCACCGGTTCGGAATGCAGTTCTACAGAGAAGAGCCGGCAAGAAACTCTGTAGTTGCTGTTTTTAGATCGCCGTTTTTAGGTACAAGGCCGTGATAAGACAGTTTGTGAGAGCAAACGCGCGCAATAGTCGCAAAGGGCCAAACATCAGCCAGATCTAGTCAACAATAGTAACCTTCTAATGCCCAAGCCAACCGACCCCCAGCAACGGCACCTGTTCACAAGCATGACGCATGTGGCAGCCATCGCCCTCCTCAACCATATTGCAGGGAAGAGAACGACCCGTCGCACGACGCCACCACTGCCATGAGTCTTAAAGTGAGCATGATAACTCGAGCACCAGAAAACTCAATATTTATAAAGTTATACTAATAAGGCGTTAGTATGCTCTCACATACTGTGTATAAACATCACATTAAAAGAACAATATTTCTAATTACTTTGTCAGTATTCTAAAAGTTTCTTAATAAGAGCATCGGACTAGCAACAACACAGATCAGTCATTTCGAAGCATTTTTATCTGAGATTATAGTCGTTAATCACGTAAGTTGATGACCCCAACGAAAATTTGCAAAAGCACGTTAAAGCCAGATAGGCATGTTATGTACATATGACTGCCTCGTTGGTCTAGTGGTTAGATGTGCCGCCTTTGGATCAACGGGTCCCGGGTTCGATTCCGGGGTCGGGCAAATGTCTTTGTCTAAACCAGAGGCACTGGCTCGGAGTCTGGGTGTCATTTCTATCTATAATATGTATGTATTTACAAAAAAAAATATTTAAGTAGTTTATCATCCATCTCGTTACCATAACACAAGCATTAAGTTGCTTAGCTTGGGACGAGATGGCGTTGTGTGAAATGTCCAAGGATATTTATTATTATTTACTAGTGGCCCGCCCCGGCTTCGCCCGTGTAAAGCCGGGGTGGGTTATACATATAAACCTTCCCCTTGAATCACTCTATCTATTAAAAAAAACCGCTTCAAAATCCGTTGCGTAGTTTTAAAGATTTATGCATACATAGGGACGGACAGAAGAATGCGACTTTGTTTTATACTATGTAGTGATAGTGATAGTGATGATATAGAACTAGGGTATGATACAAGCCCGTCTTGCCAGCGTGGCACAGTAGGCTAATTTCCCTCGATGAATTTGGAGGAAGCCCGACCCAGTAGTGGGTCATTTATGGGCTGAACGACAACTAGGGTGGTGCACAAGCATACGACCCACTTGATGATAAGCGGTTACCCGATGCCCAAGGTCGTCTGTAATACCTGTTTTTACGTTGGAAATCCTCATGGATTCCCGACCGCTAAACGCCAGCCCGGTTATATGGGACTCCGGGGCGCGAAAAGATGGTAATTCCGCCCAAACCTACCCACTAAAACCAACGGTGTCCCTCAACTGCCCGAAACAGGGCCACGGGTTTCACTCCCCAATAGGGAGCATGCCCCGCGACCCTGCTGGGGCGCCAGCCCTGGTCTTAACGCCTGATCGCCTTTCCACTGCAATCACCACGCCGTGTTGCGGCTGGTTAAGGCTTCAGGGGCAACTCTGACGACAGAATAGTCCCCAGAGCCAAAACCCACTACTCTTCGTCTAGCCTCTTCCCGTGGGCCCCGGCATGGGTGTCCCTAAGCCGGTATGGCCCCAACGGATCCTAAAGGTATGCAATCCCCCTCACCACAACAAGGTGGCAGCACGGTCGAGGGGGTCGTTTGTAATACCTGAGATATTTGCCCAACCCAAAAAAAAGTGAAAAGGTAACAGTTTTTATATTGGTTCAACAGCATCAATGTTTCATTAGTACAAACAAAATACTTCTGAAGTACTACTTCTACAATTAGCACGCATATGACCCACTGGTGAGTCGGGCCTCCTCCAGTTACATGGAGCAGTAATTAGCCTACTGTGCTTCGCTGGCCAGACGGGTTTCGTATCAAGTTTTCCTTCTCTTGTGGCTAGGTTATGGTCCATACCATGTGGGGACGTGATTTTTAAAAATTATATACACGCCACCCATTTTTCGTCATGAGGGTGTCGTAAGAGCCGACAAAAGGCAAGGGAGAAGGCCGTAAACCTAAAGATGCGATTCCACCAGTGTGCTGAACTGTGC
This sequence comes from Clostera curtula, assembly GCA_905475355.2. Lineage (NCBI taxonomy): Eukaryota > Metazoa > Arthropoda > Insecta > Lepidoptera > Notodontidae > Clostera > Clostera curtula. Next base: position 511,976 of record FR997818.1, on the reverse strand, counting down.
GGCACTAATATGCACAGTGTACGACACAAATGTTCACTCTGGTCGACTCACTCAAGCAAACAATAGCAAATTGTGCGCGAACATTTTAGAAATGTTCGCGCACATCAGTGTACTTTTGTGCGCGCACACATAAAAGCAGTGGACTCGCGTCGACGCGTACACACTCGTGTTCGCGAACTCGATCTTGCTTCCGCTATCGGAGCGAAAACATTTATTTGTACGCGCACACCGTTTCACAAAGTTAAATATGGATTGGACGAACGAAAAAATTATAAAATTTATTCAAGCTATTGAAACTTATCCTCTACTATGGAATTCCAGCTACAATGATTTTATAAATTATGGCATTTGTAGGCTATATTTCTTGATGCAATTAGTTCAGATTTTTCGGGTAAATTGTGTAAAGTATGTAGCATGTGGTCGCTATAGTATGAAATGTCGTGTATTACTATTTTCTGAATTACAGTCCATATTAACAACTGAAGGCAGAAATTTCTGCTCAGTGAACATGTTCGCGCGCACGTGTGCTAAACTGTGAGCTTACAAAAGTTACACACAGCCTTGCCGGTGAAGACGGAGGTTAAACGCGATACCAGCTTAGTACGTACTAAGTTGGAGTTTTGCACAAAATGTTTGTGAACAAATGTGCTGCACACTATTTTGGTGGAATCCTACCTTAAGAGTATGAAAGATCGGTCTTTGCATTTCCTTTAGTTGGCTAAGGCACCCTCAGGATGGGATGATTCTTCATTCTAAATTCTTCATCACACTATTTGACACACACAATAGTTTCGTAACTCTTATCACTAAAGCTATATGGCTGGATTAACAAACAATTCAATACAAAAACCGCACGGAATCCGGTGGAGCACATTTACATAATTTGATTCCAATGCACAAATTAAAAGATTATTGATGAATTGATTTTTTACCGCTCGTTTAAAGGTTGCAGTATTTTACCTTTGCTTGATAAAATAGTTATATATTTCACGTGTCCTGCTCTGTTGGGCTGATATTGATTAACCGTTTTTATGTTCTATAAAAGTTATGTTAATTGAGCGTTTACGAGAGATACCAAAGTGGATTTTTAAAGAATTACTAGTTGACCCCGCAGACGTTGTTTTGGCATATAAATATAGCTATAAAAATAGGGGTTGATAGTAGTGGGGTGAAAATGTAGGTTTGCATGTATTTTTGTATTCTGTATCATAAAAAAAATAAAACAAAAACAAATTGTCTTAAATATATTTTTTGGGTTAGACGCCCCTTAATATCTAGGGTGATGAAATGATATGCACACAAAATTTCACGAAAACCGGTCGAACCATTTCGGAGGAGTTCAATAACAAACACCATGACAAGAGAATTTTATTTACGTTTGATGAGTTTTACTGAAAATGTTATTGTGTGTTCGCAATTTATACTGAAAATCTTACATATCTAGATTTTTTGTTACTCATTTCTATACATACAGTCACGCCTTGCTCCAGCACAGGTAAGCAGAGATCACATCCTTCCACTTTCTGTATTCGCCTCATACTACAATCTCAGGTTAGTATGCGCTGGAGACACGAGCGTCCCCAGACTAGGATCCTTCACCATCACCAGCCCACACTACTCCACTTCACACATTGAGTGCCATAATCTTCGGCATGACGAGTCCGCATATGGCCGGCCTGGTGGTAAGAGGTTGCCGTCGCCCGCACACTGGAGGTGCACTCACAAGACGCCGATCCTGTGTGAGTTAAAGCATGGCGCTGGCAGCAGATGGAAGTAGATTAATGAAGACACACCATATAACTTCTCCACCATGCGTGTCGTAAAGTCAACAAACCAAGCACGCTTGGTGGTAGGATCGAATGGTCCGGCCGGTTAGCTACCACCCTCACATCTTAGTCCGGTGCCAAGAGTTTTATTGTGTTTCGTCGTCTCTATGTGAGAGCCGGTCAACAACAAGGCATTTCCTTGAATTCCAACGCGCAAGCCTAGGGTCAAAGGCATTCAAGTAATTGGTAAAAAAAAAGGTTTCCAAATCGGTTTGTAAATCCTCTTTTTACGAAGTTGGTTAAAAAGGAAGCTTTCGAAAGCTGTTAGCTGAAAGGCATTCAAGTCACAGACAAAAAATACCTTTTAACTTCAGGCAAAACCAACGTCTGCCTCAGAATTGGGTCTTGTACAAGCTGATGATGATGAAATTTAATGTAATTTCCAATTGGTTTGAGCGCGGAGTGGGGGAACCGTAAAAATGTTTATTAGCAGTCTGTAAAAAAAGAATATATTATTCAACTGTCGTAGTAAAATTATTCTGCAGATCAAATATCTGTGAATAAGGTTTAGGTAGCTATTACGTGTTCTGATGGCAAGCGATGTCAATAATAACTACGAAAAGAGCTAGGAGGTATGACGCTAAAGTCAGTTGTAAAACATAAGTCCTCTGCACTAGGTACATTTAGTTCTCTGGTTGCCGTAGCACTGTGCGGCGGTAACGGTTTTAGTGGGGACGCCGCCTTTCTCTTTACTGAAGTAGTGCCAAAAGGTTTCTCTTCCACAAAAACAAACAAAGTATAACCTGCTCACTTACAAATTCTCAAACACAAAATATCAGACCAGAGCATGCAACTCTAGTTTACGTACAGGGTGGTCAAAAAGTCGTGGATTAAACGCAACCAACGGTTAGATGGGGTCATCAGCAGCAAAAAAACGTGAAAAAAAGGTCCTAAAGGTCAACCCCTGCAGAGTTATAATTGACTTTTTTTCACTGATTCTTGATAAAATTAGAAAAAATCTACATCCTGTATCTTTTTGAATATTTTCACTAGATTGGTACTGATAAGACCTTGCGATAGACATGCTAGTTATGGTAGTTTATTGGATGTGTTGGATATAATATTAAGTTTTACGAAACAAATAATTCTCAAATCCCCCACTTTTTCAAAAAATACTATACCGAAAAGTGACCCTGTATTATAAGATTTGGCGCAATTAATAGGGATTCTAAAACGGTATTACTTAAGGCCATGCGTGGCTTTGATATCTGGCTGGCTGACTGTTACATGCGTCATGCTTGGGAAAATGTGCCGTTGCAGAGGGCCGGCTGGCACAGGCATTAAAAGGTTACTATTATTTACATGACTGCCTTGACTATTGACTATTGCGCGAATTTGTTCTCGTACATCGTAACCTGCCTTCTATCTAAAAAAAAGCAAACAACAGTTTCTTATCAGCTCTTCTCTGTAGAGCTGAATTCCGAAAGGTACATTTCCAATTTTATTTTATTTTTTGACTTATCAAGGGAGCTCTAATGGGCCAACTTGATTAAATGAATGTTGATTTTGAATCTATGTGTGTATGTCATGACTTGCGGTACAAAGGCGGCAATCGCAACTAACCAACAAGCCGTCTTTATGGATGTTTTAAGATTCAAGCACATCTGCCAAAGGCAAGTCTAGAAACGCAATTGATGTCTGTTCCTATTGCTATACAGAATAAGTCCATTATAAAATCTTAACAGCTCAACATTGTTCAGAGCTCTGAACTCGTAATTTTCGAACGCGAACTGGCTAATGAGAAACTGAATTATGAACTGGCCCGTGTTTTATGGGGGCCCAGAACGAGCTTGGCGCAAGGGCACCTGTTTACGGTGGCATGCATTGCAGATATTGTTTCTTGGTACCAGTTTTTATATTGTCGGTCTTGGTGAGGCATTTAGAATACACAACGTCTTCCCATTTCATCCTGAGGATTCGCAAAAAGACTAAAAGAACGCAAGAGGTATACAATCCAGCCTCAGCAGGACTCTTGCAGGCCAGCTTGAAAAATAACCTTTTTTTTCACTTGAAGCTCTCATGGAAATCTAGCTGTTGGGGATCGCCGGGGTATGTGGGACTCTGGGGTGTGGAAAGATGGTACCCACTAAAACCAACTGCGTTCTCCAACCGCCTGAGCGAAAACAGTTCCTATGCAAATTTCCTTTCATGAACTTAGAGGAGGCTTATTTAAAAGTGGGTCATTCATGATTATGGTGAATGGTAGTGCCCTTGCAAAATGATAATTACTACATAGTATAAAACAAAGTCTCTGTCGTCTGACCGTCCTTATGTATGCTTATATCCTTAAAACTACGCAACGGATTTTGAAGCGGTTTTTTTAATAGATAGTATGATTCAAAAGGAAAGGTTTATGTATATGTAGAGAAACACTGATAGCTTTAGAGGTTCTTAATTGCACCCGAAGCCGGGGTGGGTCGCTAGTGAACTAATGAAATAAAAGCCATTACAAAAGGTATCAGCGAAATCCGCGTGTACTGGCGTTAATGTGCGTTATTTCTTGAAGCTACTACTTCTCTACTCAGCCCATAGGTGACCCACCGCGGAGTCGGGGCTTCTCCAGTTACATAGAGGGTAATTAGGTTACTGCGCCTCGCTGGCCCGTCCCGTCTGGGGTTAGCACAATATTTGGTATCAAGTTTTCCTTCTCTTGCGGCCAGGTTGGTTAATGTGGTGGTAATACAATGTATATATTAAATTGATGATGATTTGATTTTGATTAGTTTAAACCAAGATTACGATTGTCGGTTGTTACCATTGAAATAGATTACTTAATAACTCAATGGTTGTTACGACAAATTTTGTCGTAATAATCGACAATTCGTAAACTGTCAATATAAATAAATATAAATATTCTAGGACATTTCACACAACGCCATCTCGTCCCAAGCTAAGCAACTTAATGCTTGTGTTATGGTAACGAGATGGATGATAAACGACTTATATAGTTACATTTTTTTTTGTAAATACATACATATTATAGATAGAAAACACCCAGACCCGAAACAAATACTCGTAGGTCGTACAAATATTTCTTCCGTGCGGGGATCGAACCCGCGACATGCTGCGCAGCAGTCGATCGCTCAACCACCTCGCCAACCGTAATATATAATATTGAAATATCAGCTTGATCGAGGGTAGTTTGTCATTAGGCATTTGCATGCATTTGAGCCATCAATAATTGTAGGGTAGTCGGATGGAATAGTGAGTTTGTTGTTATTGTGCAGTCGCCATTACTCTGTTCCAGAGTACACGCAACATCTTGTTATGAATTACTCACCAGTTAGAGTCCGGCATTCTGTTGGTTTGAGTATCGCCACATTTAACTAAAGTTAAAAGTGGTAGTGTTTTTCAAGTGAAATGTAGCAGTGATTTTGTACGGCTTTCATAGGGTGCAAGTGCGTGTAATATTACAGCTAGTGACATTTGGTGCTGCAGTCTCTGGTGAGTACATACATACATACATAAAGTCACGCCTTTTTCCCGCAGGGGTAGGCAGAGATCACATCCTTCCAATTGCTACGATACTGGCTCACAACTTTCGCTTCTTCCACTTTCATCAACCTCTTCATGCATGCTCGTCGGTTTAGGGTGCTTCTGACCTGACCTTTCTTTAGGACATCACCTATTTGGAGGACATAACCTAAGTACTTTTCATTTTAGGCGACGACGTATTCCTTAGACCTGCAACGGTTGAGTTTGAGTTTGATTTATTTTTGTTTTTGAAATTGGTTCAAATTCAAATTTGTTTGAAAAGTTAGCATACATTTTTTTAAATAATATTTCGATATGTGCTCACATATTATTTTTATGATACACTAGCTGACCCAGCAAACTTCGTACCGCCTAAGAATAAATTAAAAATAGCTTTTTCATATTTTCTCACCTTTTAAACCTTCCCTGGACTTCCACGAATATTTTCATGACCTAAATGAGCCAAATTGGTCCAGCCGTTCTCCAATTTTAGCAAGACTAACGAAGAGCAATTCATTTTTATTTATATAGATAGATATATACTAGCTTTTGCACGCGGCTTCGCCCGTGTGGGCTTCGAACCCGTGCTTATCTCCTCTTCGCATATAACCTATGTTACTTAGAGATAATAAGATGTAAATTGTGAATGGATTCTGAAAACGGTCCAGTAGTTTTTGTTTTTATTCGTTACAAACATACATATAAATCATTCCTCTTTATAAGCGCGCGAGTAAATTTTGTTGCTGAGCTATTTTCAAAATGTAAATACTGATTGACGTAAATACTATGATTAGTCATTGATCAGTCACCCATTCGGACCATCGGTCATTGATCAGTCACCCCTACAGTCCATCAGTCATTGATCAATCGCCCCATCGGTCAATGATCAGTCATCTCATCAATCAATGATCAGTCACCCCTTCAGCCCATCAGTAATTGATCAGTCACCCTTAAAGTCCCATCAGACAATGATCAGTCACCCCTTCAGTCCATCAGTAATTGATCAGTCACCCTTAAAGTCCCATCAGACAATGATCAGTCACCCCTTCAGCCCATAAATCGATGATCAGTCACTCCTACAGTCCATAAGTCACACCTTCAGTATTTTTTCAGGCAATTGACTGATTACGTTTTATTTGTTGGTTGAAATAACTATTGCATTTTATGAAATGCTAATGATAGTGCAGTTTCGAGTAGGGTGCAGTTTTTCCCCTGTGCAAAAAGTACGAAATTCGAAGTATTTCAAGTGTTATAGACGGTGTAGCAGGTAGTATTTTTATTTATTTCTTACTCGTAAACTAAGAGGGTGCGGTTTAAATGATAAATAATTTTGGAAAGTGCTATTTATTAATTATACGTCGATTAAAATTTTTTCTCAAACTTACAGGCTGCCTTAGGGTTGTTTGAATGAAGTTTGAAAACTGGTTTTCTTGTTGTACAACTATTAGTTCTACTATCGTTCTAATGAACTGTCCTCGGAAGTAGGTTGTCAACAGGGTGATCCCCTTGGGCCTGCAATTTTTAGTTTGCCTATAAATTCGATAATCAAAAATTTAAATTCTAAATTCAACGTTTGGAAGTTGGACGACGGAACCCTAAGAGGTGATGTGGATACTGTGTTATCGGACCTTTGAATCAAAAATAATTTGAAGCCATAGTTTTGGAACTAAATTTTAGCAAATGCGTACTTTTTATAAATAACTGCGACTTAAACTTGAATCACGTAAAACTAAAATTCAATATTTTATATAGATCGATAGTTAAATAATTTTTTTTCGATATTATCAAAAAAAGAAAGGGAGTTATTTGTAGCGAGTGTTGATAACAGATATCTGTTTATATCCCCAAAAATTACGCTTAATACCCAATGATGTTGAGTCGGTAATTTCGAGGCGCAGGGATCTTAAATGGTAATTTCATATATGGCTGATAACTGTTGGTATGCAGGGCCGAGGAGGTACGATATCTCGTAAGATGACGCCAGACAGAGAAAAACGATTGTTCCCTAAGTAATTTTTAAATTGTTGTAACTAATATAACTAGATGCTGTAACAAAAACGAGAACTCTGTATAATTCTGATCGAATTTTTAATCACTAAATGCCTGTTGCGATTTAGCTATCGTAAATATTATCCTACAAATTCAATTTCATAATATAAAGGAACTTAATATATGAAGGAAGAAGAAGGAAAACTTGATACAAACCCTGTCTCAAACCGTCTTGCCAGCGTGGCACAGTAGGATAAATTCCCTCCATTAACTTGGAGGAGCCCCGAGCTAGTAGTGTGTCATTTATGGGCTGAATCGACGACAAAATCTTTACCTAGCCGCAAGAGAAGGAAAATTTGATACAACCTGTCCAAAGTCTGCCCAGCAGGGACAGTAGGCTAATTACCCTCCATCTAACTGGAGGAGGCCCTACTCAGTAATAGGTTATCTATAGGGTGAGTAGAAAGATTAATTTGTACTATTAGGGTTATAAGTGATCATAAAACTGAAAAAAGAAATCTAAACTTGGCTTTACAAAGTTATTTCTCGGAAAGAGTGTCGAGTCCGCTGCTCGGCTCGATAATCGAGTCAGATATAATTCGATATCTCGAATAAAACTCGCGGTTAGGTTATCGATTTTGACATTACTGGCCTTAGGCTAAGAGCCGTTTGTATTGGCTTATTTTACTTGAAACTCAACTCAAAACTCAAATCATTTATGTATTTCAATTGTGAACCTATTTACAGGTGTTTTTGAAAGGTTAAAAGTGAAGTTAGGAATCTAGTTGATTGTTCCAAAAAGTCGATCCTATGGAGAAGAACAGGCGAGAAACTCCATGGACACTTGTTTTATGATACAAATAAAGGCGCGTCAAAAGCGACAAAAATTACAGAACAATTCGCCATTCCGATTAATAGAGTTGAGTGTTAGTGTTGTGACACATTTTGAATACATAGTGTCGCCACCCCATTCCGTACTAAGGGTGCCGTGAGCACCGACAAAAGAAAATGACAAGGCCGATAGATACCCATATAGGTAGGTTAATTACCCGCCATGTAACTGGTGGGTCTCGACTCGGGCCTCCTCCAGTTACAGTTAGGGTTTAGCCTACTGTGCCATGCTCCTCCAAACTCATGGAAGGTAATCTGCCTACTATGCCATGCTGGAAAGACGGGTTAGCGCAGAGCTCAAAGCAAGTTTTCCTTTTCTTGGGGCTTGGTGATCTGCCTCTTGATTTCCTTTTGTCGCCTCGTAACACCCTCATGATAGTATGGGTTGTTGACATTACGTATTCTAAGTCTGTGATAACAAGAACCAAACGCTTTTCAAAAAATTGAGGAGGTTCTCAATTCGTTTCTAATTTTGTTACCATAATATAAGTCCGTCATTTTTTTTTTTTCGTTTTTAGTCTAATTTTGTTGGTTCCAGCTTCCCTTAAACATTTATTGAATCGGTTTAGTATTTTAGTTTGGCGGGAAAATTGAAACAAGTGATCAATAGACAAATTTTGTATATTTCGATGATATTGTTGTAATTCAACTCTTTTACCAATCTTACTTTGTATTTTGGATTTGGATACTTGAAATATACAAAACATTGTAACAAACAATTTGAGTGTCTATAAAATAGAAAATTTGTTGAGCAATTTAAGTTGCCACCGAGTTCAAATGGTTGCTTAAATTTCGCTTTTTAGTATCTTTCTTGAAGTAAGTTAACACTTACTACTAAAAAGTGTTTTATTTACCAAATTATAGAATCACAGACATTCATCGGAATGGACGAATTTCTACAACTCATAAATTCTAACTAATCACTGTAGTATCGAATGCGAATTCCTTACCGTAACTAACCAAAATGGAAGGCGGGTGAACTGCGTCGGCTCTCGCTGAGATAAACTGCAATGAAAACGAATTACAGCCTCTTTTAGAGCTGAAGCTTTACTTCCTATTTTTAGATCTATTAGTGACTAGCTTTTGCCCGCGTCTTTGCTCCTCTAAGGACAGATGATGTAGAAACCACCCATCCTTCTAAATTTATGTTGGTGACTTCAACCCGCGGCATAAATTCAAAGAACAAAACCCTTTGCCCAGCGTGGCATCGTATGCTAATGCCCCTCTTACATGGAGGAGGCCCGACTCGGCAGTGGATTTCTAATGGGCTGCACTATTGAGTCAGGCACCTCCCATTTTGGAGTGTACTTTCAAGATTTTCTTCTCTTGCGGCTAGGTTATTGGCTTGTTATTTGGTTCAGTCACCTCTTACGACGCCCACAGGATGGAATAGGGTAGTGACACAAAATTTCACTTTAGGGTGTCGTAAGAGGCGACTAAAAGAACGCAAGAGGCGCACCTAGCCCCAAGAAAAGGAAAACTTGATACAAACCCTGTGCCAACCCGTCTTGCCAGCGTGGCACAGTAGGCTAATTTCCCTCCATGGACTTGGAGGAGGCCTGACCCAGTATTGGGTCATTTATGGGCTGGAACGACGAAATTTTATTTGTGCATACTGTTTACTAAAACTTGTTAATATCCTTCGTCCACTATGTAATGTTTTATGTAAAACTAGTGGCCCGCCCCGGCTTCGCCCGTGCAAAGCGGGGGTGGGTTATACATAAAAACCTTCACCTTGAATCACTCTATCTATTAAAAAAAACCGCTTCAAAATCCGTTGCGTAGTTTTAAAGATTTATGCATACATAGGGACGGACAGAAGAATGCGACTTTGTTTTATACTATGTAGTGATATAGCCAAGATTTTTAAATCCATACAATGAAACCTTAATATAAAAACCTGACAAAAATGAAAAGTCCACTAAAAACATCAGAAGTATAAGTATGGCGAACAATAGCCATAATGAAATCAGCGTCCCTCTCATGGGCTTTGGTAATTGTCGCCGAAGTTCCGTCATCAGTGGTCCAACTAGTTTATCCCCTGCTTGCTCGAGGGTCAGGAGACAGGCCACTGGGGGATAACTTATCGCGGGATAAGTAAAAGTGGTAAAGAGATTATTTACTTTCCGAACTATCTCGAGTTTTGGTTAACTTTGTGCAACTTAATAGGATGGGTACCAGAACTAAAGGAATTTTAAACTTCATGATGTCATGTAGTTAAAAATTATTTAACTTCGTGGTGGATGCCTCCATATTTAATTACCGGCATGATGCAGGGCTACCGGTACCTACCACCAAGTCTTCGTTTCAACCCATAAATGACCCACCAATGACTCGGGCCTCCACCAAATTCAAATCCTACTTTGCCACGCTGGCGAGGCGCTGGGTTTCGTATCAAATTCTTCTCTTACGACACCCTCAGGATGGTATTGGTTTTGGCGATTTGCCTCTTGCATTCCTATAGTCGCCTCTTACGACACCTTCAGGTTGGTATGGGTTGGTGACACTGTGTATTTTAAATCCGTCACCACACGTCGAGTTCCAATCACTTCTCCCAATATCAATGATCCTGAATTTTCTTTTATAAACTGTTACCACAGCCGAAATTATAGATAGAACGAAACTATCTTCTCCGACCTCCAAAGTCCGATGAATCCTTCTATAATCTTCTATAATTCTATAATTTCTAAAATCTTGAACTATGTACGTTAACAACAATAAACACAGAGTCAAATGTCATCCCAGCTGATCGAAAAATCCGCCATCTTACCTATCAACTAGAAGTAACAACGTCATAACGCTGTTTAAATTTCCCTGTCACTTAAGTGGTACCTAAGTAACTTTCAACGTTAACCAACCTTAGAGTGGTTTCTAAGAGAGACCGCTACTGTACGAGTATATAAACAACTCATTGCCGAGTCAAATTTCTTCATAAACAGAGAGTAAATTTGCTTTTTAGTTAACGCTAGTCAGACGGTTTGGCACAGGCAATTATTATCTCCTCCCTCCACTGTGCTGCTACCCTGCTGTAGTGAGGAGGCTTGTGTGCCTTCATTATCCGTTGGGGCCATACCGGCTTAGGGTGACCCACGGAGAGAGCCCGGACGATGAGCAGCACACGGTGTCATAGCGGGTTTGGGCTCCGGGGACTCCTCCGTCCTCAGAGTTGCCCTGCGAGCCCTAAACCGGTGCGGCACCAATTTTGGGTTGGCGGTCAACCTGGTTGCTCACTAAGCCGATGGCTGGCGTGGCGAGGCCGTTATTGAATAGCCGAATATTTAACAAATTTAATTCACCGGAGGATAATTTATGAACAGAGATTTACCTTTTCTATTTCATTTTCATATATGCAGTGGGACACATTTACGTCTATGTGTATGAATGCAAACTGGAAAAGTTGCTTCAGCAGAACACAAACAAACCGTTAAACTTTAGTTGGTCTAGCGCTCTTGCAAATATGTTAAAGACATTTACTTACTGAGAGTAAAGATTCGTCACTTTATTATTTCGCCACTAAACCCACACCTGAGTGAGGGTTCTAGTACCACTCCTCGCCCGTGCAAGTCGAAAAACAGGAGGGTTTTAGTTTGCCTAATCTCCAGCCAGCTACTGGCATGCGTCATGCTTGTGAACAGGTGCCGTTGCTGGGGGTCGGTTGGCTCGGGCATTAGAAGGTTACTATTGTTGACTAGATCTGGCTGATGTTTGGCCCTTTGCAACTATTGCGCAAGTTTGCTCTCACAAATCTGTCCTAAATCCAGTCTTGTACCCAAAAATGGCAATCTAATGCATTCCAAACCGGTGATAGATGGTAAATAATAAATTTTAAATGGTAAATTTTATTTTATTTTATTGTTTGACTTGTCAAAAGAGCTCTAATGAGCCAACTTGATTATATGAGTTATGATTTGATTTGACATGGTGGATCTTGCCACACTCATTGACGCTACAGGTGGCCATAGAAAAGCCAAATTGGAAGACAAACTAGCGACAAGAGAAAGAAATCTTTATGGCTTATTTGTGGCACAGTTTTCTAATATCCCTCCATAAATTTGGAGGGGGCCCCACTCAGCAGCGGTTCATATATAGGCTGAGCAGACGTCTGTGTGGTGACGGATTTAGAATATATAGTGTCACCATCCTGAGGGTGTTGTAAGAGCCGACAAAAGGAAATGACAGGCCTGTAGCCTAGCCACAATGGCAGGAAAACTTGATACGAAACCCTTTTTTTTCCCGCCCGGGGTAAAATCCTTTATGGACTTCCTCGCTGGCAACGGGGATGGCTGAGGGGGAGCGTGTGGGACTCTCCCCCAGAGTGGGGACCTACCCACTAAACATCCCCGGGGTGCTCCAACTCGCGTCCTGTTGCGGCATTGTGGGATCTGTACACAGTACCACACCACCGCAGACAAGGAGGCCCTCCTCCTCTCCTCCAGCTCCTACGAGCACTCGACGTCCTGCCGTGAGCACCCGAACAGGACGTCGTATCTCCTCAGATCCCATGTGGGGCGAGGGCATCCCCATGCCCTGCCCCGGGATGATACGAAACCCTGTGCCAACCCGTCTGGCCAGCGTAGCACAGTAGGCTAATTATCCTCCAAGTGACTAGAGTAGGCCCGGCTCGACAGTGGCTCATATATGGACTGGGTAGTAGAGATCCAAGGAGCACGGTAATTAAAATATATCTATACATTTAAAAAGTCAATTGTTCAAAGCACTAAAGTTACAAGAAGACGGAGTTTCTCGCCTTGATGAAATATTTTCTTTTCTCTTCAAGTTTCTCTCTTTTGTAATTATTATTATTTAATGGAGCTGACAGTGAGAGCGGAATAGTGGGTTTTGTGATACGTCTGTGCTAATGATTTGCACTCCAACGGTTAACAACTCAACTTGACGTCAATATGGAACTCGTTGTAAAAGTGAATATTGCCATAAGAAACTTCCGAACATTCCTGTTCTTGTTTGGTGAAATATGATTATGAAGAGTTATACTGTTCGTCTATCTGTTAGTCTTACACATATCATCATCATCAGCCCACATTAGTCCACTGCTGAACATAGGCCTTCTATAAAGAGCGCCATAGCGCCCTGTCTTCAACTTGACGCATCCTTGTCTAACATAAATATGTGATGTTCAATTAATTATGCTATGGAAACGAACGGCGCCTTTTAACGATTGTATTAGATCTATACAAAGTAATAAATTGAAAAGTGACAGACTCAAAATTTACTCTACAATACCCAGCCATTGGTTAGAACTTGTATCGGGTCTAAACATAAAAGCGACATCTATTATAAAATGAAGGTAGTAAAAAAGTAAGTAGTTATAAATCTGTTCTACCATGAGGTATGTGAAAATTATTCAATCGAGGTAAGACCCTATGAGTGCACCCGGGGGGTCAGTAAATCTGTAGAAATGTGAATTATAGAAGCTTCTTTATGCATCTCAAACTCAAACTCAAAAGGAACTTTATTTACGTAGGTTTCATCACAAAACTTTTATAAATTGTCATATTTAAAAACACCATTATCATCTTACGGCCCCTGTCCCACACCAGGTGGCAGCCTCCACACACACCTATCAGTCGTCATACCTACATTCACACCTTTCACACACAACTCTTCACTTCTACAATCCCTCCATCTCTCCTGATCGCTCACAATCCCTGCGTTCACTCACATTCATGCCGAAACTACCACCGGTTCGGAAGGCTGCTCTACAGAGAAGAGCCGGCAAGAAACTCTGTAGTTGCTTTTTTTTTTAAATTATTGGTCTTGTTTACAAAAAGCACTAAACAGCATAGTGAGAGCAAGTTTTCCCAACGAAACAGCTCGACTGATTTTGATGATAATACGGACGCATGAGCTGTGAATTTCGGATGGTAAACTAGGGAAAATGTAAGTGGCGTGGCACCGTAGGGTAATTCCCTCTATGTATTTTGAGGAGGCCCGACCCAGCAGTGGGGTATGTAAGGGCTGAGTAGTAAGTAGTATTTCATATTTAACTTAACATTCTATAGTTCCGTAGATAATAATTATAAAATAACTAGCTGCACCCCGCGGTTTCACCCGCGCTTACTTGACATTTATCGTTATATTTTGGATAATTCACACAATATCTTTTTAATTTATAGCCTATGTGTTATTCTGATGTGTAAGCTATATTATTGTAAAGTTTGATCCAAATCCGCTCAGTACTTTTTGCATGAAAGAGTAACAAACATCCATCCATACTTATAAACTTTCGCATTTATAATATTAGTAGGATTTGTAGAGTCAAAACTATAAATAAGAATGATACTAACAATTCATTTTTTTTTGATTAACTGTTCAAAATACGAACACCCTTTCCGATATTATCGAGTGAACAACAATTTGAATATCGAAAGGCACGTAGCGCTACGAAGCGTAGCCCTATGGAATTCGTAGCCGAGTAGCTACGTCGCGTCGTAGCATGCATTGGGCGAATAGAATTTTTAAGTTACTGTTATATTAAATTCTGGGAAAAACAAAGCAAGCTTTGAACGATTTTAATAGACACCCCAAAAAACATAAAATATATTTTTATACTACATATTTTTTTGTATTTTAAATTGTATGTAGAATCATACTAACAAAGTGACACTATTGGGTCTTCTTCAATTTTATGAAGAAGAATTAGCCTAAAGTGCAACTCTGGCCTAACGGTGTGGCACTGTAAGATGTTTTTACCAAGTTCAAAGAGTATCACAGATAATCCAATCTAAATAATAAACATCTACAAAAAGGTTTCTAGCTCTCGGACTAAACTCAATATGCCACTAAAGTTGTCACGGAGACAAATTATAACCATGTCTGCATCACAGTGTACACAAAAAATTAACAGTAGCTTTTACATGACGACACGGTTGGCGCAGTGGTTGAGGGATCGACTGCTGCGCAGCATGTCGCGGGTTCGATCCCCGCACGGAAGAAATATTTGTACGACCTACAAGTATTTGTTCCGGGTCTGGGTGTTTTCTATCTATAATATGTATGTATTTACAAAAAAAAAACAAAAAATGTATATAAGTAGTTTATCATCGTTACCATAACACAAGCATTAAGTTGCTTAGCTTGGGACGAGATGGCGTTGTGTGAAATGTCCAAGGATATATGTATATATTTATATTATATAAATCCCAATGATGCCAGTTGTACAATAACTGTTTTACCGTAGACTTAAGCGTTTTTATCCTGGGGATAGCGTAAGGTAATTAAAGGAATCATACGAAGAAAATGTAGCCGCCAAAGTGATACAAACATTTTTGCTAATTCATACTGACTAATTCATACATTCAGACTAGTGTAGCATATTATAAAATTTCCTTTGTTCTATTTATTTTAGGGCCTGATATTATTGCTATGTATCTGCTGTGGAAAAGCTGCTCATTTGTTAGTTCAGTGGTGATAATAGTAATGCAGCTATTGTTGTTCTTACAAACAGACCTGCATTCTACAAGCTCTTTTGAACCTACAATGAAAAATAAAGTTAGTGCAAATTTAACGTGTCTATCATAAAAAAAGTTTAAATGAATTCCTAAGTTTTCGCGATTATTACACATTGAAAAGCATGCAAATAAACTGCAATGCATTCGAAACGTCGGGGATTAAATAATGTAATATACACGCGATAAATCCGTTAGTGTTTAGTTTTTAAATGTTACAGATATTTTGAGTAGGTATTTAATTAAATTGAGTGCTTTCTCTGCATCTCTGGAAGGTCAGCGTTTTGTTGTGCTATAATTAGCTTTTCCAGAGTTCATTCCCCACGCTTTATAGTTATCTAGCGTAAGACCGACTTACCGAAAAAAATATTTAAGCGGATTAAGTGTTATAACGCAAACCCCCTATAACCAGCTACATTGCATGTTGCATTTCATTCGGTTTTAGTTTCGCTCGTTGTGATGTCAGTGTGAAGTTGATTTACTGTCGTTAGCTTTTTGCACGATAGAGCACACATTCAACACGACTGACAGCTTGTCCAAATACTGTTTACCAATACATTATTCTTCAGAACACGCGACAAGCTGTATCTTGTCTCCGTAATGCTATTTGTTTTATTTTATCCTAATGTAGTGTTGGACTTGTAAATTGATTCCACGTCTACCTACGTATCTTGCTGATATTGTACAAACTTATTTTGTACCACCAGAGTGTTAATAACAGTTACCAGTTGGTGACGGATTTACAATACACAATGTCACCAAACTATTCAATCCTGAGAGTGTCGTAAGAAGTGACTAAAGAGACGAAAAACTTGATACAAATGCTGTGTCAACCCGTCTGGCAACCATGGCATAGTAGGCTAATTTCCCCGAGGCCTCAGCACTGGGTCTCGTATAGGGTGAGATGATGATAATGACAGAAGCTTGCACCAAAAGCATGCACAGTAAAAGCTTCTTAACAAAAAAATGAATACAGAGTAAAAAGCGGGAACAAAAAAACGAAAACTGAGCAACAATTTCAAGTTGGTGGTCAAGTCATTGGTCCCAAATATACTTCGACCCCTGCCTTATAGCTCTCCTACTTATGTTCCTGGTGAGTGGTGGTCGCCAGACTGGTTTAGACTCCTGGAAATTTGGGCAAACGACAATTTAGATAATAATTACTGTTTACACCGATATACCGATGGCCACCAACACAACATGGTCGAGGCGTGCGGGATGAGGCAACCTCCTCGGGCAGGCAGACTGCCGGCGGACAACATTACTCGCTTATACGACAGCCTCAGTATGGAATGGGGTGGTGACACTATTACAAATGATGGACCCCCATCCAAAATTCAACAGAGCAACGTTGCCTTAACTGCAGGTCGATTGCTTCTCACACTACCCGCTAGGCTTCGATCTTCTCTGACTAAGGCATCTAGGTTGTACATGCGAATAGTTTAATGGACTGAACGAGATTGATGTCAGTGTGGTCTGTAACAGACATTTCAATAATAGCTTGAGATGTACCTAATATACTGGGATAAACGCCCTTCAAGGCATTGTTTAATCAAACGGAAAGTTAATTTAAAGTTCTGTAAACTAGATAAACACGTCATAGTTGTAGTTGAATATTTTCTGACAACATACCACTACTATTACTAGTCCGCCCATAGATGACCCACTGCAGAGTCGGGCCTCCTCCATTTACAAGCAGGGTAACTAGCCTACTATGCCACGCTGGCCAGACGGGTTCGCACAGGGTTCCTTCTCTTGGTGGCGTCGTGCGACGGGTCGTTCTCTTCCCTGCAATATGGTTGAGGAGGGCGATGGCTGCCGCATGCGTCATGCTTGTGAACAGGTGCCGTTGCTGGGGGTCGGTTGGCTCGGGCGTTAGAAGGTTAGTATTGTTGATTAGATCTGGCTGATGTTTGGCCCTTTGCGACTATTGCGCGCGTTTGCTCTCACAAACTGTCTTATCACGGCCTTGTACCTAAAAATGGCGATCTAAAAAGAGCAACTACAGAGTTTCTTGCCGGCTCTTCTCTGTAGAACTGCACTCCGAACCGGTGGTAAATTTTTAATTAAATATTATTTTATTGTTTGACTTGTCAAAAGAGCTCTAACGAGCCAACTTGATTAAATGAGTTTTGAATTTCAATTTGAATTTGCGGCTAGGTTATCGGCCTTGTCATTTCATTTTGTCGGCCCTTTCGGCAACCCTCGGGATGGAATGGTGTGGTGACACCGTGTATTCTAAATCTGTCACCATACGGATATCTGTGTATCACAAAATTTTTATCTGAAAACATATGAAATTAAATTTCACTTTCAAAATCAAATTATTTATTATGTCAACGAAACACCAAACCTTTTAACAACCACTGAGGAAAAAGTACCTCGTCTCCGTTTCTCCTCAAACATTTACGCCAATTTATTTATTTAGACAATACACAATTTCAGTGAAGGTTTTTTACGATGCATTCGCTCGTATAAAAGGACGTCCAAAAATATTCAGCATATGAACGAAACGTTGACGTTGTACGTGGGGTGGTGACGTAGTTATGGAGATTTGGTTGAAATTTTGTTTTTATTTTCAAACCACTGTCGTTTGTTAGCTTTCTGTAAGACTTTGCGAGAATTGTGCAATGTGCAGTGGATTGACAAGGTCAGCACTGTCTGCCCCAGCTTGACACGGGACGCGTGTAGGTACATTGTGGTATAGTCAGTGATCGGAATAAGCAGAATGAATTTGCCTGAAGTTAGAGGAACAGAAACAACTGAAAACTGCTGCCAAATAACAGCATCTTTGGGTGGTATCGTGGCACTTCGCGGGAGCAAGAACGCTAGAGCTCTATCATAGGAAGTGTGATGCTGGTATTGGAAGCAATGTTTCCTCTGTGTTGGCTGCCCATGGCAGGCGGGCAACGCACTTGCGGCGCTTATGGTGATGCAGGTGTACATGAGTGGCGGTGATCACTCACTATCAAATAACTTGGATCCATCCTCTAAAAAAAAGAAAACATTCGGGGACTGTTACGACCGCCTGACGGCGGGTACCAATAAAAACAACTAAAAGAGTTACAATAATTTATTTTTCATCCCCCCATCTCGGAAAGAGTATTTTTGCTCTTCGATATCTGAGTGCAAAAGCCGTTTTTTTTCACTAGAGAATAAAGTATTTTTGCTCTTCGATATCTGAGTGCAAAAGCCGTTTTTATTCGCTAGAGAATAAAGTAAAGATTATTCTGTAATACTTACCTGTCATAATGTAGTAATTAATACCTAAACTGAAATAAAAGTGTACCTATCTTGTGATTGTAAACGTTTTTTTTTTTTGCATTTAGTCATTTCCTCGCTGAGGTGGAATGAAAAGTTACGTGTTGCACTCGAGTGCAAAGATTTTTCACCTCGTGCTCTTTTGATTCCCTCGCTAACGTTCAGGATTCTAATTTTGAATCACTCGCTGCGCTCGTGATTCAATTTTAGAATCCTTCGCTTGCTCGGTCATCAAAATTGAACACGCGATTAAAAAGCAACTTTGCACTCTTGTATAACAAATAACTATTAAAAATACACAATAATAATAAAAATTAAAGTCTCTAATTTGACAATTAAAGTCTCTAACACTGGGGTTGACTTCTCGGCACAGGGAAGGGATATTTTTTTAAAGACTCGATATAATCATCGGACCTTTTGTTAAAAAGTGAAAGCATCATAAGATAGAGGAAACCTTGCAATTAAATAATACCATTTTTTAATTACTTATGTAAAATTAAGGCCCCTCTGCCTGGCGGACCCGCAGATCAGTGAAAATTGTCAGTTGGTCAAATAATTACTAATCCCTTCGTTCCTGGGTCTTGGAGGTCAGAAGACATTGACAATTGCTTTATGTAATTATCGGCAATCAGCCAATTGAGGATAGACCTCAAAAAAGGAATGCTGAAGTTCTTGGCTAAGCTAGTGTATGCTAAGTTCCTTGCACCAAGGTGGAGGAGGCCCGATTCTGCAGTGGATAGTTGAGTTGAGCAAGAATAAGGCAATCTACCATCCAAAACAACGCTCACAGGGTTATTTAGCATGTTACATTACATATATACAGTGAGTCTCTACATTATCATTAAAACACGAGACATATAAACTGGTACTAATTAAACATAAATTAACACTTAAGAAAGAGATGTTATCTGTTGTCTTACTCACTCGTTCGTGTACGTTACAATTTACATACGAAAACAAAAGGTATTTCTAAAGAATAGGTAGGGTCGCCATATCGTAAACAAAGACGTGTGTAACAAAAGAACATTGTTTTATTTACTCGACAGAATTGTTTTTTAAGTAACCGGTAGTGATACCGGTAGTTTATATGGGGATGATGGGATGGGCCTAATTTTATTGTATTAAATTATTTACATATATTATTATTCACATTTTTAACAGAATAAATACATCGTTTTAAAATCCATAAAAAATTGCGGTGCCCTGGGTATACCTATGTCCTAATTAACATTAGCTAGTAACTCGTCCAAAAATACCTACCTAGTAAATTTGCCGTCTAACAAATGTATGTTGTATAGAAAACTACCGAACAGATTTCTATAAAATGTATACGGATCCAATCGAATAAAACGAATTCCAATTCCAAATAACCTTATTATTGACGGAGTTACAAAAGTCTTTTTAATAAAATAATAATAATAAATAAATAAATATCCTTGGACATTTCGCACAACGCCATCTCGTCCCAAGCTAAGCAACTTAATGCTTGTGTTATGGTAACGAGATGGATGATAAACTACTTATATACATTTTTTTTTGTAAATACATACATATTATAGATAGAAAACACCCAGACCCGGAACAAATACTTGTAGGTCGTACAAATATTTATTCAGCCAGCCAGCAACAGCAGTCGATCGTCTAGAAGTCGTCGTCGTCGAGTTTAGTCTAGAAACGTCTAGAACTTTATCCTTTTTTAAGATATTATAAACAATTGATTCCTGTTGCATGTACAATGAATTTGACGATGCCACACATAAAGACGAATGGGACTTATCCTCTAATTGTCAACACAATTTGTCACCCTACATAAGCATCCGAGTATGCTATATGTAATGAGAAGATCCCTCACTCCGTTTTATGGTAATTGAAACTATAACGCGACTCTCCAACCCAGGAGTCTTGTGCTTGCAAATGTATATTAATTTATACCTCGTGACAGACAGACTACATGATAGAAGTTCTTAGTTCTTAGTCCCCTAATCTCAATATGTTGACAGATTTGGAATACATACTTCCACCACCCCATTTCATCCTGAGGGTGTTAAGTTAAATAATAAAAAAATAATAAATCTCTGGCTAAGTTACTCAAATGAGGCAACTGAATACCACTCCTTTTATTAACATAACTTACAGCTGTTGTGTTTTGTTGTGTATATGACTCGTAACAATATTGCACAATTAGAACCATGAGCAAAAAAGCTCTTTAGACCATGGACGTTAGCTAATAATTAAAGATAATTAATATGATATTTGTTTTATTTCCTCTTTCCATTGATCGTTTACTTTTTTATCACCACAGCCTGCTACGCATCCTATCGATGTGGATGCGTCAGTATATATTTCGTATTTGTATTTGTTTTGCTTTAAACTGTGGGATTTGGTCGAAGTATTTTCTTTTCACCAATTTAGCTCTTCAAAAACTATAGCTGAAATTTTTATTTTGTCTCGAAAAGATTATTTTATTTTTTCCCGCCCCGGCTTCGCACGAGTGCTATGATGAACATCTAAATTTATCAGTGTTTCTATTATTTATTTATTGCAAGAAATTTTTGATGGTCTAAACTTTTTGTGTACGTACTTGGTTGCGGGACATGCCGCAATGAGTACACCAAATAATTTAGCAAAATAGCGTATTGTACAAGTCGGTAATTAAAAAAAAAATTATGGATTAATAGTATTACGTTTCTCTCCTGGTAAATATGGTAGAATCTACCGACTCCTAACATAAACATTGTATTTTTTTTTTTAATTGCTTTTTGATTTAGGACCGTTTCCAAAATTAGATACAAAGCCTAGTAATTCTAACGTAGCATGAATTCAATTACTACATTGTTCACAATCATTTCCGATACAATATTGTCAAGATATATAACAGATTAATGACGTTGTATTCTGTGATACGTTACAACTTCTTACATTAGTTTAGTGGAACTCTCGGGGCTTGGCATATACCATAAGGCATAGCTGTAGACTGATACGTCAGGGTTTTTCGAGAGTTAGGAGGTTGAAATTCAAAACTTAGGTATTTCCGTTCCGATTCGATCTATAGGAAAACTTCTTTTAAATCAATGGTCTAAATAACCATTCTGAGGTATTAATTTGGCGACTGTTCTGTAATCTTCCGTCTTAAAAAGTTCATTAAGAACACATTTATTTATGAATTCATTTATAGTTCAAAAGAAGAATCCCCCCATTAAGTTTAGGGACTAAAAAGGTATTTGATATAAACCGGTCTTTACACGGGGAACCGACAGATACGGCTCCTAACTGTATTACTTTATTAATGACCATAAATATTTCTTGACTTTCGTCATGCTTATATCTAGACCAGGTCGTTACCAATTGTAACACTTTATCTTTGAAAGGGATTTTGTATCCCCGATCAATCTATGTCAAAGTCAATCTGATTATTGGTTACCAATACCCAACAATTATGATAATACATATTTCGAGCAGCGTGTACCTGTATTCATGCTGAACGTTGGCAAGAGTCTTCAATTGATTCGATGACTTCGTTGCGATCTGAGTCCAGGTCGTGGGGTAGAGTCGACTAGTTACCGTCGACATTACCCTTTCTCAACCTGCTTGTCCCCTCTGTTCGACAGGTAACGAGGAGCTCCTGTCCAGCTTCCCTGCTGGGCTGGACGGCTGTTCTCTGGTTAGGGAACAGATCTTTCGTATTACATACTTTTGTTCCGGTTTTGGTGGCCTTGTTTATCTATAGCCTTGCAGGCTTTAATTTTTTCCCGCTAACGAATCACCAAATTTAACCATTGATTGTTGGAACATGTCATCACGTTAAGTATCTTGGAGGAAATATAACAAATTCTTGTCCGACCTCGGAATCATCAATTTTGATTTATTCTCAAGCAAATCTGAAATTAACCATGTCAATCTGCTAAAAGACGGCAGCCGTCGCAGAGAATTATTAAGGCTGTTTATGGCTATATTTTTTTGTTTTTTATACTGTGTAGCTAATTTTTACCCCAACCCCAAACTACGTCGAGAACAGCTGCTGCGATTTCAACATTAAATTTGGGTGTTGGTAATAGTGTACAATTCACTGGTATCAAACATTCACTAGTTACGCTATCCTGTATCACTTTGGACAGTCCTTTGCTTAACAAAGGAAGCTATAGACTAGCTAGGCTATCATATATGTATACACTTGCCAAAGTCAGGAGCATCCGATGTACATGCAGCCAGCGCCGTTAAGAGATTTGGGGCTAATGACGGTTCTGGCAGAACCTCAGAGGAGTCGCCCAATTGGTCCAACGCTAAGTCGGAACCATCTGGCATTCCGGTATTTCTGATGTTTCATCAGTCATGGCTTATTGCTTGGCGCAAGCCGATCCTGGGATAACAAAAGACTATTTATATGACTATTAAATAATATACTTTTTAAATGTTGTTTTTCTTTTTTATATTATTTTGTGGGTACTTGGACTGCCTTATGTTTGCAGAACAATTACTTGTTTATTTAAATAACGTTTATCAATATTATTTTGAATACGAGGGTATCTCGCAAATACACCCGTTATCGAGAGAAACTCTCAGTCAATCTCGGTAAACATATAAAATAAAATTATGATTTCCAATAAAATATTTTACTTTGCATTGTACATTGCGTAACTCGCAGTTACACACATTATCGAAATTGACTCGCAGACAATTCCAATGTTTAAGATGTACACATTTTTAAACACTTACATTTCAAAATGTCGCTTAGCTTCAGTTCTATAATTTCATCCTCTGATGACTTTGCATATTTTACTTTGCATAGTAGTTACATCTCAAAATGTAGCTTAGCTTCTAAAATTTCATCCTCTGATGACTTTGACGAAATTACTCGAAATTTCTTTTTCACTTATTTTGTATCTTCTATTTTGCGGTGATAATGCGCAAATTTTTCTCGGCACTTCGTTTTGACTTGTTGGGAGAACGTGTGTTCGTTGCCTTGCACGAAAAAGGAATGAAGCCAGAACGCGGGTGATCGCAAAGGTGGGGTAGAATGGTAGAAAATATACTTTTTCTCTAAATACGTGCAAATGTTGCCTGTAGGTTAAAGGTACTACCATGTTAAAACTACGAATTATACTATATCTGAAAAATGAAGTGACGCAATATAATAAATGTTAGTACTCCTATTGGTCGTTATTACGTTCACACAAACCTTTCACGTATTTTCGCTTTCACACAATCCATCCATCTCGCAATTCCTAGTGAACGACCGAGAAGAGCTGTTTTTTATTTATTACAACCAACCCGCCCCGGCTTCGCACGGGTGCAATCATGCATGTATTATACATATAAAAATCCTCTTGAATAATAAAATAATAAAAATAAAATAAATATCCTTGGACATTTCACACAACGCCATCTCGTCCCAAGCTAAGCAACTAAATGCTTGTGTTATGGTAACGAGATGGATGATAAACTACTTATATACTTTTTTTTTTTGTAAATACATACTTATTATAGATAGAAATGACACCCAGACTCCGAGCCAGTGCCTCTGGTTTAGATAAAGACACTTGCCCGACCCCGGAATCGAACCCGGGACCCGTTGATCCAAAGGCGGCACATCTAACCACTAGACCAACGAGGCTCGCTTCATAATCCATTGCGTAGTTTTAAAGATTAAAGCATACATAGGGACGTACAGACGACAGCGATATTACAGGATAGTGAGAGAGCTAGTTCGTCAGATGTGACAAAAACGTAAGCCAACTTAACTGGATCAGTCAAATAAAGATACGTAAATGAACCGGTCTTCGTTGCGCAGTTCAGGAGTAAAAACTAATGTTTTTACTCCTGAACTGCTGAACTGTTTACCTATGTTCTTGTATGTTATATACAAGAACATAGGTAAACACAAAGTTTAGCATTTGAAAAATTAATTTGTGTGATAGATAATATTTGTAATATTTTCTATCATAAACCGTCTAAATTACGCGACCATAAAACTATAAATTTTACGAATAGAAATAGTTATCGCCGTAAATTTCCATCCTTTGCGCCGTCTTTTTGGTTATTCCCGTCATGAAGGCAAAAGGTACAGACAACTTAATAACGTCCATGTCTTTAAGATTGTTATTCAGAGCGTGTCATAAACGGCAAACGGTCTATCATACGTGAAGTAAGATAAAATAAACACTAAGTAGACTAGTATTTTGGTCACATCTCTCGTCATCATCATCATCCAATCTAAAATACGTTCACTGTTGGTCACTCTCCCACATCTCTCATTATCATCATCATCCATCCATGTTGGATAGGACTCCTAAACCAACAACCAACCGACACAACGACATTTCTGCCCTTTTGGGCGTCATCTACGTACCTATACTTACTTATTACAGAAAACCTTTGATTATACTACACACACTGTAATGTGCCTATCAAATATGATACCGTGATATGATTCTCTGTGGTGACGGCTTTAGAATACAAAGTATCACCACCCCATTCCATCCTGAGAGTGCCTCAAAAGAGCCAACAAAAGGAAATGACAAGGCCGAAAACCTAGCCACAAGAGAAGGAAAACTTGAAACGGAACCCTGTGACAACCTAAATACAGTGGTTGAGCGATCGACTGCTGCGCAGCATGTCGCGGGCTCGATTCCCCGCACGGAAGAAATATTTGTACGACCTACAAGTATTTGTCTGGGTGTTTTCTATCTAAACAATGTATGCATTAACAAAAAAAATTAGTTTATCATCCATCTCGTTACCTTAACACAAGCATTAAGTTGCTTAGCTTGGAACGAGATGGCGTTGTGTGAAATGTCCAAAGATATTTATATTAATATTATTTTGATAAAAAAACTGTCCAAGAACAAACTGCATTTAAAAAAACACCTTATAATCGGCCCATTATGTACTTTAGAAGCTACAATGCCGCAGACAGACAAACAGACACGTCAAACTAATGACATGAGAATGATGGAAACCCATTGCGGAAACGGTACACTATAAATGTTTATCTACTTACTATATAGTTGTACAAACAGATTCATTAATAAACACATTTTGTGACTTGTCCCTTTCTTATTACTTAAATATAGTACTCGCACAGCTTTGAACCCAGCATTGGGGTCAGGTAGACGCGTCTGTTATGGAAATGAGATCTCTGTTAGAGATGCTTTGTGGCATTATTAGATGACCATAACATTGGGTGGCCTCCTACGTGGAAACACAATATATGTGTATTCTATAATTGAATTGTTGCCACCATGAGTTATCGGTTAGTGAAAATTTACATCAGTACCATCTCCAAATTGTATAACTTTGTTTAAATATTTTCTTTTCTTTTTAACTTGTTTGCAAGTTTGAACTTTATTCAAGCAGTATGTGAACAGATTGTCGTAAGTAACTCACATAAACACACATACATACATTTCGGTGGGTGTGCGCAGGAATTGAAGCTTGAAAAAGGTTTTCTTGCACCTTTATGAGCTTGGAGGGTTGTATTGATGATTTTGATGATTATAATTCTATAACTACATACGTCTTACAGCCGCGAATAACATTTTAATCAAAATACAACTTAGCACTGACCTGCAAATTGCAAAAAACGTAAGAAAATTTGAATTTCGCGGGCTACCCTGGAATATTCACCTTAAGTTTAAGTTTTATACCTTAAGTTTAAGTATGCGAACAGATTGTCGTAAGTAACTCACATTAACACACATACATACATTTCGGTGAGTGTGCGCACAATTGCACGATTTAATTCCACCATCTCTTTTCCATCATCGGAGATCCAGGCGTGGGGAGCGACTTTATCCTTATGCTGTTGAAATTCCACATATTCGTACAAAGCGTTTCGCTTCCTCGTTCTGCGGACTGCTCAGGAGTGGAATTCGCTTCCTACGTCTAGATTTCCAAGTAAATATGACTTGGATGCCTTCAAGACTGGAGTGAATAGGCTTTTACTTGCCCAGCGGGTTACACCGTCGGCCTCATCGTCACTTACCATCAGATGAGATAGAGAGTCTTTCATGTCCATCATGTCTGTCACGTCTGCCATGTCCATCATGTCTGTCATGTCCTTCATGTCTGTCATGTCTTTCCTGTATGTCATGTCCGGCTTGTCTGTCATGTCCATCATGACAATAATGTCCATCATGTCTGTCATGTCCATCATGCCTGTCATGTCTGTCATGTCCATAATTTCAGTCATGACTGTCATGTCTGTCAAGTCTGTCATCTCTGTTATCTCTGTCATGTCTGTCATGTCTGTCATGTCTGTCATGTCTGTCATGTCTGTCATGTCTGTCATGTCCGTCATGTCTGTCATGTCCGTCATGTCTGTCATGTCTGTCATGTCTGTCATGTCTGTCATGTCTGTCATGTCTGTCATGTCTGTCATGTCTGTCATGTCTGTCATGTCTGTCATGTCTGTCATGTCTGCCATGTCTGTCATTTCTGTCATGTTTGTGTTGTCCATCATGTCTGTCATGTCTGTCATTTCTGTCATGTTCGTGTTGTCCATCATGTCTGCCATGTCTGTCATGTCTGTCACGTCCATCATGTCTGCAATGTCCATCATGTCTGTCATGTCTGACAGGTCTGTCATGTCTATCACGTCCATCATGTATGTCATGTCTGCCATGTCTGTCATGTCTGTCATGTCAGGCAGGTCTATCATGTCTGTCATGTCTGTAATATCTGTCATGTCTTTCATGTCAGTAAGGTCTGTCATGTCTGTCCTGTCTGTCATGTCATTCCATCATGACAATAATGTCCATCATGTCTGTCCTTTCTGTCATGTCCGTGTTGTCCATCATGACATGACAACATGTCTGTCACGTCCATCATGTCTGTCAAGTCTGCCATGTCCATCATGACAATAATGTCTGTCATGTCTGTCATGTCCATCATGTCAGTCATATCCATCATGTCTGTCATGTCTTTCCTGTCTGTCATGTCTGGCAGGTCTTTCATGTCAGTTAGGTCAGTCAGGTATGTCATTACTGCCATGTCTATCATGTCTGTAATGTCTGTCATGCCCGTGTTGTCCGCCATATCTGTCATGTCCATCATGACAATAATGTCCATCATGTCTGTCATGTCTGCCATGTTCATCACGACAATCATGTCCATCATTTCAGTCATGTTTGTCATGTCTGTCATGTCTGTTATGTCTGTCATGACTGTCATGTCTGTCATGTCTGTCATGTCTGTCATGTCTGTCATGTCTGTCATGTCTGTCATGTCTGTCATGTCTGTCATGTCTGTCATGTCTGTCATGTCTGTCATGTCTGTCATGTCTGTCATGTCTGTCATGTCTGTCATGTCTGTCATGTCTGTCATGTCTGTCATGTCTGTCCTGTCTGTCATGTCGCTCCTGTCGGTCATGTCTGTCTTGTCCATCATGTCTGTCATGTCTGTCATGTCCATCATTTCAGTCATGACTGTCATGTCTGTCAAGTCTGTCATGTCTGTTATCTCTGTCATGTCTGTCATGTCTGTCATGTCTGTCACGTCTGTCATGTCCATCATGACAATAATGTCCATCATGTCTGTCATGTCCATCATGCCTGTCATGTCTGTCATGTCCATCATTTCAGTCATGACTGTCAAGTCTGTCATGTCTGTTATCTCTGTCATGTCTGTCATGTCTGTCATGTCTGTCATGTCTGTCATGTCTGTCATGTCTGTCATGTCTGTCATGTCTGCCATGTTCGTGTTGACCATCATGTCTGTCATGTCTGTCATTTCTGTTATGTTCGTGTTGTCCATCATGTCTGACATGTCTGTCATGTCTGTCACGTCCATGTCCTTCATGTCTGTCATGTCTGACAGGTCCGTCATGTCTATCACGTCCATCATGTATGTCATGTCTGCCATGTCTGTCATGTCTATCATGTCCATCAAGTCTGTCATGTCCATCATGTCTGTCATATCGGGCAGGTCTATCATGTCTGTCATGTCTGTAATATCTGTCATGTCTTTCATGTCAGTGAGGTTTGTCATGTCTGTCCTGTCTGTCATGTCATTCCATCATGACAATAATGTCCATCATGTCTGTCCTTTCTGTCATGTCCGTGTTGTCCATCATGACATGACAACATGTCTGTCACGTCCATCATGTCTGTCATGTCTGCCATGTCCGACATGATAATAATGTCTGTCATGTCTGTCATGTCCATCATGTCAGTCATATCCATCATGTCAGTCATATCCATCATGTCTGTCATGTCTTTCCTGTCTGTCATGTCTGGCAGGTCTTTCATGTCAGTTAGGTCAGTCAGGTATGTCATTACTGCCATGTCTATCATGTCTGTAATGTCTGTCATGCCCGTGTTGTCCGCCATATCTGTCATGTCCATCATGACAATAATGTCCATCATGTCTGTCATGTCTGCCATGTTCATCACGACAATCATGTCCATCATTTCAGTCATGTTTGTCATGTCTGTCATGTCTGTTATGTCTGTCATGACTGTCATGTCTGTCATGTCTGTCATGTCTGTCATGTCTGTCATGTCTGTCATGTCTGTCATGTCTGTCATGTCTGTCATGTCTGTCATGTCTGTCATGTCTGTCATGTCTGTCATGTCTGTCATGTCTGTCATGTCTGTCATGTCTGTCCTGTCTGTCATGTCGCTCCTGTCGGTCATGTCTGTCTTGTCCATCATGTCTGTCATGTCTGTCATGTCCATCATTTCAGTCATGACTGTCATGTCTGTCAAGTCTGTCATGTCTGTTATCTCTGTCATGTCTGTCATGTCTGTCATGTCTGTCATGTCTGTCACGTCTGTCATGTCCATCATGACAATAATGTCCATCATGTCTGTCATGTCCATCATGCCTGTCATGTCTGTCATGTCCATCATTTCAGTCATGACTGTCAAGTCTGTCATGTCTGTTATCTCTGTCATGTCTGTCATGTCTGTCATGTCTGTCATGTCTGTCATGTCTGCCATATTCGTGTTGACCATCATGTCTGTCATGTCTGTCATTTCTGTTATGTTCGTGTTGTCCATCATGTCTGACATGTCTGTCATGTCTGTCACGTCCATGTCCTTCATGTCTGTCATGTCTGACAGGTCCGTCATGTCTATCACGTCCATCATGTATGTCATGTCTGCCATGTCTGTCATGTCTATCATGTCCATCAAGTCTGTCATGTCCATCATGTCTGTCATATCGGGCAGGTCTATCATGTCTGTCATGTCTGTAATATCTGTCATGTCTTTCATGTCAGTGAGGTTTGTCATGTCTGTCCTGTCTGTCATGTCATTCCATCATGACAATAATGTCCATCATGTCTGTCCTTTCTGTCATGTCCGTGTTGTCCATCATGACATGACAACATGTCTGTCACGTCCATCATGTCTGTCATGTCTGCCATGTCCGACATGATAATAATGTCTGTCATGTCTGTCATGTCCATCATGTCAGTCATATCCATCATGTCTGTCATGTCTTTCCTGTCTGTCATGTCTGGCAGGTCTTTCATGTCAGTTAGGTCAGTCAGGTATGTCTGCCATGTCATGTCTAACTGCCATGTCTATCATGTCTGTAATGTCTGTCATGCCCGTGTTGTCCGCCATATCTGTCATGTCCATCATGACAATAATGTCCATCATGTCTGTCATGTCTACCATGTTCATCACGACAATAATGTCCATCATTTCAGTCATGTCTGTCATGTATGTCATGTCTGTCATGTCTGTCATGTCTGTCATATCAGTCATGTCTGTCCTGCCTGTCATGTCGCTCCTGTCGGTCATGTCTGTCATGTCCATCATGTCAGTCATATCCATCATGTCTGTCATGTCTTTCCTGTCTGTCATGTCTGGCAGGTCTTTCATGTCAGTTAGGTCAGTCAGGTATGTCTGCCATGTCATGTCTAACTGCCATGTCTATCATGTCTGTAATGTCTGTCATGCCCGTGTTGTCCGCCATATCTGTCATGTCCATCATGACAATAATGTCCATCATGTCTGTCATGTCTACCATGTTCATCACGACAATAATGTCCATCATTTCAGTCATGTCTGTCATGTATGTCATGTCTGTCATGTCTGTCATGTCTGTCATGTCTGTCATGTCTTTCATGTCAGTAAGTTCTGTCATGTCTGTCCTGTCTGTCATGTCATTCCATCATGATAATAATGTCCATCATGTCTGTCCTTTCTGTCATGTCCGTGTTGCCCATCATGACATGACAACATGTCTGTCACGTCCATCATGTCTGTCATGTCTGCCATGTCCGACATGATAATAATGTCTGTCATGTCTGTCATGTCCATCATGTCAGTCATATCCATCATGTCTGTCATGTCTTTCCTGTCTGTCATGTCTGGCAGGTCTTTCATGTCAGTTAGGTCAGTCAGGTATGTCTGCCATGTCATGTCTAACTGCCATGTCTATCATGTCTGTAATGTCTGTCATGCCCGTGTTGTCCGCCATATCTGTCATGTCCATCATGACAATAATGTCCATCATGTCTGTCATGTCTACCATGTTCATCACGACAATAATGTCCATCATTTCAGTCATGTCTGTCATGTATGTCATGTCTGTCATGTCTGTCATGTCTGTCATATCAGTCATGTCTGTCCTGTCTGTCATGTCGCTCCTGTCGGTCATGTCTGTCATGTCCATCATGTCAGTCATATCCATCATGTCTGTCATGTCTTTCCTGTCTGTCATGTCTGGCAGGTCTTTCATGTCAGTTAGGTCAGTCAGGTATGTCTGCCATGTCATGTCTAACTGCCATGTCTATCATGTCTGTAATGTCTGTCATGCCCGTGTTGTCCGCCATATCTGTCATGTCCATCATGACAATAATGTCCATCATGTCTGTCATGTCTACCATGTTCATCACGACAATAATGTCCATCATTTCAGTCATGTCTGTCATGTATGTCATGTCTGTCATGTCTGTCATGTCTGTCATGTCTGTCATGTCTGTCATATCAGTCATGTCTGTCCTGTCTGTCATGTCGCTCCTGTCGGTCATGTCTGTCTTGTCCATCATGTCTGTCATGTCTGTCATGTCCATCATTTCAGTCATGACTGTCATGTCTGTCATGTCTTTCATGTCAGTAAGTTCTGTCATGTCTGTCCTGTCTGTCATGTCATTCCATCATGATAATAATGTCCATCATGTCTGTCCTTTCTGTCATGTCCGTGTTGCCCATCATGACATGACAACATGTCTGTCACGTCCATCATGTCTGTCAAGTGTGCCATGTCCATCATGACAATAATGTCTGTCATGTCTGTCATGTCCATCATGTCAGTCATATCCATCATGTCTGTCATGTCTTTCCTGTCTGTCATGTCTGGCTGGTCTTTCATGTCAGTTAGGTCAGTCAGGTATGTCATTACTGCCATGTCTATCATGTCTGTAATGTCTGTCATGCCCGTGTTGTCCGCCATATCTGTCATGTCCATCATGGCAATAATGGCCATCATGTCTGTCATGTCTGCCATGTTCATCACGACAATAATGTCCATCATTTCAGTCATGTGTGGCATGTCTGTAATGTCTGTCATGTTTGTCATGTCTGTCATGTCTGTCGTGTCTGTCGTGTCTGTCGTGTCTGTCGTGTCTGTCGTGTCTGTCATGTCTGTCATGTCTGTCATGTCTGTCATGTCTGTCATGTCTGTCATGTCTGTCATGTCTGTCATGTCTGTCATGTCTGTCATGTCGCTTCTGTCGGTCATGTCTGTCTTGTCCATCATGTATGTCATGTATGTCATGTCTGTCATGTCTGTCATGTCTGTCATGTCTGTCATGTCTGTCATGTATGTCATGTATGTCATGTCTGTCATGTCTGTCATGTCTGTCATGTCTGTCATGTCTGTCATGTCTGTCATGTCTGTCATGTCTGTCATGTCTGTCATGTCTGTCATGTCTGTCATGTCTGTCATGTCTGTCATGTCTGTCATGTCTGGTAGGTCTTACATTATTTGTCATGTGACATTATTGTCATGATGAACATGGCAAACATGACAGACATGACAGACATGGCCGACAACACGGGCATGACAGACATGACAGACATGATGGACCTGACAGACATGCCATACATAACTGAAATGATGGACATTATTGTCATGATGGACATGACAGACATGATGGACATTATTGTCATGATGGACATGACAGACATGGCGGACAACACGGGCATGACAGACATGATGGACATGATGGACAAGACAGACATGATCGACAGGAGCGACTTGACAGACAGGACAGACATGACAGACATGACAGACATGACAGACATGACAGACATGACAGACATGACAGACATGACAGACACGACAGACCTACCAGACATGACAGACATGATGGACAAGACAGACATGATCGACAGGAGCGACTTGACAGACAGGACAGACATGACAGACATGACAGACATGACAGACATGACAGTCATGACAGACATGACAGACACGACAGACATGACAGACATGAAAGACAGGAAAGACATGACAGACATGATGGAGATGACAGACATGGTGGACATTATTGTCATGATGGACATGACAGACATGATGGACATTATTGTCATGATGGACATGACAGACATGGCGGACAACACGGGCATGACAGACATGATGGACATGACAGACATGATCGACAGGAGCGACAAGACAGACAGGACAGACATGACAGACATGACAGACATGACAGACATGACAGACATGACAGACACGACAGACATGACAGACATGACAGACATGACAGACATGACAGACATGACAGACATGACAGACATGACAGACATGACAGACATGACAGACATGACAGACATGACAGACACGACAGACATGACAGACATGAAAGACAGGAAAGACATGACAGACATGATGGAGATGACAGACATGGTGGACATTATTGTCATGATGGACATGACAGACATGATGGACATTATTGTCATGATGGACATGACAGACATGGCGGACAACACGGGCATGACAGACATGATGGACATGACAGACATGATGGAGATGACAGACATGGTGGACATTATTGTCATGATGGACATGGCAGACATGACAGACATGATGGACATGACAGACATGACAGACCTGCCAGACATGACAGACATGATGTACAACACGGTCATGACAGACATGACAGACTTGACAGACATGGCAATGATGGATATTATTGTCATGATGGACATGACAGACATGTCGGACAACACGGGCATGACAGACATGATGGACATGACAGACGTGACAGACCTATTAGACATGACAGACATGATGGACATGACAGACATGACAGACATGACAGACTTGACCGGCATGACAACCTGCCAGACATCGTGCCAGACAATCATGACAGACATGATGGACATGGTAGACATGACAGACATGATGGACCTGACAGACATGCCATACATAACTGAAATGATGGACATTATTGTCATGATGGACATGACAGACATGATGGACATTATTGTCATGATGGACATGACAGACATGGCGGAAAACACGGGCATGACAGACATGATGGACATGACAGACGTGACAGACCTACCAGACATGACAGACATGATGGACACGACATGTCTGTCATGCCCGTGTTGTCCGACATGTCTGTCATGTCCATCATGACAATAATGTCCATCATTTCAGTTATGTGTGGCATGTCTGTCAGGTCTATCATGTTTGTCATGTCTGCCATGTCCATCATGACAATAATGTCCACCATGTCTGTCATCTCCATCATGTCTGTCATGTCTTTCCTGTCTTTCATGTCTGTCATGTCTGTCGTGTCTGTCATGTCTGTCATGTCTGTCATGTCTGTCCTGTCTGTCTTGTCGCTCCTGTCGATCATGTCTGTCATGTCCATCATGTCTGTCATGTCTGGTAGGTCTGTCACGTCTGTCATGTCCATCATGTCTGTCATGCCCATGTTGTCCGCCATGTCTGTCATGTCCATCATGACAATAATGTCCATCATGTCTGTCATGTCCATCATGACAATAATGTCCACCATGTCTGTCATCTCCATCATGTCTGTCATGTCTTTCCTGTCTTTCATGTCTGTCATGTCTGTCGTGTCTGTCATGTCTGTCATGTCTGTCATGTCTGTCATGTCTGTCATGTCTGTCATGTCTGTCATGTCTGTCATGTCTGTCATGTCTGTCATGTCTGGTAGGTCTGTCACGTCTGTCATGTCCATCATGTCTGTCATGCCCGTGTTGTCCGCCATGTCTGTCATGTCCATCATGACAATAATGTCCATCATGTCTGTCATGTCCATCATGACAATAATGTCCATTATTTC
Source organism: Clostera curtula (assembly GCA_905475355.2). Lineage (NCBI taxonomy): Eukaryota > Metazoa > Arthropoda > Insecta > Lepidoptera > Notodontidae > Clostera > Clostera curtula. The sequence continues at coordinate 476,793 of FR997818.1, read as the reverse complement.
AGTTATGTATGGCATGTCTGTCAGGTCCATCATGTCTGTCATGCCCATGTTGTCCGCCATGTCTGTCATGTCCATCATGACAATAATGTCCATCATGTCTGTCATGTCCATCATGACAATAATGTCCACCATGTCTGTCATCTCCATCATGTCTGTCATGTCTTTCCTGTCTTTCATGTCTGTCATGTCTGTCGTGTCTGTCATGTCTGTCATGTCTGTCATGTCTGTCATGTCTGTCATGTCTGTCATGTCTGTCCTGTCTGTCAAGTCGCTCCTGTCGATCATGTCTGTCTTGTCCATCATGTCTGTCATGTCTGGTAGGTCCATCATGATAATAATGTCCATCATTTCAGTTATGTATGGCATGTCTGTCAGGTCTATCATGTTTGTCATGTCTGCCATGTCCATCATGACAATAATGTCCACCATGTCTGTCATCTCCATCATGTCTTTCCTGTCTTTCATGTCTGTCGTGTCTGTCATGTCTGTCATGTCCATCATGTCTGTCATGTCTGCCATGTCCATCATGACAATAATGTCCACCATGTCTGTCATCTCCATCATGTCTGTCATGTCTGCCATGCCCGTGTTGTCGGCCATGTCTGTCATGTCTGTCATGTTTGCCATGTTCATCATGACAATAATGTCCACCATGTCTGTCATCTCCGTTATGTCTGTCATGTCTGGTAGGTCTTACATTATTTGTCATGTGACATTATTGTCATGATGAACATGACAATAATGTCCATCATTTCAGTTATGTGTGGCATGTCGGTCATGTCTGCCATGTTCATCATGACAATAATGTCCATCATTTCAGTTATGTGTGGCATGTCTGTCAGGTCTATCATGTTTGTTATGTCTGCCATGTCCATCATGACAATAATGTCCAACATGTCTGTCATCTCCATCATGTCTTTCCTGTCTTTCATGTCTGTCATGTCTGTCGTGTCTGTCATGTCTGTCATGTCTGTCATGTCTGTCCTGTCTGTCAAGTCGCTCCTGTCGATCATGTCTGTCTTGTCCATCATGTCTGTCATGTCTGGTAGGTCTGTCACGTCTGTCATGTCCATCATGTCTGTCATGCCCGTGTTGTCCGACATGTCTGTCATGTCCATCATGACAATAATGTCCATCATTTCAGTTATGTGTGGCATGTCTGTCAGGTCTATCATGTTTGTCATGTCTGCCATGTCCATCATGACAATAATGTCCACCATGTCTGTCATCTCCATCATGTCTGTCATGTCTTTCCTGTCTTTCATGTCTGTCATGTCTGTCGTGTCTGTCATGTCTGTCATGTCTGTCCTGTATGTCAAGTCGCTCCTGTCGATCATGTCTGTCTTGTCCATCATGTCTGTCATGTCTGGTAGGTCTGTCACGTCTGTCATGTCCATCTAGTCTGTCATGTCCATCATGACAATAATGTCCATCATTTCAGTTATGTATGGCATGTCTGTCAGGTCCATCATGTCTGTCATGTCTACCATGTCCATCATGTCTGTCATGATTGTCTGGCACGATGTCTGGCAGGTTGTCATGTCGGTCAAGTCTGTCATGTCTGTCATGACCGTGTTGTACATCATGTCTGTCATGTCTGGCAGGTCTGTCATGTCTGTCATGTCCATCATGTCTGTCATGTCTGCCATGTCCATCATGACAATAATGTCCACCATGTCTGTCATCTCCATCATGTCTGTCATGTCTGTCATGCCCGTGTTGTCGGCCATGTCTGTCATGTCTGTCATGTTTGCCATGTTCATCATGACAATAATGTCCACCATGTCTGTCATCTCCGTTATGTCTGTCATGTCTGGTAGGTCTTACATTATTTGTCATGTGACATTATTGTCATGATGAACATGACAATAATGTCCATCATTTCAGTTATGTGTGGCATGTCGGTCATGTCTGCCATGTTCATCATGACAATAATATCCATCATTTCAGTTATGTGTGGCCTGTCTGTCAGGTCTATCATGTTTGTCATGTCTGCCATGTCCATCATGACAATAATGTCCACCATGTCTGTCATCTCCATCATGTCTGTCATGTCTTTCCTGTCTTTCATGTCTGTCATGTCTGGCAGGTCTGTCATGTCTGTCATGTCCATCATGTCTGTCATGTCTGCCATGTCCATTATAACAATAATGTCCACCATGTCTGTCATCTCCGTTATGTTTGTCATGTCTGGTAGGTCTTACATTATTTGTCATGTGACATTATTGTCATGATGAACATGACAATAATGTCCATCATTTCAGATATGTGTGGCATGTCGGTCATGTCTGCCATGTTCATCATGACAATAATGACCATCATTTCAGTCATGTGTGGCATGTCTGTCATGTCTGTCATGTTTGTCATGTCTGTCATGCCCGTGTTGTCCGACATGTCTGTCATGTCCATCATGACAATAATGCCCATCATTTCAGTTATGTGTGGCATGTCTGTCAGGTCTATCATGTTTGTCATGTCTGCCATGTCCATCATGACAATAATGTCCACCATGTCTGTCATCTCCATCATGTCTGTCATGTCTTTCCTGTCTTTCATGTCTGTCATGTCTGTCGTGTCTGTCAAATTCTGTCTTTTCGTCCCAAAATTTACATATGTGCTCCGTTGCTGCTCCTTTTGGAATCGCCCAGATCTTTTGACACAAGTGGACGACTTAATCAAAATTAGCTTAGAATCGGTTCTTAATATGCAGCTGAACGAGCATTCTTGGACCCAAGCATCCCTACCCATCCGCTATGGTGGTCTAGGGATTCGCAAAATTTCCAGTGTCGCTTTACCAGCCTTCCTATCTTCTGTCCATAGTTCAGCAAGTCTCATAAGTACAATTTTAAGGGCATCCCCTTCAAACTTTGAGATTGCTGGCTTGGAAGAAGCTAGAAACGCTTTCTTAATTGCATGTCCAGGTCAAAATTTTCCATCTTCCCCAAATTCGCAGAGGAGCTGGGATGACATAAACTGCAAATTGTCATATGACAACCTTTTAAGCTGTAGTACGGGTTCGGCGCGTGCTAGGCTTTTGGCCGTGGGTGCGCACGAGGCCGGCTACTGGCTTCACGCGTACCCTTCGTCAAAAACAGGAACATTTCTTGAGCCTGACACGCTTCGAATCGCAACCTGTCTACGGCTTGGGGTTCCGGTCAGCGCTCCTCATAAATGTCCCTGTGGCAGTGATGTCGACAAGCTAGGACATCACGGACTGTCATGCCAAAAAAGTGCAGGCCGCTTCTCGAGACATGCCGCACTTAACGATATCATACGCCGGTCCCTTACCTCCGTCAACGTGCCCAGTCTACTTGAGCCGACTGGCATTGCAAGAGACGATGGTAAGAGACCGGACGGTATGAGTTTGATTCCATGGAAGATGGGTCGGGTGCTGGTGTGGGATGCAACCTGTTCAGACACACTGGCCCCTTCCCATCTACATGGAACCAACAACAGAGCTGGTGCGGCTTGTGAAGCGGCTGAAAAAGCTAAAGCACACAAATACAGGGGTCTAGGCTCCGAATATGAATTTGTCCCATTCGGTGTCGAGACCCTTGGTCCGTGGGGTCCATTTTAAGGAAATAGCAAAAAGGTTAGTCGACATCACAGGAGACCGAAGAGCTGGTAGCTACCTCGGACAAAGAATCAGTCTAGCGATTCAAAGTCTGTCGTGTCCATCATGTCTGTCATGTCATGGCATGTCTGTCATGTCTGCTATGTCCATCATGACAATAATGTCCATCATGTCTGTCTTGTCCTTCATGTCTGGTAGGTCTGTCATGTCTGTCATGTCCATCATGTCTGTCATGCCCGTGTTGTCCATCATGTCTGTCATGTCATGGCATATCTGTCATGTCTGCCATGTCCATCATGACAATAATGTCCATCATGTCTGTCTTGTCCTTCATGTCTGGTAGGTCTGTCACGTCTGTCATGTCCATCATGTCTGTCATGCCCGTGTTGTCCATCATGTCTGTCATGTCCATCATGACAATAATGTTTGTCATGTCTTTCATGTCTGTCATGCCCGTGTTTACCATCATGTTTGTCTTGTCTGTCACGTCTGTCATGTCTGTCATGTCTGTCATGTCTGTCATGTCTGTCTTGTCCATCATGTCTGTCATGTCTGTCATGTCTGTCATGTCTGTCATGTCTGTCATGTCAGTCATGTCTGTCACGTCTGTCATGTCTGTCATGTCTGTCATGTCTGTCTTGTCCATCATGTCTGTCATGTCTGTCATGTCTGTCTTGTCCATCATGTCTGTCATGTCTGTCATGTCTGTCATGACTGTTATGGCTGTCATGTCTGTCATGTCTGTCATGTCTGTCATGTCTGTCATGTCTGTCATGTCTGTCATGTCTGTTATGTCTGTCATATCTGTCATGTCTGTCATGTCTTTCATGTCTGTCATGTCTGTCACGTCTGTCACGTCTGTCACGTCTGTCATGACTGTTACGGCTGTCATGTCTGTCATGTCTGTCATGTCTGTCATGTCTGTCATGTCTGTTATGTCTGTCATATCTGTCATGTCTGTCATGTCTGTCATGTCTGTCATGTCTGTCATGTCTGTCATGTCTGTTATGTCTGTCATATCTGTCATGTCTGTCATGTCTGTCATGTCTGTCATGTCTGTCATGTCTGTCATGTCTGTCACGTCTGTCACGTCTGTCTCGTCTGTCACGTCTGTCATGTCTGTCTTGTCTGTCTTGTCTGTCATGTCTGTCACGTCTGTCATGTCTGTCACGTCTGTCATGTCCATCATGTCTGTCTTGTCTGTCACGTCTGTCATGTCTGTCATATCTTACACATCTGTCATGTCTGTCACGTCTGTCATGCCCATCATGCCCATCATGTCTGTCTTGTCTGTCACGTCTGTCATGTCTGGCGTCCATGTCTATCGTGTCGATAATTTCCACCGTGTCCATCACGTCCATCATGTTTATCGTGTCAACCATGTCCATCGTGTCCTGAGGTAGTCGTAAATGACGGAATTGTTAACGAACCATGTGCCAACACAACTGATGTAGGGCGTAAGCCATCTTTCCATCAAATTGTAAGGGCCCGATTCAGTGGATCTTTTCTTGACTGTAGTGGTGATGAGTTAAGCGCCAACTAAATCTCACCGTCGTAAAGTTGGAAACCTTGTTTTTAGTATAATTTCCAGGCGTAAATGCAATGAGAATTTAAAGAAGCTTTTGGAATTATGAACCACTTGCGCGAAATGATTTTTATTAAGTTTAAGTTTTATTGTAAAATATTCCATTTTTTTATGATTTTGCACTTCATTTTGGAAACTTGTTTTGGCGATATAACAGCAATATAACATTATTGTTATTAATTCTGGTATGTTCACGAAATGATTGCCATTTGCATTTCGAGGTCCATGGTGATAAGGGTAATTATTTAGTTAAACCTGTTTGTACTAAAATAAATAAATAATAATATTAAAATATTTTTTTATTAACAATATTTACTGATTTTTGGTAAAGAATTCCGAACATTAGAAAAAAAAATACAACTACAGAGTTTCTTGCCGGCTGTTCTCTGTAGAGCAGCATTCCAAGCCGATGGTAGTTTTAGCGTGAATGTGGGTGGACACGACGGTTGTGGGAGATCAAAAGAGATGGATGGATTGTAATGACGCGTTGCTCTGGCTAAGATTTTGTTATATTACATTTAACACATACATTAATTTAACAGATAATTTGAAAGAAAGAAAGAAATGTTTATTTGTCAGAATGTAGTAGGTTACAATAGGTGTTCTATGGTTTTTCAGGGTATCATACATTCTACCGAATTGGTGTACAAATATTAAGCTTAATTTATAATTATATTGTGCTATCTAATATTTAACAATGCAATTGTCATCGAGAAATTCTTTAGTCGAATAATAACATTTATTTAACAGAAATTCTAATAATTTCCTTCTGAATGACGTTATGTTAAGATTCTTTAGGTCATTTGGAAGTTTATTGTAAATTCTGATAGCCATACAGAATGAATTTTTACTATATAATGTAGTGCGTAAAATTTTATTGTGACTGTCAAATAATTTGCAATAAAATAATATTGCGACTACAAGAATAGGTCAAACTGCATACAGTGTGCAAATTTCATTAAAATCGGTTAAGTAGTTTAAGAGTCCATCGCGGACAAACAACGTGACCCGTAATTTATAGATATATATTAGGAAGAAAGATAATGATTGCTAGTTGGTTGGTTCTCACTGGAACCCCTGAATTTCGGTTCATAATAACTTATTTTTTTCCACTTACAATTCCATAAATTCAACTTAGTACACCAGAACTGCTTCTTTTAATCGATTTTATGCCCTCACTTCTGATGGCCATGTACCGTGTATACCTAGTATCTATATTATTATATAGTGATTTGTCTCTTTGTAAAGTTTGTTTTAATACGCTTTCCAAAGTTTCATCCAAATTATCCAAGAGTAAAGTCGTTTTATTGTAAACTTTTTCAATCAGGGTCGTAATTAATTCCTGCTCCCTTATTCTTAGAATGTGAATATGAAATGTCCCGAACATTTCATAATTAAAGTTTCAATATATTGGCATGTTATTAGCGAAATACCAATGATCATTAATTTTTGTTTCTATTATACGAGTAAATAGACGCCATAATTTGTCTTTTCCGCCCAGGGCAGTAAAGTCCTCTCTCCAATTTATTAAAAGGAAATTTGTCTGTTTTGTTTTCAATTTGGGATTCCTCACGGATATCCGGCCGTTGCGGGCTAACTGGGTTATGTGGAACTGCCCACATGCTCCGCGACCCAGGGCCTTATGGGACATACTTTACACAATTTACCCGAAAAATCTGAACGTTAAACATCACGAAATATCGTTTACAAATGTGAGAATTACCAAAATGTCCTACACCGCAATAGCGAAGTTTACAGGGCAATTCGCGCGGTTAAGATATCCCCAACTACAGCTACCGGGGCGCGGTTAATAGGCGCCACGGACTTCTACCGGACATACCACCTCGTCTGTCTGGGTCATCCCTTTGCGCCTAAAGGGTTAAATTAAGTTTTCTTATTATTAGGCTTGACTTTCTGCATACGAAGCTCAAGTAGTCGCTTCATACTACTGTCTTCAGTATAATCTAGGTTGGTAAAACTATGTATTATACGTATTATAATATATTTTGAAGATATACAGCTATACAGCAATGCTATCATCTTATAAGCGAATCCCCTGCACCTAGAGCCTTTATCGCGGGGCAGTTTACAAACATGTAATTCGCGAACACAAATGAAACCCAGACTCGGAGCCAGTGGCTCTGGTTTACACAAAGACATTTGGCCGACACGTCCCCGGAAGAGACCCGTGATCCGAAAGCGGCGCATCCAACTCCAAGACAAAGAAGGCAGTCATCTCGATAAAAAAAACTATTTAATTAAATTGTCTATTGTTTATATTTTTTGTTTGCCATCGATTTCGTCAGATGGCGCTATTGACATTAAGACTCGATAAAAAACGTCGTCTTAAGCTTGTCAGCTAATGTACTTTTGACAAAATCAGGCAACATCAATACGATTAATTTCGTTTGAGCCGAACAAACAGATTTTGCTCTCAGTGCCCTTCTATCTGAAGAATTATAATCCCTTTCCCTTTCGTTAATGCTAAACCAGTTCGTCTATTTTTTGTAATTTTCAGCCCCCACAAAAATGAATTAGTTCAAGATTAATAGTAATAAGCCCCCTGATTTAAAAGGGTTGCTTTAAAAATGGCCACTGTACTGATTTTATGAAAACTTAGATCGTGGAAGATTGATAGTTGAGGTGTGCTGATGTTTGGCCCTTTGCTACTATTGCGCGACTTGACTCTAAAACTCAACTCAAAACTCAAATCATTTATTTCAATTGAACCTATTTACTGGTGTTTTTGAAAAGTCAAAAGTGAAGTTAGGAATCTAGTTGCATGTTCCAAAAAGTAGATCCTATGGAGAAGAACAGGCAAGAAACTCCATGGACACTCTTTTTATCATATTTTCTGTTACAAGCATCTGATTGGGTTACATTGATTTCGTGTTTATTTATAGTAAGCTAAGATGTGAGGACAATGTAACATATTGCACAACAGAAGTGTCCAGGAGATCAATATAAAGCTATGTAGGTATGTCAATAGCAGTTAAGGGATGACCGGCCCCAACTGGCGGCACCCGATCACGAGCATGACGCATGTGCCAGCCATCCCCCAGCTCAACCATATTTTAGGGAACCGAAGGACCCGACACACACGACACCACCAGCATGACCTTTAAGCGAGCATGACATACTCTCAACTGCTTGTTTATATGATAAGTTATATAAATACGGTGACTACATAGTGCTCACATTTACAATTCCAAACTTCTAAACAATTATACAAAATAAAATGATAAAGGTCCTGTATAATACGAAGGTCCTGTATACTCGATATAAAAAAAAAAACAAAGACAAATTAGTCCTACTCAGTGGTAAAAAAAACAAGGAACATGAATATTTAATAAATCCATGATGTCAAAATAATATTATGAGATAGGTACATGTCAATAAAAGACCTAGTGAAAGTCCGGAATTAAATAATTATTACAAAAAAAGGAGTAGCAATATATGAAGACCACATAAGACTATTTCAGTGTGGCTGCGGAGCTGGACCAGCATTTCGCCAAGCATTTTTATCATCTACATATTCATCTAATTTATAATAAGCCTGCCTACATAGTGTGCGTTTTACACATATTTTAAACTTCTTCTCGTTTAATTGAAGGATGTTGGAAGGTATTTTATTGTAAAATTTAATGCAGTTCCCCATAAATGAAGTTTGCACTTTTGATAATCTAAATTTTGGTTGAACTAGTTTATTTCCATCTCTAGTAGTATAATGATGTCGTTCGCACTGTTTACTAAATAAATGCAAATTTTTCCTAACATACATGATGTTTTCATATATGTACTGACAAGGCACTGTTAGGATGCTGATTTCTTTGAACAGATCCCTAAGGGAATCGCGACTGCGTAGGTTGTAAATAGCTCTAATAGCTCTTTTCTGCAGAATGAAGATTGATTCAATGTCTGCAGCACGTCCCCATAGCAGAATACCATAAGACATGATACTGTGGAAGTAACTAAAGTACACCGGTCGTGCAGTGTCTATGTCTGTTATTTGGCGGACTTTCCGAACAGCATACGCTGCGGAACTTAGCCGCTTAGAAAGAGATGTTATTTGGGGACCCCATTGTAATCTAGAATCAAGCGTTATCCCTAAGAAAACAGTGTCCTCTACTAAATCCAATTTATCATTATTCAATACCACATCACACTCACTATGTTTAACATTAGGTAAAGAAAATCTTATACATTTTGTTTTATTCCCATTTAATACTAAATTATTCGCAGTGAACCAACCATGTACTTGATTAATAATTTTATTTATATCGTCATAGTTTTTAGCACGTCTATCTACTTTAAAAATAAGTGAGGTGTCGTCAGCAAACAAGACTATCTTGGGTTGATTATGCAATGAATGGGGAAGGTCATTAATGTAAACTAGACAGAGAAACGGGCCTAATATAGAACCCTGTGGTACGCCCATTATTACGTTTGAGCTCCTTGAATTGACACCGTTTATCTGAACCTGCTGCTGTCTATCACTCAGATATGATTTAACTATACAAATGGCCTGCTTACAAAAGCCGTAATGTTCAAGTTTGAGGAGCAGCGTTTCATGATTTACACAATCAAATGCTTTCGAGAGGTCGCAAAAGATCCCAAGAGCATCATGTGCTTCCTCCCAGGCTGTAAAAATATGCTTTAGCAAGGACACACCGGCGTCAGTAGTGCAACGCCCTTTGGTGAAGCCGTATTGCTGATCATGCAGGATATTGTTTATGTTGAAGTGCAATAGCATTTGATTAAGCATGATCTTTTCGAAAATTTTACTGAATACTGGCAAGACCGATACCGGCCTATAATTGTTAGAATCTCTACTGTCCCCAGATTTAAAAAGTGGTATAACTTTACTATGTTTCATAAGATCAGGAAATACTCCTTGATCTACACATAAGTTAAACGTTAAAGCTAAGTAGGGAGCTAAAGTTTCAATAACAGATTGACAGGTTTTGATAGACATTCCCCACAGATCCTCAGTCAGTTTGATCTTAATATCCTTGAAAGCTTTTTTAACAGTTACATTATTTATATGTTTAAAACTAAATGCTATGGGACAGGTAGTAACATTTTCTCTGAGAAGGGCGATAGAAAGGGCAGGTGAGGAATCTAACGAATCTCTCTCACGAATCTGTCTTATTATGGCCATGTACCTTAAAATTGCGATCTAAAAAGAGCAACTACAGTTTATCTTGCCGGCTCTTCTCTGTAGATGGTACCTTTTGACCTTTTTCAATTTGAATTTATTGTTAACTTGTTGAAAGAGCTTGTCGAATAAGATTTGGGTTTGACTGTCTATCTTTTTTTTTTCTTTTTTTGTACAAAAGGTCGTTTAATCATTTTTGTACATGCCACTCTTATAGTAACTTATGATTGTCTATCTTCAACAAACCACTTCGGCTTATTCAGGCTTTATTTACGAGTAATACATCTCCTTTGCTATTTTCAAATTCCATTGGAGTTCACCGGTCTAACCAGATTTGTTAACTACCTCCGCGACCCATTTAATTGGACCGCCATAGGTTAGACCAGCTGTCAGTTTTCACGCTACTGACTTCATGTACCGACTGCCATATAATGTAGAATGACAGTCGGGACCGACGGTTTGTCGATCCTCCCAAAAAATATTGGACCCACCAAAGTTGTACATACAGCATATGATATGGTAACAGATATTGTAATTTATATTTTAACCACCGTTGAGACTGCATTATTTTAAAGAGAAAATCAGTATCACAATCTCATTAGTTGTATTATGTGAAGTCTCAGCATAAAGAATACACTTCTATGTCAACTTTCGTTAAAGTTGTATATCTACAGTATTCGGTAAGTCAAGAACCTTCAAAAGCCTACCCGAGCTCTGTCGGGGTACCGCGCAGGGATAGGAAACCCGTTGTCTCGTTAGGCGCTTTATGTTTGTCGTAAACGCACCCGAGGCGAATGTGTACTCGTAATTATGTGTATGTTTGTACATACGTCGAACACAAGATGTAAAGTCAGCAGCAAAACACACTAAGCATAGCGAGAACGGTCTATCATTAGAGTATAGGTTATTTAAAAAATGCATAAACAAGGCGCGCTCCTGCATTGCTTTTGTAAATCTAGTTACCTATTGGGTGATGCAGTTAGTATTATAATGGTATATTTAATATAATAATGGTATGATATGTCTCTTAATTAGACATATATCTTTTAACTAGCGACCCGCCCTGGCTTCGCACGGGTGAAATGACGTACCTGTAAATTTATCAGTGTTTCTCTACTATATTCAGGGGCGTAGCTACCGCCGTATCAATTATACGGGGCCCCGGGCCACGGGGGCCCCGCCGTGCGTAAGCAAATATTAATAAAAACTTCTCAATTTTTTTACTATTTCAGAGGCAGAAACATTAGAAAATCTAAAGTCATCATCAGCTATAAATCTATACTTAATATATAAAGCTGCAGAGTTTGTTTGTTTGTTTGTTTGAACGCGCTAATCTCAGGAACTACTGGTCCGATTTCAAAAAATCTTTCAGTGTTAGGTAGTCCATTTATCGAGGAAGGTTATAGGCTATATTTTATTTTCAAAATAATTAGGGATCCGTATGAAAATTGCGATTTTGTAAACTAAGGTGTAAAATCGAAAACCTATTTATGCGTGCGCCGCAAAAACTATTGACAATAGAACAAAATGATGTACTACGGGTTTGTAGGTCTTATAAAGATCTACAAAAAAGTCCGCGAGAGCACATATCTAACTATCATAGTTTAGTCACAATAACCGATTTTATGTTCATAAAAAATATGCACGGGTTCGAAGCCCACGCGGGCGAAGCCGCGCCCAAAAGCTAGTCATTTAATAAAACAGTTTGCCGAAAAAAGGCAAGGAGAGATTATACGGACACGTAGACGGACAGACGACAGCGACTTTGTTTCATAATATGTAGTGATAGTAATGTGAAAAGACAGAGGGATTTAAAAAAATATACATAAGAATAGACTAAAAACCATGACCTAAGCTACGAACGCTCTTCTGCTGAATGGAGTGATGGTCCGTGATAGATATCAGAGCAGGATACGCCAAGCTGGAGACAGGAAGCTATGGCGCTATTTAGCGATATTGCAAGTGACATGGGGCTGATGATAATGACGATAGATAAAATTTGATGTCGACTGTACTATGAAGTAAACACATTCCCCATATTAATTACTTGGAAGTAATTTACTTACATTGTACTATTGTCGTGAAGCGAATTAAGTCAACACTGTATTTAAAGTACCTGTTACTTGGTAATATATTTTATATTGATATATAGTTGTAGGGTGTAGCCAAAATAGAAAAATAGATCAGGATGATACCATCCTTATTTTGGTTGGTGATATTTTGTATTCTAAATCCGCGACCACACAAACAAGATAACTAAGCTTGAATGAAAATAAAAACGATAACTCCTAGAACCATGTTTTGTAATAAAAATCAACCAAGGTTCAGAAAACCTGCAATACCGCCCTCATAATACAAGATAACTGACTGCTTAATGCGCAGAACTGCACCTTTTAATACGCCCCATGCCCTTATTTCATTTGAATAATAGGTAACTAGCTTCGCCTGTGGATCCTAAACTATTCCCTTAACGCTTTGCGCTTTGCAATTTCGCTGGGGTTTCAATGCAGCCAACTGCAGTGCTACTAGACAGCACTACCAGTAAACTCAAATTCAAACTCAAAAGGAACTTTAATTACGTAGGTTTCATCAGAAAACTCTTATAAATCGTCATATTTATAAATACCATTATCATCTTACGGCCTCTGTCCCACACTAGATGGTAGTCTCCACACACACCTATCAGTCGTCATACCTACATTCACACCTTTCACACACAACTCTTCACTCCTACAATCCCTCCATCTCCCCTGATCGCTCACAAACCTTGCGTTCACCCACATTCATGCCGAAACTACCACCGGTTCGGAAGGCTACAGAGACAGATGGTTTGACAGATTTACAGTCACTTTATAGATTTGTATGTCAGCCGCATAGGCAATAGAACGACACTCGTGACAAAAACATTCACTAATATTTTAAACAGTTTCGTACAACGCTTGACTACCTTTGTTTTTTGTTTAATTTTAATTAAAACAGTGTCCCATTGTGGTCAGGAGAATGGCGCACAGATTCCCTCTCTTTTGTTCCAGACTTAGCATTAGTCTCATTAAAAGATAACTTTTTATTAATTAAAGGTACATCTCCACCTGCGCCTAAAATAAACAGGTTTGGTTAACTAACAAACGAGAATAGAGGTATATATCTGTTTTTATATACACTCCAGAAGAAAGGTGGCCTAGCTGATAGTACGACAAGTAAATGACCTGCTATTTGGCTCTGTTGAATTTTGGTCGAGGATGCTCATAATCATGTGTTGCTTCTGACCTCCTGCTTCGGAGGTCACTATGGCAGCTGTTACACGAAGTCAGCTGCGCTAAAACTGCCACTGACCTAAAAATTACCGCTAGTGACATTGTTTTTATAGAGGCTTTCGTGATGGAAAACAACGACACGGTATAACACTGATTAGTACCTATAGGCTATTTTAATTGTAAGATAAAATAAACGTCCACCGGTGCGAAGCCGGGACGGGGCGCTAGTGCCAAATAATGTTGGTTGATGCAACAGTAAGTATCATAAGGGATACTTCACGGGTAGCTAAATTACTGTAGTGTGTGTATAGGCTTTAAGAAACTATATGATAACCATGGGAGTGATTATGTTCGACCTATGAACAAATGCCCATTTTCAAAATAAAGATTAGCAAATATAACTATATGTTTGTTATCAGCCCCCACCGTAGAGATTATACCCAGTGCTTTGGTTTCGATAAAAAAAACTGTTAATTCCGTCTTAAGGACGCAGCAGACCTTTCAAGTCGGAAAGGGATCGATACCGTATCGCCTTTCGCCTCGCCGTCAAACAGGCGTCAACTTAACGTAAGCACGTAACCAAAGCGGATCACCAGCTCCAATACGTCGTCTCGGCTACGGCCAGGCGACGCCGCGCTTACGGATGGCCCGTAAGATAATCCTACGAATATGTTATGTCCCGCAAGCGCAGTGACGGAGAGGCGTAAGCGCGGGGACCACGCGCCATACGGCGTTCGTGAGCTTGTCCCGAGGCGAGGCGTTTACGTCACGAATCCGATTAGTGTGCTTTGCGGTAGGGAGTTTCACACAAATAATACTGAACGCCTCAAGTTGATACGGTGCTGATCCCTTTCCGAGTTGATAAGTGTGCTTTGTCCCATATGCTGCAAAATGTAAGTAGTCATATCAAGTTAAAAAATTGACACAATATATTTGCCGCTATTTGCGAAAAAAGAACTAAACTTATATACACTCTAGAGCAATGAATCCGGGTCACTTAAAGAATCCTAAAAATCTCGGAAACTAAAAATGCTAGGTTAATGCAATAAGTCGTATTTAATAGACAATGTAATACTCCTTAAATGAAGGTATTAAAACTTCTTAGTTATTGTAAAGTTATATCATAAAAAAATCAAACTTGAAAAAGGGCCACTTTCGAAGATGGAACTACGAAATTACAGCATTTGGTTTTGCTTTTGTTTGTAATCTGTCATTTATGTGGGTACATAAACCATGTTGATAGTGCTCTATATTCATTATTCAAGCTGAAATTATGTCGCTTACGCCTGAGGAATGCACCAGAATACTTACAATGCTGGAAACCGGCCGGAGTCAGCGCGATACAGCCAGGACTGTCGGTGTGTCGCTGTCAACAGTACAAAGAGTTCTCCGACGTTACGAAGAAACTGGTTCTAACCTATGCAGACCAGGAACGGGCAGAACCTGGTGTACCACAGCACAAGAAGACCGATACTTGGTGAACACCATGTTTCGAAATCGCTTTCTCACAGGAACTGAACTAACAAATCAGTTTCGACGCCTCGGATGAAGTAACCCAAGTGCATGGACAGTAAGACGTCGGCTTGCTGAATCTAACTTAAAACCCCTTAGACCTGCAAACGGCCCTAAACTGGAGCGTGGGCTTCGTATTTCAAGACTAAGATATGCCCAGAGCCACGTAAATTGGAGTATTGAAGATTGGTCAAAAGTTATGTTCTCCGACGAATCAAAATTTATGCTCTACAAGCACGATGGAAGACACAGAGTGTATCGAAGACCAGGGGAAAGATTCAAGCAAGCATGCATCGAAGAAAAAGTAGCCTACGGTGGTGGGTCTGTACTTGTGTGGGCCGGAATTTCTTCTGAAAGTCGCACAGAGCTGGTGATCATAGAAAACGGCTCTTTAACTAGCGTAAGATATGTGGAAGAAATCCTCAATGATCACGTTGGTCCATTTATGGTCATTTAGGTGAGGATGCTATATTTATGCATGACAATGCCCGACCTCATACAGGTAGGATTGTGAATTCAAGACCTTCAAGAGATGAACATTACTCGTATGGAGTGGCCAGCGCGCAGCCCGGATATCAACCCGATCGAGCATGCTTGGGACGAGCTAGGCAGATGCGTAAAACAACGAAACCCTCCCCCAATCACGCTTCGTGAGCTCAAAATTGCTCTCACAGAGGAATGGGAGAATATTCCCCAAAATCGTATAAGGAACTTGGTGTACAGCATGCCAAACCGCGTAAACGCAGTAATGGAAGCACGAGGAGGCAATACGAAGTATTAAAATTCAAGAAAATCGTAATAAAGTTCAAAAATTTCATGTTTCCTATTTTTGTTTTAAGGAGAGATCAGCAGTTTTTTTCTTTATGTAATTTTGTGTTAATAAAATG
This sequence comes from Clostera curtula, assembly GCA_905475355.2. Taxonomy (NCBI): domain Eukaryota; kingdom Metazoa; phylum Arthropoda; class Insecta; order Lepidoptera; family Notodontidae; genus Clostera; species Clostera curtula. Next base: position 460,823 of record FR997818.1, on the reverse strand, counting down.
TATGGTGACTCATATTTTTTTTTACTTTCATTTAAGGAGTATTACATTGTCTATTAAATACAATTTATTGCATTAACCTATCATTTTTAGTTTCCGAGATTTTTAACATTCTTTAAGTGACCCGGATTCATTGCTCTCGAGTGTATTTAGAATACTACTTAAGTAAACAAGGATTTAAAATACACAATGTTACCACCCCATTCCATCCTGAGGCTATCGTAGGAGCCTACAAAAGGTGTATATCCCAGCTGCAAGAGAAGGAAAACTTGTTACGATACGGCAGTAGACGGTAGGAGGGTGATTACCTCCATGTAACTGGAGGAGGCCCGACTCAAAAGTGGGTCACCTTTGGGCTGAGTAGTAGTTATTATATACAAAGTCAACGCAGTCAAAGTTGTGGGTAACTACTAGTCTATAATAATGGTGTTACAGTTTCATTTCATAAACAAGTAAAAAACACTGCATAAAAGCGCGCTTGCAATGAAATGCTACTGCTTAAATACAATCAGATATAACCTAAGAGAATAACTTTGGTGTGTGGTACAAACACGGGGCTATTTTAGCAGCAGGCATTTATTTACGCATATGGAATACTCGCAGGACCGACGTCCGATGGGGCAGAAAAGTCCTCGAGTGGCGACCGCGTTCCGGAAGGCGCAGTGCTGGTAGGCCTCCCACACGGTGGACCGACGACCTGGTTAAGATCGCCGGAAAGCAGTGGATGCAGGCGGCCCAGGACCGGCCTTTGTGGAAATCCTTGGGGGAGGCCTATGTCCAGCAGTGGACGTCTTTTGGCTGAAATGATGATGATGATGATGATGGAATACAAATGGCTATTGTTAATTTAAACTCTAGAATTAAGAATACATAGTGTCGCCACCCCATTTCATCCTGAGGCTGTCGTAGGAGCCGACAAAAGGACATGATAAGGCCGTTAACCTAGCCGCAAGACAAGGAAAACTTGATACGAAACCCTGTTTTTTTTGGTTTGTTAGGAAAAAATGCCTAACCGCACATCCCGCGCCCGGGGAGACTACGGGGTAGTGTGGGGTCCTCACCCACTAAAACAACCCGCCGTGCGCCGACACCCGCCCCCACGGCGGACCACGGGTACCGCGTACGTTTCTACCGTGATCCGCAGGCGGTAGCCCCATCGGGCACCCTCTCCAGTGCGACGCCCCGTGCACTTGGGCGTCACACCTTCGCGGTAGGCTATACGGGCGTCTGGTCAGCGTGGCACACTAATTACCCTTCTTGTACTTGGAGGAGGCCCGACTCAGCAGTGGGTTGACGGTCAATTATGACGGTCACCGCGGTTTTACCCGCGTGGTGACTACTAGGGACAGCGTACAGCAATGATACCATTAGGGACCTAAGAGAGACCTAACCGCTTCTAACTTGATCCCACATCCTCTGACGCACCTTGTTGGAAATACCAAACTAACCCATTTTAAACTCCCCGAACGTAGAACTCTCCTTCCAAAACAAACCTTTACACACTCTATTAAGCACTGATTTCGCTTGTAGCTGCTGGCTACTCAGTGGGTAGTATATCGGATTGGAGTAGAAATTTCGAGAAAGTTCCACAGTGTAAGTACACTTATGGTTCAATGGGACAGATGTCGTGGTTCGTATACTTTTATGTCTAGCTCATTCTTTGAGTATTTACTGTGAGCTAGCCTCATTTTCCAGATTGTAAAATGCACACCACTGGGAGAAATAGTGAGATTTTTCATTCTTTGTTCGTGACCCGTGTAAAAGGACAATACGTACTTTAAAATATCCCAGAAACACACAAAGACGAGGTCATAGTGTAGCGGAATTGCAGGTTAAGTAACGTCTGACCTTCTGTATTTTGGGTAGGTGTCCATCACTTGCATTAACTGGCGTTACATCCCTTCTGTACTTCGGAGGACCTATAAAGCCATTATTCTCGGCTTCTATTTTACCATCTGCGACAGTCGTAGCGGGAAATCTGATAGGACTAGCTGGATGTGCAAATGGTATTAGCTCCTTGTACTTACCAGGGCCAGTCAGACCCAATTAAATTCGAAAAAAGAGGAAGAAAAATTACACAAAACGCCTAATTTCGTTGCGTTAAATCGTCTACTTTAGAGCAGAGTTATTGGTTCCTCACCATCACCAACAAAGCTATTAATTACCCATGGTTCAGTCAAGCTTCCTCCAATTATGTTAAGGGAAGATACTGCGTCCTGCTTTCGTATAAACTCTGGTGCTCAAGCTTACGCCTGGTGGTAAGTGGTTATGGCCATGGATGTTTGTAACCACGGAGGTGCCTCTAAGGTGCCACCAATCCTGCATTATTTGAAAGCATGACGCTACCAGCTGATAAAAAGTGTATTAATTCTGGTGCTAACCCCATCCTTCTCCTGATAGAGTAGAGCTCGTCATTTGCCTGCCGTATTGTGTTAGGTAGAGGTCCTTTCCCAAGTGGGAAGCTGTTGCTTGCAGCTAGGTCATCTTCATCTTCATTTCAGCCAGAAGACCTCCAATGCTAAACTTAAGCCTTATCAATGACATCCATTGTTTTCCGGCGACCTTAATTAACTCGTCGTTCTGCCATGTGGGAGGACTACCAGTTTTGTGCTTTCCGTAATGCGGTCGCCACTCGAGGACTTTTCTGCCCCGTCCGCAGTTAGTCCTGCTAGCTATATGCCCTGCCCACTGGCGTTTTGTATGGCAATACTGTGGGCTATCGCAGTATCTCTGGTTCCCCTGCGTATCGCCTTATTTCTGATTCGATCTCACAGGGCAACTCTGAGCATAGCCTCTCAATTGCCCTTTGGGTTACTTTGAGCCTATTGATGGAGATAGTGAGCTACCTCATCTATAGGTTTCATACCTCCCTTTTAATCTAAATGAGTCAGCACACAGCGGAAGCATCTAAATTAACTTTTATAGTAATTAACGGAGGCAGCAGATTGGATCTTGCTGATGCGGTCGCCATAACTCACCTGCGACGCGAAGGGACAATTGAGACACCTTATTGCGTGGGGCTGGAAAACGCAACGTAACAGAAATTTAACTTTATTTCTAGACTAGCTTATGCACGTAGCTTTGCCCACATGAGCTTTAAACTCACGCTTATCTGGGCGTCCTGGTGCTTTCATTTAGCGGTAGATCGAGGCATTTCAACTTATCTTCTCAGTACACAAACGATAAGAAATTACAACTCTAAACATTTAAATTTTAAATTCGATTATTTTGTAGCACGCTTTATCTTGAGAGTACACGCCCGAGTAACACTTAAAGTTACAGTTGCTAAGCAAATAAAGATCATTAGCGGCTCAGCATTATACAGGGTGCGTTAGAAACAACTGTTATTGACGATAATATCAGTGTTTGAAGCCATAGAATTAATAGAACAATTTTAACCAGTCAACTGGTAGTAAAGTTTTATTGAAAGTTCCTCTAATAAAATCTAAATTTCCTGTAGACATCCAAGGAAACGTGAATAATGAATAATTTAGTAATATATGTTTAACTAGTGGCCCGCCCCGGCTTCGCCCGTGCAAAGCGGGGGCGGGTTATATATACCTTCCCCTTGAATCACTCTATCTATTAAAAAAAACCGCTTTAAAATCCGTTGCGTAGTTTTAAAGATTTATGCATACATAGGGACGGACAGAAGAATGCGACTTTGTTTTATACTATGTAGTGATAGTGATGATGCAACCATTAAAAATATATATTATACTCGTACCTTTTGTGTAAGAACACATACATACGTTACAACATCGAAAATATAGATATGGGAATTCACCCGAAAACAGGTATTTTACACAGTTATAAACTTTTTATAGTTAGTATTTTAATTTTAAACGTAAGCTAATTACAAATGAAAGCAACCGAATGTATAATTGACCTCTTAATTAATTACTTTTAATAAAGACTTGGACACGACAATGAACTCCGTATTTCTTCCTTATATTTTGTCGTTAGTTACAATGGGGACCAAAAATTTCACGCTCCTAACTTCTCACAAAAGTATATGGATTACATTTGGTTGCAAGAGCTGTGGCACATCGTATTGTCATAGTTTTGTAGGACAATACAGAGTATGAGAGGCTGAGCCTCGATTTGGTAGATATTGAGTGAGTCTCACTTTTCTGGCGGTTACCGGTAGTCCCATCGGATAAATCTCAGATGATGTAAATATTAATAGTAAAAAATACTTTAGACCGGTGCTAACGTGTAAACAGCTTACTCCATAAATTCAGTCTTTATTATCTGTGTGGTGACGTATTAAGAATACGCGGTGTTAGCACTCCATTCCATCCTGAGGGTATCTTAAATGGCGACACAAGTAAGGCCCAGCACACATGGTGAAACGCAACTGCAACGAAACTGCAACTACTAGTTACTTTTGAGTTTCATTTGAGTTTATGCCATAGATACCTTTGAGAGACAACACACGACGCAACTAGTTTGAAACCGGTTTGAAACGCGTTGCAGATCAGTTGCTTTGAAACCAGCGTGCAGGAAACTCGTGTCGGATTTGGCGTCTTTTCTGTTCGACAAAATGGCTAACGACGAAAATAAAAACATTCAATTCGTATTGGAAGTTGAGAAGCATCCTTGCTTGTACAATACAACACTTTCAAGCTATTCTCTTAAGAATGAGACTGATAAACTATGGGCTGAAATTGGAAAAATAATGAATATGACAGATGGGCTGATTATTTTGTTTATTTAATTATAATCACTTGAACTAGACATTTTGGAGACGTCTGTCTGGTCTCAAAATCGGAATGATTGTGACTAATTTCATCATATTAAGGTTGCGGCGTGTGTGGAAAACGTTTGAAACTGGTTTCAAACCTATAATTTCAAAAAGGTTTCGTTGCAGTCGCGTTTCACCATGTGTGCTGGGCCTAAATGACATAGCTGAAAAACCTAGCCGCAAGGGAAGGAAATCTTGATTATCAGACCAGCCTTTTCTTTTTCCAAAAAATTTTCCCAACTTTTGATGTACCTATGTTACGAGGGCACTATATGCAAACACAGAGCAAGTATGTTTACAAAGGTACTAGCCCGGAATCGAACCAGGGCGAAACATGCTTGCAACCCACGAAAGAGAGATAGGGCAAAGTGGATTACCACTTGCTGGGTGGAACTGCCCGACTAGGGAGGACCTCCGCATTACAGAATATTGCAGCCACCTAGCATCACTTTTGGAGGTGTTTTGCTCTTGCCCGTGAGAAACACTAGGCGCCCCCTTATGGAATCAAAAATCTTTAGCGGGATTGAGCCCTTTTCTTGGGTTGGGTATAAAATGAGAAACTCGCGTCAGCACACGTGACCTAGTCAAAAATACGTAAGACGGTTGACGTGAAAAATTCATTTGGGTCGGTGAGCGCTATTCTTCGGATGGGTATAAAATGTCAAACTCGCGTCAGTCGAAAAGTCGTAAGACGGAAGGAGAGTAGACCGCGCAGTGCGTGTGCAATGTGCAAGTGCAATTAATGAAAAAAGTGGCGAAGAAAGAGTGAAAGAAAATGAGTGAGTACTTTATAAAAATATACATAAGTAAGTACCTACACATTATAGATGTAATATTATTTAAATGCACAACGTTAATGTTCAAGTTTTCACTTCAGCTAGCACTCCCGGAGTGCAACACTTTTTATTTTCATTTAAAGCAAGTTGTGCCTTATGTATTGCCACACGGTGTAGCAATTTATCTCAAAAGAAAGCCTTTCAATTTACTAAAAGGTTGACAACACAAGATGATTTTAATATTATCGTGACATCCGGGAACAGGAAATGTGTTTTATTATTATTCGCATATTTCGCATTGTCCTTTTTGGGACTATGCGTACAACATGGGATTTGTAGGATATGTTTTATACTGGAGAGGATTACGTAGTCCGGACGTAGAATATACAAAGTCACAAATACATTTTGTCCTGAGGGTGTCATAAGAGATTATTAAGTCGGTAAGCGAATTGGTGACCGATCACGATGTTTTCATGATGGCCACGAGGGTTTTTGTGGAAACCAGAGGCCCTTGCTCCGAGTCGAGGTATCATTTGTGGTCGTGTCTTTCATGTTTGTAAACTGCCCCTGCGGTACAGTTTATAATACCGAGAGAAAGGGATCCGTTATTTTTAAAATGTAAAAAAATACAGTGATATTATAATTGTGGTTACGAACCCGTTACAATTCCATTTTCTTTATATATTCTGTTTTTCTAAAAAAACTATTATCGAATAAAAGACAATTATTTTTCTATTCAAATGATTGTATTATAACTAAAAAAAAGAAAAAGTCGAACTATCGAAGAAAGATTAGTGAATTTGACTGAACGAGAACACCATCGTCTCGTTTTAATCATTTGTATTTGATTTGATCTGATGAGATATTGTTGACTAGATCTGGCTGATTTTTGGCCCTTTGCAACTATTGCGCGAATTTGCTCTCACAAATCTGTCTTATATCCTGTATTATAGTCTTGTACCCAAAAATGGCGATCTAAAAAGAGCAACTACAGAGTTTCTTGCCGGCTCTTCTCTGTAGAGGTGCATTCCGAACCAGTGGTATATGGTAAATAATTAATTTTAAATGGTAAATTTTATTTTATTTTATTGTTTGACTTGTCAAAAGAGCTCTAATGAGCCAACTTGATTAAATGAGTTTTGATTTTGATCAATGGATTTCACAACCATTCGTAACAGTTGCGTGCTAAGTAGTGGCATGGACCTAAAACTATTAGTAACAGCCCATTACCGACTTTAATCGCTTGCTAAAGCTGATATTTCTCAGTGAATGCACAAACAGTATTATTGGAATTTCAAACGTTTGCGTTAGGCCTCCCGGGATCAGATTAGTGCCGGTAGAGCTATTTAAAGCTCAATGGATTGGGCTATCGTCACCTTTGAGAAAGGCAGGGCATACCAGTCGCTCGCTAGATCTGACGGGAAGGAAAGGATCTCTATGGCGTTGGCTGGTGAAAGAGTCTACTTTCCTTCTACTGCCATGTTAGTGTAGGTGTAGGTGTAACAAAAACCCTTTACAACAACTACTTAACAAAAGGATCGTTATAAATTTTTCTTAATTTTTTATTTGAATGTAAGTCCTGCTATACCAACCTGTGTCGCGGGGGCAGTTTACAATTTACGAACACAAATGCCACCCAGACTCCGAGCAAGTGCCTCTCGTTTACACAAAGACACTTGGAGGTTTTTTTTGTTTCCTGGGGAAATGCTTTATGCATACGTGGGGCCAGCGATTAAGTGGGACTCTGGAAGCTACTCGTCTACCCACTAAAACCCCAGCGGTTACCCTCACACGACACGCTTGAGGCGCCACAGGTTCGCGTAAACGCATTCCACTTTGAGGCCCCGACGAGGTGCCTGCTACGCGGGCAAGCGACTGTCAGAGGGCGTCCCGAGAACTGGGACGCCCACAGTCAATGAGATTTAGCATAAACAATGTCACCCACCCACACTATCCGGAGGATGTCGTAACACCCGCCGTAAACCCTGTGCCAACCCGTCTTTCCAGCGTGGCACAGTAGGCTAATTTCTCTCCATGAATTTGGAGGAGACCTGACTCGGTAGTGGGTCTTTTATGGGGTGAAATGATGATGATGGTGATTCTGTAAGGTGGAGGTCCGCACAACGAAGTCGGAAAGAGCTGGCGACATTTTGATTTTCAAATGCGCAACCCGACACGAACTTTCCATTTTATTTACCAACATAACATAAAGACATAATATTATGAATGCCTGCTTACTCTGGACAAAATAAAACAAATACTGAAAAATGACTTTAAATTTATTTACTTACAAATTAAACAATATATAAATTATTAAACTATTTACAATCTATTTACATTTCCATTTTATCTAAGATTAATTTATTTATACACAACTATTTATCTATCTAATATACTATCATTGAGATGGAAGTTATTTAGACGCAAACAATAAAAACATTGTGTAACATAAAATAAACATAATTTCTATAATTAATTTAATAAATTACAACAATTTCATGAAACTGGTTCATAAATAGCGCCTCCTTCCGAGGTAGACGAAAACTACAAAAACTGGGTAAAGATTTTATATATATTAAACCTTTAAGTATAAAGCTATTGACGTTTGTTGATCTGTAATACCAGATAAGTATTGAACAATAAAAATGTTAAATAAGTTCAAAACCATTATAAAGTAGATTTTTTAAAATATTATTTGATATTTTTTCGACGCAAAACAGCATCTCAATCAGTTATCTGAGATATTTATTTAAGTATCCGACATCATAAAGACATTGCTAAAGAATGTGAAAGATTTTGCGTTTATGTTAATTGCACACTTGCGATGTAGACATTGGCATAAAGTGCGAAAGTGTGTCAAGAATAGAATTTGAGATATTACGAGCAATAGTGGGCAAATACATCGTCACTTGCATCGCATTAAAACTCAGCTACATACATTCAAATACGATGATCTGACCTTTTATATTCTCAAGTATTTTCTAATGATTATAACTTGGAACTGAACTTGATTGGCCCTGTCAAGGCCTATTCGTCATTCATTGCGTATATGTAGAGCGTGTTTATCGAACTTGCTCTCACTATGCTGTTTAGTGCTTATAATAAACAAGACCAATAATTTGAAAAAAAAAAGCAACTACAGAGTTTCTTGCCGGCTTTTGTCTGTAGAGCGGGCGGTGCTAGTTTCAGCATGAATGTAGGTGGACGCAGGGATCAAGGGAGATGGGGGGATTGTTGGAATGAGGAATTGTGTATGAAACAATGATGTTACAAGTAAAAAGGTGTAGATGGGTTATAAGCGGTCAGCAAGCGGCACGTTAAAAGTAGGCTAATTAGCAAACCTGACCTCAGTGTTGCGTCGCTGGCGTCAACAAATGCACGTCAAGTGTCAAAGTGCTATAAAACAATTGAAAATACCGTCGTGTGTTATGAGATATTGCACAAACTACTCTAACAAAACTTTTAAAAGTCAAGGAATCACTTATCATTCGTAACTATCACTATTTCCGTGATCATATTTTAATAATAATTAATATTTTTTACTAATTAAAAATGTTATTCGTAAATATGGCGGTAAAAATCAATGAGTGGAACAAAAGTATCCTCATTACCAAGTGCAAAAGAGATAGATGTCATTACGCATCACAGACTATAGATAAACAGACATGTGAGCTGCCTAACGGAGTAGGTACAAAGGTAAGGTTATAAGGTGATGTTATTTTTTGTAATGCAGTTGTTATTTAAATTAAATTCTTTTATTTTTTGAGTTGTGTTACTTGAGTAATAAATAAACTATTAATACATGGCAATTTTTAATTAACATACATCTCAGAAGGTGGAGCTAAACTAAACCTAAACCACTTATACTATGGGAACAACCCTGAAATTGCGAAAAAAAAACGTTTGTTTCACACATATATGTATAATTAACGAGACAAAATGTTTTTACAAAATATTTTTAGGCATAAATCTTGGTAGGCAAAATGTTATGTCTGATTTAATTAATCTATATTGTTTCAAGTGCATGTGACGACGCATCACAACAAATTATATTTGTCTCTATTTAGCACGTGATTATTAAATCATACCATCCTACTTTCACGACTCATCTAATGCAGTGTGCATATTGCATATTAAGTTAACTATGTGTGCATTGGCTTGCCATTTTTATAGATCGAATGGTGTACAGGTAACGTATCTACACCTTTTAATTGTAACATCATTGTTATGAAAGGTGTGAATGTAGGTATAACGACTGATAGGTGTATGTGTGGAGACTACCACCTAGTGTGGGACAAGGGCCGTAAGATGATACTGGTAATTATAAATATGACGATATATAAGAGTTTTGTGATAAATCCTACGTAAATAAATTCCTTTTGAGTTTGATATAATTTAATATAAACAAGGAAATGCTATCAGGCAGCAAGAAATACTGATATCCCTTTCAAACGAGGGCATGTAGTACAAGACACCTTTTAAATATTTACACCGAATATACATTTTTTGTACGCGATCACTGTTGTTGTTACTAAGTAGTAATTTTATAGTTCCCCTCCCTTTTTTGCAAAGGAAATCGGGCCTTGACTCATTCTTGTTTAACGCTCAGGGCTAAACCGTACAAGTTATAATTTTACTTGAAAACTTGCGCGTTTTCAGTATAATGTAGTGAAACCAAGTGTCTTGATTCTCGCAGGAAAGTCTTGGGACTTTAATTCTTACTACACCGCCTTTATAATAGAATGGATTACTATGTTACCTACATTCTTCGTCATTAGAAAACAACAGTACTAATTTAAATTGAGAAAATGTCTCAATCATTTTCTGGAAAGCCTGTTAGGAGAGCTACACTGTAGATTAGACCAGGGAGTTATATGAGCAAGTCGCGGAGATGTGAGAAACACAAATTAAAACAAAAATATGCAGCAAAGTAAATCATTGGAGTAAATAAATATCCCCAAGCGAAGTAAAAACAAAGCAATCTCATTCAAATTAAGAATCGCAGGCCTATTCGGAAAATAAATATTCCATTAGAACCGTCGAAGCGAAACCAAAAGTCTGGGGGCTTCCCGAACCAAATTGGATGTCAATAACAAAATAAAAGTTACTCTAACCGAAATATCGTTCGGTACGAGTTCTGACGCGATCGCTCACGGCTCACTGGAGAAGAAAGGCACTTGCAAAAGATACCTAAGAAATAAAAGGGGTAATTTTTTAAGACATTCAAAAGGCATTCGACAACGCAACATACTTTTTTACGTATCAGATTTTCTTGGGTCATTGAGAATTCAACCTCTTTTCAAAGATGATGTTCTTTATCTTCAAAAATTACCACACGATATGGAATTGGACTCTATGGAATATCTAGATCTTCTATTACGTATGTAACCGTATTCAGCTAATAAAGAGGTTGTTTGGTATAAATATGATCTATACATGGATATGACGATAAGTGTGTATGGAGACTAACACCTAGCGTGGGACAAAGGCTCTAAGATGATATTAGTAATTTTAGATATAACACTTTTGTGATAAAAGCTACGTAAATAAAATTCCGTTTGAGTTTGAGTTAACATGATCCTTGCGAGGTATTTGATCCCTACGCGAGATTTAGGTCAATCTTGGAAAGCATGTTGTTGGCGACGGTTCCAATGTTACCCTCTGGTGCTAGCGTCACGTTTTCGCTTTTTACACCGTCGAAACCATCCATTAGTGTTATAACGAATTAGACTCTAAAATGTTCTGTTGAAGTCTCTATTCACCATAATGCAGGTTAGCATTAATTTTGTTTTTGCCAAGAGATTATGGCAAGAGCGTGTGGCACATAATATTCTGAACTTACAATATAATACAGGCATGAGCTAGTCAACTTCAGGGCCCTGGTTATTTTAAAATCACCCAAACTGATATAAAAAAGTAAATTAAAAGATTTTAATTTTCTATGCCGATTATTGTTTATGGAACATCGTCGTTTCAGCCCATAAACTGTATTGTAATGGTATATAATAGCAGTGGGTACTAATTGGGAAATTAGCCTACCGTGCCACGCTGGCAAGACGGGTTGGCACAGGGTTTGTATCAAGTTTTCGTTCTCATACGGCCAAGTGATCGGCCTCTTACGCTCCTTTAGTCGCTTCGTACAACACCCTCAGGATACTGTGGGCTGGTGACATTGTGTATTCTAAATCCGTCACCACACAGACTAGAGCAAACAGAAACACCAACATTCTACAATTGAATTTGACTTGATTAAAACGCATTCGCGTCCCGAAATTGGGTTTGTAAATTTTGAGCTCTCTGATTGGCAATAACTTTGTAGATGGCCTTTGAAGTTCTTTGTGATTCGATTCATTTAAAACTGCTTAAATAATCGAGAAGTTTCGGACGAGTTTCGAATAGCTTTTACTCGATTACTTCTAATTATGAAAATTCTCTAATTGTCTAATTTATTGTTCCAGTTTCAAAGGATTTGAAGGCTTGATGTTTAAAAGGACTTCCTGCAGGACGTTTTATGAGTAGTTATGTTAAAAAGAATAGGTGAAATTGGGTCCCCCTGAGCTAGATCGTATATCTTACTTCAAATAATTCAAGCTCACTAATTTTAATTATAAGATGCCTTTCCTTCAAAAATTTCCTAAATGTCTGCATATATTTTTAACTAAACCAATATCATCTAGTATTGATATCATTGCGTTAATTGCGACGTTATTGTAAGCATTTTCGATGTCGTCAAAACAAGCCAAGGTTGATTGATCTTTCGTAAATCCAATTTGTACTTTTGTAACAAACCTGACCAAACATTCTTGACACGACTTTCCTCTGCGGAATCCGGAAGTGTATTCTGATAGATTTTTTTTTTCAATATACCATTCAGGGCGTCTTGTTATCATTAAATGTAAGGTTTTGCATATGCAAGACATCAGGGAAATAGGTCTTAATTTTAAATTATCTTCAATAGAATTACCTTGCTTTGGAATTGCTAGAATCGTTATTTTACGCCATTGATGAGGTATAATACCAGTTTTAAATATATTATTTTAAATGTTTAGCAAGAGGAGTTTAGCACTTAGAGGAAGGTCATTGAGTATGACACCAGATCCTCCCCTGGCGCACTGTCTTTAGATTTAAGGCTACTTAAGAGCTCGGACAGAGAAAAAGAATTAGAAGATTTGCAAACACTTTAGAGGATATCCAACGTTTTAAATGTTAAAATTGTATAATATTTTGAAGGCGTAGAAAAAACTCATAAAATTACATTTACAGGTCTAATGGTGAACTATGTTTCACCCATTTAACTTAATACAACTTTATACTTGTCAAGATAGTAGCCGGAACAGCTTGGGCACAGAGTGCCGAAATGGGGGAATATTCTCGTATGTCCACGAATCGCGAGGGGTTATGCCTATGCACAATCTCATACCGCGTAGTGAACGCAATGTCTTAAGTTATTTGCCGAATATTAATATAATACATTGTGAAAAATAGTTTTTTTTTGCATATAGAAACATACGTACACCCTATCTCATCTTTCCATAAAGTTTGTACAAATTCCGCCGCCCCTCTTTCAGATTGACAGTTTTCAGATTGTTTCACTCGCTAATACTTACTAGAAGTTATTAAACAAATCGAACAATTGAAATAAAGTCAATATTTATTTATAATGTACAAATTATTATTTTTATTTCATACATAGCATTGCATAAATGAACGTACTAATTTCATAAATACGCAGAAATAGAGCATAGTAAACATGTACAGAACAAAAATAATAATAATATAGAAATGAAATATCTGCTATATGTTGGCTTTGTGTCCATCGATTACTCAACTGTAAGGCCCCTAGCACACGGCGTATTTAAAACGCGCAGACGACGCGTGTTTCAGGAACGGGCGTCATCTGCGCCGTAGCTGCCGATTTTTGCGTATGTATAGATTCAAACACGCGTAAAACGCGAAACCCGTATAAAGCGCGTTTGCTACTCGCACGCTGATCAAAACTGAACAAAACGTAGAAGCTACGAGCGACTACAACGTGTCTCTATTGCTGTATGCGCGCGTATACGCGCAATAGACGCGCGTTTCACGATAACCGCGTGTGCTTAAGGTTAGAAGGTTCGTTCGAATCTCGTTTGAAGTGCTTATTACGCGCGTAATCTACGCGTCGTCGACTGCGCGTTTAAAATACGCCGTGTGCTATCGGCCTTAGTTCAACAAAAACTTGCTCAAGAGTTTTAATATTTTCACATCTCCCTAAGTGTATCAGTATTCTTTAAATTTAGGTAATTAGGAAATATAAAAAAAGGAAATCTACTAAAAACTATTTACATAATTAAAATGCTAACAAACGTTGTCATACAAATGTTATCTAGGGGCTTCCACGTCTGCTTTCACCACGAAGGTCTGTCTGCAGTTGCCATCCTCATCATCCACGCCATGAAAAAACACGCTCCTCTGAGGGTATACCCTAGCTTTACAATCAACCGAAGACCCTAAATTCCTTGGCAGTGTACGAGATTTCAGGTTCTTATAATCTAAATCACTTTTCAAACAATAGTCGTATATTACTCGAGGCCTTTCAAAATATTGACTGTAGTAGCCATCGCAGTCGCCGAAAGACATGCTCTTGGATAAAGAGTCAAATTGGCAGATATGTGGCTGGTAACAGCCCTCAGGTCTGGTACGTGGCTCCGTTGGGTACCAGTCGGGGGCTGTCGGGGCCCACGGTGGGGGCCCCGGGGGTCATCCTCAGCGAATCGGCTTCGAGACTATGATGACGTCAGGTGCTGACCTCGTCGTCTCAGTGCTCATCGGTCGTCGATCGATTTTCTTTTCTGGTATAATAGAAATAAGTTTTAATATTCTCTGACAAAATATTTACACCATGTAAAAAGAACCCGCGTGGTGATGGGATTAGAAATCATTGTGTCACCATCCTATTCTTTCCTGAGGGTGTCGTAAGAGCCGATAATATGAAATGACAAGGCCGAATACCAAGCCACAGGAGAAGGAATACATGATAAGCAACCCTGGGCCAACCCGTCAGGCTAGCGTTGCACAGTAGGCCAATGACCCTCCATGTAACTGGAGGAGACCCGACTCAGCAGTGGGCCATTTATGGGCTAAGTAGTAGTATAGAAAACATACACATGTTATAGACAACATTTATAATGAATACTGTCGCTGCCATTAGATTAAAGAACGCAGCATGAGGATATTTTGAAGTTCAGCCTTACGTGGTTTTGGCTCCTGAGGCACCTGCTTCAGCAGCTCTATGGTGATCTCCGCGGTTTTGGGTGGAGTAGGCCTGGCGATGGTAGCACCCGAGTAGCCGAAGGTGGAAAACCCTCGGCTGTTGCTCCCAGTGCCGGAACCTGATAGAGAAGAAAAATATACTACCCTGTCTTCGGAAATGTTTATAGTTTATTTAGTTATTGGTGTAAGAAATAGCATAGAGCGAACTCGTTGGTCTAGTGGTTAGATGTGCCGCCTTTGGAGCAACGGGTCCCGGGTTCGATTCCCGGGTCGGGCAAGTGTCTTTGTCTAAACCAGAGGCACTGGCTCGGAGTCTGGGTGTCATTTCTATCTATAATATGTATGTATTTACAAAAAAAAAATGTATATAAGTAGTTTATCATCCATCTCGTTACCATAACACAAGCATTAAGTTGCTTAGCTTGGGACGAGATGGCGTTGTGTGAAATGTCCAAGGATATTTATTTATTATTTATCTATTTATTAAGTCTTTGGCAAATGTTTGTACTTTGTTTCAATATTGGTGTAAAAAATGGCATAGAGCGAACTTGGAATATAATTCCTGACAAGGAGTGACTTTGAATTTCATATTATCGGGTTTTGTTGCGAATACCGATATTCCATTTATAACAAAAACAATGATAGTTGAGGTTGTGAAGGAATTAAGATTAGACTCTAACAGCTGTTTAAATGGCGGTGGTTTCTTTAACAGTACACTCAAAAATACTTAAAATATTCGGTATTTAGACTTGTTTGTACCACCATAATTGCAACCCTTTTATTTAATGAGAAACCATGTACTTTCTTGCCGGATATTCTCTGTAGAACGGCATTCCGAACCGGTGGTAAAGGTAAAGCCATTTTTTGTTGACTCTTTGAACCCAGTACTAAGAGTTTATTCGAATAAAATTTAATTTTGATTTTTTGAATAGATTTTCATTTTTTGTTCTTGTAGCTAGTGGAATCAAGTTCCATTTGGTTTGGTTTGGAAGAATTGTGCAGTCTCTAGTTTTTTGTTTATAGTTTCCCTGTTAAAAATATTTTTATTCAAAAATTTGTTGCTGCTAGAGCATCGCTGCATATATTGTCTGAGCCACCACGAGCAAAGAGAACGCAAGCAAAAAATCCAATACCGCGCATACGGGTGCGAACGTTTTAGGGTTCTCTAGATATTCATAGATTGTTGAACTGATAAAAAATAAATTAAAAATTTAAATGAACCCCCGACACAAGGACCTAAGTTCCCTTTAAAAAGTAAAAAATAAAATAAAAAATACATCGCGTTGTGGGACCGCTCCTACTTATTTATTATCTGACACTTGGTCCCCCAACGCGATGTATTTTTTACTTTATTTTTTACTTTTTAAATGGAACTTAGGTCCTTGTGTCGGGGGTTTATTAAATTTTTAATTTATTTTTATTTTCTGCTTTTTATTGGTATACGCTTATTATGATGTAACTTTCACCCCCCATAACCTTTAAACGACTCAATCGATTTTGATCAAACATGTCTAAGAATACTCGCTTCATCCGTTCGCGAGCTACGGAGCCACAGACAGACAGACACGTCAAACTTATAAAACCTCTCTTTTTGCGTCGGGGGTTAACATGAATTCTTACATGTATATGTAAATTCTGAACAGCAAGTAATTTTTAAATAATTAGGAAATTGTGTACACCTGTGTGGTAGGATATGGAGAAAGGGGAAACATGCGAACAAAGAAACGATTTTTCAATTGCTCGATTGTTGTGGCAAACGTGTTTAATATTGGCCAATCTCATAACATACCTTATATGAATAACTGTGGCTAAAATAATATTTCGATAATATATAAACCTAAAGAAATACAGTTTTATCGGTCACTTAAATACGATTGAAATTATGACCGTAGTTTTCAAGTAAGTACGATGACATACATACAATTTTAAATCATAAATCATAAATCATAAATCATTTATTCGTGTGAGTTTTGGGCTTAATGATAGGTGTTCGTACATCTTTTCAGGTCCTCAAAATCATCTACCACTAGGGTGTACACGATCAAGTTTCGATAATTATAATTTAATGTCGTTTGGTCCTAATATTGAGTTAACTTACAATTCATTTACCTAATAACCTAATTAACAAAAGCATCAGCACAGATATAATAAAATAAAAATGTCATTATGTCATAGTTATCAAGAAAATGTCAAGAATTTCAAAGTCAATTTGTCAATACATAGGTCCATTTACAATTTGTCATCTAAATATTGTTTAACACTATAGTACGCCTTTGTAACCAAGAGCTTTTTTAAATTGTTTTTGAAACTGTTATGACTTGTACTGTATAAAATATTAGTGGGTAAATGATTGTAGATGCGCGGTGCCATAACAAATACACTGTTGTTAAATTGCCCAGTATGATTTAAAGAGAAACCTATTTTTCTGTTATGGCGTTTACTCTTTACCTCTTCAAATAACGTCATATTCGATGCGACAAATACAGACATTTCATAAATATAAATACAAGGCAACGTCAATAATTTTACGCTTATGAAATAAGGTTGACAACTGTCTGTTTGCTTTAAATTACAGAGAGCTCTTACACACTTCTTTTGGGCTTTAAATAAAATATCTTTATCAGTTGAGACTCCCCAGAAGATAATACCGTATCTCAAAACTGATTCTACGGTCGCATGGTATGCTGTGATAACCGCAGACTGGTTCACAATTTTACGTAGCATATAAAGTGCATATGCTGACTGGTTTAATTTACTGCATACAGTTTCTACATGGTATTTCCAGTTCAAATTGCAGTCAACATGGAGACCCAAAAATTTCGCATTTGTCACTTCTTTCACAGTATGTCCATTAAAGTTTATATTTAAGTCAGTTACATATTGTTTTTTATTTTTGAATGTCATTAGATTCGTTTTATCTAAATTTATTAGTAGGTCATTTCCCCTTAACCATGTTATAATGTTTTTGAGAGTCAAGTTTATATTTTTTTCTAGATCAGTTTTGCTTTTGCTCGTGAACATAACTGTACTATCATCAGCATACAATACCATATTTTGCTTAGTTATTTTAGGCAAGTCATTTATATAAATAATAAATAATATCGGACCCAATACACTGCCTTGCGGAACTCCTTGGGTGGCAGTTAGGTATCTAGATGAATACACAGTTTCTTTTTTTGTTATTCGACATATTCTTTTAATTTGCGTGCATTGTTTTCTGTCCCAGAGATACGATTTTAAAAGGTTTAATATATTCCCTCTGGCCCCATAAGCCTCTAGTTTTTTTAGTAAAATGTTATGATTTACATAGTCAAATGCTTTTTGGAGGTCCATAAACAGAGCAGAAGCCATTTCTTTCTTATTAAGGCCAGTCATTATGGTTTTCAGAAAATTGAAAATAGCTAAGTTCACACCTTTGTTTTTGCGAAAACCTACTTGAGCTTCATGAAATATTTTGTTGGTATCAAAGAAAGAACACAAACTTTTGGCAATTACTTTTTCATATATTTTAGATAGTATAGGTATAAGAGCTATAGGCCTATATGAATTAATGTCCATTCTATCATTCTTTTTAAACAGTGGTCTAATAATAGTCTGTTTTAGCCTAGACGGAAAAACCCCAGATACAATACTTAAGTTTACCAAGAAGCTTAATACAGGAGATATAATATTTGATACTGATTTTATGATGGATGTTGAAATATCATCGTAACCAGTACTACTTGTATTTTTTAATGATGTTATAATTGTTTCAATGTCATATGTAGTTGCGGGTTTCATAAATAAAGAGTGAATATATTTATTATGGCAGCTCAATTGTTTATAGGAATTTAATGAGTCTCCATCTGAATTTGAAATAGCTTTACTGGTATAGAATTCATTAAAAGCTTCCGCAATCGTATATGGATCCGTAATGATAGTACCTTCTATATTTATTTGTTCAATTTGTTGTCTGGGTATATTGTGCTTCTGATCATTTATGACTGCCCAAGTCGCTTTCGACTTATTAATCGCAGTTTTTATTTTGTAGTCATTTTGTGATTTTCTTGTTAATCTTACTATATTATTGAAGCGTTTAGAGTAGAGTTTAAATATTCTTTTATTTGATTCATTGGGGTGTTTTCTATATCGCCAAAGCAAACTACGTTTTCTTTTTGAGCATGTTCTAATACCATTTGATATCCATTTATTTTTTTTATGAGAGTCAATTTTTACCTTTTGTGCTGGGAAACATAAATTATAAAATAGAGTAAACAGATCATGAAATGTATCAAATGCTGTATCGGGGTCTTCATTATTATAGACATCGTTGAAGGACAGTGATTTTAAACAATCTTTAAATTTATCAACGTTTTGCAAATCTTCTAAATATTTTGTATTCAACAAGCAATGAACTCACCATCAGTGATACAAGTCGTGCTTTGCCATATTTCTTGGCACCACTTCAGAACGGCAGAGGTTTTATTGAAAATGTAAACTATCGTTTACGGTATCGAGCTGTTATGCCTTTAAAAGGTTCGCGTTTCGGAACTTGAGCTTCTAATTTTTTTTGGGCAACGCAACATTTTAGAGCAGTAGTATTTTAAGTATTTATGGTAATTTCTAATATAGAACTATATCTATTGCTAAATCAGAACCTACCACGGACTTCCTGCCGTAAATAGTTTTACTATAATAATGTTGATAGATCAATAACTATGAATATAATGTATGACCGTTTTAAAATGCATAGTCCCCATCTCTTCATCTTAAAAACAGTGTCTTATGTGCATGATTCTAAATAAAGTAGGCACATAACATGGACATTTATTTCGAAATTCTATATCTAGTTTCTCTTTAAACAATTAGTGCACTGCTCAGAGTGCAGCTCAGCAAAGATAATTTCATTCATTCTAATTCGTACACGCGTATTTGTGGTATTTTCACGTCAACTCTAGAATAGTCTGCAAGATTGTAAGCAGTGGCTCATGTTAAAGGACAGTTAATTTGATTACCAACAAATGATACTGGAGATCCAGGTAAGCTTTATCCTACCTCGTATATGAACCACTAACTGATGAGCACATTTTTGATAGATAGATAGAAATTATATAAAAACTTACAATTGGCGGCCTTATCACTAAAAAGCAATCTCTTCCAGGCAACCAACACATTATATACAGAAAATTTTGCGCAAACTATTGGGATCGTTTTACGTCATCATTATTTAATAATAATTGATATACAACAATTTACAATTTATTGTAATTATGTCCTTACCATCAGAGCTTGGTGGCGGATCAGTTTGGAACAGACTCTCTCTAGTTTGGCACCCAGATTCCTTTGTATCTGGTGCTCCAACTGAGACATCTCTTATCTCTTTCTTTGGCCTAACCTCTTCTCTTTCACTCTCCTTAATTCTGCTCCTTATTGATTCCTCCTTTCTACTCATATCACTTCTTCTTGTTCTGCCATTACGTTCTATTCTAACTTCTTGCTCAACCGGAACGCTGTCTACTTCTCTTCTCCAGGGCTCGTCTTCAAGATCCAAATGAGTTTCATGAATGTAGTCGGAGGAGTCTATACTTGATGCCTGTAATTTAAGACTTAATTATTTATTTTCATTAAATCACAATAAAGGTATATTTATATCAAGTAGGCAGAAGGAAGGGTTAATCCTGCTAATGAAGAATATCTTACCATATGCTTAGAGAGGCTTCTTTGTTGTTTGTACATTTCGTTGGTGTGGTTTTCTCGCTCCAAGCTAGCCCTAGGGTGACTGTCTCGTTGCAATCTCTTTGGATCCAGCGTCAAGTGACTCAATGTGTCCAGTCTATCTTCACAAGATTGCTTCAAATGTTCCTGAGTGACATATACTATCGTTATCTTTAACACATAACTTAAAAGTTAGTTCTACTGTTTCCCAAACTTTGGAATTCCTATTAGAATTTTGGTGGAACGCCATATGACTGAGTACATCTCGAGATTTATTATTCCCAATACTGGTAATAATGGTATTTAATTACATTTATTTGTCCACTCACCTTGATTATCTTATGATCTTGATACAACTTGCGTATGCATTTGAACAAGAAAACGAAGCTCATACTCGATAGGATCAGACAAAATATGATTAGAATCACTAGAATATGAGTCTGCGTAATTGCGGAGGCAGCTTTGTCCTGGAAAAAAGATTTGATCTAGGTGTTAACTGACCAAAATCTAAGAAATTATAAAGAACATTTAACAAGATAAATAACATACTACGTACAGTTAACTAGTGTTGCTGTAATTATCTACTAAGTTAAACGTCGTCTTTTTTGTAAGTTAATATTATGCATTTCAATACCAAAAGTCTCATGAATTTATTTTAAAATGCCATCAGAGCGTGGCCATCAAAAATTCAACTAAAAATTATTTCAAGATGTGATAATGTCCGTTGGATAATATGATACTCACGTTACATTTTTCGTCTTCGTCGTTTTTCAGTCTGCAATGGGCCACGTTGTCACATTTCAAGATCGGCGCTATGCACGTATTGTCTTCGCAGTCAAATTCCGTGGGCAAACATTTTTCTGAGAGTAAAAAAAGAAAGTAAATCATATTTTTCTCAGATATACACGACTGCACTAAAAGCCACAAAAAATGGACTGCTTTAAAGACTATGAACTCATTTTATCAAGGAGTTTCATCCAAATCATCTTAAGATTTATTTGTTGTCAACCACATATTACCACATTCATGAAATTAAAAAGAAATTCTTTAAAATAAATTGTTAATTTCAAAGTCATAGTTAAAATGAATCATCATTAATAATTTTACCTTCTTTGGTGGTATCCAGAGTCCGAAACGCATTGTAATAGGCGGCGAATGAAGTTCCGTCTTTGGCTGCCTTGGTGACGTATAGCCTGATATGCATTATGTTGGGCTTCTCATCGTCTGCTTTGGTGCTTACTGAGTTTGACACTGTACCACAGAAGTAGGCTAATCTGTAAAGGAAACAATTTATATAGATAAACAATAATTAAGACATTTACGAGTAAGTTTCATTTTGTCTTTTTGTGGGGTTTTTTCATTTATTTTGTTTAGGTCACGATGGACATTTATAAATCGTCGGCATATTATTCATAAAATTTATGTGATGCACCATAAGACCAGCACCGGTTCGGACGGGACCACTGCTGAGAACGGGCAAGAAACTTAAAGACATTTGTGATTACTGCTTCGTTCCCTTGTGAAGTTATGTGATGATAATAATATAGCTTGAAGCTCAATAAATAAATATCCTTGGACATTTCACGCAACGCCATCTCGTCCCAAGCTAAGCAACTTAATGCTTGTGTTATGGTAACGAGATGGATGATAAACTACTTATATAATTTTTTTTTTGTAAATACATACATATTATAGATAGAAAATGACACCCAGACTCCGAGCCAGTGCCTTTGGTTTAGACAAAGACACTTGCCCGACCCCGGAATCGAACCCGGGACCCGTTGATCCAAAGGCGGCACATCTAACCACTAGACAACAATAAACAAGTCCAATTACAAAAATCTGGTCAGTTAGGTCAAAACGACTATTTAAATACTTATTGGTATATATAAGTTAATATTATAACTGCCAGAGGCCATCAGGTAATAGAGTAAAAAATACCTTGAACTCAACTCCAGTACAGATCCAAAAACTTCAATGAGATTTTCATGACATTCATTCGGTTTTGCCAAAGAAAACTTTGAAAAATTTAGGTATATCTGAAACAAACGATTTAAATAAATAAGATTATGGCCATTCAGTCTGTAACACTAAGCCTTCTACTCCTCTAGTTCTTTTATTAGTCACCCTGTAATATCTAAGTCACCGTGTAGTCACCCCATACGTTTGTGTAGGGTATAAAATGGATACTACTACATAGCCCAGTTGCATGGAGGGTAATTAGCCTATCCGTATCAGGTTTTCCTTCTCTTGCTAGGTTTTCGGCCTTATCCCTATTTCCTTCTGTCGGCTCTTGCGACACCCTCATGATGGAATGGGGTGCTGGCAATATTTATTTCGGGTACAACACGGACAGATGGATAACTTGGATACAATGGATAACTAAATTTCAAATAGTTCGCGATACCGACGATGATATACGACCCTGTGTTCACAAATTAAACATTTAACATTAACTTATTTTCTGAAGAATTTAAGCAAAACGGATATACGAGGGTGAATCAAAAAATTCTTAGAAGTGCATAATTCACCTTGAACCTTGAAGCGTAATTCACCTTGAAGACCTACGTACCTTTCTATCTTCGGGAACTTTTATCGTCCAAAGCACGTCTAGGGCCTGGCTGGACCCACCAGTGCAGTCGTCACTAATGTCAGCTGAATCGATTTCACCATATTCCTCATCTAGCGTTACGAAGCAGGCTGGTGGTATACGATCTGAAACAATAACAAGAAAAAACATGTTATTTAGTAAGGTTTTCATTGTTTTTTTTAGGACATATGTGTCGATTAATTTGGCCCTTTATATTTTAGAAGCGAAATTATCATTAGTTAAAGTTTATCTTTTCTATCCTACCTTCTCTTCATTTTTATATATTTATTTACTAGTATTACTACACAGCCCATAAATGACCCACCCTGGCTCTCTTATAACCTGTCCTTCATTGGCATAGGGTTTAATTTCAATCATCTCTTGCGGCTAGGTATTCGGTCTTGCCATTTCCTTTTGTCGGCTCTTACGAGGCCCTAAGGATGGAATGGGGTGGCACCATACGGGCAATCTGATCGTTTAATTGCAATTAAAACTTTGTTAAGGAACTAAAAGGAATCTGAGATCTATCTCGCGTCATATGAGTCAAAATACTGTAAGCAGTTCTTTAAAATGCCTCTGAATTAGGTATAACCTGTATCGGCCCCTGGTGTATGCACAAAGACAATTGCCCGACCCCGGAATCAAATTGCATATCCGTGGACCAAAGCCGGCACATCCAACATTATCGAAAGCTTAATAAATATTCTGTTCTTTTCACTTACGGCTAGACGCCTGTTTAAAGTTTACTTTTATCTTGAACCCTTCGTATTCTATCGTGTCATCTGAACGGAACTTCAGCCAGGCGTTGGGTCCAGATGTGGTCATTTGTCGAGGAAAGGCAGTCCCGCACACTTTGTCGATCAGCTTAGAGTAACCGAAGAGGCCGTCGCGGATCTAAAAATATGTTCAGTGGTAGTAACTAAACACCTTGGATGGGTAGCTGATTTAATATATATTGTTTCATCAACCCATTCTGCAGTAGATAAGTCGTAGAAGATGGCCTACTACTAAGATGGATACACGAAGAGACAAGTATTCGATTACTGTTTGTTTGCCACATGATGTGTCTAGTGCCGTCAACCATGTGGTTTTGTTGTTATTCAACATGAAGATGCATTTTAAAATACTTACTTCCAAGTAGTCATATGTACACTCTGGATGTGATTCGATGCGGAACATATCGACAAACGTCAATTCTATCACCATGTCATCGGACGTAGCTGAAATATATGAAAAACAAAAATTGGATACACTATTTCATATATTAATACCGTTGGGTCACAAATAAATTTTGGATTTATTGAATTACGTAAACAAAATTTACCTGAAACTTATCCAAAATTATCCGAAACTAAAAAGAAACTTTATTCATGTATCTTTTAAGTAAGTGGAGGTCTCTATATGATTCTACCGTAAATCATATCTACATTCACACGAGGTCAGCTAGACAGGGGTCTCCCCCTATCCAAGAAATCAGACTTTCTATACGAAGAATTATATAAGTCACTAAGAAAAGAGAGTTGGAGGAAAGGTTTTATATGTTCGTAAAATGGTTCAATATTTCTATGAAATCTAAAGAAAATCTTTTGATATGTTGTATCCGCCAATAATATCAATATCAGCACAAATAAACTGGATATGAGCACTAGTGAAGTAAACAGCAGTAAATAACATCGATTGCTCATTGTCAGTGAGTTATTAGATCCTAGAGGAAAGTAGCGTTATGTGTTTACTAGATTGATACTCTAAGGGGGAGTATTTGAGTTAATGGCTACGTTACCAAGTTAAACAAGTTTCGTAACGAGGATAATAGTAGTTTTATTGGTGTTAGGAGTCATTTTTGATATATTAAGAGTGGAGTAAAGTGTTCTGCGGCTGCGTGGGCTTCAAACCTCCGCTTAAAGTATGTGTTACTCGGGAATGAAAGTGTCAAATTCAAACCTTTTCAAGCCAATGTTTTGGTACCGTTTATTAAAACCACCGAAAAATTTTCACAGTTTGATTTTGAGCATAATTTTAAATTAAAAAACAAAATTGCTTTTTAATAATAGTAAAGATAAGTAGAGAATCCATTTCCAATTTCAATGTAGTTAGTTGTCTTTGTTGGAATCCTAAATAGTTTAAATAAATAAATAATCCTAAATAAATAATTTATTCGAATAAAATCATTTAGATTTTTGATTTTGAATTAAATTTGCAATCAGGAGTTTTCTAAATATTTTGCAATGTTCAATATCTTTGAATAGCCAATCAATTGCAGACAATTGCTGATTTTATTATTATTAGGTTATTTACTACATATGTTAACTTACCATTGATTTGAATTACACAATTTGAGTTATTGTTGTATGTTTTCGAGTCTTTTCGATGAGGATGCATAATAAATTGCCCTTGCTGTTTTGGGTTGTACGTAAAGAATTCACAATTATCTTCATCATCACGCTTAATTCTTCTTTTGCTTTCTATTACATCTTCCTTGAGCTCCTTGATATTCAGCTGATTCAAACTTTGTACTTTTTCCCTTCCTTCTTCATAGTTATCTTCGACAACATTACTTTCATAAATTTCATCATACTCTTTGACACTTGCGTTTAAATCTAATTTAGGAGTGTTTGTTAAAATATTCCTTTTAACGTCCTTACTTTTACTATTAGCTGCCATAACATCAAATATTCTAATACCTCTATCAGTTATGCCTAAATTCATCCTATTAGATTTACTCTTATCTATATCAACATTAAAAACATTTTCATCATAATTAATATAATTTCTGTACAAATTTTTGGTCCATAGTTCCATGTCTGGTTTTAATTCATTGGCCTCTGGTGCTTGCTTCATACTTGTCAGTGTGTCGTCATGATCAGCTGTATTCTCTAATGCAGTGGTGCTGATGGAACACACTGTAAACAAAAGAGTTATGATTAATATTTTAATACAGTGTCAATGTTTTGCAACCGTGTTTTAAAGCCCCGCCGACAATGTGAGATGTAGGATACCAAATATTTTTTGGGTATTTTGTTTAGCTTTGTATATCAGGCTTTAAAGATGTTCATAGATTTGAATAATGGGCCGTAATGTATTGAAATTTCTAAATAGAAGGTATAAAAGCGTGTCATGGAAATCTTTTAGATAACTTTCAAATGGAAAAATATTTTATTTCAAAAAAGTGTTTTCCACAGAACTGTAACCGTTTTATTCCAGAATGCTTTGAATTTTTTCATTCACAAAAGAATGCTCACAAACTGTATTATGGTATTATACCTTTTTCAACCGGCTGCAAATAGGAGGAGGTCCTCAATTTAGTTATATGTTTTATTTTAATGTTTGTTATCGCATGCAAGTTCCAGATTAGTCCCAAGTTAAAAACAAGTTTTGTATTTTGACAGTTTGACATAAGTAATGATGAAACCATCACCATAAGGATAGACCACGATGGATTTAGAATAATGTCACCAACAATCCTAAGACTGTTGCAAGAGGCGAGTAAAAGATCGCAAAAGGTAAGGTAAGGCGAAAGAAAAGATTGAAATGAAGCCCTGTGCCAATCCATTCAGCGAGCGTGGCTCAAAAGGCTTCATTCCCTCCTGTAATTGGAGAGGGTTGGAATCAGCAGTGGGATTTTTACGGGCTGTCCATAATGGACCTTTTCTAGACCTTTGTTTATCAAAGCCCCTCCAATTTCATGAAAGGAAATTAATGTAACCCTTGCAGTATTTTATTTTATTTAGCACACCAACAGTACAATTACAAATACACATAAAAATAACACAAATAAAGTTCTCTTGTAAAGTAATTGTACAAATTATAGGTATGCATGGCATTGGTAAAATTTTAAAACAAAAAGATAACAGTGTACACGATTAAGAGTAAATCTACTTATTTAAAACTAAATTACATAATTTGGCAAACTCAAGACAACTGCTATATTTTATTATTATTTTCAAATAGTTTCAAGAGGAAGCGCCTGTAGGACATGAATTGACTTATTTTTCATCTCATTCCTTTGCAGCTAGGTTGTATTCGTGCGTTTGTTAGGACACTGCAAAGTGTCTGAAACGTTGGGAATAAAATAAAATAAAACGATCATAACCGTGAAGCCATCAATTCTTGCAACCTCTTATTACCGTCAGTATGGAACGGGTTGGTGACATTATCTGTGCTACATTCGTCAACACCGCTAGACTTAACATGTCTGACTTGGTAGGGAGATTTTCATAGAATAAAATGGAAAATCCTTTTCTCGCTACGTTTCAAAATTATTATGTGTAGAAACTTTGGACTTGGCTGGTCTGAAAATTATTTATGAAGGCAATCTTGCCAGCGCATGCACGATAACGCAGTGTTAAAACGTATAAGTATATTATTTTTTATGAACAGGGAACGTAAATTGAGACTACCTCATGGTAAGTGGATACTGTGAATGAATGGCCAGACTCTATAGTGTTAGGTTATTTATTAGCATTCAGCCGTTATACAAAGTAGCGTAATAACTGGTAGCTACTACTACTTACTACTATTTGTCCGTGTCGTGACGGATTTAGAATACACAATGTCATCAACCCATGCTGTCCTGAGGGTGTCGGAATAGGTGACTAAAAGAACGCAAGAGGTAGATCACCTAGCCGCAAGAGAAGGAAAACTTGATACAGACCCTGTGCCAACTCGTCTTGCCAGTGTGGCACAGTAGGCTACTTTCCCTCCATGGATTTGGAGGCGGCCCGACTCAGTAGTGGGTCATTTATGGGCTGAAACGACGACGACTACTACTACTCAACCCACATATAACTCAGGCCTTCTCCAGTTACATGCAGTCACGCCTATTCCCGCAGGGGTAGGCAGAGATCACATACTTCCACTTGCTACGATCCTGGCTCACAACTTTCGCTTCATTCACTTTCATCAACCTCTCCATGCATGCTCGTCGGTTCAGGGTGCTTCTAACCTGACCTTTATTTAAGACATCACCTATATGGTCATGGAATGTCCTTCTAGGCTTGCCCCTTCCAACGTTCCTATTCACACTCCCGTTATATATTTCTTTTAGTCTACTTTCACTCATCCTCTCGATACGATCAAACCATCTAAATATACCTTTTTCAATTCTAGTCACTACATCTACATTACATGGAGGGTAATAAGCCTATTGTGCCACGCTGGCCAGACGGGTTGGCACAGGTTTGTATCAAGTTTTCCGTCTCTTACGGCTAGGTTATCGGCCTTGTCATTTACTTTTGTCGGCTCTCACGACACCCTCAGGATGGAATGGGATGGTGACACTCTATATTCTAAATCCGTCACCACGCGGAATAAAAAACAGACAAAGTTCTGACAATAACAAAATGTAATTTTATTTTTATCATGAATACTCTAAATGCCAACATGTTTCTAAATTAACTTCTTCAAACAGAAAGGCTTAATATAAAATTCATAATGCCTTGTCCATGTTGATTGCTTACTAACGGCCACCCGCTGCTTTATCCGGGTGGATTTCTATTATGTTAGTCATGTCGTTGTCATGTCAAAACATTTGGTGCCATTGCCGAGGGTCGGTTGGCTCGGGCATTAGAAGGTTACTATTGTTGACTAGATCTGGCTGTTGTTTGGCCCTTTGCTCTCACACAACTGTCATAACAGCCCTGTACCTAAAAATGGCGATCTACAAAGAGAAACTCTTTTCTTGCCGGCTCTTCTCTGTGGAACTGCATTCCGAACCGATGGTACACGGAAAATATTAAATTCTATTTTGTTGTTTGACTTGACAAAAGAGCTCTAATGACTCAACTTGCTTAATTGAGTTTTGAATTGTTTTTGAATTAGAAATTAAATATTGAAAGAATGAACAACATTTTGTACTAGGGGCATTCTCATACTCATAATTCAGTGTTCATGGACAAAATAAATGATTTGACTTGGATGCCGCGAGTGACAGCTCTTAGGTAAGCGACGCGATTAGTGAATTCGCTCACGCTTATGAGATGCGTTCCATGCTCTTTACTTTTATTGTATGGGCCCTCCATTATGGCTCATGCATTTATTTTGGGGTCGATAATTTAAGGGGAAAGGCAAATGGCAATTGCTGTTGCTTTTGAATCCTGCTAACATTACAGGGTGTTCCAAAACGCCTCTAGCCATCCTATGTGAGAGTATAGAGCTATGAAAGTAGCAGTTCTCTGTTTAAGTAGATTTTCAATTTTTATCGGTTTTATCGCATGTTTACATAACTTTATAATTGACGTTTCGAATGCTTTGCAGCAGTGGGTTGTTACGACTTCCTCAGGATGGAATGGGGTGGGGACACTATGTATACTAAATCCACCACACGGTCGCGCTCTCAATATATTATTTTTATTTATATAGATAGAAACACACAAAAGTAACGATTGAACATAATATTAAAGTGCGTCTTAATTGACACATCGCGGATCCACTTAGGTCTTTTCTGACGAATTTTTCAGGTCCATTGATTTTAGCGCAGAATGAAAGATGAATAAATTAGTGCTTCTTTAGCCCGGGGCGAGCCTCTCGGGACACGCCCCACTACCCGCGACTAGGGATGGGACACAGATAAGACTACACGAGACTTTTCGAGATTATCTACTACTAATACTACTCAGCCCATAGACGACCCACTATTGAGTTGGAACCCCCTTTTACGTGGAGGGTAATTAACCTACTGGGCCATGCTGGCCAGACGGATTGGCACAGGGTTTCATATCAAGCTTTCCTTCTCATGCGGCTAGGTTATCAGCCTTGATACTTTGCTTTTGAAACCCTTAGGGTCCGTATGGTGACCGATTCAGAATACACAATGTCACCAACCCATATCATCTTTAGGGTATCGTAAGAGGCGACTAAAAGAACGCAAGAGGCAGATCACCTAGCCCCAGGAGAAGGAAAACTTGATACTAACCCTGTGCCAACCCGTCTTTCCAGCGTGGCATAGTAGGCTAATTTAAATTTGGAGGAGACCTGACCCAGTAGTGGGTGATTTATGGGCGGAAACGACCCTTAGGGTATAATAGGGTGATGACATTATGTATTCAAAATCTTTCACGTTTAAACACAGCAGCTAACACTGGTGTTTACAGAAATGGCAAATCTCATGAAGCCACATAATCTCGATGGTTCGTTTAACCAGCTCAGATCCATAATATTTTCGGTCTATCAAAATAATTAACTCTCGGAAGTAAAATGACGAGTGTCCCATCCCTACACCCCGCCAGACATCAAACGTCGCGCCGTATTTTCACAACAAGCACGCCACTAGTTGAGACTTACTAAAACTTGATCCAAACTTTATGTCATAACTCACAGCACAGTCTTTTTAAGGCTTAACGAAGAAAGCAGTATCGTGTAATATTTTTACAATCATTATCATCATCATTCTAGCCGATAGACGTCCACTGCTGGACATAGGCCTCCCCCAAGGATTTCCACGAACGCCAGTTCTGAGCCGCCCGCATCCATCGCTTTCCGGCCACCTTAACCAGGTCGTCGGACCACCGTGTGGGAGGCCTACCAGCACTGCGCTTTCCGGAACGCGGTCGCCACTCGTGGACTTTTCTGCCCCTCGGGCGTCAGTCCTGCGAGCTATGTGCCCTGGCAATTGCCACTTAAGTTTGGCAATCCGGTGGGCTATGTCAGTGACCCTGGTTTTCCTGCGTATCTCCTCAATTCTGATTCGATCTCGTAGGGAAACTCGGGGAATAGCTCTCTCCATTGCCCTTTGGGTGACTTTGAGCCTTCCGATGGAGCCCATAGTGAGCGACCACGTCTCTGTTCCATTATGTCATCGCTGGCAACAAACATTGATCGAAGACTATTGTTTTCAAACACTGCGGTATTGAAGAAGACCTTTCGCAGCTTCCCGAACGCTGCCCAGCCGAGTTGAGTCCAACGATTGACCTCTTTCTCGAAGTAGGACTTCTATAACTGGACAGTCTGTCCCAGGTAAATAGAATTGTTTACATTGTTATTGCATAAATGCAATGTCTATACTGGTTATGGAGTTAGAATCGGTACTTAGTGTCACCATCCGGTTCTTCCCTGAGGGTGTCATAAGAGCTGCCAGTGAATGAAGATTATCTACTAGTTCTCAACTCATAAAGCCTCCCCCAACTGTATGGAGGGTAATAAGCCCACTTTGCCAGCTGTCTAGACGGTTTGGTATAGACTTTGGCCGGACAGTTTGGTATAGGGTAGGTTTTCGCCGTAATCATTTTCTTTATCATCTCTTGCGACAGCCTCAAGACGAAATGGGGAGGCGACACTATTTATTCTAAATCCTTCACCACACGGAATAATAATAAATATGAGATTACCTCTGGCCAATTGCCGTCTGGCTTGACAATTTGATCATTTTTGACCTTAAACTGAACCGATTTTGATAAAATATGTTACATTTGCTCATAAATGACCCACTGCCGAGTCGGGCCTCCTCTCTTCACAGGGAGGGCAATTAGCCCACTATTCCAACGGCCAAATGAGTTAGCACAGGGTTTCGTATCAAGTTTTCCTTCTAGTTTTCACCTTTTGTCGGCTCTTACGACACGCTCAGGATGGAATGGGGTGGTGCCACTATGTATTCTAAATCTGTCACTACACGGAATTGTATAGATATAGCATGTATGTAATAGCATGGTTAGCATACCGACTATTTAAAAAGGCTCATATTAACTGCTCAAATGCATTTCTTATTTACGCTAGGAACTTTAGCTTCATAACCCAACATCGCCAAGGAGTTAACCCCACTAAATTTGCTCCCGTAAACCCCTTATGACACAATGGCGATTAAAATAAGCTTTATGGGGCATATCTCGACATTGTTATGGGACTTAGAGACGAAAAGTGGCGGGTGTAAGGGGAGCTGTAATGGGGCAGTTTTACTTAAGTTTTATTACTAGAATAGCAGCGTTCCGCGGCTTTGCACGCGTAGTTTCTGACCCGTATTACTCCACATACTTTTCATCCCCTCTTGACCTGGACCACGAATCTGCTAATTCTCTAAAGTCCACGTGCTTTTGATTGTGGATTCTGACAGTTTTTTACCCAAATTACTCGAATCAAATCAAAAATTATTTAATGAAGTTGGCTCATTAGATAAATTTTGCTAGTTATACCAAAAACAAAATTTAAAAATTACAAATTCAGCTTTTACCGTTCACTGCCGTTTCGGAATGCAGCACTCCAGAGAAGAGCCGGCAAGAAACTCTGTAGTAATTTTTTTTAGATCGCCAGTCGTATTATTTATTTTGTTTATGACACAATGGACAATTACAAATTGTCAACGCATTAATAAAAATATACAAAGCAAAGTAATATATTATAGTTTACCACCAGTTCGAACTGCAGAAGTGGTAAAACAGTCATAGAGCTTGTCATTTTTTTTTATACTTAGCAGTCCTAATTAATATTTATTTCCCCAACAATTTCCATATAAAAACTGTACTATAAATCCGGAAGGCGTCAACTTAAACGTGAATATTAGAACAAAACAAAATAAACTTGACTAAAACGTCCTTGGTCCAGTGAGCCGACCAACCCGAAACAGCAGCACCTGTTCTCAAGTACAACGCATGTGACAGCCATCGATCTCCGCAACCATATTAAAGGGAAGTGACCGATCCGTCACATGTCGCTACCGCTGTTCAGAGTATTTTGGTGAGCATGACCACTCACAAAACCAAAGCCAGATTACCGGTAAAGAAATGCTAAAGTAGCATATGAAAAGCATAGAGAAGAATATTACCCATCCAACGCCCAGTTAAGAAAGCATAGCTTGGGTTAGCCTGCTAATTCGGGGACTTGGTCTAGGGGTTTGATGCGCCACCTTTGGTACAACGGGTTCCGGGTTCTATTCGTGGGTCGGGCAAGTTTTTGTGTAAACCAGAGGCACTTGCTCTGAGTCTAGGTGTTATTATTAACAGAAAATATGATACAAAGAGTGTCCCTGGAGTTTCTTGCCTGTTCTTCTCTATAGGGTCTACTTTTTGGAACAAGCAACTAGCTTCGTAAATTCACTTTCGACCTTTCAAAAACACCTGTAAATAGGTTCGATTGAAATAAATGATATGAGTTTGAGATGAGTTTATTTGTGTCTGTAAAATACATGTTTGTAAACTGCTCCGCGAGACAGATCTCCGTTATAAAAAAAGGGTTCTAGAATAGGTACTTTCTTCGGGGATGAGTCAATGATGATGATAGTAATTCTATTCAATGCGCGGCTTTCCTAAGCTCTCGTACAAGCTTTGTAAGCTGAATTTAATAAAACCTGGAGCGGGGCCAAGCGCCATCTGGTGTGGAGATGCGTAATCACAAACAGGTCAAACCAAACATCTAGCATAGTTACATTTGTATGTATTTGTGTAGGCGTTAGGTCACACAAATATGGAGGGATATTTATAAGGAAAGGAGATTCTACTGCGAATATATTTGTGGACATTACACCTAAACCTATTTTGATGAAATTTGGTGTACAGAGACCCGAGATGGTGTCCGAGATGGAGAATCCACCATCTCGGATCAGAAGGTCTCCCGATTGGAGAGGTATGATCAGCAGACTCTTACAGCTTCCTGAGGATAGACTCCTTCTTACTCTCTTTTTTAATCTCACAACAATCTAGATTTGTTCATGTGGTGACGTATTTAGAATACATAGTGTCATGACCCCATTCCATCGTGAGGGTGTCATAATAGGCGACGGAAGGAATTTACAAGGCAGAAAACCCAGCCGCATGCCAGGGAAAACTTGATATGAAACCCTGGACCGTCTGAAGCGTGGCACAGTAAGCTATTTACCCTCCATGTTATGGGAGGAGGCCCGGCTGAGTTGTGGGTAATTTATGGATGGAGTAGGTGTTCCCTGCTTTCTCACCCGGAGGCTAGTTTCCATCCAACAGGGGGCATACCCTGATCCCATACATTTGTTTCTCTATTCTACCAACACACGCGTTACTAAAGGCACTTTGCAACAGATTCCACAACTGCAAGTTGCTACTAATACTACTAAACAGCCCATACATTACCCACTGCTGAGTCGGGCCTCCTCCCAGCACTGGGAGGGTTAATTAGCCTACTGCGTCACCATGGCCAGACGGGTTGGCACAGGGTTTTGTTTCAAGCTTTCCTTCTCTTGCGGCTAGGTTTCCGGCCATGTCATTTCATTTTGTCGGCGCTTACGACACCCTCAGGATGGAATGGGGTGGTGACTCTGTTGTTGTAGATCTAAATCTACAACAAATCTAACAGAGTAAATGATATAAATAACATATAAGCAAGAATTCTTGAAGTAAACTTATATTTCAAACGCACAATATAAAGTCACAGTTTTCAGTTCATAATGAAGTGACATGACACTTTTTTTTAAACCATAAATGAGTTGTATCAATTTATAAATCGCAACCATACTCTTTATTACTCCCACTTAAATTTAAAAACTCATTTATGTATACCGAGACACTAAACAACTAAAGCTAAATGTAAAACAAAACAGACCCACATTTTCATGTACTAAAAACCTAAAACCAATGTTTAGCACTGAACTTCCAAGCTAGTTTAGCTTCAACAATGGCTTGTCTCTTACAGAAGAACATCTATAACACTTCATGTTATGATCATCTTTCTTCCTCACAAATATATGATTCAATTTTCTAGAATTCAAATCTCTTGCTAAGTCAGAATCTGCACATCTCATTGATTCATTTTCGCCTTCATAAACAGCTCCCACTGCCTCTATACTATATGGA
Source organism: Clostera curtula (assembly GCA_905475355.2). Lineage (NCBI taxonomy): Eukaryota > Metazoa > Arthropoda > Insecta > Lepidoptera > Notodontidae > Clostera > Clostera curtula. The sequence goes on along the minus strand of FR997818.1, from coordinate 426,023 downwards.
AAATGAATAGATTTCTCTGACTTCTTTTTAGATTTTTCTACATTAACATTGGAAGATAAACTATCGGAGTGGTTACACTCTTTTCTATCTTGCTTCCATATATGGTCATCTGTATCATTCATCACCTCTTGGCCCATCACAGGAAGACTAATCTCTGTGTAATTCACATCATCATTTCTCTTGGTCATATCATTTTGAAGAAAATTTAATATAGGCTTCGATTCTTCTTCTTCATTCATGTCAATTTGTATGAAATGTCTTTTTCTCTCTGGTACACTTTTCTCATCAAATTTTACATCTCTGCCTATAAAAACCTTCTTTGTTGTCATGTTACACATTCCCATTCTTGACGCTGATAGCTCCTCAATCAGTCCACATACGTCACTATTGATAATGTCACCTGGTTTCAACGCTTCTCTAGAAGATTTCATAGACGGTAATCTTGACTGTTTCCCATACTGACATGTCATATTTATTATTTCATTGACGTTTAAATGTCCTAGTCTTTCATGCCATATCTTTATATCGTATTCCACTGCATTACAATTTTCTTGTACAATTGCTCTTATTTTCAGTTCATATAGATTATTATGTTTCAATTCAGCCATCATAACTATACGTCTGTCTTTCAACAAAACTGCATTTTTATTTTCTTTTACAATTATATAGCCTTTACTAGCTGCTGCACCTTCTGAAAATAAATTTCTTCGTAAATCCGGTACGTATAGAACATTGTGCAGGATACCTTTCTCCCACTGTCCGTTGGCGTATCTTTCGATTAATACTGAACCATATCCTTCTACTTTCAAATCAGATTGGTTTCCTAATTTGACATATCTGTTCCCCGTCTTGTGATACTCGTTGAAAAACTCACGTCGGAATGACATATGAACCGAAGCTCCACTATCTAAAATCCATTCGTGTTCAGAGGTCATTGTATACTCTGTATTAAACGCTAACATAGTTCCTTCTTCGTCGGACTTGCGCATAGACTTCTTAGGTGCCGTGCATTCTCTCGCGAAATGTCCTCTTTTATTACAGTTGTAGCATATAAAGCGATGACTTGACTTCTTTTGACTATACTGATCAGTTGACTTCTTTTTTTGAAGTTCTTTTTAGAAGTCAACAATGCTATCTCACTGGTGCTAGATTCATTTATTAAGCTAGCCTCTTCATCAATCAAACGTGAAGTGAGATTCTGTATAGTTTGACTCACAGGATCTAGAGACAACCAAGCTTGTCGTAGAGATCTATATGTGGCGGGTAACGTACTGAGTATTTTAGTCATTATCGCAGTATCACTCAGCTCTTCACCACAGTCCTTCATCTGTCTTGCCAGATTTTCTACTTTTGAGACATGCTGCGCCATGGAATCTCCCAAACTATACGCATACTGGTAAAACTTTTCATGAACAATCATTTTATTGAATTCCGACTTATGCTCATAGATTGCCTCAAGTTTCATCATAATTTCTTTCGCAGTATTACAGTTCTCTATCAAAGATATTTGATTTAAATCCATTGACGATGTCAAAATAAACATAGCCATACCATCATTTTTGTTCCATTGTGCAATTTCTTTAAGGTCCTCCGGTTTAGGGGTTTCAAAGTCTAATCCCTTCGCCCGCAACGCACATTTCACCTGGAACTTCCATTGTCGGAAATTTCTGCCGTCAAACTTCTCTATTTTAGAATTTGCGACGTCCATGATGAAAAATGTCCGGCGCCTATGTGACTTTTTTACGTAAGACTGCTCTTTGCTTATATTCTCACATCGGAAAACAGTTGCCTGGGCCCATAACCTGTTGTAGATCTAAATCTACAACAAATCTAACAGAGTAAATGATATAAATAACATATAAGCAAGAATTCTTGAAGTAAACTTATATTTCAAACGCACAATATAAAGTCACAGTTTTCAGTTCATAATGAAGTGACATGACACTTTTTTTTAAACCATAAATGAGTTGTATCAATTTATAAATCGCAACCATACTCTTTATTATCTGTGTACTCTACGGACCCTGAGGGTGCCAAATCAAATATCAAGGCTGATAACCTAGCCGCAAGAGTAGGAAGGCTTAAATGGCTATACCTATAAATATTTTTAATGCAGCTTTGCTAAGAATTTGTAGAACGTCTTAGCTGTAACGATATCTCTTGGGCCCCTCTATAATCAGGATTGGTATCGCAGTGGTCCCTCGCGGCATATTCGCAGATATTAGAGCACTTTCTTGGGTAAAACATCATTACTTAACCCCAGGGACATGTTTTTGCTGTACTAAAAGGAATTTATTATTGGATTGATCTTAGAAGAGATGTGATTTGCGAGTTGGTATAAGATATATTAAGTGCTTGAATTAGTGATAGCGGGATCCTTTAACAATTAATACGACCGATATAGAGTACATAGTGTCACCACCCCATTCCGTCCCGAGGGTGGCGTAAGCGATGTAAGGAAATGACAAGGCAGAAACCCCAGGTGCATGACAAGGAAAATTTTATACGAAACCCTGTAGTCTGGCCAGCGCGGCGCAGGTTTACCCTCCATGTAAATGGTGGAGGTCCAACTCAGCAGTGGGTCATGTATGGACTGAGCATCATCATCATCATCATTTCAGCCAAAAGACGTCCACTGCTGGACATAGGCCTCCCCCAAGGATCTCCACAAAGGCCGGTCCTGGGCCGCCCACATCCACTGCTGTCCGGCGACCTTAACCAGGTCGTCGGTCTACCGTGTGGGAGGCCTACCAGCACTACGCCTTCCGGAACGCGGTCGCCACTCGAGGACTTTGTAATAGTAGTAAGTATTAATATTAATTTTAGTAATAGAACGGATTTACCAGGACAGGTTAATTATCGTCTGGCTTTGCTCTTCAAAATTAGCCAATTATGACACTCTAAGATTCGTTAGTTACATTGTGGGTATGCTAAATGCGTCACCAAGTCGGACTTTCTTGAATTGAGCCATTATTAGTCGATACCATTTAATTCCTATTTACTTCTTTGACTCCAAAGGTCCGTACGATCCGGGGATAATCCCCACATTAATATAATTTGGAGTCACGTAGGACGGTAATGCCCGGCCGGGTTAACGGCGGCTGGGATGGCCACATTAACCCACTTCATTGGGATGGGTTTTACGACTTAAATAGACATCCTTGAGACGTACATCTCGAGCTAAATGGTTTGCCACTTAAATTGCAGTTATATAGAGCAAATAATAAGTGTCTATTTCGTTTATCGTTATTGGGGAACTAGCTACCACTAGCTTCACATAGGTAGTGGATTTGGGTATTTTATAGCTTAGGATAATTATTGTCTTCATATGGGCTCCATCAAAAGGCTCAAAGTCTCTCAAAGGGCAATGGAGAGGGTCTTGTCTATGCTCGGAGGTCCCCTGCGAGTTCGAATCAGAAAGGAAATACGCAAGAGAACCAGAGCTACCGCCATTACATTAGGCAGGGCGCATAGCTCGCACGACTGACGCCCGATGGGGTCCCAGAGTGGCGTAGGACTCCCACGGTGGACCTCGTTAAGATGGTCGGAAGACGATATAGATGCGGGTAGCTCAGGATCAACCTTCGTGGAAATCCTTTGTCTATGTCCAGCAGTGGACGTCTTTTGGCTGAAATTATGTTAACTATGGTTTTCATTTAATCGCTCTCTTTAATCTATCTTGGCTTGTGGATTGATGCCTAATCGACATTTTCCTAAACCAGGATTTTATTTAGCGAAAAATAAACAAATAAACAACCAATTAAAGTGCCTTAGGCGTATCTACTCGCTCATCCTAATTAACGTCGGTCTCAATTTAATGTTAGCATCAATTTCAAATGGTTGTTAATATTTGTTTTAGGTTGTGTTTGAGTCAGTCTATTTTTTTATCACATGGTTATTATGTTAGTTAGTACAAATAACGTATACTTTGTAAAATATCGTAGAAATAATTAAAAAAAAATATCACTTAATTCAAGTTATAAGTATTTCAAGATAAAGTATTTAAAGTTTTCAAGGACCAATAGCAATCGAATAGAAATCAATTAATGTATCTAATTGGTTTAAAAATAATGGATTTACGCCGCCACTCCGCTGGTGGGCGCTGACCCTAAAAAGTCTTCTTTTTATAAATCTCTCTAAAAGAAGACAAAGTATATTCCCACTACTACTGCTGAGTCGGGCCTCCTCCAGTTCAATGGAGGGTAATTGGCCTACTGTCCCACGCTGGCCAGACCGGTTGGTACAGGCCTTCGTATCAAGTATACCTAGTGCGCGTGAAATCCAGGCCGCGTAGAAGTGTGTGTTAGTGTGCAATCTCCCACGAATGTGTCCAAGAGGCTTACCAAGTGTGAAGCATAGCACGAGAAGAGCCGGCGATGTCATTGACCTGCCGGCCCGCCAGGCCGTCCGCCTGCATCCGTGCCGACGGAGGAGCACTCATTCGCAACGCCTAGCAGACCATCACCCGTGTCCTGTATGCTAATCTCATGCGGTACAGCTGGGCTATCTTCTCCAGGCTTCCCTGGTTGTTTTGGCACTAACACTATTGTTATTGGCACTTTGCTATAATACTCTTTTGTTTTTGATACTATTGTTCTTAAGCACTATTATTATTTAGTGCCGCTATTCTTGTTAATGCAATGTTGTTTTTGAAAGGTTTGTTTTAATGTACTGTTGTGTTTGACACTATTGTGGTACTGATTTGGCAGTGTACGCTTTCTTTTAAGGTTTCTTAAGTCGCAGAATTGTGAATAATATTTGCCTTTCGTTTTATTACGGACTGAGACAGTAAACACGTTTATAAATTGACACTGATGCACTTTTATTTACTCTGTACTTAGGAGTTTAGACTTACTATCAATTAATTTAGTAATGTCGTTTCATTATGTTTTAAATTTTCTATTAAAAATGGGTTTTTGATAATCGCACTATGTTGTGTTGTTTTATACACTAACGCTTGTTGACTTCCAAATTTTGCTTCTAACACTTTATTTTTCACAAATTCACTTTGTAAAGCTATTGCTGCGTGCCTAAAGTTTTAATGGGAGCTTTGTAAATTTTTCTCGTCCCCTACAATGTTTGTGGCTCCCCCTCCGCGGTTTGTCCTGTGAACAAGGAAAATGTTGGTTAAAAAATGTTTTTAATGTATTTTATTTTTGCTTACACATTTTTGTATAAAGTGTATAACTAGCATAAATTTGTGTTGATCTTATTTGTTAAATAAATGAATGGTAGTAAACTCATAATGGAAAGGACATGTAATTAAAACTTTCTTGATCGTGTACAGCCTAATATTAGAAAACAGTACAGCCCCTAAAATCACACGAATAAAATATGATATATGATATGAAGTCGTTTAAAAACACAGTGCTACTGGCAAATGAATTCTGACCGTTGCTTTCCTTTCTCTATTTCGTACTACTACTTTTCAGCCCAAGAACTCGTCTACCCCAGCGGTTGTCGGTTCTTCTACAGATATGACCAGCCCACTGCCACTTCAGTCTGCTAATTCTCTGAGCTATGTCGGTGACCCTGGTTCTCTGTCGGATAGTCTCGTTACGGAGCCTATCTTTCAGAGAAACTCCAAGCATCGCTCGCTCCATAGCACGCTGAGCGACTTTAAATTGGTGGACTAGTGGAGACCGCGAATCGGCAAGCGTAGTGTGGGACGGCTCTCTGCTAGATGGATCGACGATCTGCGAAAGGTTGCGGGCAGCAGCTGGATGCGTCAAGCTGAAGACAGGGCGCTGTGGCGTCCTTAGGGGAGGCCTATGTCCAGCAGTGGACTAATGTTGGCTGATGATGATGATGATGATGACTATTCAGCCTATAGATAACCCACTGCTGGGTCAGGCCTCCTCCCATCACGCGGAGGGTAATTAGCCTATTGTGCACAGGGTTTCGTTTCAAGTTTTCCTTCACTTGCGGCTAGATTATCGGCCTTGTCATTTCCTTTTGGCGGCTCTTACGACACCCTCAGTATGGAATGGGTTTGTGTCACTATGCATTTTAAATCCACTATTTTCTAAACAGAGAAAAGTATGCTCTAACATCGTAGTCGGTGCCTGAGCCAGTAATGGCCACTTCACACAGCCACGAGTGGTGCTTAAGACCCCAGCCCCCCAAGCACTGCTGAATACCACAATCACTGCCAGGAAGATCTCTCGTCTGATGTTCTTTAGTTTTTTTATTGTGATCACTTTCATCATCATCATTTCAGTCTAACACTGGCTAGCTTCTAAATTAAGCTTCGCTCAACTGTATATAGGGTGAATAATAGCCAACAGTATATTATTATTTATTTATTTATAACTAGCGGCCCGTCCCGGCTCGCACGGGTGCGTTATTACACGCGGGTGACGCCGCAGGGTGAAATAGTAAAAAAGTCTAAGTCACTCCTATATCATCAGCTACCTATCAGTGAAAGTCCAGTCAAAATCGGTCCAGCCATTCCAGAGATTAGCCGGAACAAACAGACAGACAGACAGACAAAAAATTTAAAAATATATGATTTGATCTATATACTGTGTATACATACATACTTACGCATATAGTAAATTTTATCATTACAAACAGACGCTCCAATTTTATTTATTTGTATGTATAAAATACACCGTTGCTACACCGCTAACTAAAATAAATTTAAAGGAAAGACATTACACAAATATTAATTTTATTTTGTTCAGAAACCTTCTTGGGCTCATGATGCTCTTCACAGGGGACACATGGTGTTCGCAGCTGAATGGACTTCCCCTCTTCTGGCAGTCTCATGCTTTCACTTTTCACGGGGTTGACAACACGACCTCCGCGTAATAAGGAGAGCCTTGCCTCGGAGCATGGGCCAAGTCCCCCAGGGTCGCGGAGCATGCTCCCCGGTTAGAAGGGGATCCCGTGGCCCTGGTTCGGGCAGTCGTGGATGGCCTTTCGTTTTATTGTGTCAGGGCGCAATTTACCATGTCCCGGAGTCTCACATCCTCATTTACACAAGTTGGTTCATTAGAGATCTTTTGACAAGTCAAACAATAAAATAAAATTTTACATTCACCATTTAAAATTGAAACTTGAGTATTTGCCGTCTACCACAGTTTCGGAATGCAGTTCTACAGAGAAGAGCCAGCAAGAAACTCTGTAGTTGATCTTTTTAAATCGCCATTTTTAGGTACAAGGCCGGGATAAGACGGATTTGTGAGAGCAAACTCGCGCAATAGCATCAGCCAGATCTAGTCAAAAATAGTAACCTTCTAATGCCCGAGCCAACCGCAATGCAGGGTAAAGAACGAGCCGCCCCAGGCCAGTCCCCAACGCCCGATCCATGAGGATGTGGGCAGGCCTATGGGATATATGGGCAGTAGTAGTATAAACTGGAGAGTAAGGCGTTAACGAACCGATTATAAAAGTGTTGAGAGCCTGGCACAGTGCCAACCGCCAAATGGCAAATTCTTGTGCGTCTAGACGCGCGTGATCACATTCATGTGTTCGTCTCAATGTGTTTATTCAAAACTCATCGCTAATTTTGAGCGTTGGTAATTGCGTATTTTTATTTCGAACGGACACGCTTTGATATTTTATGGGCACTGGGTTTAGTAGCTTCATTGCTATACGAAGTTGACGTGTGATCAAGGTTACATTTAAATGGAAAATATATGTTAGACTAGCCGTCCCGGCTTCGCGCGGGTGCGATGTTACCCGCGGTTATTGCCGTACCGTGGGTGACGCCGCGGGGCGAGTCTAGTCTAAAAAAGTAGCCTTATATCATCAGCTACATATCAGTGAAAGTCCGTCAAAATTGGTTCAGCCGTTCCAGAGATTAGCCGTAACAAACAGATAGACAGACAGAATTTTTATTTTATTTTGCAGTATGGAGTTTCAAATAATACTGAATGCCTCGAGTTGATACGGTGCCGATCCCTTTCCGAGTTGATATGTGTGCTTTGTCCTCTATTCAGAGTTTGTACCCCAGCACACTTGCTGGTAGGATCGAATGGTCCGCCCGGCAAGCTACCACCCTCACAGCTAAGTCCGGCGCCAAGCAGTTTTACTGTGTATGCGAGAGCTAGTGTCCGACAGGGCATTTCCTTGAATTGCCTGCTCCATCTTAGACCCTGGCGTTGCTTATGGGTAAAATCACCAAAGTTCTACCTGTTGTCAGCAGAAGGAACCCGCGGCAAGTACCACGTCTCTCTGCTGCCAGTGACGCAGAGGCAAAGGCGCGTTGGCATAATTTTTTGCCAAATATATTTTTTCCCTTTGTAGTCCGCAATCCCATCCATTACATCCGTATTCAAATAATAAACGAATACGCCAGTATTATCGTATCAGTTCTTTGATCTCTATACATGTTTCTTTTTTACATATTATATTATTATATATTACTACATATTATAAAACAAAGTCGCTGTCGTCTGTCCGTCCCTATGAATGCTTAAATCTTTAAAACCACGCAACGGATTTTGAAGCGGTTTTTTAAAATAGATATAATGATTCAAGAGGAAGGTTTTTATGCATAATATTGTAGAGAAAAACTCATAAATTTAAAAATATTAATCATTGCATCGGGGCGAAGCCGGGGCGTGTCGCTAGTAGACAGATATAATCATATTCCGTGTGATGACGGATTTAGAATACACAGTGAGACCACCCTATTACATCCTGAGGGTGTCGTAAGACCCGACCAAAGGAAATGACAAGGCTGATAACCTAGCCGCGAGAGAAGTAAAACTTGATACCAACCCTGTGCCAACTCGTCTTGCCAGCGTGGCACAGTAGGCTAATTTCCCTCTACGAATTTGGAGGAGGCCCGACTCCATAGTGTGTCATTTATGGGCTGAAACGATAGATCATTTTATAGGAAGGTCAGTGTGGTGACGCATTTACGATACATTGTGTCACCACTCCATTCCACCATGAGGTGTTCGGCAGACCCTATAACAAAAACATATATAACAAAGCCGATAATCTAGCGCAAGAGATGGGAAACTTGATACAAAACTCTGTGCCAACCCGTCTGGCCAGCGTGGCATTGTAGGCTAATTACCATTATGTCATTGGTGAAGCATGAGGTGGGTATTAGAACTAACTCTGTTTCGTTTGCTATCTGAGAGGGGATGGCAAAAGCTTACTCACATGCAGGCCATATGCTTCAGCGCCGCCGCAGTGATATAAAAAACGAACCTGGGACAAAATATTTCTATTCCATGAAACGGACATAGGTCTCGCCAGGTGTAATAAAAAACCAGTAACAAAATGACAATTCCGTTTGAAAATCCAATTGAAGCCGTATAAAGCTAGCACCGTCTTTATATCTATCCGGTTTATCCGGGTAAACAATCATCCGGTTTATCTGCCACTTGCCCGGCTAATTCACAGTAACTGCGGTCGGTAGTACTGTCATAGTGTAAACACGAAAGTAGTACAACTTCTGCATAATTCTTATGCTTGCGCGATCCTTGCACATCATTTTTCAATTTTGGAGTATCAGGCAGGATCAGACGTATTTTCTTAATGATAAATGATTTATCTAACCGCCGTGAATATTATACCAGAAGCTCCGTAATCTGTGGTCGACATTATTTTTTGAAGTTTTTGAGGCTTTGCTTATTCTCCTAGTTATCACACTTTCTATTGAAAGCAAAGTTACTTATTTTTTTCATCGGATTTTTCATACCTATGTTAAGTATATAGGTATGTAATTAAGTAGTACAAATAATTGCTTCTTCTGTTGGATATTCTGTATATATTAAAGAAGTTTAAAATTACATACTACTACTCATAAATGACCCGCTGTGTCGGGCCTCCAGTTACACGCTGGCTAGACTGGTTGACACAAGGTGTTGTATCAAGTTTTCCTTCTCTTGTGTTTAGTTTATCAGCCTTGACATTTCCTTTTGTCGGCTTTTACGCCCTTATGGAGTAACGGGTATATTCCGCCAGGTTATTTACAGTCGAAGTTTAAAATGTTATGCTGAAATAATTCCACTATGTCCCCATTTGTTAGGCACCCGCCACACGAAGTAAGTCGCGATCGACTTGTGTAAATCTCAGATAAAGTATGGACGTGAGTGGGGGCCTAATACCCTTCTCTCCATTGTCTGGTTTACGACTTCAATAAGGGCTTTTTGGTGCGAGACTTTACTTGCCAATCTGTCACATTAAATTAATGATGACGTACAAAGAGAATTATATAGACTGATTTCTAAACGAGGAAGTTTGACATTTCGAAGCTGGCACTTCTTTCTCGCGCGCTTGCTTTCTCTCTCGCACACACGCCGTTTTTGAATTGTATAACGAATTTCGATGTCAAGAGACAAACTTCTACAAATTGTACTAATATACAAGCAATAAAAAGTTTGTTTGCAACAAGTGCGAACAGATTGATTAGCGTCATCGCCATTGTGACTGCTCATACACGCGTCACTGCCAAGCTTCCTCTATTTTGTTGGAGGGAAAATTGATGTAACCGATGACTTGAGTGACCTAGCCGTGGTGAGGGGGCTTGTGTGCCTTTAGGATCTGTTGGGGCCGTACCGGCTCAGGGTCCCATGCCGGGCGGGCCCACGAGCATCACACGGTGTCGTAGCGGGTTTGGGCTCCAGGGACTCCTCTGTCCTCCGAGCTGCACCGGCGCACCGCACCAGTGTCCTCGAGTTGGCGGTCAACCCGGTTGGTCACTAACCCGAGGGCTGACGTGGCTTCCTTCTGCGAGACCGTTATGTCGCAGGGTATACCGCGGTTTTAGTGGGTAGACGAGTCGTTTTCGGAGTCCCACCTAATCGCCGACTCCACCCCAAGGGGCGGTGGATGCTTAACGAAATTTCCCAGCGAAACCAAAAAAGGACTCAAATTCGTGCATAACGATTTCTGGCATTTTTGTCTTCACAAAACCAACGGTGAAACATTTTCTCACTTCCGGTTAGTGTTGCTAGGCAGCATATATTTGGACGTTAATCTTGATTTATTTAAGTAAGAATAAACCAAGGAGTACGGTTAACTAGGTTCGGTTCAATCAGCAACAGCAGTAACTGCGATTTAGCGGATTTTTTCGCGCCATAAAGCGCTGGAAGCACTTTAAGCGCAAAGAGCTCTATTGTAAACGTTTGGCTTGCAACGGAGAACAAATTGCGGACTTGGCTATAGACGGTATCTTCCAAACCTTAAGGGTCTACTCTAGGTCTGGTTGCCTCCTACTGAATGAAGGTAATAAAGGTGAATGATTTTTTTTTTGCTTATAAATTTTCTGTATCCAATATATAAGATTTTCTCGTACAAAAACCGCGGGATAGAATGCGCTGGTGATATTAAGACATGAAAACGATTCCTTGAATACTTTTTTCTTTTTTTGTTTTTCTTCTAATTTATCTGTATATGATGATATGCCCATCTACTAAAGTCGCGTACATTCCAAAAACGTGGACTAGAACTAAAACATTAACTAAAGTCAAGCGACTTTTACAAACAACTCTTTTAGCACCTATTTCCAGAATGCTCCGATTTAGAAGACTGCTCTACAGATAAGAATGAGCAAACAACTCTGGATTAATTTATTTTTCTTTATCTATGGCTTAGGTCACATGCCTGACTGACTACGGATTTGAACCATGGATCCATGATTTTGCAAAGAGTGTGCCATAAACAAAAAATAACTGAAATGAGATATTGAAATCCTATAGATATTGGAATTCCTTTTTACGGATTTATCGCGAGTAATTTACATTACTTAATTATCGACGTTTCAAATGCTTTGCAGCAGTCGTGGCATGGGAGAGACTAGATAACAGTTGTGTTTTAAAGTACAAAGAAACAGTTCTGCCGCCTATAATGTTGTCTTATTGATAACTTTCCTTGTGCACGCAGAAAATGAGATATAGGCACGAAATGAGTCTTCCAAGTAGCGCCTTAACCGATGGATCTTTCAAAGGAAATAGTAACGAGGTAGATCTTTCAGAAAACCCCGCTCGTACTCTAAAAAGTAATTCTTTCGATCTGGATAGAAGCCAAACTAGCTTTGGATTTGAGTCAACCGAAAATATTATAGTAGATATTTTTGCTTAAATATTATTTTATTCATATTAAAAATATCTGTTTAACATTGGCGCTTGTGGAGACAGCTTTAGAATACAATGTCACCAACACATCCAATCCTGAGAGTGTACAAGATTCTTAAAGAAGCTATGCAGTTTTGTCTCATTCTAGTTGCTTTTTTAGGCATAAGTTAGTTTCCTTTAATCTCGCTTGATGAAATGAGATGATGATGAGACCTAAGTTTTCCTAGGAGGTGTCTGTTCACTTAGTCCTAGCCGCAGGATAAAATACAGCGTGGCACAGTAGGCTAATTCCCCTCCATACATCGGGGGAGGCCTCACTCAGTAGTGGGTCGTTTATGTTCTTAGTGGTAACCCAGCAATTATGCATAATTATGAACTTTTTTGAGCTCAATTTAGATGAAAGGGTTCATCATTAATATCCAATTCAAGCCCTTTATGAAGCCATAAAATGGCTACAATGACGAAATTTATGGCGGATTCCGTAATTATGGATTAAAATTATCATTATTGGTTGAAACTTAAACAATGAGTGGATAATTAAAACGTTTTACCTGGCAGTTAACGTTTTACCGCCCAGTTTAGTCCGTACTAAACAGTCAATATCCTTAATATTTTAGAACTACATACACGTATTACAATGTACTATTAGGTCTGCAGTTGAGGTAGACATTTGTTTTGTCTTCCAATTGACTGAAGTTCAGACCCGCATTTTCCTGCGCTGAGCACAAAAGTTGGATCTCTGTGGATGCAACAAAATGTTAGCTTATGAAACTAATATTTTTCTGATGCCTAAAAATACAGCGGTTATTTTTAAAATACAAAATGGGTTTCTACTAGCATATGAAAGATTTTTAAAATCCCAATTTCCATCGGAAGTGAGAATAGAGCCAATCAAAAGCATCAGTTCTGTGTTGATCATAGTTTTCTATGTTCTATGAGGATACAATCGACGTTTTTGTAAGCCAAAATATTACTACAAAACAGGGAGGAAACTGTTTTGTAGTAAAACCTATTGCAAAACCTAAAAGGGTACGTTTTAAAAACGTAAAATTGGTTTTTCTGTTTCATTTGAAAATGGTAAGGAAAAAAGATTATATCATTAGTACTATCGATCTTTTGTTATGACCATAAGGTGTTTGTTACACCCTGTATAAGTTTGTCCGTGTGGTGACGGATTTAGAATACATGGTGTCACCACCCCATTCCATCCTGATGCTGTCGCAAGAGCTGACAAAAGTATATGTCAAGGCCGATAACCTAACCGGAAGAGAAGGAAAACTTGATAGGAAACCCTGTGCCAACCCGTCTGCCGGAATTACTAAAACCATATGATATTTCTGTTGGGTTTTGTCGGACGTATAAATCTTAAAATACATAGATGATAGTTCAGACTGGCATTGCCTACAATTCTTAGTGGTATAGACTAGTATTCTATAATATACATTCAAATTTCGACTGCAAGTCAGACCTCCAAATCAAACTCAAAAGGAACTATAAATAAGTTGGTTTTATTTATTTATTTTAATACTTAATGCAAAATACATTGGCGGACTTAATGCATTTATCACAAAACTCTTTTAAATCGTCACATTTAAAATTACCATTATGATCTTACGGCCCCTGTCCCATACATAGGTGGTAGTCTCACACACTCCTATCAGTCGTCATATCTACAGTCACAACTTTCATACACAATTCCTCATTCTTACAATCCATCCATCTCTTTTGATCTCCCACAACCCTTGCATCCCACATTCATGCTGAAATTACCACTAGTTCGACATGCTGCTCTACAGAGAAGAGCCGACAAGAAGGTCTGTAGTTGCTTTTTTCAAATCAAACTAAATTATCAGGCACATTTTTTGTTGCACTATATCGTAGAAAATCATGTTTGCCTCCAGACCCCAAATGCAAGTACAAAGCCAGGAAAATCGGGGAAATAGCTCGTTTTCTCCCTGAAATTAAATAACATCGTAGATTAGGGTCCCCGCACATTACTGCGGCCCAAATGGCGTAGCAACTCAGTCGAGACGCGAGGCGATAAGTGGCCTTCGTGCAATTACATGTGTTGTGTGTGGCGCAAAGCATTTTGTAAGGTTAAATGTCCTCCCTAGTACCTCCACCTTTAGAAGGAAGGGTATTAGTGAAGCTTGCAATATCATTTTAAATAGTTACGATGTAAAATTTAGAAAAAAAGTAAACAATATAGAAATTAGTTAGGACAAACCGAAATTAACTACCCCCTTTGTAATTGGAGGAGGGCCGACTCCACTTTAGGTCGTTTATGGGCTGATAAGTAGAAACAGAATAAGCAAGATGGAGAAACTTACATTTGTTATTGTTACATTGTGTCGCGGGGACTGTTTAGAAACATGTAATTTTCATAACTTAAAGTGAGTGCCTCTGGTTTAAACTTCCCGACTCCGAAATCGAACCGTGATCCGAAGGCGGCTCTTTCAACCCCTGGATCATCATCAAGTTACGATGTAAAATTAAGAAAAAACAAAATTAGGTGGTACAAACTGAAATCGATAAAGACTTATTATCAGCTGTAGGTCTTTATCGGTATTTTATTTTATTGATTAAGAAAACTTACAGCTAGAATTAAACATTAAATAGTAGACGAAGGCCAATTTTTTTTCATCGGAAATCTTCATGAATACTTGGCCGTTCGGGAGCTGGCCGGGTTATGTGAGACTCCGGGGCGCGTTGAGATGCTAAGTTGCGCCTCAACCTCTAAAACTGATGGTGACCCTCAACTGCCCGAAAGAGGGCCACGGGATTCGCTCACCCTTAAGTCATATTAAATTCCTGTACCACTTTGGCCAGTTGGATTGCTGTGCAAACCTGTGCTTTGTACCAAGTGTCTTCTCTCGCGGTAAGGTTATAATGCCTCTTGCGTACGACGGCAAAGTGGAATGGGTTTTTGATATCAAGAGAGATAGATGGATTGTAATAATGAGAAATTGTGTATGGAAGGTGTGACTGATATGACGACTGATAGGTGTGTATGGAGACTACCACCTAGCGTGAGACGATTTAAAAGAGTTTTGTGATAAAACCTACGAAAATAAAGTTCCTTTTGAGTTTGAGTTTCGATTCCGGGGTCCGGCAAGTGTCGTTGTGTAAACCAGAAGCACTTGCTCGGAGTCTGGGTGTCATTTGTGCTCGTGAATTACATGTTTGTAAGCTGCCCCCGCGACACAGGTTATACCTAGTGCAGGGGTTTCGTTTTTTAAAAAGCAATAAAATAATAATATAATAATTGTCTTCTAAAACCACCAGACGACTAATAGGATGCTGAGGTATTGAGTGGGTGTTTTAGCTGATACTCATTCACCTCTGGCACCTGTGAGTTCCACATAAAACGGCAGACTTTATCCACTGGGAAGTTGAATATTTTTTCCCGCGAAAACAGGTCACCCAAGGCCAGAAATAAATAAATTATATGACCGAACCTTTCTCAAGAATTATTACATAATTGTATGCAAAACATTTTGTGTTTCTTTCGTAAATGCGGGATAGCCGAATCCTGGGAAAGTTTTTATAATTTGATATAAGTATTAAAAAGAGTATGCATGTTTTTTGAATACGAATTAAACTACACAATAAAAATCCACATTGAATTATCGTAATCTAAATATTCATTAGTTTAAATTTGCAACAATCGTGGTCACGGGAAAGACAGTCATCCGAAATTATTTGATTAATATTTTCGTAAATCACCATTCTTATTTTTGCTATTAAAAAGTTGCTTAAAAATATAATAATATTACATATCAGTTACCTATCGTTTACTCGGAAATCAAACTTAGCCTTACAAGAAATCTATAGCCACATAAATATGTAACATAAAATTCATAGCTCTCTTTAAACCGTGCCCGGGTACGAGGCCCTACGAATGATACATCGCAGCACTAGCACTGCTATTCGCCGCGATATTATTTATCTTTCTCTTAGATGACTCTCGAGACGGAGATAAAAATAAGAGCCAAGTATATTTTATAATTGTTGGTTCCGTATTTAATAATCGCTTCAATCACTTTGCTCCTTTATCATTATGGTCTTCATCAGGCTTAATATACTGGTAGTGGGACTAGCAGGTGCCAGTTTTCTCGCCGCTAAGTTTGTGTTTCGACTGCTATACATATAGGAATGACAGCCGGGACCAATGGATTAAATCTACCTCCGAAGCATGGAGGACGTCACAGCAAGACATTTAACCTGTTAAAATTAAGGCAAAGATGGTGCCTTAAAAACTAAACGAACTAAATTTACGTTAATCAGAACAAAATCATTGTTACTTTATTTTCCGAAGTACAACTAAAACTTTCACAGGATTGAGTCCATTAAAAGTTGCACTCGTTTGGGCCTAGCCCGAGGCCAACTATCTAGGCCAACTATCCGGCCCAACTATCCTTTTCACGCCTCTTTTAGTTTGATAAATACGATGCTAGCGTAGCACTCGTTAACACTTTTCAAGAGGTTTTCTTTTTAAGAGTTTATTGATCAAGCTGAAGCGTCTAAGAAAAGACATGCTAACAGAGGTAACCTTACAGAATCGCCATCATCAGCTCCAATATTGAGCACCAGAACCTGTCTTCAGCTTGGCACATCCAAGTACCGCCCCAGAACATATATTAAACAGAATTACGGAATCCTGAATATAAGGATAAAGTTTAACCCCATGCGTTTAAGCCACGCCATGCCAAAATCATAACCCTCTTTTATGGTCCGTGGTAACGACACTCTTGAGGCAGTCTGAATTTTCCTCACTTTTCATTGTAACATTTTTCTTCATTTTTCAATTTCATTTATATATAGTCGTCGCTTGGATTTAACGCGTAGCCTTGCCCATAGTGCAGACTGCAAACGATGTTGAGACGTCGAGTTCAGTCTGGTTTTGGATGGGTTGCCATTATCTTACTTCTTCTTCTGGAGAAGCAGTCAGTACGAAGAAGCCGTCTCAATTGTAATTTTAACTGCCTTGTTGCTCTAGGGTTGATTCCGGGTTCGGGTAATTGTCTTTGTGTAAACCTGAGTCTGGTGTGTTGGTGAATTACATGTTTTCAAACTGCCCATACGATACAGATTATAGCTTAGGCCTGTGCACTAAGCCCAAGCTATCAGAAAATATTAGGTTTACTTTAAAAAAAAAAGGTAAAATAAGGTTTAATACTTTTACTTCAGAGTAAACCTAACCTAACCTTTAGTTAACTACATGACTTGGACAAAAGTAAGGCACGATATGACGAATCACAGATGCGACTCCAGAAGGCATGGGTATACAATACAAGTCCATAGGTAAGAAACTTATGTTAACAATATATTTTGGAAATATACTTGGTAACATAAAAAATTGTTTAGAAAAAATTGAAACATAAAAACTTATTGGCATGTATAACAATCGTACAACTGTTGTAAATTTCAAAATAACTTTTTTCCCCGTGTCTATTTATTTCCCTACTGTTGAAAGAAAGAAATGCCAATAAATAATACAATAAGATGGCAAAGAAATAAGACGGTTTGACGACTTTGTTTGACAGTGGTAACTGTCAAACAAAGTGGTACCGTACACAAAGTAGGATAGCTTAGTTATAATTTCAGTCAGAAGACAAAGATAGATAGGGAATGGGTGCCCCCCCATTGGAACGAAAGAGATGTATGTAAGAAAGATACAGTATGCTGAATGGAAGTACGAGAGGCATGATAACTGGTATGAAAGGATTTAGCAAATTAAGGTCTCCGCACAACCATAGTGGAGGTAGGATGTGGATTTAAAAACCAAAAAAAAAAAAATACTTTTACTTCTCAGTCCATAACTGACCCACTGCTGAGTCGGGCCTCCTCCAACTACATGGAGGGTAATAAGCCTACTGTGCCACGCTGGTCAGACGGGTTGGCACAGGTTTAGTATCAAGTTTTCCGTCTCTTGTGGCTAGGTTTTCAGCCTTGTTGTTTCCTATTGTCGACTCTTACGACACCCTTAGGATGAAATGGGGTGGTGACACAATATATTCTAAATCCCTCACCACACGGAGAAGAGCTTTAATAATTATTTTAAAATACATAGTCATTATTTAATATATTTACCAACGAAAGAAAATTTTTTTTTTTATCCTACTCGGGTTAAGCTAAATCATACAGCTGCTTTGGCACGTTAGTGGCAAAACTTTACTTCTCATCCCCATAGTTGAGTCGGGTCTCCACCAGTTACACGGAGGGTAAGCCTACTGTGTCACGCTGGCACAGGGTTTCCTGTCAAGTGTTCCTTCTGTTACGACTAAGGTCAAACATGACCTTATCATATCATTTTGCCGGCTCTTACGACACCCAGGATGGAATGGGGTGACGACACTGTGTGTCCGTCCCCACACACGGAACAAGTGTAGTGGTGAAACATATCTCATTTTGCTGGAACCAAAGATTTCTATTAAGATTTTGCTACGGCATAAGTACAACGCTAACCAAATTTCACCAGATCCTAATGATACCGGATAAAACGGGTTATATCCGCATAAATCTCGGTAAGAACCGGAACACACTGGCTCGTATCGCTGAGCGATATTTACTAGCGACCTACCAGAGGTTCACGCGTTGGTAGAGCTATTATAGAGTACGTCCTACTATACGTTTTCGTGTTATGTCATATGCTGGTAGCTCACATCGCTATTGGTGTATTTGACAATAAGCACGAATACCAAATACTAATAGCCAATAAAATTAACCAGGTGCATCATTAAACGGCAGCGTTTTCGATATTGAATTTTCCACCGTCATATTCCATGTATTACTCAGGAATCACTTTATAGGTGGCGAAAACCGCATGCAAATGGTGTATATCTTGCGGACATATATAGAGACGGACAAACGCGAGTAGAAGATTGCTATAAAACATAAAACATTAATCTATAGTTTTAGGTCAAAGTCTATAAAATTTAATTAATCCAATTAATATCGTTCCTTGTTCGGTCGAGCGCTCGACTGCTGCGCAGCATGTCGCGGGTTCGATTCCCGCATGGAAGAAACATTTGTACGACCTACAAGTATTTTTTCCGGTTCTGGGTGTTTTCTATCTATAATATGTATGTATTTACAAAAAAAAATGTATCTATGTAGTTTATGATCCACCTCGTTACCATAACACAAGCATTAAGTTGCTTAGCTTGGGACGAGATGGCGTTGTGTGAAATGTCCAAGGATATTTAAGGATATTTATTTTGTGGTGACGTATTTCGAATACATAGTGTCACCACCCCATTACATGCTAAGGGTGTCGTAAGAGACGACAAAAGGAAATGACAACGCTGTAAACCTAGCCGCCAGAGAAGGAAGACTTGATACGAAAACCTGTGCCAACGCGCCAGGCCAGGGTGGCACAGTAGGCTATTTTCCCTCCCTGTAATGAGAGGAGGCCCGACCCAGCAGTGGGCCATTTATGGGCTGAGTAGTAGTAGTAACTTATGATAACAAGATTTCGTTTTAAGACTATTTTGTCTCTTAAACGAAAACTCGAAAACTTGTGCCAACTTATCTGGCCAGCAGGGCACAGTGGGCTAATTACCCACCACCAACAGCAGTAGTTAACCGGTGTACGGACAAATCAATCACAACAACAACAAAATCACAAAAACAATGCAGGTTTTTGTTACGCCTGGATCAATTGTTAAGTAACGACGTAATTGTTTGTAGAAAAAATAAATATTAATAATAAGTTAGAACCTCCAATAGTTGTTGGAGGAGGCCCGACACATCAGTGGGTCAATTATGGGCTGACAGTTATGAGCAACATCTCGAATGTTGCAAACATCCACAATACTAGACGTGTAACATTACTTTTTTCAACGTCTACAAAGCTTTAAACGATAGCACGTGCTTAATTAATTGTGTGTGAGTTGGGAATTCTTTGCTAATTAAAAGCGAAAAAATCAAATGAAGCGGAAAACAAAAGCTATGTTCTAGGCTGATACTCCAAGTAATGAGACATAGCGGAGCTATTTGAATAGAGCATAGCACCCACGTGGAGTGTTATAGGAAATTCCGCATTTACTTTGTGTTGAACTATCATTATCCTTACGTAGCTCCATCTCTACAGAATACGATTGAAATTGAGTCGTTTGTATATTTTTTCTATAATATGTATGTATTTACAAAAAAAAAGATGTATATAAGTAGTTTATCATCCATCTCGTTACCATAACACAAGCATTAAGTTGCTTAGCTTGGGACGAGATGGCGTTGTGTGAAATGTCCAAGGATATTTATTATATATTTATTTATTTTAACCTTGGGTTGTAATTTGATTGAAGCGACGTTTATTAATTACAAGCTTTTACCCCCGGTTTCGCTCGCATTGAAGTCATTACCAAAAACAAGTATCTTAAGTTACTTTTAATAATAATTACAATCTAATATAATAAGTTTCATGATGATCGGTTAAGTAGGTTTTGCGTGAAAGCGTAACAGACAAACTTGCATTTATATTGTAACTAGCGACCCGCCCCGGCTTCGCACGAGTGAAATTATGCATATGATACATATAAACCTTCCTCTTAAATCACTCTATCTATTAAAAAAACCACTTCAAAATCCGTTACGTAGTTTTAAAGTTTTAAGCATACCTAGGGACGGACAGACGACAGCGACTTTGTTTTATACTATGTAGTTATAGTGATGATAGTGATTAGGGATTAAAAAAGGGAGTTAGACAAGATATGGTTAGATTACGTGCTTACGCTATCAAATACGGAAACGCAGATTCGGTTCAAGCGATTCGCTATAAAACCTTTTATTGCTATTATATAAATTAGCTTTGTAACCACTACTCAGCTTATAGATGACCCACTGCTCAGTCGGGTCTCCTCCAAGTGCATGGAGGATAAATAGCCTGCTGTGCCACGATGGCCAGACGTATTGGCACAGAGTTTCGTATCAATATTCCTTCTCGTGCGACTAGGTCGCCGGCCTTGTCATTTCCTTTTGTCGGGTCTTAGGACGGCTACGGATGGAATGGGATGGTGACATTCCAAAACGTTTAATCTTTGGTCTTCTTTGCGGCCCTCTTACAATTTCATAGAAGGAAATGCCACAGCCTACTGTGCCACGCGTAGATTGGGTGGCACAGGGTTTTACCAAGTTGTCATTCAGAGCATGATATCGGCTCTTGCAGTATGCTCAGTGTAGAATGGGGTATTTATTCCAAATCTATCACGCAAAATTCGCCATTATCGTATAGTTCCAAAACATCGTTGTCGTCTACACCTTGCACCATACGACAGCCGAGTATCCCAGCCGGACACTCCATTGGCTGCATCTAGGTACTGACTACACTTTGCCCAGTGTTGCACTTTTTAAAATTAGTAGCTTCATTTGTAGGCAAAGAGCCTTTGACCTTTGTGTTTTCTGCTCTTAACACCTGTGCTTATACATATATAGTTTTACGTTTTATTTCAGTCTCTTTGCACACACCAGGTTTTTGCACGATGAATATCCTATTTAGATTATAACGGCGTTATCGCGTTTAAATTACATTATTTAATTCCCGACGTTTATAAAATCTAACGTTATCAATAAAACAAAATAGATAGATTGTAACTGTTTTTTTGTACTTTTGAAGACAATTGTCATCTAGTCTATCCCGCGACCACGACTGCTGCAAAGCATTCGAAACGTTGGGAATTAAATAATGTAATAATCAGCATAAAACAAGCGAGAAATCCGTTAAAAGTGTTTAATAATGTTGCGTCATGCTCGTGAACGGGTGCCGCCAGAAGAGGGCTCTTTCCTCAGTTTTACGCTACGGAATAGTCATATGGGGGAATTCAGTGGATTTAATCAGAGCATTCAGAGCACAGAAAAAGTGTATACGCATAATGTGTGGTGCTGACTACCTGGACAGCTGTGTTCCATTATTTAAAAGACACCGTATCCTACCACTGCCCTGTCTCTATATTTATGAGATTTCCATCTTTGTATACAAAAACCCAGATCTGTTTATTAGAAATATTAATGTTACAAATAGAAATAGTAGATTCCCCAATAAATTATCTGTACCAAGCCAACGCACTACATTATATAGTAAAAATTCATTCTGTATGGCTATCAGAATTTACAATAAACTTCCAAATGACCTAAAGAATCATAACATAACGTCATTCAGAAGGAAATTATTAGAATTTCTGTTAAATAAATGTTATTATTCGACTAAAGAATTTCTCGATGACAATTGCATTTTTAAATATTAGATAGCACAATATAATTATAAATTAAGCTTAATATTTGTACACCAATTCGGTAGAATGTATGATACCCTGAAAAACCATAGAACACCTATTGTAACCTACTACATTCTGACAAATAAACATTTCTTTCTTTCTTTCTTAACTGCTATTGACATACATAGCTTTGTATTGATCTCCTGGGCACCTCTGTTGTGCAATATGTTACATTGTACAAATATCCAAAGATATTTATTTATTTATTTATCTTAGCTTACTCCAATATTAAACACGAAATCAATGTAACCCAATCAAGATGTGTGTAACAGAAACTATGATAAAAAGAGTGTCCATAGAGTTTCTTGCTTAGTCTTCTCCATAGGATCTACATTTTGGAACAAGCAACTAGCTTCCTAACTTCTCTTTTGACCTTTCAAAAACACCTGTAAATAGGTTTAATTGTAATTATTTTTGTGAGTTTTCAATGTGTAATAATCGCGAAATCCTAAAAAAATATTATATTCAACCTATTTTAAATATTTGAAAACGAACTTGTTAGCTCAGAAGCCCGAGCGCGGCGTGTCAAATCACAGCTGGCCGTGACACTGTTACGCGCGGCGATGTCAATAGTCTCGAAATAACTTCATTAACCACTTTGCCACCAGACTGTCATTTCAAATTCCCTAATCAGATTGGAGGAGGCCTGACTCAGTAGTGGCGATTTAGAATACATAATGTCACCAACCCATACCGTCTTGAGGGTGTCGTAAGAGGCGACTAAAAGAACGTAAGTGGCAGATCACCTACCTGAAAGAGAAGGAAAACTTGATACAAACCCTGTGCCAACCCGTCTTGCCAGCGTGGCACAGTAGGCTAGTTTCCCTCCATGAATTTGGGGGACTCCCGACTCAGTAGTGGGTCATTTATGGGCTGAAACGACGACTACTATTTCTACTACTACTACTATACTATAGCCTACTGTGTCACGCTGCCCAGACCACAGGGTTTCGTATCAAGTATCATGAAATGGAGGGTGTCCAAGGATGTCCAAGGATAATTCCTTGGACATCCTTGGACATTTCACACAACGCCATCTCGTCCCATGTTAAGCAACTTATTGCTTCTGTTATGGTAACGAGATGGATGATAAACTACTTATATACTTTTTTTTTGTAAATATATACATATTATAGATAGAATTAGCCTACTGTCCTTCTCTTTCGGCGGGTTATAAGCCTTGTTATTTTCTATTGTCGGTATAAGTATTGTCAGTATAGGTGGTCAATTAAGAAACTACCACTGATGTCAAATTCTGCTCTCCAAAAAGAGATCAACATTTTATGTGTGTCAACCTTAACGCGGGTGACCTCGCCTAGTTGGCTCGTGCGCGAGCGCCGGTCAAGGCGTCCGTTCAGTGTCTCATCCCGTAAATATTCCCGCGCAGAATGTCTGGCTCGGGAATTTCGTGCAACGGATGTGAGGCAAAGAGATATTGTATTTAACCCGTGAACACGTTCAAAATGTTCGCAACAGTTAAAAGACTGATTAGGTTTTAATTTATTGACGGCAATAAAAATCTGCACATATTAATTCCTTTTCAATTACTATATGGAGGAATAATTATGTGTTACTATGTTATTATATTATTATATTGTGTGGAGACGGGGCAGAATATTACACATCCCTAACGCACGCTGGGAAAAAAACGCGTGTTGTAAGATTCAACAAAACCCAGCACGCTTGGTGATAGGATCTAATGGTCCGCCCTGCTAGACACCCTCACATCTAAGTCCGGCACCAGTCAGTTTTACTGTGTTCCGTTGTGCGTATGTGAGAGCCGGTGCCTCACAGGGCATTTCCTTGAATTACCTGCTCCGTCTTAGACCCTGGCGTTACTTAGTCTACTTTTATTGACCCCCTCCCGCCTTTCTGGAGCCCATAGTTACTGAGTTTTCCACATTGTAACAAAACCACGCGGGTGAAGTCGCGTGTTACAGCTAATATTCAGTAATATTTACTATAGCCAATAGCAGTGTGGCAAGTTTATCAGGAAGTCAATAAGAAACTCCTTTTATTGAAGAAAAAGACTTAGAGGGTCGGAAGTGAAATGTCGAGCGCTAAGACGAATCGCTCTAGCCGGAGGCAATTATGTGTCGCCGTGTTTGAGATTGTTCATGGCGATCGAAAAAATACAATATTTACTACAGAGATTATACAGACATCAATCATCATCATTTCTGCCAAAAAACGTCCAGTGCCCAACGAGTTCTACAAAGGCCGGTCCTATCTACTTAACAGCACTGAACTTTCCAGATTTCAGAGCTTCCAGAACTTTTCTGCCCTATCGGGCTTTACTCCTGTGAGCTATATGCTCTGCCACTTAAGTTTGGCAATCATGTGGGCTATGTCGGTAACTCTGGTTCACCAGTGTATCTCCTCATTTCTGATTAGATCTCGCAGGGAAACTCCGAGCATAGCCCTCTTCATTTCCCTTTGGGTGGCTTTAAGCCTTCTGATGGAGACCATAGTGAGTAACTACGTTTCTGTACCAAATCTCATCACTGGCATACATTGATTGTAGACTTTTGTCTTCAAACACTGCGGTATTGTGGATGAGAAGATCTTTCACAGCTTCCCGAACGCTTATATATTCTTACTGGCTTGTCAAAGTCAAACCAGTAAGAATATTTAATGATAAAATACATATTTTGATGTAAACAGTCAAAATCTTACCTTTCAGAAAGCTTAAACAAAAGATACTGTCAGTTATCATGTATATGTTTGTATATTAGTTGCGTAAACGTGCAAACATTATATATGACTACCAGCAGACATGGCCAGGCGTTGCTAAGGCTGGCCAAGGTTATGAACATACATTAATTTAAGTTTGAACATCTATTGAATATTTACTTAATCCAGTCAACAGATATATATTGGAATCGGTTGTTTACAGAGGCAAGAACCGATGGATTTAAGGAAATCGTTAGGAAACGCACAGCCTGCGTGATGTGCCGTATTCGGGTCAGGCCTAGCGGTTTGCTGAACCGTATTTTGTTCAGGTTTGACTGCCCTATAGTGCGTCACTGGAACGAAGTACATACATAATCATAAGTTAATACTAACACAATGGAAGTATTTCTGATTCATAATAAATAATAATAATAATTGTGATTGTCAAATGATAGACAAATAATTTGCAATAAAATAATATTGCGACTATACATTGAGGTGTAAGCTATCCTATCTTTCAAATTGGATCAAACTGCACACGGTGTGCAAATTTAATTAAAATCGGTTAAGTAGTTTAGAAGTCCATTGCGGACAAACAACATCAATATCATCAATACATAGTATAAAACAAAGTCGCTGTCGTCTGTCCGTCCCTATGTATGCATAAATCTTTACATAAACGAATTTTTATCGTGTTTTATTAATAGATAGTGAATCAAGAGGAAGGTTTTTATGTATAATACATGCATAATATTGTAGAAACATTGATAAATTTAGAGGTTCTTTATTGTACATTTGGCGAAGCCCGGGGCGGGTCGCTAGTATAATTATTAAGATAATTGCGCTTACTGCAAGAACCAACTAGACCTTTGTCTGTTGACTTTGGCAAATAGCGGGTCACAAATTGTGTTTAAATATAAATATCCTTGGACATTTCACACAACGCCATCTCGTCCCAAGGTAAGCAACTTAATGCTTGTGTTATGGTAACCAGATGGATGATAAACTACTTATATACATTTTTTTTTGTAAATACATACATATAATAGAAAACACCCAGACCCGGAACAAATACTTGTAGGTCGTACAAATATTTCTTCCGTGCGGGGATCGAACCCGCGGCATGCTGCGCAGCAGTCAATCGCTCAACCACTGCGCCAACCGTGCCTACTAAAGGGTATGGAGACTACCACCTAGCGCGAGACAAGGGCCGAAAGATGATGACTTTAGTTTTTAACATGACGATTTATAACTAAGAGTTTTGTGAATTCTAGTTTTTTCCAGTTGCTATCGCCATCGGCATACATAATAAACTCCAAATCGAATGGAATGGAAATTACAGATTGGCTGTCGTCCTAGGTTCCATTGAATACCTGCCTTAATATTATTTATGTCACCATTTATATGGCAATTTTGGACATAAATCCTTTGGGACATTTCATTTGGAATTTTTCCGCACCAGTTGGAACGTTGATGCTCGGCTGGAACTTATTTAAGACGTCTATAAAAATGTAGATGTGTTATTTGTTTTGGCTCATAATCTATATATTATTCATATATGTCGGAGATAGCGACGGCTGAGCGATAGAGTCGTCATCATCTTGACTTGGTACGAGGTTTATTACTTGTAACTTTATAATTCACAATATTAACCACAGTATAAATAACAATGTTCAGTTAACACACTTAGATAGACAAACCGACAGGTTCGCAACGGAGAAGTGTCTCGGTCCGTGTCCCAACGTCGACTGACTGATCGAGCCAACCTCACTTTCTATTACGACTCTGTCCACGTGCCGCCATTGCAAAACAACTGACGTCACCGCGTTTGCCGCACTACTGTGTTAACAATCAATTGAGAAACTTAATAAAACGATATCGTTATCCACGACACGGCCATTCTGACGAAGCACACGTCCTCGTGTGTACTTGTAACAAAATAACCAACTGAGGCACATTTTCACGTTCGGCCAACCTGATGCTAATGGTCCGTAATCGTATCTTAAGAATCAAGTTAACAGAGATCACGTTAGCATACAAATAATTTCAACAACTTTAACACGAAAGGTTCCTCTAAGCCCATAATCTTTAAATCTCAATACTGATACTTTAAAACAGTAAGTTTAAGACAATAAGTACACAACACATGGCCCAGCTGTCCCAGCAGCTAGTGACAATTCACGTGTCACCCATATCGACATCGCTCCAAGCGATACGACCAACACTTTAACTAGAGTCCACGACTCCCAGGCCACACAGGACCATACAAATAGTCTCTCTCGAAACCCGGGTCCCCGCCACACCACTAGCTGCCCATCGCGCTCTGTACAACTCTGAGAGTTGCAGTTACGACTACAGACTAGTGCGTGTAGTGCGACCTAGCCAAGGTATGTGTTCTTATTTACTGTTGGAGGCATCCTCCTCACCATCTTCATCAGACAAATTTAACTCAACGGACACACTGCTTAGAGGAATCCTCCTTATTTATACAGTCGTGAGCGTATTTTTATGTTCTATTACCGGTCAAAGATTTCAGCAAATAACGATCACCATCAAGTAACTCCACATTTTTTTAAAGGTCCCTTGTATTTCGCGTCTAATTTATTTTGGTTTCTCTTCGTTCTGAATTTAAACTAAATTACCAACATCAAACTTTACCACTTTAACTTGTAGTTTTATCAAATTTTACTTTTTCGTAACTGGCACTCTTTTCTATGTACGTGGCCGCTTGCTCTCTTGTCTTACTAATGTCTACTGCCGGTCCGGAATCATTCAAAGTTAATAGGTTAAATGGTCTAGCTAAACGTCCTATCAGAAACTCGAGTGGACTCGCTTGTATTACACGGTGGACAGAGGAATTCAAAACTAATTGCACGTCGTCTAACGCTTCATGCCGGGACCTATCAGACGCTTCTACCGCGGTCAGCATACTTTTTAACGCGCTCATTGTTCTTTCTACTTGGCAATTAGCGCGACTTGACTAGCTATCAAACGTAAAGAAACACCGTGAAACTGACAAAAAAACTTTGAATTCTTTGTTGGCAAAGCATCGTCCCAGATCTGCAATAACTAACTGGAGCTCCAACTAAAGACGCTTGATTTAAGGGATTTAATTGTTCTAGCCAAATCTATGCTCAGGGTATGATATAAGGGAACAAATTTTGTGACCGCATCAATTAAAACTATGACGTACTCCTTGCAATCGCTTTTTCCACTTAATTTGCCAGTTAAGTCAACGTGCACAGTATGCCACGGGATACTTATGTTAGGAATTGGATGAAGTCCCGCTTGTGGGCGACCTGATTGCGATTGAGATTGTCTATGGTTGTATTACTTGTAAACTAACTTACGAACGCACTTAGCCATGTGCTCGAACCAATAGTGATCAACCCTTTCAAAAGTCTTCTCAAATTCAAGGTGCATACGTGATTCGTGCACGTGGTTAATTACTGACCAGCGGAAGGCCCGGGGAACAATTGGAAGACACCGGGTCCGATTATTTCTCTGTACCTTGCGATGTAGGACACCTGAGCGCATGTTGGAAATGTCGAGTGGTAACAGATGATCTTTAAGTTTACCTACTATGGATTGAATTTCTTGATCACGTATCTGCTTTACCAAAAGCCAGTTCTCTGACGCCAGCGAGGTTAACGCGCATTTGTTCAACTTTTGTGAGACTAATCTGGTCATGGTAAAGTATTACGAGAGAAGAAATCAACATGAGCCATACGACGTCCCTCACGATAACTGATTTGAGAATCAAAGGCCTGCACCAAGGCCCACCTAAGATGCACACGTGGCGTGATATCGATTTTATTGCGTGAAGCTTTTAGTGAATTACAGTCGGTAATAATCTCAAAATATAACCTGCAAGTAATGTCTAAAGTGTTTTACAGCATTTACTACATCTAGAGTCTCCAACTCGTAAGAGTGGTATTTGGAATCTGCTATGAGGGGCAAATTAAACCTATAGGGGACAGTGGTGGAATCTAACTTTCGATAGTCGACCACTATACGATCAGAACCGTCACGCTTCTTCACTAATAAAATAAGACTATTAAATGGAGACTGACTAGGACGAATGATATTAGTTTCCATTAGTGCACTAACCTTAGAACGCACTAATAACCTTTCGTCTGGGCTAAGCCTATAGGGTAGCGATAAACAGTGCGGTTTGAGTAACATGTTTCGGCCACTCCTGACCAAGTTTTTTTTTTTTTTTTTTTTTTTTTTCTCAAATATAACCAGATATCAAACGTCAATTTCTCAATCTCTACGAGCGTCCAATCTGTGTGTGCCTTCACGCCGTTTAGTAAACAGATTCCATATTAAAAAATGGCTACCTCGCCTTTCATAGTTCATTGGGCCACCTTGCCATTTGTTGTCCACTTGGCCACCTCGCCGTTTATAGTTCAGAGAGCCACCTCGCCCTTGACTGTATATTTGGCCACCTCGCCCTTCACATAAATCCTGTTTAAATATCTAGATGGCCACCTCGCCATTTAGATACGTTTACCGCAGCACTGTTAAGATGTTTTGCATATGGCCCACAAGCCACCACGCTGTTACCACGACCCACCATACTTCAAACATACCACTCCAGAGAATAGTGCCACCCCATCTTTTCACGTGGGCGTCGTACTCCCTCGGCGACTCACTCTCAGAAGGGACTAGACTCGATACAGACCATCTTTCGTATCATAAGTCTCGATGACCTAGTGGTTCAGTACTCCGACTTCTAGTTCAGAAGTTCTGAGTTCGAACCCTGGCTCAACCAATGCAACTTTCCGGAAGTTATGTGTGATGAGCATCGATGACTAACAAAGTTGTACCCCATGTATGACAAAAGGTTTTGCCACCTATTACATTTGGGACTGGAAAATTAATCCAGCGTGTCGAGGCATTATTGCCGCTGACCACACCCTCAGGTATTAAAGGCGTGAAGTTACATAAGCACATAGCCATATGATGTTTTAATTAAAGAAACTATTCCAAAGATCATACCGTCATTATTATCTGATAAGCATGGATCCAGCTCAATAGGGACATATGATTGGGGGAGTGGACGTAGGCGTTCTCTCGAGTATTTGTAAGTGCGATTAGCGTTCAAACTCTTAAGATGATATCTGTCACCGTCAAGTACCTCAATGACTTCATAAGGTCCTTTATATTTAGGATCCAATTTGGTTTGATTCCGTTCATGATTTTCGACTAAAACATAATCTCCCACCGAAAATCTAGTCACATTTGCCTTATTTTTATCGAATCTTACTTTATCAAGCTGTGCATTATTTTTCATTAATTTGTCAGCTTGTTCCCTAATCTCTTAAATTTATCTCAACCTCATGATCGTCAATAGTTAATAAATTTAGTGGCCTAGCTACTCTACCTATTAGCAATTCTAATGGACTTGCCTTAGTTACCCTATGAATCGTGCCATTTATAGCAAGTTGGACATCATCCAACGCACCCTGCCATGACCAACTTCTACAACAGTCAACACATTTTTGAGGGCACTCACAACTCTTTCCACTAAGCTTTGACGCAACACAATGTTTGATGAGAGAGCATTCGGCACCAGAATCAGAATAAAATGGATACGACTCAAGTGTTCATCAGCGTACTGCTGGGATTGCTAACATAGCAAACTTCCACATGCCTCTCGTTACTCGCCGCTGCTGCAGGCGCTGCTCCGAACTGCTTGCGCCTACTGCCGCGCCAGCTCCTCCGCTGTTGCCACGTGGACACTTCGTTGCCAAATGTCCGGCGGTGCCGCACCTGAAACAGATTAAGTCCGACCGCGGCCTCGGTCCCGCAGAGCTTTACGCTGAAGTGACAGCACTGGCTGCCTTGCCTTTCACCTCGCCTTTGGAACGGCAATCGGACGGTCGGTGACCTATTTTACCGCAGTTGTGAAATTTCACCGTTGCCGACTGAAACTTTGATCGCCTGAAGTCTGGATCTGCTGTCCTATCGCCTTATGTTTATGCTCTCAATCTACCTCACCGATGCAAATCAAGGCATATAATGGTGCCATAATCTTGGAAAACTGATATAACCTGCCGAAAATATGACGCTAGACCGATGAACTGTCCAGCTAAACAAGCACAGCAATCTAAACTTCGTATCGCAAGTAATTAACAGGTAAACATGTAAAAGAATTTCAAATAATATTTTCTTACACCGGTCAAAGCCACACTATCGTAAAGTCGTATACCATACAATATACCCGAGTAATAAAATGGAAACTGCTCACCGGAGTGACGTAAAATTGCAGCTGGTGCGCTTACTACAGATTCACTCACTATTCTTTGACCTGGCTGACCGCAGTACTGTTGCTCGCCTTCCTGCTGCTCCGCTCAGGGCAGTTAGACGCATAGTGTCCTTGTCCATCACAATGAAAGCAAGTGATCCCCACTTGGTTAATCGCCGCACTATGACTGCAGCTTGTGATCTTCAGTTTAGAACAATCTTCATGTAGCTTAATGTCTCCTTTATAGTGACAATGAATCGCCATTATCGGTTATTTCCATCGCGTACAGAAGCACACACATTATCACTACACTGTTTTCTCCACGTGGGCTGAATGAGTTACATACCACTTCTGATGTCGGAGATAGCGACGGCTGAGCGATAGAGTCGTCATCATCTTGACTTGGTACGAGGTTTATTACTTGTAACTTTATAATTCACAATATTAACCACAGTATAAATAACAATGTTCAGTTAACACACTTAGATAGACAAACCGACAGGTTCGCAACGGAGAAGTGTCTCGGTCCGTGTCCCAACGTCGACTGACTGATCGAGCCAACCTCACTTTCTATTACGACTCTGTCCACGTGCCGCCATTGCAAAACAACTGACGTCACCGCGTTTGCCGCACTACTGTGTTAACAATCAATTGAGAAACTTAATAAAACGATATCGTTATCCACGACATATATATTAAGATATATCAATAATAAAAAATGTACCCATTTTTATGAAAACTGCGCGGACGGAGAAGTATGATATGTCGCACTTTTATGGTTCGTCACATTAAATCAATAAAAAAAAATTACTAACACGTATTTGACACACACCCGCATATATTATACTCTTTTGTTTATTGTTAGCTAGTGGCCCGCCCGGCTTCGCCCGTGCATAGCGGTGGTGGGTTATACATATAAACCTTCCTCTTGAATCACTCTATTTATTAAAAAAAACGTATCAAAATCCGTTGCATAGTTTTAAAGATTTAAGCATACATAGGGACGGACAGACGACAATTACTTTGTTTTATACTATGTAATATAATATAATAAATAATAATAATAAGGAAGTCTGTAGTGAAATTGAAAAAACAAAACTATACTTATATAGAACAATAGTTTAAATTATGTATGATCGAATTTCTGTCACTGGGCGACCACTAGTTAGGAAGTTAAACAACTAAACTAGATTTAATTATTTTTGGCATGTTTGTGAACATACAAAAGAAATTAAGCAACAAGTTTTTCTATTTACAGGGTCGATGACGTATGACACCATATATGATATTGAGTCTACAGGAAACGCTTGCCACTTACCACCAAGCAGGGGAAGGACTTGAGCTACAACCAAAAAAAACTACTACTTTTTTTCGACACGAAGAATGGCAAACCTGACAGTTGCTCTAACCAAATTTTTACCGGTAGGCGGTAGACACTAAATATGTCTGGTCTGTGTAGAACTGGTAGTTACCCAAATCAGAATAAACCTACCGGTAACTCAAATGCACTTGGGAAGGAACACGATGTCGATGGACGACAGTTCCTATGGCCATTGTAACACCTAATAACTATGACAGCTTGACAAATTGCGTATAATCTAGAGACAGTAGACAAACTGTCTCCAGTATCCAATATTTGTCATAATAAAAGTGAATTCTGTGAATCGGGGCGTTCACTCGTACTTTACCGTAAAGTGTTATTGTGGACATTGAGATATTTACCGCTTTTGCTAACGATAAGGAAAACGATATAAAAAATTAAACAAACTTAAGCTTTTGACTAATCTGTTTCGTATCCGTATGATGACGGATTTAGAATCAAAATCAAAACTCATTTAATCAAGTTGGCTCATTATCATCATTTCAGCCAAAAGACGTCCACTGCTGGACATAGGCCTCCCCCAAGGATTTCCACAAAGGCCGGTCCTGGGCCGCCCGCATCCACTGCTTTCCGGCGATCTTAACCAGGTCGTCGGTCCACCGTGTGGGAGGCCTACCAGCACTGCGCCTTCCGGAACGCGGTCGCCACTCGAGGACTTTTCTGCCCCATCGGACGTCGGTCCTGCGAGCTATGTGCCCTGCCCACTGCCACTTAAGTTTGACAATCCGGTGGCTCATTATAGCTATTATATAACCGTGAAGCCATCATTTCCTGCAATGTGTAAAGATCGTGAAAACCTAAGACATCATTATAGCTGTTTTAATAAGTCAAACAATAAAATAAAATTTAAAATTTACCATCTACAACCGGCTCGGAATGCAGCTCTACAGAGAAGAGCCGGCAAGAAACTCTGTAGTTGCTCTTTTTCGATCGCCGATTTTCGATCGTGAGAGCAAACTCGCGCAATAGTCGCAAAGAGCCAAACATCAGCCAGATCTAGTTAACAATAGAAACCTTCTACCTTGCACCTGTTCACAAGCATGACGCCATACCATTTCACACATACAATGTGTCACCATACTATTTCAGCCTGGGGTGTCGTAAGTGCTGATAAAAGAAAATTATAAGACTGAAAATCTAGCCGCAAGAGAAGGAAAACTTGAAATGAAACCCTGTGCCAACCCGTCTGGCCACCGTGGCACAGTAGACTAATTACCCTTCTGTGATGGGAGGAGGCCCGACTCGGCAGTGGGTCTTTTATGGGCCGAGTAGTAGTAGATTACCCTCGTGGTATAAAAATAAATAATTCATTTCCTTACCCTTCGTTCGCGTGTTTAAAATTTTGTTTTACAAAATACCATACCTTAACTTTCTTTGTACATATATGCATAAGTATTCAACTTTAGTGCGGTGCCATACATTAAGTCCCCATCCCATGTCCATCCTCGGATCCACTCCGGACTCAAGTCCTTTGCATTGCCCTCGAGGCGAGGCTCGCAAAGAACGCACTTTAAATGGATCTTTTATCCGCACTGAATAACTTATAAGAGTCGTCTGTATCGCGATTACATGTGTTGCCACAGTATATGCAAAACATAAACAGTAACTCTACTTGGTTCTATAGCGCAGGTACAATTTCCTATCGTGCAACGTTAATATATTCAAAATCAAAACAACATCTGCCTCGTTGGTTAGATGTGCCGCCTTTGGATCAACGGGTCCCGGGTTCGATTCCGGGGTCGGGCAAGTGTCTTTGTCTAAACCAGAGGCACTGGCTCGGAGTCTGGGTGTCATTTCTATCTATAATATGTATGTATTTACAAAAAAAATGTATATAAGTAGTTTATCATCCATCTCGTTACCATAACACAAGCATTAAGTTGCTTAGCTTGGGACGAGATGGCGTTGTGTGAAATGTCCAAAGATATTTATTTATTTATTTATTGATACATATGATACCCTGTAGATTTAAAAATAAATATTGAATTTTGTAATTATGTCTTAGGTTTTCGCGATCACTACACATTGAAATTAAACACATTTAAACGATTTATCGCGTTTATATTTTACTTATATCTTGCGTATATATTTTGCTGAGTGATTGTTTATATTAGAGAAATGCAAAATAGAGAATTTCAAATTGTAGAATATCGTACACGTACGTACATACCAGTGCATATTGTGTAGTTGGTTCAATATGAAATAGTGTTACTGTGTACCTACCATTATTTCCTGTGATATTATCGACGCTTTGCAAGCTTCATAGGGTGCGCGGCTATCATTTAATGCGCCAGTGTCGTCATATTTTCTTTTGAACCATTTGGGGAATGTGGCGCAGTAAGATTGGAATCTGAATCACTTTGTAACCCTAAGTTTAAATACATCGTAAGTGAATTAATTTTGAAGGTATTATCCCCTAATTATCTTTCTTTTTTAAAATCAACAATCGATTTTCTTCTTCTTCATTGTTGGTATTTCGTTTTTGTTTTTTTTTATGATGATTGGCTTCATTCATTCAACTGCCTACTTCGCATAGAGTGTGAAGATAATTGAAAACTTGATACTTGTTATAAAACATATGTTATCCACCTCCCAAAATTACACACAAACACGACGTATTTTCTTATACGTTCGCAAAAAGAGTAGTTTTTTCAAACTCCCATACAACAAAAATCCTTTAACTTTACCAAAGAAACAGTAACTACTACTAATAAAAATACTGCCAACACATTATCGGTTCAGAAGTCCTTGTTTACAACAAGCGAAAGGAAAATTTTGGAATTCTTGGGTGATTTGTGTTTTTGTTTGTCCCAAATGGACTAAAAATAAATAATACGTTTGCTAAAGCTAAAATAAACCAACAAACAACCATATCATGCCAAAGTAAATGGTCACCGACGTTAATTAGGATCATCATCATCCCACATTAGTCCACTGCTGGACATAGGCCTCCCCTAAAGAGCGTCATAGCGCCCTGTCTTCAGCTTGACGCATCCAGCTGCTGCCCGCAACATTTCGCGGATCGTCGCTCCATCTAGCAGAGGGCCGTCCCATGCTCCGCTTGCCGATTCGCGGTCTCCACTCAAGAACTCGTCTATTAAGATATATGCAGGATATATAATTAGGATATATGCAGCGAATTCAATTACTTGTTTTATTGTTTGATATTGAAGTCGGATGAATCATTACTACTCGTAACAACATCATTACATCATCACTACATTGTATAAAACAAAGTCAGTTTCAGTTGGTTGGTAGACGACAAACGGAATACACGCACTTACTGTGTCGTTGCAAGTTAGCAAAAGTATCTCAAACTTTCTTTTTTTCTTTCATTTATTTATTTTGTATCTCGACTACTATCCTCTGCTTACTCGTTCGCCATGTTCGTTTGTCATCGCTGCAACAGTGAAGCCAGGGATGGTGTGCAATGCACAATGTGTCTCAACCATTTCGACTTTCCCTGTGCTGGAATAACTGAGGCGGGATATCGCAAGCTTGGTGATAGAAAAACTACGTTCAAGTGTATTGCCTGCAAATCTGGTATTGTAAGTCCTAACCCTCCTTCTGGAAATAAGGGAAAAGCTACTCCAGGTGAACTAGAAAATATTCATCAAGAGCTCCGGAAACTCACAGAGCAATTAGCCTCTTTACCTCTGTTGATTGAGAACGTGAAAACGATACAAGCTGATGTGTCAGAACTCAAGACCATGAAGGACGAGATGTGTGAAGTACAAAAATCGCTAAATGGGTTCAACTGAGGTGTGGACGTGTCCACACCTCAGTTGATCAGCTTTCGGAAAAATTAGTGCAAATTGATAGTCAAATTGAGTCCCTGCAAAAAACAAAAGAGGAGGTTGAGGGCATCGAACTGCGTCTTGCGCGCCTTGAAATGACTACCCGTGAAAATGAGCAAAAATCGCGGTTGAATAATGTTGAGATTAAAGGAGTTCCAGTGACAGTGTCGGAAAATCTTTTTGCTATTGTTGACAAAATTGGCTCCAAAATAAATTGCATGGTCAGTAAAGATCAGATAAATTACATCGCCAGAGTACCCCAACGTAACAATAAAGATGCCAAAAACATAATTTTATCCCTGCATAATCGGTACGTGAGGGACAATTTCATAGCCGCTGCTAAAAAACTAAGGCTATTAACAGTCTCTGACCTTGGTTTGAATGGCGACGGCAAAATATTCGTAAATGATCATTTAACACTGGATAATAAACAGCTTCTCAACAAGGCGAAAATGTTGGCTAAGGAGAAGGATTTTTCCTACATATGGGTGAAAAACTGCAAAATCCTTGTCAGAAAGAACACCACTTCCTCTACTCACGTAATAAAATCGGAATTAGACTTAAAGAAAATATGTTAATATTATCACTGTTTTTATACTTTTATTTAATTAATGCAACAAATTTGAGAAACACTGGTATGTACGTCTTTATCTATTCATTAGCTACGGTGACGCATCGCGCCTTTGTGTTGCTCGGGACGGGTTTTGCTACCTGCGCTAGTTGTGTGCATTTTTGTGTCGCTTGTTTGTATTGTATGCCGTATCTGGGAAATTTTAGAGTTGTTATTTGTTCGTTTTCGCTTTCCGCACTTATTTTATTCGTACCCCCGTCCTGTATGATTAATTACTTTTTAGTTGATACTTTTAACCACTTTTATCATAATTGGCTGGTAATGTACATTACACGTCTTTACCATTATATATTTACTATCCTTTTTACTGGTAGTCACAGTGAATCTAGTTGGTTATTAAAAGAATGGACATTCCATAATTCGCCGCGTCATGTTGTTATTATTTACATATCGTCTCTACTCAAAGTGATATTAATTTTAGTTTTTTAAGGATGCCAGTTAATATTTATTACCAAAATGTCCGTGGCTTGCGGACCAAGACATTAAATTTTCTAAGGAATGTGGGTATTAATAACTATGATATTATATGTTTAACCGAGACTTGGCTAAAGGAGGACTTTAATAGTAGTGAGTTATTTGATGACCGTTATCTTGTTTGGAGGCGTGACAGGAACCTTTTGGACACAAATCAGATGCTCGGTGGTGGCGTTCTCATTGCAGTACGTCGTGAGCTCATAGCAGAGGAGCGTATTGAATGGCGTTCGTCGGCCGAGGATTTATGGGTTACCTTAACTCTTAAGCGTTTTAGACCCAAAATATCGTATAAATTGCATATTGGTACGATTTATCTTTGCAAACAAAATATAGGGAACTCGTTATCAACACAGCTATCGTGTTTTTATAATAAGTTAAATGACGTCATATTTAATAACCTAACTGACACTTTTATTATATTAGGAGATTTTAATTTACCAAACTTGACTTGGCAAGCGGCTGATGATGGTTGTTCATTTTGTCCAAATAATATTAATGGCTCTTGGCAATCAGACTTTTTTGATGTTGTAAACACATGTAGTCTTCACCAGTACAATGGCTTTAGGAATCATAATGACCGAGTGTTGGACTTAATTTTTTGTAACAACCACTTATCTGTTGATAAATGTCCTGACCCTTTAGTCCTTGAAGACCCCCACCATCCAGCTCTAAGTATTTCTGCGAATTTCACTGAATATCATTCATTGCCAGTTCAACAGAGAAAAAAGTACTTATACCACTTAGGTAATTTTTCTTCTATTACGAAAGAGCTTGATAGCTTTGACTGGCACGATGACCTAGGTAAAGGGACTATTGATGAGGCTTTATCTCTGTTCTACTCAAGGCTAAATAATCTCTGTGAAATTTTTATTCCTACCAAAGTTGTCAAATCGACGACTAAATATCCCCCTTGGTATAAAGCACCTCTTATCAAAATCTTAAAAGAAAAATTTAAATATCATTCCAAATATAAAAAATACCACAATTTGTCGGACCGGACGAAATGTATTGTCCTTATCAAAATACTGCCTCTGATATAAGCACGATTGTGGTTGTTGAGACCGAGGTGCTAAAGCTGTTTAAAACTGTTGATACAAATAAATCAGCGGGGCCTGATGGTATTCCAGCTTTACTTATAGCACGCTGTGCAAGAAGTCTTTCTCTACCCCTTACCTTGATATATCAGCGCTCCCTCCGTGAAGGAGTGGTACCAAGTATTTGGAAGACAGCTCTTGTTACCCCGGTACACAAGAAAGGGCCAAAAGACCGCATCGAAAACTATAGGCCGATATCCAAATTATGTATATTTGCCAAGGTTTTAGAAAAAATTGTTTATTCTCCAATTTATCATGCTATCAAACAATCTTTAAATGAGCATCAACATGGTTTCCTTAAAAACAGATCCATTGCTTCTAACCTGCTTGTCTGTTCTGACTATTTGACTCATTATATATCTACACCCGCTCAGGTTGATCGATCGTATAGACCACATTGTCCTTTTGCGTAAATTAATCGAAGTAGGTATTAGGGGTGACCTATTCAGATGGTTCAGTTCTTATATAGAAAATCGATGTCAAACGGTAGTCCTAAATGGTTACAGCTCTGTACCTGTTTTAATACCCTCAGGAATACCCCAAGGATCCCTTTTGGGTCCACTACTCTTTATAATTTTTATTAATGACATTGGCTCGTGTTTTACTCATTCTAAAATATTACTTTACGCTGATGACATGAAAATTTTATGTCCTATATTTAAACCGAGTGATTGTGTCTTACTGCAACAAGACTTAGATAAACTTCAAAATTATTGCTACCTTAACAAGCTTGAACTGAATGTGGCTAAGTGCTTCGTGAATAGCTACACTCGCAAACCCCAACCCATTACCTTTCAGTATACGTTAAATGATAGTGTAATCAACAGAACAAGTGCCATCAGGGATTTAGGTGTCACGTTTGATTCGAAACTGCTATTTGATGCCCACATTGAAAATATTGTTAGCAAAGCTTCCAAAGCTCTCCGTTTCATACTTAGATTATCAGCTGATTTTAAAAATGTAAAAACTTTTAAAGTTCTATATTGTGCGTTCGTTCGGAGTCATTTAGAATACGCGTCGCAAATATGGAATCCAAATTATGCTATCTACACTGATAGAATTGAGCGCATTCAAAAGCGATTTCTGCGGTTCTTGCAATATAAAACCCGCAAATATACTCCTAGCTACATTGTGCGTTGTAAGAGGTTTCACATCTTACCTCTGTATGAACGCAGAAGAGTTGCAGATCTTACATACCTCTTAAAAATCGCAAACGGTTCTATTGATTGTCCTGAGCTGCTAGGTTGTTTAGGGTTTGTTACACACTCCAGAATATTGCGCAAACCTAACTTACTATATGTCCCCCCCACAAGATGCACATATAGGCAAAATTCTTATTTATTACGAGCATGCAGACATTTCAATAAACTTTCGCGGGGGTTCGATATAGACGTATTTAACACCAGTGTTTCCCAGCTTAAGCGCTTGATCACTAAAAGTTTCTTTTCGGAAAATTAATAAGTACAGTCAATTTTGTTTGCCCTCGCATATATTATTATGTATTTTTCATTGCGTATTTATCGACCTCTTTTTTTCAATGTAATTTAGAGTTTAGTTGTGAAAACTTGTAAATGGCCTTCTGTCGCATAGTATTAAGTCGTAATCATTGTACTAGCTGTAAGTTTTCCGAATAAAATAAAAATAAAATAAAATAAAAGTCGCTGTCGTCTGTCCAACCCTATGTATGCTTAAATCTTTAAAACTACGCAAAGGGTTTTGAAGCGGTTTTAATAGATAGAGTGATTCAAGAGGAAGGTTTATATGTATAATACATGCATAATATTGTAGAGACACACTAAATATTCTGAAACATTAAGGTTAATAAGAGATAATATGTACTGCATGCTACTATATAAACTATTAGACGTACCAGTTAATTCAACATGTAATATTCGGAAACACGGCCCTTAAGGCGAATTAATAGTTGCTAATCAAGTTATTTCATTATGTACAGTTTCCTAAGCAGAACTATCCAAAAGCATAGAACTTTAAAATTGTTGTTGAACAGAATTCGATTAATCATCAACTACTTGGGTTAGTTACCGTAGTCTTGTGAACAAACATCACCGTTTAAGGAGGCGATAAGGCAAGTAT
The DNA here is from genome assembly GCA_905475355.2 of Clostera curtula. NCBI lineage: Eukaryota > Metazoa > Arthropoda > Insecta > Lepidoptera > Notodontidae > Clostera > Clostera curtula. The sequence goes on along the minus strand of FR997818.1, from coordinate 385,311 downwards.
GTAATAAAATAGAGCTAGTTAGCGTTTCCTCCCGAACCGGTGGTAGTTTCGGCATGAATGTGAGTGAACGCAGGGATTGTGAGCGATCGAGGCCGACTCATGAGTTAATATACACTTATATGCTGAGAAGTAGTATAGCTAGTATAAAAAAGAATTATTGGTCAAAGATAGGATGTCAGCAATAAAATATTAGGTTCATAAATTTCCTATCCTATTCTAGTCCGTATGAAGAAATTGTAGGAATTTGTTCCATTTGCCGAATATCTTTTTGCTTGATGGGATCTGAAATGATTCATCTTGGGAAAGTATTCGGAGAGGAACTTTGGGAAGTTTGTGACGCACTTGCTTTGCTGAAGGCGTAGGCGGAAATGTTCTAAGATTGTACTCAAACCTGTTTCAGTTCCACTAAATATGAAACTAAGTCTGTTTGCATATCTATCTAATATCTACTCCACTCATAGATGACCCACTGCCGAGTCGGGCCTCCTCAAGTTGCAAGGAGGGTAATTATCCTACAGTGTCACGCTGGCCATACGTGTTGGCACAGGGTTTCGTATGATTTCGATGAGATGATAGACATATAATTTTAGCCTTTAAGCGTTAGAGACATTTGAAATAGGATACCTATGGACATTAAAATTAAGATAACTACCTTGCTTGACATACACAGCCGCCGACAACAACTAGTAAAATAATAAATGTGAAAGTTTCCATTTATGGCATGCTTTCATTGTTAAATGTAGCCGACGATAGCCCCATTTGGTCGCGGTAGAACAAAGTAGCCGATTGTAACTTTCATAAAACTTGTTCCTAAGTATACGGCTGCATTTATAATTTCAGCCAATAAACGGCCCACTACCTAGACGGGCCTCCTCCAAATTCATAAAGGGGAATTAACCCACTGTGCCACATTGACAAGACGGGTATTCTCATGCCGTTTAACTGTTGTATTTTTAGCCGGCTTTAACGGCACCCTTAGGATGGTCTGGGGTGATGAAATTGGGTACCCTAAAGCGTATACCACGCGCCGCAGGCAACTACTAGCAGATAATAAAATAATAAACAAAAAACATTTTTGTACTTCAAAAATCGATCATTAAAATTCTTGCCTTTCCATTTACCAATTTGCTAACCATCTATAAAAGTCCTAAGCAGAGAATAAAACCGCACAATCCCAATAAATAATGGCCGAAATGTACAATCGCGCACAAAGGGCTTAAGCATTGCCTTCAGAAACGTCATAACGAGGCACTCGAGACGAAAATACGCGATTATGGGAGAGGCTAACTGTCGCACATCTTTTGTAGACGATCATTATTATTCGCATAACGGCTGTTGGCAGTAGTGATGCCGCATTTATTTGCGAGATAAGCACTTTTGTTCGCGACTGTACTCGGTTCTTTATGTAGTTTTGTTGGTATGAATTGAATGGATGTAATTTAGCGATATAGTAGAAAAGATGTAGTAGAAACGCAGTGCTGCTAGGCCTCTCACATGGTGGACCGATGACCTGGTAAAGGTCGCCGAAAATCGATAGGTACGGGGGCTCAAGTCCGGTCTTTGCGGAAGTCCTTGGCGGAGGCTTTCATCCAGCAGCATACACACAGTCTCATATAAAGATCGACGTTTCAGACACCAGAGGGTTACTCATGCATATATACTGTAAATGGTGAGACGCATGATGCTGGCAGAGGGAATAGTAGGTTCTTCCCGCTGCCGAAACCATTCTTCACTCATGCGCAGAGAAGACAATACAAGTATGATGTTATTTGGCTGAGGTATTCTGTAATATTGAGGTCCTTGTACAGTGCGGCAGCTCCTGCGACCTGGCGGTGATTTGTTTTTATGTAAGAGCAGGCAGGTGACTGCATTCCACCTGATGTTAAGTAGAAATGCAGTCCAGACGTGGGGATATCTAGTGTCAAACTACACGCAGCGTTAGCACTAACCATCCTCACCCTGCAGGCCTGCAAGATGCCCCACTTCACGCTTCGTTTGAAATATCTCCTATTGCAGGTGGGTGCCGGGAGGGAGTTCCAGGTTTGTAAGGTGCGATATAGAAATGACTTGCCAAATTTCTTCATTCGTGACGGAATGGTGGCTACAGTGAATCAATGGCACCGAAGCCCCGCACACATATTTCGGCTAAGGAAAGGAGAAGGAGGGATAAGAGACAAAAACTTTTCTGAGCACTCCCCGTGGTACATTCGGTAGAATGCACTAACAGCAGCAATATTATTGCATTCGCTGTACACCATTAATGTAGTGGGCAAAATACTTAATGCCTACCTGGCTAGAACGGAAAGACAACCCGGTCTTCGGCTCTGCATAAGGCGTTCACGACTAGCCACACTTAATCCATATTCCGCTTCCAGCCTAACCTGATGGTATAAAAATATCTTGGCGCCATAAGGAGAAAAATACCATGACAGCCAATGAGTTCCCCATTGCTGAGCCAAGTTTCCTCCAAAATGTATGGAAGAAAACCAGCTTTCCGTCCATTGGTCAAAGGTCATTGGTCATCTAATATTCAGCACTAGTCCACTAGTTGAAGCAAGTCCAATGTCCGCGTAAAAGGTTCGCCCCTCCCCCTTCGATAGGGGGGACTCCACTCATTGGTATTCAGGACTGAAGCGCAATAATAGAATTTCTTATTGGTGTCTCCGCAGCTGCGGTCTACATGTTAATTGGGTTTGCCACAATGTTGAATATAAATGTATATCCTCATGATTTTCATCGTTACTTGGGCAAATGTCAATCGCCATCTCCTTTACCCATAAATTATTAATTCATCTATATATCGAAGAGCCGGCAAGATGCTCATTTCGGCAATATACTATGACAGTTAATATATAAAAGAATGTTTACCTATTTAAAAAACTAACTGATAAATGTCGGATTTTTATAAACATCATAGAAAAACACATAAAAAACCTACCATTTCATTCAACTAATATAAAATGTTTTTGCCAGACAACGGGAAACAGTAGGCCAATTTCCCTCCGTGGATTTGGAAGAATAACCGTCGGACCGACGGTTATGATAAATATAAAATGTTATTTTAAAATCAAACCTAGAACTCAGTTGCAAATATCTACAACTAGAAGGCAACGGTCTGATATTTAAGTGTATAATTACCTGTCTTCAATACAAATAAGCGGTGACGTCACCCAGTCAACTGATTAATGCGCGCCATATTTGCCACGCCATCTTTGGCCGCCATTTTGAAAGATATTTATGATGGCCATTTTGCGACTCAACGAGACACTGGTCGCTTTGTCAGATAAGTAAGCTTTCTAATTAATTATACATTTTAGTGTTTATAAATAACGTAGACACAATAAGTAAACAGGATATAAAAATAACGTTATTGATAGATACAAATACAGTGGGTATATCTCGACAACAACACAATTCTATTTGTGAATATTATTGCATCTGTTACTGTATTCTTCTGTAGTTAAATATCGTTTTAAAGCTATGATTAAAGACTCATGGCATCGAAGATTAAAATACATTATACAACGGTTTTTTAAAGACTTTTGTTGTTTGTAATTACAGCGACACTGACAAAGTTAATATTAATTTCAGCACTCTTTCATTAAAAGCGGGAGCTCACTGGCTTAACTAAACAAAGGATAGCCGTTAACGAAAAATTGTAAAAAATTAACTGTACTTGGTTAGCGGCAGGTTCAGATAGTAATCTTTAATTTGAAGTGCAAACAGGCACTTAACCGCTGCCACAGCGAATAAGATGAACATTAGTTTAATTGGATAAATGTACTTTGTTTTCAACACATAAAAGGATAAAGTATTTTAAACGCAGTAGAGCTATAAAAAAGCTCATCGCGTTTACGACCGTTTATGTCAAAAATCTGTTCAAACCGCGATTAAAATTAAAGGGATATTAAAATAGATTTCTAAATAATCATCTGATTGCAAGAAACTAATTACACCCAAACCTACAGGCTTTCACAACTGTACAAAGGGGATTCGAGGTACAAGGCAGCTGTTGCAACCTACAGATGTCAACCTGAAGTTGCCTTACTGCTTCTAACGCGTCTGTGGCGTCTATTTCGCAAAGGGCCTCCGTATTGACATAGCGCTGTCGTGGGAGGGTCGGCAGAGAGGCCAGAGACGTAAATGGAACCTTGTCTAATTTCGTTAAGTATTCCGTAAGCAAATAGCAGCTAAAACAAATTTGCGTGTTAGATTAAACTGTTTCTTTCCTTTACGGTATAACGTAATGGAATAAGGACGGTTTTTTTAATCGAGTTCGATGCAAGTACTTTGTCGCTACGAGACTACGATAATTTGAACCCAAGACGAAAAATAAGGTTGTTGCTAAACTCCGATGCATCATTTGATAATTTTAAAGTATTTTAGGAAGTCGTGCGTAAGAACCAGGCGTGACTTAACCTGCAGACTAAATGCAATCCTTGAACTTCTGGGTTGAGCATGGAATGGAATGATGCTCGATTGTTTATTTACCTGCAACAAAGGAACACACTGCTATAATTTATTGGCATATAACCATATGAGGAGGTATCAAAATGTAGTGAGAATGAGATAGAATTCCGACACGAAGCAAATGACTATACAATAAAGAAAAAACTAAATAGAATTTTTTTTTTCTTTATTAATATTACAAGTAGGTATGTTTCTTAGCCAGTATTTTTTTGTCTTACCAAGGAGTATGTCGTTCTAACTATTTTTTTTATCCTCCCTCGTACTTACATAAAAGCAGCGAAGCACGAAGGAGTTATAACACACAAATGGATATGGTGTTCACCATCCAGCAGAACACGTAGCTTAACCTGCTTTTGCATTAGGTATACACAGGACACTGAGAATATAACCTAAACTCTCTTAAACAGGTATCTTCTTCATCATCATCATCATCATCAGCCCACATTAGTCCACTGCTGGACATAGGCCTCCCCTAAAGAGCGCCATAGCGCCCTGTCTTCGGCTTGACGCATCCAGCTGCTGCCCGCAACCTTTCGCAGATCGTCGCTCCATCTAGCAGAGGGCCGTCCCACACTACGCTTGCCGATTCGCGGTCTCCACTCAAGAACTCGTCTACCCCAGCGGTTGTCGGTTCTTCTACAGATATGACCAGCCCACTGCCACTTCAGTCTGCTAATTCTCTGAGCTATGTCGGTGACTTTGGTTCTCTGCCGGATAATCTCATTACGGAGCCTATCCTTCAGAGAAACTCCAAGCATAGCTCGCTCCATAGCACGCTGAGCGACTTTAAACTGGTGGACTAGTCTCACCGTGAGTGTCCACGTCTCGGCGCCGTAGGTCATGACGGGTAGGACGCACTGGTCGAAAACTTTAGTTTTCAAACTCTGCGGGATGGGCGACGAGAAGACCCGACGAAGTTTTCCAAATGCTGCCCAGCCCAGCTGGATCCTCCTCTTGGCCTCCCTGTCGAAGCTGCTTCTACCTAATTGCAAAATGTGCCCGAGGTATGTGTATTCTGAAACAGCTTCAACAAGACGGCCATTCACAACGATAGGTCTCGGATGAATGTGATCATTCATCATGATTTTGGTTTTATCCAAATTCATGCCGAGACCCACCCGTCGCGAGGCTGATGCTAAGCTGGTCAGCATCTGTTGCAGCTCCTCCAGCGATTCCGCCATTAGGACTATGTCATCTGCAAATCTCAAGTGTGAGATGTACTGGCCATTTATGTTAATGCCCTTGTCTTTCCAGTCCAGCGTCTTAAACACATCCTCCAAAGCGCTTGCGAACAGTTTCGGGGATATGACATCCCCCTGTCTCACTCCTCGGCACAGTTGGATGGGTTTAGTACGCTGGTCCTGTACTTGGACACACATAGAGGCCTCATCGTACAGACATCTCAACACTTGGATGTAACGATAGTCCACTTGGCATCGCTGAAGGGATTCAAGAACAGCCCAGGCTTCGACGGAGTCAAAAGCTTTCTCATAGTCCACAAAAGCTAGACACAGGGGCCGATTATACTCTTCGGACTTATGTATAATTTGCCTCACTGTGTGGATGTGGTCTATGGTGCTATAACCCCTACGAAACCCGGCCTGTTCCGGAGGCTGAAATTCATCGAGCCTTATGGCGAGACGGTTCGCAATGACTCTTGAAAACAACTTATAGACGTGGCTCAGGAGTGAGATGGGCCTGTAATTTTTAAGAAGGGTGGTATCACCCTTCTTAAAAAACAGTACCACCAAACTCCTGCTCCACGCCTTAGGAGTTCTCCCGCAGTGAATGACGGAGTTAAAGAGTTTTTGTAGTTCCTGTATGACAGGAATCCCTCCTGCCTTCAGAAGTTCTGAAGTAACTCCGTCTTCACCGGGGGCCTTTCCATTTTTAAGATGTTTAAGAGCCAGCACGATTTCGTCTTGGCTGATATCGGGCAGTTCGTCGGTGTAGTGGCGGACCAGGGTGGCTCTTCCATCCTGGATAGAACGTTGAGGGCGAGTAGCATGTGCAGCATAAAGCCGGCCATAGAAATCTTCGATCTCGGCAAGAATCCCCGGCTTAGACAAAACGGTTCTGCCATCGCGTGTTGTGAGCTTCGCCAGGTGGCTCCTCCCAAGCTGCTTAATGCACACCTTGGACCCTCGGTTTCGCTCAATTGCCTCTAATATGAGGCGGGTATTGGAGCTCCGAAGGTCACGTCGTGTCATTTTAGCTATAAGCCGGTTGAGATTTGCCTTGTCTGACGAAGTGGCATGTGTAGCTTCCCGTCTTTTTGCCATAAGCCGCAGAGTCTCGTCCGAGAGTCTAGACTTCGTGCCTTTACGCTGCGTTCTGTAAAATTTAATGCCCTCACCCCTTAGTGTATCCAGGATGTTTTGCAGGGTCTCGTCGATGTCATCGGTAGGCTCTATGGCAGCAAATCTAGAGTCCAGTATGTTCTGGAACGATTCGGTTCCTGCCATGATTTGGAGTAGGTCCGGTCGGAGCGTGGACTTCATCAGACGGTTTCTTTCAAGCTTTAAGTCGATATTCAGAGAGCCTCGGACAAGTCGGTGATCAGATCCTGTATTAAACCTGTTTATCACCGAGACGTCTCTGAATATGTGCTTCCTGTCCGTCATGATGAAGTCGATCTCGTTTTTGGTCACAGTATCGGGGCTTTGCCAAGTCCACTTCCTGTGGGGCTTCTTCTTGAAGAAAGAGTTCATCAAGTAGAGCCCCTCTTTCTCTAGGAAGTCGACAAGCATTTGCCCCCTGTGATTCCTACTCCCATAACCATGGGGTCCCACTCGAGATTCACCACCAATCTGAGCACCTACCTTGCCGTTAAAGTCCCCCATAACAATGTTAAAGTGGGCCTTGGTGGTGTTGTGTAAGGCCCTTGAGATGTCCTCAAACATATTCTCAACTTCATCATCCGAATGTGCCGAGGTCGGTGCGTAAACCTGGATGATCTTCATGCTATATCGTTTCGATAGCCGAAGAATCAGGTACGCTACCCTCGTCGACACACTGGAGATTTCTTCCACATTGTTAGAGAGGGCTTTATTGACAAGAAACCCTATGCCACCCTGCGATTTCTGCTGTCCTTCGCGGAAGTACAAAAGGTGGCCAGATTCTAGGGTAATGGTGTCCTCCCCCTCTCTACGGACTTCACAAAGACCCAGAACATGCCACCTGATGTTCTCCAGCTCCACTTCCAACTGCGCTAGATGCTCGTCAAGCCTTAGAGTACGTCCGTTGTACGTAGCCAGGGTCAGGTGTTTCAGGTAGCCAGATGTAACCCGGGGATTCTTCGCACCCCTTGCCCCGCCGTTACCGTGGCCGCTACCTGGATGACCAGGAATAGCGGGGCTGCCGGGAACTGGGGGCCATCTTTTTGTTTTGCCTATCATTAAGGGGGATTGCCCATAATCCCCACGCTGGGCATGCGGGTTGGGGATCGCAGTTAAGAGTTGGACCAGACGTTGCTGCTGCCCAACGTCTGTAAATAGTTTTTTTTCCCTTAGTCGCCTTTTACGACACCCATGGGAGGAGATGGGGTGGTGATATTCTTAATCCGTCACCACACGGATATCTTGTTGCGGTATCTTCTTGCCTATCAGTAACCTGTATAGCCGGACAAAAGGTATCGGATGCTTCAATAGATCCGTCGAACCCTCGTCACCTGTTGATAACTCCCGGGACAAGGCTCCGGATCATGAGTCGATAGCCGGATCTAATTGAAGGAGTTCTCCCGATATTGAAGGCTCTTTTAGTTAAGGATTTTACGGTTTACTCAAATATAAAATTAAGTCTGGCGCAAATTATATTCTTATAATCTTAGTTATTTACTTTAATTTAGTTTAGTGTTTTTATGTTATTTTCATGTTATTGGTTAATAAAGTATTTGTATTAAAAAAATCGTTTTCTTTTTTACACCTGTTCACGCATCAATGAAACGGAACGCAAAATTAAATTAAATTAAATTCAATCATTCGATCACTTCACTCCAATCGTCATTAAACCAAATTTGACCGCCAGCTTTGCGCATGTTGTAAAATAATTAAGAAACTCCCTCCCAAAGGCCAACCCCACGTCCGTGCAGAACATCTTAGCCACGTGGGAGGGGGACACTCAAAATGAAATTACTTATGAGTGGCTAACAGGGAAATGGCAAACCCATGATGATGGAGAGAAATAATATTGAAATGATACAAAGTGACTTGACATTGGCTAAACACAAACCGTGAGAGCCACAAGGGAGAAAAAATTAAGAAACTGCGAGTGCTTATGTAAACTACAGTAATTCGGCTGGGCAGGGCAGGAAGCTCTGAAAGATCTTCTCATCCACAATACCGCAGACAAAAGCTTTCGACCAATGTGTGTTGTCAGTGATGACGTATGGCATAGAGTTGTGGTCGCTCACTATGGGCTCGATCAGAAGGCACAAATTAACCCAAAGGGCTAATCTCAGAATTTCCTTCAGTCGGCTCTTAAGACCTCCTCAAGATGAAATGGGGTGGTGACACTATGTACTCTAAATTCAAGTGTCTTTGTCTAAACCAGAGGCACTTGCTCTGAGTCTGGGTGTCATTTGTGATCGTTAATTACATGTTGGTAAACTGCCCCGCGATACAGGAAAACCTGTTCTATAATACATATAATACGGATATTCAATTTTAGACAGTGTTCTAGATGTTATGCATAATAAGCTGCTCGCGGCTTTGCCCGTATTACACGGATTTTCGTGTGTATTGTTAAAACTGGCGGATTTCCATGAAAGTTTACATTAGGTTAACATCAATTTGCGCGTATTTGCAAAATACAGAATTCAAGATACATTGTCTCGGCAAATGTCTTAATATCTCGTGTAAATTTTAATGGCGATAAAGGCGCGTTTACAGTACACACAGAGGTTAAACTTTTCACATTTGCCTATTACTTGTTACAGGAGAAACCCAAAAGTAATTTTCAAAATTTTTTTTCATTATTTATGTGAAAATTATTTTTGTTACTCGAGGAAGATTCTCTTTTAGATCACAGTTTTTTATTTTTTTATTTATTTATTTATCTAACTTTCAGTTTGATTTCAGGGTCCGATAAATGTCTTTGTATTAGTCAGATATACATGCTCTAGAGGTGTCATTTGTGGTCGTGAATTTTAGTATCAGTCTGAATGTTTTTACATCACCTATACGTATTTAAACGCGTAGCAAAAACTTTGTGTCCCTTTTGACGAAATTTCCGCGGCGGAGTATTAAATCCCTTACAGTTCTAATTTATACGAAGGAGTGCAAAATGCTAATATTTTATGTTTAAAACATAAAACAATAAAAAACACATTACACACACTACCGTGTGTTTGATACACACGCGCAGATATACTCTTTTGTTTATTGTTAAAATCTGTGGGTAAAAAGTAGGAATAGAACTATACTTTAAATGAATTATTTATGTCGAATTTCAACCGCTCTGGGACCACTAATTCTTTTAAAATGTTGTAATTTGAAACTACCATCGGACTATGGCTGTAACCACCCCATTTATCTGAAAACGAAATTAAACCTGAAACCCACTAACAGCTAAAGTAAAAAAGTTGTAACGCTAACCATAACGACATTTAAATTATACTTAGTGTTGACATAACAGCCGCCGAATAAAAACACAATCTGCCGGCGATACTGATAGATGTTGCTTCGGACGAATTTAAACACGGTGTTAAAATGGTTGGTTAAAGAGGAATTATTTTTTCGTCAGACACTATCAAAATGGTTGATTTGTATAGACTCCAGTGGAAAAGCAGCTTTAAGCCAACTCAGCAGAATATAGAGTTTGTTGACGGTGTGAATTATTTATAAAGCACGCTAAGGCATCGTCTAGATACCAAATGCTAGGCGTTCTCAGGGTTTGCAATTAGGTTCATTTTAGCGTAAATTCGTATTTTCTCGACAGACGCTGACGTAATGTAATGCGAGGAAATTGGGGTGTTTAGGTACGAACGGTAGTCGGCTTAGGAAAGAAAAACGACGAATGAATTTTTTGAAAAAAAAAAGTCACTACGCCTGGTCGCCATATTGGTCTAGACGAGAATATGCCACCGTTCGATCAACGGGTTCCGGTTCGATTCCGGAGTCGGTGAAGTAAACCAGTGATACAAGCTCTGGGACCGGATGTCATTAGTGATCGTGAATTATATGTTTGGTAAGTTCCCAAAATAAACAATTCAAAGTTTGGGGTTTTTTTTGTAAAAACGAAACCCCTGCACTAGGTATAATTTGTATCGTGGGGGCAGTTTACAAACGTGTAATTCACGAAGATAAATGACAACCAGACTCAGAACAAGTGCCTCTGATTTACACAAGGACACTTGCACCACCCCGGAATCGAACCCGGGACCCGTTAATCCGATATCGAACCACTAGACCAACGAGGCATATAAAGATATCACCGGCTCGGATGCCGCTCTACGGAAAAGAGCTGACAAGAAACTCTGTAATTACCTGTCAGCTTTTCTCAACTGATTGAATTTGCTTAGATTTGTAAAGTACAGAATTGTGAGAGCAGTATCTCTGACCTGTCACATTGAGAAAAAGAAAACATGCGGAGCAGTCTTTGGGGACTGCCGATAGAAGTGAAAACGAAGTCCTTGTGAATTGTATCGTAGCGCTATTACATTACTATATTCAGCCCCACTGCATGTCGGGCCACCTCCCATTACAGGGTTGGCGCAGTGGTTGGGCGATCGGCTGCTGCGCAGCATGTCGCAGGTTCGATTCCCGCACGGAAGAAATATTTGTACGACCTACAAGTATTTGTACCGGGTCTGGGTGTTTCTTATCTATAATATGTATGTATTTACAAAAAAAAATATATAAGTAGTTTACCATCCATCTCGTTACCATAACACAAGCATTATGTTGCTTAGCTTGGGTCGAGATGGCGTTGTGTGAAATGTCCAAGGATATTTATTTATTTTGTCGGCTCTTACTTTCTGAGGGTGTCCTCAGGATGGAATGGGATGGTAACACTGTGTATTCTAACATGCAAATCTATAAACACTAATTGCTCAAAGCTAACATGAAATGATATTATTCTCTGTATAGTCCTCGTTTGAACGTCAATGTTAAGTGCTTTAAGCTAAACTAGGCGTGGATTTAATTATACGCGCTATTAAGGCGTGAGCCAGTTTCCTGGCTTTCCATCCACAGCTTTCCTTGGGCGGATTTTGCACCCGTGTTACACATGCATGTTTTTTTATAGATTAACGAAAACCCTGCGCTTGGTATTATAGCTATTATAGTTTACAAACATGAAAATATTCACGAACACAAATGACACCCAGTCTCCGAGCAAGTGCCTCTGGCTTATACAAAGACACTTGCCCGACCCCGGAATCGAACCCGGGACCCGTTGATAGATAGGCGGCACATCTAACCCCTAGACCAACGAGGCAGTCAATGTCAATAATAACTCGATTTACCCACTATTGCACGGAGCCTCCTCCAATTTCCTGGAAGGGAGCACTTGCTGTGCCACCCTGGCAAGATGAATTGGCACAGTGCTGTGCATTAATTGTTCCGTCTGCTGCGGCTTGGTGATCTGCCTCTTGTTTTCTGCTAGTCGACTCTTACGACACGGTCAGAACGATATCATCATCATCAGCCCACATTAGTCCACTGCTGGACATAGACCTCCCCTAACTCGGCTTGACGCATCCAGCCGCTGCCCGCAGCCTTTCGCAGATCGTCGCTCCATCTAGCAGAGGGCCGTCCCATGCTCCGCTTGCCGATTCGCGGTCTCCACTCATGAACTCGTCTACCCCAGAACGATAAGGGTTGGTGACATTTTGTATTCTAAATCCGTCACCACACGGAATACGACAACGATGTGAGCTTTAGTAATTATTTGTAGGTTAAAAGTTAACTTTATGCGTTAACCTGCGCTTACGTGTTATAAACCATCACAAGCGAGGATAACTACTTCCAGTTCCCATCAGGCGTGTCTTATGCTTGAGCGCCACGCGAGCAACTTAAAACCTTTAAGCGATGATGCCGAGTTAGTGAGCTCGGGATGAGTTAGTGAGTGAGTTCGGGATGATTTAGTGAGCTCGGGATGAGTTAGTGAGTTCGGGATGATTTAGTGAGCTCGGGATGAGTTAGTGAGTTCAGTATGATTTAGTGAGCTCGGGATGATTTAGTGAGCTCGGGATGAGTTAGTGAGTTCGGGATGATTTAGTGAGCTCGGGATGAGTTAGTGGGTTCGGGATGATTTAGTGAGCTCGGGATGGGTTAGTGAGCTCGGGATGATTTAGTGACCTCGGGATGAGTTAGTGAGTTCGGGATGATTTAGTGAGCTCGGGATGAGTTAGTGAGTTCGGGATGATTTAGTGAGCTCGGGATGAGTTAGTGAGCTCGGGATGATTTAGTGAGCTCGGGATGATTTAGTGAGCTCGGGATGATTTATTGACCTCGGGATGAGTTAGTGAGTTCGGGATGCTTTAGTGAGCTCGGGATTAGTTAGTGAGTTCGGGATGATTTAGTGAGCTCGGAATGAGCTAGTGAGTTCGGGATGATTTAGTGAGCTCGGGATGAGTTAGTGAGTCCGGGATGAGTTAGTGAGTTCGGGATTCGGCCGATTGACGTATCTTAGAGAAGTATGTATTAGTGTATTACTCTAGAACCAAAAAAGAATATCTTAATAATCTAATATCTTGCTTAATATGACGTATCAAATATCTCATACTTGAGATATTTTAAACTTAAATGTGACGGTTGCTAGTCAGTTAATAAGTTTTTTCTATTTATAACTCTAGATATTCCTATTACCTATTATCTTTTAAGGTCTACAACCCTGAAACTAATTTGTAGGTATTACAACGACAGACGAACAATTTATTTTTATGAATACTGTCAACTCATTTGCCTGTTTTATACGTTGGGTGAAAGTTGTGATCAATTTTTACGACACTATTCATATAAAAGACTCAATAATCCCGCGGTTTTTTGCGTACCAGTGTGATCAATAAGAAAATAAATTATTTATTTGTGAGATTTAGTAGATACGATATGGTGCATATTGTGTTGACGGGCTTAGAATAACAATGTCACCTACCTATTCAGTGAGGAGGTTGTCGTAAAAGGAGATATTCAGAGTATTAATGAAGAACATCTGAGGAATCAATGCAATTTTTAGAGATATTTTAACTGAGTTTTTTTACGTAAATCAGATTTTAACTGTTTTCTAATTGCTACGAAGATTTTATTTACTAATAATTTGCCTAGTTGACCGAATAACTATATTATAATACTACAGGTCTGTTCTGGATTGAACAATGAATATTTTCCAAAATTTAAGGAGTATTGTCTTTAATCCTATTACACATCAACGGATATACAAAGAACAAAATAACTCTAAAATAGCGATACTTTTGTGGTGTATTTGTATGAGGGTGTCGCAAGAGACATCCCATCTGCAAGATATTTGATACAACACCCCGTTCCAAGCCATCTGGACAGGGTACAGGCTACTATCCCAATATTACATACCTACATAGCTTTATATTGATCTCCTGGACACTTCTGTTGTGCGATATGTTACTTTGTTCTCACATCTTAGCTTACTATAAATAAACACGAAATCTATGGAACCCAATCAGATGCTTGTAACAGAAAATATGATAAAAAGAGTGTCCATGGAGTTTCTTGCCTGTTCTTCTCCATAGGATCTACTTTTTGGAACATGCAACTAGATTCCTAACTTCACTTTTGACTTTTCAAAAACACCAGTAAATAGCAATTGAAATAAATGATTTGAGTTTAAATGATTTGAGTTTGAGTTTACATAATAATTGGAGGAGGCCTTACTCAGCAGTGGGTTTTTCATGGGCTAGGATGGGATAGTAAAAAGTCGTCATAGTAAAATCAGCCCGCAGTTAGTCCAACGAACCACAGATGAATACATACTGTGCATTGTACCCGAATTCAGAGCACTCCGGCACCCCATAAAATTTAATGGATCTCACAAATAGCCGGACCAGGGAAAATACATTCAATTTTCACCAAAAAAAGTTTTCCTGATGAGTTAACCCTATCATGTTGAAGGCCTGTTCCCATAAGGGCAATAGTCTGCACGCCCATTTAAAAAAAGGTAATATTCCTAACTACCCATAAATTATACGATACTGATTCGGGTCTCCTCAGAGCTAAATAGAAATTACTTATATCCGGCATTGAAACCCTTAGGGTCCCCGCGCAATTAGGCGGCCAGGCCGCGCGACTGGCCTCGCGGCCTGGCCGCATAATGCGCGGATTGGTCGCGGCGGCCAATAGGCCGCGTATGAGACGCGATGTTTTTCGTTGGCCGCGCGACCAAAACTTGGCCGCGCGGCCGGCCGCGTAATGCGCGCAGCTATATACATCGTAGAAGAATTAGTTGGCCGCAGCGACTTGGCCGCGCGGCCTGGCCGCATAATGCGCGGAGGCCCTTAATTAAACAACTATCCCTAATTTATATGTAATGCAGATTCATTGACTCTGTTCATATTTCAATTGTTATTGTGACGATAAAATATTGTCACAATATAATAATTTGTAATTTATTTAGTTACTAGCTTTTAAGCTAGTAACTAAATAAATTTAATTATATATGTCGGAGATAGCGACGGCTGAGCGATAGAGTCGTCATCATCTTGACTTGGTACGAGGTTTATTACTTGTAACTTTATAATTCACAATATTAACCACAGTATAAATAACAATGTTCAGTTAACACACTTAGATAGACAAACCGACAGGTTCGCAACGGAGAAGTGTCTCGGTCCGTGTCCCAACGTCGACTGACTGATCGAGCCAACCTCACTTTCCATTACGACTCTGTCCACGTGCCGCCATTGCAAAACAACTGACGTCACCGCGTTTGCCGCACTACTGTGTTAAAAATCAATTGAGAAACTTAATAAAACGATATCGTTATCCACGACACGGCCATTCTGACGAAGCACACGTCCTCGTGTGTACTTGTAACAAAATAACCAACTGAGGCACATTTTCACGTTCGGCCAACCTGATGGTAATGGTCCGTAATCGTATCTTAAGAATCAAGTGAACAGAGATCACGTTAGCATACAAATAATTTCAACAACTTTAACACAAAAGGTTCCTCTAAGCCCATAATCTTTAAATCTCAATACTGATACTTTAAAACAGTAAGTTTAAAACAAAAAGTACACAACACATGGCCCAGCTGTCCCAGCAGCTAGTGACAATTCACGTGTCACCCATATCGTCATCGCTCCAAGCAATACGACCAACACTTTAACTAGAGTCCACGACTCCCAGGCCACACAGGACCATACAAATAGTATCTACGACTACAGACTAGTGCGTGTAGTGCGACCTAGCCAAGGTATGTGTTCTTATTTACTGTTGGAGCCATCCTCCTCACCATCTTCATCAGACAAATTTAACTCAACGGACACACTGCTTAGAGGAATCCTCCTTATACAGTCCTGAGCGTATTTTTATGTTCTATTACCGGTCAAAGATTTCAGGAAATAACGATCACCATCAAGTAACTCCACATTTTTTTAAAGGTCCCTTGTATTTCGCGTCTAATTTAGTTTGGTTTCTCTTCGTTCTGAATTTAAACTAAATTACCAACATCAAACTTTACCACTTTAACTTTTAGTTTTATCAAATTTTACTTTTTCGTAACTGGCACTCTTTTCTATGTACGTGGCCGCTTGCTCTCTTGTCTTACTAATGTCTACTGCCGGTCCGGAATCATTCAAAGTTAATAGGTTAAATGGTCTAGCTAAACGTCCTATCAGAAACTCGAGTGGACTCGCTTGTATTACACGGTGGACAGAGGAATTCAAAACTAATTGCACGTCTTCTAACGCTTCATGCCGGGACCTATCAGACGCTTCTACCACGGTCAGCATACTTTTTAACGCGCTCATTGTTCTTTCTACTTGGCAATTAGCGCGACTTGACTAGCTATCAAACGTAAAGAAACACCGTGAAACTGACAAAAAAACTTTGAATTCTTTGTTGGCAAAGCATCGTCCCAGATCTGCAATAACTAACTGGAGCTCCAACTAAAGACGCTTGATTTAAGGGATTTAATTGTTCTAGCCAAATCTATTCTCAGGGTATGATATAAGGGAACAAATTTTGTGACCGCATCAATTAAAACTATGACGTACTCCTTGCAATCGCTTTTTCCACTTAATTTGCCAGTTAAGTCAACGTGCAGAGTATGCCACGGGATACTTATGTTAGGAATTGGATGAAGTCCCGCTTGTGGGCGACCTGATTGCGATTGAGATAGTTTACAAGTAATACAACCATAGACAAACTTACGAACGCACTTAGCCATGTGCTCGAACCAATAGTGATCAACCCTTTCAAGAAAGAAAGAAAGAAAGAAAGAAAGAAAGAAACGTGTTTATTTTGTTCTCACATCTGAGCGGTACAAAAGACAAGTTACAAATAAGATAAACTTAAAAAAGTAAAAATACAATATATTTAAGTAACAATAACAAATTTTTAATATCCTGTTTTGTGAGAACAAAAAAGGACCATAGCTCAGCATATGCCACATCATAACAATAAATGACGCAGCGCTGGTATTCTGCTAGGCCCTTGAGCGACTACACGGGCATCGGACAGCTAGGTATCCATACATACATACAATAAATATAAAAAAGTTGATACAAATCAGAATTATGCTTAAAGTCTGTCTACGCCATAGAATTTATAAAAACAAGAAAAGAAAAGCTGACAGTCTTCTCAAATTCAAGGTGCATACGTGATTCGTGCACGTGGTTAATTACTGACCAGCGGAAGGCCCGGGGAACAATTGGAAGACACCGGGTCAGATTATTTCTCTGTACCTTGCGATGTAGGACACCTGAGCGCATGTTGGAAATGTCGAGTGGTAACAGATGATCTTTAAGTTTACCTACTATGGATTGAATTTCTTGATCACGTATCTGCTTTACCAAAAGCCAGTTCTCCGACGCCAGCGAGGTTAACGCGCATTTGTTCAACTTTTGTGAGACTACGGGCATCTGGTCATGGTAAAGTATTACGAGAGAAGAAATCAACATGAGCCATACGACGTCCCTCACGATAACTGATTTGAAAATCAAAGGCCTGCACCAAGGCCCACCTAAGATGCACACGTGGCGTGATATCGATTTTATTGCGTGAAGCTTTTAGTGAATTACAGTCGGTAATAATCTCAAAATATAACCTGCAAGTAATGTCTAAAGTGTTTTACAGCATTTACTACATCTAGAGTCTCCAACTCGTAAGAGTGGTATTTGGAATCTGCTATGAGGGGCAAATTAAACCTATAGGGGACAGTGGTGGAATCTAACTTTCGATAGTCGACCACTATACGATCAAAACCGTCACGCTTCTTCACTAATAAAATAAGACTATTAAATGGAGACTGACTAGGACGAATGATATTAGTTTCCATTAGTGCACTAACCTTAGAACGCACTAATAACCTTTCGTCTGGGCTAAGCCTATAGGGTAGCGATAAACAGTGCGGTTTGAGTAACATGTTTCGGCCACTCCTGACCAAGTTTTTTTTATTTTTATTTAATTTTTTTTTTTTATTTTCTCAAATATAACCAGATATCAAACGTCAATTTCTCAATCTCAACGAGCGTCCAATCTGTGTGTGCCTTCACGCCGTTTAGTAAACAGATTCCATATTAAAAAATGGCTACCTCGCCTTTCATAGTTCATTGGGCCACCTTGCCATTTGTTGTCCACTTGGCCACCTCGCCGTTTATAGTTCAGAGAGCCACCTCGCCCTTGACTGTATATTTGGCCACCTCGCCCTTCACATGAATCCTGTTTAAATATCTAGATGGCCACCTCGCCATTTAGATACGTTTACCGCAGCACTGTTAAGATGTTTTGCATATGGCCCACAAGCCACCACGCTGTTACCACGACCCACCATACTTCAAACATACCACTCCAGAGAATAGTGCCACCCCATCATTTCACGTGGGCGTCGTACTCCCTCGGCGACTCACTCTCAGAAGGGACTAGACTCGATACAGACCATCTTTCGTATCATAAGTCTCGATGACCTAGTGGTTCAGTACTCCGACTTCTAGTTCAGAAGTTCTGAGTTCGAACCCTGGCTCAACCAATGCAACTTTCCGGAAGTTATGTGTGATGAGCATCGATGACTAACAAAGTTGTACCCCATGTATGACAAAAGGTTTTGCCACCTATTACATTTGGGACTGGAAAATTAATCCAGCGTGTCGAGGCATTATTGCCGCTGACCACACCCTCAGGTATTAAAGGCGTGAAGTTACATAAGCACATAGCCATATGATGTTTTAATTAAAGAAACTATTCCAAAGATCATACCGTCATTATTATCTGATAAGCATGGATCCAGCTCAATAGGGACATATGATTGGGGGAGTGGACGTAGGCGTTCTCTCGAGTATTTGTAAGTGCGATTAGCGTTCAAACTCTTAAGATGATATCTGTCACCGTCAAGTACCTCAATGACTTCATAAGGTCCTATATATTTAGGATCCAATTTGGTTTGATTCCGTTCATGATTTTCGACTAAAACATAATCTCCCACCGAAAATCTAGTCACATTTGCCTTATTTTTATCGAATCTTATCAAGCTGTGCATTATTTTTCATTAATTTGTCAGCTTGTTCCCTAATCTCTTAAATTTATCTCAACCCCATGATCGTCAATAGTTAATAAATTTAGTGGCCTAGCTACTCTATCTATTAGCAATTCTAATGGACTTGCCTTAGTTACCCTATGAATCGTGCCATTTATAGCAAGTTGGACATCATCTAACGCACCCTGCCATGACCAACTTCTACAACAGTCAACACATTTTTGAGGGCACTCACAACTCTTTCCACTAAGCTTTGACGCAACACAATGTTTGATGAGAGAGCATTCGGCACCAGAATCAGAATAAAATGGATACGACTCACAAGTGTTCATCAGCGTACTGCTGGGATTGCTAACATAGCAAACTTCCACATGCCTCTCGTTACTCGCCGCTGCTGCAGGCGCTGCTCCGAACTGCTTGCGCCTACTGCCGCGCCAGCTCCTCCGCTGTTGCCACGTGGACACTTCGTTGCCAAATGTCCGGCGCTGCCGCACCTGAAACAGACTAAGTCCGACCGCGGCCGCGGCCCCGCAGAGCCTGACGCTGAAGTGTGCAGTGGCAGCACTAGCTGCCTTGCCTTTCACCGCCAATTTGATGCTCGGTGACCCATTCCACCGCAGCTGTGACATTCCACAGTTGCCGACCGAAAACCCGATCGCTTGAAATCTGGATCTGCTGTCCTATCGCCTCACGTTTAGGCTACCTTACCGATGCAAATCAAGGCATACAATGGCTCCATAATCTTGGAAAACTTTGCTATAAACTGGCGAAAATACGACGCCAGACCGATGAACCGTCAAGCTAAACAAGCACAGCAATCTAAACTTCGTATCGCAAGTAATTAACAGGTAAACACGCAAAAGAACCTCAAATAATATTTTCTTACACCGGTCAAAATCACACTATCGTAAATTCGTATACCATACAATATACCCGACTAATAAAATGGAAACTGCTCACCGGAGTGACGTAAAATTGCAGCTGGTGCGCTTACTACAGATCCACTCACTATTCTTTGACCTGGCTGACCACAGTACTGTTGCTCGCCTTCCTGCTGCTCCGCTCAGGGCAGTTAGACGCATAGTGTCCTTGTCCATCACAATGAAAGCAAGTGATCCCCACTTGGTTAATCGCCGCACTATGACTGCAGCTTGTGATCTTCAGTTTAGAACAATCTTCATGTAGCTTAATGTCTCCTTTATAGTGACAATGAATCGCCATTATCGGTTATTTCCATCGCGTACAGAAGCACACACATTATCACTACACTGTTTTCTCCACGTGGGCTGAATGAGTTACATACCACTTCTGATGTCGGAGATAGCGACGGCTGAGCGATAGAGTCGTCATCATCTTGACTTGGTACGAGGTTTATTACTTGTAACTTTATAATTCACAATATTAACCACAGTATAAATAACAATGTTCAGTTAACACACTTAGATAGACAAACCGACAGGTTCGCAACGGAGAAGTGTCTCGGTCCGTGTCCCAACGTCGACTGACTGATCGAGCCAACCTCACTTTCCATTACGACTCTGTCCACGTGCCGCCATTGCAAAACAACTGACGTCACCGCGTTTGCCGCACTACTGTGTTAAAAATCAATTGAGAAACTTAATAAAACGATATCGTTATCCACGACATATATAAAAAAAATTAAGCTCAGGCTTCGCCCGCGTGGGCTTCGAACCCGTGCTTATCTCTATGCATATTTTTTACTAGCTTTTGTGCGCGGCTTCGCCCGCGTGGGCTTCGAACCCGTGCATATTTTTTATGAATATAAAATCGGTTATTGTGACTAAACTATGATAGTTAGACATGTGCTCTCGCGGACTTTTTTGTAGATCTTTATAAGACCTACAAACCCGTAGTACATCATTTTGTTCTATTGTCAATAGTTTTTGCAGCGCACGCATAAATAGGTTTTCGATTTTACACCTTGGTTTACAAAATCGCAATTTTTATACAGATCCCTAATTCTTTTGAAAATAAAATATAGCCTATAACCTTCCTCGATAAATGGACTATCTAACACTGAAAGATTTTTTGAAATCGGACCAGTAGTTCCTGAGATTAGCGCGTTCAAACAAACAAACAAACAAACAAACAAATAAACAAACAAACAAACTCTGCAGCTTTATATATTAGTATAGAGTATAGATGAACATAAAAGCGGTTATTGTGACTAAACTATGATAGTTAGATCTGTGTTCTCGGATTTTTTTGTAGATCTATATAAGACCTACAAACCCGTAGTACATCATTTTGTTCTATTATCAATAGTTTTTGCACCGCACGCATAAATAGGTTTTCGATTTTACACCTTGGTTTACAAAATCGCAATTTTCATACGGATCCCTAATTCTTTTGAAAATAAATTATCGATAAATGGACTATCTAACAAAGAAAGATTTTTGAAATCGGACCAGTAATTCCTGAGATTAGCGCGTTCAAACAAACAAACAAACTCTGCAGCTTTATATCCTACTAATATTATAAACGTGAAAGTTTGTAAGTATGGATGGATGGATGGATGGATGGATGGATGTTTGTTACTCTTTCACGTAAAAACGACTGAATGGATTTCAATGAAACTTTATAATAATATAGCTTATACATCAGAATAACACATAGGCTACAATTTATAAAGATATTGTGTGTAAATTAATAGAGATATTAAGTTAAATTTTAATTTCTAATTGTCAAATTTTCAGCCATATTTAAATAATAGACAACATAAGGTTTCGCTGTCAGTTGCGCTTTTTTATACCACGTAGGTATTATATCACATTCTACGGGAACGGGATAAAAATCTTAGGTATCCTATGTCCGACTTTCTTTTATATATAAAGATGTTGGACAATTCACACAATCATACTAAATATTATAAACATGAAAGTGTAAATGTGTGTTATCCCGTTCCGTGATATAAAACATCGTTTATCAAAATGCAACTGCTGGAATAAAAAAACGTCACCGACAGCTAAACTTTATGTTGTCTATAGTTTGACAATTAGAAATTTTGAAGTTGATCGGTTGATGTATTTATTTCGAGTAAATATTAGCTTATTGTGCCGAACAATGAAGAAGAACTAAATAATGCACGCGTCGCCGCATTAGTATGGCTTGAATCCGTGCTTCTCAATCACAAGAGCAAATCGAGGCAGCCCGTGAAACGGATCGATTGGGAATGCAAAATCGTCGAGCAAATTTAAGAGATCAACAACTAGATATTTCGAGGCACAAGAATAATTTTATAAAGTAGGTACTACATAATTTGGATCGAGCAACGTTTCGATACGGTGGCAGCACTAATTACTGCTTGCATACTTGCGTCCGCATTAGACCAATAGATGCCATGTAATACTACAAAACACTCCTCAGCGGCTAAAGTTTTATTAAAATGGAAAATCGTCACCTGGGACGAATGTACAATAGCGTATACACGTACATTGGAAGCACTTATCCGATCCAACCGAATACCTACGCAATGACCCGAGACGTTTTGGAGGCGCAATGATTTTAGTGTCTGGCTATTTCTGCCAAACACTGCCACTAATTCCAAGATCGACTACTTCCGCCGAAATAAGCGCTTGCCTCCAATCATCGAAATATGTGGATTGATTTTATTTTCTCAGAATTTCTGTTCATCGAAGGACGAACTCAAACACAAAAATAATGAATGGTTGACTAAGCGAGCTGTTTTGGCGGCTAAGAATAATTATGAAGATGACATAAAGTAACTAACATAATTCAGAATGAAATCATTGGTACACTGCAATAATTCAAATATAATAACTGTGTAAAAAAAGACTCCTTGGATGTGCCTGGCTTACCACCGCACAATTTACGACTAAAGGTTGGCTACGTACTAAGTTTGCTTCCAAATATAAACCAAAACCACAAAACCTGTGCAACGGAACGCGTTTGGTGGTAAGTGAATTGATGAACAATGGAATATATTCAAAGTAAAGTTGGAAGGTGAGGAAGTTCTCATCCGAGGATCCCGACGATATCAACTGTTTTAGTTTTAATGATTCCGATCCATCGTGCATTCGCCGTGAACATTAATGAATCACAGGGCCAATCCTGGAAAGTTTGTGGCCTAAATCTAGAAAATTCATGTATTTCCCAAGATCAATTATATGTGGCATGTTCTGGGTCAGAAGACTATCTGTGTTATTTGTTCATGCGCCTGATAATAAACCGAAAAATGTCGTCTGTCACAAGGTGATTCACTGAAAAGTGCAGTTACTAAAATAGATGGCCAATAAAGTATAATTAAAATCACAGAATTTAAGTTAATAAAATCTAAAGTCTGCTCATTTATTGCCTTTAAGGCGAAACAAAGTTCGCCGGGTCAGCTAGTATTAGTATAGATTTATTTTATCAGAGTAGTTTTATAATTTCTTCATAAATGCAAGCAATACGAATCAACTCCTATAATAGCCACTACTAAATCGGGCTTCCTGTCATGTATGTTGAGGAGCTGGCAAAACTGGTTAGCACAGGCTTTGTATCAAGTTTTTCTTCTCTGATCTGCCTATTGCTTTCATTTAGTTGTCTTTTACGACACCCTCGGGATAGTACGGGTTGATGACGTTGTGTATTCTAAATCTGTTCCCACACGGAACAGTTATACGTGATGTACAACTACTACAAGTTTTGCTTTTCTTGGCTCGTGGCTAGGATTTCGGCCTTGTAGCTTTTCCTTCTGTCGGCTCTTACGACACCCTCCTGTATAATGGGGTGGTGAAACCATGTATTCGTACATAAAAGTTATGAGGTTATTTTAAGTAAAAAGAAAACGGATTGTATTTTTAACAAACATACACAATAACTACTCATAATAAAAATCTTTTGACTGTCTGTTTATTAGTCAGACATATAACACTTGGCTACTTTTTTAAGACTAAAATAATTAACGTACAAAAGTGAGTCTATAGAGTCCAAACCAACGCTTTCCCAGCCTCGGAATGTCTGAGCAGAAATAAAGCAACACATTTTATAAATGGAAAAGTACCGAGTTGCTGTCGCCCTAACTGGGAACAAAATAAGCCTAATAAAGGTCCATACAGACTTTACCGGTCGACTACCGCGCAATACAATGTTTGTCATCCGGTTTCACCCGCTGTTATTGGGGGTCGTTGTGGCCCCGGAAACGGGAGGAACCGTTTTTATAGCTGCAGAAGGCAGTGGGTTAACGACACTGAGATAAGCGACGGTGGGAATTAAACCAAGGGAATACAAGCCACTTATGGGTCGGGTTTTAGCTGATTTTCTTTATAGGTATTATCTGGCGCTATGAACGGGAAAATATGAAGTTTTTTTCGCGAATAGCTTCTATATTAAATGTTGATGACATCACAATCGACAGAATCTATATAAGTACCCATACTTACGTTAAGTTTACACACATTTAGTTACTGACTGCAATGGCAATGGAGAGGGCTATGTTGGGAGTTGCTCTGCGGCATCGAATCAGAAATGAGGAGATACGCGGGCAAATCAGGGTCTTAAGTGGCAATGGGCGGGCACATATCTCGCAGGACTGACGCCCGATGGGGCAAAAAAGTCCTCGAGTGACGACCGCGTTCCGGAAAGCGCAGTGTTGGTCGGCCTCCCATACGGTGGACCGACGACCTGGTTAAAGTGGGTGAAAGCGGTGGATACGGGTGGCTCAGGACAGGCCTTCGTGGAAACCCTTGGGGTAGGCATATGTCCAGCAGTGGACGTCTTTTGGCTGAAATGATGATGAGTTACTGCCTGTGTAGTTGGTAAGTTGGATTGTGATACAGGAGGAAGATGAGATTTATAATCAAGTTTTTTTAAAGCGTATTTTAGAATTGATTATTTTGATGTCTTAGGTTTTCGCGATTAATACTCGGTGAAATTAACATTTTTTAACTATGATTTTGGTAGCTAGTGACGGATATAGAATAATGTCACAACCCCATTCCATCCAAAGTATTTCCTGTCATGTAATTGGAGGAGGGCCCAATCAGCAGTGGGTATTTTATGGTGTGTAAAGAAGAAGTTGTAACCGCTACCGCTTACGAAATATGGCAACCCATACTCGTATGTAGGCAATGAGACGTAATGACTTTGTCGTGCTTTTCATTGCCAGTATGTGTGCGCGCGCCTTTACATAAAACGTAAGCCATACGGGAAAAAGGCTTTATATTCTTTCATTTAAAATAAAACAAAGGGAATTTTCAAGATATTTGAGAATGATATTACCTACTAAATGAAAAGAAATTAACCACGTAGCGTATCAACAAATGCTGGATGTTGGCTGACAGACACACATACACAAACAAACCTATTTTACTCTCATTATGGTTTTAGGAATGTATCCGTTATCTGGCGTACTTAAGTATTGGCGTTGTAAGATAATATTTTTCCATCCTGAGAGTTCTGAATAACTGATATAGAACAGTGTGACCACCCCATTCCATCCTAAGGACAAGGCTGATAACCTAGCCGCAAGAGAAGGAAAACTAGATACGGAACCCTGTGCCAACCCGTCTGAATTACCCGCCATGTAACTGGAAGAGAGCCGATTGAGAAGTGGGTCATCTATGAGTTTGTATTGAGATTTTGAGTAGTAATAGTTGTATGTAGATATAATATATTATATCTGTCTGTGAAAATCAGTTCAGATGTTTCGAATTAGCTGGAACTACCTCGAACTCAAAAGGAATTTTATTTTCGTAGTCTTTATCACAAATCGTCATATTTAAAATTACCAATATCAAGTTACGGCAACCAGGCGGTTAACCAATAATGTATGGTCAAATAATTTTAGTTGTATGTATATATTGGAATGAATAGCCAGGCTTTTGAGGCAGTAAAGTCGTGGCGTCAACACGTTAAGTTATATACATAAATACAAGTTACAAGTATTAACTGTCCGTGTGGTGGCGGATTTAGAATACGTAGTGTCACCACCCCATTCTATCCTGAGGGTGTCGTAAGAGCCGACAAAAGGATATAACAAGGCCGTTACCCTAGGCATCAAAGAAGGACAACTTGAAACAAAACCCTGTGCGAACCCGTCTGGCCAGCGTGGCACAGTAGGCTATTTTCCCTCCCTGTGATGGGAGGAGGCCCGACTCAGCAGTGGGTCATTTGTGGGCTGAGTAGTAGTAGAAGTGTGTTCTACAAAACAGTACCCAAAAAAATTAGACTAAGAATAATGTCAAGTACATAAATAAATACGAGAATCCGTCGTTATGTAAATGGCACAAAAAGTCTTGTCTTACACCGTCATTATCATAATATTAAGCTCGTTTGTGCCAAATTAGCAAGGCTGTACTTGCGTTATGGGCCTGTGTCTTATGACCAAATTATTTTCCTGTTTTTATTGCCAACTAGCAGCTACTCGCGACTACGTCCGCGCTGTATTTAAAAAAGTTATTTCTCAGCTCGCAGAGTTTACGAATATTTAGCGCGAAGAAACTCAGCTCCTATGGGCTCCTGGAGGGGGGCGGGGGTCCAGTACATGTAACCTTAGTTACACCTTGTTATTAAAGGCGGGACAATTTAAAAAAAAAATGGTTTTAGTGTATCTACCTTTTATACATCGTAATGCACTTAGTAAAAAGCTGTTATTTTAATATTACAAACAGACATGATTGATCTTTGCACATTGCAGGACATGATCTCCTGACGGTCGTTTGACGACTGACCACGGACACTACAAAGTGTCTGAAATGATGGGAATAAAATAAAATATACACGATCAGAACCAATCAAACTTTATGTATTTGTATAAATTATTTTCCTGTTTTAATTATCAACTAGTATGCGAAGTGGAAGAAGCTGCGTCCAAGCAGCCATTCTACCAATCGATACACGGAGTCAATACCGTGAAAACTGATAGCTTATCCCACCAAGTGACTACCAGTTATCCCACTAAATGGGTTACTGGTAAGATGTTCTGTTTGGGCCTTATTGCACGAGCTTGGTCTCACAGATCCGTTTAATCTCTTTGAACCCAAAAATACAGATTTTTAAAAGCGAATAGAGAGTTTCTTGCTGTCTCTTCTTTGTTTATCAGCCTTCTAAAAACGATCTTTTGACAGCTCACAGCTTTAATCGTTATGATTAATCGCAAAAGGGAGGCAACGTGAATAAATATTGATTATCTCATTTGAATATTCGCAGGCAAAGCCGTATGTCGGAGTCAGTGACGTTGTATTGTGCGTTGCTAGCGCAAATGTCAGCTCACGTCAGCCTGGTATTAATTTTTTAATCCGCCTGTACACCGCCTTTGTGCGATGTTAAACATTATTAAAAAATGTTTACCGTTCGTTTCGGTAATTTCAACAAATAACTCGTTTGGCTACATCATTCGTTTAATGTTTTCGATTAATTTTTGTGTTGCTGATTACCTTTTTTAATTCCGTCATTATAATTAAAACGTCAAGTGATTGGTTTTTGTTTCTTTCTTTTATAAGGTCCCAAGTTCAATGGGTCAAGTTAGTTATATTTTATCAAAATTTAAATTGCATTTTTATTTATTATACCGCGGCGGTCTAGTCTCCCTCCGTCTTCCGACTTTTCGATCAGGTTACGTGTCCTGACGTAAGTTTGACATTTTATACCCTTCCTAGTGCTCTACGCCGCTAAAGAAGGTTTCACTAAAAAAATGTTATAGTGAATCTATTTAGGGATGTTTTAAATGTGCTATACAACAAATCGATTAACTTAAATGTGTTTGTTTTAAGGATTACGTGTTAGCATTTCTGGGGTGAGTTTGAAACGTTTCTGTAAAGATGATCTTGGTCCTTCCCATCTGAGTGTCCCTGCATAACAGTTCCCTACCCCTCGGCTCCAAGGAACGTAACGGGCTGATTCTCCCGACACATAAAGTCAGGAGCGCTGACCGGCTGACACTGCAGTGCGACACATAATGGGGTTTCGTGGTACATGCAATAAAACACTTTTTGCTGATAAACAAATCGCGGCTCCATTTAAAATAAAATCCACAAATTCCATGTTTATAATGTATAAAACTGCGTTGCTTCGACAACGAACAATAAAATTTAATTTATATCTGTATTGTTAAAAAACAGCGTATTACGCACATGATAGTATTAACAGCACTTATAACAAAAAAAAAACAAATAATATAAACCAACATTTAAATCAATAAGAAAAAATTAACTAATCAATTTAAAATTATAGTTTATTGGTTATTTTTCGATATATATTTTATTTAGGTTATTTAACTTGGAAACCACAACTAGTAAGATGTCCAAAAATACCCAAACTTGCCTTCCGACAAATGCATGTTGTTCACTTAATTGTATGTAGCAAACTACTGAACTGATTTGGAGATTTTTTCTAGAAAGTATTTTCGTAATCGGTTTTTATACGACGGAGTCATGTGGTGATACTGATACAAAAAAAAACGTATAAACACATCAGTTTTAAAATAATTCTGATCAACATGCGGAACCTACACTACTGAGCAGAACACGCCTGACCAAATTTTTATTTCTTTTATTTCTCTTTTTTTTAAGGTCTCCGGATCGGCGCGAAATGTGATATTGGTGTGTCCTATCGCGCACACAGTCACACGGGCTAGTTTACGTTGTCACTTTATTGCCCTTTGTTTGGGGGATTGAATAAAAGTTGAAGGGGAAATTGTTACGGTTGTATAGGATTTTTATACTTAAGAACACCTGGGCTCCAAGGCTGCTATTATAGACCCCAAGACACAGCATATCTATTGAGGTCACATCCAGTTAGCCTTAAAATTCGTAATCTGCTAAATTCAAAAGATTTTGCCAAGTATTTAGAGAGAAGTATGTGGCATATGTTACGAACTCAGAGTTTCACACACCAGAGTTTAGACATACAGATTAAGAATACACAACGTCACCAACCTATACCATCTTGAGGGTGTCGTGAGAGGACACAAGAGCCGACCCGCAAGGAAAGGAAGCTTGATACAAATCCGTCTTGCCAACGTGGCACAGGCAAATTTCTCTCCATTTTATTTGTTATTTTGTTGTTATTTGTCTTGTGACTACGTTTTGTCGTCTCCTAAGATACCCTCAGGAAGGAATAGGATGGTAACACGATGTGTTACAACCCACCGTGCGTTACCAGGCAGACAGTGCATTTGTATATTACTACTCAGCCCGTAAATGACCCACTGCCGTGTCGGGCCTCCTCTCATCACAGGGAGGGAAATTAGCCTACTGTGCCACGCTGGCCAGACGGATGGGCACAGGCTTTCATGTCAAGTTTTCCTTCTCTTGCGGCTATACTTTCGGCCTTGTTATTTCCTTTTGTCATGTTTTCCGACAGCCTCAGGGTAGAATGCGGTGGTGTCAGTCATGATTAGTTTTATTTGAACAAACTCGTAAATATCTCGTTTGTTTAAACAAAAAGTGTAAGGCGGTATATTTCCTCAGACGAGTGTTGTATTTAAAAGCAAATCACGCGCGTACTCAC
Organism: Clostera curtula; assembly: GCA_905475355.2. Lineage (NCBI taxonomy): Eukaryota > Metazoa > Arthropoda > Insecta > Lepidoptera > Notodontidae > Clostera > Clostera curtula. The sequence continues at coordinate 355,701 of FR997818.1, read as the reverse complement.
TTTGCAATCGAATACAAATGCAACACTCTATTTAGCATTTAAAGCGATGTCGCGCGCCTTGCTGATATAGGAATCAACTAAGCGTAAAAAAGCTAAAAAAGGTAAAGCTAGAAACATTATAAAAAAAAAAATGTACAACTTAAAAATAGGTAAATTTTTTTTTTAAATTCATACTCTTGATGTTGGAGACCATTTTTTTAAATCGGAGTTACGCGGTAGGGAACTTAAAAAAACATAAAATATTATTTAGATCAACGTAGACAGGACATCGGCGGTGATGAAATCATCGGTGTGGTGAAGGATTTAGAATACACGATATCATCATATCATCCCACACCGTCCTGAGAGTGTCGTAAGACCAGAGCGACCCAAGGAAAAGGAAAACTTGTTTGAAACACTGTGCCAACTCGTATTACCAGCGTGGCACAGTATGCTTATTTCCCTCCATGTATTTAGAGGAGGCTTGACTCTGTAGTGGGTTTTTTATGGGCTAAAATGGTAATATAAGTATGACGATAAGAGAGGTTAAGCAACGTCTGGCTCAGTGGGATGTTGGATGGGTGTCCGTCATGTCAAGAAAGGCAAGGGCGATAACCGAATTTAGAAACTCTTCCTTCATTTCTTGAAAAGAGATGTTTCATGAAAAATAGACTAAGATAGGATAGCCTAGATATTCTTCACTACATAGTATAAAACAAAGTCGCTGTCGTCTGTCCGTCCATATGTATGCTTAAATATTTAAAATTACGCGACAGATTTTGAAGCGATTTTTTTTTATAGATAGTGATTAAAGAGGAAGGTTTTTATGTATAATACATGCATAATTGCACCCGTGCGAAGCCGGGGATGGTCGCTAGTAGCCTATAAAATACCTACTACTGAGTTGGTCCTCATCCGATTATACGGAGGAACCTCTCCCCTTCCTTCTGTCTTTTATTTACAAGACACTTCACGCGCCCCGAAAACATATTACCTATTTAACTTCAAATGGCCGAGTATATTTTAGACTTCACGTGTAACACCTTAAATGTAACTATGTCTGTAACTAAGGCACCATAAAAATAAAAATAAAAGTGAGTTCAGAAGTTGGTGATGAGACAGACAACCAAGTAAACACACAGACAGGCAGACACGTCAAATATATAAGACTTCTTTATGTTGGGGTTTTAGTAATTAGCCTACTGTGCCATGCTGGTCATACGAGTTGGCACAGGGTTTCGTATCAAGTAATTTAAGATTCTTCAAAGCTACGCAATGATACAATTAGATACTTTAACGGACTCTATTTCAGGCCACTTAATTAAGTTACAGACCGTCGCAAATAATTGATTACTTACAATAATTTATTACCTACATAGAGTAGTTTTTCTTACTTGCAATACTACGTGGAGCTCGTAGCCTAGCATCGTAGCGTAGCGTTTTAGCCTATCAGCATATCGTAGCCACTACAATTCTTAGACCAATACTAGCAGACTCGCCCACGCGTTGCTGTGGCTAAGGTTTTGTTATATTACAGTTAACATTAACATTTATTTAACTTTGAACATAGCGCCATCTATTGAATACTTACTCAATCCAGTCAACAGATATCGCCACCTGTTAGAATCGTTTGGAGCTAACATATAGCTATGTAATTGTAATTCCTTTCTCGGCCCTTACGGCACCCTCAGCATAGAATAGGGTGGTGACACTATATATTCTAAGCCCGTCACCATACGGTTCAGTATACAAACCAGCTAATATATCTGAAATGAGGCCTCTTTACCCCAGGAATCTAAATCCCTGACTCCAGCCGTGCCTTATATTAAAATGCAAAACGCGCCTACGCCATACCTATTATTAGTAAGCATTGATCATTGAACTCTAGGGTTACCACTTACCGTAATCATCATCATGTTAGCTCATTAAATTACCACTTTCGAACCGGGCCTTCTGTATATACTTCTTGGCCTTTTTTTTCATTGAAATCTGCACCAACTGTTTGGCCACATAGGGCGACCAAGCGAGCTATTTCGGTGACCCGGATTCACCCTAAATACATGAAGGGAAAATAGTGTCGGATATTTGTCAGTGCGATTGACGTGTAACCTTATTAAACAAGTAACTTTACGAAAATAAATTATTATTCATTATTATTTTCAAATATAGCTGTCTTTCAAATAAAAAAATATCAATATTAGTCCATGTGCCCCACTTTTCTCGAGTACTATTAGTTTTTTAAACCAATTTTTCTTGATCAAATTGATGAACTATGTGCTTTAACTTCAGATATACATATCCGTTTTGTCGCGCCGTTTTTATCACACATAACACTAAATAGGTTGTACATTACATTTATACCCGCCGCTGAACAGGGTCAATATTTTAGGGCGGTACGTCGCACCATAAAAATATATTCTTGCCAATAAAACGCGACAACCCTAGCGGCAGCTTATCTGAACTCGCTCGTAAACCAACCCTGATCTGAGCTTGGGTCACCAATCTCCAAGACCCCCGATTTCCAACTCAATGTGATCGCCTGAGGGTCTAACTGTTGTGAATTCGATTTACGATCGGGGAACGAATATGTGTGTGAAGGAAACAGATTTTGGCGTTTTAATCATTAATTGAATATATTACTAAACCGCCGTTTGCGTTTTGGTTCTTCAAATTTAGTTCATGGCTGGATAATAAAAATATATATTATAATATCTTTTTAATACCTACAAAAAGAGGGATGTATTAAATCTGACGTGTCTCTGTGTCTATCTGTGCCACCGTAGCTAGTAAACTAATGATCCGCATTTAATGAGCATTTTTTTATTTGTAAGGGGATATCCTAACAGTTATTTTAACTATTATACGAATGAACTTTGCGTACAAAATACAGTAGGCTAATTTCCCTCCATGAATTTGGAGGAGGACCAACTCAGTAGTGGGTCATTAATGGGCTGAAACGGCGATTAAAACACTATAAAGCTTATTGAATGAATGACCTATTCCACTCTGGTAGTATCACTATCATCACTTCACTATCACTACATAGTATAAAACAAAGTCGCTGTTGTCTGTCCGTCCCTATGTATGCTTAAATCTTTAAAACTACACAACGGATTTTGAGGCGGTTTTTTTAATAGATAGAGTGATTCAAGAGGAACGTTTCTATGTATAATACATGCATAATATTGTAGAGAAACACTGATTAATTTAGTGGTTAAACATTGCACCCGTGCGAAGCCGGAACGGGTCGCTAGTCGATAATATAATAAATAAATGCAAGGGGTAGATAACATAGCCACAAGAGAAGGTAAACTTGATACGAATCGACGTAATCCGTCTGAAGAGGGTGGCACAGGAACATAATTTCCTCCTCCCCCCATGTAATTGGAGAAGGCCCGACTCAACAGCGGGCAGTTTATAAACTGACTAGCGACCCGCCCCGGCTTCGCACGTGTGCAATGATGAACATCTAAATTTATCAATGTTTCTCTACAATATTACGCATGTATTATACATATAAACCTTCCTCTTGGACCACTCTATCTATTAAAAAAAACCGCTTCAAAATCCGTTTCGTAGTTTTAAAGATTTAAGCATACATAGGGACGGACAGACGACAGCGACTTTGTTTTATACTATGTAGTGATAAGATAATATGCAGTAAATATGGTTAAATATTTAAAATATAAATAGCTTTTTAAAGATTTGGTTGTAAGCGTCCATGTGGTTGCGGATTTAGAATACACAATGTCACCAACCCATTCCATATCTGGGGTATCGTAAGAGATGACTAAAAGAACGCAAGAGGCACATCACCTAGCCCCAAGAGAAGAAAAACTTGATACAAACCCTGTGCCAACCCGTCTTGTCAGGGTGGCGCGGCACAGTCGGCTCATTTCCCTCCACGAATTTGAAGGAGGCTTGCCCCAGTTGTGGGTCATTTATGGGCTGAAACGACGATGACGTAAATATAAGGTATCGACTTTATTATTATCCATCCCGTATTGAAAGTAAAGTTCTTCAAACTTAACCTTCAAAAACTAATAAGCCACTTACAGTTTTCAAACAGCAGTTAAACCCCAAAACTAGTATTAAAAAGCGCCGCCTACATACCTGCGAACAAAAAGTTTGCCATTATTAAAAACAGCCGGTGAAATGAGGTTTTTGTTCCACAAAATCGGTGAGTTGCGAAATATTTTCACTAAAAAAATTGGAAATGTTGCCATTATGAGATATTTTAGTTGAAACAGAAAAAGTGGGTTATAAGATTTTTACAAAAAATTAGGTACCGAATAAGCCAAGACTAGCGGCACACTGAATCGTGATGTGTTTGGCTTCAGAGATTCCGCAGTTCTCAGATTTGTCTTGGAAGCCTTAATCTGCTATGACACCGCGTGGAGGTAGAAGCCGGCAGAATCGGTGGTAATAAACCGTATTATAAATCAGTTTATCATCACAAAAAGAAATGACAAGGCCGATAGACTAGCCGTAGGAGAAGGAAACCCTGTACCAACCCGTCTGGCCAGCATGGCAGGCAGTGCTGATAGGCCTCCCACACGGTGGACCGACGACCTGGCTAAGGTTGCCGCAAAGCGATGGATGTGGGCGGCTTAAGACTGGCCTATGTTCCAAAACGACATCTTTTTATAGGTTGGCAACACAGTTTATGAAAAAAAAGCATTAGTTCTAGTTAGTTCTAAGTTTGTAACTGAAGTAAGTGGCTAATAAAAGTAATAAAACATGTGAAAGGTAAAATTCCAATATCTTTTAATAAATTAAAAAGGTCGTTCCCAAAAGTCCCACAGCCTATGTGCAGCAGTGGACGACTTTTGGCTAAAATTACCATGAGATGATATTATTTTACATAAAGTTTCGAGCAGCAGTCGTGGTCACGGGAGAGACTAGAAGTAAGAAGTACAAAGAAGCAGTTAAAAATACCGCAAACAATTATGTTTTATTAATAATGTTCCCTGTGCGTATTGCAAAAATCTAATACATGATTACTTTTGGTAACTTATCACGTTGAGAAACCAAACATTGAGGCAATATTTTGATCACAGGAGTTTGCAATTGAATATTTCAGCCTCGCCTCGGACATAACGACGCTTCGATGGCTTTTCAATCATTTTAATGATTTCGCTGCTTCGGGAACGCAGATTTTCACACTTTTAACGATGAAATAAAAAAGCTTATACATTATATTTTTAGACTCACACGACTTGTAATTATTTTGTATATTTAATAGCAGCGCCCCGCGGTTTCAATAATGGGTAATGGTAATGGGTCTACCGATAATCCCCCTTTTACCAATCGGCACAATCCCCAAATCACTCTCTCTCTCCGGAATAATAAATACCACTCAACTACTCAAAGAGTTCCCTTCCTATATTAATTAATCTGTATGTACAAGCGGGTGTATTCATTAATAACATACTACATAGCTTACGTAGGGATAAACCAATGTAACAATAATACTATATGTACCATTTCCTTATGGTGACGGATTTAGGAAACATTGCGGGTGTCGTAAGAGTCGACAAAAGGAAATGACGAGGCTGAGAACCTAGCCGCAAGAGAAGGAAAACTTGATACAATCCCTGTGCCAACCCGTCTTGCCAGCGTGACACAGTAGGCTAAATTCCCTCCATGAATTTGGAAGAGGCCAGACTCCGTAGTGGGTCATTTATGGGCTGAAACGACGAATGGCCCGTACGAATAAAACAGTCTTGAATACACTAACAACATTATGACCTCGAGTTTCAATGCGAACTTCATAATGGAACGAAGTTCTATTTACAATACTTTGCAACTACATACATCTGCGATAGAATCGGAATCTTAAAGACGAGAGTAGTTCATAGAACATTAGGTAGTATCAGTTATTTCAACAAGAAAACGAGTTTAATAAGTCCGGGACGCCTTTGTAGTTTACGTCCGACTAATTAACAGTGAGTTTGACGAAAGATTTGTAACTGCATTTTAAATATGACAGGGTTGTTGCAAACAGTTGGTGAATGCTTAAGTAGCTACGACTGCAAATGATTTAAACGAGTCCAGACCGCTGGTCAACGTCAAATTGTTCTCAAACAGCTGTGAGGTGTGTATTTAAATGGTACGAGTATATTTTGTACCATCACATCGTCGTTACAGCCCATAAATGACCCACTACTGGGTTGGGTCTCCTCCAAATTCATGGAAATGACCCACTACTGGGTCGGGCCTCCTCCAAATTAATGGAGGAAAATTAGCCTACTGTGCCACGCTGGCAAGACGGATTGGCACAGTGTTTGTGTCAAGTTTTCCTTTTAGGCGCCTCTTACGACACCATATAGACGGTATCGGTTGGTGACATTGTGTATTCGAAACCCGTCACCACACGGACATCACCCCACACGTACCGTCACTTATCTATACTAATATATAAAGCTGCAGAGTTTGTTTGTTTGTTTGTTTGAACGCGCTAATCTCAGGAACTACTGGTCCGATTTCAAAAATTCTTTCAGTGTTAGATAGTCCATTTATCGAGGAAGGTTATAGGCTATATTTTATTTTCAAAAGAATTAGGAAACCGTTTGAAAATTGCGATTTTGTAACCCAAGGTGTAAAATCGAAAACCTATTTATGCGTGCGCTGCAAAAACGATTGACAATAGAACAAAATGAAGTACTACGAGTTTGTAGGTCTTATTAAAATCTACAAAAAAGTCCGCGAGAGCACATATCTAACTATCATAGTTTAGTCACAATAACCACTTTTATATTCATAAAAAAAAATGCATAGAGATAAGCACGGGTTCGAAGTCCACGCGAGCGAAGCCGCGCCCAAAAGCTAGTAAGTAAATAACTTTTAACTCCAATTTTGACGAGAACGCGTCGATGCGGTATTTTATTTGATGGCCCCATCTCCAAGCCAGCATCTGTCAAACATGTTAAATGACCCACTGTGATGTCCAACCTCCTCCAATTTCATAACAGGGTTAAGTTTTTGCCTGTCTAGTCCTTTAAGTCACTTGAAATCCGCGAAATGGAAAGAGCTTAGAAAGAGACCAGCTTATGCACTATCAACCAACACTACCAGCCCTTCTGTGCCACGCAGGCCAGAAGGGTTGGCACACGGTTAATATTAGATTTAGATGTCGATGGTGGGCCGGAGAACCTGCTCTCAATAAGAGCCTTACTTACTGAGAGGATCATAACTACGATTCCCCGAGTTAGTAGTTACAGTAGACAGTATCCTCGCGAACCTGTGGTGTCCCAATTATGCGAGAGTATACCGCTGGAGTTTTAGTGGTACCTGGCTTGCGTCACGTGTCTTGCAGCCCCATGTAACCACCGGCTCCATCTCCGAGGGGCATTGGCATACATTGAACATTACCTCAGCGAAACCAAAAAACAAGGGTTCAAAAATAGTTCAGGATAGACTAGATTATGGCATTAGGTATTCAAAATCCATTACCATAAGGACTAATTTAATTATTCAATGTTTAAAAGGTAAGTTTTAAAAACCACTTTGTAGTTAATTTTGTGCGCTAAACTCTACATAGCTACAGCAAAATGCTGCGTCTAAGGAACTTAGTTAAACAGCATGGGCACTACAGACGACAGTCTAAAGTTTGTACAAGGAGTAGCTTTGATTTGTTTTGCTATGTAGACTAATGTTTTCTACAAAACATGTAAACAAGTTTTAATGGTTTTAATTTTTATTGGTAATAAAATATGTATTATTAGCTTAATGTATCATCATTTCAGCCAAAAGACGTCCACTGCTGGCCTCCCCCAAGAATCTCTACAAAAGCCGGTCCTGGGCCGCCCGCATCCATCATCGGTCCACCGTGTGGTAGGCCTATCAGCACTGCGCTTTCCGGAGCGCGTTCGCTTAATGCATTTTTTATTTGAATGCTTTATGTAACGTGATACATAAATAAATATAAATATCCTTGGACATTTCACACAACGCCATCTCGTCCCAAGCTAACGCTAAAGCAACTTAATGCTTGTGTTATGGTAACGAGATGGATGATAAACTACTTATATACATTTTTTATAAATACATACATATTATAGATAGAAAAACACCCAGACCCGGAACAAATACTTGTAGGTCGTAAAAATATTTCTTCCGTGCGGGGATCGAACCCGCGACATGCTGCGCAGCAGTCGATCGCTCAACCACTGACTTAATGTCATTAGGCATTTTCTACCATGCATACTGCTGTGCATATAGGTAAATTGAAGTTGTCAACCTTTTCAATTCTGACAGTTTCATACGAAGTCATTCAATAGCAGAAAATTAATAATTTTCTATTTAATTGCGATTTAACAGACCGCATCTGTTTTCCAAACAATTTTGTTTGGATTTTGTTGGGATCCAGGATTTTGTTACTCTGAACTCCATCCTTTCATCGCCGATTCAGCTAGACTATTGCAATTGTAATTGCAATTGAAATCCTTCAAATGATGCCGAGAAGTCGGGTTTGCTACGTGTTTACATTTATGTTTCAATAGGTAAATTCTTAAAGAGATAAATGCGGAAGACCACGTGACTACGAACATGATAAAGGCAAACAGTGTACATCCTGTAACGTTGCATTATTGCTACTACCGTAGTGGTACACTAGTTTACAAGATGCTGGTTCTTAAGTAAGCTTATGTTTGCTTAACAAACTGTACCTGTTTCGCACAAGCTGTTGCATTTTGAACTTACAAGTTTAGAGCTAGCGTTAAGTGCGGTTCGAAGGGGGTAGTACCTTTTATTTTATAGGTTCTATAGGCTAAAGGTCTATAACTGCTACAAAGAGAAATTTCCTCCAATATTGATGAAGGAAAATTAGTCTACTGTGCCACACTGCCAAGAATGGTTGGAATGTACAGATCTTCTGTGGGTTTCCTTTAGTCGCCCCTTTTACACCCATATCATGGATTAAGTTCTTGACATTATTTTTCTTAAACAGTTGATGATGGTGTATGATTCAAGATATGTAGCCTATTACAACCTGCTTCCTGGAGCTCCACCATGCAGAATACTGAGTCCTGTAGGAGCGTCAGTTCAGAAGACCCAGAAGTCCAGTTGTTCCTCTGCTGCTAGCATCATACCTTCATTTTTGCAGAGTTGACAACCTTTGGTGTTGCCATATGGCATTGTTTGCATGGTTAGTGGATGATCACTGCTTATTGCGTGCGTGTCATATGCTTGAACGCTACCGTATTGATATCCAAAAAATCCAAGCTGTCCAAATCAGCAATAAGTCTATAATGAGCCAAGATGATCTGAATCTGAATAAATGATCAGCTATTTAACAATCTTTTCACGACCGCACGCCTCCATTATCTTAGTCACCCAAGTTCCTCGATGAATGGCATCAGGGTATCGGCTACAGCCGTCAGCAGCTTAACGGAATTGCTGTCATACCACATAACGAGGGCCAATCAATCACGTCCGATATAGGCTAAGAGCATGGCAGGCATAATTATGTAACATAAATGTATGTATTAGATTAGCAAATACAGCGGCTATCAAATCATCTACTGACATTTTATATTTAACTAGTGGCCCGCCCCGGCTTCGCCCGCGCAAAGCGGGGGTTTGTTATACATATAAACCTTCCTCGTGAACCACTCTATCTAATAAAAAAAACCGCTTCAAAATCCGTTGCGTAGTTCTAAAGATTTAAGCATACATAGGGACGGACAGAAAACATCGACTTTGTTTTATACTATGTAGTGATATTCTTCAAGCTCTGTTGCTTGCTTTTGTTCTGTGAACGTCTTATTATATATATAATAAATTGTATAAATTTTTGTTTGAAAACTAAGTCGCATAAAGTGGCAAGTCTAAGTATCTGTACTGTAGTATAGTTTCACTATTACAGTAGTATGGTTTCACATTAAATAGAAAAACTGTTGACTCGGGAAAGGTTTTAGTTGGACTAAGATAATGACTTAGGGATTCAACACATATTTGTAAAATAAATTTAAATTATAATCTTACTGAATACATACAAATATGAACGTAACAAGTAGTGCACATCGGACGGACTTATCGTAATAAGCGATTTATTTTCATGATAAATAAAAAATTATACTGGTAATATTTTTTTACACTAGCTCTTAGCCTACATATGATCAATCTCTATACATCAGAGCCCTTAAATTTGTCTCATCACCAGTCCAACAAGATCCCTGGCAAAGTATTACTTGACAATTTAGTATAGGAATATTAGAGGGTTTATTTATACTACTAGTCCTATCGAACTGGACATGTCTGACTTATTTGGGTCACATACAGAACAAAAGTTGAGCAAACTTTATCTCGTTAGTGTTGTTTTTGTGTCAATATTTTCGTACATTGTTTCGGTTCAGCGTCTTGTTAATTACTTGAAAATGTTGTGAGTCGTTGTTAATTTAAATATATGAACAACTAGCTGACCCGGCGAACTTTGTTCCGCCTTGATGTCAATAAATAAGCAGATTTTTTTTTATTGGAAAAAATACAAAAAAAAAAAAATTCTACATCAATCATTCATAATTATTTCTGTATTTTAGTACATAGGTTGCTCTTCATTTAAGTACCTTGTGATACACGACATTTTTTGTTTTATTATCAGGCGCAAAAACAAACAACGCAGATGGTCTTCCGACCCGTGAACATGCCACGTATAATTGACCATGGGAAAAACATGAATGTTCTAGATTTAAACCACAAACTTTTAAGGATTGGCCTTGTGATTTGTTGATGGTCATGGCAAATGCAAGACGTATCGGAAATTGAAGTCTTTTAAATTCAAACGGCATATCGGTTGGGATCATCGGTATCCTCGGAATGAGAACTTCCTCACCTTTGAATTTTCCTATCATTATTGTATAATAGCCAGGTATATTAATTTAAATGAAAATGCTGTTTAGGTGTTAATAGAAGTCTTTACTTTTCTTCCATTTTTTTCTTCATCTTGCCGTTGGCGCCAAACTATACCAAGAACAATCTATGACAGCTGCGTTTATTTTTTAATTTTCAAACATATCCCCCCGCGTTGAAAGGACTCCTTTCAACCAGACGTTTCATCTTCAGGCAGAGGACAAATTTTACTAAAGGATCTTCGTACGATGCCAGTAGTCGTTTTAATGTCAGCGACACGATTAATACCATCTGTTCCAGGATGCACTGTCACAATTCGCCCCAATCTCCATTTGAGAGGTGGCACTTGATCCTCTTTCAGAAGAACTAGACTGTTGGGCTTCAAGGAGTACTTGCTGGATCGCCATTTTACTCGTTGTTGTAGTTCTGCTATGTACTCTTTGCTCCATCTGGTCCAATAATGTTGGCGAATCTGTTCAATTCGCTGAAAACGTGTCAATCTACTGGCCGCATGATCCTGGTGATCCTTTTCAGGTAGAGCGGTAACGGGTCGGCCGATCAGGAAGTGTCTTGGTGTGAGCGGTGTTAAATCTTCTGGGTCGCAAGAAAGTGGAGTTAGCGGTCGGGAATTCAGAATGGCTTCAATTTGTACTAACGTTGTATTAAGCTCCTCAAATGTCAAATTACAATGTCCCAGCACTCTAACCAAATGGTGTTTAACAGATTTAACACCAGCCTCCCAAAGGCCTCCGAAGTGAGGTGAATACGCGGGAATGAAATGAAAGTTAACCCCGTCTTGAGCCGCACCGTCCGCCAAAGAATTACAATTAGCTTTTAGGAAATTGGACAAGTCATTGTATGCGCCCACAAATGAAGTACCATTATCAGAATATATATGATTAGGTTTTCCCCGCCGGGTGATAAAACGACGTAAGGCTAGTAGATATTAATTACTTGTCAAATTACTCACCAATTCTAAATGAACTGCTTTGGTGGTAAAACATATGAAAATGGCAATGTAAGATTTTATAATTTTACAACCACGTCCTGAACGAGTAGCACATGCCACTGGTCCACCCCTACACTTGTAAATGGGTATCCACCAGGAATTAGACGCTGCTGTGGTAAATTTTCCATTAAAGGAGATAATATTTTCCCTTTCATACGCCTACGATGAATACATTGGTAATAACACTTTTTGGCTAAGTTACGGCCACCAATTGGCCAATTATTTTCCCTAATTGTAGCTAACAGGAGCTGAAAGCCAAAAGAAAGAGCATGCATTAATCTTCGATGCTCATAATTACATAACAACTTATTAAATTTATGTGTGGACTGTATTAACAATGGATGTTTCTTCTCAAATACAAAATTGGAATTGTCTATTCGACCACCAATCCTAATTAACTTATTTTCATCAAGATAAATATTAAACTTAAGTAAAAAATTTTTACTTGGTAGTTCCTTATTTGAAATTAATAACTTATATTCAGGAAATGTTTCCATTTGCGATAATTTTACTAATAAAATTAAAGCATAATTGAGTTCATCGGAACTCAAGTAACTGAATCGACGATTAGTCTTGCATCGTTCTTTCAGATTATTTACAAAACGTAAGACATAAGCAGTAGCACGTTGAAGACGTGACAATTTTGAAAAACGACTGAAATCAATTAGTTCCGATACGGGTTTAATATCAGAAGAATATAGACAAACTTCAGCACGAATTTCAGGTAACTTATCTGTAGTAATTGGACTAACAGACCAAAATGACGAATCTCGCTTTTGGAACTCAGGTCCCTGCCACCATAAACTATTACCTTGCAAAGAGTTATTATTTTCTCTGCTCTGTTCACGTAGAACTCCGTGATGAGGAATAAAATAGCTAGGTTCTTTACTAGAAAGACTCTCTGACATATGACCTAATGATTCATACTCAGACATGAAATCATGGTACATTTTAAATAACGAATCATTACCTAAGTGTTGTAAACATTGTTTTGCTCGCTGATAAGAATCACCTAACACGTCGGGTGTTCGTTTTAATGGGATTCTAACGCAGTAACGTCCGTCTGCGAGGCGAGTTGAATTTTTGACTAAATGCTCTTCACATAATTTTCCGTCAGGAGAATACATAGTTGACTGTGAATCAACCTCCTCTATTTGCCAAAATCGCATCAGTCGAGATTGAATATCTTCTTTGTCAGTACAATGAGAATTATCAGAACCAATTTGCGATAACATACATTGAAAATTATTCCGCAAAGACGGACTACTAATTGGCCCCGATATTATCCAACCAAGCTGAGTTTCATATAGAACTGGGTTGCCATGTCCTAATTTAATATTTTGAGTGCCTAAGATGTCCCAAAAAACATCAGCGCCGATGATTAAATCGACAGCTGCAGGCTTATAAAAATATGGATCAGCTAAATTAAGGTTAGACGGAATATTAAGATTCTGCACATTTATACTATGCGCAGGAATGTCTTGAGTGATCGAAGGAAGTATGAAACAAGTTAAGCTAGTATTTAAGCTGCCGTTTAACGATTTAATATGTACGCGACACATCTTGTTAATATGTGATGTCACGTTATTAATACCAATTACCGATTTATCAACGTGGTCAGCAGCAATGTCCAACCTTTTATACAATCCCTCAGATATCAGACACGATGCACTACCACTGTCTAGAATCGCACGGGCAACAATTTCTCGATTCTTATGATCATAAAGTTTAACTAAAGCAGTGGATAGTAAAACACCTCCGTGACTTGATTGACCCTTTGGTGAAGTGATATTACTGGTTAGCGTTATACTAGGACTCTGAACGGAAGTATGTGGTTGATCCGAAATATTTAAATCTTTATCACTGCTGTCAGTCAATACATTGTTAACATGCACAAGTGTATTGTGTTTACGCTGACAAACTTTACAGCCAGGTCTCTTACACGTATTAGCAAAATGACCGTCACGAAGACAATTGAAGCAAATTTTATAAGTTGGTAGTAACTTGTATCGACTGTCATTAGTCAATGCAAGAAAATTAGGACAATTATTAAGGTAATGTTTTCCATGACAATTCGGGCATGGTTTCGTAGGTGACACTGCGTCAACTTTAGGCTTGCTATTCTCAAGAGAAATAAAAGATTTAAGTTTTGGAGCCGGTTTGCTAGTTTGAGACATTTCTAAAGTCTCTAACAAATCAGCTCGATTACGCACAAACTGTAAAAATGAAGTTAGACTTATAGGTTTACTATTATCTAAACGACTCTTAAATTCTTCCCATTCACGATATGTAATATTATCAAACTTACGGGTTACAATATAAATTAATAATGTGTCCCAATGACTAACAGGTTCACCTAAGGTTTCGAGAACACGTAAATTTTTATTGAGCTGATCAATTATCTGTTTTAATGTAGTAGAACATTCCTTAGTAATTGGTTTGATATTAAATAGAGCAGCAACATGGTTTTGTACCAGTAAACGTTTATTATCAAACCGCTCACAGAGTAGTTTCCACGCAATCTCGTAATTTTGCGCGGAAAACCCAATGGATTGAATTACCACAGCAGCTGAACCCTGTAAGGATGACCTCAAATAATGAAATTTATTAATATCTTCTATCGTATCATTGTTATGAATTAAACTCAAATACATGTCACGGAACCCAATCCATGTTTCATAGGATTCACAAAAATTGGGAAGTTGTATAGTAGGTAATTTGACAAGATTATGTTTGTTTGTGTGTGAAGTCGATGAACTTTTAAAGTTATCCTGATCCTTTTTATGAGATTCTAATATATCTTGAGCCTTCGCAAGTAACATAAAATATTGATCTTCAAACTCATCGCGTTCAGTAAATTGTGAATCTACACTATCAGTAAGACACTCTATTTTAAATTGTACTTCATCGTATTGAGCGTACAAAGACTCCACCTTACCCATGCGTAATTGTAGCTCCTTGGCTTCACAAGTGGTCAAAGCAGACGCGTCTAAATTCGCTAAGTAGTTAGCAAAGGCGGTGAGACGACCTTTGAGGCTGGCTCGTTTTCGAATCAACTCCTTTTCCTGAGTCATAGTGAGAGATTGGCAAAATCGTAATGACAACTCTTAAACAACAGCTAAAAAAAAGTAGTCAACTGTTATTATTAATTTCTTTACAAATAGTGCTTAAATGAACTCACAAAGGGTATGTAATACAGTTGAAATTATAAATATCATGCAAGGATAATAATAATCAAAATCAATCTTAACATGCAAGTTCATAGGGAAATAACGTTATATTTTATAACAATGCAATTTAAGTAACGTATTTATTTTGTTTGTCTACTAGTAGGACTTTGATAATAATGTATCCAAACAAAAGTACTAAATTAATGGCTTATTGTTGCCTTAGAACACGTTATAAGTAGCTTGCAAATAAATTGATGATAGTTTGTCTAACAGTGCAATTACACATACAACTTGCAAACTATCTACTCACCGTTTTTATCAAATGTTACAGCGAACTTTAAACAGTACTTAATTAATAGGAAACCAGATTGAATTAAAGATAATGTTAGTCAAAACGTGGAACAATAATCACGAAAAATAACTTTGACTAACTGCAATCTGGTTTACCTAGTTTCGCACGTAATACAACATAAACGCACAAACAGTGAGTTAACTACAATAATAATTTAACAATTTTAAACAGCTAAATACTAATTATACCTGACTTAATAGAGTGCTGGGTGCACGTATTTAAAAGGATATAACGAAAGTCTTCTTTCAATGATGCATGATGAACAGCGCCCGCAAGCAATTCCCGCTGACACTGCATATTTACTTGCAAATCCACAGGTTTTGTTTAATATTCTTATTATTTAACTATTTTGCTGGTATTTCTGACGATCCGGCGTAGTATAGGCCATGTATAATAGCCAGGTATATTAATTTAAATGAAAATGCTGTTTAGGTGTTAATAGAAGTCTTTACTTTTCTTCCATTTTTTTCTTCATCTTGCCGTTGGCGCCAAACTATACCAAGAACAATCTATGACAGTTGCGTTTATTTTTTGATTTTCAAACAATTATCGTAGCGTAAATTACATTGTTCATCAATTTTCTAACCACCAAACGCGTACCGTTGCACAGTTTTGGTTGGTTTATGTTTCGAAGCATGATTACTACGGAGCCAACCTTTAAGCGTAAATTGTGCGGTGGTAAGCCAGGCACGTCCAAAGAGTTTAAAAATTCAATTGGATAGTTGGTGGCTTCATCTTCATTTGTGACGCAGTCAATAGATTTGAATGATTGCATTGTTCCAATGATCTTATTTTGAATTATGTAGTTTATGTCATCTACATCTTTATTCTTAGCCGCTAAAATTGCTCGCTCACTCATCCATTCATAATTTTTGTAGTTAGAAATAATTTCTGGAAATACATTGTTGATAAGTTCGTCTTTTGATGAGACAAAATTACAGAAATTATTTGGAAATGATATTAATCCGCTCGATTCATCGACAGGTACTTGACCATTACCGATAGTCAGCAATTGCTCCGAGAAATCTTCAGCAGATGTATCATTAAGCAATGTAACTCTCATGTTTGTTGTCAGTTATAGTTTCTTCACATGGCGCCATAGATTTGACGATTTGAGGCAAGCATTTATTTCGTCGGCAGCCGTAGATCTTGGAATTACTGGCAGTATTTGGCGGAAATCGCCAGAAATTAAAATCATTGCTCCTCCAAAACATCTCGAGTCATTGCGTAAATCTTTTAATGTTCGGTTAAGTGCTTCTAATGCACGTTTATGCGCCATTGTGCATTCGTCCCAGATGATTTTCGATACCGCTAAAACTTTGGCCATTGCTGAGTGTTTTGCAATATTACACGTTGGTTCTTCAATAGTTTGAAGATTTAACGGTAATTTGAATGCTGAATGAGCCGTACGGCATCCTTCTAACAATGTGGCTGCTATTCCAGAAGAAGCAACTGCAACCGCTATGTTAAATCTCGCCCGAACAGTTGCTAAAACTAATGACATGAGGAATGTCTTGCCAGTTCCACCAGGGGCATCTAGGAAATATAAACCACCATTTTCATCATCGATTGCCTTCATTAAAGTATCATAAACTTCCTTTTGTTGGTAATTCAACAGGGGTACATTCGTTTGAACTACTAAATCTAATTCCTGGTGATCATATTCACGTTCCCTTTCCAATTCTCGATTAAATGCGTCATTCATTTCACGATATGGTGCTGGCATTCCTAACCTGATTAATAAATTACCGCACATGAGGTAACACATATCTTCGATCAAGAGTAAAGCACGATTATGTATCTCCTCATTCATCTCAATATCGTGATTTCTGGAACTGACACGAATTTGATGTAAAATATCTTCTGACATATTATCCTTGTATTTGTGCCACAGGTTACATGGGTTTGATGGAAAACATGTCGAAATTATGATAGCGAATAATGTGCGTATCTGACTTGGAGATGCAGAGATAATGGCTTCAGCGATTGTCGTATCCCAATGACTATCGTTTTCTAATAACTTCAATTCTTCACATGCAGCACGATATGTTGGGAATATTACACCATTAACAGTTCGTAGTGACTCAAATGACGTTGGCCCACGCACATTTACCAGCAACAACCGCAAATAGAAACATTCATTATTCTTTGGATGAACTGTATACATACGACCAAGAGCATCAGTAGAACGCACATCTGGATACCCAGGAACCGCATCGCCTTGCTTCCGTCTTTGAAAATTCTTCGATGAAGCATTCCAAGTATAATAACGTGGCATCTCCGAGTAAAGCAAAGTTCGTGCAAACTGATCGCTTTGGCAGATTGAAAAAAAACTGGTCAATGTAGTTGCTGGAGGTGTTTCAGTTGCAGTATTTCGTATTCTTCTTGCATCACGGCTTTGTCGGGAAAGATTCGATCGTCTTGGTCGCGGCATTATTAATTAAACTTCACTTCACCTAAAAACTTAAATTTTCAACCATACCGAGTTTTATAGTTCACTTCACTGTTTATACGAATGGAAATTTTCAACCATACCGAATTGGGCAATAATGTGAATTATTTATTTAATAGAAATAGTTTTATTATTGATTTCTTACAAATATCAAATTGTCATCCATACGTCATTACATAGCTGTCATTATACGTCAATTTTGTTATTCCAAGTCTGATTCTTTTTTGTTATACCACGTTTTATAGTGACTGACGTTAAATGTCAAGTCACACGGGAATGATGTCGAACGGGATAAAAAGTATCCTATGTCCTTCTCCTGGCTCTAAACTACCTCCCTGCCAATTTTCAGCTAAATCGGTTCAGCCGTTCTTGAGTTATAAGTGAAGTAACTAACACGACTTTCTTTTATATCCTCCTCGCGTCGTTTTCCTCATTACTGAGGGTCGTGACTCCCCCGCTGCATCAGTTTCCCTTTTACGATTTCCCTCCATCTGCTGCGATCCTTAGCTTCATGAAGGGCATTGTGGAAGTTGATGTTCAGAGCAGATCGTATTTGGTCCGACCATCTCGTGGGACTGCGTCCTCTGGGACGTTTGCCATCTACCTTCCCTGTCACCATCAGCTGTTCCAGATTGTGACCCTCTTTACGGGCAATATGTCCGAAGAATTCCAGCACCCTACGAAGGCATATAGTGGAGAGTCTAGTTTTGACATTAAGCTCTGTCAGAATAGACACGTTGGTGCGAAATGCGGTCCATGGAATCTGTAGCATTTTCCTCCAGCACCACATTTCAAAGGCGTCTATTCGGTCTCTGTCGGCTTTTTTCAATGTCCAGGTCTCCGCTCCATAACTGAATATGGAGAAAACTAGCGAAGTCACCAATTTGGTTTTAGTTCTTCTAGTGATGTTACGGTCTCTCCATATCTTATGCAACTGGGACATTGCATTTTTGGCCATCCCTATACGTCTCCTTATCTCTTTTTCGCATGAACCTGTGTTGTTAATGTTAGACCCTAGATAGACGAAGTCGCTCACGATGTCAAGGTTCAGCGTTCCCGTTAGTTCAAGTCTGTTGGTACGATCCACTATCATAACTTTGGTTTTGCTGTGATTGATTTTTAGACCCATCTGCAAACTGATGTTCTCAATCCGGGCCAGGAGGTTCACCATCTCGGTTTCACTTGCAGCAAGGAGTGTGGTGTCATCCGCGTAACGGAGGTTTGTTATTTTAGTGCCACCTATTGTAACTCCACCCTCCCAACCTTCACATGCCCGTCTGATTATGTACTCTCCATAGACGTTGAAGAGGATTGGAGACAGGATGCATCCCTGTCTTACCCCTTTACCGAAACCAAAAAGCTCTGACGTGGAGTTCTCGACCTTTACCATTCCTTGATTGTTCAGGTATAGAGAGCGGATGAGGGCAATGAGGTGTTGAGGTACTCCCAGTTCACTCAGTATTTTCCAAAGGTCCGACCATACAACACAGTCAAAGGCTTTACTGTAGTCGATAAAGCAGAAGATGGTGGGTGTGTTGAACTCGTAGGTCTTTTCAACCAGTTGGCGAACGTTAAGAATTTGCTCGCGGGTTCCTTTGCCCTTTACAAAACCCGCCTGCTCCTGTGGAATTTGCCAGTTCAGAAAGTATCGAATCCTGTTGTTGATGATATATAACATCACTTTGCTGGCATGTGATATCAATGCAAGGGTTCTGTAATTATCGCACTTAGAAGTGGATCCCTTTTTGTGGAGAGGTAATATTATCGATTTAGTCCAGTCTGAAGGCCATCTTCCAGTTCGCCAGATGTTGTCGCAGATTCTGTGTAGGACTTTTACAGCTTTAGGACCCATGACTTTTATTATTTCCGATGTGATACAATCTGGACCGGGGGCTTTCCTGTATTTGAGCGCGTCTATAGCGGCTGTGATCTCAGATTCAAGGATGGGTGGTTCCAGCGTTAACCCGCACCAATTTGTTGTATCTTGTGGTGAGCTGAGTTCATATGAGTTACTATAAAGATTCTCGCAGTAGTTACGCCATCTCCTCGTCACTGCCTCTAGGTCTTGCAAAGGCGTGCCATCTTCATCTTCTACCAGCCATGATCTAGGTTTGAACTGTTTCGTCAGCAGTTTTACCTTCTTGAAGAGGTCCGAGCTTTGTGATCTGAACGCATGCTCCTCTACTTCTTCACAGATGCGCTCAACAAAGTTGTTTTTATCATGCCGACATTGTCTTTGGATCATTCTAGAAAGCTCCGAGTACTTTACCCTGTCTGCTTGAACTGATAAACCATGGCTTCTAAGGTCCTTCCTAATCTGTATGAGGTTCCAGGTCTTGTCTGATATCCAGGTTTGTTTAGGGCAGGGTGTGAGAGGGTGCTTGCTGTTAACCTTTTCCAATGTCTCATTGATCTGGTCCTTTAGGTGTCTCCACTGCTCGTCCGAGTCCGCGTTTGCTGGAGATGCTCGAACAATCGCTGCGTCAAGTGCATGCTGGAACTGCTTTTGCACTGCGGGTGTTAGCTTACACATAGGCTTGAGGCATTTTTTCTTTATTGCTTTAAGGCGCAGGGCAAACTTAGCAACCAACAAACAATGGTCCGATCCACAATCAGCTCCCGGGAAGGTTTTCACATTGGTTATTGATGATCTCCATCGGCTACTTATCAGTATATAGTCAATCTGGTTACGGCAGCGGTCGCCAGGAGATGTCCATGTGTAAAGCCGTCTCGGGTGATGCTGGAAGCACGTGTTCATTATCGTGAGTTTCTTGTCTATACAAAACTCAAGAAGTCTGGTTCCTCTGTCGTTTCTGGTACCGAGTCCGTATTTGCCGACCGTGTTTCTTAGATGGTCGTCATATATTGTGCTGCCTATCTTCGCATTCCAATCCCCGATCACCATTGTAATCTCCCTGTTCGGTATTTTTGAGAGAACTCCTTCTAAGTTCGAGTAGAATTCGTCACATGTGGCTTCCTCTGATGTTGAAGTAGGGGAGTAAACAACGACGATGTTCAAGGTACAGGGATATGTGTTAAGCTTCAGTGCTATGATCCTGTCTGAGACTGGATTGTAGGCCATGACATGGTTATTTAGTTGGCGAGATAGCAGGATGGCGACTCCGTTGGTACTGGAATTAGCGGGACCGGAAAAATACAAGGTGTTCCCATTGGAGGTCCTGTAATGACCTTGTCCTCTTTTGTGAGTTTCAGTCACACCAAGTAAGGGTATGTTGTGTGACTCCGCTTCTTTCTCCACTATATCAAGCTTTCCTGGGCTTAGCAATCCACGGACGTTCCAGGTAGCTATGCGTCTGAGTTCTCTGATTGAGACTTTCTTTTTCGTGGCACCAGTAATATGTCCACTGTCTAGAGCCTGGTGTCCCACCCCAGAAGCGGCTTCGGTAGCTAATTTAACACCGCTCGGCCCGGTTGCCGAGCGGCGCCGGGGGTTAGCCGGATCGCTCAACAAACTAGCTCTGTTAATCGTACTGTTCATTGAGGGAGTTTTCATGGGTAAATACGTAGTGGTGGGCACCCAGATCCTTCCACTGCAGAATTTAAGAGGTTATTTAATTCCTCCTGGTCTCTGTGAGCCATTCTCCAACAGGTGTCGGAGGGGTCGGGTTATTTGACCGCCGCCCGATTTTCGGCGTTGTTTCCTTTTATGGTTGGGTTGTTCTCCTCCATACCAACCCTCCTCCTTTTTCATCCGGGCTTGGGACCGGCAACGGCGGAGATCTTTTATATATATAGATGGATATTTGTGGTACTCATTAGGGACCTATACCTAGCAGTGGGCTCAAGTGGACCAATGATGGTGGAGGGAAAAATGAGAACAATATCATCCTGATCTTATCCCATAAATAGCTTACTTCTGAGCTGGGTCTCCACCAGTTTCATAGAGGGAAAGTTATCCACTTTGCCATGGCAGATGATTTATATAGCCTTGTAGCGAGATTTCTCTTACGACACCTTCAGAATGGTGTGTAGGTTGGTAAGCTTGTATATTTAAAAGCCACCTAACCTTAAACACAGCAGCTCATCCACATACAAGCAAACACAGACACGTCGAAGGCGCCAATTTTATGATCCTTTTTCGGGCGCAAAAATGGTCCTTTGCCAAAATTGCCATACATTTCATCGCTCACAAACAAAATGGCCCACAACACAACAGTTAAAAGTTTAATTACTTCCTTTTCGAATACACGACTAACAAGAACACTTTGCTTTCAGAATTTATGCAAATTTATGACACAATAAAAAGTCTCACGACGCACGAAAGGATTGCCGCCCACTGGCGTCACTGTGCTTGCTAATTTTGCAAGCAGTGAGTCACGGAGAATGTTTCAATCTTATAGTAACACATAGAGTGATAATGTCATACATATTTTTTAATGATCGTGAAAATAGTGGGTAAGCAAGTGTTACAACGAATCTATGTGTCTCCGTCTGCCTACAAAAGTTGGCTAACGAAATTTATGGATTTGTTGACTGAGTTTACTAGTTATTATATACTTTGTATATGACTTGACAACTTGTAAGAGTTATGTGAAAAGTTCTATACAAAAAAAAGTCCATAAAGCAAATGCATACATTTGCACATGCATCTGAATGCGGAAATTCTGCTGGTCGTATTCAGAGTATGCAAACAGTATGAATATTAAACTAAGAAACATTTATGACATTTATCTACATTTATCTACTACTTTATTTATTATAATATATATGAACATTTATGATACTAAGACCTCTTTATATATAGTACTAGCTGACCCGGCGAACTTTGTTCCGCCTTGATGTCAATAAATAAGCAGATTTTTTTTTATTGGAAAAAATACAAAAAAAAAAAAATTCTACATCAATCATTCATAATTATTTCTGTATTTTAGTACATAGGTTGCTCTTCATTTAAGTACCTTGTGATACACGACATTTTTTGTTTTATTATCAGGCGCAAAAACAAACAACGCAGATGGTCTTCCGACCCGTGAACATGCCACGTATAATTGACCATGGGAAAAACATGAATGTTCTAGATTTAAACCACAAACTTTTAAGGATTGGCCTTGTGATTTGTTGATGGTCATGGCAAATGCAAGACGTATCGGAAATTGAAGTCTTTTAAATTCAAACGGCATATCGGTTGGGATCATCGGTATCCTCGGAATGAGAACTTCCTCACCTTTGAATTTTCCTATCATTATCGTAGCGTAAATTACATTGTTCATCAATTTTCTAACCACCAAACGCGTACCGTTGCACAGTTTTGGTTGGTTTATGTTTCGAAGCATGATTACTACGGAGCCAACCTTTAAGCGTAAATTGTGCGGTGGTAAGCCAGGCACGTCCAAAGAGTTTAAAAATTCAATTGGATAGTTGGTGGCTTCATCTTCATTTGTGACGCAGTCAATAGATTTGAATGATTGCATTGTTCCAATGATCTTATTTTGAATTATGTAGTTTATGTCATCTACATCTTTATTCTTAGCCGCTAAAATTGCTCGCTCACTCATCCATTCATAATAATTTTTGTAGTTAGAAATAATTTCTGGAAATACATTGTTGATAAGTTCGTCTTTTGATGAGACAAAATTACAGAAATTATTTGGAAATGATATTAATCCGCTCGATTCATCGACAGGTACTTGACCATTACCGATAGTCAGCAATTGCTCCGAGAAATCTTCAGCAGATGTATCATTAAGCAATGTAACTCTCATGTTTGTTGTCAGTTGCAGTTTCTTCACATGGCGCCATAGATTTGACGATTTGAGGCAAGCATTTATTTCGTCGGCAGCCGTAGATCTTGGAATTACTGGCAGTATTTGGCGGAAATCGCCAGAAATTAAAATCATTGCTCCTCCAAAACATCTCGAGTCATTGCGTAAATCTTTTAATGTTCGGTTAAGTGCTTCTAATGCACGTTTATGCGCCATTGTGCATTCGTCCCAGATGATTTTCGATACCGCTAAAACTTTGGCCATTGCTGAGTGTTTTGCAATATTACACGTTGGTTCTTCAATAGTTTGAAGATTTAACGGTAATTTGAATGCTGAATGAGCCGTACGGCATCCTTCTAACAATGTGGCTGCTATTCCAGAAGAAGCAACTGCAACCGCTATGTTAAATCTCGCCCGAACAGTTGCTAAAACTAATGACATGAGGAATGTCTTGCCAGTTCCACCAGGGGCATCTAGGAAATATAAACCACCATTTTCATCATCGATTGCCTTCATTAAAGTATCATAAACTTCCTTTTGTTGGTAATTCAACAGGGGTACATTCGTTTGAACTACTAAATCTAATTCCTGGTGATCATATTCACGTTCCCTTTCCAATTCTCGATTAAATGCGTCATTCATTTCACGATATGGTGCTGGCATTCCTAACCTGATTAATAAATTACCGCACATGAGGTAACACATATCTTCGATCAAGAGTAAAGCACGATTATGTATCTCCTCATTCATCTCAATATCGTGATTTCTGGAACTGACACGAATTTGATGTAAAATATCTTCTGACATATTATCCTTGTATTTGTGCCACAGGTTACATGGGTTTGATGGAAAACATGTCGAAATTATGATAGCGAATAATGTGCGTATCTGACTTGGAGATGCAGAGATAATGGCTTCAGCGATTGTCGTATCCCAATGACTATCGTTTTCTAATAACTTCAATTCTTCACATGCAGCACGATATGTTGGGAATATTACACCATTAACAGTTCGTAGTGACTCAAATGACGTTGGCCCACGCACATTTACCAGCAACAACCGCAAATAGAAACATTCATTATTCTTTGGATGAACTGTATACATACGACCAAGAGCATCAGTAGAACGCACATCTGGATACCCAGGAACCGCATCGCCTTGCTTCCGTCTTTGAAAATTCTTCGATGAAGCATTCCAAGTATAATAACGTGGCATCTCCGAGTAAAGCAAAGTTCGTGCAAACTGATCGCTTTGGCAGATTGAAAAAAAACTGGTCAATGTAGTTGCTGGAGGTGTTTCAGTTGCAGTATTTCGTATTCTTCTTGCATCACGGCTTTGTCGGGAAAGATTCGATCGTCTTGGTCGCGGCATTATTAATTAAACTTCACTTCACCTAAAAACTTAAATTTTCAACCATACCGAGTTTTATAGTTCACTTCACTGTTTATACGAATGGAAATTTTCAACCATACCGAATTGGGCAATAATGTGAATTATTTATTTAATAGAAATAGTTTTATTATTGATTTCTTACAAATATCAAATTGTCATCCATACGTCATTACATAGCTGTCATTATACGTCAATTTTGTTATTCCAAGTCTGATTCTTTTTTGTTATACCACGTTTTATAGTGACTGACGTTAAATGTCAAGTCACACGGGAATGATGTCGAACGGGATAAAAAGTATCCTATGTCCTTCTCCTGGCTCTAAACTACCTCCCTGCCAATTTTCAGCTAAATCGGTTCAGCCGTTCTTGAGTTATAAGTGAAGTAACTAACACGACTTTCTTTTATATATATAGATAACTATATATAAAGAGGAGAATCTGGACTTCAGCGTGGGTATAACCTGTACCGCTGGGACATGTAATTCATGAACACAAATTAAATAATAAATAAATAATATAATACACCTGCCCGACCCCGGAATCGAACCGAAGACCCGTGAACCCAAGGCAGCATATCCAACATAATACAATCCAACATACTCCAAAATGACACATACCTCGTGCCATCCGTCTGACCAGCAAGGCACAGAAGGCTTATTAAGACTAATTTCCCATAATAACATTTGGACGTACCCACTGCTACGTCAGGCTCATTTTATGATGTGTCTTTACTATAGGTTGGTGATAAGTCACCAGACGGATTATGAATACATTAAGATGTATTCATAATCCGTCTACTACTACACAGCCCATAAATGACCCTCCTTCGGTTCGAGTCGGGCCTCCTTCGGTTATATATAGGGTTATTAGCCTACTGTGCCACGCTGCACAGACTGGTATTTGGCCCTAAAAGTTGGCCAAAATCGTTTTTTTTAAATATGGTGCTACTCCCTCCAAGCCATTTTTTCAAAAAATTAGTATAACCGCTCCAAACAATAACAAAAAACACAAATCGCTACTACCATCCACCACGTGGTGGGCTCAGTCGGAAGTTACCGTTCGCCTACAGCCTACAGTGTGATTGTTCGATGCACACAATTTCATTGATTTGAAATATTAGCTATCTTGTGATTTAAAGATTATGTGTTGGTTTTCACTATTTTTGTACACAACCAGGTATGTACTTTATTTGGCAGTTAATTTTAACAACAAATCTCTAGCCTTTTGCCATTTATGTCCTTGGAATGTAAGTACTAAAAAATACTGCTACAGAAACACATTTTGGAAGATCAAAGGGAGTTTTAATATGTTTCCCACCATTTCTAAGCCAAAATTGTAATTGGTAGTTGTAGGGTAGACCTTATAGGATATAATGAAGCAAAAAACAGCCACCCCAAAGCACCCCCCTATTTTTGGTGAATTTTTTCCGTCGGTACTTACGATACTCAGTAACTTAAGTTTTACTTATATTTTGTGTATTTTTGTTATAGCCTCTTCTGGAATGAGGGTTTTGATTCCAAATGATTCATTTAATATAATGAAGCACTTTGTATCCTTAACATTTATTAAAAAGTTTCTATTTATGGAGCGGGAACTACTCAATCAATATTCCGGAAATGACCTAAATATTTCTTATTTAAAGCAAAAAACTGACGATTATCAGACACCAGTTAAAACAAAAATGGGCAGCTGCTCGCAATACAAAGGCCAAACCCCTAAAAAATAACGGTGAGTACCTTAGCGGATGCATATGGCTATCGTAAGCAGGAGTAAATCCCGGTAGACCTCAAAAGTCGTTCTCAGACTTGAATAAAAGAAGTAAAAGTCGAAATAATAACTTTGATCACCCGACACACAGATGAGTGACAGTGACATATGCAACACAGATGAAATTACAGGTGACAGGCAAAGTAGATGCATCAAAAATTGTAAAAGACTTGACAGAAATGCCCAGAAGAGCAATGAAATATGCAGCAGCGATGAAAAAAAACACCATTGAAAAAGAACAGGACAGTTCAAACAAATTAACACATTTACGTACCTTGTTCATGTAAACGGAAGCAGGACTAACACTGGCCGAAAATGAAATAGTGCAAGAAACTAATCCAAGCTTTTATCCGTGCTATTTGATATTGCAAATGCTAAAGAAAGAGTGGTATCCTGAAATCCACCGTGTAAATGAAATTGTCCGAAGAAGCGGCAGAAGTACGCAACAAACATATTGGAATGTTCCGGCAACGCCGATGTTCTTAATTGACTCCTCTATTTAGAACCCCTCTAACCTCTGACCCTCCCCTGACAGACATGAGGAAGAGGAGGTAGAGTTAAAAAATCTACCTTCGGACGAAGTTTTATAGTTGATAATAGACACTTTCTAGTTAACATTTTAATGCTTTTAGCTACATTATTATTGTAAATTTTGAAGATGACGACGAAAATGACAAATAAATGCTTGTATATATTACGTATGCCTTTATTTTACCTTTTCCAAGCTAAAAATGAAATAAAACCATTTAAGACAGCCATTAAGGGTATCAAATATTTTTGGCCAAATTTTAGTACCAAATACCAGTCTGTGCGCTGGCCAGATGGGTCGGCACAGGGTTTCGTATCGAGTTTTCCTTCTCTTGCGGCTAGGTTTACGGCCTTGTTAAATCCTTTCGTCAGCTCTTACGACACCCTCAGGATGGAATGGGGTGGTGACTTTATGTATTAAGAATCCCTCACCACACTATAAATTATTCCCATGTACTCCAGGAAGATTGAATCAATGTTGGATTAAATCTACCCCATGGACCGATCAGTTTTTTGGGGTTTACGAATCTCTTCAAGGTGTGTGCGAACTAATTGGATAACCCTAATTAAGGTTTTTGTCCATGTGGAGACAGAATTAGGATAGATGCGGTAACCATCCCATATTATTGAAAGATTCTCTTATGAGATTGCTTATCTCGTTGGAAATGGAAATTTCTAAGACTGATCATGCACTGAAATAAAATTTAAAAAAATTCGTCACCAATATTCATAAAATAAAAGCGGTTCTTAATACATAGCGGAGACAAAAAGTAACTTACAACGACTTTATACACGAATGTGAACAGTATATATACTGTAATATATATATTGTAATATATTACAATTAACGGTAACTGCAAGCAACCGCAGTATTCGAAAGAAAGGTTGATAGTAAGTGAACGTAAGGAAATTGACCACCAGCGAAATATATATATATTACATCAATTGTGCAACCAATCAAATAAACTAACAAAAATGTTCGTGACTTGATAATCCTAAAATGGTGGTAACCTTTTTAACGGATCTATTTCGCACTCTTGTTCCACAATTTATCAAAATGCAGGGATACGGGGGGGGGAGAACAAATGATCGGGAAAAAAGTGGCTAGCACAGATACGTCAATAAGATAAAGGTTCCGTAGCAGTTCTAAATAATAAAGATATTAAAGACTTAATAATAAAGATATTAAATAATAAAGACCCAATAACATTGTCTAATTAAAAAATATTTGTTAAAGAGTGCGATTTCGTCAGCATTTAAAACTTTAATTTGTTTGAAAGATTCAGCTTTACCTCAACAGCCATCTGGGCTACATGACCTGCAAATTCTACCCATGCAATACTAAAGGTTTAAAATAACCTAGAATATTTATAGCTGACCTATATCAGTTCTAGATTTATTGTCAAATCGGATGGTAAGTGACCGTCTCTGTAAAGTGAAGGCATGACATTGGGAGCAAAAACAAAAAGTGTGCACCACGTTCGTCCTGGAGAACAAGAACTCACTTATTTTGCTGCGATAGTATGCCAGGTGCAAGTCCATCCCCATTACTGCGGCTCCTGTCTGAGCGGTGGTTATGAAACTGAATCATTTCTGATTGTATGTAGTAACAAATAGGCTTGCCTTTGACCTCGATATAGCTTGATGAGGTGAAGATGAGGCCTAAGTGTACCATTTGCCTAGAGGGTTTCACCACCCCATTCCATCTTGAGGGTATCGTAAGAGCCGACAAAAGGAAATGAGAAGGCCGAAAACCTAGCCACTAGAGAAGGAAAACTTGATACGAAACCCTGTGCCACCCCGTCTGGCCAGCGTGGCACAGTAGGACTAGCCTACCCCCCCAGTAATGGGAAGAGGCCCAGCAGTGGATCACTTATGGGCTGAGTAGTAGTGAGTAGTAGAAAGTGTTTGTTCACTTTGGCTTTTTCTCACATTGACATCATGAGACAATGAAGATTGAATACGGAAAATAAAGCTTTAATTTGCGGGACCCTAAAAAGAGTAATGGCCCCGTGGAACATTTCAATCGTCGCCGCTCATATATCATTGTTATTTACTGCCGTGTCGCTCAAGCCTGTATCAGCCGGGTCGGAGGCTCAGCATGATTTTATTCTATCAAAACTTCAGGAAATTAGGAGATGGATTGACTGAACCTTTTGTATATCTCTAGGGTGGCACTCAAATATACGGTCTACGGTTAAGCGAAACATGTTTAAAGGAAAGCATGGTGTTAGCATTTAAAAAGAAGTTTCTGTTGACACCTGCGCCAATATGGTGGAGTTTAGCAGCTCGAGGTTGTGCATGAGATTTACATTTTAAACTGTACAAGATTACGTGTACATCTAGATATTATAGTATAAATAAATATCCTTGGACATTTCACACAACGCCATCTCGTCCAAGTCCAAGTCATCAAGCTAATCAACATAAAGCTTGTGTTTTTTTACGTGATATAAATAAAATTGTAGACTAGAATATTCTATTAAAGTACATTTTAATAATTTTATTTATTAACAGGTAGATGTAATGATTGATGATTTCTTAGGTTTTCGCGATTATTACCCACATGCATCTTTTTATGATAGATAGATGTATCTTTTTTAAATTATTTTAATCGTTTCCAAAATGTTATTTCATTACATTTTTGTTCGCATAGTGGGGTTGTCATATAATAAAACCATTATTATAAACGTAACAATCAGGCTTAAGTTTGGTAAACGATAAAATGACTTGTTTCTCAATTTAGCGGTGACTGCCACTGTATCGCGCCACAAAAGCTTTCCAATAACTACATATAACAATAGTTTTCGTTTTGCCCCATATCTTACGGACCTCTAACCGAATCCTTTTTGTTTTATTACTCCATTATCGAAGTACTGAACGGCTTATACCTGCCCCCACAATGGATGTTCTAGAGCTTACGTTTACTAAACGATCAGTAGAGGGCGCCAGACTCGCAAGTCACTGAACATTTAATCTGGGTGGCCTGGAGTCTAAATGTACAATATGACCTTATGTCTGGTCATTCTTAAAGTAAAATATATTTTTGTTTTGGTCAGACGACTGGAAGGCCCTACGAAACCTTACAGAATACCACATCCAACTAAGAATGGCCTTATGGTGACGGATTTAGAATACACAATGTCACCACCCCATTCCATTCTGAGGGTATCGTAAGAGCCGACAAAAGGCAACGCCAAAGCCGATGACCTAACCGCAAACGAAGGCAAACTTGATACGAAACCCCAATCCACCTGATCAGCGTGACACTGTAGGCTAATTACCCCTCCATAAAGCTGGAGGAGTCCCGACTCAGCAGTGCGCTGAGTAGTAGTAGTAATCATCATCATTATCACTACATAGTATAAAACAAAGTCGCTGTCGTCTGTCCCCCCTATGTATGCTTAAATCTTTAAAACTACGCAACGGATTTTGAAGCGAGATCTATCAAGGAGAGCTACCAGAGTAGGCCACGGAAGGAATTCAATTTCCTTCCGTTTCCACCGGAATCCTTTCATGTTTTCCAGTGCCAATTAGTGTCTGTTGTTGTACCCACCGCTGAAGAAAAAGATAAATATTTTTTCGCGTTACAAACTAAAAGCTTTCATTTAATTGGGTGAGGTCAACACAGACTGAACATTTTATTAAAAAAAAACTGTAACATTTCCAATCTATTGGTGGCAAACGTCAGATGGAAAAGGGCATTGGCAAACGAAAAGCCGCACCGTCATTCCGCTTTGAATCGAAGCCTTTTCGGCTTAGCCGTTTATTGAATAGGTTTTTATAAAGACACGAATGATTTATAGGTTTCGATTTATTAGTTTTTAGCTACCTGCGGAAAATACGGGGCTTAGAAGTTTGGCGTGTTTAACTGTTGGTTCTCTTACTGCGTTACGATGGTATGGGCTAGTGACATTGTGTATCTCATCAGACGAAAAATATATAGACAGGATTATGTTTTTTTTTAATTTAAAATTTTTGGGCTTAACCCAATATTTTCATAATTTTGGTCAAAGTTACGAAGCTGATTATTAGGATTATTATATGCATTTATGTAAGTACAATTCATGATGATACAGATACTTTAAAAATAATGAAATTATGTTTTTAGGTAGAAAATTCAGAAACAAAAATCATAACACGAAAGCTAACATTTGCAGAACATACATGGGGATGATTCGAGTACCTCAAGGGGTGCTCTATCTCTGGACTTCTGCTTGACACTATTTTTTGGGACACTCTGTACATTAAAATGTTAAGTTGGTATGTGTACGCTTCAAAAGTTTAAAAAGTTCTGCATATATTCAGCACAAATTTTACCACGATATATTGTGACCCGATATCATCAAGATTTGGGCGAAAAGACGTCCACCTCTAGACATAAGCCTCCCCCAAGAGGGGATTTGCCGTATTCGCCACGCTTGGCAGGCGGGTTGGCGATCGCAGTATCGAATGGTCGATGTTCAACAGAACGTCGCTGCTGCCCAACGTCGGTTCTCCCTTATTAGCCCACGGGAAGATATGACACGATATACAGTCTCTTAATTTTTTTAACCTATTTTCTGCGTACCGGCACCCACGCCATTTGTTGGAAGCCAAGGGAACACAACGACAACCTCAGTTGCCAACTTGCCAATAGATGACGTTGTTAGCACAGGGCCAGGGTATAGCTGATTATGGCAGGGTTCAGTTAGTGACAAAAGTCTTCGACCAATGTGTGTTGCCAGTGATAACATATGAACAGAGTCGTGGTCGCTCACTATGGGCTCCATCAGAAGGCTCAAAGTCACCCAAAAGGCAATGGAGAGGGCTATACTCGGAGTTTCCCTGCGAGATCGAATCAGAAATGAGGAGATACGTAAGAAAAATTACCGATGGGGCAGAAATGTTTTTTTTATATCAATGACATGGAATGCCTTTGACCCTAGGCTTGCGTGTTGGAAAGCAACGCCAGGGTCTAGAATGGAGCAGGCAATTCAAGGAAATGCCCTGTCGGGCACCGGCTCTCACATACACACGACGGAACACAGTAAAACTGCTTGGCGTGAGGGTGGACAATTAGATCCTACCTACCACCGAGCGTGCTGGCTTTTACAACACGCGTTATTTCCCAGCGTGCGGTGGGGAATTTTTATATTCCGACCCGGCCCCACACGGGGGAAAAAGTCCAGGCCTATGTCCTGCAGTGAACTTTTTTTGGCTGAAATGATGATGATGACAGCTAGTGATATTATTATTTACGAGAGGTACTTATATTAACTTAAAGTTCACAGAATCGGTCCAGCGGTTAAATAGCTAATAGTACGATAAACACTTTTCGTTTTGTCAGGATTAAAAATGGTGTGAAGAGAAATAAATTCTCGCCATAATCGCTTAGCTAAAATAATTTCGCGGCCATTTTCTGCTGCCGTCTGTCATAGTTAATTTATCAGGATACTATATCTTCGTGCTTCATGGAGTCGCTTGTCCCTTTAGATTTATAATGACACTAATAAGCGGGAATAAGAAAGGAGCATTTTTATTTAGAACTATACTTTGGCTGCGACTCCATTCAAAGATAGCTCAAAGATAGCTAGACCAAGAGTTTATGTAGGATTTCAAAGCCCTGTCCTAAGCTACAGGGCTTAGGTCAAAGTACAGACTACTACTACTATTCAGGCCCATTGGTGAGTCGGACCTCCTCCAATTACATGGAGGGTAATTAGCCTTTTTTTTTGGCCCGGTGTAAAATCCTTTATGGACTATCCCTGCCAGCCTGGGGATGGCCATCAGGGGGTGTGTGGGAGTCCCCTCCGCCTCTGTGAGGAGACGGAGTCATACCCACTAAACGTCCCCGGGGTGTACCGTCCCGCGGTGCTGCCCCGTGGGCCCTGACTGTAATTAGCCTACTGAGCCACTCTGGCCAGAGGGCTTGGCACAGGTTTCCGTATCAAGTTTTCCTTCTATATAGAGTAGAGTTATTGGCCTTGTAATTTCCTTTTGTCGGCTCATAAGACACCCTCAGGATGGAATGGGGTGGTGACACTATGTATTCTAAATCCGCCACCTAAGTAGTAAAGACTGAGCTAAACAAAACACCAGATATATATTCAAAATAAATGATTTGACTTTGACTTTTGGGTTAGACCAGCTGACCAGTGTTTTGGGATATGCTATACGACGCGTGCCATGCCTCCAGGGTCGCAGAACATGTTGGTTCAAACAATCGAAGATCGCCACTGGCTTTAATGGTAGGTTGGGGGGTAACTTTCTTCAACCAGGAGTCTCACTTATCCCCGCTTTACCCGGCCTTGGGGTCATAATAGCCGGGTATCAATATCACGTTTTCTCGCTGTTGACTCCAATGTCCAGCAGAGCCTAACGTTACTAACCCACAGATTGCGTAATACACTTCAAGGCTAGTAAAACGCGAATACATAAAAATACAGTTTCAAAAATTTCCTACTCAAGATATTAAGTTGGCAATCGTAGTGCGACTAAAATCAAAGTTCCACAACTTGAAAGTGACGTCTTGCGCTTGGAAGTGGGTGAAACAATTGTTGGGAACTCAGTAAGTTTCAAACAGCGCCTTCGGTCCGCGAACTACTAAGAACTGGAAGACGTGCACTTACAACAAATACAGCGATCACATCTATCTGACAACTACGGCTACACCCACGCGAGATTCGAACCTGCGCTTATCTTGACGAAGTAAAGAAGTTCTCATAAAATGGCAGAACAGATTGTGATAAAACTACCGGTATCATCATCATTTCGGCCAAAAGACGTCCACTGCTGGACATAGGCCTCCCCCAAGGATATTACCTGCTTTTAATTTAAAAACAGCTTTCTAGTACATTCGTTTGGAAGCTAGAATGCTACAGGCATCAAACTTATAACACCCCTATTTTGTAGGGGTTCAATATTAAGAGACCGGAGAATAAGATCCGTGTGGTGACGGATTTAGAATGCACAATGTCACCAACCCACACCATCCTAAGAGTGTCGTAAGAGGCGACTAAAAGAACGCAAGAGGCAGATCACCTAGCCCCAAGGGAAGGAAAACTTGAAGCAAACCCTGTGCCAACCCGTCTTGCCAGCGTGGCACAGTAGGCTAATTTCCCTCCATCATTTTGGACGAGGCCCGACCCAGTAGTGGGTCTTTAAGTTATATAAGTACTTTAAAATACATTTAACATAAACACATTTAACTAATTACTTACACTAAACTGATTTATTTTTCAAACTACAATTATAAAAAATATATGTGTATCAGATTACTGGCATGGGGGACGGTGCCAAGAAGGCAGCCATACAACGTGGCAATTCTAATTTGCTGAGCAAAGTAATAAACTCAAACTCCATGAAAAGGAACTTTATTTACGTAGGTTACCATTATCATCCTCGGGCTTTGTCCCACGCTAGAAATCCTTTTCTTATCTTGTCTAATATTGATACGTAAATCAAAAACTTTGGTACTCCTTTTTACAAAATTGCGCGGACGGACGGGAATGTAATTTCCCACCAAAAACAACATTAAATCTATAAAAAAACACTAAACACACTACAATATATTTCACAGACACACGCATATATATACTCTTTTGTTTATTGTTAGTCTGTGGTCAAATTAAAAATATAACTAACTATAATTAAAGAACAATAATTTAAATTAACTGTGGTCGAATTTCGACCACTGGACGACCTCAACAAAATTTCAATACTTTAAATTTTGATGTACAAATAAAATGCGGACTTAGGCAGATAGATATTGTTGAGACTCTATTAAAATTCTCGATTTATTATTAAACTAGCGACCCGCCCCGGCTTTGCACGGGTGCAATGACGAACCTCTACATTTATCTGTGTTTGTCTACTATATTATGGATGTATTATACATATAAACCTTAGTCTTGAATCACTCTATCTATTAAAACAAACCGCTTCAAAATCCGTTGCGTAGTTTTGAAGATTTAAGCATACACAGGGACGGACAGACGACAGCGACTTTGTTTTATAATGTGTAGTGATAGTGATGATAGTGATTTGAATTAAAATTTATTCCAAGCTAAATTTCACCGTTTTCAAGAAACTCTATTTTAATTAAAATATCGTCTAGCAAAATCAAATTGAAATGTTCACAGTAACGTTTCGAAATTATCAAGCGTAACTCGATATTTTCAGTAATTTGCCATCGCAGGTAGTCTGCTTTAATAAAATTGAACGAAATTCATTTTAGTGAAAGAGCCATTTTGACTGAAGTAAATACACTCCTATTGACTCATCATCATTGCAGCCAAGAGACGTCCACTGCTGCTATGTCCCAGAGGATTTCCACTTGTGGTATCTCGCGAACTTAAACAGGTCGCCGGTCTGCCGTGTGAGACGCCAACCAGCACTGCGCTTACAACAAAGTTGGATGAAAAATGGATGCAGGTGACTCATAGAAATCCTTGTGGAAGCAGTGGACATCATTTGGCTGAAATGATGATGATGAAAAGCTTTCCCGTTGGACGTCAATCATGGTAATACATAGCTAGCTCTCTATCCTATATTTGGACAATAGTAACGTATTTCTTGGGGTCAACTAAGGTTCATATTATAAAGATTTTTACAGGTACGCCGAAAAATTATTTTTTGGTTTGTGACCCGACCTTTAACCCAACCTCACTGTGTCGTTAAACCTATAATTTGCATTGATTATTAAATAAATTTTACAAAATCCGATTTTATTTGTTAAATAATTTACGTGTTATGTGTTTTTTTTTCAATATTGGCGTTATGTATATAAAATGTTATAAACATTATTAAACGTTATGAATATTAAATGTTATATAACATGAGAACATCTCAAAATGTTCCATAAATAAATGGACACATCTGGCAGATTTTCGTAATGGTAATTTCGTTATTTCGAAGTAGGCCCCCAGTTCCGCGTGCGTACGAGAATATCTGACACAAATTGCTGACATTCTGCTGTGTACTTAGCGCAATGCAGTTACAAAGTATGTACACGTTTCAAATTTGGATTAGGGTAGGCAGAACAGATCAACTCTACATTTCATCATCATAATTTCAGCCAAAAGAATTCCACTGATGCACATAGGCCTCTCGTAGATTGTTATTCAATTTTTTTTGTATGCATTTAATATTCACGTTTCCAATAGAACAGTTTGTTATACGGTTTTGGTTGGCTAAATAAATATTTACGTTGTTGTAACTATTTACAGTGCTGGTAGGCCTCCCACACGGTGGACCGATGACCTGATTAAGGTCGCCGGAAAACGATGGATGCGGGCGGCCCAGGACCGGCCTTTGTGGAAATCTTTGGGAGAGGCCTATGTCCAGCAGTGGACGTCTTTTGGCTGAAATGATGATGATGATGATAAACTATGTAAAATAAAAGAAATTACAAGCCCTCTGAGTTTCTTGCCAGTTCTTTTGAGCATCGCGTTCCAAACTGGTTGTAAACTATATTACGTTATCAAATAATATGAAACAAATTATTTGACTTTGAATTTCCCAAGCAATAATATTTTTTTATTAAATACTTTACGTTAGGTAATACATCTTCCTCATACTGGCTTCAACATTACTCTCACCAACCCCTTTTACTAAGTGCAATTATCCGTGTGGTGACGGATTTAGAATACATTGTGTCACCACCCCATTTCGTACTAAGGGTGTCGTAAGAGTCGATAATAGGAACCTAGCCGCAATAGAAGGAAACCTTGATACTAAACCCTGTGCCAACCCGACTGGCAAGTGTGGCACAGGAGACTAATTTCCCTCCACGTCGTTGGAGGAGGCCCGACTCAGCAGTGGGTAATTCATGGGTCGAGAAGTAAGTACTAAGTGCATTGAGATGATGACGAGAGATATTACACGGTACATATGTATACCAAAACACCATTGATGTACATCAGCTAATGTAACAAGTTCAAACTCAAAAGGAACTTTATTTACGTAGGGCTTATCACTA
The DNA here is from genome assembly GCA_905475355.2 of Clostera curtula. NCBI lineage: Eukaryota > Metazoa > Arthropoda > Insecta > Lepidoptera > Notodontidae > Clostera > Clostera curtula. Next base: position 318,517 of record FR997818.1, on the reverse strand, counting down.
AACTCTTATAAATCGTCATATTTATAAATACCATAATCATCTTGCGGCCCCTCTCCCATACATAGGTGGTAGTCTCCACACACACCTATCAGTAGTCATACTACAGTCACACCTTTCATACACAATTCCTCATCCTTACAATCCATCCATCTCTTTTGATCTCCCACAACCCTTGCGTCCACCCACATTCATGCTGAAACTACAAGGAGTACCTTAAGCTACTTTTTTATTAACCCCCGCATTTCAGGAGCCCATAGTTGCTTTTCCACATTATTAAATACCGTGCGGACGAATTTCACGGGTAACATCTAGTTCGGTAATAAGTGATGTATGGTCCCCTAAGAGATGAAACCGCAAGCTATAAACTTCGAGGTTCGGCAGTATTCCTCATGGGCAAGGCCGTGATTCGAGCAGGATATGTTTATGAATGAAGTTCCTCAACCTTGAAGGAGGTAATGGATTGTATAATTCGTAATTTGTTGGTGAAGCTGCGGGCAGCAACTAGCTTTTAATAGTTGCGTAAAGTTCAAACAGTACATTCAACTCACAGATGACCCACCACTGAGTCGGGCCTCCTCCAGTTACATAGAGGGTAATTAGCCTACTGTGCCACGCTGGCAAGACGGGTTGGCACAGGGTTTCGTATCAAGTATTCCAATTAGGTTTTGCAATTAGGTTTTCGGCCATGCCATTTAATTAATGTTATGGGTTCTTACGACACCCTCAGGATGCTTTGCGATGGTGACACTATTATCTAAGTCCGTCACCATAATAGAGATTTTTTTACAATAACAAAATGTCGAGAACTTAACTGAGAGAAGCTGTAACAGGGAACAATGATGATGAAGAACAGGCAGAGATTCTTTGCTTAAGAAATGAGTTATTAAAGAGGAAAAAGGCTACTGTCAGGTCAGAGACTACAGAAAAAAAGTTGACAAAAAACTCCGCAGTCTTTTCAGGACCAAAAATATATGTTTTGATGGAACATACCTTTTAAACTGGTTATTGCAATGATGTTACAAGTAAAAAGGTGTAGATGGGTTATAAGCGGTCAGTAAGCGGCACGTTAAAAGTAGGCTAATTAGCAAACCTGACCTCAGTGTTGCGTCGCTGGCGTCAACAGATGCACGTCAAGAGCCGTGTGTAAAAAGTGCTATAAAACAATTGAAAATGCCGTCGTGTGTTATGAGATATTGCACAAACTACTCTAACAAAACTTCTAAAAGTCAAGGAATCACTTATCATTCGTAACTATCACTATTTCTGTAATATAATTAATATTTTTTACAAATTAAAATGTTATTCGTAAAATATGGCGGTAAAATCAATGAGTGGAACAAAAGTATCCTCATTACCAAGTGCAAAAGAGATAGATGTCATTACGCGTCACAGACTTGTCAAAATGTTATGTCTGATTTAATTAATCTATATTGTTTCTAGTGCATGTGACGACGCATCACAACAAATTATATTTGTCTCTATTTAGCACGTGATTATTAAATCATACCATCCTACTTTCACGACTCATCTAAAGCAGTGTGCATATTGCATATTAAGTTAACTATGTGTGCGTTGGCTTGCCATTTTTATAGATCGAATGTTGTACAGGTAACGTATCTACACCTTTTATTTGTAACATCATTGGGTTATTGAATAAAAGTGTCAGTTTTGACACATTCTTTTTAATACAGTTGCTCAAAAAGTGGCATATTACAGGGACGTATAGCGTTCGGGAAGTGGGCTATTACACACGCGTGCTTTTTCTTTACCATTCCCGCACTAGTGCGTTTTCTTTCCCAACTGTCAAAATAATGTCTATTATAAGGAAAAACCAACCATGAAGTTTTTACTAAAAAAAAACATAGAAGTTTTTATGATTCATGCAAATACGTATATTTCTAAAAAGAAACTACGTACTAATTTGTTTCAATAACAGATTTAATGATTTGATTGAATGTGTTTTATTTCATCTAATTAAATTTCATTTCATATCAATAAAAAAATTCTACTGAAGACTTGGCTGTATGGGCATTGTTCCTTTTGCCTACCAGAATGGGTGAAGAAAAAAAAAACCTGCTTATATTCTACGGTCGGTTACTTGAGTTTATTGTGTTTATAATATTTTATTAAATTGCTTAATTTTTTCGCAACTGTATTAAAAATAGTCGTTCAGTACACGTGCGGAACCGTCATTGCAACTTGTTCCGACTGTTAACCCTCGCCTTCGGCTGCGCCTCGGCTCGGGTAGACATTTGTCGGAACTCGTTGTAATGACAGCCTTTCCGCACTTGTAATGAAATATACTATTATTTTAATAGATTAGTGTTCAAATGTAAAAATAAATAAATATTAACAATAATCAATTGTTACTTAATTACTAGTAAACCAAATTTTAAAAATTGTGGGTGACAATTCTCTATCGTGCGTAACGTACAGAATTGTGAGACGAGAGCCAGCATGTTGGTTCATGATCATCCCATGCCATAAAAGAGTGACTGCTGAGTCGGACCTCCTCAAAATTTCGGGAGGGAAATTAGCCTACAGACTAATTTCAAGTGGGACACTGGCCACACGACCTAGCGCAACGAATTCGGTGGTGATACTATTAATTCCAAATCCGTCACCATTGGGAATGCTCGCCTGTTATATCTAAGTATTCTTCTGTACGAAAGAAATGATATTGCTAAACAGGCTTTTTGTATTCGAAACCACTCTCAGTCCGAAATTAACAAAGACTTCGCGACACATTGAAAAGAGCGTATAAATACCTGATTAGACGAGCTATAGGGCCCGCCCTTGTCCAACGGTTAAATATCGCTAGGGTTGATACTATAAATTCTTTTTTTTTAAATGTGAAACGAAACCCCTGCACTAGGTATAACCTGTATCGCAGAGGCAGTTTACAAACATGTAATTCACGAACACAAATGACACCCAATTATACTGTAAATATAAATTATACGATGTCCTAGGTTTTTGTGATTATTACACATTGAGATTAATGTGTAATGATTGAAGAGAGGATGGTTGGCAATTGCCACTTGCTTGGAATCCAGTCATTAAGTTGCTAAACACTCATCTGTAAGATCTCAAGACATCGTGAGCGATCTTTGCGTGCACAGGGAACGTTATCAATAAAATGTATAGGTTGTAGATGTAACCGTTTCTTTGTACTTTTGAAGACAACTCTCATCTACCGTGAACCCCCCTGAACACGACTGCTGCAAAGCATTCAAAACGTCGGGCAAGAAATCATCTAAATATACAAGCGATAAATCTACTACTCAGTCCGTACATGACCCACTACTGAGTCAGGTCTCCTCCAGTTGCAAGAAGGATACTTTTATCCAACTGTGCCACGCTGGCCAGACGGGTTGGCACAGGATTGCCTATCAAGTTATCTTGTCTTGCGCTATCAACCATGTAGTTTACTTTTGTCGGCTCTTACAACACCCTCAGGATTTAGTGGGGTGGTGACATATTATATATCTTCGATCGGCTTTTTGGAAATTCACCATCGACTTTGGTGAGTTCTAGCATAAATGATACTCGAATGCACGTTTGAACTTCGAGAGACACTTTTGGCGCGAATATATAGTGAAATTAGGAATTAAATTGAAACCCGAGACGAGTACACGGGTTCAAAGTCATGCGGTGGAATTCGTAGAAGCTACTGTTTGCATATCAAATAACGGCATTTCGCCAAATTGGGAACATGAATTAATGCTGTATCCTCCTTGTACGAAAATTTCTCTATTAAAACAGTAATTATGTCAGATTGCCACTGCTGAGTTGGGCCTCCTCCAAGTTTATGGCGGGAAATAAGCATGCTGAGCCACGCTGACTGAACTGGTCTGGTCTCATTTTCCTTCTCTTGCGTCTAGCTTGTGAGCCGTGCTTTTATAACACCTTCAAGATGTAATTGGGCGGTGACAATTTGTATTTTAAACCCCTTACCACACGGACGCACTACCAGTATTTCCACGAAGCAATTACCGTCTGCCCTCCGTGACCCACCTAGTGGGGCCACTGGTAATCATATAATTATACTATCTGTCAGTTTTCAAGATGTGTCACGACTACCATAGATGGTAAAATGCTTTTCATCCACCATATTCCACCTAGTGGTTAGATGTGCCGCCTTTGGATCAATGAGTCCTGGGTTCGATTCCGGGGTCGGGCAAGTGTCTTTGTCTAAACCAGAGGCACTAGCTCGGAGTCTGGGTGTCATTTCTATATATAATATGTATGTATTTACAAAAAAAAAATGTATACTTAAGTAGTTTATCATCCATCTCGTTACCATAACACAAGCATTAAGTTGCTTAGCTTGGGACGAGATGGCGTTGTGTGAAATTTGTATGAAATGATGATGAAATGAACAAGTGTCCATTGTGTCCTATGCAAAATAAATGATTTGACTTTGAAAAATGTCCAAGGATATTTAACTATTTATATTACACACAAATGGATCAGACGGGCATCTGTGGCGTTACAAACAGCCAAGACATATTGTACAAAAAATAACTATGCTAGTGCCATCCCTAGCCGCAGAGGTCAGACCAACAAATCTTGGGGGACAAAAAGTACAATGGGGAAATATGAACTTTGGCCGCAAAGTATTCGTTCTGCCCCAAAAAAGTAGTCGGGCCCTTTGTAACGCCATTGAGCCCTCAGGAAAGGCGCCGGCCCCCGCTGGGCGACTTAGGGTAATTTCCAAAATTAGGGTAACTTTAGATAGCGACAACTGAAACATTTACGATTGTAATCCCTGAAAAGGATTTTTGTGGAGTCATCGTGTAATAGGATTTCGAGTGCGACACGAGTTTAACTTTTTAAGACTTTGATGAATTGGTATCAAATGTTTGTGTACAACTGAAATGATGACGGGTTTAAAATCCATAATGTCACCAGGCTACCCAATCTATAAGTTAGTACGTGTTTCTTTGGGAAAGTTGTATGTTTTTTTTTAATTTGGCGGGAGGTCGAAAAATAACCCTGTAATATTAAATAGGTACTTATTATGAATATTGACCCACCGTCGCTTATCTACCCAATATTTTGTATGTCTAGTGCAATATAGAATTTCACACATAGTACTCCATCTCGTCACTATTACAAGTATTTTAAAACGTTATTTTTTGGACTACCTACTAGATATTTCCGTCTAGTCTGTCAAAAAGATCAAGCTAACTTGTACAGGGTACATTACCTACATATTAGCTTTGAAAATACCTAATCTTAACCTTGTTGTACATTGAACTCCGATCCACGGAATATATATATAACTCCTTCATGTATCCATGACTTGTAGATTTTTTTTTAACGAATCTCCCATGCGATTTAGAAAATTACCTCATAGTGCTTTTAAAAATCCATTATGACGCAACTTTACAAAAAGCGTTATCGCATTATACGAAGAACACGTTAAGCCGTATACGGCAGTCGCTGCACGTAGGCAGTAGCGTGAAAAATGATAGCTGATCTAAGCATAGCACTACCGGTTTTCCCGTAAATACTGGTAATTAGCCAGATCTATCAAATGGAATTGGAAAAAAGTACAAGGAATAAAAAGTAGTGGTTTGTTGATCCCATAAATGATCTCATTTGACTTTAGTTTCAGAAATTGCCCACTGCTCAGCCGGGCCTCCTCCGAATTGATGGAGGGGAATTAGCCGACTGTGCCACGTTGGCTAGGTTTGTCAAGTTCCTCTCGACTGTGCTGTTACCTTGCCGTGGTGAAGGGGCTTGTGTGCCTTCATGGGCCATACCGGCACAGGGTCACCCATGCCGGGGGGGGGGGGGGGGGGAAGAAGCCACTCGAAGAGCACAGCACACGGTGTCGAAGCGGTGTTCGGCTCTCCTTTGTCCTCAGAGTTGGCCTGCGAGCCCTACACCGATGGGGTGTACTAGTGTCCCCGGGTAGGTGCTCAAACTGGTTAGTCGCTAAGCCGAGGGCTGGCGTGGCTTCCTTCTACGAGCCCGTTATGTCGCAGAAGGGATTGGCGGAGGGAGCTCCGGCTGACCCGCGAACGGAGGCCGTGGGGGAAGGGGACGTGACGTTACGCCCCCCTTAACCCTCGCTTTAGAGACCGGTAATGGGTCGGGGGACCTACCACCGAATCTAGCCTCATTGACTGAGGGCGCCCCGGGATGCCCTCCGATAGTCGGAACCCGTCGGGGCGCCACAGTAGAATGCGTCCTCGCAAACCTCATCATCATTTCAGCCAAAAGACGTCCACTGCTGGACATAGGCCTCCCCCAAGGATTTCCACAAAGGCCGGTCCTGGGCCGCCCGCATCCACTGCTTTCCGGCGATCTTAACCAGGTCGTCGGTCCACCGTGTGGGAGGCCTACCAGCACTGCGCCTTCCGGAACGCGGTCGCCACTCGAGGACTTTTCTGCCCCATCGGGCGTCGGTCCTGCGAGCTATGTGCCCTGCCCACTGCCACTTAAGTTTGGCAATCCGGTGGGCTATGTCGGTGACCCTGGTTTTCCTGCGTATCTCCTCATTTCTGATTCGATCTCGCAGGGAAACTCCGAGTATAGCCCTCTCCATTGCCCTTTGGGTGACTTTGAGCCTTCTGATGGAGCCCATAGTGAGCGACCACGTCTCTGTTCCATATGTCATCACTGGCAACACACATTGGTTGAAGACTTTTGTCTTCAGACACTGCGGTATTGTGGACGAGAAGATCTTTCGCAGCTTCCCGAACGCTGTCCAGCCGAGTTGGATCCGACGATTGACCTCTTTCTCGAAGTTGGACTTACCTAACTGGACAGTGTGTCCCAGGTAAATGTAATGGTCAACAACTTCGAGGGTAGAACCTCCGATGTTAACAGGAGTGGCTTGAACATGGATATTAGACATGATCTTCGTCTTCTCCATGTTCATCTTAAGGCCGACTCGTTCGGAGGCTCCACAGAGGCCATCGAGCATCGTAGTGAGCTCGCAAACCTGTGGCGTCTCAAACAATACGTGTAGGGTATACTGGGTTTTAGTGGGAAGTCGAGCGTTCTGGAGCATTTCCCCAGAAAAAAACGGTTTGTGTCAACTTTTCCTTTGCCTTAGCATGCATTTTCTTCTGTCGGCTCTTACGACACTCTCAGGATGAAATGGGTTGGTGACATTATGTATTCTATATCCGTTTCCACACAGACAGACGTATATTTTATAATTACTAGAAACTTTGCTGTGATATTCTCCGAGGCAACTTAAAAGATTAAATTACCCTGGAGTTCAATTCAAGCCCGCAATCCTAAGCCGCTTTTCGTTCAAAAGATGACTAAATTTATTATTTCAATTTGATCATAAATTGAAAATAATGAATTAAAACCTAACGCTTTCTTTTGCAAGTGGTGACGGATTTAGAAAACATAGTGTCACCTTTCATCCTGAGAGTGTCGAAAGAGCCGACAGAAGGAAATGCATGATAATGCCGAAAAGCAGAGAAACTTAAAATGAATATATAATAATAAGTACCCTCCATGTAGTTGGAGGAGGCCCGACTCAGCAGTGGGTAATTTATGGGCTGAGTCTTCACATGGCCATTCGCGTTCGCCATTCCATGCACACATAGCATATTAATTATAACAGATACGCAAATACGAGCAGCGAAGTAAAGTGGCACCATTAGACGACAAGCGCATTAAGCAATAGATTCACGGAAACATTAGGGTGATTAATCGCGTAATTTCAGTCGCGTAAATTTTGCTGCATTCGGTTTCATACAAAAGTCCAGTTCGTGCAACACGGTGACGCAAAATGACTTTGTGAGCCGACTCACACGCATTATCCGACCGAATTGAGTTTTCAAGGGGCGAGGGGACATAAGGAAGCGTCAGTCATGTAAAGATTGCGTGAAAGTCGACAACTGAATAAAATGCGGCCGTCTGGCAGCCCAACAGAATTTCTGCTTCTCACAACTCTCAAAATTACGCTCGTTTGTGCGTTTTCGCCTCACCCTTAAAATGAATAAAAGTGTGTGTGTGTGTGTGTGTGTGTGTGAGAGAGAGAGAGAGAGAGAAAGGGCGTGACATTATTTAGTATACGCACACAAAGGCGTTAAAACGTTGCTAGAAATTACGTCTATATTTGTTTCGAAGTTATTTTGTCTCATTAGAAATTCAGTCGGCATTAACGAAACGAGTCTATTCGTCGCTGCCGTTTCAGCCCATAAATGACCCACTACTAAGACCTCCACTACTATTCTCTTAATTATCGTGATTTTCTTAATTATTCTATTGATTATAAGAAACGAATATAATTTATTATGTTTAAAAAAATAACCAATCTTGCCATTTCTTATAATCGATCGAAATTGAATTATTACTATTCACTACCACCACTACTCAGCCCATAAATGGCCCACTATTGGGTCAGGCCTCCTCCCATCGCAGGGAGCCTACTCTACCACGCTGACGAGACGGGTTGGCACAGTGTTTGTGTCAAGTTATCCTTTCTTGCGGCTTGCGGCGATCTGCCTCTATAGTCGCCTCTTACGACACCCTCAGGATGGAATGGGATGGTTGGTTGGTCACGCTGTGTATTCTAAATTCATTACCACACAGAAAACTATTCACATGATTATCAGCGGGGATTTCTTATCCGTACAAATTGCTAATTTAACATTGCCATTCAAAAACAAAAGAGCCTAACGGCAGACCTGATTTTATGAAAATATGTCTAATAACCACCGACTCAAAACCTTTCAAATAAAAAAAAACACCTTTGTTCCTTTGTAACATATTTCTCTCATCTGGCGAACTAGCTCTCACTATGCTGTATAGAGCATTTTTTAAACAAGACCAATAATAAAAAAAATATAACTACAGAGTTCCTTGCCGGCTCTTCACTGTAGAGCAGCTTTCCCAACCGATGGTAGTTTCAGCGTGAATGACGATGGAAGCAAGGGTTGTGGGCAAAAGAGATTGATGGATTGTAAGAATGAGGAATTGTGTATGATAGGTGTAAATTTACTTGAACACGCTGAACCTACCATATATAGACATGATGACTGATAGGTGTATAAGGCCCTAAGATGATATTGGTAATTTAAGTATGCAGATTTTTAAAAGTTTTGTGATAAAACCTACGTAAATAAAGTTCCTTTTGTGTTTTTCAGGGGACCACGACCATGTGAAGTGACAGCATAAGCCTGATATTTCTTTAATTACAATTTTGGTTAAGGTGGATGCTCCAGGGTAGCCTGCGAAATTCATTTTTTCTTACATTTTTTTCAATTTGCAGGTCAGTGCTAGGTTGTATGTTGATTAAAATGTTATTCGCGCCTGTAAGACTTATGTAGTTATAGAATTATAATCATCAAAATCATCAATACAACCCTCCAAGCTCATAAAGGTGCAAGAAAAACTTTTTCAACGTCAAAGTCATTCTTGCACCTTTATGAGCTTGGAGGGTTGTATTGATGAGTTTGATGATTATAACTACATACGTCTTCCGCGAATCAAATGTTCATCATCATACAACCTAGCACTGGCCTGCAAATTGCAAAAAACGTAAGAAAATTTGAATTTCGCGGGCTGCCCTGGAGCATCCACCTTAAGCCTCATGACTATGTGTGTATTTGCTCTCAGTAATCTGTTTGACTTGTTCTACTACCACTACCTGACTGCCTCGTTGGTCTAGTGGTTAGATGAGCCGCCTTTGGATCAACGGGTCTCGGGTTCGATTCCGGGGTCGGGCAAGTGTCTTTGTCTAAACCGGAGGCACTGGCTCGGAGTCTGGGTGTCATTTCTATATATACTTAATATGGATGTATTTACAAAAAAAAAATGTATATAAGTAGTTTATCATCCATATCGTTACCATAACACAAGCATTAAGTTGCTTAGCTTGGGACGAGATGGCGTTGTGTGAAATGTCCAAGGATATTTATTTTATTTATTAATAGTAGACTACTTCTTTTTTTTACATTTGAACTTGCACTTGTTAAAACGCAGGAGCAGTTTACAAACATCTTGTTCACGAACACAAATGACACCCAGACTCAGAGCAATTGCCGCTGGTTTAGACAATGACACTTACCCAACCCCGGAATCGAACCCGGAGCCCGTTGATCCAAAGGCGGTTCATCCAACCCCTATACCAACGAAGCAGTCTAATGTGTATTTAAATAAAGTCCTACCGCTTTGGAAAGCTGGTCTACAGAGAACGCCGGCAATAAACTGTAGTTGCTTTTGAAGCGGTGGTAAAGAAAAAAAACTAGATGATCAGACTATTTGACACACCAGAGTATATTCGAATAAAAACATTTTTCTTTCGATTAAATCATAACAGTAACACTTACCGTCAAATATACTAAACTGGCATCCATAAATCGTACAGAACTGTCTTGATACTTCGGCGTCCTCGCTGAAAATATTCACGAGTTATTTTAATCTTAATATCTGGCACCGACAAAGTCACTAACAAATTGTTTTTAACCGAACAAAATTCGGCAAAACCGTCACTACACAGATACCACTATCGCGCGGCAAATTATAAAGTTATAACACCACTTTTGAATTTTTAAAATCCCGACGCACGTGATGTTAATATTTTATTTTGCGCACGCGGGCGACACGACCTTTCGTCGGGGCGTTCGCGAAGCGACTGAAGAAGTAATGAGAAGGTATACATTTCAGGGCTGGAGCGAGAGGGCATCATTCTGTCTCCATCGGCGCCTTCAGGCCGGGAAATGCAGCCGTTGAGAAAAGTTTATCATCACGCTTCTTATATTCAGGTGAGTAGTCAGAAAGTTATCGCAAGTACATTGCGCGTACACAATGCGTAATCCACAAAAAAAAGGATCGAGTTACCAATCAGTCATATTGAAAATGAATGCAGGCAAAAACGTCTTAAAATTTAGATCGAACTTCAGACATAAGCACAGTAGGTAACTCAGATAACTAATTATTCAGTACAATAATCCGGATAAATAGAAGGTGTATATCAGTTAGGGTAGGCGCGCACGGGTGACTTTTGTCAGCGTGACTTTATAAGTTGTTGATGAAATATTGAAAATGTCACCCAGATGTCACGTCGTAACGTGCGCGCATCTTCATACTTAGCCACGGACTTGATACAAGTGACGAAACAGTCACGGTGACAAAAGTCACTCGTGCGCGCCTACCCTTAGGCATAAGTTTTGTGATTAAAATTTGGTTCCGAAAAACATAGATTTCTCTCTCGCATATCAGAATATAACAGACTCTTATGGAGCTATATTTTATGCATTTTTGCCATCTTTTGGTCACCTCGTCGTTACAGCCCATAAATTACCCACTACTGGGTCGGACCTCCTCCAAACTAACGGAGGGAAATTGGCCTACTGTGCCACGCTGGCCAGATCAAAATTTTCCTTCTCTTGCGGCTAGGTTAGCGCAGTGGTTGAGCGATCGATTGCTGAGCAGCATGTCGAGATTTCGATTCCCGCACGGAAGAAATATTTGTAAGACCTACAAGTATTTGTTCCGGGTCTGGGTGTTTTCTATCTATAATATGGATGTATTTACAAAAAAAAAATTATATAAGTAGTTTATCATCCATCTCGTTACCATAACACAAGCATTAAGTTGCTTAGCTTGGGACGAGATGGCGTTGTGTGAAATGTCCAAGGATATTTATTTATTATTATTTATTTCGTCGGCTCTTACGACACCCTCAGGATGAAATGGGGCGGCGGCACTATATATTCTGAATCCGTCACCACACGGAATAACTAACTAAGTAACTTAAATAAGTTGGCTAATTTGCCTACATTTGACAGGTAAAAATTAACTTATCATTTAAAATGTTACATTTACCTTTACAGTTGAAACTTAGGTAGTTTCTTTAAATGAAAGTTAACACTATTTGAACCACTTAACGAAGTCAATCGACTCTTTAACTGAAAATTAAGATTATTAAAACTCCTAAGGCGGTTAAGATCGTTCTAAGTGAACTGAATGGAGCTTATGTGCTGTTAAGCTGTGAACGAAGCAATCATTGTTTTAATTAAATTGAAGTAACGTGCCAACTTGGCACTATGACTAGAATTAACTAAATTAACGAATTAGGAAATTAGGGTTGACGATTTTATTGAGAAATTGGTTAATTTCGTATACGTATAGAGAAACTGGTTATATTGTTATATTTTTTGGCAATTCAAATCAAAGTATTATCATAATAGAATTTCAGTTGTTGAGCAGGTTATCATCTTCATCATCATCGGGGCCCGTTAAAGATCCACTATTGGGCCTCCTCCAATTAAATGATGGGAAATTACTCTACCATGCCATGCTGGTCTAATGAGAATCAATATGTGATTACTATAGATTCATAGTCTATAGTCTACAAAGATGTGCAGTTATGAAATGGTGTAACTGTGTTTTGAAATGCCATTTCCAAAATAAATGGCTTCCGAAACACCTTGTATGCTTTTTAATATTACTACATTATTCATGCGGTTAGGACATCCGTGTTGTGATGCCATCCTGAGGGTGTTTTAAGAGGCGACTAAAGGAACGCAAAATCAAAATCAAAATGTTTTTTATTCGAATAAATTCTTGCGAATGCTTTCAAATAGTCAAAGATTTTAAGAGAAAAAAAATTAAAAATTATAATTATAAAATAAAATTAATAATTTAGTTTTTACCACCGGTTCGGAATGCCATTCCATAGAGAAGAGCCGGTAAGAAACTCCATGGTTGCTCTTTTAAATAAGAGGGTTACAATGATGGTGGTACAAACAAGTCTGACAGATTAGTGAAAGCAATAACACGCATAAACTTGTAGCACATTAAAAAATTAGAAAATAAAAATTTGTGAAATTACACAAATTACATGGTGCGTGCTGAAACTGCACTCACATACTGTTTACAAAACTTCACTAATGTAATGGCTGAAAGATCAGAGCTAGACCATAACATAGCCGACGTTACTCCCATGCGTCACTATCCGATAGATAGTCATTGACTTGATAGTACGCTTTATTAATTATGCTTTTTTAATTATGCAAGTGGCAGACCACCAAAGGCAAGCGAAGGAAAGCTTGATACTTATCCTGTGCTAACAAGACTTGCCAGCGTGGCACAGTTGGTCTAGGAGTTAGATGTGCCACCTTTGAATCAACTGGTCCCGGGTAGATTCCGGGGCAGGGCAAGTGTCTTTAAACCAGAGGCCCTTGCTCTGAGTCTGGGTGTCGTTTGTGTTCGTGAATTTCATGTTTGTAAACTGCCCCCGCGATGCAGGTTATTCATAGTGAGAGGTTTTCGTTTCTTAAAAAAAAGAGACTTAAATGGCTGAAATGGAGATTCATGGGTTATCATTATTCCTTCTTTCTTTTTCATCTGTATCTCAGTTTCAATATAATTTACGAGTCACAAAATTATACAATAACTAATTAATATTGCCCCGAAATTTGATCGCGTGCCCATCGATTTTAAAAAAAAACAATATGGCACCCGAAAATAAAAAAGACACCTGTAATATTTAACCTTAACCTCAACTTAACATCATTTGCCAAATTGATAAAAAAATAAATTGCATTCGCTCGGCCTTCTACATAAACAAACAAACCCTTTTTCAATATTGAGTAAACTTAGATAATGTCTATTTTATTTCAAGATAAAAGTCCAGGGTTCGAATTCCCACCCACTCAACGTCGAACGATGATTCCAGTATAATTTGTTTGATTTATTTAACTTTGACACAAAATTTATCATTCAAATTTCAGGCAAACGATACCTACCGAATAAACAGGAAAACTTCACAAACAGTGGTATCAAAGGGAAAACTCTGAATTCGTGTCATTGACTTACGAAGGATATCCTAATAATATTATAAACGCGAAAGTTGGTAAGTATGGATGGATGGATGGATGTTTGTTACTCTTTGACGTAAAAACTACTGAATGGATTTTAATGAAACTTTCCAATAATATAGCTTATACATTAGAATAACACATAGGCTACAATTTATAAAGATATTGTGTGAATTGTCCAAAATATAACAATAAGAGACAAGAGAGTAAAAAAAATCTGGCGGCAAAAAAACTACATCACTACGTGGGTGAAACCGCGGGGCGTAGCTAGTTGCTCATATTTTGGATAAACCAAACCCATGCTTTGTGTCCTCAACTACTACTCTGCCCATAGATGAGTCAGGCCTCCTCCACTTACTTGGAGAATAATTGGCCTATTATGCCACCCAAACTCAAACTCAAAATTAACTTTATTTACGTAGGTTTTATCACAAAACTCTTATAAATCGTCATATTTACAGTTACCATTATCATCATCTTACGACCCCTGTCCCACGCCCGGTAGCAGTATCCATACACACCTATCAGTCGTCATATCTACAGTCACACCTTTCATACACAATTTCTCATGTTTACAATCCATCCATCCATCTCTCTTGATCTTCCACACCCTAGCCAGACATGTTGGCACTGGGTTCACCTTGACCCAATATCAATGGAGTCGGACCCAGTCTTAATTTTTTTTTGGCTAACCACCGGTATAACCAATTGATGAGCTCACTTTTCATTGTTCGTGTCTCGACTGCCATAGTAGAATGACAGCCTGGAACTCTTCCATGCTCGTCAAATTGCGTTGTAGGTCAGATGTAACAATTGATAGATATCCATTCAAAATTCACAGAGAATGACATAGGTAAACATGCAATCAAATCGAATGCTACGAAGGCTATACATTATTATAAGTTCAGCATACTGGCATATGTCCAGCAGTGGACGTCGTTTGGCTGAAAAGATGATGATTATAATAAATAGATGCTAGTGATCAAAATTCGACCTTAATTCATTTAAATTAGTGTTTATAAATAGTTATATTCTATGTTTGATTACGAACTAATAACAATACACATAAAAATTTTATTAATTATATTGCGTCACTTCATTTTTCAGATATAGTATAATTAGTAGTTTTAACATGGTAGTACCTTTAACCTACAGGCAACATTTGCACGTATTTAGAGAAAAAAAAGTATATTTTCTACCATTCTACCCCACCTTGGCGATCACCCGCGTTCTGGCTTCATTCCTTTTTCGTGCAAGGCAACGAACACACGTTCTCCCAACAAGTCAAAACGAAGTGCCGAGGAAAATTTGCGCAATATCACCGCAAAATAGAAGATATAAAATAATGTGAAAAAGAAACTTCGAGTAATATCGTAAAAGTCATCAGAGGATGAAATTTTAGAAGCTAAGCTACATTTTGAAATGTAACTGTTTAAAAATGTGTACATCATAAACATTGGAATTGACTGCGAGTCAATTTCGATAATGTGTGTAACTGCGAGTAACACACTGTGTACTATGCAAAGTAAAATATTCAAAGTGACCAGAGGATGAAATTATAGAAGCAAAGCTACATTTTGAAATGTAACTGTTTAAAAATGTGTACATCATAAACATTGGAATTGACTGCGAGTCAATTTCGATAATGTGTGTAACTGCGAGTAACACACTGTGTACTATGCAAAGTAAAATATTCAAAGTGACCAGAGGATGAAATTATAGAAGCTAAGCTACATTTTGAAATGTAACTGTTTAAAAATGTGTACATCTTAAACATTGGAATTGACTGCGAGCCAATTTCGATAATATAGTGTAACTGCGAGTTACGCAATGTACAATGCAAAGTAAAATATTTTACTGGAAATCATAATTATATTTTATATAATGACTGAGATTGACTGAGAGTTTCTCTCGACAACGGGTGTATTTGCGAGATACCCTCGTATTCAAATTAATATTGATAAACGTTATTTAAATAAACAAGTAATTGTTCTGCAAACTTAAGGCAGTCCAAGTACCCACAAAATAATATAAAAAAGAAAAACAACATTAAAAAAGTATATTATTTAATAGTCATATAAATAGTCTGGTTATCCCAGAGTCAGCTTGCGCCAAGCAATAAGCCATGACTGAAGAAACATCAGAAATACCGGAATGCCAGATGGTTCCGACTTAGCGTTGGACCAATTGGGCGACTCCTCTGAGGTTCGGCCAGAACCGTCATTAGCCCCAAACCTCTTATTCGCGCTGGCTGCATGTACATCGGATGCTCCTGACTTTGGCAAGAGTATATATGATAGCCTAGTTTGTCTATAGCTTCCTTTGTTAAGCAAAGCCATAAACAGCCTTAATAATTCTCTGCGACGGGTGCCGTCTTTTAGCAGATTTACATTGTTATTTTCAGATTTGCTTATTAAGAATAAATCAAAATTGATGATTCCGAGGTTGGACAAGAATTTGTTATATTTCCTCCAAGATACTTAACGTGACATGTACAATCAATCAATGGTTAAATTTGATGATTCGTTAGCGGGAAAAAATTAAAGCCTGCAAGGCTATAGATAAACAAGGCCACCAAAACCGGAACAAAAGTATGTAATAGGAAAGATCTGTTCTCTAACCAGAGAACAGCCGTCCAGTCCAGCAGGGAAGCTGGACAGTAGCTCCTCATTACCTGTCGAACAGGGGGGACAAGCAGGTTGAGAAAGGGTAATGTGGTCGGTATAAAATAGAATAGAAATAGAATAGAAAAATGCTTTATTGTATAAACCAATTATGGCGTTCACAATCGTCATCGGATACATCACTTATAAAATACTACTACCAGGTCGGAACGCGGCACCAACCGAGAAGCCGCCATATTACAATAACCGTTATCTTATAACTAGTTTCGTTTGGTTCCGAAAGGCGCTCAACTGAAATATGAATTTTATAATAAAAAAAGAATAATTAAAAATGAAATTATAAGTCTTGAATCCAGTGAGCCGACCAACCCCAAACAGCGGCACCTGTTCAACTGGTACTGTGGTAACTAGTCGACCCTACCCCACGACCTGGACCCAGATCGCAACGAAGTCGAATCAACCTAAGACTCTTGCCAACGTTCAGCATGAATACAGGTACACGCTGCTCGAATTATGTATTTTCATAATTGTTGGATATTGGTAAACAATAATCAGATTGTCTTTGATTTTGACATAGATTGATCGGGGATACAAAATCCCTTTCAAAGATAAAGTGTCACAATTGGTAACGACCTGGTCTAGATATAAGCATGACGAAAGTCAAGAAATGTTTATGCCCATTAATAAAGTAATACAGTTAGGAGCCGTATCTGTCGGTTCCCCGTGTAAAGACCGGTTTATATCAAATACCTTTTTTAGCCCCTAAACTTAATGGGGGGATTTTTTCTTTTGAACTTTAATGAATGAATTCATAAATAAATGTATTCTTAATGAACATTTTAAGACGGAAGATAACAGAACAGTCGCCAAATTAATACCTCAGAATGGTTATTTAGACCATAGATTTAAAATAAGTTTTCCTTTAGATCGAATCGGAACGGAAATACCTAAGTTTCGAATTTCAACATCCTAATTCTCGAAAAACCCTGACGTATCAGTCTACAGCTATGCCTTATGGTATATGCCAAGCCCCGAGAGTTCCACTAAACTAATGTAAGAAGTTGTAACGTAATTCTGTGATACAGAATACAACGTCATTAATCTGTTATATATCTTGACAATATTGTATCGGAAATGATTAGGAACAATGTAGTAATTAAAATTCATGCTACATTAGAATTAGTAGAATTACTAGGCTTTGTATCTAATTTTGGAAACGGTCCTATATCAAAAAGCATAAAAAAAAAATACAATGTTTATGTTAGGAGTCGGTAGATTTTACCATATCTACCAGGAGAGAAACGTAATACTATTAATCCATATTTTATTTTAATGACCAACTTGTACAATTCGCGATTTTGCTAAATTAATTGGTGTACTAACTGCGGCATGTCCCGCAACCAAGTACGGAGTAAAATACTTCCACCAAATCCCACAGTTTAAAGCAAAACAAATACAAATACGAAATATATACCGACGCATCCACATCGATAGGATGCGTAGCAGTCTGTGGTGATAAAAAAGTAAACGATCAATGAAAAGAGGAAGAAAACAAATATCATATTAATTATTAGTCCAGGGTCTAAAGAGCTTTTTTGCTCATGGTTCTAATTGTGCAATATTGTTACGAGTCTTAAACACAACAAAACACAACAGCTGTAAGTTATGTTTATAAAAGGAGTGGTATTCAGTTGCCTCATTTGAGTAACTTAGTCAGAGATTTATTATTTTATTATTAATAATTCTGTTTATTAATAATTTATTAATAATACATAATATATTTATAGTTTATTTATTATTTTTTATATTAATTTATTCAGCAATGGTGTGAGATTCGAAACATTTGGTTATTTGCCTTCTATGCCAATAACAAAATAACCCGGATATGGAATGGGAATTATCCGACATTGCTTTTCAGCTTCTCGGGAAATCACAAAGTTTTTTTTGTGTCCAAAATAGACCTGTTTGCATCACGAAATAAAGCTAAATATAGAACATTTATTGCCTGGAAACAGGGCCCAGACGCAGTCACCGGTAATGTTACCTTACTTTGGAGCCATAAATAGTTTCATGCTCTGCCTCCTTTTACTTTAATCTTAGCCATTGCGAAAAATCATCGACGACGACATCGCCACTGGCATTCTAGTTTTCCCATACTGGTCATCGCAACCTTGGTTCCCTCAATTACATCATTTATTGATTACAATATTCTTCTTTTTTATTGAGCCTAGTTAAAGCTTATTGCCATCTCACTTCTGAAATCATCACCGACTGCATGGCAGCCTTACCCTGAATGCCGCGAAGCTTTCCGCCGACATTCAGGCGAAAAGCGCTCGAATTATCGATGGCATCGCTGGCCGACAACACTCTCAAACAGTATGGGGTAACGTTAAACCTTTGGTGGCGGTTATGTGGGTCAAATAATAGTAATATGTACAATAATTCAATTTTGTTGATTTTTACAGAACAAGCTACTCGCTCATATGACAGCTATAGATCAGCACTGTCATTACTATTAGGTGACACAACTTGATCTGAAGCATTAAAGATTAAACCTAATTGGCCTAAATTACCATCATAACCACGTAAACGTGGGATCTTCAATTGGTTCTCAATTACATTTCCGATTGGCATCCTATAGGTTTAAGGTGCTAATCAGATATAGAGCTAGACCTAAAATACTAGTAATACTTTTAGCTTTATGCACAGCATATAGAATTCAAACCCTATATCAAAATTATTATATAAGATCCAAGTAAGACATCAACTCCCGGTTGTGATCAACCAGTGCTATTGTTATCGTACTTTAAGGAAAACCTAATATTATATAACAGCAGGCTGGACAAGCACGTCCACAAATGAAAGTGATTTCGCTAGGACGGTCTTTTTCCATCAAAACAATTGAAATTTGCATAATTACTCAGTAATAATTTTGGTGATTTTAACTTGAAACCTGATTACCTGGATTACCAGCAAAGTATTAAATTTAATCTTGTAAAATGGTACTTTAATTGATCGAAAGGCACTTCGTAGTCAGCAACACAATATTTCATTCTCTAAACATCTACCATGTTAAAACTACTAATTATACTATACCTATCTGAAAAATGAAGTGACGCAATATAATATATGATCAAACGAACTCCCAAGTGAAGTTCGATCATTATTATATGAGTCACTTCATTTGAAGATATAGTTACCCAAACCCACCCGAAGAACTCGCTGCCACGCGTTCTTAACCCAAACTATGAAATATTGTTTTGCGTAACCTCTAAATAATGAAGCCAGAACGCGGGTGATCGCCAAGGTGGGGTAGAATGGTAGAAAATATACTTTTTTTTCTCTAAATACGTGCAAATGTTGCCTGTAGGTTAAAGGTACTACCATGTTAAAACTACTAATTATACTCATCATCATCATATCTTCAAATGAAGTGACTCATATAATAATGATCGAACTTCACTTGGGAGTTCGTTTGATCATATAAAATTTTAATAAACCCCCGAAATAATCGCGTTGGGGGACCGCTCCTACTTATTTATTACCTGATCCCTGGCCCCCAACGCGATGTATTTTTTTATTTTTTGCTTTTTAAAGGGACTTTAGGTCATTGTGTCTGGGGTTTACTTAAACACGCTTATTATGATGTAGATGTTGATATGTTGTTAATAAATAGATTCTTAGATAAATATTGGGTATTTTCCCCCCCTTATACCCTTATAAGAGTTTTTTCAGGGCTCTACAGATTTTCATGAAACATATTATTTTATAATGAGCACGTTCTTAGACATGTTTGATTTTCATCAAACATGTCTAAGAACACTCGCCCGTAACTCACCTTACATACAAAAAAAAACTGTATTGAAATTGCTTCATCCGGTCGCGAGCTACGGAGCCACAGACAGACAGACACGTCAAACTTATAACACCCCAAGAGTTTAAATGCGTGTGTCAAATGCATGGTAGTGTGTGTTATGCTTTTTTCAGATTAATGTATTTTTTATGCATAATTAAAAAAAACACGTTCTGCACTCCTCTCTAAGAACTAAAACTATAAGTGAGGGAAATTTCATACTTCTCCGTCAGCGCTATTTTCGTCAAAAGGGTACAATGTTTTTGCGTCATGGATTGCTGGCAGTGCTTTATACAACACGTTTTTTTTTATATCGCATAACTCTAGTTTATGAATGAGATCTTATCCAAGAACCAAATTCAAATCAATAGATATACCTTACAGTCATAACGAAAGAATCGATAGCACTACTGATAAATATACCTACTATGTACAAAATCAAGAGAAATAAATAACTTTTTATTAACATTACCAGCTGGTAATGAAAGTGTCATAACTCGAGAAACAAGCTCAGAGAACCCAAGAAACATTAAAGAACTTAGATTACTAAGCTTGTGGGATAATAATAACGACGGTAGTTGCTTGGCTTTCACTGGAATCCAAGTTTTGTAATAAAATCTGGTTACGAAAAACATCGATATCTCACACTTTAAGTTAAATCTTAAAAACTAAACTGCATCTTATTTTGTTACACCCCCACACAGGACTAATATTTGTAGATAACCAAAATCATTTGAGCACGTCTATTGATATGTGTATCTGTCGTATCGTATTTGACATTACAGGTCTATGTCTGTATTTAGAACATTTGTTAAACGACACTGGCAGAAGTTCCCGAGAATATCGGCAGATTGCCACAAAGAAAACATTTGTTAAAAAGCTGTACAAAATGTGGCTCTGTGCGCCTCATTTTTCACAAAACTTTTTTCATACAGTAGCGCTTACGAATAGCAAACACATATGTACACATTCATTTGTAATATTGGCATAAGAAGTGCCAATATTACGAATGAAGGTATGCTTCAAATATACCCAAGCACACGCAAAAAGGCCCATGTTATAATTGCACGGAGACAAACGTCATCCCAGCTGATCGAAAAATCCGCCATATTGCTTCTCAACTAGATAGACTACGTCGTGGCGTTGTTTAGATTTCCCTGAGGATTAATTAGTAACTAAGGAGCTCTCAACGTTAACTAACATTTTCTAGGTGAGATTTTTGCTGATCAGCCATTGAGTAATACTCAACCGCTTTTAATATTTGATAGCCGTTTCTAAGTAAGACCGTCTATTGTTCGTCTAAATTGTCAATTATTTCAGCAAGCAGGCAAATCTTAATTTTAATATTTATCGAGCGAAGAATATAACTAGTGGAAATATAACCTACACGTTTTATAAAACAAACAACATATTTATAAAATAAAAAGAAGGTAGAAGGTTTTTAACATAACCCAACCAGGGTTTAGGTTATGTTAAAAAAAGATCCACTGGCTGAACTTTATAGATTGAATTTGAGTAAATGAACTGAACGAAAGTCTGAGTAGTGTCTGAGTCTAGTTTTTCTAGATCGTTAACGTAATGTTTTCTTTTGCTCTTAGATATTTTAGTGCAATATCTAATTTCTTTTTTGGTACCGCGCAGTGCTTGTTATATCGCATAACTCTAATCTATGAATGAGACCAAATCCAAGAATCAATTAAATAAATAATGTCAATAGCACGCCACAGGGACACTGGAAGTAGGCTAGCCCTAGGTCTATTCCACAAAAAAAACATTTGTAACCCTTTTTTAAGAAATTTGCGCGGACTGCGGCCATATTGAATATAACTGTATATAAATTTGACTACACGGTTGGCGCAGTGGTTGAGCGATCGACTGCTGCGCAGCATGTCGCGGGTTCGATCCCCGCACGGAAGAAATATTTGTATGACCTACAAGTATTTGTTCCGGGTCTGGTTGTTTTCTATCTATAATATGTATGTATTTACAAAAAAAAATGTATATATGTAGTTTATCATCCACCTCGTTACCATAACACAAGCATTAAGTTGCTAAGCTTGGGACGAGAAGGCGTTGTGTGAAATGTCCAAGGATATTTATTTATTTATTTAAATAACTATTATATAAAATAATTATGGACCACTGGTTAACGTAAAACAACCTTACATAAAAAATGAGAACTTCGCAGAGCTTAGCTTTAAATATGAATGATTGGTGTGAATGACTCGTACTTATCAAAGAAAATTTGCCTTCACTAGCTGCTAAAATTTTTGATATTAATTATGATTGGTGATATCTTCGAAACCATGCATTTTTGGACGATATATTATGGATTTGTTTTATTTTTAATTATAGAATGGAATACTCTTTATTGTACACTAATATTATAAAAGATAATAATATCTGAAGTTTTCACGCTTATTACAAATTGAAATTAATATTTTGCAGTTGTGGTGACTCACTGTGACTGTAACAGAGTCCCTCTCGAGACCACCACTGCTTTCGTAACGTCGGCAATAAAATGTGACATACATGCGACAAATCCGTTAGAAAGTGCTTCACATTACATAACCCTAGAGTTATCAAAATCAAGCACATCAAAAACAACACGGTGTGTTTATAACTAAACTTTTTATGTGCGAATAAGTACATGAGCTTAGTGTGCCGGCCCAAACGGAAAGCTTAGATGGCCAAGTTTAGAATAGAACCCTCAGCTATACTCTCGGTTCATCAATGAGTGCTTTGGCAATATTTCGGTCCTCAAAACTGTAAACTTCCTTGAAGTGCTTTTGACATAGGACACCTCGTTATTTACGCTACTGCTCACTGTCCCTTTAAATACCTACTAGACATCACGACTGTTAGCTCGTCTCGGCTCACAGAATTGTATATATACTCAGCCCACAAATGACCTGCTGCCGCCTCCAGTTACATGGAGGGTAGTTAGCCTACTCTGACACGCTGGGTTGGCACAAGGATTCGTTTCAATTTTTTCTTCTCTTGCGCCTGCCTTGTTATTTCCTTTTCTCAGCTCTTACGACACCCTCAAGATGAAATGGGGTGGCGGCACTATGTATTCTAAATCCATCACCAGACGGAAAATGTATACCATAATTTCAATTAATATTATTAACCCCCGACGCAAAAAGAGGTGTTCGGCTCCATAGCTCGCGAATGGATGAAGCGATTTCAATACAGTTTTTATATGACATGACAGGTGAGTTACGGGCGAGTGTTCCTATACATGTTTAATGAAAATCGGTTGAGTCGTTTAAAAGTTATGGGGGGTGAAAGTGGGGAAGAGTAACCGAAAGTCTGCAAATATAATCGAGTCGGGTCTCAAATGAAGGCGCATCACGTGCACATTACAAAATAATATGTTCCACGAAAATCAGTTGAGCCCTGAAAAAAGTCTGGGGGTAAAAGGGGGGGGGGATACCCAATATCTAATATATGTGGTGGGGAGAAAATGAGGATGCGACAAGAATCTATGTATTAACAACTTAACAACATCTACATCATAATAAGCGTGTACCTATAAAAAGCAGAAAATAAAAATTTAATTATAACCCCGACACAATGACCTTAGTTCGGTGTCGTGAGAGCCGACAAAAGGAAATGATAACTCCAAAAACCTAGCCACAAGAGAAGGAAATCTTGAAACGACCCTGTGCCAACCAGTCCGACCAGCGTGGTACAGTGGGCGGTAATGGGAGGAGGCCAAACTCGGTAGTGGGTCATTTATGAGTTGAGTTACTACTCAACCCTACTACTACTGTAGTATACTCTGTAAGATGACCGCCTAGGAAGTGGGTCCCGGGCGGTCATCTCCAACTCCACCCTTCCATCCACTCTCTACAAGTTAAGTCGCTCCACGTGCACATAGGCTCTTTTATCATAACAACGGGACCGTTGAAATTATTATTCGCAATAAACTACACCTGTTCTCGATAATACATAATTTGAATTCACAAACTTTACACGATTTTGTGCTATTTATTTTAAAGCATACATTTGATTTACGTGTTCAATAATATCGGGCAACAAAAGCTTTAATATTACAGTAAAGTTTGTTTATAAATTTTTAATCCATTATTAACTATATGCCCTGCAAACTTTATCATGAGTAGCAGTGATAGATGATTTGAAGAACTAGGAAATCGTAAAGCTCGTCGACCACGCAGAGAGAATAGAGCTAGACAGCTTGACGACTAATCTAATCTATACTCTAATTTCTACGTACACGTTGAGATGAATAGAGCGCCCTATTGTAGTTTTTTGCCCAGTCGTAGGGTATCATAGTCACATTTTGGCCTGCGTACACTACACTACTCGTAGACTAGATATTCATATATAAACAGTAAACGTCAGTTGACTACATCTAATTACAACCATAGACTGATCTATGGCATGGCATGTAGATAATTCGGGAGCTCTCTATTCGCATCGCTTGTCTCGCTCTCGTACCTGCGTCCACGACGCCTTCCGAGAGTAGCCGAGCCTGTCTACGTAGACTGTAGTGACACATCAGCTGGGGTAGTCTTGCTAATGTGTACACGTCGTAGATTGCCCTATGACAGTCGCTTTCCGTAATTTGAATCGATCGTGGACGAGGCGCTTGATCGATGGATGTCTTGGAATATCATCATCATTTCAACCCACTGCTGAATCGAGCCCCCTCCAAATCCATGGAGCGAAATTAGCCCACTCTGCCACGCCGGCAAGACGGCTTGGCACAGGGTTGGCACAAGTGTCCCTTATCTTGCGGCTACATAGGAAATCTTACATTGAAATAATAAAAATGGCCAGACAAACTGTCTTTGACTGTGCCAAATTTCATTCAAACCGGTCGGCGGTTTATTAATAAATCTATACATACAAATAGTTAAATAAAATTGGAGTGTCTGTTTTTAATAATAAAATAACCACTTTTTACTTAATGCGTAAGTATGTATACACAGTACGTATAACAAAATATATTTTTTTTATTTTGACTGACTGTCTGTCTCTTTGTTCCAGCTCTGGAACGGCTGGACCGATTTTGAAGGGACTTTCATTGATATTTATCTGATGATATATGGAAGTAACTAAGGGTACTTTTTTTTAGACTATCTTAGCCCGGCGGCGGCTCCCGCGGTACGACAATAACCGCGGGTAGAATCGCGGGATTCAGCTAGTCGTAAATAAATTTTCGCTCTCTTACTGAGATTTAAAAAGTAAACTCGTTCTACCACAGCTCTGTGTAAATATAATATCAAAACTAACTGTTCATAAACTGCCAGTGCTTCCCAGGGGATAACGCGGGCTTTTGTCCGGTTATCTGGCAGATAAAAGATAAATTGCCTTTCCATTGTGTTGGCGCAAAGCGATTACTATTGGCAGTTTAGACAAAATGGATTAACTAAACCATTTTCTACCAATGACACTATATTTACCACTAGTGTAAGCTTAATATAAAAACCTAAATGTCTAAATTTTCCACATCAACAAGGAACACTGGCCCTCAACAAAAAGAAGGGTGTTATAAGTATCATATCTGTGGCAAGACCTCCTGAACAAAAAGAGCAAATATGATGTAGTTTTTTAATTACAAAACAGGACGTTTAGAGGTCATGAGATTCTTCCATAAAATGTTTAAATCTGATTATATATTTTTTTACGTTGGGGATCGAGCCGCTTTATGTGGGACTCATAAGCATGGTGTTCCTTTTAATGTCCTTCCAGGGCCACTGCACCCCCTGAATTGGAGGACAGGTTCCATAGGCCCTGTGCTCTGTCACCCAGAGTAAAGTTAAGAGTAAAGTAAAACCAGAGATAAAGTTTATGCGTCACCCACCATTTAAAAAAAGGTTAGTTCCTTTCGCTGCCAACGTCAAGCTTCAGAACTAAAGAAGAACTGTAGCGATCTTACTCACGCGAAGGAGCCCAACCTGCCTTAGACTACACCCTCAGGATCGACTGGGAAGAACAAATATTTTGCTGATATCATAAGGTATCTCGATCTTCAAGCTAACCGTAATTTATGTTAACAGTGGATTAATCGTGAAAACTGACCGGTCAAACCAAATAAGCACCGTTTTAAACTAATCATAGTAGAAATTGAAGGTGAACTTTTCTTAGCCTAACGTTGCCGGTTGTGCCCCAGGGGGGTCGCAGGGGGCAGACGGCCATCGCTCCGTGTGTAAACTCAAAAGGAACTTTATTTACGTAGATTTTATCTCAAAACTCTTATAAATCGTCATATTTAAAATTACCAATATCATCTTACGGCCCTTGTCTACGCTAGGTGGTAGTCCATATACACCGTTCAGTCAGTCGTCATATCTACATTCACACGTTTCATACACAATTCCTCATTCTTACAAACCATCCATCTCTTTTGATCTCCCACAATCAAGCGGAAACTAGCACCGGTTCGGAATGCGAGATGTAGCGAGAATCATAATGAATCTATGAATTTTGCTGTAGCTAGGCGGCCTTTACACAGTGACGTCATGCGTTTATCGTGGGCTAGTCAAATACTCTTGCCTCCAGATTAGTGTAAAGCACTCTTAAGTGCGGGTTCACTATGACAAAGCAATGTGCTCCCAACAATTATGATGGCGGAAAAATTTCCTCATTTCTGAATACCTCATCGCCAATTTGCCAGCCCGAGGCGCGACAGGAACTGGAAGCATACGGGAGCGAGGCGCGACTTTAAAAGCTACATTTTTGTAATCTGCTGAGGCCTAATTAAGAAAAGTACAAAGTCGCTGTCGTCTGTCCGTCCCTATGTATCCTTAAATCTTTAAAACTACGCAACGGTTTTTGAAGCGTTTTTTTAATAGATAGAGTGATTCAATAGGAAGGTTTATATGTATAATACATGAATAATAGTGTAGAGAAACACTGATAAATTTATATGTTCATCATTGCACCCGTGCGAAGCCGAGGCGGGTCGCTAGTTAATAAAAAATATAATAATAATTGTGGTGTCACAAACATATCGAAAGTCAGAATTACAAGAGTTCTTTAGTCATCTTAATCATGACACATGGAGCGGCATAAATTGCTATATGAAATCTGAGTTGGGAAACACAACATAGGCTATAACAAAAGAAAATGTAGTTGGTAAATGCAGTACATGCATCGCAGGAGCAGTTTATAGACA
Source organism: Clostera curtula (assembly GCA_905475355.2). NCBI lineage: Eukaryota > Metazoa > Arthropoda > Insecta > Lepidoptera > Notodontidae > Clostera > Clostera curtula. The sequence continues at coordinate 291,085 of FR997818.1, read as the reverse complement.
TGTCATTCACTAACACAAATGACACCCAGACGCGGCACCTCTAGACCAACAAGGCAGTCATGTCATATTGGTAATTAGCTGCAATCACACTCCGCGCGTGCTCGTCCCAAACACAGCTACGTATGTTTCCGTCCGGCATCCGTCGAATCAAGTTGAAATTCAATTTGCTATGCATTTAGTTCACAGCGCGAACATAATTGAGCGTACATTTTTGCCAACAGCTATTGAACATTCATATGGACATATTCACTTTGAAATGTTTGATGCTGCAATCATTTCGTCACATTTAACTATTTTCATATTGAAGCATCCACTGACCACCGGTGACTACCAGTATTTACAAGGAACGGTTAGTCGGGCCTCCTCCAGTTACATGGAGGGGAATTAGCCTACTGATCCACGCTGGCTAGACAGGATGGTACAGGGTTTCATATCAAGTTTTTCTACTCTTACGGTTCGATATTAAAACTTGTCAATACCCTCCAGATGGAATATGGTGCTGATACTACGTATTCTAAATCTAAGGATGTTATAACATGTGTCACTGACTTCTTGTATCGGCTGCTATAGATGGTAGACTGGCAGCGGTGACAGACAGCTCTCGCCAAGGTCTTCGGCTACTTTCCTGCGCCCCTTTTGAGGAGACTTAATCCAGTAGTCCCCTTCGACCGTGCTGCCACCTTGTTGTTGTTGTTGTGGTGGTGTGTGGGCGCTTGCGTGCCTTTAGGAGCCGTAGGGGCCATACCGGCTCAGGGTCACCCATGCCGGGCGGGCCCACGGGCGGATGCCAGACGAAGAGCAGCACATGGAGTCTGGGTGGGTTTTGGATGTCGTTAACCTGCCGAGACACAAGGCGTGGTGAATGCAGTGGAGGGCGGCCAGGCGTTGAGGCCAGGGCTGCTGTCACCATTAGCAGCGGAGGGGCGGCCAGGCAGGCGGACCACGGCAGCCGCGACCTCGCCAGTTCATCCCTGATGGAGGCACGTGCAATGTCCCACACGTGCGTCTCGATGTGTTGGGGAGCGTCTAAAGATCCCCATTAAAGCGTGGAGCTGGATGGATGGAGCATGGAGCTGGATGGAGCATTGTAAAAGTGGGCCAAGGCCCCATCAGGGTCGCGGAGCATGCTTCCCATTGGGGAATGCAACCCGTGACCCTGTTTCCGGCAGTTGAGGGACACCGTGGGTTTTAGTGGGTAGGATGGGCGCAACTACCATCTTTCCACGCCCCGGAATCCCACATAACCTAGTTATCGTTTAGCGGTGAGACTTAATGCAATAGTGGGACAGATAGTACTATTTAGCACCAATATAAAGTTAACTCGACAGTTTTCCCAAAATGTTTGGAACATTTGAAGGCATTCACAAAATAGCATCAGGTGCGAGGCCCGTCTGCTGCCCCCATTACTTAAGCGATTATCCACCGTTCGAAGCCCTGAATAAAATACTGCAAAGCTATATATTTTTATGCACACTATTTTATATCAGGAAATGAATCTCTATTTAGCAGCATATAATATATTATAGGTGTTAGGTTGCAAGGAGATGTAAGGACAGGGCGCACGTACAGAATACACGATAGCTAATTACACACTGTTTATTCAACGTTCAACGTGCGCCGGCACAGCGGCGCGTATCTCGATAACTACTTCTACCTACATACACAACATCCCTCCCCCATATAATTATGACCATAACAAAAAGACTGATTAAAAATAAGGCTTATAATTAACTTTGACGCGTTCACGCCTAGACCTAGTGACTTGATGAGTCGTCGTGTGATCGGACTCACTCTGCTCAGAAGCGTCGTTCATTTGTGAATGTGCACCAGCATCAATAGGTGCCTCCGTTGGGCTCTCCAACCCACTCGTCCCCTCTCCGATGTCAACGCTATCATTTGATGACGTCATGTCGTCAGCTGACTCCGTAACAACGCCTGCGGAGACCGATGGTGACGACTGAGTTGATGGAACGCTGTCTATATCTGCCACCAAATTTGGCTCCCAAATATGTCCTTGGGATTCTGAAATAGGTACATCCTTCCCGCTGCGAGGCCATAGTTGGTCTATGTGTCTATTCACCTCTGAATTATACTCCGGTAGGTATATTGTATACATAACGGCTCCATTCTTTTTTACAATAACGCCTTGAGTCCAAATAAATTTCAGGTTGGTTAAATACTTCTTTATCCACACCCTATCTTGTAGTTCAAAATTAGGTCTAGACTTCCCACGGTAATGTTTAGCCTGTGAACACTGATTGCGCACCACATGGTCAGTGAGGTCTGTGGATGGCGAAGTGACTCGAGCGGGACTTATTAAGTCTAATCTAGAGCGTAGGGATCGGCCGAATAACAGCTCAGCAGGTGATTTACCTGTCGTGCTGTTTCTAGAGTTACGGTAGTCGAACAAAAACTTAGAAATCTTTTCTTGACATATTTTGCTAACTGTAGTGCTTTTTAGTATTCCTCGCAATCCTTTTTTAATGATTTTAACAAAACTTTCAGCCTGACCATTACTAGAGGGGTGGTAGACTGGTGAAAACGCTTGCGTAATACCATTTAATTTGCAGAAGGCCGAGAATTCTTGGGATGTAAACGATGTACCATTATCAGTGACCACAGTATGCGGAACCCCAAACCTAGACATTAAATCAATCAGTTTTTCAATTACCGTTTTTGACCCGTAAGACGAACTCACATTATAACATTCTACCCATTTAGAATGTGCATCAACAATAATTAAATACATTTGATTATTGAACGGTCCCAGAAAATCTAAATGAATCCTATAGAAAGGATGCGGTGGGTACGGCCACGGCGCGAGCGGGGCGTGCGGCGGAGAGGGGCGCAGCTGTGCGCACACGACGCAGTCCGCCGCGAGCCGCTCTAAGTACCTATCTATACCTGGGAACCATATGCGTTGACGAGCCTCCGCTTTCATTTTAACTACTCCGAAGTGTGAGCTATGTAAATCATTACAGACTTGATCTCGTAACGACGATGGAATTACTACCTTATGCCCCCGCATTAGACATCCATTTTCGACTGACAAGTCTAATCGACACAAAAAATATGCTTTTAATTGAATATCTTTTACGTTCCGCGGCCAGCCCGTCATTACGTAATGAGTTACTTTACTTAGGAGCGGATCCTTCGCAGTCGCCTCGCGCAGCTGAGGAAGAGTGACGGGCAGGCTGCCCTCCACCACGAAGTTGACGTATGCCGCTAGTTCATCGTAGTCGCATTCTCCCGTGCCCGTGCTGCTATCGGTTTCGCCTAGCGGTGCGCGCGAAAAATAATCAGCGTTATTGTCAGCACTACGCACATACTCGATTTTGTAATTATAAGCTGACAAAAGCATTGCATACCGTTGTAATCGGTTCGCAGACACCTCTGGAATGCCACGGCTAGGGTTAAATATTGCCAACAAGGGTTTGTGATCAGTCTTCAAAATAAATGGATCGGCTCTGCCGTATAAGTATTGGTGGAAACGCCTTACGCCAAAAATAATAGCCGTAGCCTCCTTCTGAATCTGAGAATAGTTTTTTTCTGCTGAAGTAAGCGTCCTTGATGCGTACGAAATAGGCCTCTCCACACCGTCAACCCCAATTTGAGAAAGTACTGCCCCCAAGCCCGAGGGGCCCGCGTCTACCGTTAAAATTATTCTTGCGTCTGGGTCGAAGTGTGTGAGCACCTGATCAGAAGCTAAAATATTTTTTATTTTAGTAAAAGCTTGTTGATGTTCCGATGTCCATACCCATTTGCATTTTTTCTGTAACAAATTATATAATGGACTTAAAATGGAAGAAGCGTCGGGAACAAAATTACGATAATAGTTAATAAGCCCAAGGAATGACTGTAGTTGCAATACATTCGTCGGCATTTGAGCTTCTAATATTGCTTTGACTTTTCCAGGGCATTTCCTTATACCATTTTTGTCTATTACATGACCTAGGTATTTAATCTCGTCTTTAAAGAAATCGCACTTACTCGCTTGTACTGTCAACCCAGCTGATTCTAACCTGTCTAATACAGCAATTAATCTTTCTCTATGCTGAGCCTTGGTACCCCCTATTAATATGTCATCCTGGAAGCAGACCGTGCCCTCTATGCCTGCCAGGATGCATTCCATGGCCCGCTGAAAGATTGCTGGTGCGCTGGCTAGCCCGAAAACCAATCTGGTGTATTTGAACAAGCCGCGGTGTGTATTTATGCAAGTTAGGTCTTGCGCGTCCTCAGACAAGACAAATTGCCCGTAGGCCATCGAGAGATCAAGTTTGGTGAACTGCTCCCCCCCGTGCAGCTTCGCGAACAACTCCTGTACCGTTGGCAAGGGGTACTTATCAACAATCAGCTGTTTGTTTATTGATACTGAGTAATCGGCACAAAGCCTAACTCCGCCATCTTTTTTTAACACCGGAACCACAGGTGATGCGTATTCCGAGTGTTCCACCGGTTTTAACACTCCGAGGTCTAACAGACGATCAATCTCTTTATGTACCCTATCCTTCAGGGCAAATGCGACCGGGCGGGGCTTGTAAAATACTGGCTTTGAACCAGGTTTGAGATGAAGTTTAATCGCGTATTTATTAAAACAGCCTAAGTTGCCAGAAAACAACTTAGGAAATTTGTTAAACAAACTTTGCGTGAATGAGCCGTCTGTCTCGGTGGAAAGGTATTGAATTGCAGGCGCAAGCTCGAGGCTGAACTCGTGAATGAAGTCGCGGCCCAGCAGCGGCGGCCCGCCGCCCGCCACAACGAATACGTCTAACTCGCGCGCGCGACCCTCGTACACCACACTCAGTCGCGCCAGCCCGCGGCTGGCTATTTTGCCACCCGTGTAATTAAGTAGCTGTCTGCCTGTCGCTGATAATGGTACATTACTAAAATACGCGTCGTAAGTCTTGCTCGAAATCACACTAACAGCCGCACCGCTATCTATTTCGAATTCCAAAACCTGATCGTTAACCAATACCCAAGCTGTCATCGGCCTGCCCCTCGCACAACGAATATTAAAAAACGCCTCACCGTCATCTCCTTCATCCTCAGACTTCTCATATACGTACTGTACTTTATTTGACGTGCACATACGACGTAAATGACCCTTTTTGCCGCACTTTTTGCACTTATAACTTTTAAAACGACACTTGTCGGCTTTATGATTGTTATAACCGCACACACTGCACTTTTCGCCGTTGGTGATGCTGAATACAGGAGCGCCGCCTGCGGGGCCTGTGCCGCCCCGCGAAGCCGCTGCCGCTGCCTCGCGTGCGCATCGCACGCTCTCCGCCAGCTCCACCGCGCCGCTGAGGGTTAAATCCTTCAGGCTTTGTGCAAAAAGCTTGTCCTTCTCGTGGCCTGCTACCATACCCATGACGAACCTGTCCAGTACGGCCTCCTCGAGACTTTTAAAACTGCAGTGTGCTGCCAATCCTTTGACCCTGGCCGCCCACATTGAGTGACTCTCACCTGGCCTTTGTACCGCTGAATAAAAATGGAACCTTTCCGAAAACCCGCACTTTTTAGGAGTAAAATGCTCATCTAAAATTTTTATGATAGCGTCAAATTCCACTTCTTCTAATTCCTTTGGTAATACCAGGTTGCTAGCTAACTTGTACGTCGTTTCCGAAAACGCGCTGAGCAATATTGCCCTTCGCTTGACCTTGCTCTTGTCCTTTACGTCGTCCACGTCATTTGCGATGAACCACTGGTTCAAACGGGATTTATAACTATTCCACTCTTGTGTTGAGTGGTCAAAACCCGAAAAAAGTCCGAAAGAACCTGTTGCCGACATTATTCGCGAGAGTTCGTCGTCGCCACGTGTTAGGTTGCAAGGAGATGTAAGGACAGGGCGCACGTACAGAATACACGATAGCTAATTACACACTGTTTATTCAACGTTCAACGTGCGCCGGCACAGCGGCGCGTATCTCGATAACTACTTCTACCTACATACACAACAATAGGTGTTCTAGGTTAATTACAAACCTGTTGAGTTGGGCCTCCCCCAATAAAATGGGGAAAGTACATTGAAATTAAACACTTTTTAACGGATTTATCGCGTGTATATTACATTATTTAATTCCCGACGTTTCGAATGCTTTGCAGCAGTCGGTCGCGGGAGAGACTCTCCCGCGACCACGACAAATAATGTAATATACACGCGATAAATCCGTTAAAAAGTGTTTAATTTCAATGTGTAATAATCGCGAAAACATTATGGGGAAAGTAGCCTAAAATTAGCATTAGCAGCAAATTACAGTGCTGTGCGATAACAAACTTAAAAAAATCATATAACCGAATTTTTGAGGACGGTTCATTAATGAAAATTATACCATAAAACTGGTTGATACATAGCTCAGCCACGGAGTTCCACTGCTGAACATAATCCTCCATATGTAGCTACAACATACATTATTGAGCAGAGGGCATCACCGACTTCCAGGGACCTTTACAAGGTCGTCTGCTGGTTTCATGGCGAGGCAACCCTTCTCTCACCATCGAACCATCTAATATTAATCGAAACATGGATAATATAAAACAGTAACCGCGGAATGAAATATCTAAAATATGTATATGAAAATTGAATTGAATAAATCATTTATGCGATAAATATCCTGAAAGAAATCGAAAAGCAACTTCAGGAAATCATAAAGTAATACCATAATCACAGATTACAAATGATCCTGTAACGCAGAAGGTTTATTTTACTATTGCACTTTTATGTCTAGATTCTTAGACGGAAAATCTTGGCTCTTTATTATATTCATAATTTCAGCCACACTCAGGTCCCGTCCTTTGGATTGGACTGAGGGAAATTAGCCTACTGAGCCACGCTGGCAACACGGATTGGCATAGGGTTTGTATCAAGTTTTCCTTTTTAATTTAAGAGTTAAGTGGAACTAGGGATTGTGAGCTATCAAGGGAGTTGGAGGGATTGTAGGTGTGAGGAATTATGTATGAAAGGTGTATTTTTTTTATATCATCAGAAAGATGCGATATCAAAACACAAAATGCCCATCGACTTTTTTTTAATAAAGCTGATATTTTGACACGAGAATTTTCGATTGAAAATTAGGGTGCTTTTTCGATATTACGACAAGGTAAAAAAAATGAATATTTTAAATAAAAAAATACAGTGTATTTGAGACATAAAAAGGTAAGTGTTCACCAAATTATGAGAAAAAAAAAAATATTTTCCTAAGATAAATATAAAAAACCAAAAACTTGGTTATTTGATTTTTTCACGTACATTTTGAGAATATGTGAAAAAAGTTGACTTTTACGACTTGTAGTTTTGCCGGAAATTGAGATAAACCGTTTTTTGCCCTTAAAACAACCCCTCTCCCACCTCCCGACCTCAGATCGCTCGTAAATTATTTTTCATATATTTTTTGTTATATTGTCTTCACTACATAGTATAAAACAAAGTCACTGTCGTCTGTCCTTCCCTATGTATGCTTAAATCTTTAAAACTACTCAACGGATTTTGAAGCAGTCTTTTTTAATAGATATAGTGATTCTAGAGGACACTTTATTAATGCATAAATGCAACCGTGCAAAGCCGGGCCGGGTCGCTAGTTCTTTTATAAAAGGGTTTCAACCTACAACATTTTTTTTGTTTCAGAAGCTGTCGGCACTGGTCTAATAATCTTTGCCATGCTAACAACACAAGAGTAACGAATTATTTGCAAAGTCGAGTGAGCATCTTTTTTATGTAAATACAAATATTGCCTTAACTTCGTGTCGAGGTGGGTTTACTTATTTGGAAGGAATATTCTATCAGAAATACATTCAGTTTATATGCTGAAAACAGAGATTACCTGGTCAATATGGCACACAGTCACCATCCCATTCCATCTTGATGGTGTCGTGAGGGAACGTAAAAAGCACAACCTTACTTCAAGAACAGTTGTCAGTGTATTTTTTATGTTCTTTATTTATGTTACTAGTCAAATAGGACCGCAATGAAAAAAAAAAATGACAAGCCCTCTGAGTTTCTTGCCAGTTCTTCTCAGCAGTGGTCGCGTTCCGAACTGGTGGTAGACGGTCGATTTTTTTTTATCGTATAATATGACAATGTGTTTACTATTTGTAAGTGTCCATCGTGACCCACACAAAATAAATGATTTGAATTTGAATTTGAACACATTTTGGCCAGTACAGGGTTTATGACAAGTTACAAGTGGAAGAAGTGCCAGGGGTAGGTACTTTTATAGGCGTCTAGCTGTGAGAATCTTTGTATATTTGTTACACAAATACTCTTAAATGGCTGAACTACTACGTATATAATTTTCCACAGACAATTTATAACCTAGAAACGTCTCAGAATCTGGTTGTAATTTGTGTCCGTGAGTGCAGGGGTGTTGGTAAAAAAACACTTTGTTTAATTCATATTGACATTTTTAAGTAAAGTGAAATATTATTACAAATTTAATCATTCACAATAGAAATTAAGAAATAAAATAATTTTATTGTAGCTCACAATTGACATGAGTGGATAGCATCTCAATCTTCTATAGAACTAAAATAATAACTTACTAACTAGAGGCTAATATTATAATATAGTTGATAATAATAAATAGGGTGTTAATATAGTTTTAGCTTAACTACATATTAACTACCACCGCCGCGGGTGAGTTCAGCGAGCTTAACCTCTCCTTCGCCCTTTAGGCTATGGCTCTATTAGTTACAGAATGAACACTTTATGACACTATGTGAAATATCTATCTTTAGGTCGCGGAAGAGACTAGATGACAGCTGTCTTCAAAAGTACAAAGAAACAGTTATCGCCTATAATTTTGTTTTATTCATAACGTAACCCGGTCGTGGGAGAGACTGGAAGACCACTGTCATCTAGTCTCTCCCGCGACCACGACTGCTGCAAAGCATTCGAAACGTCGGGAATTAAATAATGTAATTTAAACGCAATAATTTCGTTAAACAGAATGTGAGCAAACGTTTTCCGATCACAAGCAATACAAACGTTATTTTCCTTTGAACATGTATAAAATGTTATTCTCGTTCGATCTTTGTATGCAGTGTCCAACCGTGACCATCGTTAACGCCATCATTATCGCTAATTATTTCACAGTTTGCGCTAAAACACGGAATTATGAATGATTCGCTGGACATTGTGGGAATTTTCTGGTCATTTTCCGGGTTGCCAAAGGAAATGATTGATGATGGCAATTAGGGGTTTTCAATAGTTTAACTTAATTAATTAAGTTTGGTCGGGGAGCAAAATGCGTGACCTTCGTACTATACTATTATAAGTTGGGTCCATTTTGTGGGAAATTTAAACGGAGTTGTGGGAAAGTTAGGATTATATCCCGGGTAAACGCTTTTCCATGAAAAGAAAGGAATTTTGAAAAAAATGAAATGGTTTGAAAATACGCGCCATCACACTTCGCTTTCATCCCAATTCTTTTGGGCTCAAAGTCAAACTCAAATCATTTATTTCAATCGAACCTATTTACTGGTGTTTTTGAAAAATCAAAAGTGAAGTTAGGAATCTAGTTGCTTGTACCAAAAAGTAGATCATATGGAGAAGAACAGGCAAGAAACTCCATCGACACTCTTTTTATCATATTTTCTGCTCGGCAGCAGTCTACCCTAATTAGGGGTTATTACTTGAACAAATTAAAAAATAAAATAAAATTACCACTTAAAATTGAAAATTAATTATTTCACCATCTACCACCGGTTCGGAGTGCAGCTATACAGAGAAGAGCCGGCATGAAATTCTGTAGTTGCTCTTTTAGATCTCCGTAATTAGGTACAAAGGCCGGGATTTGTGAGAGCAAACTCGCACACTAGTCGCAAAGGGCCAAACATCAGCCAGATCTTGTCAACAATAGTAACCTTCTAATGCCCGAGCCAACCGACCCCCAGCAACGGCACCTGTTCACAAGCATGACCCAGGATACTGCAGCCAAGTGACATCACCATTGGGTGGTAAGGTCACCTGCTAACCTGCGAAGGTATCAACTTTCCGTCTTCTACCAGTGACATTGTTTCAGTTTAACATGTAGACACGACTACCATCTGGCGGCTCATACACTTGAGTGCCAACCTAGTGGCATAGCATGGCAAGGCGTGATTTACAATTTGCACTACTCTACTAGTCTTCATCATCATCATTTTAGCCCTTAAATGTCCCACTACTGAGTCGGGTCAATTCCAAATTCATAGAGGTAAATTTGCCTATTGTACCACGCTGGCCAGACGGGTTGGCACTGGGCTTTGTTTGAAATTTTCCTTCTTTCGCTGTGTAATTTTCTTTAGTCGGATCTTACGACACGCTCAGGGTGGAATAGGGTGGTGTATTTTAAAAACGTCACCACACAGACATGGTGACACCATTTAAGTTAAATATCCCCAGGGAAAAGGTAATACATATTTTTTTAAAGTACATTTATATATTTATTCTATAAGCGTACGTGTGTTCAGTAACGCGTCATTGACGGGGCAAGCATGGGGATTTAAAGTTAACGACTTGTGAAATGTTGGGACGGACGCCTTCATAACTTAACCCTTCAGACAACTGGAATCCCAACTAGAATGGACTATTCTCGCTTGCAAAGTTCTTAACAAAACTACAATCCAGCCTTTCAAATCAGAATGCCGCGCTGTGAACAGTTTAAACACTGTTTGTATTAGTAAATCTCTTGTCAAATAACTAAGATTAAAGCTTTAGAGGCTTCCTTCCATTGCTGGTATCTGGATTAGCTTGTCATTGCGAGGTAGCCGAGGCCGCGGCGTCTACTGTGGATGTACTATTCTTGCATATTATATCCTTTTTGTAATCCCTTGTAGAGGCGTCATATCTTGGTTCCCTGGGCTAAGGATCTAGCCTGCATTGTATATCGTTCCGCTACACAATTCGTTTACCATCTCGTCTAATGTATATGTGTACAATATGACACAGAGTTTCTTGTCGGCTCTTCTCTATAGAGTAGGATTCTTAGCCAGTGGTATTTTCAGTAATGCCTACATTCAGACTGCCTTGTTGGTCTAAGAATTGAATGGAACACCTTTGAATGACGGGTTTCCGGTTCGTTTCCGTGGTCGGGCAAGATCTTTGTGTAAGCCAGAGGCACTTGCTCTGAGTCTGCAGGTCATTTGTGTTCGTCACTTACTACTACTGAGCCCAAACCAGCAGCTCAACCCACTGCTGAGTCGGGCCTCCTCCCATCACAGAGAGGGTGTTAAGCCTATTGTGCCACGCTGAGTAGACGGGTTGGCAAAGGGTTTCTTTTCATGATTTATATGTTTGTAAATAGCTCCCGCGATGTAAAATATTATGGGGAAGTAAGTTGTGTGAAAGACCTAAAAAGGGATGGATGGATTTGGTGTTTATGGACATGCGTAAGAAAGGTGTGAATGTAGATCTGACTACCGATAAGTCCCCGGGGTGTACCGTCCTGCGTGTACCTTGCTGACCCGTCGGCCCCGACTGTGACTCCACGGGGATAAAACGATTGTGGGACAAGGGCCGAGTTTTGTAATAAAACATACATGAGTAAAATTATTTTCAACTAGCTGACCCGGCAAACTTCGTACCACCTCAGAATCAATAAATACAAAACCTGAATGTTAATTCCAGAATGTTTCTACTTTAATAAAATATACGTGCAAACCTCAATTGAAACAAAAATAATGCGTTTAAAAGAAATGCTTTATCCTATTTTCCCTGGACTTCCACGAATATTTCAAGACCAAAATTAGCTAAATCGGTCCAGCCGTTCTCGAGGTTTATAGTAGATATTATTATATCTGTGACGAGACTAACGAACAGCAAATAATTTTTATTTTTATAGATAGATAGATTTAGAGGTTTTTTTTATGAATAAGGCGTACTACGTGACTCAATAAAACTACAGTAAAATGATTTATCGTACAAAAACAATAAAAAGAGTCGCGGGCCTTGTTGAACCCAACTCTCGAACTTTCTGGAACCTTCCCGAACTTTCCTGCTTTTGCAATTCCATTTACCCCATATTCCGGGAAAACCACGAGACCACAGAAAAAGCGAAAACAACTGCATGAGACTGAGTTTTAGATTGAAAATGGGTTGGTCTGTTTTCAGCGGCATCTTAAGTGACATCCGTGGCAGTTTATTAGGGTAATGTGGTATGGATAAGTTGCTCACACGATTTTAGGAGTTCTCCGTTGGTCGCTAGATTTAGTTCAAAGTACAGTCCCCGCCAATATTTATGGCTGCTCTGAATGTAGCCGTATTACGCACTCGCGCGTCTTTTTTCATCCGCAAGCGTCCTCGCCACCCGCGTTCGTATTGGTTATTAAATGTACGATGCGGAAGGTCGTACCCACGGCTACATTCAGAGCGGCCATAAATATTGGCGGGGACTGTATATAGTTAATAGAAATAGTTAAAGACAATGAGAGCGATGAATAAGCTGATAGAGGTAGTTCTCCAGTTTAGATTATTAACCACCGCTCCGTTGTGAACTATGGGGGAAGACCATTAACTTCCTCCAATTACTTGCAGCCCAGTGGAGTTTGCTGGTACAAATCGCGGGGTTTATTGGACAAGACGCCTTTCCTCTCGCTGACGCAGCTCACGGGAGTCCCACATAACCCAACCTTAGCCTGAAACGTGGCGACGGATTAAGAATACATATTGTCACCACCCCATTCCGTCCAACTGTCTCTTACGTTCCTTTAGTCGCCTGTTGCAACGAAGCTGGTTGTTGGCACAGTTTTTTTTTATTCTATGCATGGAAGATAGCTGTTATAACGATGACGAGGTAAATGGATAATTGTGTGCTGAATATATTTATGTCTCGTGATGTCGAACCCACGAGCCTACCCTAGAGACAGCCAGCGCAGTCTCTGAACCATTATCCAAAACTCGTAATAAACAAGTTAACGTCAAGTTAAAATGGCGGTCACGTATCGGAACGCCAGATGAAATATTTGCCGCGAGAGAACTGCGGGCGGACGCCGGGAATTTATAATAACCTAACAGTCGCCAGCTGATCAGCTAAAGTGTCCCATGGGAACCGCTAGATCTTGGACGAACAGGCCAATCATCATCATCATCATTTCAGCCAAAAGACGTCCACTGCTGGACATAGGCCTCCCCCAAGGATTTCCACAAAGACTGGTCCTGGGCCACTCGCATCCATCGTTTTCCAGTGACCAGGTCATCGGTTCACCGTGTGGGAGGCCTACCAGCACTGCGCTTTCCGAAACGCGGTCTCCACTCGAGGACATCGGGCGTCGGTCCTGCGCACTATGTGCCCTGCCCACTGCCACTTAATTTTGCCAATCCTGTGGGCTATGTCGGTGACCATGGTTTGCCTGCGTATCTCCTCATTTCTCAAACTCTGAGCATAGCCCTCTCCATTGCCGTTTGGCGACTTTGAGCCTTCTGATGGAGCCCATAGTGAGCGACCACGTCTCTGTTCATATGTTATCACTGGCAACACACAATAGTTGAAGACTTTTGTCTTCAAATACTGCGGTATTTTGGATGAGAATAGGGCAATCATCAACATGTTCTTATTTTACGGCTAGGTTATCGGCCTTGTCATTTCCTTTTGTCGGCTCTTACAACACTCTCAGTATGGAATGGGGTGGTGACACAATGCCTTCTGAATTCCTCACCACGCTGGGTATTTGTGTGTCAGTCTGTCCAATAATGGCTGATTGTCGTTGAGTGTAGTTTTATCTATTGTTTCTACATGATATATATATATGTATGATGTACATGATAACTTTACCTAATTTGGTCTTCTCTCACTAGAATTCATATTTTGTAATACAATCTTATTTCGAAAACGTTTGATTTTTACTCATACTCCAAGGTAGACTTTTTAATTATTAACCCCAGATGGCTACACTGTTTTTGTTACACGCTGTACACCAATTATGTTACGGCAAACGTTTCGTGGCCACAGATGACACAGCTGATGAAACTTGTAACCTATCGTCTGTAACAGGTCCCTTAACTACAACTTTCGAGTAATTATATTTGAAACGCACGACCCAATTTGAGCAGGAGTTATGGCTCCGTAGGTAAGAATAGAGGGGGTGTAGTGTCGGATTTAGAATGACCATTCATTCTAAATCACCAACCCATTCCATCCTGAGGGAATCGTAAGAGCCGACAGAAAGAAATCACAGGGCCGAAAACCTGGCCAAAAAACGAGGCAAGCAGTGGGTCTTATGGGGGCTAAGCCTTTGATTTGCAAGCAAAGATAAGATAAAATTGAAAAGAACACCTAACATTATGATTCCTAGCAAATCTTTTAATACGCCTTATTGTTGATCCATTTAAGGTTTGCACATTTCTTTCTTTGTTTTTTATTTCTTGATACTGAGGCGGTAAGAAGTTTGCCGGGTCAGCTAGTATAAAATATATGTTATTTTAATAACAAATTTACGGCCACAAAAGTAGAAGTGAGTTAAAATGTGCACAATATTCATTGTGTGAAAGCACTCAAATAAATTCACCAGTACACGGTTCCATTTACAGTTGGGCCTCTGCTTATTGAATTACTTGCTGGTGGCGGCAAATGTCACTAGGTAGAACCCTTTGATCCACGCCGCTAGTTACGTTTTACCTGTCACTAGGGCTGGCACCACAAAATTTTATTTCTTAATAAATTGTGTAGTATATCGTTTATATAAGTTTCTTATGCATATTTATTTGTTTCTTATAATAAAAGCTTCTCCACACCGCCAGAAACAGGAACAGATGGAAGAACACCATACAAGAGAAAGTGATGCTGAAGTGTGGTCACGACCCTCAACATTGAGGAATACGAGGCAAAGAGAGAGACAGATAATAAAATCAGTTAACAGAGTCTCAAAATCTGTCTATCTATATTCCATAGATCGACACAAGTTACGTTCCTGTGCAGACCGCATTCACTAACACCAAGCCAATCGCTTTAGGAAATGAAACAAATTAAAAAAAAATCACTTTGTTGGTCTGGAGGTTTTTTTTTCTACATCCTGCCATGAGCAGAGCCTATATTAACCTGTTTTCCATTCATACCAGTTCTCACTTTTATTCTTCTGGCACTTTCATTCAACATACTGTATCTTTCTTTCATTCATCTCTTGCGTTCCGATGGGGACAACCATCACCTATAGTATTTCCTAACTAGCTTTTATACCAATTATTAGTCCCTTTTTATGCCATTTTATTTGACAATCACTTACATTTCTTAACAAACTTGTTTGATATCATATCTTTCTATACTGCCCCCGCGATACAAACTATATCTAGTGCAGGGCATTCGTTATTTTTTATAAATAACAACAAGCTAAACTTAAAACGATGGTCAAAACGGTGGTTGAGAATTCCTTCAGTTACAACACCTATGATGGAAATCCTTCTTAGTAATAAAATGGGACCGCCTCGGAGTTAGTACAAATAAATCAAATAAAAATATGTGAACACAATTGACGAAGTTTTTGACGAACGTACATACAAATCACACATGTAGCCGAACAAGTAATCAGGGTTACTTGAGCGGGTTTTTATAGCTTAAGCATACCAGCCTGACAGTAACCGGTTGTCAAGTCAACTTCCATGAACGTCTATAATGACGTTGACCCTGTAAAAAGTGAAAGCATGACATGCGGCAGAGAAAAGGTCCTTCGCCTGCCAACATCATGCTTTCAGTCATAGAACTGACTTTACTGACACAGGAGCACAAAATTACGCGAGGCTTATGTTCCGAGATTAATTACGATTAATTATTTACATTACATTATTTAATTCCAGAGACGTTTCGAATGATGTGCAGCAGTCGTGGCCAGACGTGTTTCGTATCAACTTTTCCATTTCTTGCGGCTAGGTTCCAGCCCTTTGTCGGCTCTTGCTACACCCTCAGGAAGAGATGGGGTGGCGACACTATGGATTCTAACTCCGTCACCACGTGAAATATGCACCAAATCTTAAACCCGTCCGTCCATTGTGATAAGGTACACCCCTAGGTCCCAAAGGCCATTGCACACAAACGCCTTATGACTAATGTACACACGCTCAGACAGTATTGTAGCGTTGAGACCAACAAATGCAAATTACCCGCCAAGCGGGTAGTTGCTCGCGATTGTCTGCTGTTTTGTTATTTATGAAATACGTCAGCATTCGTGCCCGAGGTGGCCTGCTCAATTGCGACCGCGAATAATTGTATTTGCTAGACTTCACTTGCCCGTGTCATGACGTAACTTTTTACAAATCCTTTAAGGTGGTCAGCGTCGCACAGTTGGCTAATTGTGAGTTGTTGACATGAAATTGATGGATGCCTCTAACACAGTTGGTTTTCATAAATAACTGGGGTAAAGCTTAACCATGCAAATAGAGAAGATTAATCCTCAAATTTGTGTCCACTATATTTTATTTTAATATTGTGTATAGCATGTAAAATATATATTAGTGTAGTATACGACCTTTATAAAGTCAAAGTCAAATAATTTATTTTGCATAGGTCACAATGGACACTTACAAATTGTCAACATAACAATGCAAAGTAATATACTTTACCACCAGTTCGGAACGCGACCACTGCTGAGAAGAACTGGTAGAAACTCAGAGGGCTTGTCATGTTTTCTTTTTTATTACTTTGCGGTCCTATTTATAATGTAATATTTACCCAACAAATTCCATATAACAAACTGTGCTATCAGATCTGGAAGGCGTCAGCTGAAATGTGAATATTAAAACAATACAAAACAAACTTTAATGAAAATAAATAAAACTTCCTTGGTCCAGTGAGCCGACCAACCCATGACAGCCATCGGTCTCCTCAATCATATTAAAGGGAAGTGACCGACCCGTCACACGTCGCTACCGCTGCTCAGAGTATTTTAGTGAGCATGAGTATAAGTATTATAATTTAGTACAGTTAAATTAATAATAGTCTTGACCACTAGTTCTAAATTGTCTTGGTTGCCTGGAAGAGATCGGCACGCGATATGTTCACGTTACCTTAGAATATTTTATTTTCTGTACCTATCTTTTTTGTTTCAGAGTGCATTATAGAGTTGAAAAATAAAATTTAATAAATATTATACTCATGACAAAACTCACCATAACTTATTTATGTAAGTTTTTCAGAACAGAAAGAAATCTCTCAGGAAAATCGTCAGGTTTAAAATGCTGCGTGGTAATCTCCATACACTCCTATCGGTCGGTATATCTACATTCACACCTTTCATACGCGTGTCCTCATTCACACCATCCATCCATCTCTCTTTGGGCGTCCACAACCCTTATGACAAATCCGTTAAATTTGATTTAACTAAATTCAAATTGTAAAGGTAAACATCTGGCTTTGTTCAGTTTCTTCGTCCTGGGCGCAATGCAGAGGCATGACTCGTTGTAAAATATTCAACAATGATGCGAACTGAGGCTGGGGAGGTCTTCGGCGCCATTTAGCACAGATTATAATGGATGCCGCTTATTATTCATTATTTTGCTTATGACGAACAGGGACCATGGCTTTTCACTTATTTTGGATCACTAGTTGGCTTTAATTGCCAAGTGGAAGCCCACGGTTCGGCCCGCATAAAATATAATACTCCTACTACTACTTAGCTCATAATTTACCCACTGCTGAGTCGGACCTCCTCCCATCACAGGGAGGGTAATTAGCCTACTGTGCCACACTGGACGGACGGGTTGGCACAGGGTTTCATTTCAAGTTTTGACTCTCTTGCGGCTAGATTTCGGCCACGTCGTTTAATTTAGTCGGCTCTTACACCCTCAGGCTGGATAGGGTGGTGGTTTCTAAATCTAAATTGGGTGGTGATAACTGCGCGTAATAAGATAACCAGTTCCGCCAAGGCCAGAATATGATGGCTGCAGAAGAAGGTATTACCTATCCCAAAAAAATGCAGCATGTCGTGTTGCATGCCTCCGCTGGGTGGCAATGGTAACCGGTTCCCATCAGGCGGTTGGTGTGCTTGAGTGCCAAGTAAGTGGCATAAATCTAGTAAGCGATGTGTGGTTTCCCTACACCAGGAATAAATCACCATTTAGAGGTCAGGCGTAATTCCTCTGGCCATCAGAGCCGCATTATTGCCCTATTTATGAACACATTTCGCAAGTCATCGGGCATTTTAAGGATTTTTATACTAGCCGACATGATATCTATATACTAATATATAAAGCTGCAGAGTTTGTTTGTTTGTTTGAACGTGCTAATCTCAGGAACTACTGGTCCGATTTTAAAAAATCTTTCAGTGTTAGATAGTCCATTTATCGAGGAAGGTTATAGGCTATATTTTATTTTCAACAGAATTAGGGATCCGTATGAAAATTGCGATTTTGTAAACCAAGGTGTAAAATTGAAAACCTATTTATGCGTGCGCTGCAAAAACTATTGACAATAGAACAAAATGATATACTACGGGTTTGTAGGTCTTATAAAGATCTACAAAAAAGTCCGCGAGACCACATATCTAACTATCATAGTTTAGTCACAATAACCGATTTTATGTTCATAAAAAATATGCACGGGTTCGAAGCCCACGCGGGCGAAGCCGCGCGCATAAGCTAGTTAAATATAATAACTATATATTATAATAATAAGCAGCCTCAAAAAGATGTAGAGCAAGAACTCAGTATCTTTTAGCTGATAAACGTGCATTTTAACCATCATTTCGATTGCAACCATGGAGTTTCATGTCAGCTCTTTTCTTGGAATGGTATTCCGAAATTTACCACCCGGTAAAGATTAAATGATTAATTATTTTTATTTGTTTTTTTTTATGTTTGTGCTATGTTTTATAAATCATTTTAGTATTTGAAAGCATTGTTAGGAATTTATTTGAATAAAAACATTTAGATTTTGTTCCTAGCTGTTAGATCATACAAATAGAAATTATTTAACAACTTAATAAAGCTGTTTATAGCCTGTGTTTAAACTTGTAAGTTTAAATAAATATATATTTTCGCTTTTTAGTTCCTATTTACTGACTGACTTCAGTTAACTTCTTTTGTCAACTGTTTTTATTTTTCTATTTTAGTGCCAAAAAACGAAGGACTCAAATAATACACACAAGAACACTAAAATTATACGATTAAGACATTTTAAAACGGGACTTTTTTCCTAACAGCCACGGTAGTCCATCGTTAAAAGTAAACCTCCGTAAAATCGCACGTTGAGTAACTCTCAGCCGCCTAATAAGCCTCCTTATGAACCTTATGCCATGATAACTGAAACGAGATATCTGACGTGTCGGTAACAAGTCGTGTAGTCGGTTGAAAACAGTCACCGCCTCATTGTTGGAGCGACAATTATTTTCAATTTGTTGACAATGACTAATAGAGAAAAACACTTATTTTCTTGAAAAATATGAGATAAATAAAATGGAATTACTTATGACGATGAGCATAAATAACAAAAATGTGTGTCTTTAACAATTATACATATTTAATGCTGTGGAATTTAAATCCACTGACGGAAAAGCTTCTTCCAGGGTCCGGCGCTAAGCGGATGGCGCGCAATACAATTAATCTAAATGTTAATCTACGCCTGGCTCTGGTGAAAGTTGGGAGTGTATACATTGTAATTAAGGTGAGGTTCCTCGACGCGTCTTCTGCCGCGCCACTCGAAAAATACTAGCATACTTACCGATCTTTCTCGTCGTCGTTTCAGCCCATATATGACCCACTACTGAGTCCGGCCTCCTCCAAATTAATTGAGAGAAATTAGCCTACCGTGCCACGCTGGTAAGACGGGTTGGCACAGGGTTTGTATCAAGTGTCCCTTATTTTGCGGCTACGTGATCTGCCTCTTGCGTTCTTTTAGTGGCCTCTTACGACACCGTCAAGACGGTATGGGTTGGTGACATTGCGTATTCCAAATCATATTTTTTTTCTGATTTTTATTTTGATAACTTATTAAGATACGACCGATACAATTTATTACAAATTGGAACAAGAGCGCATTAAGTGTGGCGATTTTAAAATGCAACCACAGATTTACTTTTCTTCTCATTCCGAGCTGGTGGTAAATGAAAAAAAATAAAGTGTGCATTCATGACTTGTCCAAAATGCTGACATGAGCCACCTTTACTAAATTATTTTTGGTTTTGATTTTAATTAAGACATCAGACATCACCCAAATCCACGTGAATAAAGTGGCGCGCCGAAATTAGTAGCCTCAATATATTCTGTTTAGTACCAATTATTTAAAGATATGCTCTCTTAGAAGGTAACTAAACTCTTTATAGTTCTAATTACCATAAAACTAATTGAATTATGTTCTCTGTTTACATTAACTTCGCCTTAACACTAGAGTGACAAAGCTATATTAGCTTTTATCGTTACAACTCTAATATTTCTGCATATGAATATGTTTACAGAATCCATTCGCAGGAACCACTATATTTATAAAGCCTCATCCAAATTCATGCAGTGTCTGTTGAGATTATCGCAAAAATTCTTATTTGTACACATATATATATAAAAGAAAGTCGTGTTAGTTACACTATTGATAACTCGAGAACAGCTGAACCGCTTTGGCTGAAAATTGGTGGGGAGGTAGCTGAGGACCAGGAGAGGGACATACCCCATAGGGTACCCCATAGGGTATGTCCCTCTCATCTGTCAAATCTCATAAGATTATCCCGTTCCTGTGGAATGTGATATAAAATGTGGAATAACAAAACTCAACTGACCTGCAATAACAATACGCAACTGACAGCGAAACGTTTTTTTTTTTTTTCAAATTCAAATTCAAATCATTTATTTTGCTTGGGTCACGATGGACACTTACAAAAAGTCAACACAATATTCATAATGAGTCTATATAAAACAAATGGTCTACCATCTACCACCAGTTCGGAACGCGACCACTGCTGAGAAGAACTGGCAAGAAACTCAGAGGGCTTGTCATTTTTTTTTTTCATTGCGGTCCTGTCTCTTATGTATTTAAACAATAACATAATTGAGTAACATAAAAATACTGGTACTGAACAGCTTAGTCCCAAGCAGCTGTGTCGTTTACATAATCAGCAATGCAGTAATACGCTTTTTTGTAAAGTTTTGTCTTGACCGTCTTTTTAAAAGCATTGCGAGGCAAGTCTCTAAGTTGCATGGGCAGTTTGTTATAAAAGCGTATACATTGACCCATGAATGAGTTACTTATTCTGTGGAGACGAGTACAATGGACAGCAAGATTATTCTTGTTTCGTGTATTCATATTATGTATATCACAGTTCTTACTAAAGTTATTAATATTTTTATGAACATACGTTACGTTGTGTTAAAACTTCCTTGGTCCAGTGAGCCGACCAACCCCAAACAGCAGCACCTGTTCACAAGTATAACGCATATGATAGCCATCGGTCACCTCAACCATATTAAAGGGAAGTGGGGTCGGTCACACGTCGCTACCGCTGCTCAGAGTATTTTAGTGACCATGACAACTCACAAACTAGAATGCAGTTCTACAGAAAAGAGCAGGCAAGACACTGCAGTTGCTTTTTGGCCCCAAACATCAGCAACATCTAGTCAATAATAAACCTGTAGTAAGTAAGTTTTAATGTCTGAGCCCACCGACTCCAGTCAACGGCACCTGCTCACAAGCATAACGTATGTGGCCAGCCATTGCCCTCCTCAATCATAATGTAGTGAAGAGAACGACCCGTCACTCGACGCCACCCATGCCATGAGTCATAATGACCATGATAACTCAAATACCACCTTGTACGATGAGTTGTGTCAACTTTTAGTCAACGTTATATACACATGACATGCCTTACAACTGAATAAATTTGAAGAATTCTACCATATACAATTTGTTTTCCAGGGTTAGATCTAGCGAACACAATAGATTAATAAAATCCACACGATTTTTAAAGAATACACATGCGTATAGATAAGAAGAAGCAACCGGATCTTTATCGCCAACAGGGATATCGTATAGGTAAGCCATTAAAATTTTAGTCTCTATATATCAATATACTTTATTATCAATATACTTAATTATATAGGTATTGATTTATATAATTAGATTTATTCATAATATTTATTCTTTTGGCTTTCTTTATTTAATTGCAGTGTCTCTTTTATTTGCGCCTACCATGTTGTTCTCTGCATCGCCCAAAGGTTGACTAGATAGAATGCCTAAGGCATTAATGTCCGCCTATGTTCAACTTACTGTTGCATAAAGAATAAATAAATAAATACTTTGCCACCCTACACGAAACAGTGTTTCAGTTTTCATATGCTAATGGGATTGTATGACAAAATGAGACAAAACATATTGCTTCATTCTTGTGTACATTCAGTGTACGTTGACCTTTATAATACATTTAAGTAATTAATTTAGAAAGCACAATGCACATTCGGGGCCCAAACTTTCCAAGATGCAATCGCTGGCATTAATCAGCTAAATTTAGAAGTTCTTGCGAAGTCTTTGTGAAAATGCGAGTGGCATACGTCTCGAGCTGACACTATAGTAATTATTAGTAAGTTACTTAGTAAGTACAGTTAAGACACCGTGAGCGATTTCTGCGGGCACAGGGAACGTTATCAACAAAACAAATTTGTACTTTTGAATACACCTGTCATCTAATCTAGTCAGCAAAGCATTCGAAACGTCGGGAACATACACGCCATAAATCCGTTAAAAAGTGTTTAATTTCAATGAGGAAGTTAATATTCTAAAACTGTCAAAATCTACCATTTTAAGGCCCACAAGATGAAAAAGAAGAGGTATTTTAGTTTTTTTTAAGAGGCATGCCTCACTGAATTACAAAATAAGTTGGGCATGGGATCGACTAATGGGCAGCATGTCTCGGGTTCGATTCCCGCACGGAAGAAATATTTGTACGACTTACAAGTATTTGTTCCGGGTCTGGGTGTTTTCTATCTATAATATGTATGGATTTACAAAAAATAAATATTAAGTTTGGGACGAGATGGCGTTGTGTGAAATGTCCAAGGATATTTATTTATCACTACATAGTATAAAACAAAGTCGCTGTCGTCTGTCCGTCCCTATGTATGCTTAATTTTTTTTAATAGTGAGAGTGATTCAAGGGGAAGGTTTATATATATAATACATCCATAATATAGTAGGAAAACACATAAATTTCATCACTACACCCGTGCGAAGCCAGGGCGGGTCGCTAGTTTATTTATATTCATATCACTTCACGTCACAACATGGACATTTGAATTATAATTTAAATATTAGTACATTGTAATGATTACAAATACAAACTTTCACCACCCTATTCCATCCTAAGGAACAGTCCCACCCGTCTGGCCAATGTGGCACAGTAGGCCACTTGCCCTCCATGTAAGGGGGGAGGACCGTTTCAGCAGTAGTAGATATTGTAATGAAACACGTTTAACGTGGAAAACGGCGAATAAAATATTAATTAAGGAACATCCATTGTTTTTAATAAGACAAAGCAAATATTTTCCTTAACTTTCGGGTATCATCAATTTAAATTTTGCCGAATAACCGTTTCAGAGTATACCTTTCGCTACAAAAAATATAATAATTTATATAAATCCCTTTAGGAGTTATTCAATTTCAGTAAATAGGTTGTCAGCTACACCGCCATAGCATCCAAATGTTTTGTATCCTTAAAATTAATACGTGATAAAAAAAAATGTACCCCTTGTTACGACAATTGCGCGGGCTGGGGAGCATGACATTTACTACACTTATCCTACTAATATTATAAACGTGAAAGTTTGTAAGTATGTATGGATGGATGGATGGATGGATGGATGGATGGATGGATGGATGTTTGTTACTCTTTCACGTAAAAACGACTGAATGGATTTCAATGAAACTTTATAATAATATAGCTTATACATCAGAATAACACATAGGCTACAATTTATAAAGATATTGTGTGTAAATTAATAGAGATATTAAGTAAAATTTTAATTTCTAATTGTCAAATTTTCAGCCATATTTAAATAATAGACAACATAAGATTTTGCTGTCAGTTGCACCACGTAGGTATTATATCACATTCTACGGGAACGGGATAAAAATCTTAGGTATCCTATGTCCGACTTTCTTTTATATGTCGTGGATAACGATATCGTTTTATTAAGTTTCTCAATTGATTGTTAACACAGTAGTGCGGCAAACGCGGTGACGTCAGTTGTTTTGCAATGGCGGCACGTGGACAGAGTCGTAATGGAAAGTGAGGTTGGCTCGATCAGTCAGTCGACGTTGGGACACGGACCGAGACACTTCTCCGTTGCGAACCTGTCGGTTTGTCTATCTAAGTGTGTTAACTGAACATTGTTATTTATACTGTGGTTAATATTGTGAATTATAAAGTTACAAGTAATAAACCTCGTACCAAGTCAATATGATGACGACTCTATCGCTCAGCCGTCGCTATCTCCGACATCAGAAGTGGTATGTAACTCAGTCAGCCCACGTGGAGAAAACAGTGTAGTGATAATGTGTGTGCTTCTGTACGCGATGGAAATAACCGATAATGGCGATTTATTGTCACTATAAAGGAGACATTAAGCTACATGAAGATTGTTCTGAACTGAAGATCACAAGCGGCAGTCATAGTGCGGCGATTAACCAAGTGGGGATCACTTGCTTTCATTGTGATGGACAAGGACACTACGCGTCTAACTGCCCTGAGTGGAGCAGCAGGAAGGCGAGCAACAGTACTGTGGTCAGCCAGGTCAAAGAATAGTGAGTGGATCTGTAGTAAGCCCACCAGCTGCAATTTTACTTCACTCCGGTGAGCAGTTTCCATTTTATTACTCGGGTATATTGTATGGTATACGAATTTACGATAGTGTGACTTTGACCGGTGTAAGAAAACATTATTTGAGGTTCTTTTGCGTGTTTACCTGTTAATTACTTGCGATACGAAGTTTAGATTGCTGTGCTTGTTTAGCTTGACGGTTCATCGGTCCGGCGTCGTATTTTCGCCAGTTTATAGCAAAGTTTTCCAAGATTATGGCGCCATTGTATGCCTTGATTTGCATCGGTAAGGTAGCCTAAACATGAGGCGATAGGACAGCAGATCCAGATTTTCAAGCGATCGGGTTTTCGGTCGGCAACTGTGGAATGTCGCAGCTGCGGTGGAATGGGTCACCGAGCATCAGATTGGCGGTGAAAGGCAAGGCAGCTAGTGCTGCCACTTCAGCGTCAGGCTCTGCGGGGCCGCGGCCGCGGTCGGACTTAGTCTGTTTCAGGTGCGGCAGCGCCGGACATTTGGCAGCGAGGTGTCCACGTGGCAACAACGTGGCAACAGCGGAGGAGCTGGCGCGGCGGTAGGCGCAGGCGGTTCGGAGCGGCGCCTGCGGCGGCGGCGAGTAACGAGAGGCATGTGGAAGTTTGCTATGTTAGCAATCCCAGCGGTGCGCTGATGAACGCTTGTGAGTCGTATCCATTTTATTCTGATTCTGGTGCAGAGTGCTCTCTCATCAAACATTGTGTTGCGTCGAAGCCAAGTGGAAAGAGTTATGAGCACCCTCAAAAATATGTTGACTGTTGTAGAAGTTAGTCCAAATATACAGTCAAGGGCGAGGTGGCTCTATGAACTATAAAGGGCGAGGTGGCCAAATATACAGTCAAGGGCGAGGTGGCTCTGTGAACTATAAAGGGCGAGGTGGCCAAATATACAGGGTTGATCACTATTGGTTCGAGCACATGGCTAAGTGCGTTCGTAAGTTTGTCTATGGTTGTATTACTTGTAAACTATCTCAATCGCAATCAGGTCGCCCGCAAGCGGGACTTCATCCAATTCCTAAGATTAGTATCCCGTGGCATACTGTGCACGTTGACTTAACTGGCAAATTAAGTGGAAAAGCGATTGCAAGGAGTACGTCATAGTTTTAATTGATGCGGTCACAAA
The DNA here is from genome assembly GCA_905475355.2 of Clostera curtula. Classification (NCBI taxonomy): domain Eukaryota; kingdom Metazoa; phylum Arthropoda; class Insecta; order Lepidoptera; family Notodontidae; genus Clostera; species Clostera curtula. Next base: position 265,231 of record FR997818.1, on the reverse strand, counting down.
ATTTGTTCCCTTGTATCATACCCTGAGAATAGATTTGGCTAGAACAATTAAATCCCTTAAATCAAGCGTCTTTAGTTGGAGCTCCAGTAAGTAATTGCAGATCTGGGACGATGCTTTGCCAACAAAGAATTCAAAGTTTTTTTGTCAGTTTCATTACGTTTGATAGCTACGGGTTCAAGTCGCGCTAATTGCCAAGTAGAAAGAACAATGAGCGCGTTAAAAAGTATGCTGACCGCGGTAGAAGCGTCTGATAGGTCCCGGCATGAAGCGTTAGAAGACGTGCAATTAGTTTTGAATTCCTCTGTCCACCGTGTAATACAAGCGAGTCCACTCGAGTTTCTGATAGGACGTTTAACTAGACCATTTAACCTATTAACTTTGAATGATTCCGGACCGGCAGTAGACATTAGTAAGACAAGAGAGCAAGCGGCCACGTACATAGAAAAGAGTGCCAGTTACGAAAACGTAAAATTTGATAAAACTAGAAGTTAAAGTGGTAAAGTTTGATGTTGGTAATTTAGTTTAAATTCAGAACGAAGAGAAACCAAACTAAATTAGACGCAAAATACAAGGGACCGTTAAAAATTGTGGAGTTACTTGATGGTGATCGTTATTTGCTGAAATCTTTGACCGGTAATAGAACATAAAAATACGCTCACGACTGTATAAGGAGATTCCACTAAGCAGTGTGCCCGTTGAGTTAAATTTGTCTGATGAAGATGGTGAGGAGGTTGCCTCCAACAGTAAATAAGAACACATACCTTGGCTAGGTCGCACTACACGCACTAGTCTGTAGTCGTAACTGCAACTCTGGGAGTTGTACAGAGCGCGATGGGCAGCTAGTGGTGTGGCGGGGACCCGGGTCTCGAGAGAGACTATTTGTATGGTCCTGTGTGGCCTGGGAGTCGTGAACTCTAGTTAGTGTTGGTCGTATCGCTTGGAGCGATGACGATATGGGTGACATGTGAATTGTCACTAGCTGCTGGGACAGCTGGGCCATGTGTTGTGTAATTATTACTTTAAACCTACTGTTTTAAAGGAATCTTTCGTGTTAAAGTTGTTAAAATTATTTGTATGCTAACGTGATCTCTGTTAACTTGATTCTTAAGATACGATTACGGAACATTACCGTCAGGTTGGCCGAACGTGAAAATGTGCCTCAGTTGGTTATTTTGTTACAAGTACACACGAGGACGTGTGCTTCGTCAGGCTGGCCGTGTCGTGGATAACGATATCGTTTTATTAAGTTTCTCAATTGATTGTTAACACAGTAGTGCGGCAAACGCGGTGACGTCAGTTGTTTTGCAATGGCGGCACGTGGACAGAGTCGTAATGGAAAGTGAGGTTGGCTCGATCAGTCAGTCGACGTTGGGACACGGACCGAGACACTTCTCCGTTGCGAACCTGTCGGTTTGTCTATCTAAGTGTGTTAACTGAACATTGTTATTTATACTGTGGTTAATATTGTGAATTATAAAGTTACAAGTAATAAACCTCGTACCAAGTCAATATGATGACGACTCTATCGCTCAGCCGTCGCTATCTCCGACATATATATAGATGTTGGACAATTCACAAAATCATACTAAATATTATAAACGTGAAAGTGTAAATGTGTGTAATCCCGTTCCGTGATATAAAACATCGTTTATCAAAATGCAACTGCTGGAATAACAAAACGTCACCGACAGCTAAACTTTATGTTGTCTATAGTTTGACAAATTTGACAATTAGAAATTTTGAAGTTGACCGGTTGATGTATTTATTTCGAGTAAATATTAGCTTATTGTGCCGAACAATGAAGAAGAACTAATTATGCAGGTGAAGATCGCCGCATTAGTATGGCTTGAATCCGTGCTTCTCAATCACAAGAGCAAATCGAGGCTGCCCGTGAAACGGATCGATTGGGAATGCAAAATCGTCGAGCAAATTTAAGAGATCAACAACTAGATATTTCAAGGCACAAGAATAATTTTATAAAGTAGGTAACTACTACATAATTTGGATCGAGCAACGTTCCGATACGGTGGCAGCACTAATTACTGCTTGCATACTTGCGTCCGCATTGGACCAATAGATGCCATGTAATATTACAAAACACTCCTCAGCGGCTAAAGTTTTATTAACATGGAAAATCGTCACCTGGGACGAATGTACAATAGCGTATACACGTGCATTGGAAGCACTTATCCGATCCGACCGAACACCTACGCAATGACTCGAGACGTTTTGGAGGCGCAATGATTTTACTGTCTGGCTATTTCTGCCAAACACTGCCACTAATTCCTAGATCGACTGCTGCCGCCGAAATAAGCGCTTGCCTCCAATCATCGAAATATGTGGATTGATTTTATTTTCTCAGAATTTCTGTTCATCGAAGGACGAACTCACAAACACAAAAATAATGAATGGTTGACTAAGCGAGCTGTTTTGGCGGCTAAGAATAAATATGAAGATGATATAAAGTGTTGTAGGTAAAGGTTTTATGATAAACATGTAGGTAGTTGTATAATAAATAAAGAACAGTTGTTGTCTAGCACTCGGTCGTTTCATTACGAATAGTACATGGTGACAGCGGTTAATCGGAATTTTGTCTAAAATTGGTGTGCAAATTAGTGTTAGTAGTATCTAACAGTCAGTGTTTATCGGGAGTCGTGTGGCAAATAAGTTTTGTGAACGATATCGTAGTAGATCGACGATTAACAATGGAACACGCCCGGCCGCCTGCGGATTTAAATATAGAAGGTACCGGTGGACCGGTTAGCCGTGCTGAAGCATGGAAAAAGTGGAGACAGCAATTCGTGTTGTTTTTGAAGGCATCGGGGGTTCACGCAGAACCGTCGAGTGTGCAAGCTAGCTTGTTAGTTAACTTGATTGGCTCGGATGGATTTGACATTTACCAAACTTTTACTTTTGAGACAGAGGACGAAAGGGATGATGTCAATGTACTGTTAAAAAAATTTGATAGCTATTTTGGAACCAAAACCAATATTACGCTTATGAGGTATAAATTTTTTACACGTAATCAAGAAGACGGGGAATCGATACAACAGTACGTGACTGCCTTACGTCTATTAAGTAAGCAGTGTGAATTTGCATCTCTAGAGGAAGATTTAATCAGAGATCGGATCGTTTGCGGAGTCCGCCAGCCAGCGGTCAGGGACCGTCTTCTCAGGAGTGAGGACCTAACACTCGACAGGGCCGTGAAACTGTGCCAAGCGGAAGAAATATCGCAGGAAAGTGAACGTCAAATAAGTTTTTCGAGTGCGGGCACTAGCAATAGTGGTATGGTACAGGTAGATAGTGTTGGAGTGACACGTTATAGAAGAGGAATGCGTAGGCGCTCGCCTGCAAATGCGGGGGCGCGCCGCAGCAGCGCGTGCGCCAGCCCGCGGCTGCCCCGAGACCAGCCGCAGCATTCGTGCGACGACGGCTGCGGCCGTGCGCGATGCCCCGGTGCGCGCGGCACCGGCGAATGCCCGGCGAGGTCTGTCAGCTGTTTCGTATGCGGTAATAAGGGACACTTCGCGAGATTGTGTAAGTCAACTCAATTCCGTTATAACAGTAGTGAAGCCCGTGGCAGTGTCCGACGTATTTATGAGGTCGATCACAATAGTAACATACGCGACGAGAGTGATTCGGATGATAATAAAAGGTTTTATATTTCTACGATACATCATAATCATACCAGTTCGGAAGACTGGTATCAAATACTGTCGTGTGGAAACGGTTCCGAAAATTTTAAATTAGATACAGGCGCCGATTGTAATGTGTTAGCATACCGTAGATTCTTAGAATTAGGTTTCAAAGACGATATAATAGTAAAGAAAAATGTACCTTTGTTGTCTTACACCCACGATACCATACCCACAAAAGGAGTCTGCGTAATGCCATGGTTTTATAAAGGTAACTGCTATGACCTTAAATTTGTCATTGCCGATATGCAGTGTAGTAGTGTGTTGGGACGGAAATCATGCGAAGCATTAGGGTTAGTGAAGCGACTTAGGTCTATAGAAATGTCTAATTACAAGGATCTATTTAACGGTATAGGGTGTCTACCTGGTAAATATCATATAGTAGTTGACAAATCCGTGCAGCCTGTAATATGTGCTTCAAGGAAAGTTCCCCATGGACTACGCGAACGGCTCGCGAACGAACTAAGGTCAATGGAACAAATGGGAGTAATTAGAAAAGCCAGTCACCCCACACAGTGGGTACATCCATTGGTGTTAGCAGCAAAAAAGAACGGGGGCTTACGTATTTGCCTCGACCCGCGAGAACTGAACCGCGCGGTGCAACGCGCACATTTTCAGTTGCCTACAGTGTCAGAGTTAGCAGCCCGCCTGCATGGGGCCAAGTACTTCTCAGTGCTTGATGCTAATTCTGGATTCTGGGCGGTTCAGCTTGATGAAGAGAGTGCTGACCTGTGTACGTTCGCCACCCCCTTCGGACGCTATCAATTCTTACGTCTGCCATTTGGAATTAATTGTGCTCCAGAAGTTTTCCATGGTAAAGTCAGTCAACTTCTGGAAGGCCTGGAAGGGGTGGAGAACTATTTGGATGACATAATCTGCTGGGGGGAAACACGGGAAATCCATGATCAAAGGCTGAAATGCCTGTTGGAGCGGGCAAGGGAGATTAACTTAAAATTCAATAAAGATAAATGTCGGTTTTGTTTAGAAGAAGTGACGTATTTGGGGCATGTGTTTAATATAAAGGGTATGCGACCAGATGAAAATAAAATTAAAGCTATTAAAGAAATGCCCACTCCAAAAGATAAAAAAGACTTAGAAAGATTTTTGGGGGCTGTAAATTATTTGTCTAAATTCATTCCCAATTATTCAAATATAGCCAACCCATTGTGTAGTCTATTAAAAAAAGATAGTGAGTGGCGTTGGGAAGCAAGCGAGCGCGCGGCATTTAATAAATTAAAAGAGTGTGTCACGAGTGCCGGTGTTTTAGCGCTGTATAACCCGGCACGCCCTGTGCGGCTTGCAGTGGATGCGTCCAGCGTGGCTGTCGGTGCGGTAATTTTTCAGGATGGTCGGCCCATTGAGTATGCGTCACGTACCCTAAATGATGCACAAAAGAGGTACGCTCAAATTGAGAAAGAGCTACTGGCTATCGTTTTTGCTTGCGAGCGGTTCCACCAGTATGTTTATGGTAAACGGGGTGTTCTAGTAGATTCCGACCACAAGCCCTTGGAGAGCATTTTTAAAAAACCACTGATGTCCGTCCCAGCTCGTCTACAACGCATGATGTTAAGAGTACAAAGTTACGATTTAATAGTTAACTATGTACCCGGCAAGTATATGTTTATTCCTGATATGCTGTCCCGCGCGCCTTTGCCCGATCAATTCAGTAAACAATTCTCGGAAAAAGTGCTTTATCAAGTGCAAATGGCTATTGAGAATTTGCCAATTTCTAATGACAAACTTACATTAATAAAAAAAGAAACTAAAAAGGATTTAGAATTGTGTACTTTAATGGGATATATTAATTCGGGATGGCCAAATTATAAAGGAGATGTAGTTTGTAATTTAAAAGACTTTTGGTCTATAAAAGAGGAGCTATTCGTGGTGGACGATGTGATATTTAGAGAAAATTCGGTGGTGATCCCTAAGAGCTTACGCAATATTATGTTAGGTATTGTGCACGAAGGTCACTTAGGTATAGATCGGTGCAAGCGGCGCGCGCGACAAGTATTGTTTTGGCCACATATGTCGCGTGATATAGAACTGTATGTTAAGCGATGTAAAATATGTCAGGAGTTCTCAAGCGCCCCATGCAAAGAACCACTGCTGCCTATAGAGATCCCTAAGCTGCCGTGGAATAAAGTGGGGTCTGATATTTTTGAATATAGAAAACAATTCTTTATGATTATTGTAGATTACTATTCTAATTTTGTTGAGGTTTGTAAGCTAAATACTATGTCATCAAGAACTGTAATAGAAAACATGAAACAAATTTTTGCAAGACATGGTATACCTAAAGTGTTAGTGAGTGATAATGGTACCCAGTACAGCAGCCGGGAATTCAAACAATTCGCTCGGGAGTGGGGATTTGATCATGTGACGTCATCACCTAACTATCCCCAAGCGAATGGCAAAAGCGAACGCGCAGTGCAAACCGTTAAAATGTTGTTAAAGAAGTCTATAAAAAGTAATAGTGATTTTAATTTGGCATTACTAAATTTTCGAAATACCCCACGAGATGGCTTGAGTTCCCCGGCTCAGCTCTTGATGGGTCGAAGGTTGCGGTGTCAACTGCCTGTACATCCTAAACTCTTAGAACCGCAACCTATCAATCCATTAGAATATCAAACTATGTTAGCTAACCAAAATAAATCTAAAATGTACTACGACCAACACTGTAAAAAGTTACCAAAGTTAAAACCAGGGGATACGGTGGTCTATATCGATGGTAAAAACAGAGGAAGGGGAACAGTAATTGGGCATGCGGATACACCGCGCTCCTACATTGTGCAAAATAAGATCGGTTCTCGTTATAGACGTAACCGGCGTCATCTAATAAAATGTGAGCCAGGAGAAAATGTACAGAAACCTATGGTCGACGATCATGAGGAGTTCCGTGATGCTTGCGGGGAAGAAGAAATATTTTCAAAGGAAACCTATGGTACAATAGCTTCTCCCGTTTCAAAACAAGATTATAAATTAGATATAGAAACTCATTCGTCCCCGCCGGCCTCACCGCCTCGCATGCGCAAAGCTAAAAAAATTGCTCAGCGGCGATTAGCCACAAATAGATAAGGATCTATTGTAAATAATGTTAATTTACACAAGTTCTGTATTTATATACATAGCCTAAATATTGCGCTTGGAAAAAGGGGTGTAAGGAGATAGTTAAAATGTATTCCTTAGAAAATAAGTTGCTTGTATTTAAAACCAAAGTAAATATATAAAATTAAGTCTTTCTATTAAGGGGGAGATGTTGTAGGTAAAGGTTTTATGATAAACATGTAGGTAGTTGTATAATAAATAAAGAACAGTTGTTGTCTAGCACTCGGTCGTTTCATTACGAATAGTACATAAAGTAACTAACATAATTCAGAATGAAATCATTGGTGCACTGCATTAATTCAAATATAATAACTGTGTAAAAAAAGACTCCTTGGATGTGCCTGGCTTACCACCGCACAATTTACGACTAAAGGTTGGCTAAGTACTAAGTTTGCTTCCAAATATAAACTAAAACCACCAAACCTGTGCAACGGAACGCGTTTGGTGGTAAGTGAATTGATGAACAATGGAATATACTCAAAGTAAAGTTGGAAGGTGAGGAAGTTCTCATCCGAGGATCCCGACGATATCAACTGATATACCGTTTTAAATTAATGATTTCCGATCCGTCGTGCATTCGCCGTGAACATTAATAAATCACAGGGCCAATCCTGGAAAGTTTGTGGCCTAAATCTAGAAAATTCATGTATTTCCTAAGATCAATTATATGTGGCATGTTCCGGGTCAGAAGACCATCTGTGTTATTTGTTCATGCGCCTGATAATAAACCGAAAAATGTCGTCTGTCACAAGGTGATTCATTGAAAAGTGCAGTTACTAAAATAGATGGCCAATAAAGTATAATTAAAATCATAGATTTTTTATTTATATTCATCCTGATAAAAAATTGAAGTTAATAAAATCAAAAATCTGCTCATTTATTGCCTTTAAGGCGAAACAAAGTTCGCCGGGTCAGCTAGTAGTTTATATTTGTAGAGAAGAAGCCCAGAATAATATTTATTTTAAAATATGAATAAAAACACATCAATAATACACATTACACACACTACCATGCATTTGACACACTCACGCATATTTACTCTTTCGTTTATTGTCAAAGTCTGTGGGCAAATTGAGACTAGAACTACTAGGGTGAATCAAAAAGTTCTTAGAAGTGCATATATATGAAACCTTTTTGGATCAAGTTCGATATTCAAATTAAAGAGTGTCTATCACACTATATTTATGCAGACTGTCACTTGTTTTTGTCAGTTCGTTCGCATGTAATAAATTTTTTTGTGCAACGAGTTGCTAAAAAGTCAAAATTATGGATAAAAGTGAGTTACGTGCGGTGATAAAATATCTCAGTTTGAAAAAAATGTCTACGAAGGAAATTTTTTTGGACATTCAGCAGACATTAGGGGGTGATGCTGTACCCTATTCTACGGTTGCGTACTGGGTGGCTGAATTTAAAAGAGGTAGATCAAGCTGTAAAGATGACCCGCGTTCTGGGCGGCCTTCAACCTCCGTTACAGAAGAAAATGTCAAAAAGGTTGAGAATCTGGTTTTGGAAGACAGAAGAATGACTATAAAACATATAGCTGAGATCCTAAAGATATCTTTTGGTAGCGTTCAATCCATTTTAATTGATTCACTGGGGTTCAAAAAAGTGTCTGCAAGATGGGTGCCACGAATGTTAACCGACGAAAACAAAAAGCGACGTTTGGAAATTTCCAAGCGTAATCTCGAAATGTTCCAGCGTGATTCGGATAATTTTTGCCGTCGTCTTGTCACCATGGATGAAACGTGGGTCCACCATTTTGATCCTGAAACTAAAAGACAAAGCATGTCTTGGAAACGACCATCCTCTCCATCCATTAAGAAATTTCGAGTTGCTCCTTCCGCTGGCAAAGTTATGGCCTCTGTGTTCTGGGATAGTGAAGGAATCCTTTTTATTGATTACATGCCAAAAGGCCAGACGATAACTGGACCCTATTATGCAAATTTAATCCCGAAAGTGCGTGAAGCGATTAAAGAAAAACGTCGTGGAAAACTGTCGTTGGGCGTGTTGTTCCTTCAAGATAACGCTCCTGCCCATCGATCGGAAGTTGCGCTCAACGCAATCTGCTGTGCTGGCTTCAATCTCCTTGACCACCCACCATATTCTCCGGACTTAGCCCCAAGTGATTTTCACTTATTTCCAAAATTAAAAGAGGAAATTCGTGGAACAAAATTTCACGATAATGACGCGGTTATAGCTGCCGTAGAGGACTTTTTCGAGAGTCAAGAAAATAATTTTTTTTCACAAGGAATAAGGAAGTTAGAAACGCGTTATTCTAAATGCATTGCATTGGAGGGAGATTATGTAGAAAAATAAAATATTATTATTTAAATCTTTGCATTTTTTAATATTGATTCCAAGAATTTTTTGATTCACCCTTATAATTTAAATTAATTGTGGTTGGATATTGACAACTGGTTCATATAAATTCTTAAAATGCTTTCAATTAGTACTTAAATAAATAACATAAAAACATCGATTTACAATATCCAATGTCAATAACCTATTCCATCGTCAGGGTGTTGTAAAAGGTGACACAAGGAACACAAGAGGCAGACAGCCTACTACCAGAGAGAGAGAGAGAGAGAGAGAGAGAGAGAGAGAGAGAGGGAGCTATTCTTGGAGTTATTCTGAGTGGCATTGCAATGACCTCAAGGTAACTAACTTGAAGGATTATACATATATCTCCCCGTGTTTTTTCCAATTACATTGGAATCGATGTAAATTGCTTTACAAAATTCCAATATTTTCACGGAGTGACTGATAATTATATGGTTAGTCAAGCCCTCATTTATATACCACCGGTTCAGAATGCACCTCTACAGAGAAGAGCCGGCAAGAAACTCTGTAGTTTCTCTTAGAACACTGTAGTGCCTTTGATGGTGGAATGCAGCCGGAAACGACGGCTTTACATGCCTTCCAGCTTTACGTAGCCTGAAGAATTGCATAGTTGCAAAAGCAGTAGGCTTGCAAGTAGCTCGAAAAAGGTATGGCCGTTGGGAAGTCTTACAATGGTGGCCACGTATGGGAAGGCGTAACGAGTGATGACCTCAAAAAGGTCGCTGTAGTTTGAACACCAGCAGTTAGGTTGTAAACTTTGATAGCTTTGTAGAACATGATTTTTTTTATCTAACAGGTAATCTTATTTCTTTCTTGTATCTGAAAATGGAAAATTAAAAAACCGGCGGCTGTATTCCGAAATCGTCTTAAATAATTAATGGTTACGACCTGTTAAAAGACCTGAAATGAACCCATTGAATAACTTAATTTAGGCACTTCGGTGTAACATAAGCCCTATGTTGTTCTAGGGATTCCTGATAAATCCTTACCTGAAAACTGTTCGTAATTAGTTTTCTTTTAAACATGTTTTTTGTAAACTTGAACCCAATTAAAATTACGTGTACAATGATTAATTCGGTTCATTTTATGTATTACTAGCGACCCGCCCCGGCTCCGCACGGGTGCAATATTTATATATAAACCTTCCTCTTGAATCGCTCTATCTATTAAAAAAAAACGCTTCAAAATCCGTTGCGTAGTTTTGAAGATTTAAGCATACATAAGGACGGACAGACGACGGCGACTTTATACTATGTAGTGATGATAGTGATAGTGATACAATTCCTTGGGTTTATTTTGACGTCATCATCATCCCCGCAGATTAATGACCCGCTGTTGGGTCGGGCTTCTTCCATTTTAAGGGTAGCCTCCAAGCAACGGCTATAGGTTCCGGTACCTATGGATTATTACACACGATATTATCCCACTATGCCATGCTTAGAAGACCCACTGTTGAGTTCAGGGCTTTGTATCAAGTCCTTGGGCAGATACGAACCCCTCAGGTTACTCAGTGGAACGCTGAGTTTTACTCAATAAACTTATGAACAAGTACCACTGTTACTCCATTGTGCTAAGAGAACTTGTAAAACGAGTTGAGCGACTTTTGGGGCGCCGTGTTAAACTTTCATATAATACAGGATTGGACTTGGGTTTATCTATTTTATTGTAAGGGATTACACAGGCATGTTTTATTCTTAACCTAGCTGTACCATGCGCGCGTTGTTACCCCACTAACAAAAATAAATTTGAAGGAAAGATTACACAATTATTTGTTTTTTGTTCTTATACCTTCGTGGGGTCATGCACAACATTTTCCTAAAGATCATCACATGATCAAATGCATAGTTTACTATCCTCTAAAGGACATTACGAAACGAAGATATACAATTATTATTGTAATTTTGAAAATCTGTTCGTATCTGCGAATATTAGATTTCAATTTATTTGTGTTTGTATTTATGCACTTTTTATTCGACTATATTTTTTCATCATCACTACATAGTATAAAACAAATTCACTGTCGTCTGTCCGTCCCTATGTAGGCTTAAATCTTTAAAACTACGCAATGGATTTTGAAGCTTTCATGTATAAACAGGAAGGTTCCATAATACATAATCCATAATGTTGTAGAGAAACACTGATAAATTTAGAGGTTCATCATTACACCCGTGCGAAGCCAGGGCGGGTCGCTAGTAGAAATATAAATTACCTGCACCGCCTCAGTCCGTGCCTGCACCGCTTGAAGAACAAAAGTAGTTAGCAAGTGGGGGCGAACTCCGAAACGTTTTATTGCTGTTTTTTGTGAAGGTCCCGAGTTCGATTCCTAATGCAAATAGGCCTCAACCCTGCATGAAGCAAATTAGGTAATCGTTTCAGCGCTCGCTCATTTCTCATGAGGAAACAGTTCAAAGGTCGGTTTTCTTCTTATGAACTACTAGCGACCCGCTCCAGGTTCGCACGGGTGCAATGATGAACATCTAAATTTATCAGTGTTTCTCTACAATATTATGGATGTATTATGCATATAAACCTTCCTCTTGAATCAGTCTATCTATTAAAAAAACTGCTTCAAAATCCGTTGCGTTGTTTAAAATATTTAAGCATACATAGGGATGGACAGACGACAGTGACTTTGTTTTATAATATGTAGTGATGATGAAGGGACACGCATTATATGAACTAAAATACATACTTGATTTTTTTTTTATTTGTGATATTTATAAGGATTTATTATTTAGGAATTTTAAATAATGAATGGTTTCTATACACGTTAATGTGATTATATACAAGAAAATATTATAATATAACGTTGAACCTAAAACCAAAAAACCTAACTTGAAATTGTAGATCATATTGTGAAGGAGGTGTTTTGAAAAAGACAAATCATTTATCTTTTAAAGGACATAATGGACACTTATAATTGCGTAAACGTGTATTTTTCTCATCTGGCGAACTTGCTCTCACTATGCTGTTTAGTGTATTTTGTAAACACTAGTCAATAATTTGAAAAAAATAAGCGTTTTATTAGCAAGGTTTCCTCCTCTTGTAGCAAAATTTTCTCAGAATTCATTCCATTCTACCGTTTATCGCAACAAAGACTCTTAAATTTTTAGAAAAACCCTGCATTTAAACTTGTGTATTTCGAAATACTGTTTTTCAATTAAAATACCATTTAAGTATATTTTATGGTGTTCAAGGATAATTTCGCGCAGAAATCGCCGCAATTATCATTTGCCAGTATGGGGCCGCCATTTTGAAACGTTTATGTTGAAATTAGAGCTAAAAGCCTTGCTGGCGACGCCCAAATTAATTTTGCACAATCGAATCTGCTGCAGTATTGTGTAACTAGGTGCTGCGCGTGTTTATACTTTGCGTAATTTAAAATACATAGTGTAACCACCCCATGTCATCCTACGAGTGTCGTATGAGCTGACTAAAGAAAATTATATGGCCGAAAACCTAGCCGCAAGAGAAGAAACACTTGATACAAAACCCTGTGCCACCCCGTCTAGCCTACGTGGCACAGTGGGCTAATTACTGTCTACGTAGTTGGAGGAGGCCCGCCTCAAGTCTTGTGTGGGCTGCTTGCTTTATTCAGACCTTGCCCTAGTTTATGTAGTGTCTGCCTACCTTCCCAGTTCCTAATAACCTTGAAGTTTCTTAGGAATTTACAATAGTTTACGCCAAGCCCTAACTCTCAGTACCCGTCTAACTTTTTAATTTAACTTTTAATCCTATATATGGTGACCTACGCTACCCTCTTTACTTCTATTAGGAATTCCTATTGGGTTATGTAAATTGAAATTAGCTTTTTTTTTGACAAAAGATTGACAAACAATTGACAAAAGGTTTGTGTCAAGTTTTCCGTCAAAAGTCCCTTGCAAGAGTAGACTTCTCAGTACACTAACTTATTTATAATAAAATTAAGTGACTGGCTATAATGGTTGTCGGCCTTGTTATTTCCTTTTGTAGACTCATAAGACACCCTCAGGATGGAATGGGGTGGTGACACAACGTGTTCCAAGTCGGTCACCATAACGAAATCCAATCGCTTAATCATCTTGATCCAAGCTAGAAGGTATAAGGTTCTGGTCACACAATTCCCTCTCCCAACTTGGTGGAGGCACGAATCATCAGTGGCTCAATTATAGGCTGAGATGATGGTCATGATGAGACGATTGGCTATATTTGGCTGAAGATAGACCGCAAAACCGATCGTGGTCTTACCAGTATTTCTTGGTCCGTATCTTAAGTGTTTGTATTCCTTGATGGAAGCTTAAGCTGACCTATAAATACCGTTTAAATTTGCAATAATATTGAACACGGGCCCTTCTGTCCATTGTCTCATTATCTATCGCAATCTCATTTGCCGGACCCACAATTAGGATGGATTCAATTAAAACAAACCCAGTCCCAATGGGATTGGATCCTTACAAGCTCGTTGAACCTTCAACTTGGATCCAATCTTGGTTTGAATTGAGTCTAATTACATTATCTTAAGATTTATGTTTTGTCCGTGTGGGGACGGATTCACAATATATGTACATACATAGTCAGTCAGCAACCCATTTTATCCTGAGGTTATCGTAAGAGCCGACTAAGGAAATTACAAAGCAGATAACCTAGCCGCACTAGAAGGAAAAGTTAATATAAGCTAGAGGAACCCCAGCTCACCACTGAGTGTTTTATACAGGACTAACTGAGCCCGCGAATTTGTGCGGGTGGAATAGTGTCATTGAGTAGCATTTTCACAAATGGATTTAGAATGAAAACTTTCACCACCCCATTTCGTGCTGAGGGTTTCGCAAGAGCCGACAAAAGGAAACGACAAGGCTGATAACCATTATAATCAGTCATTATTTGAAGTGTAATGGTTGCTTGGGACAAAATGCCATTGGTCCTGGCTGCTAATCCATGGCAGTTGATACGTGTAAATAATTACTGGTTGTCCGACTAAGTGGGTTGTGGGGGGAACATGGCAGAAACTCCGTTCTACTGGAACCCAATGACACTGGGAACAAAAGCGAGAAAGAAGCCAAAGCTGGTCTACGAAAGCTATATCTCTAACAGCAATGCGAAATCAATTTCCCGCTTCGCTTTCACAGATAAAATCCGGACTCGGTACGGAACCGGATATTATTTGTATTTATCATCAGAGATTAGCATCTTAAGCTCTCTGTATTTACAATCCCCGGCGCTCCAACTCATTGCCTGTGCAAACTGTTTCCCTTTGCCGCCAGTCTGGTTTTGCACTCCCAATTATGAAATCATGTGATTTCGGATAAATATCGTAAATATTATATACATCACATCAGATAATGTCTATTGTATTGTTCTACGGCACCCGCATTTCTTCTTTGCTGTCTGCACAAGTATTTTTTTTAAGACAAAAGAACTTTAATTCTCTTCAAGTCAAAGTTCAAGTTTAATGGGTTGAAATTATGATGAATACAGACAAAGAGTTCGAACCTAAGACTTAATTCAATTTAGTTTCTAAATATGTCGAGGAAGTTTTCTTCGCAGTGAAACAAAGAATTAATTTGCCAAAGGCGAAATTATTTTCTCGAAGTTTCCATTTAAAATTTTTACCAAAAAATATTTTTCTTTTAATTAAAGTCAACATCAGATCTAAGGAAAATTCCTTTTTAATTTCTTTTCCATGTACAAACAATTTAATTGCTTCGTACTATTTTAATTGCTATATGGATTGCCCAATATTCTGCCTTTCTTTTGCTTAATTTTTTTTTTCTCTAGGAACATACTTAAGTGCTGATCCGTATAGTCGTTGTGCAGTGACGCGCAAACAAGCATGTAGACAGACAGAAAAATATACCAAATCCAAACTAAAAAAAATTCGTTTGACTAAATATTTTTTCCATTTTTTAATAAACCATCCTTCAAATACCTAACACAGAAATATAGAGACAGTGGGTTAACTAGACCGGTGTAATAAAATCAAAACATTTTGTTTACTCCACCAATGAGGAAGACGAGTTCTTGAATGGTGACTGCGACTGGGCAAACCTAGTGTGGGATTGCCTCTGCTAGATGGAGCAGCTGGAAGCCGCTGAAGGCAGTGTGCTATGGCGCTGATGATGATTATGCGATATTTGTTAAAGGTGATGCCGATTCATGACGTAATAGCAGACCATATATGGTACGAGCCGTGGTCGCTCACTATGATCCAAAAAGGCTCACAGTCACCCAAAGAGATGTTTTTGTCCGGGTTATCCTGCGAGATCTTATCAGACATCAGGAGATATACAGGTGAATTGGAGTTACAGCCCATAGGATTGGGTTTGGAGGTCAAACATAAGTGGCTGGGGGCAGAGCTCGCAGGACTGACGGCCTATGGAGCAGAAAGGTCCTCGCATGGCGACCACGTAACGAAAAGCCCAGTGGTGCTAGGCCTCCCTTGAGAATATCCTTAGGGGCGGCCGATGTCCAGCAGTGGATTTTTTTGGCTGAAATAATGATGATAGCATAATGTACCCCTAACATGAAAGTGCCAAGTATCAAGGTCAAGTGGTCAGTGAAAAGATGTCGTGATAGACAAATCTTCTTTTAAGTTGACGACATGGTTGGCGCAGTGGTTGAGCGATCGACTGCTGCGCAGCATGTCGGGGGTTCGATCCCCGCACGGAAGAAATATTTGCACGACCTACAAGTATTTTTTCCGGGTCTGGGTGTTTTTCTATCTATAATATGTATGTATTTACAAAAAAAATATGTATTTATGTAGTTTATCATCCATCTCGTTACCATAACACAAGCACTAAGTTGCTTAGCTTGGGACGAGATGGTTGTGTGACGAGATGGTTGTGTGAAATGTCCAAGGATATTTATTTATTTATGTTCCGGCCTGAAAATATGACAATTACAAACACTCACTCAGTTTTGTATCCTATAAGGTTACATCAGCATCAATGTGTGGGTACAATAATTCCGCGAATTTCATAAATGAAAAAAAAACATTGACTCTTTCAAAAGAACCCTCCTTTGTTTCGTGACATATTTAAAAGCTTTTATTTTTCATGCAGCTTAACTTGTCAAGTCAAACGTTGGGCATATCGCGCTCGGGACACAAAACCTCCGCGTGCCCCGCACGGGAAGAAAACGCCGGGATTATAAAGATCAGTGGCTCATGAATATTTATTGCTGAAATGTATATAAGAAAAAGGTTCTTTGTTTATGTTGATGACGTAGAAATCTGGTTGACTGATTGGGATTTTAGAGCCCCCAGTCCGGCCCAGATTTAGAGCACGTTGTGTCACCACCCCATTCCACCCCGAGGTTGTACGACAACCTCAAGCCGACAAAAGGAGTCATAACCTAGCCGCAAGAGAAGGAATACTTGATACGAAACCCTATGCCCGCCCGTCGGGAGAACGAGGCACAGTAGGCTAATTACCCTCCTTGTAATTGGAGGAGGCCCGACTCAGCAGTGGGTCATCTATGGGCAGAGTTGTAGTGGCAGCGATGCACAGTAGCCATTTCCTCGGTAAGTCGCCAGGGACATAACAGACTTATGCCAGGGGGATTGCTCACGCGTCTCCGACCTCCTAATCTTTGTTTCGCTTCTCATCTCGGTCGTTCCCACCTACAACACCACGCTTGCCGGCGGATTGGCACAGGATTTTAATTTTTGCGTGTTTTTACACTTGATTGCTGCTTAGGTTCGATTCCGGGACGGGGCAAGTGTCTTTGTGTGACCAAAGGCACTTGCTCTGAGTCTGGGTGTCATTTGTGTTCGTGAATTTCATGTTTGTAAACTGCCCCCACGATACAAGTTATACCCAGTGCAGGAGGTATGTTTTAAAAAAAGTAATCTCAAAGCGATCATAAAAATTAACAGATGAACTTACTATGGTGACAATGTTTTTTTAAGTAATCCCTCCCTGAGGTATATATAACCTGTATCGGGTTATACAGCTACGATCTCCTAATACGTTAGTCTTATTGTTCTTTTGTAATGGAGCGTATATCGAACTCAGACCATGACGTATAAGAGCCATCTGCGGCGGGTGCAGGAATTGAGCCACATTTATCACTGGCGCGGAATGGTTCCTTGGCGGGAATTTATGGTTCCCATTTTGGGACTCACGGAAGGATAAGGACAAATTTAATACAATGGCTACAAGTCAAAGAAATAATTTTCCATGCGGTGACGGATTTAGAATACATTGTGTCACCACCCCATTCCATCCTAAGCGTGTCGTATGAGTCGACAGTAGGAAATGTTAAGGCCGATAATCTAGCCGCAGGAGAAGGAAAATGTGATAAACCAAATTCTGTGTCAACCCATCTGGCCAGCTTGGCACAGTAGGCTAATTACCCTCCGTGTAGTTGGAGGAGGCCCGACTCAGCAGTGGGAGTTTAAGGACTGAGAAGTATTAGTAGTAGTAACGTTGGGAATTAAATAAAATAAAACGATCAGAAACCGTGAAGAAATCATTTCCTGCAATAGTACCTTAATAATTGTCAGACCTGTGTTGTAGAATTTGACTGCCTTGTTGGTCTTGGGGTTTGATTCCGGGGTCGGGCAAGTGTCTCCGAGTCAACAAGAGTGTTCATGAATTACGGATTTGTTTGTAAACTGCCCCTGCGGTACAGGTTTATACCTAGTGCATGAGTTGCGTATTTTTTATAAAAAACAAAGTTTATATGCCTTGTCATATCCTTTTGTCGGCTCTTACGATACCCTCAGGATAGAATGGGGTGGTGACACTGTGTATCCTAAATACGTCACCACATGGTGGTGAACATCGTCACTAGCGAACTTGTTCTCATCATGCTGTATAATGCTTTGCACTGCTAAGTTACCGCTCTGTAGCAATAATTTGAACCAGCGTTTAATTTCATATCTTCCGTTTATGTCGGGTAATAATGTGTGATCACCGTCGTATCAGGTTATTACTTAACCGCGCGTTAACCGAGCGGTTACATCAAAGCGATGTTTGTTATTACGGCGGTAACGAGTGAAAATTGAAACATACGAGTTATCTGTGAACTGGTTCTTGTTAAGGGACGAGCGTTTGAAGATAGCTTACAACGCAATGTTTAAGATCTTGTGTTTGCTGTTCCGAGTTTCTGAAGACCATTTTAATGATATTTTTACTGGCAGCGCAAAGGGTTTTTGTGATTTCTTTTTCCAGGTGTTGACGGAATAAGACATGGTGTCAAAACCCAATTCCATCCTGAGGGTGACGTAACAACCTATAGAAGGAAATGGCAAGGCCCAAAACCTAGAGAAGGAAAAAAATATAAAAAACACCGTGCCATCCAGTCTGGCCAGCATGGCACAGTAGGCTAAGTACCCTCCATCTAATTGGGGGAGACCCGAACCAGCAATGGGTCATGTATGAGCTGTGTAGTAGTAGTGGTTCGAACGGATAATTACTCGCCAAACATTAGTTGGTGTATTATTCTACGTAAAAACGTAATTGCTTTTCTAAACTAAAAGTAACATTAAATATTATTATTTGTTAGTATAGAAAACCGTTTAAATAGTTAAGCAGAAACTTGTTTTTTTTTAATGAAACCCAAAGCCACGTACAATCATTTATGTTGAATAGGAAACAATGGACGCTTAGAAATTGTCAGGACAGGTTTTATTAATGATAACAATTATTCAGTGCAAAGTAATATATTATAGTTTACCACCAGTTCCGAACGGAACCACTGCTGATATGAACTGGCCAGATTTTGTTTTTTGGCTTGTCATTCCTTTTTTTTTATTACTTGGACCGCATACCTATTTAATATTTATATTCCCAACAAGTAACTGATTTTGGATCCGGAAGGCGTCGAAACAAACGGGAATATTAAAACAAACAATCAAAATCAAACTCATTTAATCAAGTTGGCTCAATAAAGCTGTTTTAACTTGTCAAACAACAAAATAAAATTTTAAATTTACCACTTAAAATTGATTATTTACAATCTACCACCGGTTCGGAATGCAACTCTACAGAGAAGAGCCGGCAAGAAACTCTGTAGTTGCTCTTTTTAGATTGTCATTTTTAGGTACAAGATTGGAATTAGGACAGATTTGTGAGAGCCAACTCGCGCAATAGTCGCAAAGGGCTAAACATCAGCCGGATCTAGTCAACAATGGTAACATTCTAATGCCCGAGCCAACCGACCCCCAGCAACGGCACCTGTTCACAAGCAATACAAAATAAACTTGATTAAATATATAACGTCCAGTGAGCACACCAAACTAAAACAGTAGCCCCAGTCCACAAGTATAACGTATGTGACAGCCATCGATCGATCTCCTCAACCATATTAAGGGTGTGGGCAAACGAGCGTGATTTTGGTCGCGTAATTGCTGCTGCATTCGGTTTCATACAAAGGTCCAGTACATGCCACACGGCGACGCAAAATGAGTTGTGAGCCGACTCACACGCTTATCCGACCGAATTAAGTTCGCGGGGGGCGAGGGGGCCGAGGAAAGCGTCAGTCAGGTAAAGATTGCGTGAAAGTCGACAACTGAATAAAATGCGGCCGTCTGGCAACCCAACCGAAATTATGTGACTCACAACTAACAAAATTACGCTCGTTTGACCTCACCCTTAAGGAAAGTGACTGACCCGTCACACGTCACTACCGCAGCTCAGAGTAGTTTAGTGAGCATGACAAGGCACAAAACTAAAGTCCGATCACCGGTAAAGAAATAAAAATTAAAAGCTCGTTCCGTTCCGGTATAACCTGTATATCGGCTGTATATTCTCGCCGCCTCTGGTTCACACAAAGACACCTGCCAGACCCCCGAATCGAACTCGTGATACAAAAGCAGCACGTCTTTCTAGCACAATGGTTGTCCTTTTAAGAGCTTAAACACACATAAACAAATTGAGGAGGCTCCTATACATATAGAAGTCAGTTAGAGATGAACTTGGGTCAGCAGTGGGCCATTTGTTATTGCCGTTGCCCATTTTAAACTTTTAAAATAAGCAACAAACCCATATCAAGAATAATGCAAATAAAGTTATAAGTATCCAAAGTTATCCTATTTAACTCGCTCGGATTCGCATCCGGGGCTTTAGAGAAGGATCAGGAAGTTGCGCCATTCGGCCAGCACCATCGTATGTTGGCTTGATCTCTATGTAAATGCCTGCCTATAACTTGGGTTCTTATCTCGTGTATCAGCAATGGGCTACTGCGGGTTGGCTGGTGTGTTTTGTAAATAAAATGGAAATGATAAATTATTGGTCTATTATTTGACAGTCACAATTATACACAGTTTGTTCAAAAGAAAAGCAGTTTTTTTTTTTTTTAATATTTGTTTTATTTGGCAATATCCATTTTTCCCCTTCAAAGTAATCCCCTTCAGATATAATGCACTTATGCCAGCGCTTCTTCCAATCTTCGAAGCACTTCTGAAATACGTTTTTCGGTATGGCCTTCAGCTCGTTCTTCGATTCTTGCTTTATCTCATCAATTGTATCAAAACGCTTTCCTTTCATTGGTCTCTTCAGTTTTGGGAATAGGAAAAAGTCGCAGGAAGCCAAATCAGGTGAAAAAGTAAACCTGGGTCGTTATTGACGTCATTCAAGTCGCATTAGTATCGCTTAGGAGTGGCCTAAGCGATACTAATGCGACGTTACATTTGCTCAAAATTTAGCAATTTTAGAACAAACATCGCTGCAACGCGTTTCATGCCCAAAACATTCGAGAAAATTGCATGGCATGAGCCAATTGAAATGCCAACATCCTCTGCAACTTCCCTTATAGTGTTTCGACGATTTTCCAGAATACCTTTTCACTCTTTCAATGTTTTCTTGACTTGTTGCAACTCCGGGACGCTCATCGCCATCAACAACTTCTCGGCCTTCTGTAAAGCGCGTGTACCTCTTAGAAACACTTTTCTGAGACAAGGTAGACTCGCCGAATGCCACAGTGAACATCCCAAGTGCCTTGGAGCACTTTATTCCATTTTTAACGCAAAATTTTATACATTTTCTTTGATCAATTTTTTTTCAAAAGTCAAATATCGAAGAAACCACAAGACGTGACTAACCTTTTCAGTTGTAAACTACAAACTACCTATCCAAATGGGCTGATAATGCCAACACATGACTAACACAAGTGTCCAAACAAAACAAAAAAAAATCTATAGTCGAATGTACGCAGCCCGCGAAAAATTCAAAATTCACCTTTTCTTTTGTACAAACCTCGTATGTTAGCTCCAAATGATTATAACCGATGGCGATATCTGTTGACTGGATTAAGTAATTATTCAATAGATGGCGCTATGTTAAAATTTAAATTAATGTTGTGGATGTTAATGTTAAATGTTAAAAAAAAGCTTTAGCCACAGCAACGCGTGGCCGGGTTATATATTACTTACCAAGTGGCAGTTTGTTTGACCAACTCTGCCAACACATTTCCATTTAACATACAATAATATAAAACGTGTGTCAGGCGAAATGCCAGCTTAACGCGAAACTATTCACGGCCGGATATCCACATATTCTGCTCGCAACACCGGATACCCTCATAATTTGGCTCACCGGATATCGACCGGAGCGCAGCTTACAAAAATACATAGTGGCGCCACCCTATGTCATCCTGAGGGTGTCGTAAGAGCCGACAAAAGGAAATAAGGGCGAAAACTGGTTACGAACGTGGCACAGTAATTTTGGGCTCGTGGCTAATTACTCTCCATGTGTGGCAGTGGGTAATCTATGCCACGCTGTTCAGATGGGTTGACACAGGGTTTGTATCAAGTTTTCCTTTTGTCGAGGCTCATGTCAGTCTTACGACACCCTCGGAATGGTATGGGTCAGTGCCATTGTGTATTCTAAGTCATCGCACGACTGATAAATACAAAGTGCTTCCCTAAATTGATATCACAACTTTAGTGATAGACTTGTCCCCCCATTTCAGCCGGGCCAGCCTGCAATATCCTCCGCGGATGCACGGATGTGCCTCTAATGAACCGGCTAATGGCCGCTGCTGTGAACCGAGAATATGGTTCGTGATTTATGTTTCAAATGGAAAGCATTATTTGCTGCCCGCCGCTGACTCACGTGGGCTCACATCTTTAACTTTAATATATCAATGATTTTGGTCGAGAAAAACATGATGTAATTTTTAGGCTAATGATTTTTTTTATATAATTGTTCTTTTTCCGTTTTAGAATACATAGTGTCTCCACCCCATTCTATCCTGGGGGTGTCGTAAGATCCGACAAAAGGAAATAGCAAGGAAGAAAACCTAGCCGCAAGAAAGGAAAACTTGATACGAAACCCTGTGCCAACCCATCTAGCCAGCGTGGTACGGTAGGCTAATGACCCTCTTTGTGATGGGAGGATGCCTGACTCGGCTGTGGGTCAATTATGCACCAAGTAGAAGTAGTAGTTCTGTTCACGCAGACAAGGCGTGAACCATAGTCCGCGCACCGAGAGACGCGCGGAGGGCGTCGCGTCACCAAGGCGGGGGGCCAGCTGCCCGCGACCTCTCCACCACTCCATCACCGACCACGGCCGACGACGCGCGCGCACACTTGTTGTACATAGTCTTTCAATATTGTACTGTTCTCTTTGAACCACATTATAAGTGTTTACAGTCCACTTGACTTATTTATTTATAGACCTTTAGTTAGGTCCCGAACAATTTTGGTCCTTCTTCGCCTACATTTTTAAATCCGCGTAACGTATTTCGGCGAACAAAGAAAACGTTCGTGCGGTGGCAGTACGACGCGACGTTGGTGGACATTGATACGACGAGTCTTTAAAAGCGCCGGTTCACTACAAGTGGCATTCAATAGAAGAGAAGTTTGGAGTTGAGGTCGTCAAGAAAAACGATAACGAGGAGAGGACGTCTACAAGTTCCCGAGGTCTACACGTCGACGGTGGTCAAGTCTCGACTACGTTGGTCGAACCCGCCGAGACACCTATTTGCTTCGTGGGAATCAACACAGTCCGCCTTGTGGATAAAGATAAGCATATTTGTGTATCGTTCCAAATTCCTTTCCATAAAATTTCAATTACAAATTCAAATTTCAAAATTTTCCGTTGCAACCGTTTTTCAGTTCAGTTTCGAATTTGAGGCACCAAGTGATTATTTACATTGGTTTAAAGTATATTCACAATATTAACGTGCATTCATTAGCTTAGCGCTGCATGGAACCGGTTTCTTATCGGTACACCGCCGGTTGGCAAGTTCTTTGTTAACGAGCGAGCTAACGGTCACAAGTCTATTCATTATAAAACATCTGTTTGCTGTCATTAGTCATAATATTCATTTGCTAATTGCATTATCTTTTGTTCTTTAAGCGTAAAATCTATTGCATTTTTTTTTTTAAATCACCGTCTTATAATGGCTAATGAGGATTTATTAGTGAGAAAACGCAGTGCTATGAAAGCCAAGCTTACGAATTTCTGCAATTATGTTAACGTGCTTATGAGTTGCGAATCAATAACCAGCTTGCAGCGCATTGAGCTGGAGGGTCGCCTTCGTAAATTTGATGCTCTATACGATGAATTTGATCATTTGCAGTTGGAGATCGAGGTGCTCTTGGATAAGCCAGACGAGGCGTACGGGGAACGTGCCAAGTTTGAGGAGCGGTACCACGCAGTGGCAGCTCTGGCACGCAGTTTGCTAATCAGTGCTGATGCCGCCGTTGACGGTGGGTCTGTAGCGGGCTCAGCAGATAGGAACTCAGGTGCATCGCTCCGTCATAATTTTGTACGCTTACCTAAAATTAATTTGCCTACTTTCGATGGTAGTTATCAATGTTGGCTAGAGTATAGAGATACTTATTTGTCGCTTATCCATAGTAGTAGTGCAATCGATGACATTAGCAAATTCCATTACCTGCGTGCATCGCTCAAGGGTGATGCTCAGCAAGTAATAAAAAATATAGATTTTAAAAGCGAGCATTATCAATTGGCGTGGAGTTTGCTATGTGAGCGATATGACAACAGCAGGCTTTTAGTTAAAAACCATGTGCAGGCTTTGTTCAATACTCCAGCAGTTAGTAAAGAGTCCTGTGTAGCCTTACGTCAATTTGTAGACAACATTAACAAACAAATTAGAGCTTTGAAAACGCTGAACGAGCCCACTGACCAGTGGAGTACACTGATTGTAATTATGATGAGTAGTCGACTGGACAAAGTAACTAACAGAGACTGGGAAGAGTACAGCAATACCTTACCCAAATCTCCTACCTTGTCAGAATTTTGTTCATACATTGGTAGAAGGGCTGATTTATTAGAGACAGTAGAACATGGCAAATCAACAGAAGAAAAATTTGACGGTAGCACAAACAGTCACGCATTATATACACAGAAAACAAAAAGCGAGAATTTAAATAAAAATAAATCTAGTATTAAAAAAGAATTTAAATGTCCGTTGTGCAAAAGAGATCATTTCATGTTTGTGTGTGATGAGTTTCGTAAATTGTCAGTAGAAAATCGGTTAGCAAAGGTGAAGGAGCTTAATGTGTGCTTTAATTGTTTACGTCCAGGGCATTCAAGTAAACGTTGTAAATTGTCCCATTGTAAATACTGTAACCGCAGACATAACACGCTTTTACACGTAGAACAGTCTAATTCAACTATACAAGATCCAATGCCTAGTAGTGTTGTCTTACCTAGTTTACTGAGTAATGACACTTCTGGAAGTGCACATTTACAAAATGGCACGTCGGAAAGCGTTGTTATGTCAAGTGACACTGCAGCTACTACTCGTTCTGTTTTACTTTCCACAGCTCTGGTGACAGTGGTCAGCAACCGAGGTGAGAAGTTCGATGCCAGGATCCTGCTTGATAACGGTAGCACAGCCAATTTTATCACTGAAACACTGTGTCACAAGTTGGGATTGCCTAGACGTAGCACTAACTCCACAATATCAGGTATAAATAAGCAAATATCTAATAGCACACAGTCTTGTAGGTTTACAATTCAGGCTCGGAATGGTGCCTATAGGGAATCTATTACTTGCATCATATTGCCTGAAATCACTAGGATGTTGCCGTCTACAGCTGTAGATATAGGCAACATCAACATTCCAGCAGACATTCAATTAGCTGATCCGTCATTCCATATTCCTTCTGTCATCGACATACTTGTTGGAGCGGAAGTGTTTTGGAATGTCTTAGGTTCCTCATCTATTAGTTTAGGTAGGAACAAACCCAAACTCCACGCAACTAAATTCGGATGGGTAGTCTCCGGTCCAGTTCCATTGCGTTCTATTTCTAATAACCAGGCACATTTTTGCAATGTTTCCGGTCGGCGAACAGGGAAGGTTCAGTCAAGGTACAACTCCTTGCATCGAAGCACCAATAAAGCCCACGACCATTCCACGTCTCGAGCTTTGTGGGGCGTTGCTAGGCGCAAGGCTGTGTGCTAAGGTGCAGAGTTCTATTACTTTGCCTGTAACTAGATGCCGGTTTTGGTGCGATTCAACCATAGTGTTGAGTTGGCTAGCTATTTCACCGAGTCTATTAAAACCTTTCGTGCGCAATCGCGTCAATGAGATACAAGAGAATACTGCAAATTATAAGTGGAGTTACGTGCCGTCTAAGGTCAATCCGGCAGATCTTGTTTCTCGTGGGCTGAAGGCTGACCTTATCAGCGAGTGTTCTTTATGGTGGTCAGGCCCACAGTTCTTGTTAAATGACGAAATAGACTGGCCAGCTATGCCCAACAAAAGTGTGAAACAGGATTTACCAGAAGTCATTACATCTAACTTCACAGATCACTCGTTTCTCACAGATTCACAAAATCACCTACATTCCACACACACAGATGCATCATTCATTCATACATTACTTCATAAACATTCAAGCATAAGTCATTTGCAGAGAGTGGTAGCCTACATATTTAGATTTGGTTATAATTTGAAAAATAAAACTAAATTACAAAATGCACTTTCAAGTCAAGAACTACAAGACTCTTTGAATTTCATTTTACGGCAAGCTCAAATGGAAATGTTCTCCAAGGAATATGGTATTCTTAAGGCTAGTAAGACTTTGCCTCGTAAAAATAGACTGATATCTTTGAGTCCCTTTGTTGATAAAGATGGTCTCATTCGTGTAGGCGGGAGACTTGACAATTCGCCTTACGATTACAATATCAAGCATCCAATTTTACTATGTTCTAAACATCATGTCACTAAATTAATTTTCGATAAATATCATAATGATTTATTACACGCTGGCCCTCAGTTATTGATAGCAAACATACGACAAATGTATTGGCCTCTTGGTGGCAGAAATCTGTCCAAATCTACTGTGAAACACTGTATTAAATGTTTTAAATACAAGTGTCAAAATGTTCAACCTGTCATGGGACAATTGCCTGTTAATAGAACTCACTTAGAGTTCCCATATTTAAATTGCAGTGTCGATTATGCCGGGCCAATATTGATAGCGGATCGAAGGGGGCGAGGGTGTAAGCTCATAAAGGCGTATCTGTGCATCTTTGTCTGTCTTGCTGTTAAAGCTGTCCATATCGAGCTCGTTACAGACCTTACTAAGGAGGGCTATATGGCTGCTTTGAACCGTTTCGTTGCTCGTCGAGGCAAACCCAAGAGCATCTTGTCGGATAATGGCACTAATTTTATAGGCACTTGTAATGAACTGCAACAATTCTTACAAGACTCAAATATTTCGTATGAAGTTGCACAAAGGGGCATTGAATTTACCTTTGCCCCTCCTTACTCTCCACATTTTAACGGCGTTGCTGAAGCCGCCGTTCGCTCTACTAAACATCACCTGAAAAGACTATTACAGCTAACACATTTCACGTACGAGGAAATGGTCACTTGTTTGACTCAAATAGAAGCTGTTCTTAACTCACGTCCTCTCACACCACTTTCCTCTGATCCTCTAGATTTTACTGCCCTTACTCCTTCACATTTTTTGATTGGACGATCACTTATGGCTGTTCCGCATCCACAGGTGTCTGACATAAACATTGGCCGCTTGGAGCGCTATCACAGAGTGGAGCATATAAAGCAGCATTTTTGGAAACGCTTCCACTTAGAATATATCTCTCTGCTCCAGCAAAGGACTAAGTGGACGTCATCGACAGGACAACTGGCAGAAGGAACGTTAGTTCTCATCAAGGAGAGAGGACAACCGCCACTGCTGTGGCCACTGGGACGTGTCACAAAGGTCTTCCCAGGAAACGACGGAATAACGCGTGTGGCCGAGCTGAAGACAAAGAAGGGGACAGTTCTTCGCTCCTTTAATAATATTTGTCCACTTCCTTTAGATTGAATGCTTCAACCCGGGCAGGATGTTCACGCAGACAAGGCGTGAACCATAGTCCGCGCACCGAGAGACGCGCGGAGGGCGTCGCGTCACCAAGGCGGGGGGCCAGCTGCCCGCGACCTCTCCACCACTCCATCACCGACCACGGCCGACGACGCGCGCGCACACTTGTTGTACATAGTCTTTCAATATTGTACTGTTCTCTTTGAACCACATTATAAGTGTTTACAGTCCACTTGACTTATTTATTTATAGACCTTTAGTTAGGTCCCGAACAAGTTCCATACTGCAAGCCTTTATTTACATTGTCTCCGCCGAGCCGAGAACCCAGCACCCCATCGTGTACATCGCGACATACATGAAACGTATATTATAGCTCATTCATTCGACTGTCCAATGACGAGGTCTGAGATAATGACTTCACGTGACCCGACTTTAGAAGTCTGAGATATTTTTGAGCTTCCATAAAATTACAGCTATTATGGATTATGTGCAGTCTGTGTAAGATCATCATCATCTTTGCGTTGTGTTCCCGGTTGCAGTTCAAACTCTCGCTTCGGCGCCCGGGGTCCGCTTTCCGACTTTTCTTCTCCAGTCTGTATAAGATATGTGTATTAAAATATTATGAGATAATATACAAAATATGTAATTTAAATTACCATTTCCAACTAAAGAGGTCCATTGCTGGACATCGGCTGGACCAGACTTTCTACAAAGTTGAGAAGCCGACCAGCACTTTTCTTTTTTGTAATTCTGCCCCATCGGCCGTCAGACCTGAGAGCTATATGTCCCGCCTACTGGTCCTTAAGTTTGGCAATCCTGTGCGTTGTCCTCATTTATGATTCGACGTCAGATTAGAAACTCAGATCAGAGCCCTCTCCATTACCATTACAGAATACCATCGCGTTCATATTTTTTGTATTACTGAACACTGGCTAAAAGATAATGAGCTTGGATGCAACAACACCAATTATACAATAATTAGTGCCTTTTCGAGACGGACTGCCATACGTGGTGGTTCTTTAATATTGGTATCAAACAATATTAAATCTAAGGAACGCAAAGACATTGTTAGTTTGTCTATTTAGCGCGTAGTTGAGTTATCTTGTGTAGAATTAGAGCGCTATATCGTTGTGTGTGTGTACCGCCCCCCGTCAGGGATATACAATGATTTTGAAATGGTTATGGAGGAAGTCTTAAAATCAATTACAAGCAAGAATAATAAACAAGCTATAGTGTGTGGTGATTTTAATGTAGATTTACTGACTGACTCTCCGAATACTTGTAAGCTCGTTAGCTTATTTAAATCATATGGGTTTACACATCAATTTAATGAACCAACTAGAATTACCGTAAACACTTTGACATGCCTAGACAATTTTTTTTGTACGTGTGACTGCATACATAAAGCTATTCTCAATGACCTCCCATCTGATCATTGTGGCCAATTATTGGTGCTTCCAGATTTTAAAGCAAATAAATTAGTGAACATCATTGCTAGACCAGTTACTAGTGGTCGAATTGAGTTGTTTAGCGCATGTGTTAGTTCGAAACTCTGTGGCATGTCCTATGGACAGGGTGACCCGGATATTTGGTATAGATCTCTTTTCGAAATTATACAAACTGAGTTTGAAAATATATTTAAAAAGAAATCCTTTGCATTTAGACCGAAATTAATGTTTAGTGAATGGGCCACGCGTGGGATATATATTAGTAGAAGCAAATTATATGATCTGTACGATATGAAACAGTATAATCACAATCCCGCGTTTCAACAGTACGTTAAAAATTATTCAAAAACTTTTAAAATGGTATGCCATTCAGCCAAGTCACTTCATATCAGTAATAAGATAAAAAACTCCACAGACAAAATTAAAACTACGTGGAATATTATCAAAACCGAAACCGGGAGGACGGCACCGCGAGATCATACATTAGAGTTAAATTTGAACCGAAAAACTATAAGCAATGATTTTCATGTAGCTCAAACATTCAATGAGTTTTTTGCTAGCATACCATTAGAATTATCTAAATCTATGAAATCTTCGTCATCGGATGCTGAGGCTATTTTAAAAAAATCGGTGAGCGAGTGCTCTTTGAATTTCATATTTAAACACGTGACCCCTGATGACATAATCGTCATATTTAATACATTGAACCTGAAAAAAACCGAAGACCTGTGGGGAATTTCCGTCTACATACTTAAGGTAATATTGCCTGATATAGCACCACACCTTGCTAAAATTTTTAATCAATGTGTGAATATGGGTGTTTTTCCAAATTTATTGAAGCACAGCAAAATTATTCCTTTATTTAAAGCTGGAGATAAAAAAGAACCGGGGAATTATAGACCAATTTCTATACTACCAGCATTAAGTAAAATATTCGAAAAGCTGATACTTAAACAGTTGCTTCACCATTTCAATTCAAATAATTTACTCCACAAGAATCAATTCGGTTTCACTGAAGGTCGGTCTACATCTGATGCAGGGGCCGCTCTATTGAGGCATATTTACAGTGCCTGGGAAAATGGTCAAAATGCCATAGGTGTATTCTGCGATCTGTCAAAAGCTTTTGATTGCGTTCATCACGATACACTGTTGAGAAAGCTTCGTCATTATGGCATTTCGGATCATGCCCTGAAATTAATGGCCTCATATCTAAATGACAGGATTCAGTTTGTAAGCGTAAATGGTGTTCAGTCGACCGGTTCACCTGTGTTAATGGGCGTGCCGCAGGGTTCTATTCTAGGCCCATTTTTGTTTTTAATATATATTAATGACCTCCCCTTTTTTGTGGAAAATATTTGTAATACTGTGCTGTTTGCAGATGACACTTCGTTAATATTTAAGGTTGACAGAGACAAAAGTTCATATGACGATGTAAACAGCGCACTCTCTCAAGTATGCCACTGGTTTGAGACGAATAACCTTGCATTAAATGCTCAAAAAACGAAATGTATTAAGTTTGTCACGCCCAATGTACGAATTAGTAACACCCATTTAATGATTGACAATAGATGCGTAGATATTGTAGAATCAACAAAATTCTTAGGCATTACTTTAGACCCTAAACTTCAATGGGGGGCACATATAACGTGTCTCGCAGCTAAACTGAGCTCTGCGGCTTATGCTGTGAGACAAGTTAGAAAACTTTGAAATTAAACACTTTTTAACGGATTTATCGCGTATATATTACATTATTTAATTCCCGACGTTTCGAATGCTTTGCAGCAGTCGTGGTCGCGGGAGAGACTAGATGACAGTTGTCTTCAAAAGTACAAAGAAACAGTTAAAATCTACCGCCTATAATTTTGTTTTATTGATAACGTTCCATGTGCACGCAGAAATCGCTCACGGTGTCCAGAGGTCTTGCAGATGAGTGTTTTGCTTGAGATTTGATCAATTTAATGACTGGATCCCAGGCAGGTGGTACTTGCCAACCATCCTCTCTATTGAAATTTGGATGTTTTTTAATCTCAATAGCCTCACGGATCATTCTTGGAATGTAATGATTTTCCTTGGCAAGGATTTGAGGTCTATCAAAGTGAATGTAGTGGTTGGTCTTGTTGAATGTGTGTTCACAAACTGCAGACTTGGTCGAGCGTCTGTTTTTCATATCAGCTATATGTTCTTTTATGCGGATACCGACACTTCTCTTTGTTTGCCCAATGTATGATAATCCACACTCACAGTCAAGTTTATACACACCAGCATCTTGTAGGGGGATGTTAGACTTCACTGGTCTTAAAAGTTGGCTGACCTTCCTGTGTGGCTTGAAATAAGTTTTTATTGAAGCACGTTTCAGAATATTTCCAACTTTATCAGTGATACCCTTGATATATGGCAAGACAGCAGGTAGTCGCTCAACTGTAGGTGCTTTGGGCTGGCTTCTGTGACGCATACGTGGGAGTTTAAGGTTGTTGCTCCGCAGGACAGATTTGACATGCAGAAGCTCCTCCTCCAGATGGTTGCTATCACAGATGCCCCGTGCTCTCTGTAACAAAGATTTGCCTACGGTAGCTAACTGACATGGATGGTGGTGTGAATTGCCATTGAGATACTTGTCTGTATGGGTAGGTTTCCTATATACAGTATGGCCTAATGAGTTGTCAGGATTCCTGGTGATTAATATGTCAAGAAAGGCTAATGAATTGCTACTCTCTGGTTCCATAGTAAACTGAATCTTATTGTTAATGGAATTTAGATGTTCAAGAAAAGCAGGTAATTGGTTATGGGATAGAATGGCAAAAGTATCATCAACATACCGTTTGAAAATCTTCGGCGTAGCCAATGCAGTGGAGAGGGCTCTCTCCTCAAAGTCCTCCATATATATGTCAGCGACCACAGGGGATACTGGGGAGCCCATGGCCACACCATCGATTTGCAGATAGTATTTACTATCCCAATATAAATAGCCGGATGTGAGGCAATGTTCCAATAATTCTGCATATTCCAAAGGCAGATCATATTCAAGTAGCTTCCTCTTGACAACTTCAATGCAGTCATGTAGTGGGAGATTTGTGAATAATGACTGTACATCAAAACTGACCATGATCTCTTCATCTGCCAGGTGTAGATTTTCAATCTGGCTTATGAAGTGGTAAGAATCCTTGACATAGGTATTAGTATGACCCCGAAGCTGAGATAGAAACTTGGCCAGATGTTGTGCCAGTTTGTAGGTGGGCGAGTCTATCTGGCTTACGATGGGGCGCAGAGGATAACCAGGCTTATGTATTTTAGGTAGTCCATACAGTTTAGGCGGTTTTATGCACGAGGGAATGAGTGCCTTTGCGTCTAATTCAAGCGAGTCGGAGTATTTAGTAATTAATTGTTTGGTTTTAGTAACAATTTTATTCGTTGGGTCTTTTTTCACTAGTTTGTAGGTGTTTTCATCCGACAAAAGTTCTTGAATTTTGAGGTTATATTCCGCTGTGTCCATTATCACAGTGGAGTTACCTTTATCTGCTCGGAGTATGATGACGTCTGGGTTCTTGCGTAGGGTGTTCAGAGCAAGGTATTGGTCGCGAGGAAGGTTCGGTTTGGGCGGTTTGCTGTGTCTTAGAATCGAGGAGACATCTTGCCGTATCGCCTCCAAATCTTCCTTTTTTATATTGTTTTTCGCCAGTACGTTTTCCACAGAACAGATGATGTCTTCATACGGCACCTTCTTCGGCGTAATCGCGTAATTGAGTCCATTTTCTAGAGCTTTGATAGCGGTGGAATCTATTGTTGTTTGTTTAATATATAAATAATGTAATATATACGCGATAAATCCGTTAAAAAGTGTTTAATTTCAATGTGTAATAATCGCGAAAACCTAAGAAATCATTAAGTTAGAAAACTTACTAATGTAGACACAGCTAGATTAATATATTTCAGTTATTTTCACAGCATTATGTCTTATGGTATCTTATTGTGGGGAAATGCTGCCGATATCGAAACCATTTTTGTTTTACAAAAGCGAGCGGTGCGTGCAATTTATAATCTTAATTCTAGAGAATCACTAAGAGAACTTTTTAAGGATACTGGGATTCTTACAGTCGCATCGCAGTACATATTTACAAATATAATGTACATTCGTAAAAATATCTGCGATTACGAAAAGAGTGGCGATATCAATAAAAATAAAATGTCCACTAGGAATAAGTTCACAAAACTTTTGCAGGTCTTGGTATTCGATTATTTAATAAAATACCTAAAGGCATTCAAGACTTGCCTTTAGAACACTTTAAGTGTTACATTAAAAGTCGGCTAATCTTTAAGGGGTACTATAAAGTTAACGACTATATCTTAGACAAAAATGCTTGGTAATAACTGATCGGTGTTGTTGCTAGTCCGATGCTCTTATATAAATACTTTTAGAATAATGACAAATTAATTAGAAATAGTGTTCTTGTTATGTGATATTTATACACAGTATGTGAGAGCATCCTAACGCGTTATTAGTGTAACTTTTGAATTGTTCAATTCCTTGGTGCTCGAGTTATCATGCTCACTTAAAGACTCATGGCAGTGGTGGCGTCGTGCGGCGGGTCGTTCTCTTCCCTGCAATATGGTTGAGGAGGGCGATGGCTGCCGCATGCGTCATGCTTGTGAACAGGTGCCGTTGCTGGGGGTTGGTTGGCTTGGGCTTTACAAGGTTACTATTGTCAACTATATCTGGCTGATGTTTGGCCCTTTGGAACTATTGCGTGAGTTTGCTCTCACAAATCTGTCTTAAAACCAGTCTTGTACCCAAATGGCGATCTAAAAAGAGCAACTACAGAGTTTCTTGCCGGCTCTTCTCTGTAGAGGTGCATTCCGAACCGGTGGTAGATGGTAAATAATTAATTTTAAATGGTAAATTTTAAATTTTATTGTTTGTTTGACCTGTCAAAAGAGCTCTAATGAGCCAACTTGATTAAATGAGTTTTGATTTTTGATTGTCTTTTGGGTGACTTTGAGCCTTTCGATGGAGCCCATAGTGAGCGACCACGTTGCTGTATTATATGCCATCACTGGCAACAAACATTGTTTTCAAGACATGTGGTGGACGAGAAGGTCTTTCGCAGCTTCCCAGCCGCTGCCATCGATAGGCTGTAGGACTTGGTATAAAATACCATCATTAAAACCAGAGTCAGTAAAAGACAATTGCCACATTATAAACGTACATTTCAATTTTGTGTAAATATTTTCTGAACAAAACATTGTCCTCTTCTGTTAGCAAACCAACAAACACGTTTGTAGCCAACGGGGGACTATTATGAGGTAGTCGACATTATTTCACATGCATAATGTCCGAAAGTGGAACGCAGTTTGGCCAAGACCCCGCAAAAATTCTAATAAATATAGGACTGAATTGCAGTTGAATATTGAAAGTGAACCTTTTAAGATATATAGCAGAAATCCCCTTTGCTCGCGCTGTCTGGCTCTGGAAGGACCTCCACCTTGCAGAATACCCTGTTGGTAAGTGGTAGCCGTCGCCTATGGGAGTTTGGAATACCAGAAGACTCGCTGATGCTGTGAAGAAGTGACAACATGACAATAGCAGTACATGGAATTCTGCTCTTTCCGCTGCCAACATAATGCTTCCCTTGGTTGAAAGAGCTATGGCGACAAATAACAACTTGTAGTTATCTTATTCTCTCTAATTACATTGAATTTCACCCCATTTCATCCTGAGGGTGTCGTAAGAGTCGACAATTGGAAAATGACATGGCCAAAAACCTAGCCGCAAGAGAAGGAAAACTTGATACTAAACCCTGTGCCAACTCATCTGGCCAGCTTGGCACAGTAAGCTAATTACCCTGCGTGCAGGTGGAGGAGGCCCGAATCGGCAGTGGGTAATTTATGTGCTGAGAAGTAAGTAAGTATATTTAATGCATATTAAATAAATATGTGGTAGCAATAGAATTCTCTACCATATTCGGTATAAAATGCGAATACTCTAGAATAGATACCCTTTGTTGTTCAGTTCCAGCAAAAACACTTTGATGATGTTTTGTGTCTTTCTCATAACGGGGAGGACATTTTAAAAATATATTTTTTTCATTTTGGATGCTTTGATAACTAAAAGGCTGACGGAAAATGTAAAAGCAAATTGTTTTTGTATGTAGTCTCCGGCGTAGCCAACTAATTCAGAGGCCAACGTAATAAAGCGAAATTGTGATTCGTATTTTGTATCATCGTTATATTCACCTATAGGAAATCTAATGTGGACTCAAGCCTTGTTCAATTCTATCTATCTATCTATCAGCCACAGAAGTCCACTGCTGAACATAAGCCTCCCAAATAGATTTCCACAATGCACGATCTCGTGCAGAACGCATCCACCGACTCCCAGCGACCTTTACAAGGTCGCTTGTTCAATGACATGGAGAGAAATTAGTCTACTGAGCCACGCTGGCCATACGGGTATGCACCGGGTTACATAACAAGCTTTCCTTCTCTTGCGGGTAGGTTTTCTGTCTTGGCTTTTTTTCAGTCGCCTCTTACAACCCTGAAATCTAATATATAAAATTCTCGTGTCACAGTTTTAGATGCCAAACTCCTCCGAAACGGCTTGACCGATTTTGATGAAATTTTGTGAGCATAGCGCGGGGAAGGGGGTTGCGCGGGGGATGGTTAATTATTTGGCAAAACAAAGTTTGCCGGGACAGCTAGTCACTACATAGTATAAAATAAAGTCGCATTCTTCTGTCCGTCCCTATGTATGCATAAATCTTTAAAACTACGCAACGGATTTTGAAGCGGTTTTTTTTAATAGATAGCGTGATTCAAGGGGAAGGTTCTTAAGTATAACCCACCCCCGCTTTGCACGGGCGAAGCCGGGGCGGGCCACTAGTAGTATATAAAATATTATCATAGTGACAGTATGAGACACAGAGACAAAGATATATATCTGTATATAGTAACATAGAAGTATATATCTGTAGCAGTGACGCCACTGCTAGAGTAATTAGCAATAAAGGTAATAAACCAAAACTGACTGTTGGTCTAGGGGTTAGATTTGCCGCCTTTGAATCAACAGGATCCCGGGTTCGATTCTGAGGTCGGGCAAGTGTCTTTGTCTAAACCAGAGGCACTTGCTCTGAGTCTGGGTGTCATTTGAGTTATACCTAGTCAATGCAGACAAAGACACTGGTAACAGTTAGTTAAATAAAAATCCAATTAGATTAGTCTTGCCTGTGGGAATTCTACTAGTAAAGGATGAAAGCTTAACGATAAGAACGCGCTGATGGCAATGGAAAATAACGTTCTGAGAGCATTAACAAAACAAACAATCTATTATTATCCACCATCTCTCCCTCCAAAATGACCCGCCATACGAACTTGCAAACTACATATATAAAAAAGAAAGTAGGCGTCTGTCAGTTACGCCTACCAATTTGGTATAGAGATAGATTAAGCCATGGAAGAAAATAAAGGTTCCGTTTTAGGATGGGTTATCTCCATGTGAAGTAAAAGTCGAAATAACAAATGCTTAAAAATCGCTTGGACAATACCGCGGGCAGCAGCTGGATTAAGTTAATGCATAATTAAATTACGTAGCTGATGATGATTACGGATTTAGAATACACAATGTCACCAACCCACACTATCCTGTGGGTGTCGTAAGAGGCGACTAAAGGATCGTAAGAGGCAAATCACCTAGCCGTATGAGAAGGAGAACTTGATACAAACCCTATGCCAACCCGTCTCACCAGCGTGGTCTTACCCCACAGTAGGCTTATTTCCCTCCATGAGTTTGGAGGAGGGCCGATTAAGTAGTGGGTCATTTATGAGCTGAAACGACGACGAATGATTTAGAATAGAAAAACGAATGCGGGGAACTTCGTAAAAGACGAATTTTCAATTTATCTTAGTAGATAGATAGATATTCTTTATTGTACCTGTACACAAAAGAAACTTAAACATGAACTAACATACAAAATTACAGTACAAATGGCGGTCTTATTGCTAAAAGCAATTTCTTCCAGACAACCGTTGGATGGACTTAGCTGGAACAATAATCCGTTTAGGGTAATTATAGTGTACATATTATAGATTATAACAAGAAAATATAATATACATACATATAAATAATTAAACATATTAAGTACGACTTAAACAGAAGGTCAAGTAATGCTCCTTCACCATACTCTTGAAGATAGTCAAGGATTGAGCGCACCTCACCGACAATGGCAAGGCATTCCACATTCGTACAGCGTGGATAGTGAAAGATTTATCGTAAAATCGCGTGGAATGCATTGGCATTGCCAGTGTTAAGCTCTCTGATGATCTTAAGGACAATGAATGTGTATCACAGGAGAACTGAACCCGTTCTTTGAGATAATATGGGGTAGTGGGAAGGAAAAGAATACTGTAAAGTAGTGAAAGAATGTGAGTATTCTGACGAAGACGAATTGGGAGCCACTTGAGCTTGTCACGAAATTCCGATACATGATCATATTTCCGTAAACCAAATATGAATCTAATACAAACATTTTGAAGTCGCTCAAGTTTGTTAAGTTGCTCCTCTGTGAGATCAAGATAGCTGACATCGGCTTAGTCAAGTATAGGGAGCAGAAGAGATTGAGCTAGCGCAATTTTAGTAGCAGTCGGTAAAAAGTTGCGCAGACGCCTCAGGGAGCCCATGCAAAAATCCGTCGACTAGTTTCTGTAAGTTGTGGGACCCAAGTTAATGTTTCATCAATAAAAATCCCCAGGTTCTTAACGGTTTTCGACATCGGTATCTTAGGGTGTTTTTATATAAGACATTAATTTTTTTGTGGATCCCTTTATTTAATCATCATCATCATTCATCAAATCAGCCAAAAATGATGAGCACTACTGTACTTAGGGCCTATCCCAAGGATTTCATGAAATCCGATCCTGAGCCGTATGCATTTTCTGTCGACCTCAATCAGGTCGCCAGACCACCGTGTTGGAGGCCAACCAACACTGCGTTTTACGGTACTCGAGGACTTTTCTGCCCCCGTCAGCCCTGCAAGCAATGTGCTATAAAACTCACAGAAAAATCCGGTAGTTTTTTAAGACACATCGATGAGACATGCTGTCTGCTACTATAATACTATTCAGTCCATACATGATCCACTAATGAGTCGCGCTTCATCCGAATATTTCCTTGTCTTGCGGCAAAGGTTTCGGCTTTGTTATTTCCCTCTGTCGGTTCATACGACAACCTCAGGATGGAATGGGGTGGTGACATCATCATATTCTTAAGCCATCACCAAACTGATAGCTAAGCCACACGAACAATAAACTATACTAGATAATAACCACACGGATCATAAACTTGCGATATACTCGTAAATTGTAAATCCACATAGGGCAATCCGCGGGAAATTGCTGGTTTTGTGTTTTTGCCATAACAAAAAGTATCATCGAAGTGCGCAACAAACAAACAATGGCGGATCTGGTGGCAAGTGATAAAAAGAGTTGTTTGTGCTGCCGCCGTGTGAATAATGGCTATTATTGGCTACAAATGGCTGTGCGTTGATGGTGGGGTGACATTATTTCGTAGTCTCAGCTCATACCCACTGCCACCAAAACCAAATACCAAACCAACAGACAAAATTACTTGGGATAAAGTGTATTGTTGCCTAAAAATATCCTAGGTCGTTTCAGAACTAAGTACATTTTGTGTAGATATCCTGCTCCAATTGGAAACAACAATTACAGAACATTTAGCATTCCTTCAGGAATAACAAGTTAGATTGTTTTGTTCAAATAATATTTTACTAACTAATGCCCGCGGGTGCGTTCGCAAAGATTACAATGTCGGGCCCTAATTAAAAGTGCCTTAAACTTTTTCCTTGCGGTGACGGAGTGAGGATAAAATTGTCACCACCCCATTTCACACCCAAGGGAAATGAAAAGGTAGGCAATGGAAGAAAAACTTGAAATAAAATTTGGGCCAACCAATCTGGCCCTCGTGACGAAAATTTAAAATTTCTTTTTCTGTGGCCAGTTTCCCAATCTCGCTTGGGATTGACACCAGTCTATGTTGATTTGGTAAATGACTATTGACGTGACCCATAACCACTTCATGTTGGCACATCGGAGCTCTTTTGACAAGTCAATATACATTTATTTATTTATTAACACACGCCAACAACATACATATTATGACATTACAATTACATTAATTAATATGTTTATGACTGATATGCATAGGGACCAAGGTTAGTTCTAACATGAGGGATATGAAAAGGTTTTTTAATTGAATGCCGAGGAGGACGATGAGGTACAGAAAAAGAAATGCTGTTGAGAATTTCGCTACAATTATTAATGTTGTGCAATATTTTATATAGAAAGATTAGATCGTGCAATTTTCTACGGTTAGACAATGTTTGTAAAATAAAATATAATACCCGTTGATCATACCCACATCGGTGACTGATATTTTGAGAAATTATTTTATGATTTACCACCGTTTATTGCTCACTGAAATTAAACACTTTTTAACGGATTGATCGCGTGTATATTACATTATTTAAATCCCGACGTTTCGAATGCTTTGCAGCAGTCGTGGTCGCGGGAGAGGCTAGATGACAGTTGTCTTCTAAAGTACAAAGAAACAGTTAAATCTACCGCCTATAATTTTGTTTTATTCATAACGTTCCCTGTGCATGCAGAAAGGTCTTGAAGATGAGTGTTGAGCTTGAGATTTGATCAATTTAATAACTGGATCCCAACCATCCCCTCTATTGAAATTTGGATGTTCTTTTTATCTCAAAAGCCTCGCGGATCATTCTTGGGATGTAATGATTTTCCTTGGCAAGGATTTGAGGTCTATCACAGTGAATGTTGTGGTTGGTCTCTTTTTTAGGTGTCTTTGTGTGAGCCTGACAACTCCGGCGGCATCAATTCCAGCACCAATACTTATTACAACGTTTACGATAACGAATGATATAGTGATACAGTATATAGTATGACAATAGACAGACAAATATAATATAATCTCTACGTTTTTATAATAGAAGTTACGCGACAGTCGCTGCATGTTCTTCGGTCGTGAGAAAAGAGAGAGAAGAAAATGGCAGAGGCCACAATATGATGGACACCCATCCAACATCCAGCAAAGCCAGACGTTGCTTAAACTACAGCTTAACTACCTACCCTGTAATAGGTTAAGTAAAATGGTATATTAAGATATTACAAACAGACACAAGAATTTTATTTAGTGGTAAGAGTATGTAAAACTTTCTACATTATTGAGAAACAACAGTATTCGGTTTTAGTTATTGGGAAGTTGTACTTTGTTTATCGAGTGTCGATACTGTGATACACTTCCAATAAAGTAGTAACAAAAATATGTAAATCTTTACCCGCCTGTAACAAATCCCAGATTGATTGAGTCATCAGTATCTTCATCATCAACCCATAAATGACCCACTACTGGGTCGGGATTCGTGAAGGGAAAATAGCCTACTATGCCACGCTGGCAAGACGGGTTAGCAAAGTTGGTATCAAGTTCTGGATCTGGTTCAAGGATCTGCCGCGTGGTTTCATTTAGTCGCCGCTTACGACACCCACAGGAGTGTTTAATAAAATAAATGTATAAATATCCTTGGACATTTCACACAACGCCATCTCGTCTCAAGTTAAGCAACTTAATGCTTGTGTTATGGTAACGAGATGGATGATAAACTACTTATATACATTTTTTTTTGTAAATACATACATATTATAGATAGAAATGACACCCAGACTCCGAGCCAGTGCCTCTGGTTTAGACAAAGACACTGGCCCGACCCCGGAATCGAACCCGGGACCCGTTGATCCAAAGGCGGCACATATGACCACTAGACCTACTTCTTAAAAAGATACTGTGTGCATAATTTCAGGCAAAAATATGCAACATGTAACCAATGCAATACTTCAAACAAATAGTCAAAAAATAAAAAAGGTATAATACAAAAATTTAGAAATAAATAAATAATAATAAATCATTTAGTCTTTACCACCGGTTCACAATGCCATTCCACAGAGAAGAGTCGGCAAGAAACTTCGTGGATGATCTTTTAAATAAAAGGGTTTCAATTATGGTGGTTACCCATCCGACACCTAGCAGGGCTAGACGTTACTTAGCCCGCAGATTGATTGCGTTCCAAAGTCAAAATATTGCCGATGTTCTAATTATAATCTTTGAAGCTCCCACTTGCGTTTTATATTCTTATTTAAGGTTTCTGAAGCAGTAAGTTCAGTCAACCAGGAAATACGGACGTAAATATCTGTCAGTCTCCATTCCATCTGAGTTTACAGCACGCGGCTCCTTCGCGAAATTCTGCAGCTTTATGTCAGTCGTAAACGCGGAGGCTATTTCAATTGTCCGTTATCACTAAAATACAGAACATTATTCCGTGAAGTGGCGGTTTGAGAATACGTAATGTCACCACCCTATTCTATCCTGAGGGTCTTGTTAGAATGACAGCCGGGCAGCTACTTTTCACTTGCTACGATCCTAGCACACTTGTTTCGCTTCGACCACTTTCATTAATCCCTTCATACATGCTCTTCGGTTTAGGGTACTCTTGACCTGGCCTTTTTTCAAGACGTCTTTGATTTGATCTTGAAACGTCCACCTAGGTCCCCCCCTTCCAACACTTTCATTCACACTCGCCTTATACACTTTTTTCGTCAATCGTTCTTCATTCATTCTCTCGACATGTCCAAACCATCTCAGCATACCTTTCTCAATTTTTGTCACTACATCTTCTTATTACACACAAATATTGGACATCATGAAACTCAAACTCAAAAGGAACTTTATTTACGAAGGTTTCATCACAAAACTCTTATAAATCGTCATATTTATAAACACCATTATCATCTTACGGCCCCTGTCCCACACTAGTCGGTAGTCTGAACACACACCTATCAGTCGCCATACCTACATTCACACCTTTCACACACAACTCCTCACTCCTACACATCCAACATCTAGCAAATCCAGACGTTACTTAACCTGCAGATCAATTTATTTCTCACTAGTGGCCCGCCCCGGCTTCGCCCGTGCAAAGCGGGGTGAGTTATACATATAAACCTTCCCCTTCAATCACTCTATCTATTAAAAAAAACCGCTTCAAAATCCGTTGCGTGGTTTTAAAGATTTATGCATACATAGGGACGGACAGAAGAATGCGACTTTGTTTTATACTATGTAGTGATAATACGCTAGGCCACCTCCTAATACGTGCTGATAATCTCCTCTTTTTCGTCGCGGGTCAAAAACTTCTACTATTGTCGCCTGTCGTATCGGATATTGTAAAAATAATTGCGATGCAGATGCATCAGATTTACTGCCGTATCGGAAGATGGGCCATTTAGTGATGAGAAGGTACCAGGCACCCATAAAGAATAGGAGCACTTTATGCTCTGATTGAGGTCAGAGAATCCTCATAGAAATGTTACCACCCATATAGTTATAAGTACGTGAGCGAATCCAAATAGCATCCTGAGAATGCAGTAAGAGCTGACAACAAAAATATTCTGCAACACCACTGGAGTCATCGCCGACCCAGTGAAAGTAAGACAGCAGAGAGAAAAGTCAGTTCCTTCAATACCATGATACCCCTGGCAAGCAGGAGCACTCTATCATCCGAGGGTGGTGTTGTTTTGCTGCCTTATTGTGTAGTGTTTGTGGACATTTCCTTTTTTTCGGCAATGTCATTACATGTCCGAAAAAAAAGGAAATTAAGTGTGCGAGTGAGAGAGGGAGAGAGTGAGAGAAATATTCTATTGACCCACTTAAAACGGCGTACATACAGCAAAGTACAACCCAATTTTATCATAAGTACA
This sequence comes from Clostera curtula, assembly GCA_905475355.2. NCBI lineage: Eukaryota > Metazoa > Arthropoda > Insecta > Lepidoptera > Notodontidae > Clostera > Clostera curtula. The sequence goes on along the minus strand of FR997818.1, from coordinate 222,575 downwards.
TTTCGAGCGTTCTTTGTTCTTTTAATATCGCTCTTGAACTGGTTTCATGATCATTTAACTTCCACATCATAAGTCTTTTGTGGCCAATACAGTGTTGCCCAAGCATAGCAGTTAATATTTCCGGATTTTTATGAACCCAACTATAAGTGCCACGGGATAAGCGCATTTAATTTGTTGCCCTAATGACTTCACAGTGGTGTTCAAAGGTTGACAAATAAAACTTTAAATTTGGTACATAATTATTTCGGTATAATCGAGCTAGTGTTGGTAGGATTTATGTTACTGAATCAAAGATGGGTCCCTACAAAAGCCGACATAAGTAAATGTCAAGGCCGATAAACTAGCCGCAGGAGAAGGAAAACTTGATACGAAACCCTGTGCCCGTCTGGCAAGGGCAATCCCTCCATATAACTGGAGGAGGCCGACCCAACAGTGGGGCATATTAAGAGCTGAGTAGTAGGTAGAAATAGCGTTCATTCAATATATCAATAGGTTCAATTTCATGAACCAATAACCAATTTAATATTGACGAAAATTTTAATTTAGTTGTTATTTTATTACAGAAATAGATTTTGATTGCACTGAAAAACAAAAATAATATAATATTTTCAAGCTAACAGCTAGCTAAAAGCAATTATTAAGTGCCACTGTTAAATTTTAAAGTAAGATCCATCAAACAACAATGTATTTCCAAAGTGTTATGTGTTGTCATGGACGTATAAAAAAAGGCGGACGGAACTCTGGCCAAGACAAAAGTGAGACGCCAAAATGGCGGCAGCTCTGTATGTGTGAGTTAATTTTGGGGTTGCCAAGATACACAAAATTTTGCAATAAAAACATGGTTAAAATATTTAAAAAAAATTGTTCCAAATTGTTATGTTTAACTTTAACATCCTAAATGCTGACGATTTTTTTTATAATAATGTCTTTTACTTTGAGAGGTTCTTGAAATTTCCTCTAATTTCGAGATGAGTTGAAAACGATTTTAAATTAAAAGAAATGCTTTCATTACCAAAAACTTTTTGTGATAATATATCTATGTTGGCTAACTATAATTATAATTTATTGCGCACCTCTTGAGAAGCACTGGTAATATATGGTACAGTAACAGTTTATTCCTCTGCCACGTGTCTTGACTCAAACAAATATTAAAACAAAATAAAGCACTGGGGATTAAAATACTGTATGAATATTTTTACGATTCTACGACACGGTTGGCGCAGTGGTTGAGCGATCGACTGCTGCGCAGCATGTCGCGGGTTCGATCCCCGCACGGAAGAAATATTTGTACGACCTACATGTGTTTGTCCCGGGTATGGCTGTTTTTCTATCTATAATATGTATGTATTTACAAAAAAAAAATGTATTTAAGTAGTTTATCATCCATCTCGTTACCATAAAACAAGCATTAAGTTGCTTAGCTTGGGACGAGATGGCGTTGTGTGAAATGTCCAAGGATATTTATTATTATTATATACCGACACAATAGCTACAATGAACATTTAAATTTTGAAAAAAAAAAAAGCGGCATATTTTCATTTTTTTTTTTATTATCCATGTCTTGGTAGATTACTAATTTATCTTTTAAGGTACTGCATAAGTTACAACACGCCGGAGTCCTTTAGTTGTTTATAAGTCATCCGCATCAAAATGTATACTGCAAATGACACTGTATTTGTTTGGAATCCAATCGTTTTCACCATTACAATTTCTACTAAGTAATTTTAATTCAATCATTTCTCCATACTTAATTTTCCTTAGAAAATCTAGCAAAAGGAATATAAAATAAAATACCCAGTAGTAACCATTAAATAATTAACCATAATAATATATTGATTTTTATAATAAACGAAAAATTGCCCACATTTCGGTTAATTTGCACACGTGAATATTGGCAACACTGAACTTAAAATTAATTGTTTTGTTCTAGCAAATACAAATTGATTTTAATGTATATATAATCTGGAAATAAGTGATTGAATTATTCATTTACGTATGAAACGTGATTCCTCGATTGTTTTTCTTTCGGTCACTACGGTTTTTACACCATTTTACCACGCAAGACATGATTTATAGTTTTTATTTTTTCGCCGCATATTGCGTCTTTAAGCATCGATGTTCACGCGCGTAATGGCCGACTAATGTGTGAAAGTGTGCGTGCTGGCCTGTACATATAGCTGACCTGGCCGACTATGATGTCACAGTTTCTAGTTAGCGAGACTCCGTCCGACTTTTTTTATAAGTCCATGTGTGTTGTCAATCGTTTTAATCGTGCCGTCATAACTACAACTGTAGTTAAGTTTCTGAGTCATATAATTTAAGAGAGAGTTCTGAGATGTAAAGACGATATAATATATGGAGATTCTATGTATTCTAAATCGGGATATGTATTATATGTCCGGATTTAGATTACATAGAGTCGCCAACCCATTTCATCCTAAGGTCGTATTAGTCGACATAAGGAAATGACAAGGCCGCAAACCTAGCCGCAAGAGAAAGAAAATTTGATTGGAAACTGAGACTAGCCTTAAAAGTAATATACATGTTTACAGCTACAAGATACCGCACCCAATAATACTTACATGGTGTTGTGTTCCTGCGCGTAAGTAAAGTCACCAGAGCTCTATCAAGTTGAAGGATGCACTTTCCCTCAGCAGCGTCATGCTTTCACTTCCTACGAGGCTGGCCACACTTACCATCAGGCTAAGCATGGGCGCCTCCATAACTTTGGTATTCTAAATTCGTCACCATACAAGTACAATATAAGACATACATTTAGTACATGACAAACAGCCACCAGAGCCCCGTAGCCATAATAGAAAACGCCAAACCGTGCGTGACATAAAAATCATACGCGTCCCCTGAAAGCGGGTATATCCAGATATAACAGGTTTTATCCGGTGCGATCTTGAGAAATGCCGTGCGCGCTTCGAAGGAGACTACGGCATGTCGACGGCTAACGGCGCAATATGGCTGTCAGGTTAATAAATAACACTACACCATCATCATCTCATCATCGAGCCCATAAAAGACCCAAGATTGAGTCGGGTTCCCTCCAATTTTATTGAGAGAATAGTAAGTTATGGCTACACCTTATTGAGACATTGCAAACGTTGTTCAGCACATATTTAGCGCGAGAAATTGTTTTAAGTGCAAATAATACTACTACTTATGGATTTAGAATACGCAGTGTCAGCAACCCATGTAATCCCGAGGGTGTCGTAAGAAGTGACTAAGAGAACGCAACAGGCAGATCAGCTAGCCGCAAGAGAAGCAAAACTTGATACAATACCCAGTGCCAACTCGTCTCGCAATCGAGGCAGAATAGAATAGACTAATCTAACCACTAGACCTCGTTGGTCTAGTGGTTAGATGTGCCGCCTTTGGATCAACGGGTCCCGGGTTCGATTCCGGGGTCGGGCCAGTGTCTTTGTCTAAACCAGAGGCACTGGCTCGGAGTCTGGGTGTCATTTCTATCTTACTTCTTACTAATATTATAAACGTGAATGTTTGTAAGTATGGATGGATGGATGGATAGATGGATGGATGGATGGATGGATGGATGTTTGTTACTCTTTCACGTAAAAACTACTGAATGGATTTTAATGAAACTTTACAATAATATAGCTTATATATCAGAATAACACATAGGCTACAAGTTATAAAGATATTATGTGAATTACAACAATATAAACAAGTCGAATTCAAAATTTCTAATTGTCAAATTTTCGACCATATTAAACTATAGACAACATAACGTTTCGCTGTCAGTTGCGTTTTGTTAAAGTAGGTTTTATACGGACAATCCCTCGCTCATAGGAGAGGAGACCCCGTGACGGTTGGTGCCATGCCACGTGTACCGGGCATGGCATCACGGAGCTACCAAGCTCCAGAGGAGGGTGCTCCATAAAGGAGCCAAGGACAGATGGGGGCGAACAGTCGTTCCCCCCAGCGCACACTGCCCCCGTGGAGATACAGTCGGGACCCACGGGGCGGCGAGCGCGGGACGGTACACCCCGGGGATGTTTTAGTGGGTAGGCCCCCACTCTGGGGGAGACTCCCACACACCCCCCGTCGGCCATCCCCGTGGCTGACGGGGATAGTCCATAAAGGATTTTTACCCCGGGCACAAAAAAAAAAAAAAAAAAAAAAAAAAAAAAAAAAAAAAAAAAAAAAAAAGGTTTTATACGGACGGGATAAAAATCTCAGGTATCCTATGTCCAACTTTCTTTTTGTTTTAAATAAATATAATGCGGAACAAAGTTCGCCGGGTCAGCTAGTCTATAATAAGTATGTATTTACAAAAAAAAAAATGTATATAAGTAGTTTATCATCCATCTCGTTACCATAACACAAGCATTAAGTTGCTTAGCTTGGGACGAGATGGCGTTGTGTGAAATGTCCAAGGATATTTATTTATTTATTTATCCATGAATTTGGAGGAGGCCCGACTCATTCAATGCCCGAACCGATGACGATGACTACTATGACCACTATTTTTGTTGTAGGCAACCCTGACATACCAAGGGGCCGTTCAGATAGCAAGTGATCTCGCAGTGAATGTGGTCCTAAAGATTATACAAATGTATTTCTGAAGACTTCGCCAGGGGAAGTATTGACAAATGTCTTTGTCATAAATAATTCACTATGGTGACCGCTTAATCCGCTTTGACTAGCTTACGTTCGCGACTTCGCCTTCGCGAATCTTTTAGCTCTATCTTTAAGAATCAACATCAAAATCAAAAGTCATTTAACCAAATTGAAAATTATTAATTCACCGTGTACCACTAGTTTGGAATGCAGCTCTACAGGAAAGAGCCGCCAAGAAACTCTGTAGTTGCTCTTTTTAGATCGCCAATTTTAGGTAGGTACATGGCCGGGATAAGTCAGATTTGTTAGAGACACATCTAGTCAACAATAGTAACCTTTTAATGCCTGAGCCAACCGACTCTCAGTGTGACTTTTGTTGTCTATTTGTCTATTTCACCTTCTCGCCTTTCCCCCCAATGGCATTGGGGTCGGCTACCAGTGACCTGATTTGACTTATTACTGGGACACCACAATTTCATGAACCCACACTATCCTGAGGGTGTCGTAAGAGGCGACTAAAGGATTGTAAGACGCAGATCACCTAGCCATATGAGAAGGAAAACTTGATACAAACCCTGTGCCAACCCGTCTTGCCAGCGTGGCACAGTTGGCTAATTTCCCTCTATGAATTTGGAGGAGGCCCGACTCAATAGTGGGTCATTTATGGGCTGAAACGACGACTGGGACACCAAAGGATCGTTTGATGAGGCGAGAAAATAACTTTTATCCTTGTGTGTATTGACTGCCATAGGAGTTCAAATGACAAACATGACCAAAGTAACTTGCGGCCCGATTAGGCTTTGTGCGGCAAAATAGAACCACTAAATAAATCCTCAAAACACCACTACCAAGTAGTTAATATTCATAAAGAAAAGATCAGAAAGGAACACCGCAATCAAAACATCGAAAAGTATCTCTGAGGTGTCGTTAGGCGTGAGTGAGGGTTATGATTTTGACAAGGCGCGGCTTCAAATCCGAGGGCTTCCCCATCATTCCCTTTCTTTTAGGGGTCCGTATTAATTGTTGAGGTGGTTGAGAAGTTGAGAGATTATTAAAAAACAAAATGGGTATAAATAGTGTCTACAAATTCCGTGTTAGAATACATAGTGTCACCACCCCATTCCATCCTGAGTGTGTCGTAAGAGCCGACAAAAGGAAATGACAAGGCTGAAAACCTAGGTGCACAAGAAGGAAAACTTGATACGAAGCCTAGTGCCATCTCGTCTGGCCAGCGTGGCACAGTAGGCTAATTACCCTCCCTGTGTTGAGAGGAGGCCCGACTTAGTAGTGGGGCGTTTATGGGCTGAATAGTAGTAGATACTGTACACAAACTTTGATAAAATAAATACATTACCACGTGCAGCGCTGGTAAGCCTTTCGCACGTTGGGCCGATGAGCTGGTCGCCGGGGTCTGATGGAGCGCCCTTTGTGGAAACCCTCTATCCAGCGGTAGATGTCTTTTTAACCGAAATGATGATGTTAGATACAGGCCCTTCGCTCCGTCCCTGTGCCCTCTCTGGGCCGATTTTCCGTCTCAAGGGCCATCTAAGGAGACAAAGATTAATAACATCGCGGCGAGTAGCAGTGCGGGTGAAGCCATGTGTCATTCGGAGGGTTACCCGCGGTGATTTAAAGAGGGTTATGAATCCCGTGTTATTGATATTAATGTGGCGTGCAGTTTTATAGTGATTTAGTGCGCTATGTGAGGATTCAAATGTTATTTCAAAGTCAACTTGGTCAGTGGAACGACAGTTAAGGAAATGGTCTTAAGGTGTGATTCCCAACTCGGCAACAAGCAGCAGTGCTGTATCCGCAGTGCTGCCACTAAGGTGCATTGTCGCTCTGGTCGTGGTCAACATGAACGTAGAGGTACTGTGGCGACACTGATGCGGAGCAGTGCTGCCGCGACATTGCTGCTTAGCTCGGAATGTAATCTTATTTAAGCTTATAGAGATTGTATGGGGAACAGTAGTGCCGTGACAGCACTGCTGCGGCAGCACTGCCGCGTGCAGCGTAGTTCGGGATCATACCTTTAGTAGTTTGGTTTGGGTATGGGGTGCATGTATGAATATTTAAATTGGTGTAAAATACCGATCTATTTTAATTTTAATTGACTGCCTCGTTGGTCTAGTGGTTAGATGTGCCGCCTTTGGATCAACGGGTCCCGGGTTCGATTCCGGGGTCGGGCAAGTGTCTTTGTCTAAGCCAGAGGCTCTGGCTCGGAGTCTGGGTGTCATTTCTATCTATAATATGTATGTATTTACAAAAAAACAAAAAATGTATATAAGTAGTTTATCATCCATCTCGTTACCATACCACAAGCATTAAGTTTTGTTTTGAATGAACTATTGTTTTGATTGAAGCATTGTAGAATGGAATCTCAAAGTAGTCAAATGTTCCCGGTTCGATTCTAGGGTTGGGCAAATATTATTGTTTCTTGCCAGCTTTTCGGGCAGCAAGTCTATGAAGGTGGTGGACACGGGGCTCCCCTGATCAAGGAGCGGCAGGCATACAAGGAACGGAGCACAAAGCTTGTTCCCCAAGTCGGAGAGCGCAGCCCCTGCTCTTGGGGAGTCGGGGAAGGCCCTGGGTTTAGTGGGCAGATTGGAGCGCAACTGTCACCTTCTCGCGCTTCGGAGTCCCACATAGCCTTATTAAACTAGCCCTTAACCGTTTACAGAAATAACGGTAAAACTGTGAGCTCAGACTAAATCACTATCACTACATAGTATAAAACAAAGTCGCTGTCGTCTGTCCGTCCCTATGTATGATTAAATCTTTAAAACTACGCAACGGATTTTGAAGCGGTTTTTTTTTAATAGATAGAGTGATTCAAGAGGAAGGTTTTTAAGTATAATACATGAATAATATTGTAGAGATACACTGATAAATTTAGAGGTCCATCATTGCACCCGTGCGAAGCAGGGACGGGTCGCTAGTATTTAATAAATTACTTAAAATATATTCCTTATCAAGTTCTCTTTGAAATTTGATACTTTTTAACGGATTTATCGCGTGTATATTACATTATTTAATTCCCGACGTTTCGTATGCTTTGCAGCACTCGTGGTCGCGGGAGAGACTAGATGACAGTTGTCTTCTAAAGTCCAAAGAAACGGGAAACAGTTAAAATCTACAGCCTATCATTTTGTTTTATTGATAACGTTCACTGTGCACACAGGGACCACGATGCCCGGGCAGTGTATTCAGTAAAACAACGATACTTGGTGATTTGTATAGAAGCTAATTCTACAAAGCATAAGAATAGTTAAAAATAAATAAAATCATCATCATCATCATCATCATCATCATCAGCCCACATTAGTCCACTGCTGGACATAGGCCTCCCCTAAAGAGCGCCATAGCGCCATTAAAATAAAATAATCATTAATAAATAAAATCATTAAGTTACAAATAAAGTTAATATTTTAATCATTTTGAAAATATTATTAGTTCAAATATTATATCTTCCAAAATAGAGCTACTGTACTAACTGCACTATGGCAATATAACGGGCCGTAGTGGCTGTGAATTAGGCGGACAAGTAGTAGATAAGCCGGTTCATTGTTTATCCGGACGTAAGACTGCGTTCCGGTTATACGCCTATCTATTTATCCGGGCTTTGTCAAAGATATTGAGGGCTCTAATGATATATTTTGAAACATATTACGGTTATAATATTGTATAACAAAAAGGTATATGCATAGCTAAAAAACATTACAGTACCGCTGGTGCAGGTATTTAAGGTGTATAAAGGATATATACATCTGGACAGGGTTTCCTTTCCAAAAACCTTAGTGGTGAAATGCAAAAAATGTTTCTTATGAACTTTCGACATTTACTTGCGTATTTTTAAATTTCCTCGTGTGGGTTTTTTTGTTTTAGCTATTGTGTACAGTTGTGGTTATTGTTAACCTCTTATTGCGTTACGTTGGAAGTTCTTTAAAGGTTTCAATGTTTATTATCATCGATTAAATACCAAACACAAAGTCGAGCTGCATGGCACTGAGGCGAGCGGAGCCCACCAGGGTTACTGACCATACCCCTTCATGCTTCCTCAGCATAAGCCGAGCCCCTCCCATTTTCATAGAGGGAAATTAGCCTGTTGGCACAACATTTGTATCAAGTTATTCTTCCCTTTACTCGCTGTTCCATTCCTTTTTTTTCCATCCTGCCAATGTATCGGAATCCTATGTTCAGCTCTTAAAAACTTTAGATTATATGCATTTGAATAAATCGTAGTCTAGGTTGTATTTTGACCTACTACTTAAACACAATTCAATAGAACATTGAAACGTAACAAAATTGTACTTAGTCTCAAAGCCATTCGTTAAACAGACTGTCTACCAATTAAGGCTGACAATTGCCTGCATTCAAACCGCCAAAGAAATGAAAAAATAAACGATTTCCTTCCCGCGCATTTCCTCTCTTCACCAGATGAAAAGAAATAATTAGTGGCCTTTTATATTTCCATAAATCTTTACTGACATTTTTATTCACAAAGTATGTTGGGACACGGAAGGGTTTTATCAAAAGGAGCTCTGGAAGTATAAAGACTTTAAACTCTTCAATGTCGCGGAAAGATAAACAATTCACTGGAAAAGTTTAATATTTTAATGCCCATTCATTTGGAGTCGTAATTTCATTTCACGCTTTTCATGATTCAATTACTTTGCAAGCATTTGCAAAGTAATACTACCGGGGGCAAAAGGGATTGTTACAAGTTTTGTACGTTTTAGTGTACCGATAATAATTAAGAAGAATTGCACAGTTGAAGTGAACTGGCCGTGGGTAGGCCACGTAGCCCAAAGAAGGCTGTTGGGGCAAAAGAGCCCGATAGTGGCGAAGTTAGGGAGAAATTCGACTGACTCGGCACAGCACACGCTCGAGTCATGCCCAGCCTGGGCTGAGCAGCGCCGAGAACTCGCTGCAGTCATTGGAATGGACCTGTCGCTGCCGGCCGTTGCGCGAGTGATGGTCGGCAGGGACAGGGCCTGGACCGCGGTCGCCGCCTTCTGCGAGGACGTCATTTCGCAGAAGGAGGCGGCATTTTTTCCCGCCAAACCAAAAAAAAAAGGGAGAATTTCGACTGCCTTATTGGTTGGGTCATAGGTTCAATTTAACCCAAAGGCACTTGCTCTGAGTCTGGGTGTTATTTGTGTTCGTGAATGTCATGTTTGTAAACTGCCACCGCAATACAGGCTATACTTAGAGCAGGGGTTTCGTTTAAAACATGTGTGGGTTAGCTGCAGTTTGTTCAGGATCGTAGTTTGTGGCTATCTATGGGGAGGCCTATATTCAGCATTGGATTTCTAGAAGGGACAGATAGATAAAAGATTTCCTCGCTTGTCGCCATTGTGGCTCAGAAGCACCAAATAATTGGAGGAAGCTTCAGTAGTGGGCCCTTCTCGGGGCACATGGTGATGTTATACTATTTGAAAGCTCCAGTCCAAACTGCTCGTCTGATGGTAAGCGCTTATCGTCGCCGACCCTGTAAAAATTGAAAACGTGGCGCTGGCTGTAGAGGGAAATGTCGGGCAATGAACCAGGCAGGGTCATCCGCTCATTTGTTGGGGCTCTACCTCTGTGACGAATGGATTATTTTTCGTTTGAATAAAATTGATTTATGGATCGTGGTCTTGGCGTGTGAAGGCGCAAATCGCCCGCACCGTCAAATATTGTCTGCAAATGATTGATCACCTCTATTGAAACATTCCATGTGGTTAAACACAGTACCACATACCTATTCTAGAATGAGGGTGTCGTACGGTTTATGTAACAAGTTAGGTAAAAACTCCCGTCGTAGCCGAAGGGAGATTGTATTTGTTCCGAGCCAAATCTCTATATCGCCCCACTATCAGATTAGAACTTAGTTTACTTAGTAAAGTGCCATGTCTGGGTTTTTTACAGGAAAATATATTGGCTCTTGTGACGATTTCTCTTTTGTTGATTAGTTTTAAAAACATACATTTTTTTAATATGGTACATGTTTCTGCGTGTTATTGCTTTCAGACTTATCTGGCAGACTTGTTTGTACCACCATCATTGTAACCCTTTTAATTAAAAGAGCAACCATGGAGTTTCTTGCCGGCTCTTCTCTGTGGAATGTTAATTATATTTTTTGACTATTTGAAAGCATTCGCAAGAATTTATTCTAATAAAAACCATTTTGATTTTGAAACCGATTTTAAAGAAACTTCAAATTGCTGAAACGAGTTATTTACTTTATTGAGTAAGTTTAGGGTTTCATTTTATTATATACTAGTGGCCCGCCCCGGCTTCGCCCGTGCAAAGCGGGAGTGGGTTATACATATAAACCTTCCCCTTCAATCACTCTATCTATTAAAAAAAACCGCTTGAAAATCCGTTGCGTAGTTTTGAAGATTTAAGCATTCATAAGGACGGACAGACGACAGCGACTTTGTTTTATACTATGTAGTGATACGCATTATATGTACGCTAATGTCTTTTTACTATTAAATTATTTAGATACGTAACTTGCTCTTGGACCGTCCGTCGTGGAGCCCTCGAATCGATACACAGTTGACCGTGATAGTATACAGTTGATGGTATACAGAAGTATACTGGCTGATAGATACAAAGGTAGATAGGAGTAAAAGTAAATCAGTCGCAAGTACCTACGCCAGTCACTCGGGATTCGGATTTCCATTTGAAAATGCTCCTATCATTCGAAAATCGCGTCACATCCAAGTCTAGTGCGTCTCGGCTATCGATCTCTTTGAAGGGATAACTCGTTATTTGGTGAATCGATGTGCGAAGGCGGTCCTTTTGATACATGCGCCTTCTGGGCTTCCAGTAGAATAGACGGTTATCTAACAGCTTAAGGCGACGGGTATCGGTAACCGGCTCCCGAACTTTCATCATCATCATTTCAGCCGAAAGACGTCCACTGCTGAACATAGGCCTCCCCAAGGATTTCCACAAAGGCCGGTCCTGGGCCGCCCGCATCCATCGTTTTCTGGCGACCTTAACCAGGTCATTTGTCGTTGTTTTTTCTGTATACAATAAGAAGTTCAGAGGTTTTAAAAACTAAGAAACACTGTCGGAGCTCTTGATTTTAAAAAAATACTCTTCACAGTGTTTAAGATACTTTTTATTACATGAAAAATACAACGTATAGATAGTATTATGGCAAGTCGTCCATATTGGAATGAAAGAAGCGCTGTAAGAAGTGTAGCACGCATTCTTAGCTGCCAGTTTATTACTGATTGCATTAACAACATCCTAGACATAGAAGTGCAGTCCAAGCAGGTTTGATTCCGGGTCGGGCAAATGGCAGAATGTTTGTGAACAGCCCCCGCGATACAGGGTGTATATTGTTGGCGGCTGGCCGCTAGTGCGTACGGGGGCTTAACGTTGTCACGCCTTTATAATGTTCTAAATATGTACTTCAAATTTCATAAATTTTGTTAAAGTTTTTGGTCACATCACTATCATCACTACATATTAAAAAATAAAGTTGCTGTCGTCTGTCCGTCCCTATATATTATGCTTAAATCCTTAAAACTACGCAACGGATTTTGAAGCGGTTTATTTAATAGATAGAGTTATTCAAGAGGAAGGTTTATGTGTATAATAAATAATAAATATCCTTGGACATTTCACACAACGCCATCTCGTCCCAAGCTAAGCAACTTAATGCTTGTGTTATGGTAACGGGATGGATGATAAACTACTTATATAAATTTTTTTTTGTAAATACATACATATTATACATAGAAATGACACCCAGACTCCGAGCCAGTGCCTCTGGTTTAGACATAGAAACTTGCCCGACCCCGGAATCGAACCCGGGACCCGTTAACCCAAAGGCGGCACATCTAACCACTAGACCAATAAAATAATGCATTATATTGTAGAGAAATACTAATACATTTAGAGGTTCATCATTACACTCGTGCGAAGCCCGGCCGGCTCGCTAGTTGATAATAAAGTCGTGTGGTCGTATCTTTAGTTAGCTGAACAGATACCGGCACCTTAATATCAAGACCAACTCGGCTATAAAAATACGATCCTATCTTGCAATGGAATGTCAAGATAAATTGTAAAGGGTTTATTTGTGAATCTACATAAACATTTAAAACAGGATTGAGTTAACTTTATAAATAATGATATATCGAGAAGAGCTTTAGGTAAGGTTTCAGTTGAACTGCTGAGCAGAGGACATTTTGATGGATTTCTCTCTCGAGGCTCAGATTACTGTAAATTTCATCGCCCCAAAATCGTCGCCTGCTCCACTTTCATTCGTCAAACGTCCATGTGGACATGGTTAGAGAACACATGATGCCTTCAACCTATTCCATCCCGAGGGTATCAATGTAATAAAAATGCACTTTATTCGGTTCCGCAGATTCGGTCGGCCTATGCGAACATGCTCGACCAGCGTAGCGTAGTAAGCTAATTGCTTTCTATGAAATTGGAGAACATGTGTCTCAACAGTGGTATGAGGTTTTAGGCGCAAAGGGATGATCATCCATCCATACGAGATGATATGACTGGTAGGGGGCCGCGGCGCCTATCCGATAACTGTAGTCGGGGATTTCTTAACCGTGCGAATTGCTCTATTAACTTCGCTATCGCGGTTTCGGGCTTTTTGGTAATTCTCGCATTTGTAGGCAATATTTCTTGATTTTATTAGATCAGATTTTTCGGGTGAATTGTAACTATGTAGCATGCCTTATGTAGTTGATCTAGCTAGAGGTTAGATGTGCCGCCTTTGGATCATCGGGTCTTGGTTCGATTCCAGGGTCGGGCAAGTGTCTTTGTCTAAACCAGAGGCACTTGCTCGGAGTCTGAGTGTCATTTGTGTTCGTGAACTACACGTTTGTACTGCCCCCGCGATACAGGTTAATGCTACAACATAATCAACTCCACTTTTAACCGTTAAATTAGAGTTATTATTACACTTGCGTTCACGTTCGTTTGCCCGCCCATCCTAATAAATAGCTCTAACAGAGAACATTACTCGGTTCTGAACCCATTATCTGTATAAATGGCGTCGCGCCACGCCCTGAGCCCACGGAGCTCCCCAAAGATACTAGCATTTGTTACAAACTACTGATTTATAAAGGGAACGCCTTTCTCTACTTACAAACTCTTTGTTCACTCGATTTCACCTAAGGCCGGGCTTAGAATACTATAAAACGTCGCAAGAGGCAGATGTAGAAGTCTATACAAACTGAGGGCCAACCAGTATCGCCAGCGTGGTACGGTAGGCTAATTTCCCTCCTTGAACTAGGGGGAGACGCTGTCTATGCAGAAAAAAATGTATCAATGATCCTATTATTGTGGTCCTCTTGGAGTTTTTTACCAAATATCTTGTCCATTCGTCAAAGAAACCGGGTCGCCATAATTCACTGTAGCTTTCTTCGTAATGGGCTCTTCACACGGGCCGAGTGGCGTGCCAGGCTGAGGGAGAAAATCTCTGCATCCACATATGTACATGTGCAGAGGTTTATGCTGTTCTCTACGCAACAATTTTGGCACTGTGAATTCAATTGGATATAAATAAGGACAGACATTTGAATTTGGAATTAAATAAATAAATATCCTTGGACATTTCAAACATCGCCATCTCGTCCCAAGCTAAGCAACTTAATGCTTGTGTTATGGTAACGAGATGGATGATAAACTAATTATATTTTTTTTTTGTAAGTACATACTTATTATAGATCGAAATGACACCCAGACTCCGAGCCAGTGCCTCTGGTTTAGACAAAGTCTGTGGTCCACGTCATATTCTAATTTTCTCTAACAGATAAGAACAGATGTCCAATTTAATTTGATTTGATAATCGAAACGATTCCACAATACTTTAACTTATAAGACCATACTTTAACTACAACTTTAATGAATTTAGCGCTTTATCACCATGTCTGACCATGACGCGCGCTCGGCCGAAACAACCGTCCCATAATCTAACTTCTACATTGAAATAAGTTCAAGGGTATTAATTTCGGCCGTGATAGTTTCGAGGAGCTGAAAGACTTTCCAATGAAATGGGAACAGCTGTCACGAACCCTCAACTGTAAAGTATTAATTGCTAACCATTGCAGCTGATGCGGCCGATGAAAGCCTTAATTAGCCAACGTTATAGACCAGCTGCTGCCCGCAGCTTTACTCGCGTGGACGTAGATCGAGTATGGTTTTTTTTTAGAAAATTTCTAGTAAAGATGCGTGATTGATTAAACCATCAAACTGCGTTCATAAATAGTTGGCGTCGGTGTTAAAGTAAAGATTTTGAATCATTTATTAAGTTGTGCAAATACATTTTTAAAATCTTTCATACTAACAGAAAGAAGGCGAAACATTTTATTAAAAGACTAAAGCAGGTTTTTAACTAAAATAAAATAACTAATTACTTTTTGCCTAAGAATCCATTGATTCAAGCGTCCTCCATTTATATTTTGTCCTTCGCCATATATATTTGGTCTACTAAGTTCTTAGTCACCTTCAAACACTCAAAGGAAACAACGGTTTGTTGACTCCAAGTATACTAAATCCGTGTCCTTGCTGCGTTTTATATTCATCTAGAAAAATAATCTGATAGAAACGTGGTTTGGTGCTTACCCTTTTTGATTGCCCCTCGGTACACCAGATGGCGGTTGGCTCGGCTCCAAAGGCGGACTTTATTAAATCCAGCTTTCATAGCGTGTTCACGAACGCGTTGCAAGCTGGCACGATGCATCCTCAAACTTATATGATTTAAAGGTTAAGTACACTAGGTAATAATCTAAGACCACTTTTACTAACCCATCTGGCCAGCGTAGCAGAGTAGGCTAACTTGGAAACAGAGTGTCACCATCCCATTTCAATCATAAGCGTGTCGCAAGAGTCTACTAAGGAAAATGGCAAGGCTGAAAACCTAGCCACAAAAGAAAGAAAACTTTATACGGAACCACGTGCCAACCCGTCTGGCCGGCGTGATTTCCCTCATTTAGTAATGATAAATAAATATCCTTGGACATTTCACACAACGCCATCTCGTCCCAAGCTAAGCAACTTAATGCTTGTGTTATGGTAACGAGATGGATGATAAACTACTTATACACATTTTTTTCTTGTAAATACATACATATTATAGATAGAAATGACACCCAGACTCCGAGCCAGTGCCTCTGGTTTAGACAAAGACACTTGCCCGACCCCGGAATCGAACCCGGGACCCGTTGATCCAAAGGCGGCACATCTAACCACTAGACCGACGATTTTCTGATATTGTTACCAAATTTCCCCTCGTAGTGCAGCTAGATTTTCCACCTAAGAGTTCCCATTGTCATCGTATACACCCTCAGAACGGAACAGGTCGGCGACAATCTTCATAATTTCGGTTTTTGGCACCCTTAGGATGAAATGGTATGGTGATATTATATATTCTAAATCCGTCACCACACGGAATCAATAAGTATCTCAACAAATTGTTGACTTTTAAACAAGAAACATCTAAAATTAAGCATTCGCCATTTAGGCAATTAAATAAAAAAAATGATGCGTTGAATGTGTTGTTGTAATACACAAAATCGGCGTACCCGTAAAACCATACCCACAGGAATTGAAGCCAGGAATCCGCTATTAATGTTCACTCTCTATGCAACAGGACCCCGCCACAATGGACGTCGGGCCTTTGTAAGGGAGCCCTTTGAAAAACTACCCGGGTGAATCAAAAAGTTCTTAGAAGTGCATATATATGAAACCTTTTTGGATCAAGTTCGATATTCAAATTAAAGAGTGTCTATCACACTATATTTATGCAGACTGTCACTTGTTTTTGTCAGTTCGTTCGCATGTAATAATTTTTTTTGTGCAACGAGTTGCTAAAAAGTCAAAATTATGGATAAAAGTGAGTTACGTGCGGTGATAAAATATCTCAGTTTGAAAAAAATGTCTACGAAGGAAATTTTTTTGGACATTCAGCAGACATTAGGGGGTGATGCTGTACCCTATTCTACGGTTGCGTACTGGGTGGCTGAATTTAAAAGAGGTAGATCAAGCTGTAAAGATGACCCGCGTTCTGGGCGGCCTTCAACCTCCGTTACAGAAGAAAATGTCAAAAAGGTTGAGAATCTGGTTTTGGAAGACAGAAGAATGACTATAAAACATATAGCTGAGATCCTAAAGATATCTTTTGGTAGCGTTCAATCCATTTTAATTGATTCACTGGGGTTCAAAAAAGTGTCTGCAAGATGGGTGCCACGAATGTTAACCGACGAAAACAAAAAGCGACGTTTGGAAATTTCCAAGCGTAATCTCGAAATGTTCCAGCGTGATTCGGATAATTTTTGCCGTCGTCTTGTCACCATGGATGAAACGTGGGTCCACCATTTTGATCCTGAAACTAAAAGACAAAGCATGTCTTGGAAACGACCATCCTCTCCATCCATTAAGAAATTTCGAGTTGCTCCTTCCGCTGGCAAAGTTATGGCCTCTGTGTTCTGGGATAGTGAAGGAATCCTTTTTATTGATTACATGCCAAAAGGCCAGACGATAACTAGACCCTATTATGCAAATTTAATCCCGAAAGTGCGTGAAGCGATTAAAGAAAAACGTCGTGGAAAACTGTCGTTGGGCGTGTTGTTCCTTCAAGATAACGCTCCTGCCCATCGATCGAAAGTTGCGCTCAACGCAATCCGCTGTGCTGGCTTCAATCTCCTTGACCACCCACCATATTCTCCGGACTTAGCCCCAAGTGATTTTCACTTATTTCCAAAATTAAAAGAGGAAATTCGTGGAACAAAATTTCACGATAATGACGCGGTTATAGCTGCCGTAGAGGACTTTTTCGAGAGTCAAGAAAATATATTTTTTTCACAAGGAATAAGGAAGTTAGAAACGCGTTATTCTAAATGCATTGCATTGGAGGGAGATTATGTAGAAAAATAAAATATTATTATTTAAATCTTTGCATTTTTTAATATTGATTCCAAGAATTTTTTGATTCACCCTCGTACTACGACGGCTACGGCGTATCGCCGTCAGTACGCTAGTCGCTACGCGGTTAAACGACATGTTGCGTGCTACTACTGACGTATTCGACGATTATTTGTACAAGACGCTTTTCACGCTTGAACTAGAACTGTTTTTGATTCATGAAGTGTTAATGTTTAATATTACACGTTAACGCTTTTGTATGCCTTTTCTGTTTAGTTATCTATTCTTTTTCGCATGCACTGTTGTACAAAGGCTGACTTAATGTTTGAGACATTTGCTATAAATTAGTATTTTTTTATAAGGTTTAAAAAATTAATGCAGACAGAGTATACATTTTAGAATACTTGTATAAAATTAAACAGTCTTTGATTAACTTACCAGATTTCAAACAAAGGCACCAGTTAATAAGTGAGCCGTTCCCCGATTATCTTTTCGTTTTTATTAAGTTTATTTTTTTTTAACCTAATTATTATAGAACATATCAGCTCTTTTTTGTCGTAGGTGGTCGATTTCCTACTTTCAAAGCAGCACTCCACAACATAATATATATTGCATTTCTACTAAATTAAATATGTACGTGATTGAGGAAAATTAGAATAAGGCTTTCAATTTCACCTTACTGTCTGCACTACAAATTTTCATCATTTTTATAAAAAGGTATCTTCACAAAAACCAAAAAAAAAAATACTAAATACATTTTAAGTTCAATCATACGGTTCATCTGATAGTACATGTAGCACTGAACTTGTTTTTATTTTGAACACCGGTAGCACCTTGTAAAATGCTGCCACACCACCCAAGTACGCGCCAGAGGATCATGTTATATGGCAGCGATGTAAGACTCTTCCTCAGTTGGGCAAGTTTGAATATTTTGTAAACGAGCTTCTCGGCATACCAGTACTTTTTTACTATACATACCTCGGTGAAAGGATCCCTTTTGGAACCTACGGAATTATGTACACTAACGGTAATAGCTAAAAGACAGTTTCGTTGGTTTATTTACTCATTTTCTGAATTTGACCACAGACTAACAATAAACCTCCTCCTCCTTGCGTCGTGTGTCCTCAGTGCTGAGGGTCGTGACCTCTATGGAGTATTTTACTGTGGACAATTTCACGCCATGACGCTCTGTCTTCTGCAACGTGAATTACGTCACATACAGTGGTGTCAAGTTCGGCGCGTATTTGGTCCGACCATCGCATGGGGGAACGGCCCCTCGGTCTTTTGCCTTCCACCTTTCCGGTCAGCGGCAGTTTTTCAATGCTGTTGCTGCTCTTGCACGCTATGTGGCCAAAGAAGTCGAACACTTTACGGAGACATGTGGTGTGGAGTCTGGTCTTGATTTTCAGCGCAACTAGTATAGATTCATTGGTCCGATGTTCTGTCCAATGAATTGTAAGCATTTTTGTCCAGCACCACATCTCGAAAGCATCTATGCGTGTTCTGTCGGCTTTCTTCATTGTCCATGTTTCTGAGCCATACAGGAAAATTGAGAAGACCAGGGTGGATACTAGTCGTATTCTGGTCCTCTGTGATATATTTCTGTCGGCCCAGATCCGATCGAGTTGGGACATTGCGTTCTTTGCCATGCCAATGCGTCTCCGTATGTCTGGTTAACAAAATCCGTTGTTGGTAATTGTGGAGCCCAAGTAAGTAACAATAAACAAAATAGATTATATGTGTGTGTGTGTCTGTGTGAAACACATGGTAGAGCGAAAAGTTTTTTTTTTCTTTATTAATTGTATTTTAATGCATAGGTAATTATTAAAAAAATATTAGTATTCTGCACTACTTCTGTCACACACGGTGGACCGACGACCTGGATAAGGTCACCGGAAAGCAGTGGATGCGGGCGGCCCAGGACCGGTCTTACCTATGTCCAGCAGTGGACGTCTTTTGGCTGAAATTATGATGATGATGACTCCTTCTCTAAACTACAAGCGTGGGAAATTTCATACGTCTCCTTCATACTAAAAAGCGGTACCAAGTTTTTGCTTCACGTATTAATATACAGATTTCTTTACTTTTTTAAAACATAAGAACAAGGCAAACTTGTCTTTTTATTTTTTGAAATGAGATCAGACACTGTAAGTAGCTAATAGCATGAATCTCGACGCAGCTTAGCACGAGGGTGCTCACACTGAGGCGGCGAGACGTTTGATGCCGGCTAGGGATGGAACAAGTTACAGATATTTTATCGTAAAAAATCAAAAACGTTATTATTCAGACTATATAACCATGTTTTAAACGAGAATATGCTAATATTAAAATAGATTAAATAATAATATATTTGTAGAGAAGTTGATCGCGCATATTGTTCGAGATAATTATAATTAAAAGGCAAATTCAAATTTTATTTTTACACGTTGCTCTCTGGCGAACGGCGAACGGCTCTTGTTTCATTTGCGCACCTTTTCAAATTATATTTATTTGCAATGATGGGAAACTTTGTTTTGCGGTAACCATTTGAGCCCATAAATGACCCACTACGGAGTCGGGCCGGAGTCAATTTCCTTTTTTTGCGACTAGGTTTTCTGCCTCTAGGGTTCCTTAATTGCCTCTTACGACTGTCTCAGGATAGTGAGGATTGGTGACATGTGTGCATCTTAGCAATGCCCCATCCCTATTCGCAGGTAGTGGGTCGTCTCCCAGGAGGCTCGCCCCGGGCGCGGCACTAACTTATTCATTCTGCGCTAACTGTCGGCGAGACCGGAGAAAAATCTTAAATACTGTTAGTAAAGTATGACTGAACCACGGCGCTGATGTTGATGAAAATGTCGACTGCCTCGTTGGTCTAGTGGTCAGATGTGCCGCCTTTGGATCAACGGGTCCCGGGTTCGATTCCGGGGTCGGGCCAGTGTCTTTGTCTAAACCAGAGGCACTGGCTCGGAGTCTGGGTGTCATTTCTATCTATAATATGTATGTATTTACAAAAAAAAAATGTATATATGTAGTTTACCATCCATCTCGTTACCATAACACAAGCATTAAGTTGCTTAGCTGGGGACGAGATGGCGTTGTGTGAAATGTCCAAGGATATTTATTATTATTATTTATTTATTTAATGTTGCTGGAGAAATGTGGGAAGACAGGTAAGGTGAACTGATGCCTTGGCGAATATTACGAGGAATAACTGATTGCAAAAAATCCAGCCTAGTACGACTCTCTGTGTGAACTAGAGACACGTGCTTAAAGATTAGGCGTCATTTGTGTTCGTGAATTACATACGTATTTAAACTTTCGCGATTTTCAAACATTTTGATAAATACTACAAGGTTTCTCGCGTAACTCGATACACGCAAACGATAATTACATGTTTGTAAACGGATACAACTTTTTGGACCATCTTTTGGCAGCAACAGGCTCAAACAGAAGTAGAAGAACCACAAGAGTTACCTCGCGTCAGTTAGCTTTAATTAGGGTTAACTATACTACCGAAGACATCCCTAGTTCCACTCCTCCTCAGAAGAAGTTACTCAGTATGTTTGTCTGTTCCGTATTTTCGCCTAAACTGTTCGCACGTCCAAACGTGGTACTAGGAGACGACAGATTATTTTTGCGGACTGTGAGTGACGCAATCGATCTGACAACTGGTCTAACCAAATAACTACCGGTTGTTCCACTAGATCGGTCACGGCTTTATCCCGTCAGCCGAATCAAGTAAGACTGGTGCCGAACTCAATAAAATTCGGAGAGGCGAGGTAAAATTTCTTCTCCTGCTGCTAGCTCTTCAGCCCCATCGGCGCCTCTTACAACACTCCCAGTATAAAATGGATTGCTGAACCTGCATTCCAAATCCGTCACCGTATGGTATAGAATTAAAGAGGCGCTTATAAAGTGGATCGCACAAATGCCGTGTAATTCTTTCATCCCCCAATCTAAACGCCGTCGGAATCCCTAATTACGTTCTACCAAACCACACCACGGCCGCAGTGCGCCTCACAGAAAAAATATTAACAGTAACATCAGTACTGTAACAACTTCGCGGTACAATAGCTTCGCGCTGATTGGGGCCTCGTTCAAAGTCGCCATGATGTTAACCATTTTGATAAATAAAAACATTTGCTAGTGCTAATCAACAAATACAAAACAGATTCAAGTGAACTTATTGTAAAAATTCACACAGAATGTACGAGTGTCCCACATTCAAAGACAAAACTATTGAGCACAGGTTGGCTGATGTAAAACAATACATATAATAATGTTCTAATTTTTGAAGGTCAGATCATCAGGTGTCCGAATGTCGGCTCGGTCCATGCGGGCACTGCCTTGAACGACACAATAGTCTTCTCCATCCAGAGCTCGTTGCCTAATTTATTTATTTATTTGGATTCCCAACAGAAAGTGTACAAGTATTACAATAAGAATTTAAATTTAAGGACCAGAACTAGTACCTTCCCAATTACAGGGAACCACAACATTCATTTATATCATTTGAAACAAGAATATTAATTAAATTAAATTAAACAGTAAAAAGAAAGAGACTTATAATTAAAATTACAAAATTTAATATGGATCAGACACTATCAAGCGCCACGGCATCCAGAAGTAATGATTTGAACTCTTCAAGGCTACTACGAAATATATCAACATGCCTTGAAACGTTGCATATCCTATTATATTGTTGAGACATTCTTGCAATAGGGCCAATGTTTACCCAAGTTGGTGCGACATCGGGGAACTGTTAGGAGTGATACAGGGTGGCGTGTTAGTCTACTTGGTACGTTGAATGATATTTCGCTCAGCAAGTCAGGGCAGTCAATATAGTTATTTAAAATTGTATATAGGTATAGATGGTACGGCGAGATTCCAGTGACGACAGCCACCTAATTCCGCTTAGTTATCAGAGAAATGTCTGAGGCCTGGCAGATGTGAAACAGGAATCAGATAAGGCATAATGAAAAGATAAAGTGTAATGATGTCTTAGGTTTTCACGATCTTTACACATTGCAGGCTTCACGGTTATGATCGTTTTATTTTATTCCCAACGTTTCAGACACTTTGCAGTGTCCGTGGTCGCGGGACGACTCGTCTGAAACGTTGGGAATAAAATAAAATAAAACGATCATAACCGTGAAGCCATCATTTCCTGCAAGATAAAGTGTTACAAATTTGTTCGATAAAATAATGACTGTTGATTACATTATATTTCATTTTTATCACTACATAGTATAAAACAAAGTCGCTGTCGTCTGTCCGTCCCTATGTATGCTTTAATCTTTAATCCTTTATCTTTATTTTTTTTTTTTTTTTTTTTTTTTTTTTTTATGTAAGAGCAGGCAGATGACTGCATTCCGCCTGATGTTAAGTGGAAATGCCGTCCAGAAGTGGGGATACCTAGTGCTAGACTGTAAGTATAGCATTAGCCATCCCCACCCTGCCGGCCCGCAAGATGCCTCTTCACGCTTCGTTTGAAAGACCCCATATTGTAGGTAGGTGGAAATACGTGCGCAGGGAGGGAGTTCCATGCTTTTAGGGTGCGACAAAGGAACGAGTTGCTAAATTTCTTCGTTCGCGATGGAATGGCGGCTACGGTGTAACGGTGGCACTGAAGGCCCGCACGCGTATTACGGCAAAGGAAAGGGGAGGGAGGGATAAGGGAGAAAAGCTCTTCTGAGCACTCCCCGTGGTACAGTCGGTAGAATGCACTCAGAGCAGCAATATTACGACGGAGTTTTAAGGGCTCGAGATTCATGGTTACATTTTCATCACCTATAATGCGAATTGCTCGACGCTGCATCCGATCCAAAGCTTCAAGTAGATACTTAGCGGAGCCGTCCCAGAGGTGTGAGCAATACTCGGCGGAGGACCGCACCTGAGTTTTATACAACAGGTACAGCTGTTCAGCCGAGAAAAAGCGCCGCACCTTGTTCAGGACTCCGAGTTTACGTGAGGCTGTTTTGATCACAGCCTCGATGTAATTTTTAGGATTTAGGTCGCAGCAGATTTCCATACCAAGCAAGGTGATGTTACTCTGCAACGCAAGTGTCGTGCCCAGAAGAGACGGGAGAGGAAGAAATGGTGACTTTTTAGCGGAGAACGCGCATGTTTGAGTTTTTTTGCCATTGAACTCAACCAGGTTGTTAGATCCCCATTCTGTAATGTGGTTCAACGTCTGGTTAAGTTCAATCACCAAATTGACTCGTTTTTCGGCAGTCTCCACTGGCCCTGCCCCCGGATGTCCGAAGTATCCCGCATGAACTGTACTATCATCTGCATAGCAATGAATGTTACCTAATGGAAGCATGTCATTGATATGCAGAAGAAACAGGGTGGGGGATAGCACGGAACCCTGAGGTACACCAGCGTTAACTGGTAGGAGTTGCGATGAGCATCCATCCGAAACAACACGTATTCTACGCCCGTGGAGGAAGCTCGCAATCCACGTGCAGAGCTGAGCAGGCAGACCATATGCCGGAAGCTTGGAAAGAAGGCTTTTGTGCCAAACGCTATCAAAAGCCTTGGCGATATCAAGGCTGATTGCTAGCGTTTCGCCACGCTTGTCCATAGCCTCGCCCCAGAGATGTGTGATGTACGCTAGAAGATCACCTGTGGACCGATTCGGCCTGAAGCCATATTGGCGATCGTTTATTACGTGGTGATCTTCTAGGTAATGGATTAGTTGATTATTTATTATTTGTTCCATTGTTTTGCACATCACTGAGGTGATAGCTATTGGCCGGTAGTTGGCCGGGTCGGCGCGATCTCCCTTTTTGGGTATCGGCTGCACAATGGCTTCCTTCCAAGATTCCGGGACACTTCCCAAGCTAAGGGAAAGCCGAAAAAGACGCGTGAGCACAGGAGACAACTCAGCTGCGCACCTCCTTAGTACTATAGGCGGTACTCCGTCGGGCCCACTAGCTTTCCGTGTATCAAGTGACTGTAGTGCAGTGCGTACATCACGTTGCCTGATTTTTAGGTCAGGCATTGAAAAGCCACAGTGAGGAAGCGTTGGTGGCGATGCATTACAGTCATCGACTCGGGAGTTAGCCGCAAAGAGTTGCACCAGAAGATCGGCCTTCTCCTGAGGCTTGTGGGCCAGTAACCCGTCTGGACGCCTGAGAGGTGGTAGCGAAGGTTGGCAGAAATTGCTCTGCACGTTTTTGGCCAAACGCCAGAAGCTACGTGAACCTGTGGGGTGCGAAAGCAATTCCTGGCCAATCCGCGCAATGCGCTGGGCATCCGCCCTAATGTAGGCCTTTTTGCAGGACTTGGAAGCTTTATTGTAAGCTGCCTTCAGAGAGTCTATAGCAGGGTCGCCATTAGCACAACCTCTGATCCAAGCGCGATAGGCCAACCGTTTCGTGGAAACAGCATCAGCGCATTCGCGGTTGAACCAGAGGTTACGTCTATCCTTACTGATGATATCCGAGAACGGAATGTAGTATTCCATACCTAACTTGATCTCCTCAGTAAGGGCAGCGGTGCATAATGTCGGATCACTCTCTCTGAAGCAGCGTTGCTTCCAGGGGACAGAAGCGAAGTAGTCACGCATTCCATCCCAGTCTGCAGAGCCATAGTGCCAAATGCGACGAGTGCTTGCTACTGGTCGTGGAGGGCTGGCCCACGGGACTTTGGTGGATATTAGGCAGTGATCGGAAGAACCAAGGGGCGCCTGGACCTCGACCTGGTATTCTGCCGGGTGTGTTGTTAGTAGGAGGTCCAGCAAAGAAGGCGCATGACTGGCTATGTCCGGGATTCTGGTAGGCCTATCGACCAGCTGCGTCAGATCGTGCGTTATAACTACTCAACGGATTTTGAAGCGTTTTTTTAGTAGATAGAGTGATTCAAGATGAAGGTTTGTATGTATAAGACATGCATAATTGCACATGGTCGCTAGTTAAACATAAAATGCAAAATTTCAATCTTTTTTAAATTTATTAGAAATCGCGGCCACTCAATTATCAGTGACTAGTGACCATTTTGTCGACAGCAACAGGACCCATCTCACACACGTATGGACTATGTATAGTACATATATACCATCATAATTATAGCGTGGCGAAGCGTTTACCCTCGCTTAAAGATGTTTCACATCAAAAAGCACGTGGTTCTTTTGTAGGTCTCGAAATTCGCCTATTCATCAAATTATACTGTAGGGCCTAACCCCCACATCACGCACACCTACGACATAACGCGTATATAATACGACACACAATCGCGCACGGACAGTCGTCCGCCAGCGCTCTATTAAAGAGCATACCATTCAATTGCAGTTTGATTTAACACCGAACGCGCAATCCAATCCAAGTGGTACCAAACCCCACAATACTGTGAGTCTTCATATAACATTCATTATCTCTCATCACTTTGTACTTGAGAGATGTTCCTAATTTGAAATTGGGCAAAAAGATACGCCTAGACGGGGTAGATGCGGTAAAAAGAAGTTTGCAATAAACTTAAATTAGTATTTCATTATATTGTTCTCTATGATCAAGCTCTAGCGCGTTCAGTGCGTGTGGTGACCGAGTTAAAATACATAGTGTCACCATCCCATTCCATCCTGAGGGTGTCGTTAGAGGCGACAAAGGGAAATTACGAGGCCGAAAACATAGCCGCAAGAGAAGGAAAACTTGAAACGAAACCCTTTTTTTTTTTTTTTTTTTTTTTTTTTTTTTTTACGTCGGAGATCCTCATGGATACCCGGCCTTTGGGAAATGGCCGGGGTATGTGGGACTCCGGGGCGCGTATAGATGGTAAATTGCGCCCCGACCTACCCACTAAAACCGACGGCGATCCTTACCTGCCCAAGCCAGGGCCACGGGATTCACTCCCATTGCAGAGAGCATGCTCCGTGTCCCTGGGGGCCTCGGCCCGCCTCATAGTGTAGCCCCATGCTCCGAGGCAGGCCCCTCCGATTATGAGGGGGGGGCGGTATTGCTATCCCCCATTCCACCGCTGGGAGGCGCGCGCGAATCGCAGCGCGCCTTCCTCCCGGGGCCTGTTTTGCGCAGGCGACGGACTTTCCCAGGTCAATCGCCCGCAGGCCCACTTACGGCGGACGGAGGTCAGCCAGCGCCCTCCGACGCCTGTTGCGGCGCTGGCGGTTTGGGCGCTGGGAGGCCAACTCTCTGGCCCGTTCAGCCTCCTCCTTGGCTGTCATGACGACCTCACAGAATGAGGCCGTCTCCCTCCAAGCCCTCTCGCTCCGGACCATGGATCTAACGAGATCCGGCAGCGAGAGGCTCCCCACGACGCTGACAAGGTCGCGTCGCGGCCTGTCCCACGCACGGCACACCTCCAGGGTATGCTGCGCGGAGTCCTCAGCACCATCCGCGCAGTGGTGACACCCCGGGTTCTCCTCCCGGCCGATGCGGCACAGGTACTTTCCAAAACACCCGTGCCCGGACAAAACCTGCGTCAGCCGGAAGGAGAGTGCGCCATGCCTCCTCTCCAGCCATTCGTCCAATACGGGACGAATGGCTTCTACGATGGCATGCCCTGCACTAGGACTCGCCAGCCGTTCCATCCACTCCTGGCGGACTGTAGCACGCAGCTCGGTCCGTCGCTCCTCTACATCCCTAGGAAGGGGACGCCGTCCCTGCGCCACCTCTGCCGCTCGCCACTTGTACAGGGTGGCGATGAAACGAAACCCTGTGCCAACCCGTCTGGCCAACGTGGCACAGTCTCAAACTCAAAAAGGTAATTTAGGAGAAGTACTATGTAGTAGAAGTTATACATCTATGTAGCAGTTAAAAGCCTAAAGAAATCCTAAACAAACAGTCGCTTGCTTGTCGGACAAACTTACTCAGTAATAAAAGTTACCTAGATTCTTTAACCGTGTTTGAACAATTCATAACTTAAATTGGTTTTCTTTGTACAGACTAAAAATATAATCCCGAACGAATTATAAAAAAAGGTTATTTGGATTGAAAAATATTGAACCTTCATTTAATCGCCAAGGATCTTTTTCTAAATTTTATGGGGTTTTATGTATTTTTGCTAAAGTCACCAATACCTCTCTTTTTGGTGGACCGACCATGCGTTTACCCGTAGATAATTTATAGAAATTGGATCAGCAATCGCTTCTTCTAAGTACTACAGGTATCTAAATCAGAGTAGACTATCAGATATATGATCTGATATGACGATGAGATGTTTTTCAAAATTAATGTCAAAGGAACAGCGACAGTTCTCTCTAACCTTAAACTTTTACGAATATCTGTCAGAAGCTGAGAACGAGGGCGCGAACTCTAATCGATCAAAAGCTTCAATAAATTCCATATTGAAATTACACTATCAACCACAACAGAAATTTCGAGCCAGAAATATGAGTGAAATATGTGTACTAAATATTGATGAGTTACTCGAAATCCAAGTTGTTCCCATTGAATATGGATCGTAAATAAACCCTGCAAAGGGGTGGCTACTATCGGCTGTCACAGAAAATTTTGTTAATTTTCCAGTAAAACAACTCTGCAGTAACCATTAAATGGCGTGCCTGTGTGTGTTAACTACATTTGCATCTATGTGTGTTTTAATATAGTTTTTTTTTTTTCATTTCAGTCGAATAAAGACTATGGGTTGGGTTTAGGTCTCTTCCAATTAGCGGAGAAAATTGTCTACAATGCCACGCTGACGTTGGCACAGGTTTCTAAGTGGCCCCGTGGAGATACAGTCAGGACCCACGGGGTAGCAAGCGCGGGGCTGTACACCCCGGGGCCATTTAGTGGGTATACCTCCGTCACATGGGCGGAGGAGACTCCCAGCCCTCTCCCACACACCCCCGCCAGGCAGCCCCAGGCCGGCGGGGATAGTACATATAGGTTTTTACCCCTGGGTCGAAACAAAATGTATATGATTGGGCTGTCCTCTCATCACCTATGCGGTTACTATACAATAATTGATGGAATCTTTTGATTATTTGAACACTTGGAAATGTGTACGCTCTGATTTGTAATGCCACTATCCAGATAATACGAATACTGGTAAAATTTTAATCTGCAAACACAATACAATTACGATAAGAACCATAGTAAAACTGTCCCTGATTATTTCTAGCTGGTCAAAATATTATTATGTTTAAATGTGTTTTATCAATAATGCTGAGTTGATCTACTCCTTCTGCTTATGTCTCTACTATGCTGCAAGATAGCTCAGGCTTAACCTACCGAGCTGACAGATAGATTGATCACCAGAATAGTACATGAACGGTCGCCGGAGATAGATGGTTTCTAGGAAGTGGAGAACGTGCTGCCTGTCTGATGGTAAGTTAGTATTGCAGCTCACGGACTAATGATAAAAGTACTTACAGTTTTAAACCTTTAACCAAAAGAGTTGAAAACTCAAACTCAAAAGGAACTTTATTTACGAAGGTTTTATCACAAAACTCTTATAAATCGTCATATTTAAAATTACCATTATCATCTTACGACCCCTGTCCCACGCTAGGTGGTAGTCTCCATACACATCTATCAGTCGTCATATCTGCAGTCACACCCTTCATACACAATTCCTCATTCTTACAATCCATCCATCTCATTTGATCTCGCACAACCCTTGCGTCCACCCACATTCATGCTGAAATTACCACCGGTTCGGAATGCTGCTCTACAGAGAAGAGCCGGCAAGAAACTCTGTAGCTCTGTGCTTTTTTAAAATCATTAGTCTTGTTTACAAAAAGCACTAGACGGCATATTGAAAGCAAGTTCGCTAGTTGAGAGAAAAAAGCTACACTAACGCAATGAATGACGAATAGGCCTTGGATTGACGAAAGATTGACGTGTCTGTCTGCGTCATCATAGGTCATCATAGGTGAACTGTTTTTGTTATCTATGCTAGTTTGTATTATTTAACCCAATTTCGGCTCAATAATAATCAAAATACCTTCTCCAGAGGAATTTAGTTTAAATATTTATCATGTTTCCATATTTCAGTCGTTCGAATTTAACGATTGAAATTAAATGTCAATAAATCTCAACAAACCCGAGACTGTCGTATTAAAATTCTGTTAATTGGGACGCAATCCTTTTTGATTCTGCAAATCATCTAGTTAAAACACGACAGTCGACAACTGTCAAATATAAATTACAGGTTTTATCGATACAATAACAATTTAATTTCCATTTTGTTATGCAAGTGACGTATAGACACCGCTCCATTCCATCCGGAGACAACTAAGGCCAATACCAAAGCGGAAAAACTAGCCACTAGGAAATAAAAACTGACTCTACTCGTCTGGCAAACGTACCGTGGCACACCAAATATCTCTCCGTGTAATTAGAGGAGCCTCCTCTAATTCTTCTTCTTCTTCATTTTAGCCATAACATTTAAATGAAGAAGAAGAAGAATTAGAGGAGGCCCGACTCAGCAGTGGATCTTTTACAGACTGAAATGATGATGATGATACATCTGGTACTGGAAGAATTAACTATTTTAAACCAAATTACAGTTATATCTTTTACGGTACCTAAAGATACTCACAAACATAATAAGAACATTTTTAATACGTTACCCCCGAGATGATTCAAGAGAATAATAAAAATAAATCACATTTGTTCCCTTTGTATCTGTTTCTAAACATATTGTATTAAAAAGGTAATATTGTTGCGCGCAAGATTAATGGGGCGAGTGTGGCGAACCAACGGGAACACGGCGGGATATCTGCGGGAACCGGGCTTATATTAAAGGCCTGACTTAGTGCCAAAACGTGATGGCAACCAAACTATTACTATCCCTTTCGGATTCAACTATTCTGTAAGGGAGGACGCTATGGAGTTGTTTTTGAAATAAACACAACCCCAGCACTGGGTATAACATGCATACATATGACACCCAGGCTCGGAGCAAGTACCTCTGGTTTACGCAAAGACACTTGCCCGACCCCGGAATCGAACCAGGAACCCGTGACCCAAAGGCCAACAAGGCAACGAGTATGTTGGAACACTGTGAACACTTACTCTCACTATGCTACACAATACTTTATGGAATCACGATTGGGAAAAAAGCAACAGCGGAGTTTCTTGCCGGCTCTTCTCGGTAGACAAGCATTCCAGTCCGGTGGTTGTTTCATACTTCACGATATGAAAGAGTTTGTGAAATCAATAGGTACTCATACAATCTTGAGTTTGAGACTTGATACACTTTTGATTTTGATTTGTATTGTGTTTTGCACGCGAATGAATTCGTATCATGCTGCTAGCAACGGGATGGAACCGGTTGCCTTTGCATTGTTAGGACCATGCCTTCAGTTTTTGCAGGATTTTCTTTGAGAATAAACTTTATGCATACGGTTGTTCTTTAGCGTGGTCGGCAGTTAACTATATGTGAAGTGGTTACCCACTGGGGATTAGTCGCAAGAGGAACTTAGTCCTGGCATCCTTCTTGAATGCACTCTACGTTTAGCGCCCGGAGGGTGCATTAACAACAGCTACGTGGTGTAGTCTAGTTTTATTTTAGGCATGTTTTTGGTGTTGCGGTTCATTGGTGACACTTATTTTTTAATCTATTCTTTTTTTACTTTAAGCACAAATATAATAAGTAAAATGGCGGGCTATGTATTGAAACAATATGTGCACTACTTTAGAAATGCGCTCGTAAAATTCAGAAAATATATTTCTTGTAAATTATTTCTCAGCTAATTAACTATTTACATCAATTTGTAAGTAATGCTAACCTTATACCTATACTGAATGATATTACAATTATATAGTTGTTTCACATTTCATATTTTATTGGGGTCACGTGGGCGAAACTATGATGACGTCAGGAGCCGACCGCGTCGTCTCCGAGCTGGTTGGACGGCTCTCCGGGCTTTTCTCTGTAGAGGCAAAGACATCCAATTAATATTGTTCCGTCCTGAACTGTGCCGCAGCACACACGGCAACGGCAGATCCACACAGAGGGTCCTAAAGTTAAAAAAGTTAACCCAGGAGACTGGAAACCACGTTGGGGTGACCCAACGAGGTTTCCATTCCTTATCACTAGACACCAGACGAGCACCAAGTGCGATGACGGAATTAAACCAATAAGAAGGAATGTATGACTGGATGCTCCGGAACCGCGGACTTGTAACTAAAACCCTATAGCTATTCGAATGTCGAGTTTCTTTGACACCTTCTGAATGTTTATAGCAACGGACTGACCTGGGTCGGGTTGAACTTGCTTCATGAGCTCGATGACGATGTGAGCTGTACTGGATTCCATCGGTGGCGGGAGGGTCACCTGACTGCTGCCGCTCCTCCCTCGGGACCCTGCGAAGGTGGACGCATGAGTGGGGTATCTGACAAGGTTAGGTCCTCGTACTAACAAAAGACGACTCGTAGCGCACTACGTCAGCATACATTTAACGCAGTGGAATGGTATGAAATTTGATTCTGGATTGTAGGGAAATGGTGTACCATACACTTGCACAACTTTATATGGAAAGAAGTCTTGATGACGCTTTCGCGGCCACCCATACGGATATCTTACCAACAGAACTAGGCCCCCGCGCCGGCTCCGTAAGAAACAAGCTGTCTCTCGTCTGACATCCAAACTCCTTGACGTCACCCGCCAAAACCGACACATCGCTCCACTCTTTTTTCTTAGGGACCTTGTCTCGCTTCCCTCTCCCGTTCTCTTCTTCACTCGTATCGCTCTGTTTGGTTCTGCGACTGTTTTCGTACGAGTCTTGTTCTTCTCTTATTGGAGTATGAATCTCTCTTCTCCAAGGTTCTTCTTCGATATCGTTAAGAGTTTCGTGGTCTATCAAGTTGGTGCTCGACGTCTACAATTAAAATTGCTATTACTTTACCAAACCTACTCTTTAATTCAACGAGTAATTAAGTATGTAACAGTTAAGATTTTTAACTACAAACAAACCAAAAAAATTTGTCTGACTTTTTATATAACTATATTGGCGTGAACGGCTTTAACTTAAGTGGTTTCTCTGATTGCAATTCATAATCTGACCATAATTTCATATTGGACAAAATTTCTCGAATATTAGGTTAAATAACAAAAGATCAGATATATCTCTAACCTTTGGGTAATCTCTCTGTTTCTTGAACTCATTGTTGATGTTCTCTCTTTCCAGATTAGTGCCCAGTTCCCCGTCTAACATCAGCTTTGGGTCCATGGTCAAGCGACTGCCCAGGTCAACTAGGCGCTCATCACATGACATCTTTTTTTGTTCCTAAACATGTGAACAATCCACTGAATGGAGGCGCAAATATTGGGCAGAGCACATAGTTTACAGAATGGATGGCCGATTGTACAGGAAGGAACTCCAATGGCGACCACGTACCGGCAACCGCATTGTTGGTAGGCCCCCCACAAGATGGACCGATAACCCGGTTAAGGTCACCGGAATCGGATGCGACCGGCTCAGTGCCAGAGGCCTACGTCCATCAGTGTGCAGAAATTATGATGATGATTTTTTTCATGGCAAAGCACCACAAACATGATTATTATAAATTTGATATAACTATAAGAAAAAAACCAATCCCGGATACTACTAGAGAATTTAACATGAAAACAGCTTCAAATGTCTTAATAGGTTTTCTGGATTCAGGCAAACCCGTGCATCCCTATAAAACAAGGAAGCCATGAAGATACCATTTAATGAAACATACCCTAATGATCTTGTAGTCATCGTAAACCTTCTTGAAGAACTTCCAACTGAATATGGCAACCATTATGCACATAATGACACCGAATATAATGGTGATGATAATGACGTTTTCCTCGTTAAAGGTGGACGTTGCCACGTTCTGTAAAAGAATACATAGTCACAATTATTAAGGCGGTCCGACTGGAGGTTTCTGCTTACGACGTGGCATGGCATTAAACAATGTGTCGTTAGGGTAAAATACTCACGGTACATCTCTCATCCTCATCAGTCTTCAGGCGACAGTGAGCGATGTTGTCACACAGCAGGGAACGAGAGATGCATGTGTTGTCTTCACAACTGAACTCGGTGGCAAGACATTCTTCTGCAACGTAAATATGCGATTAAGAGAATCATGATTGCTCTGGGAGGAGTTACTTATGATAGGGCATCACGAGAAGCATGATGACAGCGGAATAACATAACGCACGGCCACGGGAGCCGCTTACAAGACGAAAAATGTGTTCTGACACTATCAGCCACGTAGCCATTATTTACGTATTTTTACGATATGATGCAAATCCTAAGAAGGGATTGTTTAATGCTGTTTTACGCCACCGAAATTTTAAAACATTTTAAAAAAATCTATAAGATTCCTCGCACAAATTATACATATAAGAAAATAGGAAAAGGACATACGCCAAAATTACTCCTGGCTCGGTGCAAAAGAAATGTAACACTAGTACAAACATTATAAAGTATCGCTATTGCCAAATTTAGTGGCTAACACAGTTTTTCCGGGAGAAGTAACTAATGTGCTCCTTGTAAAATCAACACTCTTAAGTACAAAATTCCAAGAACCAAAACAAAAACCTTTACATCAATCGTATCACTATTTCGCGTTGCTCGAAAATCGAGTAGTATTTTTCAAAAGGGATTACCCTTTTTAGAGGCGTCGAGATATCGATACGCGTTGAAGTTGGCTGCCACTTTCAAGCTACCCCGGTGGGCTTTGGTGGCGAAAATGCGGACGTACATTATATTGGGATGCTTGTTGCCCTCGGTCTTGGTTGTCACATAGTGTGATGTGGTGCCACAGAAGAAAGCTAGCCTGTGAACACACAGCGTGATCTTACTCATTGAAAAGATAAATAAGACAAAATTGACAGAATAATAAATGTTAATATTGAAGGGAGTTTGGCATGACATACACACGAGGGAGAAACGGCACGTAACAAGAATGTTATTAATATTGTAGATTCAGATCGAGATAGATGAACTCAAAGAAGACAGAAAGATTACATGAGAGATGGAATCGATAATTATGGAAGTAATTAACCACTGTCAGCTCATAAAATGGAAGATGAAGACTTAGAAAAACCTTAATTGATGTAATACAGGATAATTAGTTACCTGGAGCTCTCTTCTAGCACGTATCCAAATACTTCGACCACGTTCTCCTTACACTCATTAGGCGCACCCAAATTAAACTGCGTGAAGTTCAGATATATCTGTAACAGATTAACTAGATTCATTTAGTTATTAACAGTGTCTTAGAACTTCCTAGTGTGATTCAAGCGTACAGCTTTACCTTATAGAGGATAGGCGATAAAAGACAAAATATTAAAAAAATGTAGACAATTTGATTTGAAAATGTTAAATGAAGATTTTACATTCTTTTTTTATAGCTTTCTTTTTTTATGTTTTTCACTGTCTCACTAAACTTTTCCAACCTGTGTAGTTAAAGGAGTAATTTTAGCAGATAAAAAGATGTAGAAAGGTAGTATGATTTAAAACAGGTATTACAATCGTTGGACAGCTATTTAGCCCATAGATGACCCACTGCTCAGTCGGTCCTCTTCCGGTTCCATGGAGGGTAATTACCCTTCTGTGCCACGATGGCCGGACGGGTTTACACAGGGTTTCATATCAAGTTTTCCTTCTCTTACGGTTAGGTTATCGTCCTTGTCATTTCCTTTTGTCG
Source organism: Clostera curtula (assembly GCA_905475355.2). Taxonomy (NCBI): domain Eukaryota; kingdom Metazoa; phylum Arthropoda; class Insecta; order Lepidoptera; family Notodontidae; genus Clostera; species Clostera curtula. The sequence goes on along the minus strand of FR997818.1, from coordinate 187,524 downwards.
GCTCTTACGACACCCTCTGGATGGAATGGAGTGGTGACACTATGTATTCTAAATCAATCACCACACGCAAATGACATCGCTCTGCAATGCTAAATAAGACGTAATCCTCTGAGTATTTTACTTTCCTAGTGTCCTACCTTGGTGGTCTATGGGCTGGATGTGTTGCCTCTGGATGACAAGTCCTTGGTTCGATTCCAGGGTCGGGCAAGTGTGTGTCTTTGTGTAAGCCAGAGGCACTTGCTCAGAGTCTAAGTGTCGCTTATATTTGGGAATAACATGTTTGTAAACATCCCCGCGATAAATGTCATACCTAGTGCAAAATACTAGGTTACTCCACTATATCCGGGACTTACCAGTGTATCAGAGGAGGTCCGGATCGTCCACAGAACATCTAAAGCTTGGTTCGCATTCCCGGTCTTGCACACCGGATCAATCACGTGCGTCCCTATCTCTCCGTATTCTACATTTTTCCTCATAAAACATGCTTCTGGTATGCGATCTGAAATGTTTGACATTTGCAGACGATATACTGTATTTCTTATGAGCTAGTATGACAACATTTCGTGGGGGAAGAAAACAAATCTAATCCGAAAATTCCGTGCAAAAATTGAAAGATGGAGTATATCCATAGCTACAAAATGATATAGCAACAACTACCGCCATCCAAATTTAATTAAGCTTTTATCTATATTTGATTAAACTATGTGCGAACAAGCAAACTCCAACAAACTTAGTCTCATAAACTTTAAAATGTTTGTCAGATTTACTCCGCTCCGACTTACGTGTCGTTCCCGGCACAAAGTCAACCCTGATTTTGAACCCCTCGTCCTCGATGGCCTCATCTGAGAAGAACTTGAGCCATACGTTGGGGCCTGTGGTGACCATCCGTGGTGGAAAGCTAGTCCCACAAACTTTGCCAATCAACTTATTGTATCCAAACAGGCCATCGCGGATCTAGATAGACCAGTAGATTTTGTTAATCTTTCTAAACCATTTATTGTTGTCATGCTTTTTATTTTACACGGCTCAGTAGAAGAATCTCTTTCAGATAATTAAAATTTATTGAAAAATACACACATTTAAGATGATAGAGTAAAATTGTTTATTACAACTGCGAAATAACCTATATTTTAATCATCATCATCATTTCAGCCAAAATACGTCCACTGCTGGACATAGCCTCCCTCAAGGATCTCCACAAAGACCGGTCCTGGGCCGCCCGCATCCACTGCTTTCCGGCGACCTTAATATTTTAATACAAAGAAAAAATTCCTGCGTCGCCGTACCACAAATTTATTGAAGCATGGGTTCATGAAAATGACAGTGTAATCAGCGTTAAGGTTAAAGGACTAAAAATGCAGAACTTTTGATATCTTACTTCCAAAAAATCGTAGGCACATTTTGGGTGAGGTTCCAAGCCGAATATATCCACAAACGTAAGTTCTATAATCATGTCATCTGATGTTGCTGGAAGAATAACATTCATTAATATACTACCTAGGACTTATCATAAAGAATGGTTCCAATCCTTTCATAAAAATACACTTGTTATGCGATCAGCATTACAAAAACGGCCCGCGAACTAAGACCACAATGTAATTGGTGATCCTATTTAAACCATCAGCCCAACCAATTGTCCCATCTCAGAAACTATGTAAGTGTAGAGTGTTGTGATCGTCCATTTCGAAATAGACGAGTTAGAGAATTTATTACATATTCAATAAATTAAAATGTAGTTTCATACTCAACCTTGTAGGTACAATTTAAATTTAGTTTACGTACCATTTATTTGAATGCTACAATTCATGTTACTCTCATAGGTCTTCGCATCCATTTGATGATGATGCATATAATATTTAATTCCATCTTTTTCCATATAAGTAAAACAATCCATTGCAGTGTCATCGTCATATCTTTTTACCCTCTTTTTCTTACCTCCCTTGATTACCGTTTTACTTATATCAGTATTGTTGGTCAAAGTATTATCATTATCGTAATGATTCAAATCATCCTCTATATTACGTTCTAATTGTCTTATCACGTTTCCATCCAATGGTTCTAGATTAACTATCTTAGTGTAGTTTCCACCTTCATTATTATACATCACTAATTCATTCACACTTTCATCGTAACCATCATCGCCACCTAGTTCCTCCCAAACTTCCCACTGATCGAATTCCGGGACACGGCTAGGACGCTCATCCGCGTCAGTTAAATTACCGTCAGGATTGAAACTCGATCTCAATTTTAATGAGATTGCAAAGGATAAACCAACTAAAAGTAGAATAATATACATATTAGTCATCGAAGTAAATATTGAAACTAAACAGAATTTAAGAGTATCGGTCTCATATGAGTTGCTAATTTAGCGTCCGTTTAATCTAACATTATGTGGATAGAATGTATTCTACCAGGCCTTATAATTCATGACGCGAAAAAGATATTTGTTTTTAGAAATTTGTACTTAGCGCTTGATTTGCTCTAGTAATCAAATAAATGCTTTTAAATGATCCTTACCTAATGTCATAAGAACGATAACCAGTTTTAGAAACATTATCGGTTTCCTGGACAAGAAGTCGACTTGCAAACATCCGTGACACTGACCTCATCCACTTTAACTAGTAACGCTCGTTGTTCTTGTCACAACCGCACTGTCAGACAACTTATTAACACGCTCTATACTATAGTAGGGTCAACGTGTACTGGTGTATAACAAAGTTTAAGGGCTGCCTTAGTTAATCAGTTTCATTTTCGTTATTCGACATGAAATTATTCTTATGAAGATTCAAAATGTTTGCAGTCACGTTTCCCCGATGCTTTATAAATTTTCATATTTTCGTTGGATAAAATATTCACGAAGTCTTATCGGAATCAGATTACAGAAAACCAACTGCGCGTATTGAATTCATTATTCCACGAATATTTGAAATGATTCACACATTTTAACGCCACTCATTAATATTACAAAGTCTCGTGAAACATTCACTGAATCTTTAAACATGGAACAACCAATGAAAACTAACCACTCACACTCGTACGTAGTCTTTAAATAAAATAACAACTTGGAAGTTACGGAATTTGAAAATTAAGTTTTGTTTATATCACTAAAGGGTTCTGTTTAAAACAATGTAACACACACAACTGATCGCGCTGTCGATCCATCCACAAATAACATAGGCCCAAGTATCTAACCCTAAAAAATGTAAACGTATTTATAACAGTGGGCGCTGTGCCAAATGCCACTCTTCTATGTCTGGACCAAAATGGCGGCAAAATGTGGTTATCAAAGTGCTTAGCCCTATTTTACGACTGCAAAAACCAACCGCTAACAGTTGCTCACATTTGAGTGTGGTTCGTTTTGGTGACATGGCGTATGGTACGGGATTTGAGATAACGGACGTTAACTGCTTCTCATCTCATGTTATCTCTTCCCATAAATGCTGCTGAGGCCTCGTCCAGCGATAGCGTTGGCACAGGCTTTTATATCATGCTAGGTGATATATCTTACTACCCTCTCAGGATGGTACGGTGTGGTGATACTACCATGTATTCGAAATCCGTCAAACTTTGCGATCCCTTAAGCCCTTAAATAACTCACTATGAGTCGGGCCTCCTCCAAATTCATGGACAGAAATCTGCCTACCGTGCGGAGATGATGACGGTAGTTTTAAACAGCTCTTGTGATAAAACCTACATGAACAAAGTTCCATTTGGATTTGAACTACACTCCGCCGACAGTTGGCAACACTCATTCATACTTTTGGATGTAATTAAGGCACACGTTTTAGCTGTTCATATGCAAACGCAATCCTGAACATGTCGATCAATGGAAGGAATCCAAAACATAAAATCTATTAGAAACAAAGAATAATTCCTAAGTGTCGGTAAGCTTGAAAACAATGAGGATTACGTCCTATCGTCAGCTGAAGTGAGAGTCGATTGGACATACAAGGATGTCAGAAAATTTGGATGTGATCCAGACAGACAAACTACGACACATACTTTTACAACACAATTTTTTTGGAATACCAATGTAAAACTACAGAAAAATATAGGTCATTCACATATTGCGATCAGGTTATCGACGCCGGTCTAACCTGATTTGGGTAACTACCAGTATTTCCACGAAGCGATTGCCTGCGACAGATGGGAGAAAGGCAGCTGAGGGCGACGGCTTAACTTGCCTTCTGAAGCACGGAGGAGGACTAGGCATGATGGACACCCACCGAACCCAGCCGAGCCAGGCGGTACCCCAATTCGCTTGTATGGCTTTTTAGCGTTTGCTAGTACAAGTAATTTTCTGTCGACTATTTTTTATTGTTTGCAATTCGTTTGGAACGTTCCCACATACCTTCGAAAAAAATAAAAGTTACGTTAAGTCCCGTATAATTAAAAAAGTTAATCAAGTTAATGATATCAGATAGTGACGCAGGGGAGTGACGTCGGCTGTGTTATGGTCTAGCTCTGATCTTTCAGCCATTACCTTAGTGAAGTTTTGTACACAGTATGTGAGTGCAATTTCAGCACGCACCATGTAATTTGTGTAGTTTCACTGATTTTTATTTTCTAATTTTTAAATATGCTATGTTAATGCGTGTAATTGCTCTCACTAATCTGTCAGACTTGTTGGTACCACCATCATAGTAACCCTTTTATTTTCTCCGTGGAATGGCATTCCGAACCGGTGGTAAAAACCGCATGCTATATACTTTACACAATTTACCCGAAAAATCTGAACTAATTGCATCAAGTGTCAAATGTCGCCTACAAATGCGAGAATTACGAAAAAGTCCTACACCGCAATAGCGAAATTCCAAGAGCAATTTGCAAGGTTAAGATATCCCCGACTACAACTATCGGGGGAATAGCCGCTGCGACCCCTAGCCAGACATCACACCTCGTCTGGCTGGATGATCATCCCTTTGCGCCTAAAAACTAAATGATTTGAACTAAATGTTTAATAAAGTTAAACTTTTGACCATTGGAAAGCATTCGCAACAATTTATTCGAATAAATAACATTTTGATTTTGAGGGAATGATTTACATACATGTTTTAGTAGCTACCTGCACGATGTATCACCCTCAGGACGAAAACTAATTGGATCAACGGACTTTGAAAACCAAAAACAACAGCAAAAGTCGCCACCACAAAGTTAGGTGCTGATTCACAAAACCGCCAAAATATTGGCCGTGTCCTACAATAACATTGTTCTACGACAGTTAAATATCAAACTGCGATCCGTTGAAGAGGTACTTTTACCCTCCCCTCCGACCTTCCCCCTCTGACGCCGCATCTCAGGAGCTACAATAACATTCTAAGATTTTTTAGAGAGCCGTACTCGAGTTAAGAGGCCGGCGAATCGTAACGCATTTCGGTGTAAATACTGTAGCTATGGTTTTAGATGAACAATTTGAAAGTGTGAACGTGTGAATTTTTGTACCACCATCATTGTAACCCTTTTATTTAAAAGAGCAACCATTAAGTTTCTTGCCGGCTCTTCTCTGTGGAATGGCATTCCGAACCGGTGGTAAAAACTAATTGATTAATTATTTTTATATTTCTTTTATATTTTGTGGTTTATTTATTTTTTACTAAGTATTTGAAAGCATTCGCTAGAATTTATTCGAATAAAAAACATTTTGACTTTGATTATGTTTGCTAAGCGCTTGAAACTGGAGTAATCGGCAAACATCTTGCGCAAAAGCTGCCGCGCCAAAGTTCTTTTGATCAACCAATCGTGTGTTTCGGGTTTTGCCTCCCGCTCTACAAATCTTTAATCAATCCTAAATGCTATTTTTAACGTTGGCAATTTCATGGACTCGGATCTAAAGGTAACGAACACAACAAGGAAGAAAACCATTTGTCTAAACTACTTCTCAGCCCATAAATGACCCACTGCTGAGTTGGGCCTCCCCCAACAATGTACATGGATTTATTATGAATTAACTGACAGTGCCACGCTTTCCAGACGGGTTGATATGGGGTTTCGTTTCAAGTTTTCCTTCTCTTGTAGCTAGGTTATCGGCCTTGTCATTTCCTTTTGTCTGCTCTAACGGCACCCTCAGGATGGAATGGGGTGGTGATACTATGCATTCTAAATCCGTCACCAAGCCGATAATTTTCGTTGTTTACTACATAATTACCCACTGCTGAAGCTGGCCTCGTCCAATTACATGGACGGTAATTCGTTGTTTATCACCCATACATTAAAAATGTCTTACTATTTATGTTAATAGTAGATTGTATATTTGTCGATCTACCTGTGACAATATATATTTAATGTAAATTAATCAGTCTCTTCAAAAGAACCTTTAAAATTCAGGGTACGTTTAACTCTTAGAAAGGGCACAATCTCATCGGAGATTCTGAGATCGCAAAAGACTTAATGAAGCCTTTTTTGGTCCGGAACTAATCAATTGTTGATTCGAATGCTATTTAAAGTGCTAGAAGGAATCAAAGTCATAAGACTTTATTCTATAAAGAATGTTTATCAGGATTGGTGTCCAAACATGAGGTGTCGACAACGAAAGTTTTTTTATCAAATTTCTTTATTCATGACTGCCTCGTTGGTCTAGTGGTCAGATGTGCCGCCTTTGGATCAACGGGTCCCGGGTTCGATTCCGGGGTCGGGCCAGTGTCTTTGTCTAAAACAGAGGCACTGGCTCGGAGTCTGGGTGTCATTTCTATCTATAATATGTATGTATTTACAAAAAAAAAAATGTATATAAGTAGTTTATCATCCATCTCGTTACCATAACACAAGCATTAAGTTGCTTAACTTGGGACGAGATGGCGTTGTGTGAAATGTCCAAGGATATTTATTTATTATTATTTATTTATTTATATATAAATCTAGCTACCCTATAGTAGATACAAATATAAAGAGTTTTAAATGTACATAAGTGTTTGGAGGAGGCACGACCCAGTAGTGGGTCATTTATGGGCTGTAACGACGATAAGTGTTTAACTAAAAATAGAAGACCCGAAAATGAATGTGACATTATATAAAGTGTCACCGCCCCATTACTTCCTGAGGGTGTTGAAAGGTAAGCTGAAAGAGAAGGAAACCTCGATGTGAAACCCTGTGCCATATCGTCTGGCCGGTTTTTTTATTTCCAAATCTTCCGTAAGCATCGTCGAATCAAAATTACTTTCATAATTTAACGGAATTATACCTAATTTGTCTTAAAAACCAGAAATTGGAAACTTTAAGGCAATTTCTACCCGAATAGTAGGAAGCAGTATTAAAGCTAAAATTAGTATAAAAGCTTACAACACAAACATAAAAGCTTACGACATTAATTAAACACTTCAAATAATAGGAATTAAATAAATAATAATGGCGAATACGTAAGAAATCATTCATATTAAAGCTTTCCCAATTTCATTAAATCATTTCGATTCGTAGTCACTAAAATGTGCTTCCACGTTTAATTAAATGTCGGTGTGGTTATTGGATAGGTAAAGCGTCGGTGGCCGAAACTGTCTCATAATTGACTTGTAAGCGAGGTCGCTGAAAACGAGGCCAATATTCGCGCAACGCCCCCGCAGGGTCCAAAGTTGGAGCCCACAAATGTAACGAGGGACTCTTTAAACTCATATACTTGTCCCTAAAGTTTCAAATAGTTTCCACACTAAATATATTAAATAAACAGTAAGTTAACTGTCCTCCTTCAAGTGTGGGTGCTGTCGGGAATACACACAAACACATAGTGTCACCAACCATATTTCATCTTGAGGGTGTCTACAAAAGTACATACAAAGGCCTACAAAAGAAAATGACAACGCCGATAACCTATACCGATAATAGCCACAAGAAAAGGAAACCTTGATGCAGACAGTTGATTATATAACTAGCGGCCCGTCCCGACTTCACACGGGTGGACAAGGTTTTTTTTCTTGTAATTAAAATAGCCTGTATTATCACCGATAATGCATTAAACAATTCAAATATTTTTAAAATCGGTCCAGTACCTTTTGAGCCAATTCGTTACAAACATACTTACATAGAAATCGTGCCTCTTTATAATATTAGTATAGATATGTTTTAGGTAATAATATGTCGACTATTGGTTCGTGTTCATCGTGACCTAACAAACTAAATGCTTTGAATCTGAATTTGACATACGAAACCCTGTGCCAACCCGTCTGGCCAGCTTGGCACAGTAGGTCTCTTCCTGGAGGAGGGTCGACTTAGCAGTGGGTCATTTTTGTGCTGAACAGTAGTAGTAGTATAGCTCTCTAACCAAAAAATTTGTTAATATTCTCATCAAATATAAATTTGTCTTTTTGAATATTTCCAGAGTACAAAATCATGTACTGCTTTATGTGTATTTTCTGTGGTCTGTCATCCGAGCTGGCACGTGGCTATATAGTAGTCATATCGGATATTCATGCGGAGATTAGAAAACGTGTTTTATTCTTCTTCACGTGGTATTGGCATTTATGAAATACGAACGTCTAACGTCAAAAAAAACTGATAACCCGTTTTTTCAATGACAATCTGACAGATACAAAAAGATATCAACAGAAAAAAACCCAGGTGTAAACCAAAAAAGCATTTTCTCATAAAAATGTCTGTGGCCATGTTCTTTAACTGAAGGATGTCACAGGATCATTTATTACGAGTAATTTATTTGAAACTAGCGACACCGCCCCCCCCCCTCCCGGCTTCGCACGGGTGCAAAGATGAACATCTAAATTTATCAGTGTTTCTCTACAATATTATGCATGTATTATATATATAAACAATCCTCTTGAATCACTCTATCTATTAAAATAAAACGCTTCAAAATCCGTCGCGTAGTTTTAAAGATTTAAGCATACTTAAGGACGGACAGACGACGGCGACTTTGTTTTATATTATGTAGTGATAGTGATGATGATGTAGTCTGTTAACTCAGCAGCAACTCTGCAGCCGACTAATAAATGCGATGAGCCGTCGAAAGCCAATAAGCCGACTGCTGGCTAAGTGCCCCGATGGCAATACTCAGAATCAGACGCTCTCGCACAGATGTTTGATTAAATAACCAGATTCAAAAGCTAGACTACAAAATGCCCTTATTAAAAGTTTCAATTCCTAGAACCCTGACGGTATGTCTTTGTAGCCGGGGACGCTGCTCACATTGTCGGTGACTGCTTTTTAATTGGCAAAAAGACAAGGAAGAAGGCGGTAGAAGTATTATTAAATTTGTCTATGATGGTCGTCATCATCATCAGGGGCCAAAAGCCTATCGGCAAGACGGATTGGGCCAGGATATGAATCAAGTTTTCTGGTTCTTCTCTATACTATCTATCTATACTATAAATCCGTCACAATACGGACATAAACAATTCTAAATATAAAAAAAAATTAAAATCAAAACTCATTTAATCAAGTTTACTCAACAGGAGCTCTATTGACAAGTCACACAATAAACTAAAATTTACCATTTAAAATTGATTATATACCATCTACCACCGGTTCGGAATGCAGCTCTACAGAGGAGAGCCGGCAAGAAACTCTGTAGTTGCTCTTTTTAGTTCGCCATTTTTGGGTACAATGCAAATACGGGCGCAAAGCATAAATAGTCGCAAAGGGCCAAACAACACCCAGATCAAGTCAACAATGGAAACCTTCCAATGCCCGAGCCAACCGACCCTCAGCAACGGCACCTCTTTACAAGCATGACGCATGTGGCAGACATCGCCCTCCTCAAATTTTGGGTAGTGTGGGGCCCTCACCCACTAAAACAACCCGCCGTGCGCCGACACCCGCCCTCACGGCGGACCACGGGTACCGCGTACGTTTCTACCGTGGTCCGCAGGCGGCAGCCCCATCGGGCACCCTCTCCCGTGCGACACCCCGCGCACTTAGGCGTCACACCTTCGCGGTAGGCTATACCGGCGGACGGTGGGCGATCCCCGACCCAACCGTCCGCAGCCTCGGCTAGGGCGGCATCAGGCGCAGGTGAGCGCGCCCGCGCCGCCCCGCGCGCCGGCGGCGAATCGGGTCCGAAAGGGGTGAATCCTCCCGGGCCCTCTGCGACCGCGGTCCAGGCCCTGTCTCCGCCGAGCATCACTCGCGCAACGGCCGGCAGCGACAGGTCAACCATCTAAAACAAGGACCATATTGGTGTAGAGGTTGCAAGTGGTTTCTTTCGATCGATGATCGCCAGATTGATCCCTCGACCATCTTTGTGCATAACAGTGTAGCATAGTTTGTGCTGTATCTTTATACAGCAATACGTAGAGCCAGCTCCGACCAGCTCTTTCCTTGTTTATTTTTATCAATAAAGGGTCAGATTCCTAAGCCTCTGTACGCACTAGTCCAACCGCCTATCGCGGTTTCATCGCGGTTGCATATTAAACTGGAAAAGCGGCATGCCGCGCGGCTAGCCGCCTGGGCGGCCAGCCCCTAGTGCGTACAGGGGCTAACAGTGTCGTACGAGGCCACTAACGAACCACATAGGAAGGAAACACTTACAAAATAACCACAGTAGGCTAATACATAGTAGATCGAATCCCTCCATATAAATTGGAGGAGATACGACTCAGCAATGGACCATTCAAGCTTTTTTTTTGTTTTTCATTTAGCTGGGATGACAATAATCTAAAATACATAAATTAAAAGCACATACCCGTTTTTCAAACAGTCATATCATCAACACGTCACGTCATCTGCCTGCACAGAAAAAGACAAAAACCATGGAAGCCAGGTCATCAGCAAAGCGTGCGAAAAATGGACAGAGCGCGCCATTTTTTTTCCTAAAAGAATAACGGCCAAGTGTGAAAGTAACCACTCATTCACAAAACAAATATTTATTAATATTATAAAAGATCCGTCTTATGGCGACACTTCGAAAATAAATCATGATGCTGAGCGTGTGGTGTATGGCCACGTCGTTTCAGTCGTTTCAGCCCCTAAATGACCCACTACTGAGTCGGGCCACCGCCAAATTCATGGAGGGAAATTCTGAATAAAAAATATGTCTACTTGTTTATGCACTATTCTTTACCGCTTTTCATTCATATCTATTATCGTTATAATCTTAGAACTTTTCATTTCTAAGATATGTATAATAATGTATAAGAGTGTATTTTCGAAAATAACACGTGTTTAATAATGTATTTAATTCTGGAACTGATTTAAGCTGCCGCCGGCTGGGTTACAAATTATCAGAAACTTAGAAAAAACCCTTTTATCTAGGTTATTTATTTATTTGGACAATGTAACAGAAAATAATCAGAAAAATAATAAAATATAAACATGTGGGTGCATGGGCTAGATTAAATTCCAAAAGGCATTGACACATCATTATAAAACATAATAAAAGTTAAAGTTAATTAAAGTAAAAGCTTCCTAGCTAACAGTTTAGTTTTCATCAAATTCAGAAAGGTATTGACATAATATCATTGTGAAACATAATAAAAGTTATATTTAATAAAATTAGCTAACAGGTCTGTTTCAGGATGTTGCGAATTCTAGTTTTAAATGCGGTAAGACTAGGGTTGAAAATGTCTAAATCCGCGTTATTCATAGACATCTCGTTATATAAACGACACATTCTTGTAAGATACATTTGTTATAACCGCGGTATATAAATTGTAAGTGCCTGGATTAACCAACTGCCTAAAACACGATCGTGATCCCAATAATCGTATTTCAGGATTGAATAATATACCTAACTACTGGATTTACTGGTTTTACATTTAATGGTTTTGTGTACATTTCTAAAAGTTTGTTTCCCGGTGTTGATAAATAAATGTATTGCTGGCCCCTAACCCTACGGTGGTTCCGGGCATATCCACTCTGATCCGGTTCCGTCATTTTCCCGCTACAAAATCGTTTTCGCGCCAACAATCCGCGTCCATTGTCACGTCACTTCTGTCTGCTCGATTTTCTGTGTTGGCGGGAACCAAACATTTACACAGAAGAAAAAACATTATACATTAACGTTTACAAAAAAAATATAATGCTACCGACCGCTCTTACGTTGGTATCGTAGATATATATTTATTATGGTCGATATTCTTAAAGTGGAATTTAGAATAACATAGACTTACACTAATATTAGGTATCTATTATGGCTATTTATAAAACCAAAAGTCCATAATCGTAAATGATTAACATACCCATAAATACCTCGGAATTACGTGCTGCCAGTGTAACGGAGGGGGGGTGGTTACAAAGGGGAAGCCAGTTGAGGGGAATAACTGAGAAGAGGGTTCATTTTTTCCTAGTGTACGACGAGATTGTGACTTAGCTCCCAATCTCATTGCTCGTTTTGGTCCCTATCCTAGAGTTAGTTGAACCCACATAGATATACTGAGTGTACTAGTATAAAAAACTCGCGTGCAAAAGTTCAGAAAAAAAAGTAATTGTTTTTCTTAAATCTTGATTATCAGCTGGTGATAAAGGTGCTATAACCAGGAAAACAAGAACAGAAACCCTTAAAAACCTTGTGAAACTCGGATTACTAAGCTTGTAAGATAAAAATAGCGATAGTTTGATATATTCAGCTAGTTTGATAAAAATCAGCTTTAGAAAATATGGATATCTCACGCATAATAAGATTTTACACACACTCACATGAATAGAAGTTGTTCTATTGATAAGCTATTCAAGGCTATTTAAAGATTTTGTTGCACTATGCACACTAATAACTAAATTATAATAAATTGTTACATCCTGAACAATTTTATATCAAACCAGCGACCCGCCCCGTCTTCGCACGGGTGCAATGATGAACATCTAAATTTATCAGTGTTTCTCTACAATATTATGCATGTACTTTACATATATCGCACCATTCCTGGAATAAAGCAGTAAGTGTACTCCACCAAGTTTTCAGGAGCGTAAAAAAACCGCGCTACATTTTTATTATCAGTCCTAGAAAATATCTTGTAGTAAGCAGTAATAGCTAACACTAACCTTCGTAAGCACAATATTATAAATTTGATGATAGTTATATGTAAACCGATATTATCCTAAAAAAATACTGTTACTTATTTCTTCCTCAAAACATTAACCATATGTGCAGCAGTAAGTTCACATATTGCTTTGCTGCTATGTATTTTAGGCCATATCAACTGAGGTAATTTCACTTATCCATTTATTCACTGTTGAATCTTAGTCCAATCGAAAGTGTTAAGTATGTGTTACGTACTTTTTCCACGAGAAATTCATGTGTGTAAGTAAAGTTACGTACTTCTTACGAGCAACTAAAGCCCAATGAGTTTAATGTATGTAGAGAAAAAGCTTTTCTGAAATTAAAATTAATAAGATATTTAAAGTGTGTCTTCTATTATCTATGCCTTCCAATCGATAGTCTAACTATGTTTATGATGTATGTTAATGCTTAACCATAGGGACGAATGAAGATTATAATTATATCTATTCTCTATATAAGAAATAGTGTTTATTATCATGCAAAGTTATTGTTGAAATAGAGTGATATCATACTCTTTATAAATTTTTAAACTTCATCATCCTCTACCTCTGGATCTGACAGGTTAACGGCTGATTGAATGCTCAAGCTGTTATAAAATACTTGGTAATTTATACAGCTAATTATAACAAGTAAATGATTATCTTGGGAGATACTCATTAGGTCTTTGTATAAATTTGCATTGATTGGTGCATCGTACAATTTCTGTAAAGCAACTGGTACCTGAGTAGCGGCAATTTTCCTTTTCCTTCCTATACTTCCACTTTTATTTATATCCACGAGCATTATTATCAAACTCGTATCTAATTCTCAATTTCCCTGGGGACTGAGGATCTGTTGCTATCTCTTTCTTCTTCATTTTACCAATTTTTGCCGTCATTTACAAGATTTTTGGAATTGAAAAAATCTACCTGATCCATTTCTTTCTACTTATATTTTTGGCCTGTACTTTGGCATTTCGAATAATTGCATAGATTTCGTCTGGTATAAAGAGAACGTGATTTTTCTTGCTATTTTCAATACACGAGTGCATTGAATCAACCTCGCTTTGAGTATGGCCTTTCTGTAAAAACCTGTTAGTAATTTTATTACACAACGCTTTAGAAGCGTGAATATATAAGGCAAAAACAAAACGATTGCAAATAGAATGAAATTTCTTTTATTCCTTTTTAGCTTCAGTTTGTAAAAAAACACCACAAGCAGCTGGCTATTTCATTAGCACCTATTCTTGTCATTTAGGCATCCCAAACATAGCAATGTCCACTTTTTGTTAAAATGTTATATACAGTGAAATTATACACTGGGTATTTACGTTTATAATGGAAAACTTCAACTTCCGATTGTGGTAAGCTTAATACTTTCTCGAAGTTAAAACATGTACTTAATTGTTTTTTCTATAATATCAGATTCTTCTTTTTCTTTGTTTCTTCGTATTAGGTCTTTGTTTTTAATATGCATTTCGAATTCTTCTTTCTACTGTTCTTTTTTTTTTCAGAATCAGTCTGATCAGACAAGCTGCAAGTTTCACATAAATCCTTCTTTGGCTGGAAGAAACCAATATTGAACCATCGTTCAGAGGCTGGCGTAATATTTGCGTAATCAGGATTTATTCTTAATCCAATCTAATGCCATGCATTTTAGCGCAATTAAGCTTTTCGTCTAAATATTCCCTTTGTAAAGAGGAGATTCGCTTTATGGGGATAAGGTAATGAGATTCCTTACGTGGAAACTTATCAATATCATTAGCGAAAGTCTGCGAGGTCTCTTAGAATTTTCTACTGCATCACGTGTAGGTTTTGCTTTTACATATTTCAATATCAAGTCCCACTGACGCTCGTGACTTGCTAATTGCCAGTAAGTTTCAAATGCTAACTTTCTTCCTGAGTTGTCTTTTCAAGATAGAAAAGAGGGCATTTATTTTTACATACACATGGATCACCCAACACTTTTCCTCTCCTTTCTTTCTTCGTAGCTTTAGAGTGATCGAGTTTCCCAGAATATTTCAATAACTTTCGAATTACGAATTACTTCTCTGTAGAGCAGCCTTCCGAACCGGTGGTAGATTCAGCATGAATGTGAGTGGGCGCAGGGATTGTGAGCGATCAAGGGCGATGGAAGGATTGTAGGAGTGAGGAATAGTGTATGAAAGGTGTGAATGTTGGTATGACAACTGATAGGTGTGTGTGGAGACTACCACCTTGTGTGGGACAGGGGCCGTAAGATGATAATGGTATTGATAAATATGACGATTTATAAGAGTGGGTGATGAAACCTACGTAAATAAATTTCCGTTTGAGTTTGACTTATTTTTGTTTACACGCCATGAAGTTTCATCTCTTTTACGACTCAGTTTCTTTGTAGATGTAGGTTGTTTGTCATCATCATCAATACCATATTGATCATTCATAAACACTGTGGACTGCGTTGCAATGAAATTAGACTCAGACGGTAACGGATGATTTTGGTCAGTAGCACATTGTTCAATAGTTTCGTTCAAATTTAAGCAGAAATAAAATGTTCTCTAGTAACGTCGCACTTATTAATACTGTAGAAGTTGATGCTACAAAGTAAAATTGTTCAAAACTGCAGTCTTTTGTATTCAGGCAATTTCTAATCTTTGTCTTTTGATGGATCTGTAAGGATGGTATTGTCGAAATGATCAGGTTTATTATTTATAAATGTTTGTCCTGTACCCGTATTAGATCCTCTTTCGATGATCCAGGAGCAGTAATTAGATTTTTAATAAGGGATGAACACGGCACTCCTGAATAACTATCAATATAAGATGAGGTCGGATTCAGAGCACCAGCCACCGAATTGGTTGTAAATTTAGGATCTTTTATTGGTGGTTTGATAGATGCCGAGTCAAATTCACTTGTGGTACAAACCGTAGGTTCAATGTAATAAAAAAATATGTTAATTAACTTAAATTTGTATGGCTACTTATTTATGTTAAGTAGCACTTTATTTTTCTCATTTCTCAGCTGGTAACTGCCCAGGTGTCACTGATATGAGCTCCACAAGCACGCAGTTATTCAAACCACATAATAAACACAACACACACCTACTGAAAACCTAAGGTTTCATCTATGAGAAAATAAGTAATCTAATAGGTACATAAATTAGTATGATAAATCACCAGGGTCCTCAATATGGTTCAGGCCTTACTCTCGCGTTTAGCTATAGGTTTTGTACACGAAAGTATATACTTTTCGAATTACAATATTGAAATCAGTTTCTAGTATAACTTAATTTATACTAGAAACTACTTATACCAGTATAACTTTATTTTACATGAGAATATTTTTCAAATATTTCCTACAAAAAGAACGAATTCAAGATTACGAACGTAAAGACTTGAAAGTAACTGCAAGTACGCATTGCGTTTAGTAAAATTTTGCTTGGATAAACTGCGTAGCATTAATTACACAGACACATTAAGCTAAACCTTTCGCGGAAGAAGTACGTAACCGGACTTGCACAGCTCCGTCCTATTAGTATTGTGGTGAAATATGTGTTTAAGTTTATTTACAAATATTTTTTTCTATTAATCTTAGTGGATATTTTACGTAAGCATTATTACGACTTTATGAAATGGGAAAATTGTAAATGAAATAAATGTAAATGTGCTTATTTCTTTATACCTATGGATATTTTTTCTATCTAGTTTCGCAAAAAATCCTTTGTTTTGCGTTCATTTCATTGGTTTTGCCGACAGCTTCACGAATTTTAGTCAGAAGGTGTAAACCGTGATGCTCTATTCATTGGTGCAATAAAAAAAAATTACGCAAGTGCACTTGCTGCTTTCTTCCAGGGGTGGTGCGATATACCTTCCTCTTGAATTACTCTATCTATTAAAAAGCCGCTTCAAAACCCGTAGCGTAGTTTTAATGATTTAAGCATACATATGTCCATATGTATGCTTAAATGGACAGACGACAGTGACTTTGTTTTATAGTTACTATGTCGTTATTAAGAAGATGTATTTGAAAAAGAAAAAGGCTGTTTTTAAGGTCTTTTCCCGGTAATTATTCGAAACACCATCCTCAAACTTCAATGAACATAAAAAAATATTGGCCAAATTGGTCCAGGCGTTGTTGAGTTATGCGCTTACCAAGACATTTTGCGATTCATTTTTATATTATAGATTATAGATATCCTTCATCAATAGATATGGTAGTGGACAGTGATCGCCTCTACGGTTTACGTGGGTCACGTGGTTACTTCAGGTTCTGGCTCATTTTCATTGGTCGTTAGAGCCCGCATGTGGGGCACGGGAGATTTTTGTTTAATCATGCCATAGGGCCAGCATGCGATAGCCGTTTTCATTAGTCGATAGGGCCCGCTTGCGGATTGTTGAATATTGTACACAATATTGCGCATTTGTTTTGAAAGAGTTGTGTTGTTTGTGAGTTAATGAAGAATAAATTAATTGCTTCACTGAAATTTTTTTATCATCTACAGCATTCGTAAACTGAGCCGCGCGCGCCACGCTTGTTTAACACCGACCGATGAATTTCATTGGTTGTTAGGCCGCATGCGGGCAATACACGCCTGATAGCTTACTTTCATTAGTCGATAGCCCGTATTCGGGGACTCCCCGCCGTTGCTGTATAACGACTGAATTAACGACCAATGAAAATGAGCCTCTATGAAGGAATTACACCGTACCACTACTTTAAACGACGGCGATATACAAGTCCTTTATGCAAAGTATTTGCGAACAAACTTCGCCACGCTGACAATCGCTGCCAAAATATTTTCCCAAAGTGATTTTCAGTTCAAGCACCTATTTAAGCCATTTTGTTTGGAAGAACCAACAGCATTTTGCGTTGTAAGTTTGTAGGAAGCTTACGGTTTTCCTGTGAATTTAACTTGTGGTATTTCCATTGTCATGTGAACGGAAGGAATTTGCTTTTAGTTTTAACCAAAAGATATCAAGAAAACGCATAACGAGAATATTATGAATTTAAATAAACTTCGTCATCAAAATCCCGTTCATCAGCATCGATCAAAATCGAATAAATCTTACTATATGTGAAGTCGCTAAAAAAGTAAAGTTGCTCTAATCAAATGGTTAATAATAATTGTTAGCGATGGTGACGAAAAAAATAACGGCCAGGTCCGTTATTTTTTTATTGTTTACTTAAAACCCTTTTTTTACTTTCTTTTTTATTTGTCCTCCTAAGAATAGCTGTCACCTTTTAAAAATGGTGTATTATAATTTGGTTTAAAAATGACATCGTAATTTTATGTAGTGATTTTATATGTTAATTTTATATTGGTGAACATGTCGGTAGTTTTTTTATGTTTGCATTTTTTTCCTCACTGCTTGCCGGCACCTCAGCTCCTCATCGCACAAAAATAATACTATCTTTATTTTTTTAACAAATTTTAAAAAATAAATCGTCATTACTGCGTGTAATATAACCATAAACTAAAAAAAAACATAAAAAACGTTTGCGGTATATGTAAAAAACTAAAAACAATCGACACATAAAACCTATTTCAATGCAGCGGATATCCGGCGCGGAACTGAAATAAAAAACTTTTGGTGATCTATTTATCAGCAGAAACTATTTCTCAGGGAATATAACCTCGAAAAGTGACCCGGAAAGCGCAATGCTGGTAGGCCTCCCACACGGTGGACCGACGACCTGGTCAAGGTGGCGGGAAAGCGATGGATGCGGGTGGCTCAGGACTGGCCTTCCCGGGAATCCTTGAGGGAGGCCTATGTCCAGCAGTGAACGTCTTTTGGCTGTTATGATGATGATGATGATATCTAACGTCAACTTCAAACATTAGAGCGTTCTCTGACGTTCAAACGTTAAACAAATACAAATGAATGTGTCTTTAGTTAGTGTCAGTCATAATATCCATCCTGTCGTTATTTTTTTAATAAATTCTATCTCTCCCCGTGTAGGTATTCCAATTTAAAATCGACGAGAGCTGTTTCGGCTCGCACTAAGCTTGTGGAACATGTGCCTTCAATTACCGGCGCCCAGCTGCTTGCCCCGTCTCCCTACTGGGTATTTATGAGTACGTAGTTATTGCAACAAAGCCTTTGTCTGCCGAAGGCTTCGTATTGTTTAATTTTTAGCTCCCGGTAAAGAAGACGGGTGTTTAAGTATGACACAAGAAAAAAGCAACTAAAGAGTTTCTTGGCGGCTCTTCTCTGTAGGATTCCGAACCGGTGGCAGCATCATATATATTAACGGTTAAAATAGGTCGTACTTGTCCATCTGTCTCTGTTCTGCGTGTGGTACTCCTAAACGGATTAACCGATTATCAAATGTAATTTGTTTATAAAGTCGTCTATATACACTTGAAACATAGCAGATGTTTTCTTCAAAGCAATGTTAGCTCATCTGTTTGAAGATTGGCCAGATTGACCTCACGACTGGCCAGCGTGGCACGTTTTTCTAGTTTATCTCCCTGATATTGATGGAGATCTTAGCTCTGCGCCATTCATGTTTTCCTATTTAAACTGTAACCAAAATCGGAACTAATAACATCAAGAAATGCGAGAAAAACCAAAAAGTCCTGCACCGCGATAGCCAAATTTCAAGAGCAATTCGCACAGTTAAGAATTCCCCGACTACAACTATCGGGGGAATCGGCAGACATACCGCCTCGTCTGGCTAGAAGATCATTCTTTTGAGCCTAAAGAACTAATGGTTTTATCTATACCCATTACCAATACCAGCACATTTATTCTAAATACATTCTTGTAGCCACAGTAGAAAATATAAGAAGCCGTCCCGAAAATAGTCTGCTAGACTAGGCGCTACAGCATTTTATTTTACCGCTCCCGTAGTATCAGTTAAAATACCCATCAATATTTTTCTTGGTTTCGCGCAATTACACATATCCTGTGACATCAGAACCGCTCCGTGGGGATTTGACGTCACGTCACTCAGGCTGTCACGCTTTGATAGAATGTGTTGGTGCGGAAGCCAATTTAAACCGACAGATCAAAATAAAATACCAGATGAAACCCAAACTCTACGTCCGAAGTGAGGACAGAGAGCCTACAGTTGGATAAGACTGGTATGTACTGGGTCCTTCTACCGGGACTACCGGTCATCATATGGTTGTACTATTCAGCCCATATATGACCCACTGCTGAGAAGGGCCTCTTCCCAATACATGGAGGGTAATTAACCTACTGTCTAGACTGCGCTAGACGGGGTAGCACAGGGATTCGCATCAAGTTTCCCTTCTCCAGGTTTTCAGCCTTGTCATTCTGTCGGCTCTTACAACACCCTCAGGTTGCAATGGGGTGGTGACACTGGGTATTCTAAGTACGTCACCACACGGCCCAAGCAGTCAGAAAATAAGCGATTACTGTCGCCTTTGTTGTGGACTTTGGGACAAAAACAACATCCATAGGTAACCACATGCTGGCAGCTTGAGGCAAATACGGTTTCCTAGATTAAAATTATTTTTAGCGACATGCGAATACTTTTACGTGTATTAAGATATTACAAACATACATCTAATCCCACTTTATTGCTGTGTTTAAACGTCGCAAAATGTACAATTCGAGATCTTATTCTTATTTATTTTCGTGTTCTTCTCGTGAGCTTGTCCTTATAACATAACTCATCGGTAACGAGTTTCTCCGTTACGATAATGTACGAAACATTATTTCCGTTTATATACACATGTAAGTACACTTAAACGCCCTTTTCCCGATTTAATTAATTAATTAATTTAATATTGACTGCCTCGTTGGTCTAGGGGTTGGCAGTGCCGCCTTTGGATCACGGGGTCCCGGCTCGATTCCGAGGCCGGCCAAGTGTATTTGTGTAACCCAAAGGCACTTGCTCTGAGTGTGGGTGTTATTTGTGTTCGTGAATTTTATGTCTGTAAACTGCCCCCGCGATGCGGGTAATACAAAATGCAGGGGTTAAAAAAAAGGGTTAAATCAGCCGTCCAAAACACCATTTGGCTTTCCATTCCAAGATGTATAAAAATCATCCACATGGATATTACATGTTTGTGTGAAAATTGCGATATTTGAATGTCACAGTATTTGTTTGTCCCCGGCTTGGGAAGGGGCTCGCAGATTGAACTAGCCGCGCTGCCATGCCGGCTGGCTATCGGCCGCCATTTGTTGAGACATCACTGCCGCTAGGGATGTGCAAATGGCAAGAATAATATCATCATCATCATTTTAGCCACTGCTGGAGATAGGCCACCCACTAGGAATTCCACAACCTCCAACCTGCATTTACGTGTCGCCAGGAAAACGGACGAGTGAGTAGGAGCTAGTAATATGATCGTCATCCCTCAAATAACTGGCTTTGATACACGTATTTGGTAGCACCTGACGGATTTAGAAAACATAGTGTGACCACCCCATTCCATCCTGAGGGTGTCGTAAGACCCAACAAAATGTCCTAGCCGCAAGAAAAGGAAAACTTGAGAGGAAACCCTGTGCCAAACCGTTTGTTTGCTCAGCGTAGCACGGTAAACTAATTACCCTCCATGTAACTGTAGGAGGTTCGACTCAGCAGTGGGTCATATGTGGGCGAATAGTCGATAGACGTATACAGGATGAATAAGAACCCATTACGAAAGGATCGTTAGCATCGAGCTAATCGAAAGAAGCAGGTCTGTGTTTAGAATATGTTTCGATCTTATAGTATGAGTGAGATATTGACGATAATCTAAATAAGAGATTTACTGTAAAACATGGGTCGCACTGAACACCAATCAAGCTGTCGTTACTATTATCTAACAAGCTTACTAAACTGAGTTCCATCATGTTTCTCGAAAAAAAAAATGTGTTGCCTGGTTATGTCTATAGAGTTTTGGTTACACTCTGTATAAAAGTTGAGTATGAAACTACCACCGATTCGCAATTCTGCTCGACAGAGAAGAGCCGACAAGAGTCTTTGCATTCTCTTTAATTCTCCTTTAATCCTCAAAATGTTGATTGTTGCTTAGCACAGCTCTTAGTCAAATACGGATATTTGGGGTTCTGAGAACCGCGTATCACCCCTATCGATACAATATATGCGCAGGAAACCCCTCAATAAAGCAGTTATCTTTATAGCAACCCTTTCTGTCGGCGCCCTCAAAAATGCCTTCATAAACTCCGAACATGCAATATGGCATGAGTTTTATTGTTTTGACCGATTTATAAAATAAAGGATCTTAAGTTGATCCTTTATTTTATAAATCTGTTCTTTTATAGTTCTATGACCCACTGCCGAGTCAGGCCTCCACCAACTGCATGGAGGGTTATTAGCCTACTGTGACCCGCTGGTCAGACGGGTTGGCATAGGGTTTCGTATAAAGTTTTTCTTCTCTTGTGGCTACGTTTTTCCTTGTGTCCGCTCTTACGACACCCTCAGCATGAAATGGGGTGGCGACACTGTATTCTAGATCCCGACTCAGCAGTGAAACATTAATGGGCTGAATACTAGTAGTAGGTAGATGTGTCTTGTTTGTACCACCATCATTGTAACCCTTTTATTTAAAAGAGCAACCATGGAGTTTCTTGCCGGCTCTTCTCTGTGGAATGGCATTCCGAACCGGTGGTAAAAACTAAATGATAAATTATTCTTTTTTTTTTTTTAATTTTGATTTAGAGTATTTTTTTTGACTATTTGAAAGCATTCGTAAGAATTTATTCGAATAAAAAACATTTTGATTTGATTTGATTTGTCATCGACCAAGTAGTTAGACTTGGCGTCATTCATTTATTAGGTTTTGGTTTTAATTACTTATTATGATAAAATGTTATTAAAGTTTTAACATACACATATAATGATGAGAAAGTTCACTAAATAAACACTAATTAAAAGTTCACTAAATATAAATCGGCCGACGCAATCTTTATTTCAGCTGTAACCATTATCAAATCTAAATGCAATATGTTAATCATATTTAAAAAAGTAAAACCTGTTAATATCAAGTGTTGTTTAGATATTTCAGACCTGACCTGTCCATATATTGAGGACCGGCGCGCCCTTGAGTAGGATAAGCGTTCTACTCATAAACCTCCTCATGACACAACTTTGTTAAAGGAATGATCTTCCAACTCGTAACCCTCCAAACTATTCACCGACTTGTATTGCCTCACAGCTACCAAATCAGATATCGACCGAGCAAATAAAGGCAGTTACGAGCCACATCAATTAATACTCGAATCTGTTTGTACGTCGTAAAGTTGGGCGGGCCTTAGCGGGCCAATATGCGCCCGCCATTTATGGAGGCACTAGCTTTTGTCACCGACATGGCTTGTTATCGACTAAATATTATGGATTTTGAAATTAAACACTTTGTAACGGGTTTATCGCGTGTATATTACATTATTTAATTCCCGACGTTTCGAATGGTTTGCAGCAGTTGTCTCACGGGCGAGACTAGATAATAATTGTATTCAAAAGTAAAAAGAAACAGTTAAATCTACCGCCTATAATTTCGTTTTATTGATAACGTTCCCTGTGTGTATAAATAGTTCGTCAAAATGTGTTTTAATTTCCTATAAACCTAGAAATTACTAAATATTGTTATGTTTTGTAGCTATTGACAATGGAAGGTCGCGGCTCGGAAAGCATAGGCTAGGACTGGAGCGACGATGCGCGGAGGATGCGGGCAGCATCTGGATTCCGTAAGAGAAAGAGAACTTAACAGCAGGCTTATTTCCCGTTGTGCTTGGTGCTGTCGTGGTGATACAGTGGGGTCCCATTGGCTACTACATTGCATGAGTCCGAACACAGAGGAGTTTTGGGGGTAGGCAGGGGCCCATGCCCCCTACCAATTTGGCCACGGCTACCCTTAAATAAAATTCGCACTGGAGAGGATCGCAAAAAGGGCTTCTCTTAAAATAAAGGGTAAATTCCTGTTAATTTTGAAACATGTTTAGCAAATACCCTTGGGTTCTAGTAAGGTCGCGCAGCTACCAGGGAAAGTATGTTAAAGGAATCCACCTGTTCTTTCTTTCTGCCCCCTTTCCCCATCTTCTCTTCGCCTCTGATATTGCAAACATCATGCAATAGCTACAAACTCACAGAACTCGCTGTATATTATCGGCGTAGACGTTCCTTTATGGGCCGACTTATAGTGAGATGTGATGGTCGTTTCACAGGTTACGCGGTGGTTTATGGTTTGATATCTGTTTCGGTGCACATTACACGGGTTAGTGCTTCCTAGTGGCAACAGGATCCGGGCGCGTGGTAATTACGGGGGATTAACTAAAGTCCGTCAGAGCGGAGCTTGTACACGCGGATGCTGCTACGAATAACATACGAACGTCATTTGTCGGTGTGGTGACGGATTTGGAATACACAGTGTCACCACCTCATTCTGTCTTAGGGTCTTGTAAAAGCCAAGTAAGGGTGACGAGGTAGAAAAACAAGCCACAAGAAAGGAAAGCTTGATACGAAATCCTTTTTTGTTTTTGCTGGGGAAATGCTAAATGCTTGCATGCCTCTCGGGGGTGGGGCCATTCATGGGCTGAATTGTGTACAGGAAATGTAAAGAATTGGTGCAACCCCAATCAAACGGGCAAGGTAAAATCTCTCATACATCGTCCTCTCAGACCGTAAATGACCCTGCGTTGGATTCCCTCCAAGCTATTGGAGGGAAATTAGCTTCCAGTGCCAGGCTGGCCGGTTTGTATCAAGGCAGTGTAATACTCGTCTGTGAATGAATGTATGAAGGTTTCTGTTCACTCGTTCGCCGGGAATTTCCCGCGGGAACAAAGCGGTATCGAGCGTTATAGCTGTTCTGTATGCACTGCTTCACGGCGGCTTACTTGCCGACTTATGCTGAACAGGTGGCAGAGCTTTTGATAGAACCCAGGGGAACGTGTGCTGGTTTGCCTCGTACGATAGCTGGGATTTATACGGAAATGCATAATAGTGCTTAAAGATTGGTGAGAAATATTTACGGGATGTGAAGAGAGCCTACCGAAAGGAGCAGTTTTGTGTACGAATTGTTTTTTGTATCTTGAGGTACAGAGAAGATACCTACTAAAGTTTCTCAAATGCAACTGAAAAATCCTTTAGCCATCCGAAACGAGGACATGGATCTGAAGAAGCAGCTCTGAGTGTAAAATGGTTGTAAGTTTGTCTTTGTCTAAACCAGAGGCACTGGCTCGGAGTCTCGGTGTCATTTCTATCTATAATAAGTATGTATTTACAAAAAAAAATGTATATAAGTAGTTTATCATCTATCTCGTTACCATAACACAAGCATTAAGTGGCTTACCTTGGGACGAGATGGCGTTGTGTGAAATGTCCAAGGATATTTATTTAAAGGAGGGGTTCCAGTGAAAACCTACGGACTAGTATTACTATACAAACTTAGTATTTTGTCGACCATTATCATTTCTCGGGTTATATTACTTTTGAAATTAAACACCGATTTATCGCATGTATGTTACATTATTTAATTCCTGACGTTTAGTTAGATATATTACTTTTGTGTGAAGAGAATGTTATAAAAAAGTAGCTTATTTTCGGCTGAAATATTGCACACTCGTTATGGTTGGCTGTTTTTTTTAATAAGATTCCCGGCAGTATGCCCGAATAGCCTGAATCGCAGAGGCAGTTTACAAACATTAAATTCGTAACCACTATTTACCACCTAGACTCAGAGCAAGTGGAACAAACAGCAGCAAACAGGAGTTTTACACAAAGACCTGCCCGACCCCGGAAGCGAACCGGGGACCCGTGATCCCAAGGCGACACATCCAAACTCTGGGCCTTCAAGGCAGTCAAATCAATCCTTTCGTTATGGCTTTAGGCCTTTTGTTACACCCAGTATATTACAATGTTCCATGCCAGGATTATCCTGAAACGCGCTCACATCCCCGCGAGTGGTGAAACAAAAGCAGCCTCCACAAATGCATCCTCATACGAGTACTCCTTAACCGGCAACTCCACTTCTCTCAGGGCTGCTACGCTTGGAAAGAACAAGAGATCTATTTACATCCGACGACACAAAGTACGGTCGTAACTTCTGAAAGGATGTACGGGTATTGTACTTTTTTGTTTGAAAGGTAAATCAAGAATTTAGAGACTGTTCATATTTCTGTTGAATGGGATAGGTCACCAACCTATTCCATCCTGCGGTTGTCGCACACGCAAACACTCATGCGGTGGTGGGTCGTTCTCTTGCCTTTAACATGTTGATGAGTCTGTCACTGGCGTTGTTCTGGGTTACTGTTATTGTCTAGATAATCCTGTTTGACCCATCTCATGTGACTTAGAGCTTGCTCTTATAAATCTTTTTATCTCTGTATTTGTAACGAAAAATGGCGATGTGAAAAAATATTAATTTCTTGCTGGCTCTTCTCTGTAGAGCAGCATTGGGAACCTGTTAAGATTGAATGTAATTACGACTTGTCAAAGGAGCTCATAATATCAAACTAGATTCAATGACATTCGACTAGGTACTAGCGTACTATGCTCTTGAATTAAATATCCCTTCTCCTGTGGCTAAGTTATCTGCTTATGGAAGGAAGGCCCCTTTCGTCTTCGTTCTTCCAACTTATATTACTGCATATATAATATTTGTGTGCATCTAATTACTTTTATAGCCACTCGATCTGTTAACATCCCTAATGCAGCTCTGAAAAATTATGCCCATTTTTTAAGCGCCTACGTCGCCGTGTAAATGGATTACGGCGCGGGGACGTGCCGGGGATCCCGATGAGCTCCTGGCTCCAGCCCCAGGGAAACGGGACAAATACTCACGGAAACAAACGCTTGCCGATTAAATACATATTATTTATCCATATGACAGTTTTGTAGAGTGCGAGCCAGAAATGTTATTTTGGCAAAAACAAAATACTTTGTGTCAAAAATGTGATAAATTCATCCTAGAAATAATCTAACGTTGGGATCCAGTTGAGCCTAATTGAATTTCGATCCCTTCTGAAATTGGGATTATATGCCAAAGTCCGCTCCAATTAAAAAAGCTTACTATCAAGTTAATGACTATCTAACAGATAGTGACGCATGGGAGTAACGTCGGCGGTGTTATGGCCTTTCAGCCATTACCTTAGTGAAGTTTTGTACACATAACGAGTATGTGAGTGCAGTTTCAGCACGCACCATGTAATTTGTGTAATTTCATGGAGTTTTATACTACTTAATATAATTTCTGGATTTTTAATTGTATGCTACATGTTTAAGCGTGTAATTGCTCTCACTAATCTGTCAGACTTCTTTGTACCACCATCATTGTAACCATTATATTTAAAAGAGCAACCATAGAGTTTCTTACCGGCTCTTCTCTGTGGAATGGCATTCCGAACCGGTGCTAACAATGATTAATTTTGTTTTATTTTGACTATTTGAAAGCATTCGCAAGAACCATTCGTTTCGACCGGCCCTTCCAAAACGTGGTTAATTTTATTTCCATTGCATTCCAATGTCTCCATATCCATCATAAGATTATTCAGTATAGTTTGTATTGCTAGTTTTCACCCACGACTTGGGTCGCCACGATGTGTTCATAGCAAAGGCAGAAAATTAGCAACCATATAGGCAGCAGCTCAGCGGCCTAATTTGCCTCCACCTGTGGGAGGAGGCCCAACTCAGTGATGGTTTATTCAAAGGTCATGTTAGCAGTGCAGCTATTCACAAGTCATCCCTAATTACTATATAAGATTTCAAATCTCGCGAACCCGAGTTTTACCAAAATTGTTCTTGAAGCTCGACTTGTTTATATCATTCATTTTCTCTTTGAAGACAGTGACCATACGTTAAAGTTTACCAGGATCGTACCTTATAAAAATACCACTACAGTTTCTTACCGAACCTTCTCTGCGAAGCTGCCACCGCTCGAAATGCTGATCGCACTGTTGCGCCATCAGATCAGTTATATTTATTCGTAGGCTCAAACCAAATAAACTTGTGGTTTTACTTATCTTTAGACTTTATAATATTATAGAGCTGCAGAGTTTGTCTGTTCAAACGCGCTAATCTCAGGAACTACTGGTCCAATTTCAAAAAATCTGTCAGTGTTGGATAGTCCATTTATCGAGAAAGACTTTATTTTATTTTCAAAAAAAATATTGATCCGTGATAACATCCTATTTTGTAATCCAAGGTGTAAAAATTTATTTTGTATTCAAAATCCATTCACAATTTACATCTTATATTATCTCTAAGTAACATAGGCTATATGCGAAGCGGATGTAAACACGGGTTCGCAACCCACGCCGGCGAAGCCGCGAGCAAAAGCTAGTTACTAAATATATTTCGTTACACTCGTTACACGTTACACTCGTTGCTCTGTTCTGGAACCAATTGGTGGTGGCGGCCATCGATGACGGGCACCGCTCAGCATCAGGCTGTCCGTATCTTCGTGAGACAGTCCTAAAAGGTGCAAGGATGAAGCGTTGTCGCCGTACTGGGTGTCGACTCGTCTAATTAGAGGGGTGTCGGCGGTCGAGTGTCTCGCGAGTGTCGGCTCTCGCGACACTAATTGCGCGCTCGCGGCCGGATGTGTCGCTTGTCTTTGTTTATTGTTTAATGCATCGCACCGTCGCGTCGCGTCGGCGACTCTGCTTGTGGGCAAAGCGCAATGTAGTATGGCGCAATATACGTTAAGACTAAACTTAACACAATATACTAAGGTTTAAGGACGTCCCCGTGGCCGGGGCGTCTTTGGTTTGGTCGTGACGTAACTACCATCTTATCACGCCCCGGAGTCCAGCTCAACCCGTAGTAGGATTACCAGCGAAAAAAAATTATACTGTAAAGCTAGCTTTGTTGAAGCTGTTTCAGAATATACATACCTCGGGCAAATTTTGCAATTAGGTAGAAACAGCTTCGACAGGGAGGCCAAGAGGAGGATCCAGCTGGGCTGGGCAGCATTTGGAAAACTTCGTCGGGTCTTCTCGTCGCCCATCCCGCAGAGTTTGAAAACGAAAGTTTTCGAACAGTGCGTCCTACCCGTCATGACCTACGGCGCCGAGACGTGGACACTCACGGTGAGACTAGTCCACCAATTTAAAGTCGCTCAGCGTGCTATGGAGCGAGCTATGCTTGGAGTTTCTCTGAAAGATAGGCTCCGTAACGAGACTATCCGACAGAGAACCAAGGTCACCGACATAGCTCAGAGAATTAGCAGACTGAAGTGGCAGTGGGCTGGTCATATCTGTAGAAGAACCGACAACCGCTGGGGTAGACGAGTTCTTGAGTGGAGACCGCGAATCGGCAAGCGTAGTGTGGGACGGCCCTCTGCTAGATGGAGCGACGATCTGCGAAAGGTTGCGGGCAGCAGCTGGATGCGTCAAGCTGAAGACAGGGCGCTATGGCGCTCTTTAGGGGAGGCCTATGTCCAGCAGTGGACTAATGTGAGCTGATGATGATGATGAAAGCTAGCTTTATCCGCGTAGATTTTATCACCATCATAATTTGCCAATCATAATTCATCATAATTTCAGCCAAAAGACGTCCACTGCTGGACATAGGCCTCCCCCAAGGATCTCCACAAAGGCCGGTCCTGGCCCCCCCAACGTAGATTGTATGTCCGTTCCTAATACAAAATAAAGTATTAAAACGTGTTTATCTCAATGTGTACAACTCTCTTATATTTTTTGATATTTTTACTCGGAAGAATGTCAACTTACTAACATTTTTGGTTTTAAAATTAGTTGTTCTAGTGATGAGGGCATTCAAACTTTCTCTCTTAGAAGTGTAATAAGTGTTATACCAAATTAAAAAGTTAAGCTACGTCGTTAAAATCTTAAGTAAATTTTATTAACATTAATCAGATATTCAGATTTATTCATAAACTATATACGTTTGTAAAAAAAACAGACTTACAGGGTAGAACATAATTACTGAAAGTATCACTTACGTCTAATCTTAATTGTAAATTAAAGTAAATTAATTGGTCTAATCTTAGAATAAGTAGTTGTAACATTACTTCATTGTTCTCGCCATTTTTTAATTTCGCTACGGCAGACACCAGCGCTGTCTGATTTGCTGAACTAGCAGTATTTACACAGAGCGATTGCCGGCTGCCCTCCGGACAGCCAGCAGTGATTATAAGGTTAGACCAGCTGTCAGTTTTCGCAATACTGACTACGTGTACTGCCATAGATGGTAGAATAACAGCCGGGGTGTCTTAGCTGCTGATCGATTGCGTTCCGCGCTGATTTAACAAAATATTAAAACAGCAGACTTTTAAAGAAATATGTTTCTCGGTGTCGCATAAAACCGTGCTGACGTTGCGTTTTCCTTGCCCCTGTGCTGGCATCGACGGGTCATAAAAGGCGAGTCAACTAAGCTATTAATATTTGTTGAGATGAGTAAAATACATTTTCCTTTCTTTATAACTCACGTTTCATGACAAAAATACGTTGCATATCTGGATATATTTTGTTTTCTGCTGCTTTTCGCGACCCGCCCCAGCTTCGCACGGGTGCAGTGATGAATATCTAAATTTATTAGTGTTTCTCTACAATATTATCCA
This sequence comes from Clostera curtula, assembly GCA_905475355.2. Classification (NCBI taxonomy): domain Eukaryota; kingdom Metazoa; phylum Arthropoda; class Insecta; order Lepidoptera; family Notodontidae; genus Clostera; species Clostera curtula. The sequence goes on along the minus strand of FR997818.1, from coordinate 157,139 downwards.
TCTATTGAACATTATAAACCTTCCTCTTGAATTACTCTATATATTAAAAAACCGCTTCAAAATCCGTTGCGTAGTTTTAGAGATTTAAGCATACATGGGGACGGTCACGTTGCTTGTCCGCGATAGACTCCTAAACTACTTAACCGATTTGAATCAAATTTGTACACCGTGTGCAGTTTGATCCAACTTGAATTGAAAAGAGGATAGCGTACATCTCAAAGTCGCAATATTGTTTTGTTGCAAATTATTTATCTATTGTTGACAGTCACAATTATATTTTAGCTCCAACCGATTATAACATATGGAGATATCTGTTGACTTGATTGAGTAAGTATTCAATAGATGGCGCTATGTTAAAATTACAAACGTTTCTTAAAATGCTACAATTTAATAGCAGAACCACCACAGCAACGCGTGGCCGGGTCTGCTAGCTTTACATAAATAAGAGGAGAAGTGTTGCGTTCGCGTTGGTAGAAATAATGGAAGAATGAGTGTATAATGCTTTTTTTCTTCTGCAAATACCCGTAACATCTTCAAAAGCAGATTGTCTTATTAAATTGATAGGTCTAGTTCTAATACTTCTAGATAGCTTCCAGCTGTTCAGTGCCACAGTACTCTACCAAGTGATAGTAATTATTGCAAGTTCCCTTGAGTTTCTTTCCATTTCTTTTCAGCAATGGTCAGTTGTCACTCGTTATAAACTATTACTTTGCATTGTGCAATGCTTCTTATTCATTTTGACAAGCGTAATATATTATATTTTCTGCTGCACCTAGCATAAGTGCGCTACGGGCGGGGTGGACGAACTCTGGAACAGAAACTTTGATAAATTAATTCCACCGTCTTAAAATACGAAGTAACTGTATGCGCTGAGATATAATGCAGTCTGTGGCACTCCACTCCCGATGTCACTCACATTTGGTCGTCTGACTATCACTAACTACAACTTAAATTAATCTACTCTCACAGTTCTGTATGTTGTCTGGGATGAACATCATGGTCATCGTCTCCGCTCATAATTGAGCCACCGCCGAGTCCGACCTCCTCCAGTGACATGGAGAGTAATTGGCCTACTGTGCCACGCGGGTTGGCACATGATTTTGTATCAAGTTTTCCTTCTCTTGCGGCTAGGTTACCAGCCGTCATTTCCTTTTGTCGGCTCTTACGATACCCTCAGGATAGAATGGAATGGTGACACTATGTATTTTAAATCCGTGACCACACGGACAGTCCAAGATGCTTGCAGAGTCCAAACTCTGGCTACATAGCCGCGTCAAATGAAGAATTGGCAGCAAAAGCTGTCCTGCTATAAAAGCCTTAACTGTCAGGACATTAAGCACCGCGCAACGAAAACACCAATTTTAATAAAAGTTTGGCAATAAAGCCGGCTAATACCCGCCAAGTGGGTCGTAACCCGCCACGGGCCCGCCAGGGAGCGACCCTTGTAATGAACGCCCGTCAAAGGGCCGCTAGTTTTAATGTAGTCACTTTATGTAGATTGCAGTTTAAACGGTATTCTAATAAAAATGTACCTCACCCGAAGGGACGATCTATACTACTCTAGTTACAGTTGTACACGTTTAAGTCCACAGTGCATGCCAATTACCTTCTGTGCCACGCTGTCTAGACAGGTTGGCTGAAAACAAGGGTGGTATCGTGGTGGAATTTATTTAAACATATGACGACAAGAAATAAAACATTTAAAACTCAAAAGGCAATTTGTTCATGAAGGTGTTAAGTTAAACGACCATCATGCTACACTCTTTACACAATTTACAAAAAGTTCGGACGGTCAAGAAATCCCAGACCACAGTTATAACCACCTCGTCCGGCTGGACGATCATCCCTTGGCGCCTAAACTACTATTAATATCTTCAGTTAAATATATTCTGCCTCCACCCGTAGTCGTAGTCCCTTTGTACCCACTAAGCTCTTAAGTCATCCAGTCCAATGGGGTGACGAGCTGGATGATGATAGCAAGCAGCTCTGGCAGCAAATAAGCAAAGCTGCTTCCTTCGACGACCAACACCACGCTTTCTCTGGCGACTACCAATGTTCCGTTATCAACCCCAGAAACGTTTATGTAAATTCATCTCGCTGGCGGTTTGTTATTTTGCCGCGCACCCGCCGCTGGGTACAAAGAGTAAACTAACTCCCAGGCTTCCTAATTGAAATTTTATAAGCTCTCTCCACTTTACAGACAATCGCTAATTACTTTGTTAGATCGGAACGCGTCCAAAACAATTGAAGATGAGATATGATTCATTTTTCGGAACCATGTTTCAGTGTTCCGCCATATGAATAAAGTGGGAAAGGTTACAGAGTGGGACGTTGCTATGGCGTTGCTGAGTGAGTGTTAGACACTGCCTGCCAATTGGACTACAATTATTGTCACGACGACATCCATTGTGTCGGTGTCCAATTGGGAGTATCATTACACCGAAAACTGACCGAGTAATCAGTTCAACAAGTCATAACATCGAATGATGGACGACTTTAGAATGGTAATCAGGTTTTAGAGTGTCATGGCATTGCATTCTATAGAAGTTTATGTGTCTTGACATCGGTTTGTATTTCAAGGCGAGTGTCACGACAACCATTTGTGTACAGACTCCTGGACAAACGAATGCAAACAGAGTGCACATGGAACGTTATCAATAAAACAAAATTATAGGCGGTAGATTATAACTGTTTCCTTTTTCTTTTGAAGACAACTGTCACCTAGTCTCCCCCGCGACTACGACTGCTGCAAAGCATTCGAAACATCGGGAATTAAATAATGTAATATACACGCGATAAATCCGTTAAAAAGTGTTTAATTTCAATGTGTAATAATCGCGAAAACCTAAGAAATCAGAGTTTGTATACTTTAAGTAATCAATTCATTGATGCATTTCTTCTGCCGGTTCCAGTCACAGTATCCGAGAATATTGAGCTCGTTTGACAAACGAGAATTCTAACTTAATTAATTTAATGGCATTTAATTAGAAAGGGATATTTAGCAATCCAACCAATCGGGACCTTCCAAATAATTTTCGTCGCATAATTAAACAAGATTCACTCGTAAAATTCTTGAATTTGGCCCCTTCTTGTTTATTTGCGCTTTCCGATTTTACTGTGGGCTTTGTTTGAGTTGTGGTCTGAGAAGAGAATTGTAAGGAGATGCCTAACAATTGATCAACAACCCTAGTACCGTTAACGTCTGTTTTGCTGACATTGTACCTGTGGAAAAGAGTGGTTTATATAAAATCAGCATCATAATAGTTTGTTAAATTAGAGGAAACGTTTTAAGATTTCGGACTATGCATAGAATTATCAACAAAATTCTGACTGTAATAAATTACCCATAACTTAAACCCCAACGTTTGGGACACCCAATGAAATAATACGTTTAATTACGATTAATATGCTTTTTTCATTACCAAAATAAAACATGTTAAGTTTATGATACGAGACAACTAAAGGAAACCAACTACACTATATGACACACCTAGCTTTACTTTTCAGTAAGCTGCAGCAGCTAGTAAGTAGTAAGAAATTGCACCGCACGTGCCAAGTGCAGAGATGATCGGCGCGTGCAGATAGGGATGGATAATACACGAAAACATAATGTGTGCGTGAGATAGCAATATCTGCACAGAGAGACGTATCACATTAGCTTTTCTAAGACAACTTTGTGATTTTAGCACTGGAAATCCTACTCCAATACGTCCCGCGAGGGTGACGAATAGGATGAGAGTTTCTAATATGTTTTATTGCGTTTAGACTTAGAAATCCTACTGCAGTACGTCACCCTCTGGGACGTATTGGAGCAGCATTTACGCGTGTTTTTTCATTTAAAGAGCTTGAAAATGCTAATCGAGTTCGTCTCAGGCGGAGGGGACGTACTGAATGAGCATTTCGATATAACGCGACCCGGAACAAATACTTGTAGGTCGTACAAATATTTTTTTCCGTGCGGGGACATGCTGCGTAGCAGTTGATCGCTCAACCACTGCGCGAGAATTCTAACTTAATTAATGTAAAGTCATGTCGACTGAACCTGGGGTTTTTTTAGTATGACCCCAACGTTATTGTTAGTCGGCATCTTTCCTCTAACTCTAGGTCAGAAAGGCATGACATTATCCTTTCTTAGTCACTTTACGTACACACCTATATTTTGGCGGTTGCTGTATTATTTTATATATGTCGGAGATAGCGACGGCTGAGCGATAGAGTCGTCATCATCTTGACTTGGTACGAGGTTTATTACTTGTAACTTTATAATTCACAATATTAACCACAGTATAAATAACAATGTTCAGTTAACACACTTAGATAGACAAACCGACAGGTTCGCAACGGAGAAGTGTCTCGGTCCGTGTCCCAACGTCGACTGACTGATCGAGCCAACCTCACTTTCCATTACGACTCTGTCCACGTGCCGCCATTGCAAAACAACTGACGTCACCGCGTTTGCCGCACTACTGTGTTAACAATCAATTGAGAAACTTAATAAAACGATATCGTTATCCACGACACGGCCAGCCTGACGAAGCACACGTCCTCGTGTGTACTTGTAACAAAATAACCAACTGAGGCACATTTTCACGTTCGGCCAACCTGACGGTAATGTTCCGTAATCGTATCTTAAGAATCAAGTTAACAGAGATCACGTTAGCATACAAATAATTTTAACAACTTTAACACGAAAGATTCCTCTAAGCCCATAATCTTTAAATCTCAATACTGATACTTTAAAACAGTAGGTTTAAAGTAATAATTACACAACACATGGCCCAGCTGTCCCAGCAGCTAGTGACAATTCACATGTCACCCATATCGTCATCGCTCCAAGCGATACGACCAACACTTTAACTAGAGTTCACGACTCCCAGTACACAGGACCATACAAATAGTCTCTCTCGAGACCCGGGTCCCCGCCACACCACTAGCTGCCCATCGCGCTCTGTACAACTCCCAGAGTTGCAGTTACGACTACAGACTAGTGCGTGTAGTGCGACCTAGCCAAGGTATGTGTTCTTTTTTTACTGTTGGAGGCAACCTCCTCACCATCTTCATCAGACAAATTTAACTCAACGGGCACACTGCTTAGTGGAATCTCCTTATACAGTCGTGAGCGTATTTTTATGTTCTATTACCGGTCAAAGATTTCAGCAAATAACGATCACCATCAAGTAACTCCACAATTTTTAACGGTCCCTTGTATTTCGCGTCTAATTTAGTTTGGTTTCTCTTCGTTCTGAATTTAAACTAAATTACCAACATCAAACTTTACCACTTTAACTTGTAGTTTTATCAAATTTTACTTTTTCGTAACTGGCACTATTTTCTATGTATGTGGCCGCTTGCTCTCTTACTAATGTCTACTGCCGGTCCGGAATCATTCAAAGTTAATAGGTTAAATGGTCTAGCTAAAGGTCCTATCAGAAACTCGAGTGGACTCGCTTGTATTACACGGTGGACAGAGGAATTCAAAACTAATTGCACGTCTTCTAACGCTTCATGACCTATCAGACGCTTCTATCGCGGTCAGCATACTTTTTAACGCGCTCATCGTTCTTTCTACTTGGCAATTAGCGCGACTTGAACCCGTAGCTATCAAACGTAATGAAACTGACAAAAAAACTTTGAATTCTTTGTTGGCAAAGCATCGTCCCAGATCTGCAATTACTTACTGGAGCTCCAACTAAAGACGCTTAATTTAAGGGATTTAATTGTTCTAGCCAAATCTATTCTCAGGGTATGATACAAGGGAACAAATTTTGTGACCGCATCAATTAAAACTATGACGTACTCCTTGCAATCGCTTTTCCACTTAATTTGCCAGTTAAGTCAACGTGCACAGTATGCCACGGGATACTAATCTTAAGAATTGGATGAAGTCCCGCTTGTGGGCGACCTGATTGCGATTGAGATAGTTTACAAGTAATACAACCATAGACAAACTTACGAACGCACTTAGCCATGTGCTCGAACCAATAGTGATCAACCCTGTATATTTGGCCACCTCGCCCTTTATAGTTCACAGAGCCACCTCGCCCTTGACTGTATATTTGGCCACCTCGCCCTTTATAGTTCATAGAGCCACCTCGCCCTTGACTGTATATTTGGCCACCTCGCCCTTTATAGTTCATAGAGCCACCTATTACAATTGGGACTCGAAAATTAATCCAGCGTGTCGAGGCATAATTGCTGCTGACCACACCCTCAGGTATTAAAGGCGTGAAGTTACATAAGCACATAGCCATATGATGTTTTAATTAAAGAAACTATTAAACTAGTCCCAATATCTTACCGTCATTATTATCTAATAAGCATGGATCCAGCCCAGTAGGGATATGATTGGGGGAGTAGACGTTGGCGTTCTCTCGAGTATTTGTAAGTGCGTTCAAACTCTTATGATATCTGTCACCGTCAAGTACCTCAATGACTTCATAAGGTCCGTTATATTTAGGATCCAATTTGGTTTGATTCCGTTCATGATTTTCGACTAAAACATAATCTCCCACCGAAAATCTAGTCACATTTGCCTTATTTTTATCGAATCTTAATTTATCAAGCTGTGCATTATTTTCCATTAATTTGTCAGCTTGTTCCCTAATCTCTCAAATTTATCTCAACCTCATGATCGTCAATAGTTAATAAATTTAGTGGCCTAGCTACTCTACCTATTAACAATTCTAATGGACTTGCCTTAGTTACCCTATGAATCGTGCTATTTATAGCAAGTTGGACATCATCTAACGCATCTTGCCATGACCTATTTGGACTAACTTCTACAACAGTCAACATATTTTTGAGGGTGCTCATAACTCTTTCCACTTGGCTTCGGCGCAACACAATGTCTGATGAGAGAGCACTCTGCACCATAATCAGAATAAAATGGATACGACTCACAAGCGTTCATCAGCGCACCGCTGGGATTGCTAACATAGCAAGCTTCCACATGCCTCTCGTTACTCGCCGCCGCCGCAGGCGCCGCTCCGAACCGCCTGCGCCTACCGCCGCGCCAGCTCCTCCGCTGTTGCCACGTTGTTGCCACGTGGACATCTCGCTGCCAAATGTCCGGCGCTGCCGCACCTGAACCAGACTAAGTCCGACCGCGGCCGCGGCCCCGCAGAGCCTGACGCTGAAGTGTGCAGTGGCAGCACTAGCTGCCTTGCCTTTCACCGCCAATTTGATGCTCGGTGACCCATTCCACCGCAGCTGTGACATTCCACAGTTGCCGACCGAAAACCCGATCGCTTGAAATCTGGATCTGCTGTCCTATCGCCTCACGTTTAGGCTACCTTACCGATGCAAATCAAGGCATACAATGGCTCCATAATCTTGGAAAACTTTGCTATAAACTGGCGAAAATACGACGCCAGACCGATGAACCGTCAAGCTAAACAAGCACAGCAATCTAAACTTCGTATCGCAAGTAATTAACAGGTAAACACGCAAAAGAACCTCAAATAATATTTTCTTACACCGGTCAAAATCACACTATCGTAAATTCGTATACCATACAATATACCCGAGTAATAAAATGAAAACTGCTCACCGGAGTGACGTAAAATTGCAGCTGGTGCGCTTACTACAGATCCACTCACTATTCTTTGACCTGGCTGACCACAGTACTGTTGCTCGCCTTCCTGCTGCTCCGCTCAGGGCAGTTAGACGCGTAGTGTCCTTGTCCATCACAATGAAAGCAAGTGATCCCCACTTGGTTAATCGCCGCACTATGACTGCCGCTTGTGATCTTCAGTTCAGAACAATCTTCATGTAGCTTAATGTCTCCTTTATAGTGACAATGAATCGCCATTATCGGTTATTTCCATCGCGTACAGAAGTACACACATTATCACTACACTGTTTTCTCCACGTGGGCTGACTGAGTTACATACCACTTCTGATGTCGGAGATAGCGACGGCTGAGCGATAGAGTCGTCATCATCTTGACTTTGTACGAGGTTTATTACTTGTAACTTTATAATTCACAATATTAACCACAGTATAAATAACAATGTTCAGTTAACACACTTAGATAGACAAACCGACAGGTTCGCAACGGAGAAGTGTCTCGGTCCGTGTCCCAACGTCGACTGACTGATCGAGCCAACCTCACTTTCCATTACGACTCTGTCCACGTGCCGCCATTGCAAAACAACTGACGTCACCGCGTTTGCCGCACTACTGTGTTAACAATCAATTGAGAAACTTAATAAAACGATATCGTTATCCACGACATATATTTATTAATTCATTCCTTTCATTCACACTATTTCAAAGATTTTTTTATATAACTATTAGTTTTACATTGATGTTTATTTATTTACTATGTAACTATCTCATTACTTTGATATACTATTCTTTGAAAATATTGGTGTAAAGCTAAACATTTTAAATTCTGAATAAAAACATAGCACGAATATTATGAAAAATCGTAGAACATACATGGGGGTGATTCGGGTACCCCAAGCTAACCTAAGGGCACTCTATCTCTGGCCTTCCGCTTGACACTATTGCTTGGATTTAAATGATTATACATATATACATTCTGCGGTGTCCTGTTTTTATACTTTTTTTAACCCCCGACGCAAAAAGAGGGGTGTTATAAGTTTGACGTGTCTGCCTGTCTGTCGGTCTGTCTATGTGGCTCCGTAGCTAGGGAACGGATGAAGCTAGTTCAATACAGTTTTTTTTGTATGACAGGTGAGTTACGGGCAAGTGTTCTTAGACATGTTTGATAAAAATCGGTTGAGTCGTTTAAAAGTTATGGGGGGTGAAAGTGGGGAAGAATAACCGAAAGTCTGCAAATATAATCGAGTGAGGTCTCAAATGAAGGCGCATCACGTGCACATTACAAAATAGCATGTCCCACGAAAATCAGTTGAGCCCTGAAAAAAGTCTGGGGGTAAAAGGGGGTGGGTACCCAATATCTGCAAATATATGTGGTGGGGAAAAAATGATGATGCGGCAAGAATCTATGTATTGACAACTTAACAACATCTACATCATAATAAGCGTGTACTTATAAAAAGCAGAAAATAAAATTTAATTTAAAAATTTAAATAAACCCCCGACACAATATAAAAATATAAAATGTACAATATACAATGTAAAAAATACATCGCGTTGAGGGACCAGGGGTCGGGTAATAAATAAATAGGAGTGGTCCCCCAACGCGATGTATTTTTTTACATTTTAAAGGGAACTTAGGTCATTGTGTCGGGGTTTATTTAATTTTTTTAATTATTTTTATTGTTAGGTCGTGTATACGTATTTTTGTTAATTTATAAGTCTTTTGAACCTGGGGTTGCATCAGGGTATCAGCAGTTCGTGTGGGGACACATTTAGAATACGAATGTTCCAACGCCACCAACTGAAGAAAATGGCAATTTCAAAATTTCAATTTTTCATCAACAACTTATAATGTCACGCTGACAAAAGTCACCCGTGCGCGCCTACACTAAGAGAAGAAATATTTCGTATTAATTGCCAAGTTTCTTCTATTATCCTTGGCTTGTTATTTCTTTCAGTCGGCTCTAGTGACCTTTAGTGGGAGACACGAATTCTAAAAATATCCACACGGACATGTTGGGTTTCAATATTAAGTAATCATATTAATTAATTTTAACCTTTAACATAATATGTTCTTATCGCCAACAGCAATTAAGAAACTTTAATACATAAACGTTAATGCAAGACGAGTAGTTAATATCAACATCACGTTGAACTAAAATCTTTGCCACATAAATTCAAGTTACATAGGGCGCCGAATTACTTCGGGCCTAAGGCTTCAAGAACATACCTACTGAGGTTAGGGCGGCTGTACATGAGCGAAAGCCGTAGCGCGGTCAAAATCACCCTGTTGGTCTAGATCGACCAAGTGTCTTTGTGTAATCCAGAGGCACTTGCTCTGAGTCCGGGTGTCATTTGTGTTTGAAAACGACATGTTCGTAAACAACCCCTGTAATACAAGTTGCACCTAGTCATCGGGTTATTTAAAAAACAAAATGACGTGAGATGATTTAAGCGAAGAGGAATTATTATTGTGATTTCTTAGAGAAGAACACGCAAAATGCAGGCCCACCAGGGTCCTGGAGCATACTCCTCCAGCTGGGAGGAGTGATCCTGTGGCCCTGTGAACGGGCTATCGCGGATTGCAGTTTTTAGTCTGAATGCAAGGGCATTCAGACTAAAAAAGTTATTAGCGCACCGGCAAGGGCCGGTGCGCTAATAACTGTTATTATGCCCATAACTCCACATAACTCGGCTTGGCCCTAAGGCCGGGTATCCGTGAGGTATTCGACGCAAACAAAAACAAGTTACAGTGAACTAGCACCCATTATGAGAAGAAGACATTAAATTACAGTAAAAGATAATTTTAAACAAAGGCTTCGGAGTAAATCTGTACCGAGGGGACTCATTGCAAACTAATAATTCACCAACACAAACCACGCCCATACCCAGAGTAGATAAAATACTCTTGCCGTTCTCGGACTGGAACCAAGACTCGTGATCCATGGGCGGCTCATTCACCCACAAACTGACACCTTTTCTTTGATCTTAGGTCTTTGGACAGGTATTAAAACCCTCCATGTACACATTTCTAAACCAAAACTTCCGGGCTGCGATGTCACAAGCATACCTCTTTTTTATCGGCGGACCGGCCTTTGTTGAAATCCTTGGACGCCTATGTCCAGCAGACTTCTACAAGATGAAATTATGGTGATTTAATTAGCACAACGTTTCTTAATTGATTGTGATCTTGGCTTTTTCCAGCTAATTTTCTAGTTTTAGTTGATTAGCTGACAAACTATATTTTGTCGCTTTATTGTAAAGTACAGTCTCATCCAGCCCACGTTTGACGCGACGAGTAGAGATTGTTATATTGGTTGCATGTGCCTGCCCTCAATGTAACACCTGAAATCGCGGCTAATGAAATTCACGTTCAATTGAAGAAAAATTCAGAATCTATTCATGATCCATTCTCTCTGTAAAAGGAAAATATCCGAGCGATGGAAATGTAAATGGAAGGGCCAAAATTCAATTATTTACAACAAAGTATTGTGAATCATTCAAATATTCGAATCATCTGGGCGCAACGTGGAAACATCGAAGAAGGAGACAGTGAAAAAGAAATCGAAATTGTAATTAATAGGAACTCTGGACTGAAAAATGAGCTGGCTGAACTTCATACTCACCTCATGGCCGTACAGGAGCAGAGAGACCAACTGCAGGACACTGTTGATTCATTCCATAGTTGTAGTACCATGCATGAACAGGCTCTGAGTCGTATTACTGAACTGGAATACTCATTGCATGAAGCTCAAAAGGCTATTGAGAGTTTTGAACATTTCAAGGAGTGCCAGAATAGTAGTACCACTCAGTCCCTATATGATGAATTACTGGGACAATCAGAATGTAACAATATATGTAACACAACATGCCCGGCTGAACAGGATAATTTTGTTAATATTGCCAGTAATAACAAGATTAAAAAGTATATAAAAATTAACAAATTAATTAGTAAAACCAAGAAATTAATAAAATATAATAAGCAAACAAAAATGCTAAAATCATTAAGCAGTAATAGGCTAATATTAATATCTAGGTTACGTCAATATAAAGATAATTTAGTAAAATCACAATATATTTATGACAAGGATACATTTAACTTACAGGTAGACCTAATTAATCTGCAAAAAGACATTGCACAGAAATATGAGGAGGCCCAAGTCCAAATTAAACACCATATTTTGGCGACTAATGAACTTTTGAAAATGAGCTCTTACAATGCTGAGCGTTTTCAATCATTGACAGATAATTGCCACCAGCAATTGTACCCAGAAAACGCATGCAGCACTGTTTACCATGATCATGCAGAACCATCATCATTGTCATCATCATCTCCATGTGGTGAATTATGCAATGTAAGTGTTTGTAATGTATCACAACAAGATGTGCGCCCCTGTACAGCGGCATCTAAAGTTGTTATATACTCTGACAAATTAGGTCAAGGTTTTAGCTCACTCTTGAAAGACAAATGTGATGTACCTATATATAACATGTGTTCGCCTGGCATTACCTTAGATACTCTAACGCATAGTATCCAGCCTCATAATTTGAATAAAGACACAACTGTAATAATTTTATTTGGTAACAGCATTTCAGTTAAGCGGTTACACATCATTAATTTGGTAGATAAATTATTGGAGCTCAATGCCAAGTATGGCTGTAAATTTATTATAAATGCCCTTCCTTATTCGCAGTCTTTAACAGTCAATCAAAATAGACACATATTTAATTTAAATATGCTTATTTATAATCTAACTCATCGCTATGACAAAGCGATATCATTTTTTGACTGCAACAAATTTATATCTAGATTTAAGTTGACAAAGGATACTATGTGCCTGCCCCCTAGAGATAAGAGACAAATGGCTACGTTGATAGCTTATAATTTACACCCTGTTGACTATGTCACAGGATTTTTTTTACATACTTCTAGTAATAGGACACTGACAGACTGTGCTATTCGCAGTTCATCGGACACATCTGGTTGTTTAAACAACTAGATAAGACAACAGTCATGCCCTCTCACTTACGCATTGTACACCAAAATATACAGGGCATGACTAGCAAACAGTTAGAGGTTGATCTTTTTCTGGACTATCACAAAGTTCAGGTATTTTGTGTTACGGAACACTGGTTGAGAGATCATGAGCTTGGGCGCAATAACATGAGCCACAAAGTAGTTAGTGCTTTTTGTAGATCATCTGCCATCCGTGGTGGGTCTCTTATATTAGTGTCAAGTTATTTAAAATGTAAAGAACGCAAGGATATTGTGCAGCTCTCAATAGAGCGCACGATCGAATTGTCTTGTGTAGAACTTGACATGTATATAATTATTTGCGTTTACCGCCCTCCATCAGGTATATACAGTCAGTTTGAAATAGTAATGGAGGAAGTTTTAGGAAGAATTACAGTAAATAGCGGTAAAGATATAATAATATGTGGTGATTTCAATATAGATTTGCTTGTTGAATCAGCGTCAACTTCTCGCTTTATTAGCCTGTTTAAGTCATTCGGATTGACTCACGCTTTTTGTGAGCCAACTAGAATTACTAAAACTACATTTACTTGCCTGGATAATATTTTCTGCAGCTGTGATATGGTCGATAAATCAATTCTAAACGACCTATCATCAGATCATAGCGGGCAACTCATTGTTCTACCCTTTCTAAAAACAGCCAGGGCATTCGGCTGTTTTTAGTAGTAAGTAAGTTTAAGTTTACTACTAGACCAGTCACATGTAGCAGATTAGAATTATTCAAACATAATATATCCAAGATGACTGGTGGCATGACTATTGCACGTGGCGATCCAGATACTTTGTATAAGAACTTATTTGATATTATTAAAAGGCAATACGATGATGTATTTCAATTAAAAACTTTTACTATGAGAAATAAAATTTAATTTTGTGATTGGGCTACACCAGGCATTTACAAAAGTAGAAATACTTTATATAATCTTTATTCCATGAAACAGATGAATTTTGATTCAGTGTTCCACGATTATGTTAGGTCTTACTCAAAAGTTTTTAGGAAAGTTTGCAACACAGCAAAGTCCCTACACATAAGCCGTAAGATTAAAAAATCCGAGGACAAAATAAAAACAACTTGGAAAATTATTAATGCTGAAACTGGAAAATCAAAGCCACAAGAATCCATGTTCCAATTAACTGTAAATAACAAATTAATAATTGATAAGTATGAAGTGGCTCAAACCTTTAATAACTTTTTTGCATCTATACCGTGTCAAATCACTGCTCCGTTGAATTCTTCTCCTGTCGATGCCGAAGACCTACTCAGAAATAATGTTAAGGAGTGTTCAGCCCTGTTCAGTTTCACTCACGTTACAGCAATTGATATTATAAATACTTTTAAAACCATTAATTCTAAGAAAACCGGAGATTTGTGGGGTATGTCTACACTAGCCATTAATAGCATCATTTACGAGATTGCCCCATACCTTACAGATATTTTTAACGAATGTATAGACGTGGGTACTTTTCCTAATTTAATGAAACATAGTAAAATCACACCATTGTTCAAAGCTGGTAACAAAAAAGAGCCTGGCAATTACCGTCCAATCTCTATTCTGCCAGCTCTAAGTAAAATTTTTGAAAAACTAATCTTAAAGCAATTACTTCGTCATTTCGATTTACATAAATTATTGCATAGTGAACAATACGGTTTTACCAAAGGTCGTTCTACGACGAATGCAGGTGCTGCGCTCTTAAAACATATTTATGATGCCTGGGAGAACTCGCAAGATGCCATAGGTATTTTCTGTGATCTATCGAAAGCTTTCGACTGTGTGCATCACGAAACCTTGTTAAGAAAGCTTCAACACTATGGCGTTAAATACAATGCGATCAATTTATTAGCGTCGTATCTGCGTGATAGAATTCAGTTCGTCGACATTAATGGAGTTAAGTCTGATGGATCGCCTGTGTCTATGGGCGTGCCACAAGGGTCCATCCTTGGTCCTTTCCTATTTCTGGTATATATTAATGACCTTGCATTTTTTATTAATGACATTTGCGATATCGTGCTTTTCGCTGATGATACATCTCTTGTATTTAAAGTTGACCGGAAAAACGTTAATTATGACGACGTGAATAGCGCGCTTAGTCAGGTATCTTACTGGTTCACAACAAACAATTTGCTACTGAATTCTGTAAAAACTAAATGTATTCGATTTGTAACACCGAATACTAAGATAATATATACCAAACTACATTTGGATGATAAGCAAGTAGACATAGTAGATTCAACCAAGTTTCTAGGCATCACTCTAGATCGTAAATTGCAGTGGAAGCCTCACATTGTAACTCTTACGGGGAAGCTTAGTTCAGCCGCCTACGCTGTTAGACAGGTTAGGAGACTCACTGACGAAGACACGGCAAAACTCGTTTACTTTGGTTACTTCCATAGCGTTATGTCGTATGGGATCCTACTCTGGGGTAATGCTGCTGATATACAAAACATATTTATTGTACAGAAGCGCGCGCTACGTGCAATTTATAATTTAGGACCTAGAGAATCACTGAGAGAACGCTTTAAAGATATAGGGATTTTAACTGTAGCGTCACAGTACATTTTTTCTAATCTAATTTTTGTTAAACAAAATTATAGTAGCTTTAAAAAAAATTGTGACGTCTCGTCCTCCAATATCCAGACAAGAAATAGGCATAAGTTAGTTACTCCATTCCACCGGCTACAAAAAGCACATGGTTCTTTTGTAGGTCTCGGAATTCGCATGTTCAACAAATTACCGGAAGCAGTTTTGGATTGGTCGTTCGAGAAATTTAAATGTTACGTTAAGTCCGGTTTAATTAAAAAAGCGTACTATCAAGTCAATGACTATCTATCAGATAGTGACGCATGGGAGTAACGTCGGCTATGTTATGGTCTAGCTCTGATCTTTCAGCCATTACATTAGTGAAGTTTTGTAAACAGTATGTGAGTGCAGTTTCAGCACGCACCATGTAATTTGTGTAATTTCACTAATTTTTATTTTCTTATTTTTTAATGTGCTACATGTTTATGCGTGTTATTGCTTTCACTAACCTGTCAGACTTGTTTGTACCACCATCATTGTAACCCTCTTATTTAAAAGAGCAACCATGGAGTTTCTTGCCGGCTCTTCTCTATGGAATGGCATTCCGAACCGGTGGTAAAAACTAAATTATTAATTTTATTTTATGATTTTTATTTTTAATTTTTTTTTTCTCTTAAATCTTTGACTATTTGAAAGCATTCGCAAGAATTTATTCGAATAAAAAACATTTTGATTTGATTTGATTTGATTTGATAACATCGATATAGTATCGAGTAGACAACATTAAATCTAAATTAATAAATAAAAGTAAAATAAAAGTAAGCTGTCTGGCTATTTTTCTCGGTTCAACACATGTTACACGCATTCAAGCATTAATAGGAGCTTTATGTTTTTTTTAATATCGTGGACTTGTGCGAGCAGTCGAGGATCGCAGGTGGTTTTAGGGAGTACGCCAACGGAATCCGTGAGAATTTTCAATGTAAAAAAGAGCCCCTCTGACGCTGGCAGAAAATATGGACCACGTTATTTACTTGCCAAAACACAACACCACGCAAGGATCAAGTCATTTGAGATAGATATGAGCGGTATTCCACCCTATTACCTAAGTGATAAGGTGGAATACCGCTCATATAAAAATACATCAGAACCAGAGTTATCTTACTGACTTATATTTGCACGTTGATCAAAAGTATGCAATCGCTAATTAAGTAATACTATTAATTAGTATCATAAGCTATTTGCCTTCCACAAACAATTATCTCAATCAACGTCTGTAGATAATTTGCGCTCATGAACCAACATTACGATCAACCGTCTTTTAAAGCCGGGACCAGACGTGTGTTAAGCTGGGTACTGACCGGCGTTACGGGGCGTAATGTAACGTGTTACACAGCGAGAATTCGTGCAGTCAGTACGTCGTGTTACGGGGAAACGAGCGAGTCGCTCGTTACTCGCTTTGAGTGCTCCACCCGGCTGTCGGTTTTTTGGCGAATCCTTTGACTGATACGCGGTTCAGTCAGTACCAAAGAGTAGGTAGAGTAATAATACCAAAAATCAGTACGCTGTTGCGAGTCTTTATTTAATTGAAAAATATAGAGAAGAACCAGTGTTTAATAAAGATATACCAACACGTCCTCGCTGTCGGCCATCTTGAGTAAACTGGCGGCGAATACGGAGCACAGAGTTTTGACGAGCATGTTACGCCTATTTTTAAATGCTCGACGCTCGATGCGAATATGGCATTACAACGTAACGATGGTCAGTACCCACCACAGTCCTGACACTTTACTCCATTAAAAAGGTTATCGAAACCTGCTCTATTTCGCACGTTAATACAGGTTTAAAAATAATACCTAGACCAGACTTAAAATAATTATTTTAAAATGAAGGAAAGCTACTTTTTACTTGGTTTAAAACGTTCCGAATAAAGTAAAATATCGGTAACTAAGTATGCTAGTATTGTACGGGTGGTGCAGCGGGCGGCGCGTTGGTAGCGCAGGGAATACATATTTACCTATCGCCGCGTATTCTAACTTCGCCTTAAATATCTCTGGAACTATACAAATCTGGCACGCTGGAGATTTAAAATGCATCTAATAAACTCTGCTTAACTGTGAATATCCCAGCGGATCGGGATATTGCTCATAGAGTGTAGAGCAATGTCAAATATCATTTTTTTCAGAATCTCATTATTTTTAAAACTGTTAATATAAAATAAATTATTAATTGCATAACTACCGATGCCAATCCGGCCACGCCACCCTATGTGCGAAGTGTGCGGTGCACACAGCCGCCAAGATGATAAGGGATGCCTACCAAATTATTTATGTTACACTGACACAAGAACATATTATTTTTAATGGAGTATCGATAAGTAAGTATTAAGGTTGCATCATAGAAACTCTTTTCATATCAATCTTAATATATGCCACATTTTAAATTATGAACTGTCTGTCAATTCTCGATATGTAATGGCGTAACATAAAAGTGGTTTTTCGTGTGTGATTTTATTTAGTGTAACTAATAGTAGTGAATGACTTAATTGTGGACAAGAACTTAGTAATTACTTAATCTGTGTTAGTGTTTTCATACTGTGTATTGATAACTCATTCTGCGCTTCAAAGGTAACTTATTTTACTACTGCATCTGCGTTTAAGAGGTTTTGGTCCCGCAAAGAAGAGAAGATATCATTTTGACAATATGGATTACACTAGCAAAATTGATGTAGGAAAATTACTAGGTAAAGAAAATTGGTCAACATGGAGATATAAAATTTCGATCATGCTTGATGGTACAGAAGGTGCTACAGAAGCTGTGGAAGGAAAACTCCAGAAACCAATTCTTGTCGAGGGAGCAAGTGACGCCGAATTAAGCAATTATAATAAGGCGATGGCTAATTATAAGAAGGCTGAAACTGGCGCTCTGTTAATGCTCACTACTAATATGTCGGAGAACACTTTAAAAAAGGTTATGCAATATAGAACGGCATGTGAAGTCTGGAGAGAATTACATAGGTTGTTTGATGGACAGACGGAAGACAGAGCGTATAACTTGTGTCTAGAATTCTTCGGGCTAAAATATGATAGGACTGATGACATTCCTACACATATCTCTAAGCTAAAGAATCTCTGGAATGACCTTAAGGTAGAAATTTCCAGAATAGATGCTAATGCTAAACTTCCCGAGTTATTTCTCATATGTAAGATCTTAGACACATTGGATGACAGGTATTTCAACTTTAAGTCTAGCTGGCTGATGTTAAAACAGGCTGAAAGAACTATCGAAAGTTTGACAAGTCATCTATGCACGTTCGAACGAGATTTGGGTAGCCAAGAGAGCTCTAAAGAAGCACTAGTGACTACAAATAAGCGAGAAGGACTGCAGAGTAAGGAGAAAGATAAGCTGATTTGCAACTATTGTTCAAAAATTGGACATAGAGTTAGAAAATGCAAGAAATGGATAAAGGATGGGAGGCCACCTAAAGATCCATCTCAAGGTACGTCAGCGGCTCAAACTGCAAAGTCCAACCAGGTACAGCATATTTCCTTGATGGTAAACGCTTGTTCCAGCGAACAAGCTAAGAACATGGAGAGAGATAGTTGGTTTGTCGACAATGGTGCGACTCAAGGGCGGATCCAGGGGGGGGGGTCATGGGGGTCATGACCCCCCCCTGAGCTGGTTCCAGGACTTAGGTGGACCACTAATTGAACATAATGATTTTATTTATATATTTTATCACCATACAGATTTTATGTAAAATAATACCTTATTAAGGAACAAAAGAAACAAGGACTAATTATTACAAATATATCTATAATCTAAGCAAACAAAGATGCTGCCACCACATATTTAATTTTTATTTTCAAGTAATTATAATTGAATCGGGTCGCGATTTCATTATTTATATAAATTGTCGTATATTAATATTAATTTATTAGATATTATTGATATTTTAATACAAATGTAATCTTTATGTTTAATGTTTTTAAGTATTGTCGGTTTTTTATTTATTGTAATCATTTTTTTTATTTTTTTATTATTGAATGAATTTGTTGTATTTTTTTTGTAGTCTATTTAATTATATAACTACTACACGCCACACGAACTGTTCGAAGCAAAAGCATAGACCCCATACTTAGATTTACGTTAGACCTCAAGTGCTTGCAGCTTGGTATCCGTATGCCACTACTGGGATTCAGCAGAATATCAGCGTCAGGTACTGCACTTGACATATGATGAGCTGGATACCCTTTCGGTGCAGTTTCGAGACACATAGCTAATTCAGAAAATTTATTATTTTTTGGTTTCATTTTTTTTTATTATTTGGTTGTATACATGGACGTATAAAAAAAGGCGGACGGAACTCTATCTAAGACAAAAGTGAGACGCCATGATGGCGGCCGCACTTTAAGTGTGAGTTAATTTTGGGGTGGCCAAGTTACACAAAAATTTGCCATTAAAACACGGACAACGTAATAAAAAAAATATGTATTGTTCGAAATTGTAATGTTTAAGTCAAAGTGTCAAAGTCAAATAATTTATTTTGTATAGGACGCAGTGGACACTTACCAATTGTCAACATATTAAAAAAATGTATAGAATGCATATATTGTAGTTTACCCATAGTTTACCACCAGTTCGGAACGCGACCACTGCTGAAAAGAACTGGCAAGAAAATCAGAGGGCTCGTCATTCTTTTTTTAATAATTTGCGGTCCTATTTCATTTAATTTAATATCCCAAATGCTGAGTATTTTTTTTATAATAATGTCTTTTGTGTAATAATCTCTTTTTTTATTTATAGTCGGTAGCTAGTTGTTTGCCCAGGGTGTTAGAAAAAGTTCGCGCAAGACGACCAAAAAGCCGCGTTCTCCTACATCATGACAACGCTTCTTCACACACGGCCAACAAAACAAAGTCATTTTAGCTTCCGGAAAAGTACAACTCGTCACCAATCCTGCGCATAGCCTCGATCTAGCACCCTGTGATTTCTGTATTTTCCCCAAAATCAAACATTTCATGAGAGGTTTCACTTTTACCAACTCCGAAGAGGCAGTGATAGCGTTCAATCATCACGTAGAAAACATGCATTCAGATCTGTGGTCCTCCTGTTTAATTAAAAAAACGGTTCAATCGCATGAAAAAATGTTTGAAATGTAGTCTTTTGAAAAGCAATAAACACAATATTATAGTTATAACATTTTTTTTAAGTTACGCAAAACTTATAGTGTGACCTACGTATGTATTTTGTCTGTTTCTATTTTGTTTGTTGGAAACCCTTGTCGTACCACCTCTTCAATTTTCATCAATTTTGTAGAGTTTTGCGTCATGTCATGTCGAGGGGTGACATACCTGTAGCTGTTATGACAAAATCATTAACCACGGTTACGGAATTTAAATAGGCTGCCTCATTCAGTGCGTGATATTGGTTCTCTGGGTGTCTTCAAGAGGGCAATATGTACGTGGATATGTACAAGTTATTATGTGTGGAGTTTTTCAAGTGTACAATAAAGAATCAATATTATTAAGTACAGTACTTACGTACATTAATAAATAAATAAATAAATATCCTTGACATTTCACACAACGCCATCTGGTCCCAAGCTAAGCAACTTAATGCTTGTGTTATGGTAACGAGATGGATGATAAACTACTTATATACATTTTTTTTTGTAAATACATACATATTATATATAGAAATGACACCCAGACCCCGAGCCAGTGCCTCTGGTTTAGACAAAGACACTTGCCCGACCCCGGAATCGAACCGTACTTTACTTGTATCTATTGTTATCAAAATTAAATTATAAGTTCTTGACTTGACCACGACTATGTGACCCCCTCCTGGCGCCAAAGCTGGATCCGCCCTTGGTGCGACTACACATATCGCTGTGAGAAGTGACCTTTTTAATGAACTTCACAGATTTGAATCGGATCACACGGTCACAACGGCAGATGGTACCACAATTCCAGCGTTGGGTAAAGGCACTGTAGTGGTGAATTCAAATACTGGTGATAAGAACCAGACTATAATAACACTCCATGACGTATGGCTAGTACCATCATTAACGAAAAATCTGTTTTCACCGCTAGCTGCACAAGATAGAATGCAAAATAGCGTGTTTACATCAACGACTAGAGAGTGCAAATTGATAGTTGACGGCACGACTAGGGTTGTTGGTCAAAGAGACCGATTTGGAGGGCTCTACAAGTTGGCAATGAAGACAGTGATGCCAACAGTCAAAAGAATGATTGAAGTCAATGCAACTACTGGTAAAAATCTTTTACAGCTTTACCATGAACGTTTCGCACACCAAGATAAAATGCATGTTCGCGATATCGTTAAAAGGGAGCTTGGTATAGATTTAAAACCAGATAACATGAAATGCGAAGGCTGCATTTATGGCAAGTCCCATAGGAGGAAGTTCGGAACAAGGGAAAGAGCTTCTAAACCCGGAGAGCTTATACACACCGATGTGTGCGGACCTTTCGTTGAAAGTATCTCGAAATACAAGTATTTTGTTTTATTTAAGGATGATTACTCAAGTTACCGTTTTGTCTACTTCATAAAACATAAGTCAGAAGTCAAAGAGAAGCTTGTACAAATGCTACAAGAAGCTAAGACAGCTGGTCATGTTGTGAAAACTATACTAAGTGACAATGGTGGGGAATTCGACAATGAAGCCGTCCGAAAAATATTACGAAAGTATGGGATTCAGCATCGATTAACAATGCCTTACACGCCAGAGCAAAATGGCTGTAGCGAGCGGGAAAATCGAACACTTGTAGAGGCTGCGAGATCCATGTTACACACGAGAGGAGAGATGCCGCAGATACTTTGGGCTGAATTGATTAATACAGCTGCTTACGTGCTCAATAGGACAGGTCCTACTAGAGTAAACTCAAAAGTGCCCTTTGAGTTATGGCACGGGAGGAAACCCAAAATAAGCCATCTCAAGATCATCGGTAGTGAATGTTATGCTCATATTCCGAAGCCAAACCGCAAAAAGTTGGGTAAGAAGGCCATTAAAGGATTGCTAATAGGGTACGAGAATGACGATGGTTATCGTATCTGGGATGGTCACAAGACGCTAAGGTCTAGAGACATAACGTTTCAGTCTGATGTCGAGTTTAAGATTACCACCAGTGCTCCTATTTCGTCAGAGGGAGCTGTAGAGAGCGGCGATAGCGAACAAATTCTCTCCCAAGAGCAAAATCCTGTAAATTTTGAAGAAAGTCTAGAACATGGTCTAGAGGGAGAAAACTATGAAGACCAAGTTCAAGAAGAGCTTCCTATCCGACAAGAGGAGGTCTTTATTGAGGATGAGACATCTGTACGAGAAGACGATGTTTTCACCGACGCTCAGGAAGACTTAGAAGTAATAGAACCTTTGCCTCGTTATGATTTAAGGAACCGAGCGACACTGCAACGTCCAAAGAGGTTTGAGGATTATGTTTGTTTCGTAGGGCACGACAATTTTCCCGAAACTTACAAAGAAGCGGCTCACAGAGAGGATCATACCGAATGGCAGAAAGCCATGGCGAGTGAAATGAATTCTCTAGCTGATAATAAAGTTTGGACGCTCTGCGAACTACCACCTAATAAAAAGGCGCTGCCTTGCAAGTGGGTTTATCGAATTAAACGAAACCCAGAAGGCACTATCGATAAATACAAGGCGAGACTGGTAGTAAAAGGGTTCAAACAACGAAAAGGTATAGATTTTGAACAAACATTTAGCCCGGTTGCTCGTATGTCTACGATTCCAGCTTTACTAAGTGTAAGTGCGAAAGAAAAACTGCATTTAACTCAGTTTGATGTTGCAACAGCCTTCTTAAATGGAAAGTTACAAGAAGAAATCTACTCGTATATGCAACAACCTGAAGGATTCAGCGATGGCACTTCAAGAGTATGCAGATTGCACAAGAGTCTGTACAGCTTGAAACAAGCACCACGGTGCTGGAATTCTTGTTTCGAACAAATCCTAATTGAAAAAGGCTTTCAGCAAAATGTAGCTGACTGTTGTCTTTTTATTAAATATATAGGAGACAAGAAAATAATTATAGCTCTGTATGTGGATGACGGGCTGGTAGCCACTACAGATGAAGCTTTGGCGAAGCAATTTCTAAAAGAATTAATAATAATAATAATAATAATAAATATCCTTGGACATTTCACACAACGCCATCTCGTCCCAAGCTAAGCAACTTAATGCTTGTGTTATGGTAACGAGATGGATGATAAACTACTTATATACATTTTTTTTTTTTTTTGTAAATACATACATATTATAGATAGAAATGACACCCAGACTCCGAGCCAGTGCCTCTGGTTTAGACAAAGACACTGGCCCGACCCCGGAATCGAACCCGGGACCCGTTGATCCAAAGGCGGCACATCTGACCACTAGACCAACGAGGCTACGCTAAAAATTACCGCCAAGCCAGCGTCCTACTACCTAGGACTAGAGATTGCTCGGGAGATAGATGGTTCAATAACCATTTCACAGCAGTCTTATGCTAGAAAAATCCTGGAAAGATTTGGAATGGCATCCTGTAATCCCGTTTCAACACCAATTGAAAGGACTTCAGAAACAGGGAAAGTCGTGGAGGATACTGGTGGAAAATATTCATATAGAGAAGCTGTGGGAGCATTAGCATATCTAATGACCGGTACACGTCCAGACATAGCTTATGCTGTTGGAGTAGTATCTAGAAAATTAGAGAATCCAACTCACGCTGATTGGCTAAAAGTTAAACGAATATTTCGATATATAAAAGGAACAACTAGCTATGGCATCAAGTATAGTGCTGATGGAACGAAAAGCATTATAGAAGGTTATAGCGATGCAGATCATGCTGGTGATGAACAAACTGGACGCTCTACTTCAGGGGTAGCATGTCTGTTTGCTGGAGGAGTTGTTTCTTGGCTAAGCCAAAGACAAGCATCAGTTGCGATTTCTACAACGGAAGCTGAGATTGTTGCAGCGAGCGAAGGCGCCCGTGAGCTAGTGTGGCTTCAAAGGTTATTCAGCCAACTCACTAAGCTAGAAGCTATACCTACACTAAAGGTAGACAATGAAGCAGCCATACGCCTTGCATACAATCCAGAATTTCACAAAAGGACAAAGCATATTCGAGTAAGACATTTCTTTGTTCGTGAGACAGTGCAAGAGGGTCTAGTAGATGTACAGAAGACAAGCTCTGCTGACCAACTGGCTGATCTCTTGACGAAGGCGTTACCTAGGCCAACTCTTAATAATTTGAGAGCACAACTAGGGCTTAGGAGTGTCCATGATGAGGGAAAGTATTAAGGTTGCATCATAGAAACTCTTTTCATATCAATCTTAATATATGCCACATTTTAAATTATGAACTGTCTGTCAATTCTCGATATGTAATGGCGTAACATAAAAGTGGTTTTTCGTGTGTGATTTTATTTAGTGAAACTAATAGTAGTGAATGACTTAATTGTGGACAAGAACTTAGTAATTACTTAATCTGTGTTAGTGTTTTCATACTGTGTATTGATAACTCATTCTGCGCTTCAAAGGTAACTTATTTTACTACTGCATCTGCGTTTAAGAGTAAGTAGGTACAATACTCGCAACATATTCCTTGTAAATAACAAAACATATAATGCATTTATTTTACAAATATCTCAAATATCTGATACATATTATTTATTATACTAGCGGCCCGTCCCGGCTTCGCACGGGTGCGACGTTACCCGCGGGGCGAAGCTAGTCAAAAAAAGTAGCCTAAGTTATTCCTTATATCATCAGCTACCTATCAGTCAATATCGGTCCAGCCGTTCCAGAGATTAGCGGGAACAAACAGACAGACAGACAGACAAAAATTTAAAAAAATGTTATTTTTGTCTATGTACTGTGTATACATACTTACGCATTTAGTAAAAGTGGTTATTTTATTATTACAAACAAACACTTCAATTTTATTTATTTGTATAGATTTAAGTATATTAAAGTGAAGAACATTCTCCTTCCGGGCACAATTAACAAATACTAAAAAAAATACAATGAAGCTTCGTAAAACTAAGAGGCGCTTATGGTTTTCGCACACAGGCGCTACCGGGGCGGGGGTCGGCGCGGCCCTGCAGCCAATGAACATAGCAGTTGCAATAAATGTTATATATTTACAATTAGCGCTGTTCATAAATCAGAATTAATTATGTACCATCTTATCAAAGCCTTGGCTTTTGAACATCAAAGATAAACTGGCCTACACAAACAAACCTATACTAACTAAGAATCGCGTTCAAACTCAGTTTACATTTAACTGACAATGAAGACGGTTCTTATTATTTGTGCCTCCGTAATAGCGAGTACCAATTGTGGCCTCTTAAAAGATATATTAAACAAAAAGGATGAAGGAAGTAACCATGACCCCGTATCAGAATTAACTAACGCACTAGATGATGGAACTGAGCAAATCGTGGTGGCAGTAACCAATGCGTTGAACGTTAATCTTAAGAAGGGAGAGAAACCAGCTGAAATTCGTCCGCAGACTAAAATTGAACTTACAAGTATTAGTAGTAACAGTGTATCGACTACAACCGAAAAAGAAACTGCCACCAAAGAAGAAATATTAGATAAGCCAGCTACAAAACAAGAAGAGGGAGTTGATGAAAATAAAAAAGAGATCACTAAGCCACCAGTCGATACTTCAATAGAACACGTAACACAAGCAGTAACGACAACCACGCCTGGAGTAACAAAGTGCGACGCAAAAAGTGATTGCATTCCTTTTTCGTTTCAAGAAGTCAACAGAAGCGTCATCAAAGGTGACGAGTGTCCCACCGGATCCTACAAAGCCGATGACAATACTTGCCAACAAGCTGTGTGACCGACGTTTGAGTAAATTATTGAAAAACTCTTCGTTCATCTTATTTCACCTAATACGTTTGGCATGTCTGTGCCGTAGCGCCTCTAAGCTTGAGACGCGAGATTTCATAATTTCAAAGCAATTTTTAGAGGCGATTCTTTAATGCTTTTATGAATAGCTTTGGGCATTTCTGTTGTACGGTACGGGGAGGGCATTACATTATTCAATCTTGGTCATTCACTTTTAGCGCGATTAGCAAATGCGAAAATTTACCTTCAAGCGTAATCTTTATAATATAATCTATACAAATAAATAAAATTGGCGTCTGTTTGTAATAGTAAAATAAACGCTTTTTACTAAGTGCATTAGGATCATTTATTACTACAACTCGGCCTATAA
The DNA here is from genome assembly GCA_905475355.2 of Clostera curtula. Taxonomy (NCBI): domain Eukaryota; kingdom Metazoa; phylum Arthropoda; class Insecta; order Lepidoptera; family Notodontidae; genus Clostera; species Clostera curtula. Next base: position 130,776 of record FR997818.1, on the reverse strand, counting down.
ATGACCACCTGCTGGATCGGGTTAACTGATATCTACAGTTGCCAATGGCTATGCAGTTCCAATTTAAAACATTTACCTACAATCAGCACTGGTAATAAATCAGAACTAATTATGTACCATCTTATCAAATGCCTTGGCTTTTGAACTTCAAAGATAAACTGGCCAACACAAACAAACCTTAGTTTACATTTAACTGACAATGAAGACAGTTCTTATTATTTGTGCCACCGTAGTAGTGAGTGCCAATTGCGGCCTCACAAATGATATATTGAACAAAAATGACGAAGAAAGTCACCATGATACTGTAACAGAATTAACTAACGCACTAGATGATGGTACTGCGCACATTGTGGTGAAAGTAACCAAAGCATTATACGTTAATTATATGAAGGAAGAGAAACCAGCTGAAATTCGTCCGCAGAGTAAAATTGAACTGACAACTATTAGTACCAACAGTGCATCGACTACAACCGGCAAAGAAACAGCCACCAAAAAAGAAATTTTAGACAAGCCAGATACAAAACAAGACCAGGGAATTGATGGAGATAAAATAAAGATCAGAAAGCAACCATTCAATAGAAACTTCATTAAAGGTGACGAGTGTCCTAACGGATACTACAAAGCCGATGACAATACTTGCCAACAAGCTGTGTGACCGACGTATGAGTAAATCATTGAAAAAGTATTCGTTCATCTTATTTCACCTGCATTACGTTTACGAGCGCCTATACGATGCGAGATTTTCTATTAAAAAGCAATTTTTAGAGGTCTTTAATGCTGTATCAGAATCGGCTTGGGCACTTCTACTTTTTTTCTTTTTTTTTTAAGAATACAAAAGCCATGCCCCTGGTATCCTGTATCACGGGGGCAGTTTACAAACATGTAATTCACAAACTCAAATGACACCCAGACTCAGAGCAAGTGCTCTGGTTTAGACAAAGACACTTGCCAGACCCCGGAATCGAACCCGGGACCCGTTGATCCAAGGCTGCACTTATAACCCCTAGACCAACGAGGCAGTCAGGTCGTTGTTGTACCGGGAGGGCATTACATTCTTCGATCTTGATCATTCGCTTTTACTTCACCTTCATACATGTCGGCTGGATCGTATCGTAGTCATTGACATTTATTTGGCTTAGTTGATTTTAATGTAGAAGCCATGTTTATCGGATTAGAGTCATGGGAGGAATATCTAGTGGTAGAATATATTTCACTCCGGGCCATCCAAACGCCCGATATAGGTACATAGTGTTAAAAATCCCTATGACCATGGCGCAAGGACTTATACTGGATTTATACACAGATGTTTTCAAAATTTCAGGACAAATCAAATATTTTTTCTGCTTAAAATTTTGGCGATGAAAGTCTTCTCGAGAAAAAAGTTAAGAAAACCCAAGAAACATTATAAAACCCGGAGTACTACTTAGTACTAGATTATCCCATAAACTTTTATGGGATAATCTATACCAAATAAATAAAATTGGAGAATCTGTTTGTAATAAACTAAACGCTTTTTTGTGTGGTGTGGTGACGTATTTAGAATACATAGTGTCACCACCTCATTCCATCCTGGTAAGAGCCCACAAGAGGAAATGACTGCTGATAACCTAGCCGTATGAGAAGGAAACCTTAATACTAAACCTTGTGCCCCGTCTGGCCAACGTGGTACAGTGGGCTAATTCCCCCCCCCCCCGAACTTGGGGGAGGCCCGACTCGGTAGTGAGGCATTTAAGGGCGCAGATGACGATTACCATTCGCGTAATTCTGTTGTTCTACGTATGCTAATGATACAAGTAAATTGAGTACGGTGCTGCTTTTGAGCAAAGTAGCCAATTATTGTTGCGAATATACTTTGCCTAAATCAAAGGTTTGCATACTTACTTATTAGATACATAATACTTGTTACAAATTTAATTACACGAGTCCACAATTTAATGAGCTTGCCAAAGATAAACGCGCGGGGTGTAAAATAAACACACGTCTGTACCTACGAACAAATTTACCAAGAGTATAGTTAATTAAAATATTCTTCTGAAACTTATCTGATATCATAATTTTATTCGTGAACTTTAAACATCGCCAGTTTCGTTCAAACTTCAACAATGAATATGAAAATGTATTCAATGAGATAACAAATAGGTACAGGCAATACTTTTACTTCACCCTGAGGAGAGGATGCTACTAATGGTACTACTTCTCCGTGTGGTGACGGATTAAGAATACATTGTGTCACCACCCCATTCATCCTAAGGGTGTCGTAAGTGTAGACAATAGGAAATGAAAAGGCCGAAAACCTAGCCGCAAGAAAAGGAAAACTTGATACTAAACCCTGTTTCAACCCATCTGGCCAGCGCGGCACGGTAGGCTAATTACCCTCCATGTAGTTGGAGGAGGCCCCACTCACCAGTGGGTAATTTATTGGCTGAGAAATAAGTAATGGCACTTACTCCCGTAATAAAGCCAAAACTTGTTTTACTCGTATTTCAACGTTTTTCATTACTTTGCAATGGGATTAACATTTTCCTTCTCGGATTTTCTGCCTTGTAATTTCTTTTACTCGGAACATCCTCAGGATGGAATGGAGTGGTGACCACACGGACAGGCATCATTTATTAATTACAAGACTTCCTTAAGTTGCGAATAAATTAATAAGTACTTCCGAATAACCTACGCTAAATTTCTCGCAGATTTAATAAATCGCCAAAAACAAATAAGTACATTCCCAACACACTTTAAAAAATCCCAACTCCATTAATTTCGGTCCGTCAACCGGAAACACATTATTAAAGAAGCAATATTAATAGCACGCATGAAATAACAGAATTGATTCACTCATAACTTCCAAATCCAACGTTTCAATGCACGTGTATTTTGCAATTAAATGTATCTTCTATACTTTATATTTTCAACATGTAATTGTAGACGGATACCGGGATATTCCGGAAATCTTGATTCAAGGCAAGAACAGGCAAGTTAAGGAACAATACGCTGAGGACGATAATAGGCCTAGAAAGAAAATAGAAGATCTGAAAATAAATTTCAACACTGGAAGCCAAGAAAATGAGTTGGCTAATCCTGTTTTCGTAAAAAGACACATTCCGCACGGCTACAAGGCGTCGAAATACGAGTACGATCCCAAATTGAACACACTCTACGTTCCACTAGTCCGATTCCATATGAGAAGACCGCAGAAACAAAGAGAGAATATGGTCAATAGCTATAAAATCCTGATTTTAAATAAAGGAGACAAGCCGCTAAAGCGGAATAAATCACCAACGATCGAAATGACGGCAGCAAATATCGTGGAAGACTTTTTAAAGTCGATAAAGAAATTGAAGAAGCGGGATCGCAGGAAGCACGTGAAGTCGGTGGCATCGGTGGAAACTGGCACATCTGTCCCGCAAAACCTGAACGACGCTCATTATCCCTACTGGAAATACTGGACGGTAATGTTACCTGAACTGACAGGTCTGAAGGACGCGAGTGGCTCACGGGCGTTCCGTGGGTATGCCTTGGTCCAGCAGTGGCCTACTTCTGGCTGGAATATTGATGATGGACTGCCAGCCCTGTGAATACAGGTCAGGGCTGCCTTCTTGATCTAAGGGTTGGACGCGCCCCTTTGGATCACGGGGTCCCGGGTTCGATTCTGGGGCCGGGCAAGTGGCTTTGTGTAAACCAGAGACACTTGCTCTCCAGTCTGGGTGTCATTTGTATTTAATTTCGTGTTTGTATAATGCGTCCGCGATACAGGTTATAAAATAGTGCGGGGGTTTTCATCAACAAAAAAGTCTGTGTAAGGCATATTTCTGGCTGGCTAGTCTGGGCTATTTTAATGTACAAGGCATCTACCATTTCCGGCTCTTCTCTGTGGAGCGCCATTCCGAACCGGTGATAATTTCAGTATGGACAGGTATGGACGTTAGGGTTGTGGGAAAGAGATGGGCAGATCGTGTGAATGAGAACACGCAAATGTTAGACATGAAAGTAAATATCATGTCGATACGAGTGTATGGAGACTACCACATAGCGTGGGACAAGGGCCAAAATATGATGATGGTAGTTTTAAACACGACGTGATAAAAACAAATATAGTACCTAGTGAATTTGAACTGATCCGATGTGAGATCAGTTAATATTTACACGAGTGTTGAAGTGTGGAATGGAATCATTCCCGAAATGTTCTTCGCCATTTTCAGATGGAGAGACCCATTCACGTGGACGAGTGTCCGGGCGAGCAAATAAAAGTCGGCAACATGTGCATATCCCATCGCAATAAATAGCTTCTTCGTACTAAACTAACGCAACCTCCTTTCATTTTCCTTTTTGAGGAGAAATTAAGAATTTCCAAGAAACAGGCAATGGCGGTTGGCCTGTAACTTAAGTGTATCTGAATGTAGAAATCAAATAGTCAAGTTTTTCAAAAGATATTTAATTTCAAAATAGAGAGCAAAACTAAACACAGCCCCGATACAATATACGAAATGCGACAAGTTTACAATGCTTACATACTAATGAAAACAGACATTATAAGATGTGATAAGTGAAACCAAAATGGCCAGCGAACCTTCGTGTCATTCAAGAGGGGCTGACTCAACTCTTAGGAGCCGAGATGATGATGATGATCTCGAATGGGATCACCCACGTGACATTGTATTTATTTTTCTAATTGGCGCCCATTTTTATCTTATTTTTTCTTAGGCCGCGATATGGCTTAGGCATTATTTATACAGCCAGCCTCGGTTCGTAATGATGACTTAAATCTGTCTTCAGTAGTTGCCTCCATTAATATTGAATCCACTGCATTTCTTAAACTAATTCAACGCAAACGCTCGTGTTGATTTATCATCTAGATGATGACGTATGTGGGGGCGGTCATCACGCCGCAGTTGTTGTCCCGCGTGGCCATGAGGACGTAGCCGTCGTTCCCCCACAGGTTGGACCAAGAGTTCTTCACGAGCCAGTACTTCTGCCCGTTGAGGACGCCGTAGCCCACGGCCAGCACCGCGTGGTCCAGCTCCTCGATCTTGTTTTTGCTGGCACAGTACAAATTATTATTGCAATACAGGCCGAATCGAATTGCCTGCTCCATCTTAGACCCTGGCGTTGTTTTCATCACGCAAACCGAGGGTATAGATAACAAAAACCTAGCGCAGAGGTTACGTTTTTAGGATCCTAACTTGACTAATTGTCTGTTATTAATTTACTCAGAGCAACTGGTAACTCGTGGGGTCGTTTCAATACTAGCACTGACGTGACAAGGACCCAGACACAGACTGAGCAAGGAAAAGCAGACTTTGTGGTGACAGGTGTGAGCTCACCACTTGGGCTCGTAGTAGACGCCGTTGGAGTAGAAGCTGAAGGTCTTGTGCGACGCGTCGATGGCCACCGAGATGGGGCCGTTCTTGAACAGAGCCAGCTGCGGACAAATCGATGGCCGATATCAATTATTATCTACTAGCGACCGGTGTCGCCGCGGGGTGAAGCTAATCAAAAAAGTAGCCTCAGTTACTCCTTATACCATCAGCTACCTATCAGTGAAAGTCCCGTTAAGATCGGTGCAGCCGTTCCAGAGATTAGACGAAACAAACGGACAGATAAAAATAAAATGTTATTTTGTCTATGTTCTGTGTATATATAATTACGCATTCAGTAAAGTGGTTATTTTATTATTGCAAACACACTCCAATTTTGTTTATTTGTATAGTTTATCTATTATATCACGCAAGCTTCGTGAATTTCGTTTCTTGTATTTTATCTATTGTCCCTTAAAACACACGATGAGCCCCGAGTACCAGCAGAGCCTACCTTAAGCGCGTTCTCGCTGTTGGCGGTGACGTTGACCCAGCCCTTGACGCGGGTGGCCGCGGTCACGTTGTCCATGTGGCAGTACCCGTCCTGCGCAGCCACACTCACTTTACACGCAAGCCAAGCATTACTTCAGCCCTCACTTAGATCATCTTCAATTCAATTTGAGGAGGGAAATAGGTCCACTGTGTTTGGCACTATATTCATTTTAATGAATGAAATTAATTCAATTAATTTATTGAATTCGGTTATCTTGACATATCCTTTAGTCTCAGTCGACACCCTCAGAATGGGAAGGAGCAGTGGCAGCCAGGTGGGCAAGGCAGTCGGAGTGGTCGCGACCTGTCCGAGGTACCCGCCGTAGTCGTCCTCGGTGGGCAGGCCGTGGCGCATGACCCACTGGTAGGCGCGGAAGTCCTCCCCGCCGTCGCAGCCGTTGTTGCCGAAGCTGCAACAGACACACACACGTGCCATCAGATGCCGAGAGCTCTAGTACTAAGCATCTACCATTGGGGCCGCAACAAGGGATTTTTTATTTATCAAATTACTGTTGTTTTCAAGTGAAACTTCTTCAGGCGCATTCGAAACGCAATTTAGCGTCCCATAGCTGTGCACGTTTTGATGCCAATTCGTCTGAAGCTTACAAAATTTTAATTTGCCACTTGATATTTAATAATTTAATATACTATGTTTTATAAATCCTCGTACTCGGACTGAAGCCTTCGGTGATTGTCTCCAGTATGAGCAAACGAATGACTAGATGAATGAAATAATTATTTTTATTTGCGAATTGTGCAGATACAGTGTTGGTAGATGTCACAAAATAGTGAGCGCACCGTATTCAATCAACGTACCCCCAGGAGCAGTCCACGAGCGCCTGCTGCGACAGCCTCACCAGGTGCCCCCCATTGTGGAGGAACAGCGCGCCCTCCACGGCGCCCGTGCTGCCGAACGACCAGCAGGACCCACACACGGACTGGTCTGCGGCAGAAGAGGGACGTGAGCTCGATGCGAGCCATAGTCACATTCCACAGCAGAAGGAGAAGGAGAGGGACGCACCCTTGACCGGCGTCACGGCCCCGAACAGCCTCCAGTCGTGCTCCGGCGGCAGCTTGGCGCTCTCGGCCTCCGCCGCGGCGGGGCTGTAGGGGAAGGGCAGGCCCTGGGGCAGGCCCAGGCCCTGAGGCTCGGGGCCAGAGTACGTGCGGCCCCTGAGCACGGCCAGCTCGTCGTCGGTGCGGTCGGCCAGGTGGTTCACGCCCAGCGAGAACCCGCGGCGGCCGCGGTTGTGCGAGTGGATCAGCCTGCCATGTCACAAACAACAATGTCCTGTTAACCAGACCTGTTCCCCGCCGTACGACAGCATTTAGTTATTAAGAAAACCAACAGTGTGTCTTAAACAAGGACATACTTAACTAATTTATTTTATTTTATTTATTTCGAAGTAATTGTAATTATGGCCAGTTACGGGTTTCCGTATACGTGTATTGCAACGTATGTGATATTACAACCTATATGTATATTACTAGATACAAAGTAAATGTTTTTAAATGTCAATTGCGATAACTCAAAGACAACAAATGTAAACCAAACTAGCTAATTCTTATAATTTAGAAGTTGGGTATCCAAATCCTACTGACAAATGTAACACAACACATTGCATGCTCCAAATGTAAAAATAAGTCTATTACTTTAATAAAGAGAACAGCGAATACATCGACCCAAATACCTCAAGTTCTGCCTGAACAGGTTCAACCTCTTCTCGTGCTCCACCGCGCTGGCGTAAGACTTGCCGTGCTTCTTCTTGAACCTGAAAAAGAGCCGCTCCTTACATTCGGTGACAATAATGGACAGTGGAAGAGCTTCTTTGAGAACTGACTGCACTAAAACGAACACTATACCGAATACTTCGACAATACTGTTAAGAATAACGTGTTGGTTACGGATTTATCATACAGTGCCACCACCCCATTCCATCTTGAGGGGTTCTGTAAGAGTTGATTAAAAGAAGGAAATAACACCTAGCTGCAAGAGAAAGAGACCTAGGAGGAGGCCCAACTCGGCAGTGGGATCCATATTACGAGCAGAAATGATTATACGCGGAGGTGCCCTCCCTAAAGGGTAAGTGTAGTGTAAACCTACCTGTCAAACTCGTGGTGCAGGTGATCGTCGGCCACGGGGCGCACGAACTCCTTCATGGGGTTGAAGGTGGCCTGGTGCCGGACTCCGGGCCCCGGGAACGACGCGCACTTCAGCTCTGGGGGACGCAAGGCACAGGTTACTGGCCAGCACACAAGAGGCCAACGGAGGCTCGGCCAAGCACTCACTGGGGTCCAGCCTGAAGACGTCTGCGTCGATGTCCTCCACGTCGTACTCGCTGTACTCCACGAAGTAGTGGTCGTAGTGCGAGCCCAGCAGGGAGTTGAAGCCCTTCATCTCGTACCTGGGGACCGACGGAGAAGAGGAGTGGAGTGGAGTGAAGGATTCAGAATACATAGCGTCACCACCCTATTTTATCCGAAGGGTGTCGTAAGAGCCGACAAAGAGACATGACAAGTGCCGCCTTTAGATCAACGGGTCCCGGGTTCGATTCGGGGATTGGCAAGTGTATTTGTGTAACCCAGAGGTACTTGTGTTCGTGAATTTCATGTTTGTAAACTGCCCCCGTGATACAGGTTATAAAAAGGTGCTTTAAAAAAGAAAGAAGAAGTGAGTTATCTAAGTAAGTAAGTAAGACTCACGAGACGGGCACGGCCACCGAGTCCCCTCGGAGCGACTTCTTGTACTTGAGCCAGACGGTGTACTTGTTCACCTTGTCGCCTATGGTCTCCACCAGCTGCCACTTGTACGCGGGGTCCGGGAGCGACTCCTGGCCTGCACCGACCACAAACCAACTTTATGTACCACATTCTTCTGCCACAGTCAGACTTTGGAAGGCCCCTCACAGTGGATTGACTGCTCGTAAGGTCGCCATAGCTCTATGAGACGGAGCCTCGCGATGGCAGCTCGAGGAATCCACGATCGCATGGTCGGCATCACCTCGGGGTTTGCAGACAGCCCATAAATGGCCCACTGCCGAGTCGGACCTCCAATTACGTGGAAGGTAATAAGCCTACTGTGCCACGCTGGCCGACGGGTTGGCACAGGGTTTCGTACCAAGGTTGCCTTCTCTTGCAGCCAGGTTTTCAGCCTGATCATTTCCGTAGACACCATCAGGATGAAACGGGACGGCGACACCATGTATTCACCACACGGTCCTTAGACGGTTTGCAGACGTCCCCTTAGAACCCCCTAGAAGTGGCGGAGGGCAAAGTGTTACCGACGAAGGAGAAGTCCGTGAGGTCCGGCAGCACCCCCTGTACCTCGACGGGCGTCTCCTGGCTGCCGTTGGCCTGCAGACACGTCACCTGGTTCAGCACCTGCTCCGTCGTGACGGGCGCTATCTGGAACACGTCCCACCAATTAATTATTCACTTTCAGTTTCAGACTAAACTGTATTTTAGTAGGTACCTACAAAGAATTTTACACGCAATGGTTAAACTACACACCGCTTTTCGGTTTAAAAATCACGCGTTTGAAGAAAAAATAATACACGTGATATCTCACTATATCCCCTTGTGATATTTCGTGTTTTTTTTTAACCTTCTCAATTTTATTTTTAATATTAAATGAGTTCGTTGGGGATTTATACATGCGATTCAGCAGTCGTTTTTGGGGAAGGAAGCAGTTTTCGATGATACGTAGCATACCTTGACGGCCGCGCCATAGGGAGGGTAGGCAGCAGAGGTGAGCTGGTAGGTCTTCACCATGCCCCCATAGTAGTCAATCCGCGACTGCCGGCTTCGCCCATCGTACCTGGCACATTTATTAAAAACTTATTAAGGTGAATGTTCCAGGGTAGCCCGCGAAGTTCAAATTTTCTTACGTTTTTTGCAATTTGCAGGTCAGTTCTAGGTTGTATGTTGATTAAAATGTTATTCGCGGCTGTAAGACGTAAGTATTTACAGAATTATAATAATCAAAATCATCAATACAACCCTCCAAGCTCATAAAGGTGCAAGGAAAACTTTTTCAACGTCAAAGTCATTCTTGCACCTTTAAGAGCTTGGAGGGTTGTATTGATGAGTTTGATGATTATAACTCTGTAACTACATACGTCTTCCGCGAATCAAATGTTCATCATCATACAACCTAGCACTGCCCTGCAAATTGCAAAAAAACGTAAGAAAATTTGAATTTCGCGGGCTACCCTGTGGCATCCACCTTAAACAACCAGTTCAGACCACCAGGGACCAGCCCGATCCCGTTTTTCGTCATTGGAACTGGTGTCGCTAAGAAGTAGGCCAAATATTACGCCTTTATTATAATTTAACGAAATTTAAAAAAAACGGCTAATATATTATACGTAGGTATTTAAAATCATCAGGTCTATATAAAACAAATGTTTTGTGTAAAAGTGTGCGTATGAAACAAATATAACGTTACATACAAGGTGTAACAAAACTCCTATAGCCATCCAAAGTGGGAGCTAAGAAAAGGAGCACTTCAAGATCTTGAAGTACGACTTAATTGTAAGAAATAAGTTGAAGAAAGCCTACTATAGTATTACAGACTATTTAAATGACCCGGTAGCTTGGGATTGAGCTGCTGAGCTCAAATACTATGAATACATATACGAACAAATGTATCTTTGGATCTGAAACTGCAGTCTTGCTGGAACTGATTTCTTTCGAGCTTTACTTTTTATTGCTTTATCGGTAATCGGCCTCGGTTTTGTGAGTTGTCATGCTCACTAAAATACTCTGAGCAGCGGTAGCGACGTGTGACGGGTCGGTCACTTCCCTTTAATATGGTTGAGGAGACCGATGGCTGTCACATGCGTTATACTTGTGAACAGGTGCTGCTGTTTGGGGTTGGTCGGCTCACTGGACCAAGGAAGATTTTATTTTATTTTATTTCATTAAAGTTTGTTTTGTTTTAATATTCAGATTTCAGCTGACGCCTTCCAGATTCGATTGAACAGTTTGTTTTAAGGAATTTGTTGGGTAAATATATACATATTAGATTATGAATAGGACCGCAAAGTAATAAAAAAGAAAAATGACAAGCCCTCTGAGTTTCTTGCCAGTTCTTCTCAGCAGTGGTCGCGTTCCGAACTGGTGGTAAAGAATATTACTTTGCATTGTATAAAATTTTATTAATATGTTGACAATTTGTAAGTGTCCATTGTGTCCTATGCAAAATAAATTATTTGACTTTGACTTTGAAATAAACATGGGTTCCACTGAAAATCAACTAACTAATTTCCGTTACTTCACTATCACTACATAGTATAAAACAAAGTCGCTGTCGTCTGTCCGTCCCTATGTATGCATTTAAACTACGCAACGGATTTTGAAGCGGTTTTCTGTAATAGATAGAGTGATTCGAGAGGAAGGTTTATGTGTATAATACATGCGTAATTTTAGATGTTAATCATTGCACCCGGGTGAAGCCGGGCGGGTCGCTAGTTAATCATACAAGCTTAGTAAGTTTTTTTTCCGTGTGCTAATGGATTTAGAATACACAGCCATACAATCCCGAGGGTGTCGTAAGAGGCGACTAAAGGAACGCAAGAGGCAGATCACCTAGCCGCAAGAGAAGGAAACCCTGTGCCAACCCATCTGGCCAGCGTGGCACTGTCGGCTGATTTCCCTCCATGAATTTGGAGGAGGCCCGACTCAGTAGTGGGTCATTTGTGGGCTTAAACGACGACGAAACAAGCCTCGCCTTGACAATATGAACACAAAAATAATTATTCAATTTAGTGCAATCTTTCAGAAGTTATGCGCGTACATATACAAGTCGGTGATTCATTGCTATAGAATAATTTTCCGTCGATTAGTCCGGTCAATAGATTCGCTCGGCTCGTGTATTTGTAGCAAGTACAGGGAGGCGACACAGTTTGAATTGAACGGGCTAAGCAAATAACATTGTTTACACAAGTTGAACTTTATCTAGAGGTCGGGAAGTATCGCGGGTCAGAGATTATGGTCGAGTTCACTCCTACGTACGTATGTGGCGCGACGGCATTTCGAGTCTTTTTCATCATCATTCGAACCCACTGCCGAGTCAGGCTCCCTCCTATTCCAAAGAGGGGAAACTAGCCACGTGTCCACACGGGTTGGTGCGGGGTTTGCTATAATGCGAAATATTTCAAGTGGTACGAGGTCAAATACATACCTAATTTTATAATGTAGCGAGCAACATACCTAGATAAACACATCGCATGCAGACATTTTTAAAATTTGTAATAATGCATAACTACATATTTTACATTTATCACGCAATTGAAAGTTTAGCCATACGCACGTTGCTAATGTCTATCCTATCAGTAATTAGAACCTTCATGTGGTCACAGATTCAGAATACATAGTGTCACCACCCCATACCATTCTGAGGGTGTCGTAAGAGTCAGCTAAATTGAACTTAAAGGCAGAAAATCTAGGCGCACGCTGACAGTAGACCAAGTACCATCCAAGGGCAGATGGCTATCCTATGCAGGTATATTTTTGGTTTGTAACGAATAAACTCAAAAACGACTGGACCTACTTCAAAAACTCTTTCTCCATTAGAATTCTATATTACCCCTCCCTGAGCAGCATAAACGAAGCCGCGATACGCACGGGCTGGACGGCCACGTGCGCCAAGCCGCGCGCATAAGCTAGTCCACAATATTTGAAAAGAAACTGCTCAGCCATTTGTAATCTATAACCTCTTTTCGTAGGCCTCCCATAAAACTCCTTTATTGATCCGATACTCTCATACTGGAATAGGTCGGCGACATTGTATGGTTTGTGATTAATAAACAGATATGTTCGTTAATGTGTCGCACGTATTCGCGGTTCAACGAACCGGTGTCGAGTTCTTCATTCTGAATACTGACTCAGGTGACACCGAGCAAAGGTTATTGGGTGATACCGTTTCCATATTCTTACTTGAACAAGTACAAATACATAAAATAGGTACATAAATAGCTTATGTATTGTTTTACATTACGCTTTCTCAGCCTCGTCTAAAATTAACATTTTAAAATTTTACTAAAATTAATTAAAAGCAATAAATTGTAATTAAAAAGTTTTAAATACATTTTTAAGTGAGTTAACGTCAGTTTCAATAAAGGTGGACACGGAATTCAATTAATACTAAATATTGGCTAGTTTTTCTTGTCCTTGTGGTGACGAATTTAGAATACATAGCATCACCATCCCGTTCCATTCTCAGGGTGTCGTAAGAGCCGACAGAAGGAAGTGACAAGGCCGAAACCTAGCCGAAAGAGACGGAAACCCTGATTTGAAACCCTGTGCCAACCCGTCTGGCCAGCACGGCACAGTAGGCTAATTACCCTCCATGAAGTTGGAGGAGGCCAGACCCGGCAGTGGGTAATTTATGGGCTGAGAAGAAGATACAGCTTTAACGGGAAATAAGGCTACTGTGCCAGACTGGTTGGCATAGTATGTGTGCGTATCTAGCCTTAAATTGTCACTCATAACATCCTCAATGTGGAATTGGCTGGTGTATAATATATTGGTCAGCTTTATGTAATTCGTAATCACTGTAATAGGTCCGAATGCGTAATTTCGCAGTAACGTGTGCTTACCATGAGTAGAACGGCTCACGGAGCTCCGCATAGGGGATGGAGAGGACGCCCCGCACTGTGTACACTGGACTCCATTGAGGTGGGCTCTCTGCAGGCAACCAATTACTACTTCAATACCAACTTCCAAAGACCCATCAAGACAGATTGAATATACATACAGTGTCACCATCCCATTCCATCCAGAGGTGTACGAAAGCCAGAATTCGCAGAAACCAAGCCACAAGAGCACTTGATACAAAACCCAGTGCCAGTCCCACGTGGTATGATGAGGCTATAATAGCTATCTGCGATTCCAAGTTCCATCAAAATCAGTATGGTCATTTGCAACCTTGATGACGAAATATTTTTTAAACAACTCCAAAAAATAGGAGTGATTAAATAGATAAATATTCTATAGGTCCCTTGTATTTGAAATATTCCATATCAGTATAATTAAGAAGTATTATTGAGTCATATTTGTGATACACAGCAGCTAAATAAATTAACTGTTTATCACAACCGTATAAACAAAAACAGGACAATTTGATTGTTACATAAATGTAATATTAATTGTATATATTATGTTACTTAAATGTATTTAATGTTACTTAAATGTAATATTAATATAATACCTAGTGTATTAAGGAAACTAAACGAGAAGAACAGCAAGCTGATAAGGGCTAAAAGCAAATAGACAAAATGTATTTTACTTTCAACCTTTATCAAAATAGAGGGACGAAAAGTTTGATGTGTCTACCTGTGGCATCATGACTCTTGATTGAGTAAACCAATTTTTATTCACACGTATTTTATTACTAAGTATTTTAGTTGAGGGGATGGGTTTAAAATTATCAATTTTGGGTGTTTCAATTGCATATTAAATTACATTGAATTAAAGAAGGAAAATAAATATATTTTCAGATCAATGCTAAGCCTACTGTGTCACAGTGGCCAATCAGGTTGGCACAGAGTTTTGTATCAAGTGTCCTTCTCTAGCAGTCTTGTCATTTCGTATTGTCGGCTCATAAGACACCCCCAGGTTGGAATGAGGCGGTGACACGTATTAAAATCCATCACCACACACCACACAGACCGTTGTAAAAACGCACTAAATCTTTTCTCAATAGAATTCAGGTAGTTGGGAAAAAGTTAGCACTGTCATAAATTACGTACCTATTTTAAAACAACTTAATATTTTTTAATTGATAGAAATAATAACGTAGAAAAAATACAAATCAACCATGAACAAGTTCAAAAAGTCAGCAGAACAATAATTAAGTACAGAAAAAAAATACAACGGTCATGTATGTTTTCAGCAGACTAGTATAATTTTAACCATCTGTAAAGATCACAATTAATTTTAAATTACCACTTCTTAATTATATTTTTGTCGTAAAGGTACTTACGTTTGTCTACATGTCCAAGAACAGTGCCGAGAAGCAAGAAGAAGACCATGAACGAAAACATAGTCGACAACCGCTCAGAAGCAAAGCCCTGAGCAGAATGCTGCTGCATGCATGCAGAATAATGACGAGTGACGACTGACGGACGATGACGAATTAATTCTTTATTGAAATACCGGCGAAGTTTGAATCGGTATATTTGTGTGCTTAAGCAATACATCAAGCCACTGCTTGAATTTTTTTATTTTCTGAACAATAATAAAATAGAGCAATTTGTTTTTTTAAACATTTATAGTATTACCTATAGTCTCTGCGCTGTAGCACTATATAACTTACTTAGTACTTATTGTATTTTACTATGAACCATTATTTTTTTTCCAAACTGAAGCGTGAGGATTCTAAAAGAAGCCTGTCTGTACTCAAAACCAACTCTGTCCTGTCACCGCCAGTGCTTCCTCAAAACCAACTCTTGCTGTTATTCCCCTGTAAACTCCATACATCCTCCTAAACTAGAATATTTTGATTCCAACTTGATGACATTGAGCCATCGCCCTAAATCTTTTCAGTAGTCGAATCGAGCGTTAGCTCTTTTCAAACGGATAATAGAGTTGCCCAGCAGAATTCGGTAGGCTGGGCGTTAGGATGGAAGTCTGTCTGACTAAGTATTTGTGCGTTTATTCGTGCAGCTGGTAAAGGTTAACGCATACTATCATAGGCTTCGGCTATTCCCGTAATCTAACAATACACATAAACAACGCTTTTTAACATGTTTTATTATACACTGACCTGACACTGTTAATGTTTAAGTTATTTAAATCCCGTGTATTACTCAATAAATAAAAAAACAACCGCATCATCTTCATTGTCCAATGAAGTTGTTCCATTTTATGGAAACGTATCATAAATAATGTGCGTTATCCTTATGTCTGGTAATGTGGTAATCAGCTGTCTGTATATCTGGCTGGTGGGGTGGTTAAAAGTACTATGATTTGTTTAGCCCAATGTTTACTATCTTCATTCGCGTAGCCCTCCGCGTACTGCATTCCTATTACAGCTAAATCAAATTGTTAAGAAATTAACCAGTAAAATACATATGTGTGCTTAGCTAAATCTCTGGTTAGGTTGGTATAGTTTAAGTCAAAACAAAATTGCGTGCGCACACTATATTATTGAAGTAATTTATAGTCAGTAAACCAAATGAAACCAATTAGTGTTCAACCATGAACAAGAAAATATCATTTGGGAAAATAAGCTTCACTGCCGCAAAACCAGCAAGTGATGGAAGCAATGAAGAAAATACAACATCTGGGTTCGGTACTTTCGGCCGGACTCCAATCCAAGAACACAAAGAAATGGAAGAAATTGCCGAAGACTTGGAGAACCAGCATGTCCATCAAGTTATGGGGATCAAAAATTTTGGAAAGAAAGCCAAGAACTTTGACTTGAATGAGTTGGTGGAACAAGCTAAATTTAACGCACAGGAGGCTAACAAAAGGAGGTTAGAAGCTGAAGTGGCCGAAAAATCTGCTGCAGCGAGTAATGAAGAAGGTGATAATGAACTAATAGGGCCTCCGCTGCCTCCAGATTTAGCCGAGGAAGAAGATGAAATAGGTCCACCTGTACCTAAAGACCTTGAAATTATAAAAGACAACAATAAAAGTAATCATACTAAGGACAGTAATAGTGAGGATAGTTATGATGAATTGAGTGGTTCTGATGATGAAGATTTAAGTTTGGAGAAGAGAATACCTAATTCACATGAGGTCTGTACTGAAAATAGTCTGTACTCTTAATGAATAAGTTCTCTATTTTAGTATGTCTGAACATCAAATTAGGATCATTTAAGAATGCATGTTAAATACTAGTTTTGGTTTCAGGTGGAAATGCACCATGGCAGCAAGGCAGTAGTGGCACTGGCCGCTGACCCGTCTGGAGCTAGGATAGCCACGGGCTCAATCGACTATGAAGTCTCTTTCTGGGACTTTGCAGGTGACTTGGATGTAACATAAGTGATAAGCACCTTATTGGTACCAGGCAGGTTGGATAGGTTCTTGACTCTGCCTGGCCTGTCAGTGTTTATATGTTGCTCTCTGACATCCGAGATCCATCTAGTAAAAATAATCATTTCACTGCCTAGTTGGTCTAGGGGATTCTGTTCGATTCTGGGTGTCTTTGCAATTGCTCCGAGTCTAATTTGTGTTTGTGAGCTACACAATATGCCCCCACAATACAGGTTATATTTGGGGCAACAATTTTTTTATCATTTAGCAACAGTTTCTTGCTTGCTTTTCTCAGTAGAGCAAGGGCCAAATGGGTGGTACATGTCTAAGTGTATTTTTAACATTTCTATAGAGCCTAATTGATAAAAGGCTTTTTTTTCATTTCATCTATCCCCACAAATCCACACTCAAAAATCGTATATTGCAAGGTATTTTGGAAAATAGCTTTTTATTAGGCAAATACTCCTTGACTTTTTCAAATTTACATGTTTCAGGTATGGATGCATCAATGAGGTCCTTCCGCACCCTGCAGCCGTGCGAGAACCACCCCATCCGCTGCCTGCAGTACTCCAGCACTGGGGACTCCATCCTGGTTGTCAGTGGCTCAGCACAGGCCAAAGTGCTGGACCGGGATGGCTTTGAGGTGCTGGAGTGTGTAAAGGGTGACCAGTACATCGCGGATATGGCTAGGCAAGTGTGCTCATCATCATAATTATCAAATTGTTACAAAACAAAAAAAACTGGTTATCAGCCACAGATCCTGTGCAACCATTGCTATGCAACATGTTTTTTATGAAACAGATGTTTTGTTATTAAATAGTAATTTGATTAAGACTAGTCTCTACATAGTACTTTGGATGCATACATTTGTCACAGCCATAGCTGCTGACCAATGTCTGGCCTGCATAGTTCGATGAGTGTGTGTATGTAATATCCGACCTCCATGCTTTGGAGAACACGAAGGCGTCGGTCCCGCCTGGCAGTCTCACAGATACCATAACCATGCAATTACCGGTAGTCCCACTAGATGAGTCTCGGCCATCGCTCTGTGTAAACAAGATCAGTGCCCACCCCGATGAAATTGGGAGAAAGGCGAGGGAGATTTTATAGGCTCCAGCCCACGTCTCCCTGTAAAAGCAATTGAATTTCAGGACCAAAGGCCACACGGCCGCCCTGAACAGCGGCTGCTGGCATCCGCACACGCGAGAGGAGTTCATGACGTGCGCCCAGGACGGCACCGTGCGCCTCTGGAGGACCGACAACCCTCGCCAGCACCACGCCATCGCCAAGCCGCGCCAGCGGGCGGGGCTCAAGACCAACCCCACGGCCTGCGCCTACTCGCGCGACGGGCTCACCGTGGCCTGCGCCTGCTTCGACGGCTCCATCCAGATGTGGGACCACCGCAAGAGCTACGTCAACACCTGCGCGCTGCTGCGGGACGCGCACCGCGCCCAGGCCGAGGTCTGCAGCCTGGCCTACTCCCACCTGCGCTCCTACCTGGCCAGTCGCGGGAACGACGACACCCTCAAGCTGTGGGACCTGCGCAGCTTCAAGAGGCCCGTGCACGTGGTCGGCGACCTGTTCTCCCGGTACGAGCAGACCGACTGCTCCTTCAGTCCCGACGACTCCATGGTGCTCACCGGGGAGTCCCTCCCGCGGGGCCGGGGCGTGGGCAGACTCTTATTCTACGACACGAGCACCTTCAACGAGGTGACCGCCATGAGTGTGACCAAGTCTCACGTGATCAAGTCGGTGTGGCACGCCAAGCTGAACCAGATCTTTGTGGGATGCGGCGACGGCACGGTCAAGTGCTACTTCGACCAGAAGAGGAGTCTGCGGGGCGCGAAGCTGTGCATCGTCAAGACTCACCGGAAGCAGCAGTCCATGGAGGTGGTGAGCGCCCAGCAAATCATAACCCCTCACGCGCTGCCGCTCTTCCGCCAGGAGAAGCTGCGGACGAGCAAGAAGAAGATGGAGAAGGACCGCCTGGACCCGGTCAAGTCCCACCGACCGGATTTGCCTATTACGTCCGGTCAGGGAGGACGCGTGGCCAAAGCCGGCAGCACGCTGAGCTCCTTCGTGATTCGGAACCTCGGGCTGAGCAAGAGAGTGGACGACGAGCAGGACCCGAGGGAGGCCATTCTCAAGTACGCCAAGGACGCGGAGGAGAACCCCTTCTGGGTGGCGCCTGCGTACAAGAGGACGCAGCCCAAGCCCATCTTCCAGGAAGGCGACGAGGAGGGACCCTCCGACTCCAAGAAACCAAAATCGTAATGAACTAGTATACAGAGTAAAAGAACCCTTTTACTATGGGGAGGACTCCTTGCAAGCTCAGAATCAAATAGCAGTCTCCATACTGCTACTAACACTCAAGAGGTTGGAGCAAAACAACTTGGACATGAAAAATATTGTCGAATGTAATTTTCACTGAGAGCACAGAACGATTTATCTTAATTATAATATTTAGAAATAAGTATGGTGGAATTATCCATATGAAAATATTTGTAAATAATTAAATAGCTAAAGTGACGATAATGTTCAGTTTCTTTCAACCCAGTGTCCGAATTCAGCAGATTCTTCATTTGTATTAGTTAGTACAATTTAAATGCGACGAGGAGGTACATGTCTTTTGACTTTTAATTAATTAAACATAAAATTATGCTTTTTTCGATTGATCCTTATGAGTTTTAACGAAATCGGTTTAGTAGTTGGCAATGAAACTTGAAATAAGTTAACAAAACCATTTATCGACTGTTGGTTCCGAGTTGGGCGCAAAAATTTTTTGAAGTGTGTTCAAATCATCAATAAAACTCGCATCCAACTTAGAGTATTTAATGACGCAATATGTACATGAGTGGCCTATCTATCTATCTATCTATCGGTGGCGGCGTCCCTCAGGCGCTGGCGGAGACGCGCCGCGAAGCCTCCTCCCCCCGCCTCTGCGGCCAACGGGCCGGGTTCTGGAACAGATCCATCATCATTCGTGGCGCACCACACAGATCAGGTGGGAGGACACGCAACTCGTATGAGCGGTTGCTCTCAAGGTCCATCACGTGGTCACTAATGAAAGGTACGGAAGAGAGGGTCAAGGTCTTACCAGTTTCTTGCCGTGGTTGCAGATGACCGAGAAGGCGAAGTGGTTGAGTCTCACTCCGGAGGGCAGAGCCACTCCCTGCAGCCGGTACAGCTGTTGGGGGCCATTGGGGCTCTCGCCTGGGGGCATCACGCACGGTCTTTAGTTTAATTGTCAGCCCAGAAATCAATCAGGATTATTCAAACCTTATTATTGAAGACGATGACAAATTATTATAGAAAAGCTTAACTATCTGTTACCGAGTCTTCGTCTGCATAGACGTTAAATTGGGTTCTTGGCAAATATATGTCGCTGCTTCAATTATTTACCATTTACAAATTCGGTGCACAAGATGGAATTAAGTAATAGCAGGTAGAAATATTGGTGTGAAATTTTATTTTTAATACAGTTGCTCAAAAAGTGGCGTATTGCAGGGACTGGACTGGACTCGTGCTTTTTTTTTACCTTTCCCGAACTAGTGCGTTCTCTTTCCCAACTGTCAAAATAATGTCTAAAAGAAAAACCAACCATGAAGTTTTTACTAAAAAATATCATAGAAGTTTTTATGATTCATGCAAATACGCAATTTCTAAAAAGAGTACTTACTAATTTGTTTCAATATCAGATTTAATGATTTGATTGATTGAGTTAGGCTAGGTTTCATTTCATTTCATCTCATTAAATTTTGTTTTCATTTCATATCAATAAAAAAAAATAGTTATTTTTAGAATTTTTTTTTAGTTTTTGTTAGTAGTTTTTTTATTATTTTATTAAATTGCTTAATTTTTTCGCAACTGTATTAAAAATAGTCGTTCAGTAATAATAGCAATAGCCCACATCCCTAACGCTATACGTCCCTGCAACACGCCACTTTTTGAGCAAGTGTATTAAAAAAAGTGTTATTGCGATGGAATGGAATGGAACAACGGAAGGTACCTTGCAACGTGTGCACGGCGGTGACGGCGAAGCGGCCCACCTGGCCCAGGCCCCCCACCATGGGCCCCCGCGAGATGTCCACGTGCTGCCCGGCACGGTACAGCGTCACTTTGCCTGCCACACCACACATTGCATCATCTCTTTTTTCCAAATACTATGCCATAGCTCTTTACTTGTAGACTAATACAAACAGAGTTTCACGTAAGGGTTCTCGATTTCTCGAACCACGAGAATACTCAAACACAATTTATCAAGACAAATAATTGATATATGAAATTCATAAAACATTATATTAAGTAACGTGCTTTACTATGAATAGAAGAGATATGATTATTTGCAACCAACACATGTCATGTTTTTATAATTACTAGAGATCAGCTAGTTGTAGATAATTTTATGGTCAAAATTTTTATGTATATGTTGATGTAGTAAAAGGAAGTTTTGCAATGTTGGTACTTGCAAAACTTCCCTTGGACACAATGCTATCTCATCCCAAGCTAAGCAACTTAATGCTTGTGTTATAATAACGAGATGGATGATAAACTGCTTTTATAATTTTTTTTTGTAAATACATACATAATATAAGAAGAAATACTTGTAGGTCGTACAAATATTTATTCCGTGCGGGGATCGAAACCGCGACATGCTGCGCAGCAGTCGATCGATTGATTGATCATTGAATGATGATTCATGATGAGGGATCATGAACAAGCCATTCCACCTGGGCTAAATAATCGTCCCATTGCGCCTACACACTCGCTCACCATTAGCGCGCGCTATATCAGGTATCTGTCCAGTCTTATGTTCGTTTTCCGCAAACATCTCTAGTGCCAACTCTTCACTGACATCCAACCGCTCCATGGCGAGGTTCTTCCTGGTCAATTTCACACACTCTGCTGCCAAAGCCGTCAGCTCTTGGGGTTCAGGCTGCCACTTGGCTAAGCTGGGCAGCTCAACATCGTAAATGAATGACCCACTGCGCACTGAAGGGAAAAGGCGATATTAGAACTATTTGTCCTTCACATAAAACTCAATAACACCAATGCCGAAAATTATAGATCATATATATTTCACTTTTATATTACATAGATTTTTTTTTAATCTTTAATTAATATTATTTATTACATTGTGTATTACTTTTTCCAGCTAGCCTCCTAAGCAGCTTGACTGATTTCATGGGAATATCAGCAGCAGTAATGTTATTCTGATGAAGTCACTTAGACAATTTTTATCATTTTAATTTTATAAATTGGTTTCAACAGTAAAGTCGTAGACAGCAGCAATTGATATACATAGCATTAGTACTTACAGTCCGGTCCAGGGAAACTGTGTAGCTTGATGGGCACACTAGTCTTGAAGGCCTGGCTTGCCCCAGCACCCAGCAGAAAGGAGCATGTCCGCCAAAATGCCTTGTTCACCTGCTGAGGCTCAGCCACTGAGAAGCCTTGAAGCTGCCAATCAATATAAAAATTGAATTATATATATAATATTACAGTATGATTAAAGTTTCATTTAGCCATCTAAGAACAAATTGTAGTTACTCTATAGAAACGGATAGACCTATAATAGCCATTACTATACCTTCCCTGATAGACCTTTATTCTTTAGTGACCTTGTTCACACACAGGAGTTCACAAGCATAATGCTATTTGTAATATTGGTAAGATCCATCATTAAAAATATAACATAAATAGCATTGGAACATGGTTTATATGTGATAAATACAGAGGACCATTAACTTGAAACTCACCTCAAGTGTGCAGCTTTCTGTGAGTGGTCTGTGCATGTCCCAGTATACCGAGCCATCTAGCAAGGCAAGTGCACTGGACTGCATATGCCACTCAGTCAGATCTGCAATTGAGTGTAGAATGAGATGCTAACTAGTGCCTGACAACATCCAAGTTAAACAGACTTCATGAAATGCTATATCAGTAAGTAATTATGTGAAAAGGAAAGTGTGTGTAAAGGAAACTTAAGAAATTTGATCTTTATGAGCACTAATTATATAATATCCAGTGAATGCTTTCGTATAATCATTTCCAATACTCACGTCTAGCGCAGTCGTAAGGAGTAGATATGCCCTTATTCATAATCAGTGTGCAATCTTTAGGTACACCTTTAAACTGCACTTCAATTTTTTCAATCCTACCAACATTTTCTATTTGTCGCTTCTTTTCTAAAGTAAAGAGGTGATGGCGCCGTTCAATAGCTTCTTGTGTGCTTAGAAACCCTGAAAAGGTACTTGTTTTCAATACACAGAATAACTGAATATAAATACAGATTTTCCGTTTTTTGTTATGTACTCATTCGTACTTGCGGTAGTTTGGGGGGGTTTTGAGCAACTCGTCTGAGCGGCTTTTCGCGACATGCATATTATTTGCCGTTTCATGTTGATATTCCTTTTATTGTTTCTGATTTACTGATGAAAGAAAATATTAGGTTATATTTTTCTACTCGTGAGATTGATGGACTGATTGATTATTGATGCAATGCAATTTGTATTTGACAGTTTGATTTTATATTGATCTAAAAGCGTTCCAAGCTTGGCACACAATTTATTAATAGCATCTATAGAATACCTTCACAATGTCACCAACCCTGAAGGTCCTGACGCATTCCATCCTGAAGGTGTCGTAAGAGGCGACCAAAGGAACACAAGAGGTAAGCAACCTAGCTCGAAGACCTGGAAACTTGAAACAAGGGCTTTGCCCAATCCGCCTGGCCAATGTGGTTAACATCCCTCCTATATGGAGGAGGCCCAATATTATAGTAGGTAGTAAAACAGTCTATAGCTATAAACAGCGGTTTGTACCTGAAATTAATTGTATAGCACACCATAAATTCCACATATTCATGCTGTTTTGGTGCATTCCTTGCTTGTTATTCTCTGCATCATCCTATGGTTGACTGGTAGAGAATGCCAATTGGGATTAAATCGGCTAATGTGGCTTACGTTACTTATAGTATCATGTTAAACAACGGTCGAAAGGAATCAATTCCCATACGAGGTATTTAGACGCCTGAGCACGGCGAGGGCGGCTATAGTCCGAGTAGGAATTGATGTCCTGCATACGTGTTATGCACTCTACTTTTCATTTCGAATCTAAGGAAAGTAAAAAATAGTAGGCTTAATTTCTTATCTGCTTGCCACTTCATAAGATCACTGTATGTATCTCTCCTTTGAAATTTCTTGTAAAAGATTTTCGATAACTGTATTTGCCTCATATTTAACAGAATCTGGGGCCAACATTTCAGAATCACTTGAACTCATTTCATAACATTAGTCTAAATAAACCGAGACTTCGATACAGCTTACAGAGTTAGTTCCAGTTAAATTAAAATAAAATCAGTCTATTTCAAATTAACTTTGGACAATGACGGACCTGCTTACTTTTTTTTATAAATCGCACTGGCAGTTTATACGTTCACAAGACCGCAGCATTTTTTTCGCAGGCTGGCTAACCCAATTTAGTTCTATTTTTTAAATTTATTCGCACCTTATAGGGGGAAGCAGTTAGTATGAGTCTTTCTCATCCAAAGGAGGCAAGTAGCATCTTCCACCCGCTACTCGGATCAAACAAACACTACTTTCCGAGTATTAATATTATGAGAAATCACTATCACTATAATCACTACATAATACAAAACAAAGTCACTGTCGTCTGTCCGTCCCTATGTATGCGTAAATCTTTAAAACTACACAACGAATTATACATCCATAATATTGTAGAGAAACACTGATAAATTTAGGGCTTCATTATTGCACCCGTGCGAAGCCGGGGCGGGTCGGTAGTGAAAAATAAATTGTTTTCAACGGCTGATTACCACACAACGCAAATTTATAAAATGAGGCTATAGATTTATTTTATTTATTTATTTATTTATTATTAGACATACATACAGCTATCATTACAGACAATCCAATGCGATAGTGTAGTCAAAAATATAAATTACAATAATGATTTCATTCAATTCCAATTCAAAACATTAAAAAAAAAAAATAGTAAATATAATACAAATTCAAAATTAATATATCATACAATTAAAAATAATAATAATAATAATAAGGCAATTAATAATGGGAATTCATTTTTTTTAATTTAATTAATTATTTATCATTATTATTATAACATAAAACATGTAATGCAACTTTTACGAACTCGCTCAGTGAACATGAGAATATATCAATTCTATCAGCCACCAGATTTAGTGTGCGCATTGCCCTCGAGAATGGGGCGTTGGCCACCAGCTTGGTGCGACCGCGCGGCAGTGCGAACAAATCCGGCCGTCTGCGACGTTGAACGTAACCATCGGGTACGCACAATCCCATCTCCTGCAACACACCCGGATTGTTTGTGTTGCCCCGGAACACTCCTAGAATATACGATACCAACGCTAGATCCCTTCTTGTCTCCAACCTGTTGTATCCCACCATACCCAATACGAACAAGGTTGGATACACCAAGGGATAAAGGGGGTATACGCCATAAAGTCTTAGGTACAGGTATCGCGTATATTTATTTTGTATGCGCTCCAACATGAGAGTGTATTTCGCCTCATTTGGAGCCCATACAGCTGCATTACTCTCTAACTGACTCCTAATTAGCGCGTCGTACAATGCCGAAATAGCCTTAATATTGGTGAAATCTGCTGCTCTGCGAAGCACGAATCCCAGCCGCTTGTATGCCTTTTTACAAACGCTGACTATATGATCCCGGAATCTCAGCTGTGTATCCATATGGACGCCAAGGTCTCGCACTACTTCCTCTCTTTTCAGAGGCGTATCGTTTAATTTGTAGTTGTAGTGAAGTGGTAATCTTGCACGGCTGAATGTCAGAATTGAACATTTCGAAACGTTGAACTGCAGCTTGTTTTTCCGACTCCACTCAACTATACGATCAATGTCCTGCTGAAGGCGGTGACAGTCTTCCTCGGTCTCAATGGCCAAAAGCAATTTAAGGTCGTCCGCAAATAGCAGACACCTGGCGTCCCTCACTACCTCAGGCAGGTCATTGATCATAATTATAAATTGTAACGGCCCCACATTTGTGCCTTGACTCACCCCCGATCTAGTGAAATAAGGCTCAGACCGACAACCACAATACTCCACGTACTGTTTCCTGTCCCTCATATAGCTCGCAAATATAGATACAAAAGTAGGTAGATTTTTCATACATTCATAATCAACATTATTTGCTGTGCTAAATAATAAAGGCTAATCATTAATGTTTTAATAGTTACTTAATCAATGTAGGTAAGTTTCAATCTTGTTTATAATCCCAAAGAAAGGTGCCAACTTATAAAAGGAGGTCCACTAAACAGTGGTATGTTGTTGTTTATCATCACCATTTCAGCCCACAAATGACCTGGTACTGAGTTCCCCTTCTACTAATTCATGGAGGATAATGACGGGAGGGCAAAGAGTGTGGTGTACCAAGTTTTCCTTCACTTGCTGCTAAGTCTGCCTCTTGCTTTCCTTTAGTCGCCTTTTTCAACAGCGTCAGGATGGTGTGGGTTGGTAAAATTGCGTATTCTAAATCCAGCACCTCACAATTCAATTCCATCCACAAATTAAAAACACCATCAATACACAATTAATCAAATCCCAAGCCCAACACAAAACTGCAAGATAATGTGAGCGTATTCTGAATCAGCGTAACGCACCTTACCACGTGACCAACATGAGACGTGCGTCATAATGCGCCCACCAATAGAATGAGAGCTCATAATTAAGTGTTTCGTCACCACTGCAAAGTGTCCGAGACGTTGGGATTTAAATAAAAAGAACACGAACAGAACCGTTAAGAAATTATTCCTGCAATGTGCAAAGATCGTGAAAAACTAAGACATCAATTACGTTAGTTTAAAAATAGCAACGTGGAAAGCGCAGTGCTGGTAGGCCTCCCCAGGTGGACCGATGACCTGGTAAAGGTCGCCGGAAAACGGTGGATGCGTGCGTTGCGGCTCTGGACTGGCCTTTGTGGTAAGCCTTGGAAGGGACCTATGTCCAGCAGTGGACGTCTTAATGATATTGGAAAAAAAATGTACTCACTGTATTGTTATTAAAAAAAATATTTTTCCTCCACATAAATTACAGTTTTTTTTTTTTACTTTTTATAAAAACTATCAAGACAACAGAATGTAATCTGTGGGAGGTCTGGAGTCTAAACTAAACTAAGCCTAGGCCTGTATTTTAGAACACCCATTCGCATGATTATTGCAGTTAAATTATTTAAGATGAAGAAATATATGTGTGTGTATACTCATGGATAAAGAGAGTAGCAAAAATAAACGAAATTTCGACTCGCAACATATCACACAACAATAGCGTGGTTTCAACAGGGGCGACAGAATAAATTAAAAAGTAATAAAAGTGTGTGTCAATATTTTATTCAAACTTAACCAACCATTGTGCGCTTTCTGCCTCGTGCTCTAACTTCTTCAAATTTACTTAAGATATCTTTAATATTATTTTTACTGTAATGTTGATAGGCTTTCAAAATTCTGGTAAACAAACCAGGATAATCATTATGTGTGCTTATTAATGCCCTTTCCAAGACATATAAGTCAACACCTTTGTCTTCTGCGCTTGTATCTATAAACGATAATCCAAAGTCGATCATGACAATATCAATTTTACCATTTATTCTCCAATCGGGATCAGATTTACATTTAGGAATAAGTAACATATTAGATGTCGTCAAATCGCCATGAATGATGTTGTTTTCGTGTAATTTTCTCACAGTCTCTCCAATTAGATTAGAAATCAAGTCTAAGCTTTCTTCGGGATGGCTTTTGCCATCATTAATAATAAAATCTTTGATGGTCATACAAGACTCAAAATGTTCCATATATATGCGTCTCCTTTCAAAATCGACTAAATATAATGCTGGTGTTCTGACATTCGCCACTTTGCATCGAACTATGGAACGCGCTTCATTTTTTATCCGTTCTTTGGTTATAGCGGTATCTAGATCGGGATGCCTGTACATTTTCTTAAACCTTTCTTTTATCAATGTGGGTTTTCCAAGATAAGAACAAACGTATATCTTAGCTTCAGCACCCTGTTTCAGTATTTCCATATTTTCTTCACTTGTTTCCATATTTAATGTTCGAAATACCTACCTAGGATGTTGCGCGATAGTTTAATAAGCAGTCTCGTGCCCTTCTACACAATTTATTCATATACTATATCTTGTAGACAAGTGAATTTACAAGTTTTTGTTTGTAAATCCGCAACATTTCTTGCAGCACGTTTATTTGTTGTTAGAGAAGAGAACTGATCGGTCGGATTGACTGACAGATGGACGAATGCGACTGTCTGTACTATACTGACGGACACTAATGATGGAAACTTGCGTTTTGTTTTATCTCACACTTTATACTTTAGTTATAAATAAGTTATTAATTGTAATGGTAGTTACTTTGACTGCATAGGTCTTATTGATTATACTAGAAATAATATAAAGTATTATGTGCTACTGCCATTAATATTGTCACCCGCGAACACGAACAGATATCTTTTCGGAAATTCGACGTACACAAGCGGCACCTTACAGTACATTTTCTGAATGATAAATACCTACTTTCTATAGATAGGTAGATCCTACGTGTATCACTAGCTGGAGAAGTGGAGAGCCGAGGGAGGCTGTGTGGGCGTGATATTGGTCGCTGCACCGCGCCAGTCGGCACCGCTAGTTACTTTCATACAAATTAAATTAATTTAAATGAAAACAGTGATTTATTGAAAGAAGTTAGTACAGTGCCGGTTCATGTTGGTCGCTCCGGTTGCTCTACGTTACGATAGCAATAAAAAGTGTGATAACTGGTTAAAATACCAAAAATAGGTTCATAGATTTTTTAGTGTTTTACTGTGATTTTATAAATATTGTGAGAGCAATGTCGGAGGGTTTAGAATACGAAACCATCGTGCAGAATGGACCAAAAAAAGTAAGCAATCTGTTTTGACAGTTTTTACCAAATTTAGAAAGAGGAGGAGTGTGGCGGGCGGCCGGCCTACCCATGCACGTATGGTGCGGGCAAGGGAGATGTCCTATAGGAATGTCTGGGTGCATTTTCGTAGCTATGTGATGCAGACGTCTCGAAATTGCCGGCTGATGCCATTTCCTGCGTTCTCGTTTTGAACCTAGCGTTGGCGGGAAATTGTACATCGTAGAAAATTTTATGAGGGCGATAAACTGCCCTGGCATGCATGCAAGACCTACATTTATATGCCTTGTTTTATAACATTTAATGTTTGGCAGATTTTTTTCCAGTTTTATGTAACTGTATTTGAAACTTGTCTTTAAATGTGATGACAGACGACGTCCCAGGTATGAGCGCAGAGTAAGGCGAATTGCGATACCGTATTTTTCTTACGTGTCACACAGTAGTAGTTTAAATAAATGAAATGTGTGTGAAAAAGTATCTCCAATAGCGTCTCAATTTTGTGTATATCGTTTGTTAATGATCGTTTTACATTTGATTTAATCTCCGACGAACTTGTAGTGCTTTATCTGCCCCAGTGGCCAGAATTGGTTGTGATTCGCAGTGGTGGTTTTACACTACCTAATAGGGGCAGTCGGGGCTAGTGCACAGGCCGGAAAATTTTCTACAGCGGCAAAATTTGGAAAGTGAGAAAAAAAATTATATACAATATATAATTAACTAATTCTTTTAAATAAACATTTTGTCTTTCAAGAAATATAATTTAAGTATTATATATCAAATTAAAATATTGTATATTATAATATAGGAAATTTAAGTAGAAACTATTCAAATAGTTTAACTAATTTATTTCCATAATCCTTAGCTTGCCCGAGCCGATTTGATCATACATGAAGATTTAATGGACCAGTTTGCAATTCGAAATGTTAGGCGAAATGTTTGCCTGTAAAAAAATAATTCAATACTAATATATGTCGTTCTTAGTGCAAAATTTATAATTCTAAGAAAAATACAAATATTTTTTATATACTATTTATATTACTAGTATATAATAAATAATATATGAGTAAATAAAGAATAAATATAAATAAAACATAATTTAAAATACATAATAAATTTCCTGCAATCAATTAGTTATTCTAATTCTTAAAAAATAAGATATCAAAACTATTAAAATAAAATGTAAGTCTTATGGCGGCATTTTCTTCTGCCCCAGGCGGCACAAATTTAAATCCGGCCCTGGTGATTCGAAAGCTGCTAAATATTTACGCACTGTTTATGTCAGGCCGATTATGATATTTATTACCTCAAATAAATAAAAAATGTGACCTGGCTTGTAATAAGTAGGTACCTTTTTTGCTTACTGAATATCCCCCTAATCATGAACTAGCCTAAGAGCATTCCTTTCTACATAATTGTTATCACTTTTTTCGTTTCGTAATGTCGTGCAGTGTTATAAACACCACCAACCAATGTCACGTTGTAGGTACAGGTAGAGTGCAGTGGGAATGGACAAGTAAAAAGAATCATCAAATAATTTTACTTCTTGCTCGTTCCACCTAGGACTAAAAAAACATTTATCATCAATTTGCATAAAAAAACTAAGACCTTAAACTAATATAGGTTAGGTAAACAAAATATGGAGTATTATACATCATAACTGGATATTGTTTGATTGTAATAATGTCGCTAATATCAGATTGTTAGCATGACTACTAAAGATGAATTACTACATACTTATGATCTAAGACTACATACCATGAATAGGTTCGCCACGAGACAATAGTCCGTTAACTCTGGAATGAAAACAAATCAGTCGACATCACGGCTCTTGTAATCAAAATCACTGCACTATCTCTACTCTCTATGTACTCGTATATGTATAGTATCACCACATAGTATAAAACAAAGTCGCTGTCGTCCGTCCGTCCCTATATATGCTTAAATCTTTAAAACTACGCAACGGATTTTGAAGCGTTTTTTTAAATAGATAGAGTGTTTCAAGAGGAAGGTTTATATGTATAACCCACCCCCGCTTTGCACGGGCGAAGCCGGGGCGGGCCACTAGTAAATAAATAAAATAGAAATTTCCGTTCGCCTAAGACATTATTCACGATTTAGCAGACTACACCACCACCCATCTACAACGACATGACACTATGTCTGCCTGTTTGTTTTTGCTAATCGCCGAAACGGCTAGATCGATTTTGACATTAGCAGATAGCTCATGTTATACAAAACAACGTCAGCTACATTTATTTTAGAATAAAACTATGAGATTGGCGTAAAATTCCGAGCTTGCCGCGAAAATATCAGACATTATTATGAAAACGGTGACATTAAGCTATCAAACATTCTTTTGTTTAACTTAACACGTAACCCCAGATAGGTACCTACTCGTAAAAGTGCGATAAATGCGATAAACTCTTGGCTTTATTTGTCCCACTGTGCGTGCACTGAGTATTGACGCTTTTTTATTTTACTGAGTGATTGTCGTAGACATCTCAGTTTCCGTGTGTGATCCGTTTTGTGAAACAAAACATCCACAAAATAGCGAATATGGATTGCCAGTGCCAGCATTGACCTCGACGAAAATAAATCTAGCCGCTTGATTAGATGGTTTCACCCTCAGGGTGAAATGGGTTGGTGAAACTATACAGGGTGAATTTTACAAATGTGCCATGTGCCTGGAAGACCAACATCGGAACTGTAAGGAATATCTAAATACCCTCAAAGGAGTCGCGAGGCCGGTTTCGATAAAAAGTCAACAATACAGATATAATATATGATTTTTTAAAAATGATTATCCCTAGCTTGGATTAGAACCTGGAATGTAAGTCTATAGAGTCTATAGTTACGCCGTCCGATAGCATCCCCAATATGAAGCAAATTCTGGGATAATGTAATATTGTGCCAAATCCATAAACAGTTGCAGTTGCAAACGACTATCACGTTTAACAAACAACACAATCTCCCCTACCTGGCCTTTTAGTTTTTCCCAATATACTTAAGCAACGCCTCAAATACGTAAAAAAAGTCTTCGTCAGCCATAAAACATTTACAATGGATAAGTTTACGCTTCTAATAAAAAAATAGGGCAAAGTTAAATTATGTTCAACGCCTTGGATTAGCTTCGCGTTCTTGATTTCTAGAACGGACTGTTATAGTATACTACGGTTACAAGAGCAATTCTCCTTGTTGCCTTTGGCAGAAAAAACATTGGTTTGATGACGTCTCCTCGACCCGTTAGAACGCGAAACAGTTTCGGATGTTTGATTAGGGTTGCCGACTCTAGTCTACGGATCATTATTAATGAAAACAACCCCCGTTTCCTGTTCTTTGTATGATCGGTCAGTATTCTTTGCTGTTCAGTACTATTATTTCTCTCTTCAAATTCCTTTTCCTTCTTCTATCCTATCTTTACTCTGTTCTAAAAATATACGTATCTATGAAACTTTAGCTTCCTTTATTTTATTAATTAATATTAAAATATAGTGTATGTCATGTTATTTTTATGTTATGCTTCTATATTCCGATCTGTAGGTTAATGATTTTTGTTCAATAATTGGTTTCCCTACCTTTATGAAATACTAACTTGATATTGGCAATGCAATAACGCCACGGAAAAAAAACCAACGTGGTGACGGATACAGACTACAGCGCCTCCACCCCGTTTCATCTTGAGGGTCTCATAAGAGCCAACCAACTTACCCTTGCCATAAGAGAAGGACTATTTTATATATAACCCGTCGAACCAGCGTGACACAGTGGGCTCCCCTTGGAATCGCTTGTCAAGGTAGGCAGGCACCTGCTGACTTCATTCTCGCTGGCTGGTAAACTTTGATGGGGCCAATAGTGCCAATAGCATGAACGTGTATTCCCATCTGTTGCTGTCCCTTTCGTTTATGTGTCTAATGACATGGTCAGACATATTTAATTAAGCTTTGATAAAATGAGTCACGACTAATTTAAGCACTCATGAGTTTATTCCAATAAAAACGTTTTGAATTTGACTGTTTGGCTGCCGAGTCGCATAGCCCACAGCCCTAATGTGGGTAATTGTGAGGTTCAATCCACCCATGACGGCCATGGTCGCGGGTCAGCGCATGCGTCTCGGGCGCACTGCACACATCGCGAACGCCTTGTACTCTCAGACGTGTAGCGGGTTGCATACTGTTTGTAAACAAATACGTATTTATTATTTTATCTATTACATGTTTTAATACAGCCGACGGACCAAATAACTATGTTCTTTAAGAATAAATAAAAAAAAGTAATTAGAGATATATCACCCATGATCTCACGCATTGTATTTAGATGTCGGGATGGGCACTTAAACAGAAAAAGCGACACTAGTTAATTTCCCTCTTTAAGATTAGAGGAAGCCCGACATAGCCCGACAGAGGACGATGGTAATGTGGCCCAATGCAAAGTCATATTATTAGTGCGAAAGTAGCTCTGCCTGCTACGCTTTCACGCACTCAAACATTTTCACGAGTTTTGGTACACATCAAGATTGGATTTTGGAGAACAGTATACAGGGTACGGTTGATCTAAATCAACTTGAGCATAGAGTGCCCTTTGTCCGCCATCCACCGCCACTGAGCCACAGACATCGACATAAGCGCATGCTCAACTTGTTAGGCTTTTGCACCTTTGTCACAACAATATAAACCAAGGAAATGAACTGCAGTCAACGGAACTCATAGTCGAAAATGAAATGAAATTAATTTGCTCATACATATTATGGCACGTGATATTCATAGTCCGGATCCGGAACGCAGTCGATCTGCAGGTTAAGCAACGTCCGCCTTTGCTGGATGTTGGATAGGTGCTCATCTATAACGTCTGACCCCCACCGTACTTAGCATGAAATCTGATAATTGGTTGAAACAAATAATTGTCCCAATAATGTGGTCGCAAAGGGCAGACGGCAGTACTCTGCGTAAATACTGGGTAATTAGCCCAATCAGGTTACAATGGTACCGACCCCAATGACATTGGAAAAAGGCGCCTTGAATATATTTAAAGTTTCTGGTGAACCCATATGATGCGGTCTTAAATGTAGTCTCGGCACAATGTAGGCTAGTAGAATCGCCAGTGAAGTGGCCTGGGGAGAGGTTGCTGCCCTCTTCGTCCCCGATCAGCCAATTTGGTGGGCCGGTATTGTGGGGTCCCTGACTCCGTACACCCACGGCACTTGAATTGTGCATGACAACTTAATATAGCTCGTCTCGGAGTCATTCCTTAATTGTTTTGGACAATCATATTGGAACTTCCGAACAGTAATACGTAATGCCATGCTCTGCACTGCAAGCCTGAGCACCTCATTTGTTTGGATAAATTATGGAATAGATGAATGGATAACAGTACCTACATATTTTGGCAACATCAACGCGATTGAAATCTTGCCTGAGTAACTTCTGTGTAGACCTTGAACCCGTATATTAAATTAGCTTGGAAACATCTTGAACCAAGCACCTTGGTGGGGGAAAGTTCGCGCATGTCATTAACCAATCGCGTCCCTTCTCCGCCAATCACCGCCCTAGAAATCGGCTATTGCGGAGGATAGATTTTGGCTCAAGATGTTCATAAACTTCAATACCCGAATCATCAGCTTTGAAACGGTTTGCAAATAGAGATATATCTATGTTTACAAATTATTAAATTTGACCAACAATTCATAGTCTTATTTTCATTTGAAAATGTTATGATCAGGATTTAACTCGACTGAAGGGACATCTTGTATTGTCCCCATGTATCTATTGCCGCGGATTTCTGATTCGTACGAATGGCTCTGTAAACTTCGCAATAGCGACGTACGACTTTTTTGGTACCTAATTCTCGTCGTTGTAGGCGATTTTGATAGTTGAGTGATTTTTATGTAAAGTGTGTACCATGCTGGTCTCTACAGACTGGACACATCCCATGGTAAGGAAGTAAGCTGACGCTATCTAAGATATATGAGTTTTACTGTTTTATTTTGAGCCAGGAGAGCTTTGATACATTATTCTGCGAGATACAGTTAACCATCTACATCATAATAAATCTAATCCGCAGGCAAGTACAACGATCATCCATTATCTCTAAATATGCAAAAAATGTCAGATTCTGTTACTCCCTGATGCCTGTCATTGCCACAAAACGCATCGACTCGCGGCCAGAATTAGACGACCTCGCCCCATGCGCCGGCGCCGCACTGATCCACCCTAACGCATTATACACGAGCTACTTATTAATGTCAGTGAAAATTGCACTTAGCATACATGTGAGCGTATTTACAAACATACTTCTGAATTCTGATAATATTATAATCGCACATATTGCACTATACAAATTCATTAGTGGACCAGCAATATGCCACGATTACAAAGTCCTTTCTGGCTTCACCGCAGACAGACCGACACGCTACTGGCACGAAGAAAGCCCTTGGCCTTGCTTCGAATTCAAGTGTACGCAAGACAGCTGTCGATGTCTTTAGTGTCACCGTATGACCCTATTCTAAGGATCATGTCTTGTAGGTCGCTAAACAAATTAGGCAAAAGAAAATTTACCGTACCAAAATTATATTAATTAATGCTTGAATGTGTGGGAGTCCTTATTAAAATTTAAAATGTGGTGCAATGCAATTCACACTTCCTTATGAGTTCTGAAATGTACATCCTATTGTTTGTGGAGAAAGATCACATTGAAATGACTTTCAACATATAATCTCAGATTTCCGGTAAAAATGTATATCACTACATAGTATAAAACAAAGTCGCTGTCGTCTGTCCGTCCCTATGTATGCTTAAATCTACGCAACGGATTTTGATGCGGTTTTTTTTATAGATAGAATGATTCAAGAGGAAGGTTTATATGTATAACCCACCCCCGCTTTGCACTGGCGAAGCCGGGGCGGGCCACTAGTTGGTAATAATGGCTAAAGTGGCTAGAGAGATTGGAGGAAGTGCGATTGAGAAAGATCCAAGAATGGATCCTTGGCACGGCCGCACGTGTTCCAAGCACAGCGCTGTCATTGTGCGCGGCGCGGCGCCCACATGTCGATCTCGACATACTGAGCTTACAACACGCGTATTCATCAGGCGATTGGGAAACGCTGATGGCCACCACTTTGCCTTTGTCCTGTGGCTTTACCAATTAAATATCAAAGGTAAACCTGCGATCCTACGTATCCTGTGTCACTATATTTTAAGCCATAATATATATCGTCGGAGTAGCAATAATAGTAATATCGTTTAGGTAGCATCTTCTGATCTAACAAGTTAGTATTTGATGGGGCTGCTACGCATCCCACTTTACATTACTATGCAATTAGCGTCGCGTAATGCCTGTGTGTCGTCTCCTCACCAAAACGAGATAAACAAGCGAGCGATGACCCCGCAGCCCCCCGCCACGGGTCACTCCGCGACGTCTGATCAGCGTGGACTAACCATCGTGTAATATCATATCGGTGACTTTTAGTCTAGAACCAGAACATGTATGGATGTAACTAGAACTACGGTAGATCTTGTATTGACTGATCTGTCTGACTGGTGGGTCGTTATAATAATAATAATAATAATTTATTTATTTGGCAGACAACAGAGGTCCATAGGTTAGTGACAGGCAGCTTAAAAACTATGTTAGTAAAACATAAGTGAAATATAATAAATAAAAAAAAAAGAACAAAACTATTCTTGCCTCACCAGTATTCGCATAAAATGTTGCAGAATAGGTGAGTCAAGCTTGTTCGATAACATCCTCAGAATGCTATTTGGGCTTGCCCGCGTCCTGTGCAATAGTGAGGCTGTTTTTAATCTCACCATGGCGAAAAAGTTATCATGAGTATTTATTATTAAAATAAATAGAGCCACTACGGGCCACGTGGTGTGGTCTCCAGGTGCATAATAAATCTATTAGTCATATGAATGGTAATTGACCTTCGCTTGTCCTGAAGAACCTTCAGAAAAAATTCCTAAACCCTTCAAAGACGTTATTTATAACCAAAATTGCGACAAAGCCAATGCCACATGTTTTTCCCAAAGTCTGGGATTTTACTTCTTTGAGGGACACAACAGGAAACAAGGAACACCCACACTTTGTTCGTCGACACAAAGAAATACATTTCACCTCCGATTCCAAGCAGGAACTATATAGTATTAAGTGAAGGATACGTGGGTGATATACACGCGTTAGGGCTGACCAACGACACGGGGATACAAGTGCTGCCTTTGCATTGAGGGTCCCTAGTTCGATTACTGGCATTACCTTAGATACTCTAACGCATAGTATCCAGCCTCATAATTTGAATAAAGACACAACTGTAATAATTTTATTTGGTAACAGCATTTCAGTTAAGCGGTTACACATCATTAATTTGGTAGATAAATTATTGGAGCTCAATGCCAAGTATGGCTGTAAATTTATTATAAATGCCCTTCCGTATTCGCAGTCTTTAACAGTCAATCAAAATAGACACATATTTAATTTAAATATGCTTATTTATAATCTAACTCATCGCTATGACAAAGCGATATCATTTTTTGACTGCAACAAATTTATATCTAGATTTAAGTTGACAAAGGATACTATGTACCTGCCCCCTAGAGATAAGAGACAAATGGCTACGTTGATAGCTTATAATTTACACCCTGTTGACTATGTCACAGGAATTTTTTTACATACTTCTAGTAATAGGACACTGACAGACTGTGCTATTCGCAGTTCATCGGACACATCTGGTTGTTTAAACAACTAGATAAGACAACAGTCATGCCCTCTCACTTACGCATTGTACACCAAAATATACAGGGCATGACTAGCAAACAGTTAGAGGTTGATCTTTTTCTGGACTATCACAAAGTTCAGGTATTTTGTGTTACGGAACACTGGTTGAGAGATCATGAGCTTGGGCGCAATAACATGAGCCACAAAGTAGTTAGTGCTTTTTGTAGATCATCTGCCATCCGTGGTGGGTCTCTTATATTAGTGTCAAGTTATTTAAAATGTAAAGAACGCAAGGATATTGTGCAGCTCTCAATAGAGCGCACGATCGAATTGTCTTGTGTAGAACTTGACATGTATATAATTATTTGCGTTTACCGCCCTCCATCAGGTATATACAGTCAGTTTGAAATAGTAATGGAGGAAGTTTTAGGAAGAATTACAGTAAATAGCGGTAAAGATATAATAATATGTGGTGATTTCAATATAGATTTGCTTGTTGAATCAGCGTCAACTTCTCGCTTTATTAGCCTGTTTAAGTCATTCGGATTGACTCACGCTTTTTGTGAGCCAACTAGAATTACTAAAACTACATTTACTTGCCTGGATAATATTTTCTGCAGCTGTGATATGGTCGATAAATCAATTCTAAACGACCTATCATCAGATCATAGCGGGCAACTTATTGTTCTACCCTTTCTAAAAACAGCCGAATGCCCTAAGTTTACTACTAGACCAGTCACATGTAGCAGATTAGAATTATTCAAACATAATATATCCAAGATGACTGGTGGCATGACTCTTGCACGTGGCGATCCAGATACTTTGTATAAGAACTTATTTGATATTATTAAAAGGCAATACGATGATGTATTTCAATTAAAAACTTTTACTATGAGAAATAAAATTAAATTTTGTGATTGGGCTACACCAGGCATTTACAAAAGTAGAAATACTTTATATAATCTTTATTCCATGAAACAGATGAATTTTGATTCAGTGTTCCACGATTATGTTAGGTCTTACTCAAAAGTTTTTAGGAAAGTTTGCAACACAGCAAAGTCCCTACACATAAGCCGTAAGATTAAAAAATCCGAGGACAAAATAAAAACAACTTGGAAAATTATTAATGCTGAAACTGGAAAATCAAAGCCACAAGAATCCATGTTCCAATTAACTGTAAATAACAAATTAATAATTGATAAGTATGAAGTGGCTCAAACCTTTAATAATTTTTTTGCATCTATACCGTGTCAAATCACTGCTCCGTTGAATTCTTCTCCTGTCGATGCCGAAGACCTACTCAGAAATAATGTTAAGGAGTGTTCAGCCCTGTTCAGTTTCACTCACGTTACAGCAATTGATATTATAAATACTTTTAAAACCATTAATTCTAAGAAAACCGGAGATTTGTGGGGTATGTCTACACTAGCCATTAATAGCATCATTTACGAGATTGCCCCATACCTTACAGATATTTTTAATGAATGTATAGACGTGGGTACTTTTCCTAATTTAATGAAACATAGTAAAATCACACCATTGTTCAAAGCTGGTAACAAAAAAGAGCCTGGCAATTACCGTCCAATCTCTATTCTGCCAGCTCTAAGTAAAATTTTTGAAAAACTAATCTTAAAGCAATTACTTCGTCATTTCGATTTACATAAATTATTACATAGTGAACAATACGGTTTTACCAAAGGTCGTTCTACGACGAATGCAGGTGCTGCGCTCTTAAAACATATTTATGATGCCTGGGAGAACTCGCAAGATGCCATAGGTATTTTCTGTGATCTATCGAAAGCTTTCGACTGTGTGCATCACGAAACCTTGTTAAGAAAGCTTCAACACTATGGCGTTAAATACAATGCGATCAATTTATTAGCGTCGTATCTGCGTGATAGAATTCAGTTCGTCGACATTAATGGAGTTAAGTCTGATGGATCGCCTGTGTCTATGGGCGTGCCACAAGGGTCCATCCTTGGTCCTTTCCTATTTCTGGTATATATTAATGACCTTGCATTTTTTATTAATGACATTTGCGATATCGTGCTTTTCGCTGATGATACATCTCTTGTATTTAAAGTTGACCGGAAAAACGTTAATTATGACGACGTGAATAGCGCGCTTAGTCAGGTATCTTACTGGTTCACAACAAACAATTTGCTACTGAATTCTGTAAAAACTAAATGTATTCGATTTGTAACACCGAATACTAAGATAATAGATACCAAACTAGATTTGGATGATAAGCAAGTAGACATAGTAGATTCAACCAAGTTTCTAGGCATCACTCTAGATCGTAAATTGCAGTGGAAGCCTCACATTGTAACTCTTACGGGGAAGCTTAGTTCAGCCGCCTACGCTGTTAGACAGGTTAGGAGACTCACTGACGAAGACACGGCAAAACTCGTTTACTTTGGTTACTTCCATAGCGTTATGTCGTATGGGATCCTACTCTGGGGTAATGCTGCTGATATACAAAACATATTTATTGTACAGAAGCGCGCGCTACGTGCAATTTATAATTTAGGACCTAGAGAATCACTGAGAGAACGCTTTAAAGATATAGGGATTTTAACTGTAGCGTCACAGTACATTTTTTCTAATCTAATTTTTGTTAAACAAAATTATAGTAGCTTTAAAAAAAATTGTGACGTCTCGTCCTCCAATATCCAGACAAGAAATAGGCATAAGTTAGTTACTCCATTCCACCGGCTACAAAAAGCACATGGTTCTTTTGTAGGTCTCGGAATTCGCCTGTTCAACAAATTACCGGAAGCAGTTTTGGATTGGTCGTTCGAGAAATTTAAATGTTACGTTAAGTCCGGTTTAATTAAAAAAGCGTACTATCAAGTCAATGACTATCTATCAGATAGTGACGCATGGGAGTAACGTCGGCTATGTTATGGTCTAGCTCTGATCTTTCAGCCATTACATTAGTGAAGTTTTGTAAACAGTATGTGAGTGCAGTTTCAGCACGCACCATGTAATTTGTGTAATTTCACTAATTTTTATTTTCTTATTTTTTAATGTGCTACATGTTTATGCGTGTTATTGCTTTCACTAACCTGTCAGACTTGTTTGTACCACCATCATTGTAACCCTCTTATTTAAAAGAGCAACCATGGAGTTTCTTGCCGGCTCTTCTCTATGGAATGGCATTCCGAACCGGTGGTAAAAACTAAATTATTAATTTTATTTTATGATTTTTATTTTTAATTTTTTTTTCTCTTAAATCTTTGACTATTTGAAAGCATTCGCAAGAATTTATTCGAATAAAAAACATTTTGATTTTGATTTTGATTTTGATTTTGATTCGGGTTTCCTGTTAGTGTTAGTGAATTACGCTCTTGTAATTATCGCAACAGTACACTGAAGGTACACGAGGTTATAAAAGTTATAACAATCATCAACATGTGCAATGATCACACTTCAGCCAATCTCACCTTGGGTCTGGACCAAGTTTTCCTTCACTTACCTACGGCTACGGGGGGTGTGTCTCTGGTTCTTCTGCACGACTCTTTGGGCACCCCTAGCATCAAATGAGTTGGCAATGGAGTATATAGAGTCACTCCATAGCATGGGTCATTCATGGACTGAGATCGTAATGATGAATTCCTCCAAATTGGGAGAGGCCTCTTAGCCTAGGAGTGTTGTTTGATGGCAAAGAAAGGTCAATTAATTGTATGACAAGAGCACAAACAAGATTGGTTAATTGCGAGGCGTGGCCACGTGTCGCCCCTTAATGAGCAATTACGGCGAGAGCGACGCGAGATGCGCCCGCGCACCCGATATCATCGCGCACGCCGTTTGAGAGTGGAAAGCGTTCCGCGTCGGCAGCGCATTGTGGCGCCACAGGCACACCACACACGAGCGACTACGCCCAAAATATATACATATGTGTCGCCAATTTTTACTTTAGAAATATGAATTGTTTGTTCTGCATAATCCTCAAACAGTACGATACCCATAAGCTATATTCCCGAGGCTTCGATCTCTTTATATTATACGCGATATCGACCCGCCTTTTCACCAAAGTGTGCAAATAGCGAAAGCTTCAAAGAGTTCACATTAGGCATGTGTATATTGGTTCACAATTTCAGGTATTAGCAAAAGGCAATAAATAGGTTGTTGGCATCTCGCGGGCGTCGGTGCACGGTCACCTTAATTCCGAGAAGAAACCGTTTTTGCCAAAAGAAATAACGTACGAGAAAATGTACTTATCATTCGTTAAGCGAGTTTCATTATGAAAGAGAAATCTGGCGTGCTGAGTCGGCCTTACCGTCCAATTACATCAAGATCTACCAACCGAATCAAGAACCACTAAAACAGTTTAGTGCACA
This sequence comes from Clostera curtula, assembly GCA_905475355.2. Lineage (NCBI taxonomy): Eukaryota > Metazoa > Arthropoda > Insecta > Lepidoptera > Notodontidae > Clostera > Clostera curtula. The sequence continues at coordinate 88,942 of FR997818.1, read as the reverse complement.
TTATGATATTCTGCATTTTAAATACCAAACCCGTGCATAATTATGTGGAACAGTCGTCGCTCCGTCTGTTAATGGCGTACTGCCGAATCGGGCCTCCTTCAAAGTTGAAGTCTGAGGCCTGTCTCAATGGACAGCCCACTGCCCGGTGCAGGGAGAGAATTGGCACGAGGCTACATTGTCTGCTCACCACTAGCCTGCAGCTCTCGCAGATTGCCCACCTGATGGTATGCGGCTGACAACGCCACAGACCTGAGTAAGGGGAGCGTCTGGCCTTCCGACACCATACTTCCTTGGACAAGGATATGACTTGGTTATATTTTTCTAAAGTAGTTCCTTCTCAGGTCCAGCCGCTCAAGAGCGAATGGTTGTGCCCTAAAGTACGCCTCTTAATACTTCTAGTGAACCTAATGGTAGTTTATAGTATTATTACTGGAATAATAAAATCTACTGAGGGTTCACAACTAATAAACTAAACTAATAAAACAGTATGACAAGCTAGGTGAATTCACTTGCTAAATACTAAGAACTATAACATTAATGGAATAGATTATCTTATCTTGAGTGCAACAATTGTTTGATTGCACCGGCGCGAGTAACGGCGGTGTTTATTATTTAGTGCCGCCCGAATAATGACATCATTATCATTTAATGTATATAAGTAGTTTATCTTTAACTTTTTATGTATCTACTGAAGAGGGCATTTAAGATGTGTGTTTGGTTTTCTACTAACCCATTCACTACCCCAGCCCTTGAAACCACCACAGTCACCCTCCAATGTCATGTCTGGAGATTCGCGTGCCTACCATTTGTCGTAAGAAGTACGTTAAAATTGTATTTATAATTACAAAATGATAATTAATTAGTTTAGTTGTACACCACGCCACGACAATGAATATTGCCTAGGTTTCCTCGGTTCAGTAAGTGGCGGTATAGAAAAATACAGTAGGTACAAGCAACGCACAGAAAGCGTCTTCCATAAGTCAATAGTTCTTCGAGATAAAATATTTTCCTCAAATACTCGTATAATACGGCGTGTTCGTCCTCATGTTGTCTCTGAAAATTTTGTCATGAGCGGCAGTCGTAATTTTACGTTTTGTTAACCGTTTAATTGTAGGTATGCATTACTTGTAAACGGTACACCTGACACCTTGTACTATTCAATCGTTCGCTATCATTAAATATCAGGTCAGCGTTTTGTATGATTTGATTTTAGAGAGAGGCCGCAATTTGCTATCGCGTCATTCAGAGGTGAACTCGTCCCCCTAAATATCCCGGTGACGCACGGCCATGCGCCTGCGCCACTGGCGGGTGAACGACTCTGTGGACGCGGTTGCCCAAAGGACATACGGTTTCAGTGTAATTCAGTTGTACACTTCGATCAAGCATATACTAAATATAAGCACGAGAAAAGGACCCGAAAAATAAGAACTCATTTACGTAACTAGCTCCGATCGCTCAATCGTCGATAAAGTACCATAATCACTTCACTATCACTACATATCACTATCACTACATATCACTATCACTACATATCACTATCACTACATATCACTATCACTACATATTATAAAACAAAGTCGCTGTCGTATGTCCGTCCCTATGTATGCTTATTATCTTTAAAACTACGCAACAGATTTAGAAGCGGTTTTTTAATAGATAGAGTGATTCATGAGGAACGTTTATATTAATACATCCATAATATTGTAAAGAAACACCGATAAATTGAGAGATTCATCATTGCACCCGTGTGAAGGTCGCTAGTTGGTGTATAAGACGTAGTTGTGACCACTCCCGCGACTTATTTATTCGTGATCCTCTATTCTTGATGTAGGATTGCCTTCATAACTTAACTTTCAACAAATGAGTAAACCTACACCCGAGACCTAGATAATATGCTAGATTTTCTAGATACCTCCTCCAAATAATGATTCAATGCCAGGACGATGACGAGTTGGTTAGCCATGTCCTTCCAAGTAAAATTCTCGTGGTCTCGAAGGTAAGAAGAGAATCAAATCAAAATAAAGTGTATTCAAATAAGCGTTATTACATACTCTTTCGAAGTGTGAAGCTCCTCCCAGTTAGGAATAATGCCTCACGAAGAAAAGCTGGCAAGAAACTCTGTAGTGGCGTTTACAACTTATCAGGGCCCAATATACTGAAATACACCTCCCAACTTCTTGTAAACCCAAGGTGTCGTTCGGATCGCCCTTCCTAGCACAGCGGGCTCTCTCCAGTTCAGAGAGAGGTCAGTATTTCACCCTTCCCGTGTTACTGTCCTTTGCTCCCATGGCCAAAATTAATCAGTCGGATTTGTGATTTAGTCGTAGAAAAGGAAACAGACGGCGTTAAGTACTTTCGCTTTCATTTGATTACTTTTGATTTATACTAAGTGTGCTCTGTGTCCTCTACAGCTCATCGCAATCGGCACGCTAAATACGTCGGTGCATAACCACAAATATCTGTGGATCGAACATCATTCTGTTTAAGGAAAATGCCATTTAGATTCGAGTAGGTGACTCGCATCGTGTCGTCCTCATCAGTCGCGGCTTCACGCCATTCGACACGTGTGGTGTACATTGTATCCCTCTGCTGGATTCCTCACGCTTTCTTTCTTTGGCGGGGTAAGTAGAGTTCAAACAAACGACTAGTATTTCTCCTTCGAATAGGAACCAGGTGACTGGCGTATTTTGTCTTGCTACTCAGCCTGTAGGTAACCCAGTGTTGAGACTGGCCCCCTCCAGTTACATGGAAGGTAATGTAAGTAACTGTGCCACGCGGGCCCGACGGGTTGGCACAGGGTTTCATATCAAGTCCTTCTCTTGCGGCCATGTCATTTATTTTAGTCGGCCCCTATGGCACCCGCAGGATGGAATGGGGTGACACCATGTTTTCTAGATCCGTCGCCACACGGATAATTTAAGTAAAGTAATATAGGATAAAGTATTTTGTCTTAAACTATAGAACAGACTGTAGTAATACGTAGGAACTGGCAGTGGGAGGTGTTTCTGCATGTCATGGATATTGGACCGTATCCGGTAGTGTTGGCAAATCTCCGGTACCGGTAGGCACGTGCACTGAGCCATTAGTTGTGTGAGTGGCTGCTGGAGTCGGAGCCAGATTGTGACACCAGATTTGAAGGCGGATTTCGGTTCAGACATGATTTCGTGTAGCGTGCACCAAAAGATTAATGCGTAAAAAAATGTTAACAGACGTAAAAAATAAAATTGTTTTCGACTACAACATCTATATGGAGGAAATGCTATGAATACATGACTTTTAATGAAATTTTCTGCAGCATTGTCATGTGTATTTTAAATTGTGTTGTCGGGTCGTCGACTATCCGCATAGCTACGTAATGTTTAATCACAAATAATATTCCTGGTTAAAAATAACTCCAAGAGTTTCCTGTTTATCTGCGGTTTATGATTGCGCTGCCGACGTGCGGTTTTCCGACCTCGCCCGCTACTGCTTCTGCAATCCCTTGCCCTCCAATATCTGAAACCTCAGCAATAACTAGGCCCGTAGGTCAACCTGCCGACGCAGTGTCTTTACATTCTATACAACGCCAGAACGCAGCCATAGGAAACTGCTCGCGTATATATTATAATTTTGTTTTAAAAAACTGTTATTACAATGCATACAAGAATTTTGCGTACTCGTCGTGTATAGTTTGTATCGTGCATGCTCGCGACTTCGTTCCTAACTATACTGAATTACTTACTTAAACATTTGACAAGAGTGGTATAAGTTTAAGTAGATTTTTAATTCCGTTAAATATGGAATTATAATTGAACTTTATTAGGTAGGATAAAATAGGCAGGATTAAATACATAATAATAACTTTCATCATAAAAAAAATCGGGACTGTCCTTTTTTAAAGTTGCTGAACATAAAATTTTGGGGCTGTTGGTCTGTAGTGACATGTTTTAAAGAATCATTGAAAATATTAATGGCTTTTATATGTAATATCGCCAAAATCTATATTACAAATAGTGATCTAGATTTTAGCGCGCTTATTCCGAAACATACACGATTAGTCCCTATGTGTACTGGCGCTGTACGTTATGGAACAAGATATACTTCTATGTTACTACAAAGTATACGCGAGTAGTTGCGTACTGTTCTTGTATGGATAGGAAGAACTTCATAGAAATCTTATTTCCAATCTAACTGTAGCGACCACATGCTACATACTTTACACAGTTTACCCGAAAAATCTGAACTAATTGCATCAAGAAATATCGCCTACAAATGCGACAATCACGAAAAAGTCCTACACCGCGATAGCGAAATTTCAAGAGCAATTCGCAAGGTTAAGATATCCCCGACTACAACTATCGGGGGAATAGGCGCTGCGACCCCTAGCCAGACATCACACCTCGTCTGGCTGGATGATCATCCCTTTGCGCCTAAAGTGGTGACCCCGACGTGATGTGAACACGCAAGATCCTTGAAGTGGTAACCCTCGACATTGGACTCCAGAGCAACCTTCCAACGAGTCTGCAACATCCTCCTGCCTGGTCAACCTGGTAAAGACAAACACTCCTCAGCAGCAGCAGCCGTTACTTAGCAAGCCAAGACGTCAGCCTTAACAGGACTACGCCCAGCCGACTCACCGTGCTACCTGGTTCTGCGGCACGACACTCAACCGCCCAGTGAACTCCACTACACAGTTTAGGTGCTCAGTCTCGACTCACCGTAGACTCCGAGCACTCCTGGCACTTGCAAGATCATCACACTGCAGCAACTCAAGAGGATCGACCTCCAGTCTTGGGGGGGAGCCATGTATCGACCACATGCTACATACTTTACACAGTTTACCCGAAAAATCTGAACTAATTGCATCAAGAAATATCGCCTACAAATGCGACAATCACGAAAAAGTCCTACACCGCGATAGCGAAATTTCAAGAGCAATTCGCAAGGTTAAGATATCCCCGACTACAACTATCGGGGGAATAGGCGCTGCGACCCCTAGCCGACATCACACCTCGTCTGGCTGGATGATCATCCCTTTGCGCCTAAATAACTATACGTGATTAGTTTCATACCCTTGCGTTCTGGCCTTGTACATAATGGAAAGACACGCCGACGCACAGAATCCAAAAGTAAAACGTTATTGTGTACGTTCAAAAATCTCCACAGGATTTCATATGAAATTTTTATTTTAGTCGGCTTGTGCGATACCCTCAGGATAGAAGGGGTTAGTTATACTATCGTATCTAGTATAAACTGATCGACGCGGAGCTTGCAACCCCAGATCCTAAAACCCTTTGGCTGCCATATCCATCCCAGCAGGGCGCTAACGGGGTTTCACTGAAACGAAAGTGACCAGCGGCGTGATCGTGGCTAACCGCTTCACGGCGCGTGCACCCACTGCAAGAGCTCTCACTACTTTTGCTGCTAACGTTGCGCTTCTTTGAGAATAACTCATAGTAGTTTTTGAAATAACATAATAGGTGGGCATTGTATCTTTGTAACCATTTCTTTGTTTTGTAGGTTAATTAGGTAATTAAAATTGATTATTGAAGACATACTATTTACTTGATTCCACTTCAAACGAGTGGACACAGAGAGCACCAACCATTATAAGCAGGTAACGCGATTAAAACCGGTGTAAACCTACTTAGCCGAGACGCAAATCTAACCTTGGACTAGAGCTCTTCAACTAGAATCAATTATTTTTTTACGAATCTGCAGTTTTTTGCGCTTCAGAGACATTGGTTTTGGTATGCGTTGATGGATTTGAGGAGAGTTTTTGTGCAATCTGTTTTTTAATGAACCGAAAGCAATTTATGATTGCAAACGATTCATTTGAACGGAGATTGCAATTGATTTAGCATTGAGTAATGCACTGTAACCTTTCATCGAGTAGCTATTACAAAAATCTTAATCTATCTGAATCTATTTTCTTACCTCACATCATCACAACTATAACCAAAATTGCCAATGTTATGGAGTCACCGGTACCGTATAAGACCCGATGAACTCAAAATCACGGCTGAACCAAACATGTCTTCGATAAGTCGCATCGTGGTTTAGGCTTTCCGTGTACTTGGGCATTTTTGTAGTCATGCATTTATTTTTGAACCTCATTGGTTCATACAGCCAATTTTAAACAGATATCAATTTTATTGAGTGTATTTGTGACTCTGCCTAATAAACCCTCAACCACACCTACCGAGACTGGTTAGATAATCTAAATATACGAAAAATAATAGTGTCAATTGTCAAGCATGAAACGTCGCAGATGTGCTTGCAATTAGTTTTGAACATGAAGAAAAACTGAGCGACCGTCGGCATGGCGTACCAAGAGGCGCCTCGGCACATGGAGGACGCGAGCCGGGCCCTGCAGGAGCATATTAACAAGCTGGCAGAGAACCAGGCCAGCATCATCGGCAAATTTGACCACTTGACACGGACCGTGGACGACCTCAGGAAGGTTCTGGGACAGGTAAACGTCCTCGAACATGGGACTGGGGCAATCGTCCGATATTCAAATAGTCATTAATTGAACAGAGAAGAAGAAACTCTATCGTGGCAGAGAGAGCGTCGGCTATTCTCTAGCTTCGTGTGTCTATTTTGCATTCCACCAGGAGTTGCTCAGGCTCAGAATTGTCGTACTTACACGACCCGTCCCGAGTTGGGCCTCCTGCGATTTGATGGAGGAACATGAGCCGACTCCAAATGGGTTGAAATCAAGTTTCCCTCTTCGCCTTGCACCAGTTATAATGGAATGAGACAACTCAATCTCAAGCCTGATAGCTATTGGCATTAAACGAGCTCTTTCTATAGTGAAGTTCCCCTTCATACCCACTCGACTCGCTCTGGACAGGTGTCCGAGAAAATAGTTCTGTTGGAGGATGTGGCCAGTGATCGAAAAAAAATGAAGACGGAGATTCGGGTGCTGAAGTCCAGGATCGACGACCTGTACGCCATCGTTAAGGAGGGCAAGGAGGACGACTCGTGCTCCGGCGAAGACGTGCAGGAAGTGGAGTCCACACACTCTGGGTTCGCTTCCTCGTCTAAGGTTTTATTTACTCTGATAAAATACGTAGTTGAAGACGACGTAACAGGGATAGAATGTAGTGCACCAAATCAAGGTTAACGGCCTTGTGGCTTTCGTGCAATCTCTTGCGGATAACTGATTGCTGAATATGTCATTTGTTTTAACTAGAACCAAAAGTATCTGCGTGTTCAATCTCTTATTATTTTATGGTGCGTGTTTCAGGGGATACCTAAGTGGGTCCGTTTTACTTTCATATCGCTGTGGCGGTTATTTGACCCGAATCAAAGTTTCTACAGCAAAGTCAGCAAGCCGAAAGGCAGTCTGCGCCGCTTTATCAGCGTGTGAACCAGCAGCTGTTGACAAAAGGCATTGTGCGCCGATTTCCTCGTTTTTTGTTGCGAAACCTTCAAATGACGTTGTCACTTTCCAATGATCCTGATCGAATTGACCTTGTTTGGTCTATATGCATAGAATGTTAAAACTCAAACATCTTTTGGGCATAGGCAGCACTGTCAGTTCCGGTGCTTGATGGGAAACGCGTGATGCGATAAGCTACTGAATACATTTATTGATTTCGATTTAGTTTGTACTGCCTTGTTGGTCTGGGGGTTGGATGGGCCCCGGTCCAATCTGGAGTCGGGCAAGTGTTGACTCTTGCACAACCAGAGACACTTGCTTTGAGTCGGGGTGTCATTTGTGTCCGTGAATAATGTTATTAAAAACCCCCAAAAATCATTTATTATTAAAGAATAAAGACTGTGCTGAATATTTTCCGCTATTTTCTAGTTGTGTCGAATATAAAATGTTGAGTTTTGTTTATTGACTTATTTCATACGGACTTTGGAATCTTTTCTATAAAATAATGGCTAGCTGCCTTATCCTTATCAGCCTACCCAAGTTATACGACAGTTTCTCCAAATGTTTTTGGCAGGATACTTGGCTGCCTTTAGAGGCGCAAAAATGTTCATTATAGCGATTTTTGTTACAGGTAACCATGACGACTGGAATAGATCGCGACACGATACGCTCCGCGTATGAAGACGTCAGGTCTGACGCCACACCCACAGAATGGTGAGTCCCCACTTAGCCTTGTCATGCCCATTGTCCATGGATAAATGGGACCTCACGTCACGAGGTGCGCCCAAATCGACTAACATTTATTGGCAAGTGGACTTGGGAATTCATTATATTTGTCCTGTTTACAAGTCTGCGTCGAGGCGATGAAGAAACCATAGTCGTGTTCATACTTCTAAGAGACCGTCCTCACGTTTGCGAAGCTTCTAATGCGCTGAATGATATGATATCTGAAGAGCAGTTAGTATTATTAGGCTGTAGTAGGACTGAATTTTGGCCAGTAACCTTCACCCCGTGTGCTCAGGGCGGTGTTCAAGTTCGACGGTGCGCGCATCGTATGCTCTGCGCGCGGCAGCGACTTCACTGAGTTCCGCGAGCAGTTCGCCGACGATGCCAGAGCGTTTGGATACCTCAGGTGAGTCCATTCCACCTTGTCGCCTAGGCCACAATTACACACCTGGCTATAAATAACTGTAAATATAAGTCGGGGAAAGTGTGGTACAACCTCCGAATAGATAGACGGTCTGCGCAAGTCCATACTTTGTGGCAGCAGTGGAAGTAACCACCGCCGGAGAGACCTGTGTTGATTTAACACCTGTGTTGGTTACGGGAGGCTGTAGCGAGATCCCATGATATGATGGTTGCAGGCTGCAGATGGGCGACGAGATGTCGAAGCGGCGCAAGTTCCTGTTCGTGACGTGGGTGGGGCCGCAGGTGTCCGTCATCAACCGTGCCAAGATGTCCACCGACAAGGCCATCATCAAGGACATTATTTCGGTAAAAGGCTTGGAACCAATCCTTCACTGGTAGACTGGCTATTTCAACAGAAGTACCTTTAAGACTCCATCAATGGTTTGGTTTCGATTCCAAGTCTGGCTTTTTTGGAATATAATATAAAAACAAATTTGTATAGTGGAACACAAGAGTTTCCGCCACATACAGAGGGAGTGCCAAAAACCCTACAAACATAAAGGATCGAACTGAAGAAACCTAATCGATGGCTCCCTTTATATAATCTGTATATAAATCTGTGTCACTGTCCGCGTGGTGGGTGACAGATTCAAAATAGGTACATGATGTCACAACCCCATTCCATACTGAGAGTGTCGTTAGAGTCGACAAAGGGAAATGACAAGGCCGATAACCTAGCCGCAAGAGCAGGAAAACTTGTACCAGCATGGCACGGTAGCCTAATTATCCTCCATGTAACTGGAGGAGGCCCTACTCAGTAGTGGGTCATCTGTGGGCCGAGTGCTGCATTTAGGGTTATTGCATCCGGTATTTTTATTCAAATATATGGAATGAAGTTTTAAATAATTCAAAATTATTGAGTGTGTGGATGTAATGATTTAGTTTTCATCAAAATGACACTCGGGAAGGTGTCGTCCTTTGAGCATTTTCGATATGCCTTATAGTTTCGATTTTGGCCATCTACACACATTTAATGTGTCCCAACGGGTCCTAAAGGCCTGCAGCCCCATCATCACAGCACGGTTGAGGGGGTGGGTGATATTGTCACCCTGTATTGACTGCCTAAATGAAATCAAACAATTGTTTTTTGATAATTTATGGCAAACACTAAAAATATTTATTTGTACATTTCATTTTTCAGGTCAAAGGAGTTGTTCAATAAAAAATATTTGAGTGATACTTGTACAGTTAGAACAATACTTTCCTTCATGCTTTATAAAAAAATAAATGCCTTCTCACACTGGCACAGTGTTTCCAAATGCGAAAATCACATAAAATCATACAGGTATTTCCTAACATTAAATCCAACTGTCTGCGCCACAGCCGAAATGAAATCATAGCCCACTATACATTTATATTTGGCTGCATCTAAGTCTATCTCTTTGCTGCCCGCAATGAGCTTCAGTTCAACTAAGGTGGCTATCTGGGCCAAAAGGTTGGCGGTCAGTCCGATTTTTTCTTCCAAAATGGCATAAAATATTGCCAGTAGCCTATCCAGGGTGAACACCTTGGGACCAAGTTGTGTGTTCAGTTTCTCATTCATCTTGGCTCTGGCCTTGACTTGCTGCAGCCTCTTCCGCTGCTTTCCATGGTTCTTCATGAACAATCTTTTGTCTTCTTTTGGAGGGTTATAGCTAGCGAGATATGCAGCAATCAACAAAAACTTTGCATAATATGGAAGCTCAAAGCTCTGTGCAAACGTTTTTGTTGATGTTAATTCCTCTTTCAATGCATTTTCTAAGCTATATGCTTGTGGATATTTTAAATCACTGTTTTCTTTGCCAGGGGATTGTTTTGTATGGTCTGAGCTGCTTATTCGTAGATACAGTAGTTCCAAACTCGTTTTAAGTATAGGTGATATATGCCGCCAGAGTTTGGTCAAATCGTCGGCTTGTATTTGACTATGAATGATTGGCTCACAATACTTAACAAAGTTGATGCATGCCATGTGCTGCAGTTCGATCATATCGCGGCACGGCCGGTAAAACACGCTCAAGAATGCGTTTAGAAAGTTTGCAAATAATTCAGGTTTCTGTAGATCAGCTCTTATGCTCTCATCAACATCGTAATTCAGAAATAGATTACCCAGAAAAGACTTATGATGCAGAAATATAATTTTAAACAACTCCTCTTTGTTATAGTTAGGAAAATAAAGCATAATTGGTTCACACACCCCAATTTTTAAATTGAAATTCTCGTATATCAAATGGGTGACAAATACTGTGCAGATGTTCAGAGTGCACACTTCTCGCAGTCTCAGAAAAGCGCATATTACGTTTTGGTCCATGTTGCGAAGCCTCTCGGCTCTGTCGAATACAATCACGAAAGGTTCGCACGGATTCTTCTCGTTTTTCAGCCGCATCAGTCCATTTAAGAGATCCATCATTGTTTCACATTTAACCTCCAATTCATCACCGTGCAAGCCCACCATTATGCTCTCGAACATAATTTTCGGTGAATAACACTCAATACAGTCGATGACTACATGTCTGTAGCCCACATGTGCTAGGACCGTGTTCACACACAAGCTTTTTCCTGTACCCATACTGCCGCTCACAAAGATAGAGCTGGGCAATAGCTCGCCATATTCACCAAAGAGATTCATCAAATAATTTAACTGTTCTTCCCTGCATGGTACCTTACTTGCAATTTCTTCCATTATTTATGGGATTAAAATACAATACAACTTCTTGATTCTAAACAAAAACAAAACTTAAGTTGAACGACCGGTTGACATTTGTATTTTTCTACCGGTACGTTTCATCCAGATTAAAAATAGAAACAACGTTTCGTTCGTGTGTGGTATTTGACAGGCGTTATTGATCTTTTATACGGTGCAGTCTTAACACGCCGAATTTAAGCCACACCCGGAAGATTAAATTATTTTATTAGATAGTTACTATTTTTGTTTCAGAATTTCGCAGTGGAGTTACAGTTGGAAAATCAGTCCGAAATAGACATCGATCAATTTAAAGATGCCCTGAACAGGGCAGGTGGAGCAAATTATGGTACAGGAGTTAGAGATTTATGAATTATTATAATTTGCATACATTTTATAGCACATCAATACTTTGATTTTGACAGCTCAATGTAAATGCTAAATTACCATAATCCATGGACGTATAAAAAAAGTCGGACAGAGTCTCGCTAACTAAAAACTGTGACATCATAGTCGGCCAGATCAGCTATATGTACAGGCCAGCACGCACACTTTCACACATTAGTCGGCCATTACACGCGTGAACATCGATGCATAAAGACACAATATGCGGCGAAAAAATAAAAACTATAAATCATGTCTTGCGTGGTAAAATGGTGTAAAAACCGTAGTGACCGAAAGAAAAACAATCCAGGAATCACGTTTCATACGTAAATGAATAATTCAATCACTTATTTCCAGATTATATACATTAAAATCAATTTATATTTGCTAGAACAAAACAATTAATTTTAAGTTCAGTGTTGCCAATATTCACGTGTGCAAATTAACCGAAATGTGGGCAATTTTTCGATTATTATAAAAATCAATATATTATTATGGTTAATTATTGAATAGTTACTACTGGGTATTTTATTTTATATTCCGTTTGCTAGATTTCCTAAGGAAAATTAAGTATGGAGAAATGATTGAATTAAAATTACTTAGTAGAAATTGTAATGGTGAAAACGATTGGATTCCAAACAAATACAGTGTCATTTGCAGTATACATTTTGATGCGGATGACTTATAAACAACTAAAGGAGGACTCCGGCGTGTTGTTACTTATGCAGTACCTTAAAAGCTAAATTGGCAATCTACCAAGACATGGATAATACAAAAAAAAAATGAAACTATGCCGCTTATTTTTTCAAAATTTAAATGTACATTGTAGCTATTGTTTCGGTATATAATAATAATAAATATCCTTGGACATTTCACACGACGCCATCTCGTCCCAAGATAAGCAACTTAATGCTTGTCTTATGGTAACGAGATGGATGATAAACTACTTAAATATTATTTTTTTTGTAAATACATACATATTATAGATAGAAAAACACCCAGACCCGAGACAAATACTTGTAGGTCGTACAAATATTTCTTCCGTGCGGGGATCGAACCCGCGACATGCTGCGCAGCAGTCGATCGCTCAACCACTGCGCCAACCGTGTCGTCGAATCGTAAAAATATTCATACATTATTTGAATCCCCAGTGCTTTATTTTGTTTTAATATTTGTTTGAGTCAAGACACGTGGCAGAGGAATAAACTGTTACTGTACCATTTAATACCAGTGCTTCTCAAGAGGTGCACAATAAATTATAGTTAGGCAACATAAATATATTATCACAAAAAAATTTTTGGTAATGAAAGAATTTCTTTTATTTTAGAATCGTTTTCAATACATCTCGAAATTAGAGGAAATTTCAAAAACCGCTCAAAGTAAAAGACGTTATTATAAAAAAATATACTCAGCATTTAGGATGTTAAAGTTAAACAACAATTTCGAACAATTTCTTTTTATATTTTTACCATGTTTTTATTGCAAAATTTTGTGTATCTTGGCAACCCCAAAATTAACTCACACATACAGAGCTGCCGCCATTTTGGCGTCTCACTTTTGTCTTAGCCAGAGTTCCGTCCGCCTTTTTTTATACGTCCATGCCATAATCTAGATGCATTTGTGTTACAGTTCAACGATATGACTTAGTACTTGGATGCAACCAAATTTTGCCAGTTAAAACCAAAGTTCTGATTAACTGTACAACATCAGGTCAAGAACTGTTTTGTTTCAATGAAAGAATGTACTTTTTATTTCTCAATTCTTTTCTTAGCATTTTTAGGTCTTGGTTTAGTCATGAATTTGCTCCTAAAGTAATGTATGTACTAAGTATTTATTGCATAACTCCACATTTTCAAAATTAATATTTATTTTTTTAATGTTTACGCATTTATTATTATTATCCATAATACTTAAGGATTTGCCAAATATAAAAAATAGTGAATGTTGCCATGTGTAAGGCGCAATACGTGCATTTATTTTGTCTCTATTTGTACTGAGTAAAATTGTACCATGTATTTGTATACATTGTTATTTGAATTTACTGGCGTTTTATACATTTTCTAGTGATACCAACCATTACCCTTGGTAAACCAATTGATTGAAGAAAATATATGCATTACACAAACGAATATGCATATTATTAATCTACGTGCTTTATGAAAATGTAAACAAACTATTTTTAAATGGAATTATTTAGTTAAATAAAATTAGCTCTCATTAGTACGAATGGAGGACCTCACTACGATGCTCGATGGCCTCTGTGGAGCCTCCGAACGAGTCGGCCTTAAGATGAACATGGAGAAGACGAAGATCATGTCTAACATCCATGTTCAAGCCACTCCTGTTAACATCGGAGGTTCTACCCTCGAAGTTGTTGACCATTACATTTACCTGGGACACACTGTCCAGTTAGGTAAGTCCAACTTCGAGAAAGAGGTCAATCGTCGGATCCAACTCGGCTGGGCAGCGTTCGGGAAGCTGCGTAAGATCTTCTCGTCCACAATACCGCAGTGTCTGAAGACAAAAGTCTTTAACCAGTGTGTGTTGCCAGTGATGACATATGGAACAGAGACGTGGTCGCTCACTATGGGCTCCATCAGAAGGCTCAAAGTCACCCAAAGGGCAATGGAGAGGGCTATGCTCGGAGTTTCCCTGCGAGATCGAATCAGAAATGAGGAGATACGCAGGAAAACCAGGGTCACCGACATAGCCCACAGGATTGCCAAACTTAAGTGGCAGTGGGCAGGGCACATAGCTCGCAGGACCGACGCCCGATGGGGCAGAAAAGTCCTCGAGTGGCGACCGCGTTCCGGAAGGCGCAGTGCTGGTAGGCCTCCCACACGGTGGACCGACGACCTGGTTAAGGTCGCCGGAAAGCAGTGGATGCGGGCGGCCCAGGACCGGCCTTTGTGGAGATCCTTGGGGGAGGCCTATGTCCAGCAGTGGACGTCTTTTGGCTGAAATGATGATGATGATGAGTACGAATGCAAATTGTTATTTCATGTCACAATCTTTATAAACGAGATTCCCCCCTGGTGCTTTTAATATGTTTGAGATGATAACCACTTTAAATTTAACATTTTCATAAAGTGCGTGTTCTAAACTGTATTTTTATTTATCCTAAATCTTTAATTGCAGTAATTTGCTCGACGAACTGAATATCTATACAGAATACCCGCGTCATTTGAAGAAATAAAAAGTAACCATTTGTATTTCAATAATTTTATTCCTTTATACAAAAGTGACCGTTACCGCTTACGAACGAATGTTGCTTTACACATACACTTATTGTACATAATGATTGGTCTGGTTTGGTGGTGAACACACTTCGTGGAAGTAGGCCTCAGCGGTCGAGCAGCGCGGGTCCGGGGGCCAGCGCCTGCAGCAGGGGGCAGCGGGAGTGCGCCCCGAACAGGACGCCCAGCAGCGCCACGCCGTAGCCCGTGGCTCGCTCGCCCTAACGCCCGGTTCTCACCATCAATGGCTATTTCTTTCTGGCTAATCGCAGCCACGGGAGTGGGTATCTTAACATTTCGATCACCGACCGGGGACGAAAGTACCGTGAATTGAGAAAACCATACAGAACCGAAACACAAATCACTAAGCTAGAAAACTATACGAAACACTATATCCCCACTTCGGTTTTTGTTGCAACCTGTATACTTTACCAAATTCATTGGATCCGGCCCCGGTCTAACCCTATTTATACCACCGGTACCGCGGTTAGGCCGGGTGTCGGACCTCACGCGACCGACTAGCGTAACGTCCGCCATAGATGGTAAAATGGCGTCATTGCGTCAGTCGTCACGGTAACAGTACAAACGTAGCGAACACTCACGCAGTGCGCCGGCGCAGCCATGTCGACGTGCAGCCAGTCTCCGGGGAACTCGAAGCCCAGGTGCGACAGGATGAACAGGGCCGCGCACGAGGGCTGCGCGTTGTTGCGGTCCTGCGAGAGCGAGAGGTCAGCCCGGTGGTGGTGGTGGTGGTGGGAGTGGTATCGGTGGGGGGCCACTCACCGCCACGCTGTTCTTCATGTCGGCCACGACGGAGCCCAGCTCGGCGAAGTGCAGCTCTGGCGCGAAGGGCAGCGCGTGGGCCAGGTCCCCGGCCACGAGCCCCGCGGCCACGGCCAGCCGCTCCAGGCGCCCGCGGTTGCTCACCACGCCCGCGTGGAACTTGCCCGTGGCCGTGCCCTGCGCAGGCGCCTCGTTAGTGTCACGTCACTCCCACTCCCCACTCCCACCCCCACCCCCACCTACCTGGGCTCCGGTCAGCGTGGCCACGTCCACGATGGTGTCGGCCCGCAGGTCCCTGGCGGCGTACACCACGCCGTCGCTCAGCACCAGGCGACCTGGCCGAGGGGTCAGAGTGAACGTCATGCTCCCACCACCGCCACATCGCCATGGGGGTCGGGCGCGTCGCTAACCTTCGGCGTCCGTGTTGTTGATCTCGACGCTGCGGCCGGAGTAGAGCCGGTGGATGTCGTCGGGCCTGGTGGCGGCGGGCCCCACGGCGTTCTCGGCCAGGCACAGCACGGCGTGCAGGTCCACGCTGGGCCGGGCCCGCACGGCCAGCTCGAAGGCGCCCAGCACGGCCGCGGCCCCGCCGCAGTCGCCCTTCATGCCCACCATGGAGCTCTGGACACGCGCACGCGCATGGCGTCGATCACACGGGAATGACCGGCCGATTACTAATACTTGGAACGGCAGGTCTAGGTGACGTAAGAGATTTGGACAAGCTGCGTACCCTCGCCTTAATGCTGAGCCCGCCGGTGTCGTACACGATGCCCTTGCCCACCCAGGCCACGCTGGCCACGGCGGCGGGGGCCGAGTACGACAGGACCACCAGCGCGGGGGGGCAGGCCGCGGCCTTGCCCACGCCGTACAGCCCTCCCATGCCTCGCTCGCGGAGCTCTTCGCCGCGGATCACCGTGGGCGAGGCCACGCCCAGCTCCTTGGCCACCTTGCAGGCCTCCTGCAGTGTTCATATTAGGCCACTTAGCCGAGCCGAAAGATTATACCTCAAACAATTGTATTACTCTGACAAAAGCACACCTATATCAAACTAGCTTTTGCGCGCGGCTTCGCCCGCGTGGGCTCGAACCCGTGCATATTAATTATGAACATAAAATCGGTTATTGTGACTAAACTATGATAGTTAGCTATGTGCTCTCGCTACTTTTTTGTAGATCTTTATAAGACCTACAAATCCGTAGTACATCATTTTGTTCTATTGTCAATAGTTTTTGCAGCGCACGCATAAATAGGTTTTCGATTTTACACCTTGGTTTACAAAATCGCAATTTTCATACGGATCCCTAATTCTTTTGAAAATAAAATATAGCCTATAACCTTCCTCGATAAATGGACTATCTAATACTGAAAGATTTTTTTAAATCGGACCAGTAGTTCCTGAGATTAGCGCGTTCAAACAAACAAACAAACAAACAAACAAACTCTGCAGCTTTATATATTAGTATAGATGTGTATACATATTTTTAGGAAAGTGTACGCTATAGCCACGCAATGGAGATCTTGGATAAGTTAAGGTAGCGGCAATCGAAGGATGCAAAGAGAATGATTATTTTAAAAGTAAATTAAATCTAAAGTTTTAAACTAGTGCTTGTGCTTCCCGATCGGAGTTGGATAAGAGATTGCCAGTTGGCGACGGATGGAAACCCGACGCCGCACCAGGAGTGGACCACTCCTGGTACGGTCGCTTGATTAATTACGCTTGCGTTACGTACGCAAGTATGTTTCGTTGCTAGCGTGGGCGTACCTCGATGAATCGGTCGACGTCCATGACGTTGGCCGGCATGTCCGTGATGGCGGCGGCCCTCCTCGTGGCGTCCGCGGCCGCCTGCACGGTCCGCAGCTCGGCCTCCGACAGCGCCCCGTCGCGGAGGCTCGGCCCCAGAGGGCCCACGCCCTCCTCCTCCGCCTCGCGGTCCCCGTCTGCGCAGACGTCGCGGCCACTCACTTTGATGAACCACAAAGCGGCTTCCTCCCAGGAGAAGCGCGGTACCTTGCGCGGCCTCCTCGACGAGCAGGATCTCCACGGAGACCGTCCGCTCGGTCGCGGCCGAAGTGCGCGCCGAGTACAGCGGGAAGGAGCGCGCCACGGCCACCGCGCTCGCCAGGACGTCCCGCTTGCGGCACACCAGCTGGGAATTGCGGACTCGTACAGCGGCCACCGCCAATGACAAGCATTCATCGCCGAAGCGGGAGTACGCACCACGATGGCCTCGTCCCCGGAGCGCTGCAGGCCTCGCACGATCTTGGCCAGCGCGTGCGGCCTGGCGAGCGCCGCGTGGCGCGAGCGCTGGGCCGGCAGCGAGGCCACGCTCGCGGCCCGGGGCCACAGCTCCACCACCTCGGAGCCCGAGCCCGGCCCGGGCCCGGACCCGGAGCCCGACCCGCACACGCACCGCACGCCGCGGGCCCAAGCCTGCAACGCGAGCGTCAGCCCCAGAGTCCCTTAGTCGTAGGCCATAAGCATGTTTGGTAATTGTAGTATCAACTCTACAGCCATATAAATGTATACTGTAATATATTCCCTATTTCTTTTTAGAAAAACGAAACTGCTCGGTGATCTTGTATGGCGAGGGCAGTTTACAAACATGTAATTCACAAACATAAATGACACCCAGACCCGGGCCAAGCCTCTTGTTTGTATGTGTGTCCGTCCAACCCTGGTCCAAACTGGGGACCCATTGAGCCCAAGGCGGCACTTCCGGCCCCCTAGATGGCAACACAGTTAATTGTCAATGACACATATTTCTTGACAAACTTCTATAGTTAAGAAGGGTCAGGCAAGTGTCTTTGTCTAAACCAGAGGCACTGGCTCGGAGTGTGGGTGTCATTTGTGCTTATGAATTACATGTTTGTAAACTGCCCCCGCAACACAGGTTACACCTAGTGCAGTGCCGTTTTACAAAAATAAAGTAAAAATAAATAAAAAAAAGATATGATGTGAATAACTTAAAGTCTAATTAACAACTTCTATAGAAACTTATATTCACAAATTAAACTGTTTCCAAAAGAATAAAAATAGCTTAGGATATGTTTACTAAGTTGACTAAGAAGTACCTCCTCCCTGACTCTCGGTTCCAACTTGGACTTTACATCATTCCAGGTGAGGGCATTCAAGTGCTTGGGCTGCCCAACAAACAGTACTGGCACCTGCTCCGGGTCAGATGGAGTCAAGCCCCACCGAAACTTCACGCTCACTGAAGAGCTAGACATTGTGCGAACTGAAAACATAAAAATGATAAATACTAACCATTCTCATGTTATAATATAACACCAGATTTTTCTACCTGGTGATGGCTGTCTACCCAGCAGGGCTAATTTCCTAATTTCCGTCACAAAATTGGAGGGGTTCCAACTTGGCAACTTATAATAATTAGTTCAAATCCTTTGCTTTGTCATTGACAAAGCAGAACTATCTTTATACATTGGGATAAAGATAGTTATTTAATCATATGTGTAGATGAGGTCTGGAAATATGCACAACACTCACAATAACTCGCTTGACAAATTATACTGCCAAGTGCAAAGCAATATAAGCATCACTTACTTGATGGTTGCCCAAGAATCTTTCTTTTATAACCATTTAAGAGCATCATATTAAACATTTATCAGCACTCGGTAAAATCCGTGCAGATGTCCTACATTTGTCTCTAAGGACAAAGTGTAAGTAACATTGGATGTCCTCTTTGACATTTATGTTCTTATAAACTTAATGACTACTGTTTCTATGCAACCCTTTTTTATGCCTTGAATAAAGATACATAATAGTGCATTTCGAGACATAAACAAGTTTGCGTTAGTACTCATGAGGTGATCATAAAAAAAAATACGTTAAATTAAGGTCACTTACCTGTAACATGTACCGGTAGTGTAATTAAATTGTTGAACACACTGAATACTCTAAATAACATTATGCTATCTTACATAACAAGAATTATGACAAATTCAAATGCAAACAAAGTTTTTTTGGGTCAACATCAGGAAGGTATCGAGCGCTAACTTTTGAAAATACTCACCGTCGTCCACATTCATAAATGTAAATATCTCAGTACGAAACTTTAATTACGGCTGATATTTAGATTTGTAACTTCAGTACAGCCAACGATTGCTAAAAAAGTTGTACCATTTTGTTAATTCCTTATTTTTACAAAGAAAACTGATAGTCACTTTCTCTAGGTACTTTCTGTAAATAAAAAAAATGCCAAATCATTAAATTCGTTCGGTAATAATATGATTAATATATTTATGACAGTTGTAAGTTGTAGATAATAATGAATTGGTTAAGATTTATGAATGTTCGTTGAGGAATATTGTATGTACTGCATTTCCAATTAGAGACAAAAATCAATTAATAATAAAAAATAGGAATTCAAATTTTAGACGATTGTGTCACTTAGATTCCCTCATCCATATCCATATGAGTGACAGCGATATAACCTTTCGAAGTTTCCAAACGAAAAGTGCGCTTCGCGCTTTGATACAAAATGTTTATAGAAACTTACACTTTTCCTATGTCCTTAAGTTTACTTAAAAAATCGACTTATTTTACTACGACCTACTGCATCCTACTAACTAAGGTTTATTAGAAATCTGTAAAGAAGCTGACATATTTAGACATAAATTTGATTTACACTCATTATAACACTTGTAATTTAGGTGCAGAGATTATCATCTTGCTAGACGAGGTCCAACGGGGGCCGTAAACTTCAATATCGCGATGTAGGACATTTAGGTCATTCTATAGATAGGCATCTTGATGTTGATAGATCACAATAGAGATTTGCCTAATTTTCCTGTGTAGCATTATAGTCGGAAGATAACTTTTGAATACGTATTCTAAGGTCATTTTATTTCAAAGGATTCATCATTCATTCGCCAGTTAGTTTTGGCTCCCTAAAATAAAAACATCTTGACTTGGTATAACGAGTATAACTAAGTTTGGGATAAATTAAAAATCATTGACGTAACATCACATGGAATATAATTACATAAGTACTAGCTAACATGGCACTGAAATATTTACAAGGCGAAGTGTAAACGTCTGCGGTGGCCAGTGGCCTACATTATGATGGCGTAGGGCGTGTCCAGCACTCCGCAGTTGTTGGAAGCAGCGGACATGAGTATGTACCCGTCCTGCCCCCATCGCTCGCCCCACGAGTTCTTAATGATCCAGTAATCGGCACCGTCGCGAGATCCGTACCCAACCACCACCACGCCGTGGTTGGCTTCTGCGGCCGGCTCGCTGCAATGCAACATTC
The DNA here is from genome assembly GCA_905475355.2 of Clostera curtula. Classification (NCBI taxonomy): domain Eukaryota; kingdom Metazoa; phylum Arthropoda; class Insecta; order Lepidoptera; family Notodontidae; genus Clostera; species Clostera curtula. The sequence continues at coordinate 68,053 of FR997818.1, read as the reverse complement.
ACACTAATTCCTAGGACTCGACACGGTAATAATAACAGCTATAATCAGTAGCTAGCTGGATCTCAGCCACTCTTGGACGTAGGTCTCGTCAATGTTGATTATGCTGTAGAGGTTTTAGGGCGCTTTCAATTTAGACGATTGGTGCCGGCCTGCTGCAGTCCGGGTATCGTACTGCGCACGGGCGGTTATGATTTTTCATACAAAATGTCTCGACGCAAAGTCGTGCGACAGCAGTGCGGCGCACGTCCGTTGGCGGAACGGCAACAACCTGTCTCAGTCGTTGTTCGCTAGTGCTGTGAACGCATCGTGTTTCTTAGACGTTTTCGTGCATACCTATCGCGTTTATTTTAGTTCTTAAAATAGATGTAAGGATTTTATAAATAATAGGCAAACACGTTATAGGTCTAAAATTTTGGGGGCCCGAGGTACTGCCGGGTTTGTGGATCAGATGAGTGAGCCCTGTCGTCATTAAGTTAGGAACATTACCTGACTCAAGGGCTTGTTGAAATTGAGTTGCCAGACGTTTGTGTGAGCTGCGGTAGGATTTAATCCAGTATGCATGCAGACGGTCAGGGCCCGGGCTTTTCCAGTTCGGTGCCCAACCGACTGCAGACTTCACATCAGTTGCTTACTTACTTACTTACCTTATCGTTATCACAAGTCTCTCTTCGGTGGATATAGTATTTTTGAATTTAGTTTCTTGACGTTGTATTCCATTTTTAACAAAGTGATATAATTCATAGAAACATTCTCTAGACATTCTAAAATAGTTCAAAAAATCAGCTGAGCTTTCTTTTAATCTAGGGTAAAGTGTATAAAATTCACCAGTTTTATATTTTAAAGAAAACATTGGCGACGCCCTAGTACGGCGTCGTTTATATTTCTGCCGAAGCAAGAGAACTAACAATAACACTTCCTCGTCAGAGTCCATGGCACCGACTAAAGTTAGGTTTCGATGGAAATCACTAAAATTCGATCGGACTGCAGCCGCGTATCTCTTCAATTAAGACGATTTACGTCGTACTGCTGTCGTCCGGCAGCAGTACGGCTCATGGTCGTAACAATCGTGCGGCAGCAGTCCGGCACCAACCGTCTAAATTGAAAGCGCCCTTAGGCATTTTTGACAGCCAGTAAAAGAATATTTAATTTTGATTTAAGGGACACTTCAGACCTTTGCCGTCGCCTTAAACAAACGGGTCGACTATCCCATTAATAGTCTGGATAATCAGAATTTGGGAGAACAATGAGCTAGACTTTTATTACGTGCAGCTTGAAGCGATCAGGGTACAGTATGGGTGTAGTGGAGATCCAAAGCCAGTCGTTGATCATTTTATAAGCTGGAGAGAGACTGGGACGGAGTAGTTCGGGCGTTACCACTCAACGTCGTAGTAGACGCCGTGCTGATACAAGTACATGTTGCTCTGCACGTTGATGGACACGGCGACGGGCCCGTAGCGAAGCAGCGCGGCCTTCATCGCTTCGGGGCTCCTCGGAGTCACAGCGTAGAAGCCCCGGATGCGCACCGGATCACTTACATTCGCAATGGAGCAGTACCCGTTCTGTGGAACACGTTGGCAATCATGAGAGGCTGGGATCCAGTCAATCCAACAAAGCCAGCTTTACAGATCAACGAGACGATCTCGTCGTATTAACTACTCAAATCACCATACAATGTTAATCGGTCGGAAAGGTTTGCGCGTAGTGTGTGTGTAGTGCCCACTCACATTTTGTATGTATTCACCGTAGTCGCTTTCGCGCGGAATGCCGTGCTTCTCCACGTACTTGAGGGCTTTCTCCAACACCCCTCCCGCACAGCCCAAGTTCTGAAATCTGAAGAGCCACGCGTTTGCACAATTTCTTTATAGGCATCGTTAAAATGTTATATTCATGTATCTTCCAAAAACCCAATGTAAGGCATGTTAGCGTTGGAATGAAACATAAGTAGTAAGTCCGATGTGATCCATGCTACTGATAGACATCGCGGAGATACTCGTCAGTATCAGACGGATAGTGCTCACCCCCAGGCGCAGTCCACGAGCGACTGTTCGCTGAGATCCACGAGGCGGCCCCCCTGCTGCTTGGCGTAGGCGCCCTCCACGGCAGCCGTCGTCGTGAACGCCCAACACGAGCCGCAGTTGCCCTGGTCTACATTAAACCATGTTACGGACTTCATATACGCAATGTACTGCTCGGAAGTATGCACTTTATCTAAAACTTAAAAATATATAGTGGTAAAAATAAATAAAAAAGTAATTGAAAAATTGTGTTCTCAGTCACGACCTGAAGTTCCTTGTAATTAGGAAGGTGCCATTATGCTTTCCCAACTAGATCCCACTAAATCTCCCACCTTTCGATAGAACTAATGTCAATCCATCATCACGTGCAAACCATTCTGCTTTATTATGGCTGCCACCTTTATGGATGACTGAAGTGATCAACACTGCTGTGGCATGAAATCCATGTTCAAAGACAATTGAGTTTCAATATGATGTTTCAAGCATAATAATATATTAAATAATATATATACAAAAGGTTTCCAATAGTACATAATTATTAGCTATTCTATCAATTATCGAGAGCCTTTAAAGGTTTATATGACGACATGCCACCGGTACTTACTTTTGACGGGAGTGATGTATCCCTCGAAGCGTAGATCGTACCAGTCAGGTAGCTGCTGTTCAGAATCGAACAGTTCGTCGATGCTTGGCGGTGCTTGGTCGCCGGCGGTTCGGTGGCTTTTCGGCAGCAGCCCTGTATACTGGCGCAGTTCATGAGGCGTGCGGTCCGCGAACTCGTTCACCTCCAGCTTGTAGCCGCTGTTCGCGCCGTTATGATCGCGCACCTTCCTGCCAAATCAAGCCTTCATAATAGTCACCTCTAATTCCTCATCGGAACATGAGGAATATATACGGATAAGATTTGTGAGTAAAATAAGAAGAAATCCTTAACCTATCTAGGTTCGTATTGAAATGAATTCCCAGGAACGGATGTTACCTCCAGTTCTGTTCGAAGATGAGTTTCCTGACCAAGTGTTCGTCGGTGCTGAACTCCCGGCGGTGATGGCGCGCATAGGCGGCGAAGGCCACATCCAACTCGGCCGGCAGAGCCGGGTCCAACGCTTGCAGCAGCCGCTCCAGGCTGTCCTCATCGTCGTCCTCCTCCTCATCCTCGCAGTCAGTAGCTGTTGGTACACGACGTATGTTGGTATCGGGATGTACATCTGAGATCTTCAATTTCACACATTAGTCACTAGAAACAACAGTCGTCTTATACAAATATACGAGTGCTTTGAATTTGCTTAGCAAGATGTGACCTGAAGACAGTTGCGTATAATGATAATAACTCACTATCGATTTCGAAGTCTTCGTCGCTGAGCGTGTCATTGAACCCGTAGTAGTTGGTGATGACGTAAGACACCACTTGGCCGGTAAATGAATTCCACTTCTTCTCCTCTAACCTAAGACATATATCTGGTCAACCGCACGCCGCGCCCGTGTTTGCGTGGTGCTGCTGAGCCCGATTTCGGAAATATTTATCAGCAGAAGTTAAGGGTTCTCAATAAATTGGAGTGATTATGTGGCAACTGATAAATATCAATCGTGCGATTTAGGCGTGAATCTATGCAATAGCGCGAGTGAGACTGACCGTGCGGGCGAACCGTCGGGGCGCACGTAGAGGGTGCGTTTCTCGTGCACGTGCAGCTCATCGTGGCGCAAGTAGGTCCACACAGCCACCGCCTCGCCCTCCAAGGTCTCCTCGCCTGTGAAATGCGATGATTTAGACTAGGGGTCCAGTATTTTTATTTTCTCAGCATTAAGTTACACTAGAGTCACGTGGTCGTAAGGAAATTCTAGCAACTCACCTGTATATTCATATGAGTCTGTGGCCGGTAGGAAGTTTTCTGGATCTGTACCGAATGTGGACTGTGTGCACTGTAACTCGTTAGTCTCTTCTTCCGTGGTCACAGGGTACACCTATTAACAGAACTCAGAAGCCTTGAGAGGACCAGCGCAGCGGTGCGTAGCATTGTGTTTTGTCAAACATATTTGGCACATCTGATTATAAGACAATCCGACCCCAGCTCATTTCTTGGGGAAACGCAAGTCCACTGCTCTGTTACGTTATATCAAACCAAATAATCAATCTACATTATTTAATATATTTAAGTTGGTACATCTGTGTTCTTTTGACACGGTAATATAGCTTTTACATTTACTATTTATCATTTACCACGGCTTTGGAAGTCTGATCTACAGAAAAGAGCCAGCAAGAAACTATGTAGTTGCTTTTTTTTTAATTGTCATATTCGTTTTTATTTAAAGTTATTCCATGTTATTACATATTGTATGCAGTTTTGTAAGGTATTCAGATCCACACTAACATAACAGAGAACATCAGCTGCCATGTCTAGTCGTCAATGTAACCTGGGGGCTGTCCGCTTTGGTGAAGGGCGCGAGGCCGTACCTTGACTTTCTTTTCCTCGTCTCCCAGATAATACACTTTGTCGATGCCGTGGTTGAGGTCCTCGCGAGAGCGATTCCGCGCCGCGCTGTACCTGCAAACCGTACCTTACTATAAATATATTGCAATACATGATATGAGCAGGTGCCGTTTAAACGCAAGATGATCCACAGGAACAGGGTTGGAATCGAGGAGAGAAACCAAAAAATAAAGATATTGGCCATAAGTTTAGCGATCTAATACTAACCATAGCTCGAAGGGTTCATTCGTGCCTCTGTACAGGTTGATGGCCTCGCCCTTCAAGTAGTATTCCTCCGGCCAATATAACTCGGAGCCGGATGGTTCGTCGTCTGCATTCAAATCGGGAAAATGTGAAGCGCATGAGCTCGTGCAAATGACGGCTGTTGTGCTTTTAGGGTTAGGGGGTTCCGCGTAGAAAATATTGTATGAGTAATACGATGTTAAGGGTATGGAATTACATTGTAGATCAAATATTATTTATGTCATACAAATAACAACTAATAACATAATATTAAACACTATGTCCAAAACTAGTAAAAAAAAACTTTAAATATTTACATAAAGAAAAGAAAAAGAGAGCAAAACAGCAAAACACAATGTTTTTTACTATATTTATACATTTATTAGTTTTTTTTAATATAAATGTCGCAGGCAACTAGCCTAATCAGAAGTTTAATCAACGGCCTAGCCTTTTGACTAAGCAGCGCCGTTCAATCAGTGGGCTGAATGATATTATTCAGCCGTAGCGTCTGTGACAATATTATTATAAATTGCAAGAAGGGGGCTAACTTGAAGGTATATTTTTAATATATATATTTTTTAAATTAACAAACGACTTAATAGAAAAAAAGTCGAACATAGTAAAAAATCATTTTTTTGGGGGGCTAAGTTTAATGAGCCAAAGTTGTTGTATGCCGACGCCATATTGACAGTTTGGTAAGTTTCGGCGCTAGGTGGCAGAAAGTGGAACTAAATTGAAATGAACAGGTTCAAACCATTGTCCTAGCTGTTTATCAAATGGCTGAATATCATTTAGGCCACTAGTTGAACGGCGCTGTTAGTAAAGGGGCTATGCTGTTGGTTGAACGACTAATTAAGCTAGTTGGCTGCGACATAAACACGAAACAAATGCAATAGGTATAACCTGTATCGCGTGGCCAGTTTACAAACATGAAATTCATGAACACAAATGACACCCAGACCAGAGCAAGTGCCACTGGTTTACATAAAAACACTTGCTCGGCCCCAGAATCAAACCCGGGACCCCGTGATCCAAAGGCGGCAGAACCAGGCATTATTTTATAATAACTCGTATATTTGAAAAAAAAAAATCTCAATTATTTTTGGTATCCTTTTGATCAAGTGTGAAGGATGGCCATGAGGTTACACTGTACAGCAATCGGAATGTTACCTGGCCGATGATATTTAAGTAATTAAAAAATGTGTGGCCAATATAAAATTGTATTCTTAAAAATGCTTCACCTTCAATGATTTCGTATCCCCGAGCATAAGCTGAGCACAGCAAGAGCGCCAAACAAGAGGCGCGCCCACACCACGCCATGTCGCAACTTTAGTGGTTGCCAAACCAGGGACGTACCGCATTTATAGGGGAAGCTCGGGGCAGTTATCGGGGTGATAGTACAGCCGAGTGCACAATGGCTAACGGAGTGCCCTACCATCCGTCTGTCGATGTTATTCTGCTCTGACGGCATGCAGGTGAAGGCATGCGGTTACTGCATCTGGAAACGTTATCCTTTCTTTCCGTCTTTGCCATACAGTTACATTACTCGATTCATTGAGCGTTTCGCCTGAGATAACTGAACTGATCGCCTGTCCGCCTGTCCGTATGGTGACGGGTTTAGAATACACAATGTCACCAACCCATACCATCCTTAGGGAGTCGGAAGAGGCAACTAAAAGAACGCAAGGCAGATCACCTAGCCCCAAGAGAAGGAAAACTTGATACAAACACTGTGCCGACCCGTCTTGCCAGCGTGGCACAGCAGGCTAATTTCCCTCCATGAATTTAGAGGAGACCCGGCCCAGTAGTGGGTCATTAATGGGCTGAAACGAACTGAACTGATTGGCCATTTTATTAATGGACAGGTTTCATTTTCCGGAACATGTTCCAGAAAGTTGGCAACCGCTTGTCTATGCATCGAGCCTTGCCCAATGCATCGCTTCATTCGTTGCGAATTTCTGCTGAAATTGTTCCTCCGAATATGTGTATGCAGCCCATGTGCAACATTGGGTCATTATTTTATTTGTGCTTATCAGTTGACGCTGATTAACTTAATCAGAGTTTCGCCATGAGGTATGGTGTGGCACAAACGAGCATTATCCCTAGAACAATCTGTTTAATTACTTCATTATCATGCCTTTTTACATTTTCCCCTTCATTATAAATACTGACATTATTATTATTTTGATACAACTAAGTATTGCACGCGACTTCGTCAACGTTTAAAAACTTAATTTAGGTCAAGAATCAAAGGCAATTTTCGTTCAGTTTTTCGAAATTTTAACAGTGTGAAATTGTACTTAGTATATTTTGACTTTTGCGTAGACCCGACTCCTGTAACCGGGTGTTATTGTGGTTCCAAAAGTTGATTCGGCGCTGTGCGTCGATTGGCACCACCCCCCGCTTCGCAGGACACCAAATTTCTTTGATATTCGCTAATACTAGGTGATACTAGTTGGTATTTTTCCAAATATTTGTCAGTTTTCTTGGTTTATCTCGTAAATTGTAGTTTCCAAATTTCAGCTTCGCATTCCAGCGTGTAGTCCTCGTCGCTCGCACCATCGTCACCGGGCTGCATGTCATACTATTTGATATACCCAACACCTTTTCCATACAAATCGTACTGAGTAGTTTTCGATCAGATTTTCGTCAGTTTTTCCATATTTTAACAGTGTACTTAGTATATTAAAGGAAATCCTAGCGAATTCTCTGGTTCATTTCGAGGTGCCGCGTTTGACTGATACAGTGGATGCTTGGAAAATGGCTTGTCCAAGCACGGAATGATCCGCCTTCCCGGCCTCCCAGAGGCACTGGGGCGAGCCGCTTTGCAGATTGCTACGGGAGAATTTATTAAATACGTCACTCAATCCTGCTGAGCGTGCTCGCCTGCTGGCTGTGGGAGAATGGGAGTCAGGCCTTTGGCTCCAGGCGCTGCCATCGCCCGGCATAGGCACTATGCTGGACGACTAAAAAAACTAAAAACTTACGAAAATTTATTTATCTTATTATGTAGGTCGGTACGTATTAAAAAGAAAATAATAACTTTGCAAAACGCGTTGTGTTGTATTGTTGTATTTTATTTTTTCTTTATTTGCTGACACACTTGTACTGATACACTTGATCTAGAATATTTAATCTAATGGAAGATATAAGCTCGATTCACACTGCGACGGGCCGTGCGCCGTACGTGGCCCGCACGGAGCCCCTACGGCGCACGACCCGTTGTAGCGTGAATCAGGCTTAAAAGTAGCTGTCGGCATAAACAGTGGTAAGTAAATTGAAGTAATTATACAGGGTGATTTTTGGACCGCTCTCCAAATTTAAATGAGTCCAAATTTAGGTGGTGTGGTTCAGACCATGAAAGTAAACAACTTTTCCATAAAAACATGGGTCGAAAAGTGAAAAAAAAATTAGACTGGCCCGGCTTCTGTGACGCATACGTGGGAGTTTAAGGCTGTTGCTCCGCAGGACAGATTTGACATGCAGAAGCTCCTCCTTTAGATGGTTGGTAGCTAACTGACATGGATGGTGGTGTGAATTGCCATTAAGATATTTGTCTGTATGGGTTTTCTACAGTATGGCCTAATGAATTGTCAGGATTCCTTGTAATTAATATGTCAAGAAAAGCCAATGAGTTACTACTCTCTGGTTCCATAGTGAACTGAATCTTAGGTACTATCAATGGAATTTAGATGGTGAAAGGCAGATAGTTGGTTTTGGGGAAGAATAGCAAAAGTATCATCTACGTACAGTTTGAACATCTTCGGCATGGCCCAAGCAGGGGAGAGGGCTCTCTCCTCAAAGTCCTCCATGTATATATGTCTGCGTCTACAGGGGATACTGGGGAGCCCATGGCTGCGCCGTCGATTTGCATAGAATTTACTTTCCCAATATAGATAGCCAGATGTGAGGCAAAGTTCCAATAATTCTGCATATTCCAAAGGCAGCTCATAGTCATTTAGCTTCCTCTAAACAATTTCAACGCAGTCATGTAGTGGGAGAGTTGTGAATAATGACTGTACATCAAAACTGACCATGATATATTCATCAGTGAGGTGTAGGTCTTCAATCTGACTTATGAAATGGTAGGAATCCATAACATGGGCATTAGTGTGACCACGAAGCTGATATAGAAACTTGGCTAGATGTTGTGCAAGTTAGTAGGTAGGTGAGTCTATCTGGCTAAAGATGGGGCGCAGTGGATAACCAAAATCAAAACTCATTTAATCAAGTTGGCTCATTAGAGCTGTTTTGACAGGTCAAACAAAAAAATAAAATTTAAAATTTACCATTTAAAATTAATTATTTACCATCTACCACTGGTTCGGAATGCACCTCTACAGAGAAGAGCCGGCAAGAAACTCTGTAGTTACTCTTTTTAGATCGCCATTTGGGTACAAGACTGGTTATAAGACAGATTTGTGAAAGCAAACTCGCACAATAGCTCCAAAGGGCCAAACATCAGCCAGATCTAGTCGACAATAGTAACCTTGTAATGCCCAAGCCAACTGACCCCCAGCAACGGCACCTGTTCACAAGCATGACGCATGCGGCAGCCATCACCCTCCTCAACCATATGGCAGGGAAGAGAACGACCCGCCGCACGACGCCACCACTGCCATGAGTCTTAAAGTGAGCATGATAACTCGAGCACCAAGGAATTGAACATTTCAAAAGTTAAACTAATAACGCGTTAGGATGCTCTCACATACTGTGTATAAATATCACATTAGAAGAACACTATTTCTAATTACTTTGTCATTATTCTAAAAGTATTTAAATAAGAGCATCGGATAGCATCGGTGTTGTACCGATCAGTTATTCCCAAGCATTTTTGTCTAAGATATAGTCGTTAACTTTATAGCACCCCTTAAAGATTAGCCGACTTTTAATGTGACACTTAAAGTGTTCTAAAGGCAAGTCTTGAATGCCTTTAGGAATTTTATTAAATAATCGAATAGACCAGACTTGTGTATTTTGGGTAGTCCATACAGTTTTGGCGGTTTTATGCACGAAGGAATGAGTGCCTTTACGTCTAACTCAAGCGAGTCTGAGTATTTTGTGATTATTTAATTATTTGGTCCGTTTTCATTAGTTTGTAAGTGTTTTCATCCGACAAAAGTTCATGAATTTTGAGGTTATATATTCCGTGGTATCCATAATGACAGTGGAATTTCCTATATAACTGCTCGGAGTATGATGACGACTGGGTTCTTGCGTCGGGTGTTCAGAGTAAGGTATTGGTCACGAGGAAGGTTCAGTTTGAGCAGTTTGGCGTGTCTTAAAATCGAAGAGACATCTTGCCGTATCGCCTCCAAATCTTCCTTTTTTACATTATTTATCGCATTATTTACATTTTTTACATTATATACCTGCTTGGGATCCAGTCAATAAATTGATCAAATCAAACAAAACACTCATCTGCAAGACCTCTGGACACCGTGAGCGATTTCTGCGTGCACAGGGAACGTTATCAATAAAACAAAAATAGGCGGTAAATTTTATAAAAATAGGCGGTAGATTTTAACTGTTTCTTTGTACTTTTGAACACAACTGTCATTAGTCTCTCCCGCGACCACGACTGCTGCAACGCATACGAAACGTCGGAAATTAAATAATGTAATATACACGCGATAAATCCGTTAAAAAGTGTTTAATTTCAATAAAATGACTACTGTTTATCTAATTAAAAATCGATTTATAGATTTAAAATGCTCAAAGGAAGTAACTAAATAACCGAGGCGTTTATTGCAAACAGCGCCACCTAAACGCTTTACTGATAAAAGGACCCTGCTAATGTTTCCACCGCATTTTAAAAACTAACTTCACCCCAGCCCGTGCTCCCGTTGTTTCATTTGCTGGTAACATTCAAACATCATTTCGAAGTCAAGAACGGCTGGACAAGTTTGAAGTACTTTGTGTTGAGGTATGGAGACACTTTTTACCCTAGACTAGACTACCCAATAAACTGTTCCTTTTTGCATTGCGTATACTATTTATTGAAGAAAGTTTTAAATATAAAATCATGCCACGATACGAGTAACAATAAAAGCGGGTGAAATCAATCATTCGAGACCCGGATTCTAAAAGAATCGTACCAAATTACGCGCACGATAAGCTTCTAGATATCTTTGTTCTTACTGACTACTTGTTATGATAACATCTGAACACCTCCCAAGAGAGCGGCTTAAGTGACGTACCCCAACAATTAAAACGGAATCACAGTCGAGCTGAAATCTTGAATACCCAGTAGTTGGAGTTAATTTCTCGGTTGTGAGATGTTTTGGGAATTATCGCAGTAATAAGACACAAGGACTTATACCAAGCAAGTTTTAATCACGGAATGGCCTACCCACATACAAGTGACAATTATAATTATCTCAATACCTTACACCCTCACCCTTAATTTTAACTTAATAAATAAACTTAAATGTTAAACATGATTATTAACTATGACTATGACTAAGCTAACAATTCTACAAAATATATATATATTATTATCCACATCATTCAATAGCGAACCTAATCACAGGTTTGCGCGTTCTCCTGGGACGTTGTACAGGTGACACCGGTGCTGTGGTGTCAGCTGGTGTAACTCGAAGCTCCGATGAAATATCTGCCCTTGGGGCGGGTGTGGGGGTACTGAATACTTCCTCGGGACCTCGAGCCTCACCACCCGGTGAGGAGCTGAACTCATCTCCTTCCTCCCTATTTCCACCGGGGTCAGTGAATTCACCTGATGCACCGAGCACCGGTTCATCCCTACTTTCGGCACCGTTTACTGACTCTGTGTCATCACTAGGACACGTAACATTAGACATACGGGACCTACGACGAATCTGATCTATATGTCTTGTGTGTTGTCGACCGTTATCGCTATTCTCACGAATCGAGACCCTTCGAGACCCTTCCTGCCGTTCTATGTATCCCTTTTCCCACTTTTGCTGGCCACGATAATTTCTAAACCAAATCGGTTCCCCTGGTGCGAGTTCCCTCAGTTTACCCCCGGAATATTCAACCTGACGCCGCTGGGCCTCGCTGACCCTATCCAGTACAGCCCTGTCGCTGCGTATTAAATCTAAACGAGAACGCAGCGAACGTTTTTGTAAAATTTGTGCAGGCGTTTCCCCTGTCGTACTGTGAATACTGTTTCGGTACGAAAGCAAGAAGGTCTGTAAAGCCGCATCAATATCCTTGCCATCCGTAAAAGCCTTTTTAATTGCATTTTTACACAGCTTAACTGCATTTTCCGCCGCGCCATTCGATGCCGGATGATAAATTGGCGAAAAGGACTGCCTGATACCATTGTTTTTTAAAAAATAGCTGAACTCTAAACTAGTAAAAGGTGGTCCCTGATCCGATACTACTTCGACTGGTAGTCCGAACCTTGCAAACAGCCCTCTTAAACATTTAATGACATAGCTAGCAGTGGTTCGCGACATTTCGAAAATTTCAATCCATTTGGATGTGGAATCTACGACCACTAAAAAAGTTAGTCCTCTAATTGGACCTAAAAAATCTATGTGAAGTCGCGACCAGGGCTGAGCGGCGTACGGCCACGGTCGTGGCGGTGCTCGAGAGGGCGCCGGCAATTCTACCGCACATGTAGAACATTGTCGACACATGTCTTCAATCTCCGCATCCAGTTTAGGCCACCATACATAACTACGAGCCCATGATTTTGTTTTTACGATTCCTAAATGACTACTGTGAAGTTGTTTAAGAATTGGACGTAGCGACGAAGGTATTACCATTCTATATCCCCACATTACGCAGTTTCCCTCTGAATAAATTTCGTTGCGCCGAATATAGTATGGCTTAATAGCCTCGTCGTCACAATGTGCCGGCCACCCCGTTTGGGTGTAGAGAAGCACCTTGCTAACCACTGGGTCTGCAGCAGTCGCCTTTTTTATATCCGAGTGATTCACTGGTAAAAAATCCTCAACGAAATTTAAATAGGTCACCTCACTATGTGAATCTTCGGTAATTGTTTTTGATGGTAATCTAGATAACGCATCTGCACTATTCCTTGAAGAGGAAACATATTCAATATCGTAATGATACCCTGATAATAAAACCCCCCAGCGTTGCATCCGGCTTGCAGCCATTACCGGTATGCCCGTCTTATTTCCGAAAATCGCTGTTAATGGCTTATGGTCTGTCCTTAACGTGAACCGCCTACCATAGAGGTACTGGTGAAATTTCTTCACGCTGTACACGATGGCTAGAGCCTCCCTCTCTATTTGCGAGTAATGACGTTCAGCGTTGGTAAGAGCTCGCGATGCGTAAGCGATAGGTCGTTCTCCACTAGGCGTAACATGCGCGATTACTCCGCTTACGCCTACGCTACTCGCGTCCGTGGTTAAAACTATGTCTAAATCTGGAGAGTAATGTACTAGCACTTCACTCGAAGTCAGTAAATGTTTAACTTTTTGAAAAGCCTGGTCACATTCTTTCGACCATTCGAATCTGGTCCCCTTTTTTAACAACCGATATAGGGGTGCTAAAATAATACTAATGTTTTTAACAAATTTTGCGTAATACATCACCATGCCTAGAAACGACCGTAGCTCACTAACCGTCGTCGGTGTGGGGGTGTCATTAACGGCTTTAACTTTATCTGGGCACGTGTGTACCCCGTCTTTGGATATCGTGTACCCTAAATATGTTATAGATTCTTGGAAGAAACAACACTTTTCTTTCTTGACCTTGAGTCCGTTAGATTCCAATATACTAAATACCTTATTTAAATTATTTAAATGTGATGTTGTGTCTTTTCCACTTATGATTATATCGTCTAGAAACACCCCAACATATGGCAGGTTCCCGAATAATTGTTCCAGAGTTCTCTGAAATATCCCTGGACTGGATGCGAGGCCGTAAACTAAACGGTTGTATTTAAATAATCCCTTATGTGTATTTATCACCGTATATTTACTAGTCTCGTCTAACTCAATTTGGGCATAGGCCTGGGACAAATCGATTTTTGAAAATCGCTCCCCCCCATGGAGGCGGGCCAGCAAGTCTTCAACCCTAGGTAACGGATAACGGTCGACTTCCAACACTTTGTTCAAGGAAAGTTTATAGTCAGCGCATATTCTAATGTTACCGTCCTTTTTGATGACTGGCACAATGGGCGTGGCCCAGTCCGAGCGCTCCACCGGCGTCAGCACGCCGTCCCGCACCAGCTGCTCCAGCGCGCGCTCCACCGGCTCGCGCAGCGCGTACGCCAGCGGGCGCGCGCGCAGGAACACCGGCCGCGCGTCGGGGCGCACGTGAATACTGCCCTTGCCACCCGTAAAACGTCCCAAGCCGTCCGCGAATACATTATAGTATCTGGAAATGAAATCATTTACATCAAAACTCGCACTTGACACCTTGTACATTGCTGACTTTAAATCATTGGTCGCTTTCAACGTAATACCTAACTCTGTCATCCATTGCCGTCCTAGTAATATTGTTTTTCCGTTATCAATAACAAAGAGGTCCAAATGTTTACACATGTTTTTAAACTTTACTAGCGGCCTAATTACACCCAAAGGTCGGATCATTTCCCCAGTGTAATATCTTAAAATTAGATTACATTTAGATAATTTTATATGTCTATAATGTTGTTTATAATAATCAGCGCTAATGCATGACACCGCGCTCCCCGTGTCACACTCCATTTGTATCATTTTATTCCCAACATTCAACGTCACGACTATGGGTGGATAATTAGATATTGATAACTGATTTATGGTGATTACCTGTTCGTCGATATCATAACCACTCGAATTAACCACCTCCACTAGATTGTTATGCCCATTATTCCTTACGATCGGGCACATTCGTCGCAGGTGTCCCGGTTGATTGCAGACCCGACACACGTACTGGCGAAACTTGCACGCGGCTGGTTCGTGGTCACCTCCGCATACTCGACACTGCCTGCGCTCGCCCCGCCGCCAGCCGTGCTCGGCGACAATCCCCGTGCCGTTGCGGCGCGTGCCCGTGTCCCGCTGCGCTCGAACCCCCGTATCCTTGCGTATGCCGTTTGTTGATGAAACTTGAGATCGCTCCCTGTTATTTGTTCGACCCAACATTACCATTTGGCAATCGCTTGTTGTTGGAAGGCCGTTTCGCGGTTCCACCAAAGCGGCATTCTTCTCTGCATTGTCCATACTCTGCGCCAAACTGCAAGCCCTATGGAAATCGAGCTTGTCTTCCGCGAATAACCGCTGGCGAATCGCCTCGCTTGTCAGTCCGCATACCAGCTGATCTCTTAAACATTCGTTCAGCCCTTGGCCAAACTCACACGTCCTTGACATCTTCTTTAAGTCTGCGATATAATCCGATATTTTCTCTCCAACACCTTGATTTCTGTGGTGAAACTTGTAACGCTCCGCTAGTATGCTCGGGCGTGGCTGCAGATGTCGCTCCAAAATGTCGGTTAGCTCGTTGAATTTTTTTGCAACGGGCTTATCTGGTGTACACAAATTCACGAGCAATTCGTAACTTCTAGCGCCCATCACTGTCACTAATGTTGGTACTTTCAAATCATCCTTGATATTGTTCACAATAAAGTACTGCTCCAACCTTTCCACATACAAACGCCAGTTATCACTTTCAATGTTAAATTCCGCAATTTTGCCGACCGACATATTTGTAGGAATCGTTTCTTTTATTTAATCACTCCTGTTATTTACACACGCGTTCTTTCACGTTGTTTTCCTCGTCGCCAATGAGATGTTTTGGGAATTATCGCAGTAATAAGACACAAGGACTTATACCAAGCAAGTTTTAATCACGGAATGGCCTACCCACATACAAGTGACAATTATAATTATCTCAATACCTTACAGGTTGAAAAGGAATGAAAAGCATCACAGACATCCTTCGCAGACTCGTTTCCACCGGCATCATTAGCCGTGTTCTCATTACCCACCAGGATTGAGCAACTCTTTCCGTCAGCCGGCGCAGTGGCTGTCGCAACGGCGCGGCTGGGCCCCGTGCGTGCTCCCGATCATCATCTAATTGCACGCAATTATGTGTATATCTCTGCTGTCAGACAACGTAACACTTATTATTTCGAGAACTATTGCAAATGTTACATTACGTATGGAGACAATCATCGTTTGTTGCCAGTTCGCTTTTAATTTCTCTATCTTTTATCTTTTAAGATGTAGCTGAATGGCTTCTTCCAAGGTTGGTTTCGTTTGGCTGCTTTTGTAAGGCGAAGGTGCCGTCCTAGCTGCTTTTTGAGTCGTTTTGTCCTATCTTACACAGCTTACCCGAAAAATCGGAACTATTTGCATCTAAAAATATCGCCTACAAATGCGAGAATTACCAAAAAGCCCTACACCGCGATAGCGAAATTTCAAGAGCAATTCGCATAATAAGAATTCCCCGACTATAACTATCGGGGGAAAAGGCGCTGCGACCCCTAGTCAGACATTACACCTCGTCTGGCTGGATGAACATCCCTTCGCGCCTAAATTCATAATGATACTCTACCTGACGTAGTTACCACTAGCAGTTCATGACAAGACATGGCATTGCATGCAGCCGAATCGTACCAAGAGGTACTTAGTTACTCATCATCATCATCATTTCAGCCAAAAGACGTCCACTGCTGGACATAGGCCTCCCCCAAGGATCTCCACAAAGGCCGGTCCTGGGCCGCCCGCATCCACTGCTTTCCGGCGACCTTAACCAGGTCGTCGGTCCATCGTGTGAGAGGCCTACCAGCACTGCGCCTTCCGGAACGCGAGGACATTTCTGCCCCATCGGGCGTCGGTCTTGCGAGCTACTAATCAATGTTAACTTTTGGAACCGTTTTCGTCATGGAATATTACTGGTTAAGGTCATTGATATTGTGTATTTCTGTTAAGGTTGCTGCGGTCGTACAATTTGCAAAAACTCTAAGTATGATGTATGTGACATGGAGTCGTGCCCTTCGAAATAATTACACGGTTCGTTCGTTAAGATTTCGGCTTCTGTGGTAAACAAATTGTTTATTATTTGTACCTTGACTGTTCGAGATGGTACTAGACGCCGTTTATGTATTAAGCATTCTTCTTCTCTCCTATAGTAAGCAGCAGTTTACCTTTTTTACCAATTAATAGACTAACGGCTCCTTAAAGATAGGCTCAACTGGCCCTTTACAGTAGTGTCAATATTTTGATTGCCTGCGACTTTCGTTCCCGGCACGCCTAAGTACCAGGCCACTCTTCTGGAGTGCTGCCAGAATCGTATCTTGAAGCGAAATGAGTACAGTTCTCTCTTTAGATTATTCGATTTAATTGTACGTATTCTAAATCCCCACACTAGAGATAAATGAAGGAAAACAATGAATTGGATGAATCAGGCGGACTGTGTATCAGTGGCAGAGATAACGGGCTCCAGCCACGCGGGGCAGCGCTTCTCTCACTATGTTTGCTTAGTAGCCATCTGGGCCAACGCCACGGTACGGTACTCGCCGAGTCATTCTCGCGGTATTTAACGCGGGCCTCTGCTCCACCATGAGCTGCGCATAGGTGGCATTTCTGGAGGGTGGACCTTTCGACATCGGCGCTGGAACGACGGCCGTCGAAGGAATCGCGTCGTATTGAGTGTAACTGCAAATATGAGAACTATGGTGAGTAGTTGTTAGTATAAATAAATGTACGGTAGCCTAAGTGTCGGTCACATGCACTCTTTCTCGGTTAGATATAAAGTAGTTTCCTAAATAATCGGATTGTATGGCGTGAATATATCGGCGCTGCAGTAGGTTTTGTATTACTTGCGTCAGTGGTGCTGTTTTGCTATTTGAGTCCAATAAATGTGGTAAATATTATACCTACATACTAGAAAAGGTAAGAAATTGAACCCCTCAAATGCATTATATCAATAAATATGTCCCGAAATATAGTTAGTAATAGTTATTCAAGCCTCGGCGAATATACGTCCATTTTCTTAAAATATAATATTATAGAATCTTTTTTTTTTCGCCGGTATGGCCCCAACAACGGATCCTAAAGGCACGTAAGCTAATCACAGTTGCCAAGAAGAACATGATGATGTTGTATATATGTAAATATGCAACTAAAGAAAATGCCGCGATAACAAAGAACAACGGCCAGAAGCAACAATGCTTTCGGCGTAAGTTTTTGAGGCTTTGTCATACGCATGTCGGACATTAGTGGGAAACGGGATGCCACATTGAATTGGTGGGAAACCTCAGCACAATCGCCGTAGTCGGCTGGACTCTATGGGCGTGGGGCTTGAATCATAGATACTAATTGGTACTATCATGCATGTAACGTCTCGTCAGTCTATTCGCAGCAAAACAGCAATGAAAAGTGCGAGCAGGTGCACTTCGGCACATTATCATTGACGCCCCAAAGATATCAAATAAAAGCGTTCGGCGGTACAAGTACAATTCGATGACGCCACCTGGACCACTTTAATTAACTTTTTTTTAAATTTTAAATATATACAAACCTTTCACATTTATAATATTAGCGGGAAGTAGAATCACAATGATTAATCTCATAGTGTACTAGATTTAATTTAGCTAAGACTATGATCTCATGATTAACATCATAGTCTTAGCTAAATTAAATCTAGTATGTATTTCGATTAAGATTTTTATAAATCTAAGAACTATATAAAATTCTCGTGTCACGGTGTTCGTTATTAAACTCCTCCGATATGGCTCCACCGATTTTGATGAAATTTTATATTCACATTGGGTAGGTCTGGGAATCGGACACGCCCAACAGGGTAGCAGAGGTAGTAGATTTGTTTGCTTGCTCATTGAACGACCTCACAAGGGCACCTAGTTGCTACTAGCTGAACCGGCAAACTTCGTACCGCCTTCGTACCCGAATCAATAAAACCTAAATGTTTTTTAAACAATTTTCTCACCTTTTAAACCTTCCCTGGACTCCCACGAATATTTCAAGACCAAAATTTCCTCAATCGCTCCAGCCGTTCTTAAGTAGTAGTTAGTTTTAGCGAGACTAACAGCTATTCATTTTTATATATTTTAAAGGACTAGCGACCTGCCCCGGCTTCCGCGGGCGCAATGATGAACATCTAAATTTATCAGTGTTTCTCTACAATAACATACTTATAAATCTTCCTCTTGAAACACTCTATCTATCAAAATCCGTTGCGCAGTTTTAAAGATTTAAGCATACATAGGGACGGACAGACGACAGCGACTTTGTTTTATAATAAGTAGTGAAGAAGAAGATGATACAGCATACAAAAATACATACAACCCTAAATTTTCACTCGTCTACGACCCCCCATTTTTTAATACAAACAGCGTTTGCCGGGACAGCTAGTAGGTATACATATTAATACGTGAGGCAAAAACTTCGTACTCCTTTTTCCCATACTTAAAATTTCTGCCATAATCGTGCATCGCCGTCGTCGTCGTTTCAGCCCATAAATGACCCACTACTGAGTCTGGCCTCCTCCAAATTCATGGAGGGAAATTAGCCTACTGTGCCACGCTCTGGCAAGACGGGTTGGCACAGGGATTGTATCAAGTTTTCCTTCTCTTGCGGCTAGGTTTTCGGCCTTGTCAATTCCATTTCTCGACTCTTACGACACCCCCAGGATGGATTGGGGTGGTGTCACTATGTGTTTTAAATTCGTCACCACACGGACAAAAATCGTGCTTAAAACATTAAATCAATAAAAAAACCATTCACCGCCTACCATGTATTTTTGGACACACGCACGCTTAAGTACCTAGATAGTCGTTTGTTTATTGTTAAGGTCAATTTGAGAATAGAATTACATAAAGTTGAATGTATACATGATATCCGTTTTTCAGGTGTTTATTTTGTTCCTAATGGCGGCGGCGGCGTCTCTGGTGACGTCAGCACCGCGAGCTGGCAGCAGCAACCGTCTGCAGGAGCTAGAGCTGTCGATGCTGGGCCAGTTGCACCGGCCGTGGGCCCCCAGCACCGGGAGACCGCCGCCCTTCCCGCGCAAGGGGGAGAGGCCCTGCCGACGAGGACCCGGCCTGTGCCGCGCGGAACCGCCCGGCTGCCCCGGCTGCCAGCACGCGGTGCCACTGGAATGAACCGGCGGCCACATATTGGTGATGCACCATCACATTCGACACAGATGTAAACGTGGATTTTAGTGGAAACCAGAGCGGAGACGAGTGCGTAAACGATTATTAATGATTTCTTAGGTTTTCGCGATTATTACACATTGAAATTAAACACTTTTTAACGGATTTATCGCGTGTATATTACATTATTTAATTCCCGACGTTTCGATTGCTTTGCAGCAGTCGTGGTCGCGGGGGAGACTAGATGACAGTTGTCTTCAAAAGTACAAAGAAACAGTTAAAATCTACCGCCTTTAATTTTGTTTTATTGATAACGTTCCATGTGCACGCAGAAATCGCTCACGGTGTCCAGAGGTCTTGCAGATGAGTGTTTTCTCAAGCAAAACACTCATCTGCAAGATTTGATCAATTTAATGACTGGACCCCAGGCAGGTGGTACTTGCCAACCATCCTCTCTATTGAAATTTGGATGTTTTTTAATCTCAATAGCCTCGCGGATCATTCTTGGGATGTAATGATTTTCCTTGGCAAGGATTTGAGGTCTATCACAGTGGATGTAGTGGTTGGTCTTGTTGAATGTGTGCTCACAAACTGCAGACTTGGTCGAGCGTCTGTTTTTCATGTCAGCTATGTGTTCTTTTATGCGGATACCGACACTTCTCTTTGTTTGCCCAATGTATGATAATCCACACTCACAGTCAAGTTTATACACACCAGCATCTTGTAGGGGGATGTTAGACTTCACTGGTCTTAAAAGTTGGCTGATCTTCCTGTGTGGCTTGAAATAAGTTTTTATTGAAGCACGTTTCAGAATATTTCCAACTTTATCAGTGATACCCTTGATGTATGGCAAGACAGCAGGTAGTCGCTCAACTGTAGGTGCTTTGGGCCGGATTCTGTGACGCATATGTGGGAGTTTAAGGCTGTTGCTCCGCAGGGCAGATTTGACATGCAGAAGCATGGAGGAGGACCTCCAGGTGGTTGCTATCACAGATGCCGCGTGCTCTCTGTAACAAAGATTTGCCTACGGTAGCTAACTGACATGGATGGTGGTGTGAATTGCCATTGAGATATTTGTCTGTATGGGTAGGTTTCCTATACACAGTATAGCCTAATGTAATATACACGCGATATCCGTTAAAAAGTGTTTAATTTCAAAACGATTATTAAGTAAAGAAAGTTTTCTTTTCATTAGTGCAAACGATTTTCCGTCTGTTTGGAGTACAGTGTTTGAATAAGGAACATGACTTTGATTTTTCCACCACACCCAATACTAATTTAGGCGCAAAGGGATGATGATCCAGCCAGACGAGTTGTCATGTCTGGCTAGGGGTCGCAGCGCCTATCCCCCAATACTTGTAGTCGGCGGAATCTTAACTGTTCGAATTGCTCTTGAAATTTCGCTATCGCGGTGAAGGACTATTTAGTATTTCTCGCATTTGTAGGCTATATTTGTGTAGGTATAGTATTTAATTGTGTAAAGTATGTAGCACGTTGGTCGCTACAATACTAAAGCGGCCGCGGCGTAGCGTAGTTAGTGGCCGGCTCGAAACAAGGCCCTGCCACGGGCCACGGGCGATTGATGCTCCACGTCCTCGTGTTTCGTCCATTTCGTCCTCAGGAAATTACAAGCCCATTCATTAAATGTGTCGGTGCAAAAATATGGCTTCTTGATACTTGATATTCGTTCAGAAGTACATAGGGGTTAAATGTAAGTATTACGAGAGCACACGATGCGTATGCCAGGTATAGTAGCTTACAAACATCTTGAACCAAAAGCGCCTTGGTGAGGCAAACGTCGCGCATGTCATCAATCAATCGTGTGACTTACGCCTCGCTTGTCCGCCCACCACCACCACCGCCAAAGAGATCCAGAAATCGACCATAGCGCAACATACAATTTTGGCTCAAGATGTTTGTTATTTAGTATACGTAGAGGTTATCCAGAGAGTAGGGCCTGAAGGCCGTAAACAACACCAAGGGTTCGAGCCAAGCTCCCCTGTCCGTCACTGCCAACACGGAAAGGCTATGTAGTTTCCCGTACGGCAGAATGACACGGGGTGACAACAGTGGTAGGTTTTTGTGGGTAAACCGCTCCGCAACTCACCATCTCAACGCGATCGGGACTCCCACATACCCCAGCCCCGTCTCACTGGCTGGGGACCTATAAAAGGTTTCCCCCACTATAAAAACAAACAAAAAAAGCCCTGAAGGCCATTCATCGTAGGCACCTAAAATCCCTTAGTTAGACAGTCGCGACTTAATTTCTGAATCTGGTATAGTTAGTTCAGTATAGTCTAAGCACAAAGTCTTGAGCGACAAGAAGCAATGTATTGTTTGGTGGCGAGTGTGAACCGGCTCCCCTTCCTTCGCCAGACCACGACGCCCGCGCCGCCGCCTATGCCACCGGCAGAGCTCGCAGTTCGCAGTGCAACCGCATGGCGGCTAATCAGGTGTATCTATATAAACATTAAAGTATTAAGTATGTGTTAGTAAATATGTGGATACCGGTGGTTGTGCTCGTTCGCGCCATGTCGCAGTTGCTGTTGATGGCGTCGGCGGCCGGCGGCGTCGACCCGAGAGCCGAGTTCGGATACCCAGTTGGAATGATGACTACTTGTATGTTACATTCATTTACAAACTAGCAGCTTCGCCATGGCGGGGTAGACCGCCATGGCACACTTATTTAAAAAAAATAATAATAATACATTGCTTTACTTTCCTATAAATGTTCTATCGCCGTATGTTCTTAAAGGATAATGTAGGATTCTAACGGTGAAAATTTCTGAACTCATAAATATATATGTGAAATTCAATCCTTTCCTTTTTTATCCCCCGACGCAAAACGAGGGATGTTATAAGTTTGACGTGTCTGTCTGTCGGTCTGTCTGTCTGTGGCTCTGTAGCTCGCGAACGGATGAAGCGATTTCAATACAGTTTTTTTGTATGACACGTGAGTTACGGGCGAGTGTTCTTAGACATGTTTGATGAACATCAGTCGAGTCGTTTTAAAGTTATGGGGGTGAAAGCGGGGAAGAATAACCGAAAGTCTGCAGATAATGTTGAGTCCTAAAAAAACTCTGCGGGTAAAAGGGGGGTGGGGAATTCCCAATACCTGCAAATATATGTGGTGGGGATCTACATCATAATAAGCGTGTACCCTTTAAAAAGTCTCCAGGGGTCAGGTAATAAATAAGTAGGAGCAGTCCCCCAACGCGATGTATTTTTTTTATTTTTTACTTTTTAAAGGATACTAAGGTAATTGTGTCGGGGGTTTATTTAAATTTTTAATTTTTTTTTCATTACTGACATTATTCTACATTTTGCCAATATTGTTGGTATTCTATGGATTTGTTTCTATAAAAATAGAATAACTAAATAATCATAATAATATACATAATCATACATGGATTAAAAAAAATATCCCCTCCTTGACCGAATGCCTTTGACTTGCGTGATGGAAAGCAACGCCAGGGTCTAAGATGAAGCAGGCAATCCAAGGAAATGCCCTGTCGGGCACCGGCTCTCACGTACACACGACGAAACAGTAAAACGGCTTGGCGCCGGACTTAGGTGTGATGGTGGCAGCTAGCCGGGCGGACCATTAGATCCTACCACCAAGCGTATGCACCACCAATTCTCCAAAAATCTCTAATTTGAGGGAGACGTTACCATATCGAAGATATGCACATTATATGTTTGACAGTTACGAAATCCATTAACATTTTGTATGCGAAAATGATTATATTTTGTTTATTATTTTTTCGTTATTTTTTTGTTTTTAATCGCTATTCTGCTATTCGGGACAGAGACAAATACAATAAATCTAATACCATGAAAATCGGCCCAGCCATTAGTTGATTTATATGTGTGTTGACCTTGTTCTATCTAGAGATCTAAGATTATGCAAATACTTAATATTTTAATATATTAATAATTTTAGGATGCAATTTAGCTTTGGGCTTCAAGTTTTTCACCGGTGGTTTTCACGACTAGTTGTAGCTGTTTTTTTCATAAGTCCTATACTTGAGAATACGCAGTGCAATTATAATAATAAAATAATACGTACGGCAAAGGGGAATATTTACTGGAAACGAGTGTAATACGTAATAAAGAAAGACACAGAGAAATAGAAACCATGCATCTAGTACTTCTTGTCAATAAGTATAAAGACATAATACGTCTACCATAGCATGGCGGTGTCCACCATGCTCGCATTCTCACCGATTCGGGACAAACTCTGCGTGGTGTTCTCCGGCGCTTTGCGGCTGCGACGTGTTTTACACTCACATTCCCCATGATTTATTGATTTTGTTTTTTTTTTAATTAGTTTTATTACTGTTTGTTTGTTAACCAGTAAGTATATAATAAAATCTAATAAATAAATCGGAGATGAAAATAACCTACTTAGAAATAAATATTTACAAATTATATAAATGTGCTAAACCACTGTCGCAAGGTAGAGTTCCCAAAAGACTGGTTGCATTCCCGCGTTGGATAGCGATACCCAATCTCTGTGCGAGATATGAGCCAGCCTTTAGTTCCCCCGTGACCTCAATCAGCCTCCTTGACAAATCGGAGAAGACTTGATGGGCACCCGGGCCCCACGGTCCCAACGTCTCTACAGCAAACGGCACAAATAAACAACTACTATCTAGTGTGTTATATTTGCGCCGTTTGTGAGACTCGGCTGAAAAAGCGGCACTTCCAGCCTCAACAGCTGTCCCCGGAAAGTGTGACGGCGCTAAAGTATCAACACATGTTGCATCCCATACTAAAGGCCGTCCCATCTTCCAAGGAATTAATGTCATACCATCTGGTCTCTTACCGTCGTCACGCACCAGCCCAGTTGGTTCCAAAGCGGCAGCTACATTGGCGGTGGTAAAAGCCCTACGAATGATATCGTTGATACTAGCGTGCCGATTAATTCTGCCAGCACTACGAAGACATGACAGACCATGGTGCCCGAGAGCATCGACGAGGTCACCTCAGCGACAGTGGTGGGGTACTACGCACTTCACTCCGATGCGAAGACAAACAGCCAAACGAAATGAAGTGGAATCCATTAGTGTTCCGATATTGGTTGAAGGCAAGGCCTGTAACCATACACCTGACTCCCATTGACAACAGCTAGGAGACGAGCCTTTTCCAGGCGTGTCTCAGCCGTATTAATTAAATATAATTGTAGCTGTTTACTGAGAGGTTCGTCCCACTGCTTTTGTGAAGACGAAACTGCCTCGTTGGTCTAGTGGTTAGATGTGCCGCCTTTGGATCAACGGGTCCCGGGTTCGATTCCCGGGTCGGGCAAGTGTCTTTGTCTAAACCAGAGGCCCTGGCTCGGAGTCTGGGTGTCATTTCTATGTATAATATGTATATATTTACAAAAAAAAATGTATATATGTAGTTTATCATCCATCTCGTTACCGTAAGCTTTAAGTTGCTTAGCTTGGGACGAGATGGCGTTGTGTGAAATGTCCAAGGATATTTATTATATTTTATTTATTATTAATAGGCGTACATGGGTTCGGACAAGCATTGCGCCAAGAATTTGTAGCTTCCTGTATATCCGATATTTCTGTTTGAATTATATTTTTGGCGTCTTATTCAATGTTGCTCAGACAGGAATCGTCGTATTAAGATCTATTGCATCTCCGACATAATTGCTGTTCGTTAAAAACTATTGCTAAATGTTTCATTTTGATCGCGTTTGGTGGCATGTGTAATACCTACATATTGCAAGGTCTATGTTAAGTGTTATTTTTGGAACGAAGTTCCTTTTTAAAACATTCTCGGTGGAAACAAACGCATAAATTGCGCACTAAAAGCTAATGGCTCCATACATGCAGGTCCAGGGTCCGATAAGCCGGCCACCATCCCCCGCTCCCAGCTCAAGCACTTGGCGTTCGTGGTGCAGGGTGAGGCGGCGAGTGGCGGGGGCAAAGTCCCATCTCGCCGGAGGCACTCCTACTGGAGCGCCATCAACGGGAGCCTGGCGAATGACCCCCGGATCGACCTGCGAAGGTGAGCTGCACTCATTTTAGGAGAGAATAGAGTTCATAATGATCAATAAACCTATTTTATTTAAGTATGTATATTTTTATCCCATTACTACTATTTACTGACGAGATTCGACTTTTTTACATAATTGCAATTGTCTTTTTTTGTTACAATCCAGTGTTCGTGAAGAAATCACAATTTAGGAGGACTAGTACGGCGTGTACGAGTACCTACTATCAGATAAGCTGACTGGGAAACTAATAATGCTGTATGTGCATTTCAGGAGGACCCTGGTGCTATTGGGTGGCTACCTGGACAGCCCAAACCTGCCCATTTTAGGTTTCTTAGCCAACGAGTACCAGCGCCGCGGATACAACATCATCCTTGTTGACACCCAGCGGTTCGCCACAGTCCACTACCACCTGTGAGTAATATCCTTTTATTTGCGGTTGCCGTCCAGGTGTCGGTTAATCCTCGCACCGGAGCTCGGAGAGAGTCAAACGGTCGAGCGGCTCAACTGGAATAAGTCGCTGATGCCCAATAAATTCCCATTATATATTATGGTCGTCCAAATGGAGACGGATTTAGAATACATAATCTAACGTAATGGTTCCAACTTGAAAATGTCGGACGAAGCGACTAAAGAACTGAGTAAGTAGACAGCCCAGTCCC
This sequence comes from Clostera curtula, assembly GCA_905475355.2. NCBI lineage: Eukaryota > Metazoa > Arthropoda > Insecta > Lepidoptera > Notodontidae > Clostera > Clostera curtula. Next base: position 41,606 of record FR997818.1, on the reverse strand, counting down.
AATAGCAGGAACTAATGACCATGACATTAGGGGTAGTGGGTGCTATGATGGTGATGCAAGCCGTGTCCAGGGCCAGCCGGCTGATGCGTCCGGTGGGCGCACACGTGGCGGAGGTGCTGGCACGAGTGTGGGCGGGAGGGTGCCGCGGGCGGCTGCAGCTGATGGGCTTCAGCCTGGGCGCGCACACCGCCGCCTTCGCCGCGCAGCACTTCCAGCGCCTCACGGGGCACAATGTGTCCGCCATCACCGCACTCGAGCCCTCAGGCCCTTGCTTCCGCGCGTTGCCCCGCCACCAACGACTGCGCCCTGAGCTCGCAGACTTCGTACAGGTAAATGTGGCCCTCAATTTTATTAGATATTTTCATACAAGTATGTTTATTGCGAACCAAATTGGGCAATTTAGCATTCGCCGTCTATATCGTGCAGAACCCCACTTATCAGTGGGCACTTTGTACACGCCATTTATATTTGAAGGTCGTGCACACCAACGTGGATGGCTACGGTATGGCGACGCCCATGGGCCACGTGGACTTCTACGTGAACGGCGGCGAGTACCAGCCGTCCGATTTGCTGTTGTATCCTTGCGGCGCCATCTGCAGCCATTTCCGCATGCTGTCGCTGTGGCTGGCGGTGCTGCGTCACCCCGACCGCTTCATCGCGGTGCGCTGCGACAGCGTGCAGCAGGCACGCGACGCTGCCTGCTTCGGCAGCAACCCCACCACCAACCGCATGGGGCCCCGTGTAGACCCCACGCGCCCCGGCATATACTACTTATCCACTAGCAAGGACTTTCCCTACTACTTGGGCCGCAAGGGCCTAAACGCCAGCTATGTCTACTGGAGGACAGTCACCGATGTCAACGAGGGCAACGAGACGGAGATTTTTACATAAACAATTGTAAACGTTGACTCTGTGTGGTGACGAATATAGAATGCATAGTGTCACCACACCATTCCATCCTGAGGGTGTAGTAAGAGCCGGTAACAGGAAATGACAAAGCCGAATACCGCCAGAGAGGGAAAACTTAAAACGAACCCAAACGGGCTGTGCCAGCGTGGCACATTAGGCTAATTACCCTTCCTGTGATGGGAGGATCCCGGACTCAGAAGTAGGTCATTTATGGGCTGCGGACTACTAGTAAACATTGACTTCTACATTTTATATCCTTCGTTTTATTTTTACGTTATGGCTGTCGGTACATTTCTAGTTAATAGATAATAACACTAGGTAATAAATAATGCCTCAGTCGTGTTTTCATTACATACAGCCTCTTTATCTTTTAATTTCAACACTCGATATCGGCAGGGTTGTTAACATCGCGTGCCACACACTAAAGAAGAAGGAGAAAATAGATTATTAGACTGTTGGTTTTAACCATTTGCAATAAAAAAAAAACAATGTCAAAGGTATGACGTAATTACTAGGGATGCCTAGAAAAATGTCTATTTTCAATGGATTTATCGTGTATATTTTACATTAATTCCCGATGCGACGACGACGTGTCGAATGGTTCGCTCGCAGCAGTCGTAGTCAAGGGATACTAGGTGGCAGTTGTCTTCAAAAGTACTTTTTGTCTGTGCGCACAGGAATCGCTCACGGTGTCCAAAGGTGTTGCAGACGAGTGTCGAGCTTGAGATTTGATCAATTTAATGACTAGATCGCAGGTGGTACTTGCTAACATATAATAATATTTTCTTTATAATATCTTATTCTTGATTTAAAAATATTTTGTATACATGAAATATTCCCAAGAGCATAAAAACCTTGTTTAGACAACTTCGGTTTTAGTCAAGCTCCATCTCTGCTACTATACATAAACTATAAGGTGTTGAAGCTTGGTAAAAGCCCTACTTTCAAGAAATATAACACTTAATGATTTCAATTATGTTCTTGGCATCGTGGCACAGTAGGTAAATAATAATTTCCCTCCCTGGATTTGGAGGAGTCCTGAGTTCAACATTTATGGGTTGAAATGTCTGGTTGTACTACGGTGAGGCTCTTATTTTTAAATACGCATTATGCATTTTTAAATACTCATAACGCCCAAGTGGTAAGAGAACCTTGCTCGGTTCAATACAATTATATTTGAAGCGCTGGCGCTTTATCGTTTTATTCTTATCGATAAAGCAAAACATGCCAACACTAACTGTTTGACAGGAAGACGTCCTTGAGGGGCGATCTTTTCTTCATTCATTATTTCAAAATGGTGTTTTTTATTAGGTTTCCGTCTAAATTAGTACAAAATTAGTGGTACGATGTATTATTATTTCTATACGTGAAACACAGTTGTCTGAAACACTTCAATCTAAATTAAAAGTGATAATTTCTGTGAAGTTGTAATAATCTAGGTGTGTTGAAAAATCTCTTCGCTCCATCTAAAATCAATTAACTTGGCGATGTTTGAGTTCTGAATGTTATTGGAAGTCTATTACGTAAGTAAATTAAATATTGTTGCTATCAGCTATGCTCTCAATTAGTTGACAGTGCCAACATTACTAATTTGCCAGTGGGATATTTACCATGCCACTAACTTCAATTAACTACAAATTGGCTAGTTTTGGCGGCATTCTAAAAATATTTGAATATTGTGTAAGTTAGTTTTTTTGACAGTGAGTAGAGACTGGGGTAATGTGCAAATGCAGTATGCAGTAGGGGCGTTTGAGTTAAGGTTGTGATTGATGCAAGTACTGTACTACTAAACTGCTGGTGCTGGTACTCAAGTGAAGCCAATAAAGAATAAGGTTTTTTCTGCTTTTAAACTCAATTGTGTAAAATATTTCTTGTTTACTTTTTCATAATGTCAGCATCTTAGTGGCCCAGTGTGCTTGTAACAGACACAATAAATAACCAGTATTGTATTTGTGGTCTGGCACAGGTTGCAGGCACACTGTTCCCGATCAATTCAAATAATTTATTTTACTTGTTCAAAAGACACTTGCAAATTGACAATAATGCAATATTTGTCTCGCTACCACCGGTTAGAATGCGACCACTTCTGACAAGAAACTTGGAGGGCTTGTTATTTTTTCTTTTAGTTATATATTATATATTTACAATAAATTTCTTGGAATTTTATTCTATGTAAATATGTTATTCTGTGTATAATATAAATATGCTAATACTATTCCTTATTTCACTCTGTTGTTTGTTGGTGGTTGCTAGGCTACACAAACTAGTCGCTAAGGCATGGCTTGGGAATAGCAAAATCACTTACAGATCATGCAGTGTAGCCACTTTACCATAGTAACGCCCATGTGAACAAATCACATTTTTAGAACAAGCTTGTGACTCATACACAACTCATTGTAGATGATATGTAGTGTTGAATGATGGTCATGAGTTCTCAAGGATTATCAAACAACACTTTTATTAGCATTTGTTTGGTATACAAAGATTTTCTCACAAACTTATTAACATTTACATCTCATCAAATTAGCAAATTTGAGATTCCACGATGGTCTCAAATACTTGTTTGTACATACTTAGTATCCATTGCTAGTTAGGCACTTCAATAAGATTTTGCTGCAATTGATGTTTAATAGACCATAGTTGAATTATCTGTTATATATAGACAATATACGTGTGTATAGATTTACGCTTCTTATTTACTATGCCCGGAAAGTGCAATAAAACCAACATTCACTGTGACTTTTCCATAGCCAGGAATGGCAATGTAGTGGTCACATACGGCCGTGTAGTGAAGCCCCTTTCTGCAACCAATGCCGTGGCTAACTCATCGGCATTGCGCAGTGCCCGCAAGGTTGCGCACCTTCCAATGCGAACGTAGCCGGCTGACCTACAGCCGAGACAGCTGTTCTCAAACTGTGCGCGACCCACGTCCGTAAACCGACATCTTCCACAGTATGTATATTACGCACATAAGCGCCTGATATCATTACTCTTTGAAGCATAATCCCATGTTTCGTTTTTACTGTGTCCCATTGTCTACTGATGCGCAGCCGGTTTCATTCAACCATTTGGGCGCTTTGTCAATGATGCGTGATGTAAGAGCAGTGCTGTGACGATTATGCGCTGTCGCTTGCTTGGTTGGTCGCGGCACAGGTTGCGAGCCGCTGTGGCCGCGCGTGTCGTGCGCGGTACCGGTTGGGCTCGGATGTCACCGCGATTACTGCGATGTTCCGACGCCCGCCAAGGTGACCAACTTGGTATCTATCGGCGTCTCTACGGAACCACACTTTCAGAGTCAACCACTTTTAGTGCTTGCGCATAGTTGATGCAAGGGTTGACTCCGGGTGACTCGGCCGTGGCTTGTGCTTACGAGTGGCTTCGTATGCCTATGGCATCCAGTTTGAATTTGAAGCCAAGTTTGAGTAGCCTTCAAAGTGTGTAATGCAATCTCATTGAAACGGGCAGCATGGGTCGATCTACATTTTTCTCTATTGATCACTACCAAAACGTCAAATGCAGATCTCGGATATTTCTTTATTTTTATATTCAACATAATATGTGAATTGCGCACACGCAAAAGCTGCCGCAACAACTAGCGTGCACGTGGAATTTAAATCAGGTTTTGTTTTAAATGGACACGCCCCCTAAAATTGGATATAGAACACTGGAATGATGATTATGGTTTCCGCATAGCTCCGTCACTTGCAAGACGACTCGAATATTCTTTGTTTTTATTAGATTGGGATTCCTTCCAGATTGCCCATATGAAAATCAACTAAGGTCGGTAAGAAGGTAAATCTTTTACTTTTCGAGTCCTAATTGACAACGGCTAGTTTGGTATAAAACTGTAATTAAGTGAACCACGTAGATTTGTATTAATGTAACCTTTGGTGTATACGCTTTATAAAATATAAGTTACGGTAAATTACAGAATACCATTTGGACTGGATATACTCGTAGAATAAAAATGGCCGCAAAAAGATTTGGTCTCGGAGATGTTAAATATAATATAGTTATACCTAAGGTGTCATCATTATTTCAGCCAAAAGACGTCCACTGTTGGGTTCCCCCAAGGACTTCCACGAAGGCCGGACCTGATCCGGTCCACCGTGTGGGAGGCCTACCAGAACTGCGCCTTCCGGAACGCGGTCGCCACTCGAGGACTTTTCTGCCCCATCGGGCGTCAGTCTTGCGAGCTATGTGTCCTGCCTATTGTTACTTAAGTTTGGCAATCCTGTGGGCTATGTCAGGGAAACTACGACTATAGCCTTCTCCATTGCCCTTTGGGTGACTTTGAGCCTTCTGATGCAGCCCATAGTGAGCGACCACGTCTCATCCGTTCCACTTGTCATCAGTGGCAACACACACTGATCAAAGACTTTTGTCTTCAAACACTGCGGTATTTTGGACGAAAAGATCTTTCGCAGCTTCCCGAACGCTGCCCAGCCGAGTTGGATCCGACGATTGACCTCTTTCTCGAAGTTGGAATTACCTAACTGGACAGTGATACCTAGGGTGTATTTTTAGATTTTTAGTGGCTAATTTGAAGTCGGTTTACATTTACTGTTAAAAACTCTGTGTAGTTTAAAAACACCGTACTCAACCCGCTACGTAGTAAGTGAAACCTATAGGTACAGTCAGCGCGTCCAAATAAGGTAGCGTACGAAATTCTCACACGATTGTTACGTTTTAGGAAACCCCTGCACTAGGTATAACCTGTGTCGCGGGGGCAGTTTTCAAAGATGCCATTCATGAACACAAATGCCACCCAGACTACGAGCAAGTGTCGTTGGCTTACACAAAGACACACGCCTTACTCCGGAATCATAGACATTGATATTTTAAAAGTAGCTGACAGGTGTGCCGCGTGCGGGATCCGTATTTGAGATTGTCGTGGGCAAGCCTCTGGAATCTCGTTATGCATCCATAGGCCCTATCTCTAGCCACACGATAATGTACACGTAAGGCGCCAAGTACGATCAGTCTATTGTAAGTGTTTGCACGTTCCGTTAATTTTGGTAATTCCAGGTGCATCTTCCATTGTTTATAGAATACGAACAGTAAAATGACCGATATTTTGCATTGTTAACAGTTGTGTGCACCTACACTACACAAAACAATTACTTTTGGTAACTTCTTTTTGGCGCAAAGTTAGATAGGATAATTACTTGCATACTGGGTAGTTTCTAATTTACGATTGATTAAATGAAAGACGATTAAATTGAGCATTGTCTGATGATGAGATCCTTCTGCCAGTTTTATGAAACTGAAAACCCTTAAAAGTGCGCCTCACCACTGGACATGCGGCAACATATTAAGTGAGTGTTCTATCACGGGCAGCGGAACTACAGTGTGAATCATGATATAATAATTGTCGATCTGTTCCGCGGTCGGGTAATCATGCTTTATTGATATCCTTGGTGATAAGCGAAGTGATAGCGCTGTCGGCTGTCGACTGTCCCTGCTCGTAGACCCGCGTTCTCGGACGCCAATTGAGCTACAATAGCAGCCCCGGTGGGATCAGTATTGTGTGGCGCGTGGCGCTTGGCAACATAATGTGATCTGGATCCAGCACTGCGTTCAGGATGAAACTAAATCACCCCTGGTACCTGTTTAAGCCTGGTATTGTATCGGCCCACATCCACTAGCTGCCCATAAGCGTCGGACTTGAACAAGTGGGGTGGCACCCTTCCCCATCTGTGAAACGCATGCCGCTGGCAGCAGCTGATATGCAGTTCCCAAGTCAATGCTCCTCCACATTGAGCTCTGGTGACGTGATATCGGGCTGCGGTACTGTCAGTTTTGCTAACATGTCCCATCTGGTCTGATTGAGTATTTGGTTGGTAGCGAACTCTGTAACACAGATTTGACTAAACGAAACGAGTCGTCCATTTTACTTTTTAAGTACCGAGGATTTTTACTAGTACGTATATTGTATGAAGGTCAGTATATTCTAATTGAATGTCGACAAACCAATTTACATAAATAAAAAAAAAATATTGTATATACTTTAGTGTTTAGTTTGGCGACGTGAGTGATGTATTGGTTTGCTATATGAACATGCAAATGGCCTTCGGCACATCGCGTGACGTCACTGTGCTCAGCGACAGTGCAGTCATTATGATGTCATCATTTCTTCCGGCATATTATCGATGATGTGAAATATGAGTGCATGCGTCACTCCTGGACGAGGTGCGCCATCTGTGAACTGGCCGAGAATGGAAACGCCAATCGTAAACACGATAGTATACTTCCATCTTTGTCACTGGATGTGTGAAGGTCTCGCGCCTAAGCCGCTCGACGGGGGTTTCTTCATCGTGCTTTTACACGTACAATGTGGCGTACATTCTACGTCACTAAACATGCATAAGCAAAAGGCCATTGGCCGACCGCACTTTGATGTGTCCAGAGGCTATCGTGGTCAAGCGAAACTCGTGCCGCGGGGTCGTTATGCTAATGGCTGCAATTTCCGTATGTTCCGTGGCCGAGGTTGGCCCAGTTCGGCGCCGCAATCTACTGCAGCCGGCGCCCTCGGCCCGGGCGGCGGGCGCCGCTCGCCGGGCACCCTGCCATCACCGATCGATCCGATCGTTCTCGCCTATACAGAGCTACTCCTTCGTTCTGTTTCTATTGTCGCTTTCGTCGGTCCGGTCGTCCGGTTATCACATATTATACTTCGGTATTAGTTATTCGTTCACCGCATTGAGAATGGAGCCGACGAATAAATTTAATGGAATAAAAACGTCCAATTGTAAGTTCCGGGTTACAAAGTACGGCCTTTGCCTTCTAGACCCACGGACTACCACTGTCGTATGCGTCGCCCCATTGCAGCATACATTAGAGTTAGGGGGACATGTCAAGCTATAGGTGGCTGTAGGTAGACAGAAAGTCCATGATGTAGTTGGCGCAGCCGGACCTCGGTCACCACTCGCGCTTTGTTCCGCAGACACGCTGCGATGGCTGGCGGCGCGAGTGCGCGCGCGTAGGGGGCGCGCCATGAGCCACGGCGGCAGGCGCGGCGCGGCCGGCCGGGCGGCGGCCCTGCGCAGGGCGCCCTCCGACTCGGACTGCTCGGCGGAGACGGCGTCCCTGTCCGCGGACAGCGCCGAGCCGGCGCCCCTGGCGCCCCGGCCGCCGCCGCCGCCGCCCCGCGCGGCCAAGGCGCGGGCCCGCCGCCGGGGCAGCGAGTGGGAGGTGCTGGAGGGGCTCAAGGACGGCCAGCGCTTCGAGCAGCGCCCCGACGTGTTCACCGGGTACCTGCACAAGAAGCGCAAGTGGCCGCTCAAGGGCTGGCACAAGCGCTTCTTCGTGGTGGACGGAGGCATCCTGGTGTACGCCCGCTCGGGCGCGGACGTGGCCCGCGGCCGGCTGCACGGCTCCGTGGACGTGGGGCTGTCCGTGATCTCGGCCAAGGTGCGGCGCAGGCGCATCGACATCGACGCCGACGAGTTCATCTACCACCTCCGCGCGAAGACGCCGGAACTCTTTCGCACCTGGCTCAACGTGCTCAAGACGCACAGGTACGCAAACCCTCGCCTTTGTCTCCGCCACGCAATTGTCGCTTCCGACCTTGACCGTGACGCGCGTCTTCGTGTGACAGGCTGTATCGACAACACCTGCTGACGTTCGGGGCGCGGGAGCCCCTGCCGTCCCTGCGAGCCACCGCCGAGGACGCCCCGCCCCCAGACGTACCCTCCGACCGTGAGTACACGCGATCCCACTGAGAGGCGACCAGTCCACCGTCTGCCCTTTCGCGACGCATGTTACTGCTATCTGTTGTTATTGGTTCGTAGGCTAGCATTTAGTGATGCGGGTGCTCTCGGTAATTCGTCCCTACCCTTCCTCCGGCAGACCCCATGCCTATCCGCTAACCTTCTCCCTGTTCTCCCCAAGGCACGGACGCCGCGACGTTCGCGAACAACTCGGTGAATCACAAATATTCGAGAAGCCAACATAAGGATGTAAGTTCTTTTGCGTGGACGTGGTCCGACGCCGATTCCAGCGAGCCCCCCGGCGCCCGGGGCACCCTCCACGTGGAGCAGCACATCGTCAGCACGGACCTGGACGTGTGCCCCCCGGGGTGGTCTCGTCGAATGCTCAATATGGAACCGTCTCTAGCAAAGTGCACCTCCGGGCCCGTCGCCGACGAGAGGCACTTGATCGCTCATACAAATGTTCACTCGGCAAAGGTGTACTTTCTTTTTGGTCGTCGAAGGCCAAAATGTGGATCGGCCAACTCTTTAAGTAGAAGTTTGAAATCCACGAACGTGTTCAAGTACAGGAATTGCACGCGGGAGCCCACGCTGAGGCGCCCCGTGACCGAATGCATGCTGCTCCAAAGGTACGCGTCGCGAGGAGCGCCCGCCGCGGCCGGCTCGGACCGGAGCGGCGTCGCCGTACGACTGATGGCGTCCATCTTCCAAAACGCCGCGAACGGCGTCGAACACGATCCCGTCAAGAAGTACATTAAAGAGCAAGTGAAAACGGTAATCGACGATTTCCTCACGGATTTTTATGGACAGAGATCCGGCGAGCGCACGAGCCGCGTCCAACTACTGTTCAGGTCGTTGCTGGAGTACTGGCTGAGGAACGCCGCGGGGAAGCGCTCCGAGGGCATCGACAGGCAGTCCAACCGGCTCTTCACCACCGACAGACAGGTCTCCGGCATCCGCGCCGACGCCGTCCTGGTCACCGAGGGCACCCAGTGCCGCGTGCGTGACGACTGGCCGGGGCGCGGCAAGGCGCGCAGGCGGAAGCCCTCCGACGCCTCCTCCGAGCTGGCCGAGGCCAGCCAGCGGAAGGCCCCCACGGGCCACGGCCCCCGGCGAGACACCGGCAGCTTCGAAAAGGAGCGGAGAATTCAGGAGCTCGAGAGGCTGCTCGAGAACACCGTGTACGTATGCGAAACCGCCCGCAGCGACAAAAGCAGGGACGAGGACATCAGAATCACCAGGGCGCTGATCGACCGCCTGGCCGACTTGCCCGGCGGGTCCGACTCCGATAAGTCCGAGGAGCTCCGGAACGAAACCGCGAACTCTTCCACGGAGAAGATACGCGAGGTCATCGACCACCTGATCAGCGAGACCTCCCTGAGCCGCGACGTGGCCAAGGACTTCCTGGGCGCGTACCTGGCGGCGCTGGGCGGCGCCAGCGGCTCGGCCAGCTCGTCGCAGGGGCCCGCGGCCGAGGGGCCCGTGGGCGGCGTGTACGCCGAGCCCAGGGTGCGCCGCGTGTCCCGCTCGGCGGCCACGCTGGCCACGCTGGCCACGCTGGCCGCGGAGGCCCCTCCCGCCCCCGACGCCCCCCGCCTCCATCTCGGGGACGCGCTCAACAAGATAGCGACCATATTCTCCCGAATCAATAGGAAGCTCGCCCGGCGCGGGTTCAGCGATCGCGGCCCCGAGGGAATTGTCGATAAACTGGAGAAAGGCTCCACCCGGACCTCTCCCTACCAAAATCGGGACGGAAAAGCCCTCGTCATCGACCTCGCCGAGTACAAGCTGGAGCAGATTTCTCTGGCGAGCCACCCCGACTCCGAGGACGTCGTGTCGATAAACATTCGGCTCCGAGAAAAGCCACCGCCCAGAGGCGAGTACGGGGAAAGATCGCCCGGCGGAGGGACTCGACCGGCTTCGAGGCGCGGGCCCGAGAAGCACCCGAGAGGCGCCGCCGGCAAGGAAAGCTTGAGCGGAAACGCCAGCGCACAGCCGACCGTGGTCGACGTCGCGAGAGAATTCGACCTGAAGCGGTTCCTGAGCGACAGCGGCGGCACGTCGAAGGCCTACGGCGGCGACCGCGGGCAGCGGGACCAGGCCTGCTACGTGATGTCCTCCACGAGGGGCGCGAGGGACGACGAGAGCTTCGTCCTGCCGCTGCACCGCGACATCCGCGCGCTGCACCTGCGGCTGCGCTGGCGCCGGTACAGGCGGGGCCTGGGCCTGGGCCTGGGCCTGGGCCTGGGCCTGGGCCTGGGCCTGCTGGGCCGCATCTACGGGGACGCCGCGGCCGACGCGGCCGTGCAGGCGGCGCCGCGCGCGTCCCGCTCGGCCTCGCTGCTGCGGCTGCTGCTGCACGGGGACGACAGCTCCCCCGGTCAGTCCTCTTCCCGGCAACTCATCTGTGCATCCTTCAAACAAAGAGGAGAGATATTATGGTCGCGCGCGAGTTCATGTCCGTCCTGAGGAATGCAGTAGTGCTGTTAGAGACAAATATTTTCAATTATTTATTTATTCTCTTTTTTCTCTTCGCCACACATCTGTAAGACATTTCTCGCCATTTCACGTGCTTGTTTGTGTATTATAAAAGGTTTTTTCAATAAAATAACACAATAGCGTTAGCGTAAATTTTCGGTATCGACAACGCGCGTCACAACCGTCAAGGACAACACTCGACGTCAGTCAAATGCGGTGAGGCGGGCGAAGGCGGGGCGAGCTGCCCCCCGCGCGTCGCCTCTGGCCCCGACGGACATGAACTCGCGCTAATGGTAGATTACCCGTGCAGTTTGAAATGTGTAATTTGGTCTTGTTCATCCTGTCATTGGCCACTTGCCCCGGTACCTCTAGTAATACTAGTGTAGTAAATGGTGTATTCGTGCGCTTAGAGTAGAGTGCAGGTAGCTAGATGTAGTGGGCGCCGCCCGTGTGTTCGCAGTGGCCGCGGGGCTGCGAGGGCCGCAGGCGGGCTTCGTGTGCGGCACTCCCGGAGGCCGCCTGGCGGGATGGATCGTAGGTACGATATCTTGTCTTTTTGTCCATAAATAGCGCCCCGCTGTGGAGGCGCGTATCCGTGTCGAACTGGCAGTTCGCTCGCGTTGGCCACAATTTTCAATGGGTGCCCAGCATTATAGCATCTAACCTCCGCGCTCTACAGGCTCCAAGCGAGCCAACTAAGTACCGGCCTCACTGCATCGCTCTGTAAGTTTAGTTCCGCGCATGTTTTCTTGCAAGTAGTTGCCCCTCTCATTCGTAGATTATCTAACATGTACTAGATTTCAATGAATCGTATTGCATTTGCTTCCGTAGTATGTGTAGAGAGTTTTGTCGTGCCCGATGTGAGTGAAATTGTCGACTTGACTTGATGACTTTGACACGTTAAGATGAAGCTAGTGCCGTCTCGTTCTCGTTGGGCAGAGCCGGGCGCGGGGCTGGAGGGCGCGGCGCGTGCGCTGGGCCAGGCGCAGCTGTCCGTGCAGCAGCTGCAGCGCCTGCTGCACGCGCTGCAGCTGCAGCAGCAGCTGCACCCCGACACCGACGTGAGTATGCGAAGCCACCCTGCCCTTGCCCCCCTCCACGCAGGCCCCTCTCGCAGCTGTCCGTGCAGCAGCTGCAGCGCCTGCTGCACGCGCTGCAGCTGCAGCAGCAGCTGCACCCCGACACCGACGTGAGTATGCGAAGCCACCCTGCCCTTGCCCCCCTCCACGCAGGCCCCTCTCGCAGCTGTCCGTGCAGCAGCTGCAGCGCCTGCTGCACGCGCTGCAGCTGCAGCAGCAGCTGCACCCCGACACCGACGTGAGTATGCGAAGCCACCCTGCCCTTGCCCCCCTCCACGCAGGCCCCTCTCGCAGCTGTCCGTGCAGCAGCTGCAGCGCCTGCTGCACGCGCTGCAGCTGCAGCAGCAGCTGCACCCCGACACCGACGTGAGTATGCGAAGCCACCCTGCCCTTGCCCCCCTCCACGCAGGCCCCTCTCGCAGCTGTCCGTGCAGCAGCTGCAGCGCCTGCTGCACGCGCTGCAGCTGCAGCAGCAGCTGCACCCCGACACCGACGTGAGTATGCGAAGCCACCCTGCCCTTGCCCCCCTCCACGCAGGCCCCTCTCGCAGCTGTCCGTGCAGCAGCTGCAGCGCCTGCTGCACGCGCTGCAGCTGCAGCAGCAGCTGCACCCCGACACCGACGTGAGTATGCGAAGCCACCCTGCCCTTGCCCCCCTCCACGCAGGCCCCTCTCGCAGCTGTCCGTGCAGCAGCTGCAGCGCCTGCTGCACGCGCTGCAGCTGCAGCAGCAGCTGCACCCCGACACCGACGTGAGTATGCGAAGCCACCCTGCCCTTGCCCCCCTCCACGCAGGCCCCTCTCGCAGCTGTCCGTGCAGCAGCTGCAGCGCCTGCTGCACGCGCTGCAGCTGCAGCAGCAGCTGCACCCCGACACCGACGTGAGTATGCGAAGCCACCCTGCCCTTGCCCCCCTCCACGCAGGCCCCTCTCGCAGCTGTCCGTGCAGCAGCTGCAGCGCCTGCTGCACGCGCTGCAGCTGCAGCAGCAGCTGCACCCCGACACCGACGTGAGTATGCGAAGCCACCCTGCCCTTGCCCCCCTCCACGCAGGCCCCTCTCGCAGCTGTCCGTGCAGCAGCTGCAGCGCCTGCTGCACGCGCTGCAGCTGCAGCAGCAGCTGCACCCCGACACCGACGTGAGTATGCGAAGCCACCCTGCCCTTGCCCCCCTCCACGCAGGCCCCTCTCGCAGCTGTCCGTGCAGCAGCTGCACCCCGACACCGACGTGAGTATGCGAAGCCACCCTGCCCTTGCCCCCCTCCACGCAGGCCCCTCTCGCAGCTGTCCGTGCAGCAGCTGCAGCGCCTGCTGCACGCGCTGCAGCTGCAGCAGCAGCTGCACCCCGACACCGACGTGAGTATGCGAAGCCACCCTGCCCTTGCCCCCCTCCACGCAGGCCCCTCTCGCAGCTGTCCGTGCAGCAGCTGCAGCGCCTGCTGCACGCGCTGCAGCTGCAGCAGCAGCTGCACCCCGACACCGACGTGAGTATGCGAAGCCACCCTGCCCTTGCCCCCCTCCACGCAGGCCCCTCTCGCAGCTGTCCGTGCAGCAGCTGCAGCGCCTGCTGCACGCGCTGCAGCTGCAGCAGCAGCTGCACCCCGACACCGACGTGAGTATGCGAAGCCACCCTGCCCTTGCCCCCCTCCACGCAGGCCCCTCTCGCAGCTGTCCGTGCAGCAGCTGCAGCGCCTGCTGCACGCGCTGCAGCTGCAGCAGCAGCTGCACCCCGACACCGACGTGAGTATGCGAAGCCACCCTGCCCTTGCCCCCCTCCACGCAGGCCCCTCTCGCAGCTGTCCGTGCAGCAGCTGCAGCGCCTGCTGCACGCGCTGCAGCTGCAGCAGCAGCTGCACCCCGACACCGACGTGAGTATGCGAAGCCACCCTGCCCTTGCCCCCCTCCACGCAGGCCCCTCTCGCAGCTGTCCGTGCAGCAGCTGCACCCCGACACCGACGTGAGTATGCGAAGCCACCCTGCCCTTGCCCCCCTCCACGCAGGCCCCTCTCGCAGCTGTCCGTGCAGCAGCTGCAGCGCCTGCTGCACGCGCTGCAGCTGCAGCAGCAGCTGCACCCCGACACCGACGTGAGTATGCGAAGCCACCCTGCCCTTGCCCCCCTCCACGCAGGCCCCTCTCGCAGCTGTCCGTGCAGCAGCTGCAGCGCCTGCTGCACGCGCTGCAGCTGCAGCAGCAGCTGCACCCCGACACCGACGTGAGTATGCGAAGCCACCCTGCCCTTGCCCCCCTCCACGCAGGCCCCTCTCGCAGCTGTCCGTGCAGCAGCTGCACCCCGACACCGACGTGAGTATGCGAAGCCACCCTGCCCTTGCCCCCCTCCACGCAGGCCCCTCTCGCAGCTGTCCGTGCAGCAGCTGCAGCGCCTGCTGCACGCGCTGCAGCTGCAGCAGCAGCTGCACCCCGACACCGACGTGAGTATGCGAAGCCACCCTGCCCTTGCCCCCCTCCACGCAGGCCCCTCTCGCAGCTGTCCGTGCAGCAGCTGCAGCGCCTGCTGCACGCGCTGCAGCTGCAGCAGCAGCTGCACCCCGACACCGACGTGAGTATGCGAAGCCACCCTGCCCTTGCCCCCCTCCACGCAGGCCCCTCTCGCAGCTGTCCGTGCAGCAGCTGCAGCGCCTGCTGCACGCGCTGCAGCTGCAGCAGCAGCTGCACCCCGACACCGACGTGAGTATGCGAAGCCACCCTGCCCTTGCCCCCCTCCACGCAGGCCCCTCTCGCAGCTGTCCGTGCAGCAGCTGCAGCGCCTGCTGCACGCGCTGCAGCTGCAGCAGCAGCTGCACCCCGACACCGACGTGAGTATGCGAAGCCACCCTGCCCTTGCCCCCCTCCACGCAGGCCCCTCTCGCAGCTGTCCGTGCAGCAGCTGCAGCGCCTGCTGCACGCGCTGCAGCTGCAGCAGCAGCTGCACCCCGACACCGACGTGAGTATGCGAAGCCACCCTGCCCTTGCCCCCCTCCACGCAGGCCCCTCTCGCAGCTGTCCGTGCAGCAGCTGCAGCGCCTGCTGCACGCGCTGCAGCTGCAGCAGCAGCTGCACCCCGACACCGACGTGAGTATGCGAAGCCACCCTGCCCTTGCCCCCCTCCACGCAGGCCCCTCTCGCAGCTGTCCGTGCAGCAGCTGCAGCGCCTGCTGCACGCGCTGCAGCTGCAGCAGCAGCTGCACCCCGACACCGACGTGAGTATGCGAAGCCACCCTGCCCTTGCCCCCCTCCACGCAGGCCCCTCTCGCAGCTGTCCGTGCAGCAGCTGCAGCGCCTGCTGCACGCGCTGCAGCTGCAGCAGCAGCTGCACCCCGACACCGACGTGAGTATGCGAAGCCACCCTGCCCTTGCCCCCCTCCACGCAGGCCCCTCTCGCAGCTGTCCGTGCAGCAGCTGCAGCGCCTGCTGCACGCGCTGCAGCTGCAGCAGCAGCTGCACCCCGACACCGACGTGAGTATGCGAAGCCACCCTGCCCTTGCCCCCCTCCACGCAGGCCCCTCTCGCAGCTGTCCGTGCAGCAGCTGCAGCGCCTGCTGCACGCGCTGCAGCTGCAGCAGCAGCTGCACCCCGACACCGACGTGAGTATGCGAAGCCACCCTGCCCTTGCCCCCCTCCACGCAGGCCCCTCTCGCAGCTGTCCGTGCAGCAGCTGCAGCGCCTGCTGCACGCGCTGCAGCTGCAGCAGCAGCTGCACCCCGACACCGACGTGAGTATGCGAAGCCACCCTGCCCTTGCCCCCCTCCACGCAGGCCCCTCTCGCAGCTGTCCGTGCAGCAGCTGCAGCGCCTGCTGCACGCGCTGCAGCTGCAGCAGCAGCTGCACCCCGACACCGACGTGAGTATGCGAAGCCACCCTGCCCTTGCCCTGCCCCCCTCTCACAGCTCTGAATGCTTGCAGATCCGCCCCTTAGCGCCGGAACCCGGACTCGGTGCGCTCTGACATCGCCAAACGATCGATCGTTTGCGGCGTCCCAAACGCGAGTGATAGGTACTTGCTCCGTAGCTTTGGTCGGAACCGGTTGTAGTATATAAATGTAGGTTGCCTAAAGGGAGACAGTACTGTTGTTGTAAATCTATCTACCTAAAGTTAATAATAGTATATTTCATTACAAGTGCGGAAAGGCTGTCATTACAACGAGTTCCGACAAATGTCTACCCGAGCCGAGGCGTAGCCGAAGGCGAGGGTTGACAGTCGGAACAAGTTGCAATGACGGTTCCTCACGTGTACTGAACGACTATTTTTAATACAGTTGCGAAAAAATGAAGCAATATAATAAAATAATAAAAACACAATAAACTCAACTAACTAATCATTTCTGAAAAATGGCGCCGACCGTAGAATATAAGCAGTGATTTTTTTTCTTCACCCATTTTGGTAGGCAAAAGGAACAATGCCCATACAGCCAAGTCTTCAGTAGAATTTTTTTATTGATATGAAATGAAATTTAATTAGATGAAATGAAACTCATTCAATCAAATCATTAAATCTGATATTGAAACAAATTAGTACGTAGTTTCTTTTTAGAAATATACGTATTTGCATGAATCATAAAAACTTTTTTATGATTCATGCAAATACGTATATTTCTTTTAGTAATAACTTCATGGTTGGTTTTTCCTTATAATAGACATTATTTTGACAGTTGGGAAAGAAAACGCACTAGTGCGGGAATGGTAAAGAAAAAGCACGCGTGTGTAATAGCCCACTTCCCGAACGCTATACGTCCCTGTAATATGCCACTTTTTGAGCAACTGTATTAAAAAGTATAAATCGTGTGGGTAGCTGTTGGGACAGTAGTTGTAACTAGTGCATATGCGGTTCCGATAAACGATATTTAGGTATCTCCATTATTATGTAGTATAAATTGCAGTTATGTGTAACCTATATTGAATCAGAAGCCTCTAAACCAAATCTCAGAGACACGGTAGGTTAAGGGCCCAATTAAGATCGCCGAAATTCAACGGATGCGGGTGGTTCAGGTACGGTTATTGTGGACATCTTTGGGGAAGATCTTTAGTGGAAGGCTTCCTTCACTCAGTCATCCGGTTATGGTGATGTGTTTGGCAGGTGTCGTTGGAAGGCGCGTCCCCGAGCGTGAAGAAGGACCGTCGCAAGTTCGGTCTGCGCAAGAAGAAGTCCAGCTCCAAGTGCGCGTCCGTGGAGCTGCAGCCGGTGCACTTCGACGTCTCTGGCTCGCACTCGGTACTCGCTCCACCGCGGACCCTCTTCCGGTGGCTTATTCCTAGATCTAAGGACGGTCGCGCTCGAAAAGGCCTAGCTTCCGAGCCCGCCGTGGACCCGCCGAGCCCCCTGCAGGGCTTGCAGTACAATTTAAACGACAAATGATGACGATTCGCTGCTGCCACTTGCAGCCCATGGATGGCCCACTGCCGAGTCGGGCCCCCTCCTATTGCACGGAGGATAATTGTATGCTGCCGTGCCACGCTGGCCAGATGGGTTTCGTATCAAGTTATCCATCTCTTGCGGATAGGTTTTCGTCCTTATCATTTCCTTTGGTCGGCTCTTGCGACACCCTCGGGATGTCATAGGGTGGCGACACTAAGTGTTCAACACCCGTCGCCACACGGAACTAATAAGTATTGAAGCGCGGGTGCTCCTGGCCAGAAGCCGGTGGCCTATGAGCCCCGGCGTGCTAATAGTGACCCCGACGCGCAGACGCTGCCGGGCCTCACGGCGCCGCCCTCGCCGGCCGCCCACGCTCAGGCCCACGCCCACGCCCACGCCGCCTCTGCGCCCGCCTCGCTGCCCATCGGTGAGTGCCATATTAGTCCACGGCATTACTTTGCTTTTCTTTGAACATCTGCACCATGAATGACGTCATGAATTTGACCCGTTAAGTGCTGTTTTTCTCCCACTTGCGCCGGCGACGTAGCACCTATTCTAAAACCCGCGACGCGCTTTTGCTGTAGAAGGGACGATCGCTGGTAGCCGACTGCGGCTGGTATCGAGGAAACTTGAATGAAAGCAACATCCAAAGTCCCCCTCGCGCATATTCGCGTATGGTCGCGGTGCACGATGCCAATTAGGGTGTTGGCCGTCCAATTAGGGGGTGGATTTAATGTGTTTTGCCTTCCGAGGATTCTACGAGATCGGTAACCCGCTGTTAGTTCGCACTACCACCATCTGCCGTGCTCTTGTATGTATTCTGTCAGTATTCTGAACAGAACTTTGACAGCATGCATACTGTTGTTAGTAAAATTGATCAAAGCCATGAAACCTGAAGATATGTAGTCCTACCCAAAATAAAAAAAATATTCCACGACGATCGATTCGTCAATTTTGACATGGTATCAGGGGCTTAGGTACCGCCGTATCATCCGGATAAATTATACGGGGCATCTTGGCCACGGGGGCCCCGACGTGCGTAAGCAAGAATTAATAAAAACTTCCCAATTTTTTTAATATTTTTCGGAGGCACAAACTTTATCTTACTAATATTATAAACGTGAAAGTTTGTAAGTATGGATGGATGGATGGATAGATGGATGGATGGATGGATGGATGGATGGATGTTTGTTACTCTTTCACGTAAAAAGTACTGAATGGATTTTAATGAAACTTTACAATAATATAGCTTATAGATCAGAATAACACATAGGCTACAAGTTATAAAGATATTATGTGAATTACAACAATTTATACAAGTCGAATTCAAAATTTCTAATTGTCAAATTTTCGGCCATATTAAACTATAGACAACATAACGTTTCGCTGTCAGTTGCGTTTTGTTAAAGTAGGTTTTATACGGACGGGATAAAAATCTCAGGTATCCTATTTCCAACTTTCTTTTTGTTTTAAATATTTATAATGCGGAACAAAGTTCGCCGGGTCAGCTAGTAAAAACTAAAGTCATAATTAGCTATAAATCACTACATAGTATAAAACAAAGTCGCTGTCGTCTGTCCGTCCCTATGTATGCTTAAATCGTTAAAACTACGGAACGGATTTTGAAGCGGTTTTTTTAATAGATATAGTGAATCATTACATGCATAATATTGTAGAGAAACACTTATAAATTTAGAGGTTCATCATTGCACCCGTGCGAAGACGGGGTGGGTCGCTAGTCATTTAATAAATCAGTTTGCCGAAAAAGGGCAAGAAGAGGGCACACTTAAATTATTGTTAAAAAAAATTTGGAAGTTTTTTTTTTCACTTTAGTTCGTACTAGCGACCAGCCCCGGCTTCGCACGGGTGCAATGATGAAAATCTAAATTTATCAATGTTTCTCTACAATAATATGCATGTATTATTAATGTAAACATGTAAACCTTCCTCCTATATCACTCTATCTATTAAAGAAAACGGCAACAAAATCCGTTGCGTAGTTTTAAAGATTTAAGCATTCATAGGGACGGACAGACGACAGCGACTTTGTTTTATACTATGTAGTGAAGACTGTTTTTATTTTACGTTATTGTCCTACTTCGTCTCACTCAGAGTCCATTCTCGCGCACAGCTGACGCTCGCTGAAACCGTCTGTGCCGACCTACGAGAACGAGTCGCTTTCCAATCGAAACGTTAGCACGCCGCACTATCAGTTTTATCTCTATCGCATTAAGGTCGAATGTTCGGGGCGCCGCGGACGATAGACATTTTCGTAATGCCTCTGTCTTTATCAATCGCGTGACCTTAATCGAGATTACGCTAATCTGTGCTATCAATGATCCGGTCACCAGTGCTGCATCCTTCATTTAGGCGACTTCCGATTTATAAAAAACTGTCACTGTCAAAAGATATATATCAAAGTGCATACCTTCGCGTGTGTATTTTCGCGGTAACCGAAGTGTAGTGGCCAGTGGTTGAGTGGCCCGCGAAGGCCCATGTAGTGCGCCCTGCGATTCGCGAACGCGGCCCAAGGGGCACCCGCGGGCGCAATGCATTGTGCATAATCGACTCGCTCGGTCATCTGCGAGAGTGAACGCGTCCGTGCGCGATGTGGGACGCGCATGAGAGTCCGCTGGTGCGCGTGGCCCGGGCCCTGGGCCGGCTCGTGGCGCGCATGGTCCGCGAGGGGGAGGCGCGGCCCTGGCGGGGGCCGACGGTGGGCCGCCTCGGTGAGTTCCCTGGACCGCTGTAAGCTAATTTGATACTATATTTTTAATACAGTTGCTCAAAATGTGGCATATTACAGGGACGTATAGCGTTCGGGAAGTGGGCTATTACACACGCGTGCTTTTTCTTTACCATTCCCGCACTAGTGCGTTTTCTTTCCCAACTGTCAAAATAATGTCTATTATAAGGAAAAACCAACCATGAAGTTTTTACTAAAAAAAATCATAGAAGTTTTTATGATTCATGCAAATACGTATATTTCTAAAAAGAAACTACGTACTAATTTGTTTCAATATCAGATTTAATGATTTGATTGAATGTGTTTTATTTCATCTAATTAAATTTCATTTCATATCAATAAAAAAATTCTACTGAAGACTTGGCTGTATGGGCATTGTTCCTTTTGCCTACCAGAATGGGTGAAGAAAAAAAAAACCTGCTTATATTCTACGGTCGGCGCCATTTTTCACAAATGATTAGTTAGTTGAGTTTATTGTGTTTATAATATTTTATTAAATTGCTTCATTTTTTCGCAACTGTATTAAAAATAGTCGTTCAGTACACGTGAGGAACCGTCATTGCAACTTGTTCCGACTGTCAACCCTCGCCTTCGGCTACGCCTCGGCTCGGGTAGACATTTGTCGGAACTCGTTGTAATGACAGCCTTTCCGCACTTGTAATGAAATATACTATTAAAGATGTTGCGAGGATCATATTTTATAACCGCTTACGTTATATTGACGTGGGAAAGATGAGATGGCAACTCGTATTTTCTGCGTTTTGTACAAATTAAAATAAAATTAAATGAAAAATAAAACATCCGCCGGCCGGTCTCGGAAAACGTTCGTTCCTCGGATAATATTCTTGTGTCAAAGCAGTGGATGTTAAAAATGAAAAACATCCAAACCACTTCAATTATTCAAAGAATTCTCATTGAATGAGCTTAGAATATTGATCACCGCAGTCATTCATTATCCTGAATCGCCTGCACGCCTGGGGCCATTCCATCTCCCGTTGCTGCATGTCGCCACCAGTGTCGAGCGGTGTTGCAGCTTGCGCGGCGGCCAGGCCGCAGTCGCTGCCCGCGGCGGAGCCGGGCGCGGTGGCCGCGGGGCCCGCCTCGCTCGGCGGCCTCACGCCCGAGCAGCGCCTGCGGGAGGACTTCGCCGTGCTGGCCAAGGACCTGCTGGCCAGCCTCAAGGGCGTGGTGGCCACGCTGGCGTGCGAGAGGGGGCGCCTGAGGGAGGCGGCGGGGCCCCAGGCGGCCCCCGCCGCCCTCCTCGCCGCCCTGCGCACCGACCTCACCTCGGCGCTGCACCACAACTCCGGTGAGTGCCCACTCCGCGGTCGGAGCCCGACCTGCGCGCGCGCATGTGTGTGTATAATGAGAGCGAAGTTGTGTGCGCAGAGCTGCGCTCCCGGCTGTCGCGCATCCACGACGCCTCCGACCTGGCGGAGATCTCCCCGGGACGGGAGTCCGACGCGGTGAGTCCCCGCGCGCCGCGGAGCTCGGCCCCCGCGGCCGGGGCGGCTCCGCTCAGCGGACGGACGCACGCGTTGCAGGCGCCGCGGCAGTCGCCCAGCCTGAGCTCGTCGTGCGCGTCCGCCTCCGAGTTCTTCGACGCCGAGGAGCGCGCGGACGAGTGCCCCACGCTCACCCGCAGCCCGCCGCCGCAGGCCGGCGTCATCGAGCTGGACGGCGACTCGTCCTCGGAGGCGGGCTCGCTCAGCAGCGAGGACGGCTCGGCCAGCTCCGACAACTCGGACGGCTTCCGCTCGGAGCCCCCGGCGGCGGAGGGCGAGGGGGAGGGGGAGGCCCCTGTGGGGGCGGGGGCGGGCCAGTGGACGCGGCGCACGCGCCTGCCCGCGCCGCGCGCCTCGCCCGGCGGGCCCAGCCTGTGGAACCTGCTGTGCAAGAACATCGGCAAGGACCTGAGCCAGGTGTCCATGCCCGTGAGCCTGAACGAGCCGCTGAACATGCTGCAGCGCCTGTGCGAGGAGCTGGAGCACAGCGCGCTGCTGGACGCGGCGGCGGCGGCCCCCGAGCCCGCCCAGCGCGCGGCGCTGGTGGCCGCCTTCGCCGTGTCGGCCTACGCCGCGGCCGCGCACCGCGCCGCCTCCAAGCCCTTCAACCCGCTGCTGGGCGAGACCTTCGAGTGCGCGCGCGACGACCGCGGCTTCCGCTTCGTGGCCGAGCAGGTGTCCCACCACCCGCCCGTGTCCGCGTGCCACGCGCAGTCTTCGCGCTGGCTCTTCTGGCAGGAGGCGCGCATCCGCACTAAGTTCTGGGGCAAGTCCATGGAGTTCCAGCCCGCGGGCCGCGTGCACGTGCGCCTGCTGCCGGCCGGGGACCACTACTCCTGGAACAAGGTGCGCGCTGTGGGCTCCGCCCTCCACCCGTCGTCCGTCGTCCGCCCCCGCTCACGCCGACCCTCCGCAGGTCACCACCTGCGTGCACAACCTGTTCGGCGGCCAGCGCTGGGTGGACCAGTACGGGGACATGCTGCTCGTCTGCCGCGACACCGACTTCTCCTGCAAGCTCAACTTCGTGAAGGTACGCCCGCCGGCCGGCAGCCGCGGCGGCCGGCCCCGCGGAATTGCCCCACGTGCGTGCTTGCAGGCGAGCTCGTGGTCCAGCGGCCGGCACGAGGTGCGCGGGGCGGTGACCTCGGGCGACGGCGCCACGCGGCTGCGGCTGTCGGGGCGCTGGTCGGAGGCGCTGTACGCCGGCGAGCCCCCCAACGAGAGGTGCCTCTGGCGCCCCGGTGAGTGTGCGGCCCGGGCCGGGGCCCGCCGGCCGGGCCCTGGCCTCACGCCGCCGTCTGCCTCGCAGGCCCCATGCCGCCGGACCACGAGCTGTACTACGGGTTCACGCGCTTCGCCATGGAGCTCAACGAGATGGAGCCGGGCATGGCCGAGCGCCTGCCGCCCACGGACACGCGCCTGCGGTGAGGACCTGCGATCGTCCGCTGCCTGGCCGGGCGGCCGGTCCTCCGGCAGCGGGACTAACGCTGGGCTTGCCCGCAGGCCCGACCAGCGCGCGCTGGAGGAGGGCGACGTGGACGCGGCCGAGGCGCTCAAGCTGCGTCTGGAGCAGCAGCAGCGGGAGCGCAGGCGCACGCCGCAGCCGCACGCGCCCGCCTGGTTCCGGTATCTCTATCTCTCTCTCTCTCTCTCACATATCTCCCCCCCTCTCTCTCTCTCTCTCTCTCTCTCTCTCTCTTACATATACATTCAGTTTTCACGGCATTCAGTAGCAGATTGTCTGTTGTGAACCGGTAAAATACCTAAGCGTGCAGTACGCGTCGTCGTTGTTAACGTTCTTTCAGTCGACTTTAAATAGGAGACGCGTATCATCGGCGAATACCACGACATAATAATGCAAGGTCATTCCTATATACTCGAAATAGAAAAGGACCAAGGGTGGACCCTTGTGACGCGCCTAGGGTTCAAGGTGGCACCTTGATGCTGTGAAGTGGTGACATTTCGCGGGCGTTCAGTCATGATTGTGTTTATTCAATGCAACAAAATGTTTCTTACCGCCGCACCGGTCACGAGCATACTCAACCGTTTTATATTACATATTTAATCGGTGTAGGCAATGCACGCAGTCGAAAGCTTTCGATGGGTCGCAGACAATACTTACGGCGTCCTGCGATTTCTCCCAAGTATCATAAATACGTTTTATAAGCGCGGCACCGCATTAGTCTTAAAAGTACCCTTGGTGAAACCGTATCATAGAGCCTAAATTATAGCGTAGTGCACACTACGCAATAATTTAGGCTATAAGATTATTACAAATATGTCACTCAGTGCTGACGAGATCGAAATTGGACGGTAATTGTGCAAAAGTGGAACTCGTATATAATCCAGGATAGGAAAAATAATATACTGTAAATAGTAAAACGATTACAACAGTTGTAATAACCATTTTATATTTATGGAATACGGACTATTTTAATAGTTGTACTGTACGGATGTGTGCCCACGAGCACAAGGTATGTGTTAAAGATAGAAGAAGCATGTCACCGGAGATCCAATATTCACGACCCGCTCTATACTCTCACTTCGGCAATTCTGTAATTCGAAACACTGTGTATGTGTTCCAATTATGTATAGACCTGGTTTCCTGGCACCAAACGTCCAGTCTCTCACACTCGTCATACTGATGAGACAAGATGGACGCGAGGTGGTTCTTACTACATCCTGCAATCGAAATTGATCTGTCCCGTCCCAGGAAGTCGGTGGTGGACGGCGAGGAGATGTGGGTGTTCACGGGCGAGTACTGGAGCGAGCGCGAGGCGGGCTTCCCGCGCCTGGCCGTTGCGCCCATCTGGTGACCGCTCGTGAGTTAACTCGCCCCGACGAGGAGTATCATTCTTCTTCCAATTTTTATTGACAGGATCAACTATAAACCTTTCCGTCCACAGCGCGTCCCTCAACGCGAGCTTCTCTGCTAGTGCCGCCCGTTGGAAGCTGCGCTCCGGTCCCGCGGGTTGAGCTGCATCTACACAGCTGGAGACTAGAAGAATACCGAGGAGCGGTTTTGGCTGTGAAATGATTTCGTTTCCAAGTCGGTTGTAACGGCTTCCTCTGGCTCTCTCTTCCGACTCTTCTTGCGTTCAGATGGATACGAATGAGTCGAGGCCGCAGTGCCGTCGCTTCTATCATCCACACGTGCTAACCACTCACTACTAACTGGGCCCCGTTAACCCATTAACCCATTAATGGCATCCAATGAATTAAACACGCGTCGAAATAATTTGGTGGAGGGTTGTTCGTTCTTATGAAATATTTTAACAGTTATGAGGCGAGTGAGGAATGGAGCGGTCTTTTGACCTGTGCTATCTTGAACATGGGAAATTATTGTTGTGTTGGCTGGCTGTATGCGAGGGCCACCCGGAGGCCCGAGGCGCGTGTGACGTCACAGCGCAGAACCGTGGGCCTTGACGTGAAACCGATCAAATGTGCCTCCCGCTGCTTCTCTCGTTGCCCTATTGTATTGTATTGTATTGAGCTCCTCGTTAACTATTTACATACAAATGGGTCTGAAGTTCATTAAGATTGCTGTGCGCTGTTCCGCCCACGCGTTTGTGGCGTTAAGTATTGTTAATATTTTTGTTATATTTTGTTAATATGTTAATGTACTTAAATTGTTTTATTGTTTACATTCAATGGATTTGTTTCTTCTCGGTGTGGAGGGTTCTCTTTTGCAAGTTTAACTTAACGGGAGACGGAAGGGTGTCACTCGACCCCAAGGCGACGATCGTTTCGTAGCTATATTCAATGTTTTAATCTAGATTAAATCAATTTGACTATTACTAATAAATTACTAAATCGAGTGCCCAGCAAGCGCCGGCTAAGCTTAACGACATCCACCGCCAACGCTCTGCACTAGGCGGTACTCTGGCACCGACTGGCACTGACTGGCACCGACTGGCACCGAAGCGACGCAAGTGGCCAGCCGGCGCATTGCCAAGGCCAGTGGCCAGAGTGCCCGCGGCCTGCGTCGCCCGCCGCGAGCCCTCGCGACCGAATGGCGGATCGCCATTCGCCAGCCACGAACGAGGCCTCGCGGCGGACGACCCGCCGCCGTTTTTACCTCCTCTAATTTCAAAGCTATTTGCTTCAGAGTTGACATAAGTATGATAAGAATGACAAATTGTTAATGATGTTAATTACCGAGCGATTCGCTAGTACTGTTGTTAGCTTCGGGAACCGAGGGGAGCACATGCGGCCACGCCTGGCCTCTGCGTTGGAACGAGTGCTGGCACATGTGCTCCGCTTCCCACTGACGTGTGGCGGGTGCGAAGTTTATCAACCTACGCGATAGCGGCATCCTGGCGTATTTTCATGAAATCGCACTGAATAGGGTATGGAGGCAAACTCGCACTCGTCACACGGCGACGCGACTCGCAACGATACCGAGCGAGCGCCTAATCGTTAACCGTAAGCGAACTGTTACCTAATAAAGCGCTTCCATAGTTGGTACGATGGGTCACATCGCTGCAGTTTCATTTGGCCCGGCACCCCTTTGCCTCCCTGCCCTCCCGCACCGTACTGTGGCAACATGAACACTTATTGACGGATTTATCGCGTGTATATTGCACTATTTAATTTCCGAAGTTTCGAATGCTTTGCAGCAGTCGTGGTCGCGGAAGGGACTTGGTGACAGTTGTCTTCAAACTCTGACAGAGAACCAGTTAAATCTACCGCCTACAATTTTGTTTTATTGATAACGCTCCTGTGCACGCAAAAATCGCTCACGGTGTCAAGGGGTCTTGCAGGTGCTTGAGTTTTGATCAATTTAATGATTGACTCCTGCCAAACATCCCTCTATTGAAATTAGCATGTTCTCTAAGAATTGGAAATGTCTGAATTAAATACGCGATAAATCTGTCAAAAAGTGTTTCATTTCAATGCGGAATAATTGTGAAAACCGAAGAGATCGCTCTGCGTGGCTGTTTTGAACATGAAATATTTGTGCTTTTATCGAGTATCCCGTTTCATCCTGAGGTTGTGGCAAGAGTCGACAGAAGGTAATTACGAGGCCGATAACCAGAAAACCCGTCTGGCCAGCGTGGCACAGTAAGCTAGTTCCCCTCCATGTAGTTGGAGGAGGCCCGACTCGGCAATGGGTCATTTATCGGTACGCCTCCAACCTTTATCTCTATCCTTTTGAGAGATTGAAGGGATCTTGCGTGTTCTTTTGTTACTACAAAACCCCAGTTGAGGTAAAGCGAAGGAATGGTTTATCCATCCGTAGTCATCTCGCACAGGGTTTCGACTATGGACAGGTCAATGGGTATTGGGGGCCGGGGTCCCTCATGCCATACCATGTCGAGGAGTGCGGCCGCCGTGAACTCCTTGTTGTGGTTGACAGCCATCTGGTGGAGCATGCGGGTGACCTGCAGCGTCGTCGAATGCTCGGAGCGAAAGCCGAACTGTTCCGGTCTGGGGTCGATGTGAGGCATCAGCATGGTGAGAAGCTTCTCGAATACCTTCGGGAGAGTGTTGCGCAGCGTAATGGGCCTGTAGGTCTCTGGTTTCCTGGCGTCTTTGCCCTGCTTCGGAAGCATAAAGACCTGCCCCGACTTCCAGGGTGTGGGGAAATGTCCGGAGCGCAGAATGCCGTTGAAAAGGCGAGTCACGGCTGCTATCACCCGAGGTGGCGGGTGACGTAAAGCCATGTTGGGGATTCGATCTGGGCCCGGTGCCTTTTTGGGGAGGGTTTTCATGAGAGCTCGCTTCACGGCCTGTAGGCTTGTGTAGTACATGCACTATGTACTAAAAGGAATTAATTCCCGACACTGAATTGAACGAAGTCAAAGTCAAAGTCAAGTCAAAGTCAAATAATTTATTTTGCATAGGACACAATGGACACTTACAAATTGTCAACCATTCCCTTACCTTTTTAGGACATCGTTCATTTAGTACTTCATCGTACGACTGAAGACTGAAACCCGCTCGTTTCAGTCTTAACGATATATGGCCTCAGTGCATGAAAAGGTGACATCATATTATTCATTCCACAACTTTGATCTTTGACAACTCAAACATTATGCTATTTTGAACTTTATGTACATATAGCTACTCAGTATTTTAATTTTGAATAAACCTTTTGCGAAATTGTCTTTATTTTTTAACAAATTATTTCAAATATGTTTTCGGCACTCGATTTCCGAGCTGGAACCAAATTGTACCATATCATAGTACAAAATAATTAGCTTTAGTAACATTTAAAATATGTTTTCAAAATCAAAATATAATTCATTATTCGTTCAGTGTACTATACGTGCGGGGTGGCTGTTTCAGGGCTGAGGCCCTCTACCACAGAGTAATACAGAGCGAAACCTTCTAAGGAGTGAGCAAAATGGTTACCTATTCTGATATGGTTGGCACAGGAGGATTAAAATAAATACAAAAAGTCGGCTTTATATGTATATGTTTATTTTATTATAAATTGCTTACTCTAAATAGTTTTGTTTTGTATTTATTGTTTTTTAATAATTTGTTATACCTTTATAATGAATGATAAATTCTAAATCTAATATAAAGTTTTTTTAAATAAACAATAGGAAAGCACTGGCATGGCATTTCAAATTTAAAACCTTGTATACGTTTTAGTATATCACTGCCAATAGGGGAGACTGGGGACACTTGATCCCCATTTTGGTTTTTAATTCATAACTCCTAAAATAATAAAGCTGTGTAGAATATTTTTTCACGATTGTTTAGGAAATTTATCTGTCTACCTTTTTGCATCATTTAATCATGTAATATATTTGTATTAACCTGTTTATTTTTCGTTTTCCCTGAAGACTACAAAAGGATCAAGTGTCCCGTGTTCTGGGACACTTGATCATGGCATGGGGTAGATATGATCATAGCATTTATTGCACAACACACGGCTACTAGTTCACCACGCTCGCCTAATGAATGATTTTTCCGATTTGATTGACTTCCTTAGTAGCTACTAGGTACCTTCTTGGGTTTATGGACTGTAGTCAGTCCCATTTCATCAACGTTCCAAATGGCCTCAGGCCAAAATTCTAATTGAACGAGTGCGAACGTAGATTAAGAAAAAACATGGAAATATTGTGATTAGAACTGATAGGCTAGTTGCTTCGTGTACTCGTAAAGAGATATATCAAGTTCTGCGCATAAAACCATAGAACCAGTCGTCGGTGGTAATATTATTGGTCCATTTTCGTATTTTATTAGCTGGATTATTGTTTTGGACAGCCTATTCATATGCTAGCTTCCATAAAGACTGCGAGGACAAACCATGGTGCAGTTTACTGGCTTTTCAAAGTATTTGACTAACTCGGACTCATCTACATCCGTAAAAATTTTTTGACTGTCGGTAGTCGGGTTCATATGCTTTATATTGTATACTGGTTGGCGTTTTTTTCACACTGTCCTTCCATTTGTAAGTTCTCGTCATTTTGGAGTCAATACTAATAAATAAAACAAACTCTAATACATCTCTTGTAAGCAGTTATGAATGTAGGGGACACTTGATCCCATAATCAAGTCTACCCGTGTTCGGCATGATCAAGTGTACCCTGGACCGTTATTTTATAAACAAGTATTTTTCGTAATCAAATCAAAATGTTATTTAGACAAATAACATCTCAACATACACTTGAATAAATCAGGTTTAAACAGTTATAATTGTAATCCCTAATTTATTTATATGAAATCCTTAAAATAACGATCAAAATACCTACAAAAAAAGATGTCGACCTCTTGTAAACAAAATGTCGCCACTGCTCTGAAATTGTCAATAATAAACTTTCAAAATGACATTTGGTCATTGACAATGACAGTTATGATTAGTGTGGCATGTATCGAATTAAAAAAAAAAATGTAGTTTTTTAGTTACGACCCAGGGATCAAGTGTCCCGGGGGATCAAGTATCCCCAGTCTCCCCTATTAAGAATATTTATGTCTAGATTGAAATATTCTCGAAATTTTTGCTCAAGCAATTCAACAAATGCAATGAAGTTATCTGGAGGTATTATTAAAAAACCTATTTTCACTTCAGTAGCTCAAACATGTAGGTTTTGCTCACTGAAAACAGTGGACAAAATGCGATTTTGCCCACTGAGTGAGACAAAGTAACTTTTTAATTCTAATTCGAAACATTGACACTATCTCTTTCCCGCCAATAGAAAAGAGAGAGAGACAAAAACCAAGTGGCCAGTACCAACAGCTCCAATTTTTCTTCTTCTTCTTCATTTAGGTTTTGGCTTCCATCGTTATACCGATGATTTTGCCAATGACAAGTGTGTTGTGTTAGAAATTTCGTGTGATTAAGAAAGTTAAATTAATTGGTTATAAGTTGCGTTAGAGTTATGAAGTTAAATGTTAGCAGGTAGCGCTATAGAAAACAATACAAAGCATTAAAGTACAGATTATAAATATTAAATTGATAGAGCAATATTATGGGAACTATATTTGATTAAATACAAACTAGGCGTACTTTTAACAGTTCGATTGGATGAAAGGAGTTCGTTATGGGGTTACTCCGATTTTTAATTCGACCTCAAAGACAAACACGTTCGGAATTTCGTACTAACTAAAGAGCAAAAATGATAATTATATCTTTTATTGTAATTCATTGAATTTTTAACTTATTGTTGTATTTAAACTAAAATAAGTATTTACTGCTTAAAAACTGATATTGAACTTAAAAATATTTAATTATAGTTTCAAAAGTGTTACGTAATATATTTCATTTCCTATAGTGTTCTCGCTGCTGAAGTGAAAAGTTATGTGTGTTACACGAGAGCAAAATTTTTCGCATCTCGTGCCTTTGAATCCCTCGCAGCACTCAGGAATCAACTTTAGAATCACTCGCTACGCTCGTGATTCAATCATTGATTCCTTCGCTTACTCGGGATTCAATATCAGCACTCGCAGCAAAAAACGACTTTGCTCTCTTGTTGCACAAATAACTATTGTATATTGCTTTCATTAAAGTACTTGTAATGGCTCATGGACGTATAAAAAAAGTCGGACAGAGTCTCGCTAACTAAAAACTGTGACATCATAGTCGGCCAGATCAGCTATATGTACAGGCCAGCACGCACACTTTCACACATTAGTCGGCCATTACGCGCGTGAATATCGATGCTTAAAGACGCAATATGCGGCGAAAAAATAAAAACTATAAATCATGTCTTGCGTGGTAAAATGGTGTAAAAACCGTAGTGACCGAAAGAAAAACCATCCAGGAATCACGTTTCATACGTAAATGAATAATTCAATCACTTATTTCCTGATTATATACATTAAAATCAATTTGTATTTGCTAGAACAAAACAATTAATTTTAAGTTCAGTGTTGCCAATATTCACGTGTGCAAAGTAACCGAAATGTGGGCAATTTTTCGTTTATTATAAAAATCAATATATTATTATGGTTAATTATTTAATAGTTACTACTGGGTATTTTATTTTATATTCCTTTTGCTAGATTTTCTAATGAAAATTAGTATGGAGAAATGATTGAATTAAAATTACTTAGTAGTAATTGTAATGGTGAAAACGATTGGATTCCAAACAAATACAGTGTCATTTGCAGTTTACATTTTGATGCGGATGACTTATAAACAACTAAAGAAGGTCTCCGGCGTGTTGTTACTTAAGCAGTACCTTAAAAGGTAAATTAGCAATATACCAAAACATGGATAATACAAAAAAAATGGCACTATGCCGCTTATTTTTCAAAATTTAAATGTACATTGTAGCTATTGTGTCGGTATATAATAATAATAAATATCCTTGGACATTTCACACAACGCCATCTCGTCCCAAGCTAAGCAACTTAATGCTTGTTTTATGGTATCGAGATGGATGATAAACTACTTAAATACATTTTTTTTTGTAAAAACATACTTATTATAAAAAACACCCAGACCCGGGACAAATACTTTTAGGTCGTACAAATATTTCTTCCGTGCGGGGATTGAACCCGCGACATGCTGCGCAGCAGTCGATCGCTCAACCACTGCGCCAACCGTGTCGTCGAATCGTAAAAATATTCATATATTATTTTAATCCCCAGTGCTTTATTTTGTTTTAATATTTGAGTCAAGACACGTGGCAGAGGAATAAACTGTTACTGTACCATTTAATACCAGTGCTTCTCAAGAGGTGCGCAATAAATTAGGTATAATTATAGTTAGGCAACATAAATATATTATCACAAAAAAAATTTTGGTAATGAAAGCATTTCTTTTAATTTAGAATCGTTTTCAACACATCTCGATATTAGAGGAAATTTCAAAAACCACTCAAAGTAAGACCTTATTATAACAAAAAATACTCAGCATTTAGGATGTTAAAGTTAAACATACAATTTCGAACAATTTTTTTTTTATATTTTAACCATGTTTTTTTTGCAAAATTTTGTGTATCTTGGCAACCCTAAAATTAACTCACACATACAGAGCTGCCGCCATTTTGGCGTCTCACTTTTGTCTTAGCCAGAGTTCCGTCCGCCTTTTTTTATACGTCCATGTAATGGCTGAATAAGGTTGTTCAGATCTAATAACATACAATGTCATTTTCTCACATTTGTGTTGTTCGAGGCATTTTCTGTACAAATAGCCCGAGACATAGACTAAAGCATTTTTCTCCGGTAAATCAAATCGATAATCATTTGTTGCTACTGTTAATTCAGGGGCGGCGACCTATCGAGGTTTTGAAACTTGTGATTATGTATTGTCACAAGTGTAGTGATCTTCACATATTCTGTATTGTTGCCTTATTTTATCATTTACAAGTTTGGAAAGGAGA
This sequence comes from Clostera curtula, assembly GCA_905475355.2. NCBI lineage: Eukaryota > Metazoa > Arthropoda > Insecta > Lepidoptera > Notodontidae > Clostera > Clostera curtula. Next base: position 9,048 of record FR997818.1, on the reverse strand, counting down.
TCTTCTCGCCCGACAGCTTGTAACCATTCTTGTCGTCTGAAATAATAATAACCATGAATAGTATTTTAATTAATTATCAAAGGTAGATAATTATTAAAATACTAAAGGATACCCAAACAGAGATCGCCGGATTTTGGATTTCTAAATAACTATTTTTGCTCTTGAACGCACCGTTTACGATATAGGTATGTATTACCTATTTCGTGCAACCTACTAAAAAAAACATATAAATCATTTATGATCAAGACCAAAACGTTTTTTGCACCGTCGCACCCATAAGAGTTTCTTTAGAAATTGAGGCAGATGCATAAAATACGAGGTATCTATCCTATCTAAGTAAAAATAAAAATGATACTACTTAAAGGTGACCGGTCGGACCCGTCAAACTATAGACCAATAGCGGTAACATCCCTGCTTTCCAAGGTAATGGAGCGAGTCCTCAACCACCGACTACTGCAGTACCTGGAGGATCACCAGCTGATCAGTGACCGACAGTACGGTTTCCGTCACGGTCGTTCAGCTGGTGATCTTCTTGTGTATCTAACACACCGCTGGGCAGAAGCCTTGGAGGACGGGGGCGAGGCACTTGCTGTGAGCCTCGATATCGCTAAGGCCTTTGACAGGGTCTGGCACAGAGCCCTTCTTACGAAGCTACCATCGTATGGAATCCCCGAGGGACTCTGCAGATGGATCGCTAGCTTTTTGGATGGTCGGAGCATCAAAGTCGTCGTAGACGGCTCCTGCTCCCAGACCAAAACCATTAATGCTGGCGTACCACAAGGCTCGGTGCTCTCCCCAACGCTGTTCATCCTGCATATCAATGATTTGCTGTCCACAGACGGCATGCATTGCTATGCGGATGACAGCACGGTTGATGCGCGATATACCAGCCATCGGAATATCCCACGGTGCGAAATGGTAGAAAGACGATCACACCTTGTGTCTGAAGTCGGGGACACTCTAGGGCGTGCCTCCGAATGGGGTGAAAGGAACTTAGTTCAGTTCAACCCCATGAAGACACAGGTGTGCGCGTTCACTGCAAAGAAGGACCCTTTTGTCGTAGCGCCTCAGTTCCAAGGAGTATCCCTTCGTGTCTCCGAGAATATTGGAATCCTCGGTGTCGATATTTCCAGCAAGGTCCAATTTGGGAGTCATCTGGAAGGTAAAGCCAAATTGGCGAGTAAAAAGATGGGCGTTCTGACCAGAGCCAGGGGGTATTTCACGCCCGGCCAACGACTTGCACTCTACAAAGCACAGGTTCGGCCGCACGTGGAATACTGCTCTCACCTGTGGGCAGGTGCGCCCAGATACCAACTGGATCCACTTGACTCCCTCCAAAGACGAGCTGTTCGAATCGTCGGGGATCCCAATCTCACGGACAAACTGGGGACATTGGAGCAACGGAGAGACTTTGGATCTCTCTGCGTGCTCTACCGTCTGTTCCACGGGGAGTGCTCCGAGGAACTGTTTGAAATGGTACCACCGTCACCTTTCTACCATCGTACAACTCGACATCGCAGCAGGGTTCATCCATATCACCTGGAAACGATAACGTCCAGCACGGTACGCTTCCAGCGATCATTCCTACCACGTACGTGCAGACTCTGGAATGAACTACCTGCGGCGGTGTTTCCCGAGCGCTACGACATGTCCTCCTTTAAACGAGGTTTAAAAAGAGCACTCACTTCACGGTAGGCAACGGCTTGGCTGTGCCCCTGGCACTGCCAAAGTCCATGAGCGGCGGTCAACACTTACCATCAGGAGGGCCGCTAGCTCGTTTGCCACCAAGAGCAATAAAAAAAATAAAAAAAAAAACCTGGTGGAGTCTTTGGGATAATTAAAAACGATATGTCTTTATATTATTTTTTTCTGTTCATGCACACAGTACAATACACCATATCTACACTTTATAATTTAGAAAAAAATACAATTTGAAACAAATACGCACGACGCTATACACAGCGAGCGGTGAGGTAGCCCTTTGTTAAAATGTAACGAGTAGAAGTGCCGATACCTTAGTGGTATCGTTTGACCTCTACACATAAGGCTTACTGGTATCGAAGGCGCTTCTTGTAGACTTGTGTAACTCACGAGTGATTCGTTCCACTGAACTGCTCATTGGCAGTGAACGAATTGAACTAAATCAACTCTGTGGAGTATTTTAGTTCTGCAGTTCACCGGCTCATCGCTCCCGCTCTGATTCGAAACCGGGTTGCCGTGATGGTATTGTTGTATTCACGCGAACTGTAGTTCTGCAGTTCACCGGCTCGTCGCTCCCGCTCTCTCTGATTCGAAACCGGGTTGCCGCGATGGTATTGTTGTATTCGCGCGAACTGTCTACTATAAAGCGCTTTCTTTTTCTATATGTATTCGTCTTTTTATGACGATTTTGTGCCCGTTATGTTGTTTGTTTGTGAACAGAACTTCAAAAGATTTCCGAAACTAAACTTTATTTGTATTATTGTTTTTTACTAATAGGTAATAACGTTCATCGTAATTAGTATTTGTAATTACTAGCTTTTGGGCGCGGCTTCGCTCGCGTGGACTTCGAACCCGTGCTTATCTCTATGCATTTTTTTTATGAATATAAAAGTGGTTATTGTGACTAAACTATGATAGTTAGATATGTGCTCTCGCGGACTTTTGTGTAGACCTTTATAAGACCTAAAAACCCGTAGTACATCATTTTGTTCTATTGTCAATCGTTTTTGCAGCGCACGCATAAATAGGTTTTCGATTTTACACCTTGGGTTACAAAATCGTAATTTTCATACGGATCCCTAATTCTTTTGAAAATAAAATATAGCCTATAACCTTCCTCGATAAATGGACTATCTAACACTGAAAGAATTTTTGAAATCGGACCAGTAGTTCCTGAGATTAGCGCGTTCAAACAAACAAACAAACAAACTCTGCAGCTTTATATATTAGTATAGATTATAAATTTTAAGTTAAAAAATTAAATTGTCATACAGCAGTGAAAGTTAATAGGAAATCAAAATGTCTAAATCGTTAAACTATAAAATAGACTCTCGTTCAAAGTTCATGTTCAAGACTCACAGAGTCACAGAGCGAAATGAACTGTAGTGTAGAGTGATTTAAATGAACTCGTACATTTTACTGAACGAGATTTGGTGAACGATTTAGGTGAACTCGTTCATTTTACTGAACGAGATTTGGTGAACCGAGTCTTTAATAGGAACTGTGTTGCCCAAGTCTAGCTTCTTGATCGTCCCCGAAGTAACGAGGGCGATCCAGACTACGTTTAAATTTCACTCTTAAGCAGAAGCACTTGACCAATCAAGTAAAAATCTTAACATCGACTTCTAAAAACGCCAGTAGCGACATCTAGTTATTGATGTAACTTTAATTTATAATTATCCCATTTGCCAGAGATTGAGACCAGAAACCAGCATTCAAATTTAAAGGAAATGCACAAGAAAGGATACGTAATAGAATAAAAAAAAAGAAAATCAACATGCCTCAAAATTATATTTCCATATGTTCTGGGGCACCGAGTTGATGACCCCGGTCATCGACAACGGGTGGGTGCGGCGGGGCAAAAATCGATTTTTTGCCAAAAATTATGTAAAAATGGTGTCATCTGATAGATAAACAAAGATGGAGGTCGGCTATGGATTCAAAACACCGGAAAAGTGGGGGAAAAGGGCTCGGAAACCTAACCGTTTCTGACCTAACTCCAAAAAAGTTAGGTTAGGTTAGACATGATTTTTTGCGAAAATTATGTGAAAATGGTGTCATGATGATAGATAAACAAAGATGGAGGTCGGCTATGGATTCAAAACACCGGAAAAGTGGGGGAAAAGGGCTCGGAAACCTAACCGTTTCTGACCTAACTCCAAAAAAGTTAGGTTAGGTTAGACATGATTTTTTGCGAAAATTATGTAAAAAGGGTGTCATCTGATAGATAAACAAAGATGGAGGTCGGCTATGGATTCAAAACACCGGAAAAATGGGGGAAAAGGGCTCGGAAACCTAACCGTTTCTGACCTAACTCCAAAAAAGTTAGGTTAGGTTAGACATGATTTTTTGCGAAAATTATGTGAAAATGGTGTCATCTGATAGATAAACAAAGATGGAGGTCGGGCTATGGATTCAAAACACCGGAAAAGTGGGGGAAAAGGGCTCGGAAACCTAACCGTTTCTGACCTAACTCCAAAATAGTTAGGTTAGGTTAGACATGATTTTTTGCGAAAATTATGTAAAAAGGGTGTCATCTGATAGATAAACAAAGATGGAGGTCGGCTATGGATTCAAAACACCGGAAAAATGGGGGAAAAGGGCTCGGAAACCTAACCGTTTCTGACCTAACTCCAAAAAAGTTAGGTTAGGTTAGACATGATTTTTTGCCAAAAATTATGTAAAAATGGTGTCATCTGATAGATAAACAAAGATGGAGGTCGGCTATGGATTCAAAACACCGGAAAAGTGGGGGAAAAGGGCTCGGAAACCTAACCGTTTCTGACCTAACTCCAAAAAAGTTAGGTTAGGTTAGACATGATTTTTTGCGAAAATTATGTAAAAAGGGTGTCATCTGATAGATAAACAAAGATGGAGGTCGGCTATGGATTCAAAACACCGGAAAAATGGGGGAAAAGGGCTCGGAAACCTAACCGTTTCTGACCCTAACTCCAAAAAAGTTAGGTTAGGTTAGACATGATTTTTTGCGAAAATTATGTGAAAATGGTGTCATCTGATAGATAAACAAAGATGGAGGTCGGCTATGGATTCAAAACACCGGAAAAGTGGGGGAAAAGGGCTCGGGAAACCTAACCGTTTCTGACCTAACTCCAAAAAGTTAGGTTAGGTTAGGACATGATTTTTTGCGAAAATTATGTAAAAAGGGTGTCATCTGATAGATAAACAAAGATGGAGGTCGGCTATGGATTCAAAACACCGGAAAAATGGGGGAAAAGGGCTCGGAAACCTAACCGTTTCTGACCTAACTCCAAAAAAGTTAGGTTAGGTTAGACATGATTTTTTGCGAAAATTATGTGAAAATGGTGTCATCTGATAGATAAACAAAGATGGAGGTCGGCTATGGATTCAAAACACCGGAAAAGTGGGGGAAAAGGGCTCGGAAACCTAACCGTTTCTGACCTAACTCCAAAATATTTAGGTTAGGTTAGACATGATTTTTTGCGAAAATTATGTAAAAAGGGTGTCATCTGATAGATAAACAAAGATGGAGGTCGGCTATGGATTCAAAACACCGGAAAAATGGGGGAAAAGGGCCTCGGAAACCTAACCGTTTCTGACCTAACTCCAAAAAAGTTAGGTTAGGTTAGACATGATATTTTTGCCAAAATTATGTAAAAATGGTGTCATCTGATAGATAAACAAAGATGGAGGTCGGCTATGGATTCAAAACACCGGAAAAGTGGGGAAAAGGGCTCGGAAACCTAACCGTTTCTGACCTAACTCCAAAAAAGTTAGGTTAGGTTAGACATGATTTTTTGCGAAAATTATGTAAAAAGGGTGTCATCTGATAGATAAACAAAGATGGAGGTCGGCTATGGATTCAAAACACCGGAAAAATGGGGGAAAAGGGCTCGGAAACCTAACCGTTTCTGACCTAACTCCAAAAAAGTTAGGTTAGGTTAGACATGATTTTTTGCGAAAATTATGTGGAAAATGGTGTCATCTGATAGATAAACAAAGATGGAGGTCGGCTATGGATTCAAAACACCGGAAAAGTGGGGGAAAAGGGCTCGGAAACCTAACCGTTTCTGACCTAACTCCAAAATAGTTAGGTTAGGTTAGACATGATTTTTTGCGAAAATTATGTAAAAAGGGTGTCATCTGATAGATAAACAAAGATGGAGGTCGGCTATGGATTCAAAACACCGGAAAAATGGGGGAAAAGGGCTCGGAAACCTAACCGTTTCTGACCCTAACTCCAAAAAAGTTAGGTTAGGTTAGACATGATTTTTTGCCAAAAATTATGTAAAAATGGTGTCATCTGATAGATAAACAAAGATGGAGGTCGGCTATGGATTCAAAACACCGGAAAAGTGGGGGAAAAGGGCTCGGAAACCTAACCGTTTCTGACCTAAACTCCAAAAAAGTTAGGTTAGGTTAGACATGATTTTTTGCAAAAATTATGTAAAAATGGTGTCATCTGATAGATAAAACAAAGATGGAGGTCGGCTATGGATTCAAAACACCGGAAAAGTGGGGGGAAAAGGGCTCGGAAACCTAACCGTTTCTGACCTAACTCCAAAAAAGTTAGGTTAGGTTAGACATGATTTTTTGCCAAAAATTATGTAAAAATGGTGTCATCTGATAGATAAACAAAGATGGAGGTCGGCTATGGATTCAAAACACCGGAAAAGTGGGGGAAAAGGGCTCGGAAACCTAACCGTTTCTTACCTAACTCAAAAAAGTTAGGTTAGGTTAGACATGATTTTTTGCCAAAAATTATGTAAAAATGGTGTCATCTGATAGATAAACAAAGATGGAGGTCGGCTATGGATTCAAAACACCGGAAAAGTGGGGGAAAAGGGCTCGGAAACCTAACCGTTTCTGACCTAACTCCAAAAAAGTTAGGTTAGGTTAGACATGATTTTTTGCGAAAATTATGTAAAAAGGGTGTCATCTGATAGATAAACAAAGATGGAGGTCGGCTATGGATTCAAAACACCGGGAAAATGGGGGAAAAGGGCTCGGAAAACTAACCGTTTCTTACCTAACTCCAAAAAAGTTAGGTTAGGTTAGACATGATTTTTTGCGAAAATTATGTGAAAATGGTGTCATCTGATAGATAAACAAAGATGGAGGTCGGCTATGGATTCAAAACACCGGAAAAGTGGGGGAAAAGGGCTCGGAAACCTAACCGTTTCTGACCTAACTCCAAAAAGTTAGGTTAGGTTAGACATGATTTTTTGCGAAAATTATGTAAAAAGGGTGTCATCTGATAGATAAACAAAGATGGAGGTCGGCTATGGATTCAAAACACCGGAAAAATGGGGGAAAAGGGCTCGGAAACCTAACCGTTTCTGACCTAACTCCAAAAAAGTTAGGTTAGGTTAGACATGATTTTTTGCCAAAAATTATGTAAAAATGGTGTCATCTGATAGATAAACAAAGATGGAGGTCGGCTATGGATTCAAAACACGGAAAAGTGGGGGAAAAGGGCTCGGAAACCTAACCGTTTCTGACCTAACTCCAAAAAAGTTAGGTTAGGTTAGACATGATTTTTTGCCAAAAATTATGTAAAAATGGTGTCATCTGATAGATAAACAAAGATGGAGGTCGGCTATGGATTCAAAACACCGGAAAAGTGGGGGAAAAGGGCTCGGAAACCTAACCGTTTCTGACCTAACTCCAAAAAAGTTAGGTTAGGTTAGACATGATTTTTTGCCAAAAATTATGTAAAAATGGTGTCATCTGATAGATAAACAAAGATGGAGGTCGGCTATGGATTCAAAACACCGGAAAAGTGGGGGAAAAGGGCTCGGAAACCTAACCGTTTCTGACCTAACTCCAAAAAAGTTAGGTTAGGTTAGACATGATTTTTTGCCAAAAATTATGTAAAAATGGTGTCATCTGATAGATAAACAAAGGATGGAGGTCTGCTATGGATTCAAAACACCGGAAAAGTGGGGGAAAAGGGCTCGGAAACCTAACCGTTTCTGACCTAACTCCAAAAAAGTTAGGTTAGGTTAGACATGATTTTTTGCGAAAATTATGTAAAAAGGGTGTCATCTGATAGATAAACAAAGATGGAGGTCGGCCTATGGATTCAAAACACCGGAAAAATGGGGGAAAAGGGCTCGGCAACCTAACCGTTTCTGACCTAACTCCAAAAAAGTTAGGTTAGGTTAGACATGATTTTTTGCGAAAATTATGTGAAAATGGTGTCATCTGATAGATAAACAAAGATGGAGGTCGGCTATGGATTCAAAACACCGGAAAAGTGGGGGAAAAGGGCTCGGAACCTAACCGTTTTCTGACCTAACTCCAAAATAGTTAGGTTAGGTAGACATGATTTTTTGCGAAAATTATGTAAAAAGGGTGTCATCTGATAGATAAACAAAGATGGAGGTCGGCTATGATTCAAAACACCGGAAAAATGGGGGAAAAGGGCTCGGAAAACCTAACCGTTTCTGACCTAACTCCAAAAAAGTTAGGTTAGGTTAGACATGATTTTTTGCCAAAAATTATGTAAAAATGGTGTCATCTGATAGATAAACAAAGATGGAGGTCGGCTATGGATTCAAAACACCGGAAAAGTAGGGGAAAAGGGCTCGGGAAACCTAACCGTTTCTGACCTAACTCCAAAAAAGTTAGGTTAGGTTAGACATGATTTTTTGCGAAAATTATGTGAAATGGTGTCATCTGATAGATAAACAAAGATGGAGGTCGGCTATGGATTCAAAACACCGGAAAAGTGGGGGAAAAGGGCTCGGGAAACCTAACCGTTTCTGACCTAACTCCAAAATAGTTAGGTTAGGTTAGACATGATTTTTGCGAAAATTATGTAAAAAGGGTGTCATCTGATAGATAAACAAAGATGGAGGTCGGCTATGGATTCAAAACACCGGAAAAATGGGGGAAAAGGGCTCGGAAACCTAACCGTTTCTGACCTAACTCCAAAAAAGTTAGGTTAGGTTAGACATGATTTTTTGCCAAAAATTATGTAAAAATGGTGTCATCTGATAGATAAACAAAGATGGAGGTCGGCTATGGATTCAAAACACCGGAAAAGTAGGGGAAAAGGGCTCGGAAACCTAACCGTTTCTGACCTAACTCCAAAAAAGTTAGGTTAGGTTAGACATGATTTTTTGCGAAATTATGTAAAAAGGGTGTGTCATCTGATAGATAAACAAAGATGGAGGTCGGCTATGGATTCAAAACACCGGAAAAATGGGGGAAAAGGGCTCGGAAACCTAACCGTTTCTGACCTAACTCCAAAAAAGTTAGGTTAGGTTAGACATGATTTTTTGCCAAAAATTATGTAAAAATGGTGTCATCTGATAGATAAACAAAGATGGAGGTCGGCTATGGATTCAAAACACCGGAAAA